>HG996502.1:2500000-5000000 GCA_905340225.1 Abrostola tripartita
ATCAACCGTCGACCACCATAACACTATCCGCGCAGGGTCCGAAGTAGGTGATGCTCAGCGCACTATTGTCTTTGGTCGCGCAGTTAAGCAGGCAGTCGTTAGCGTACGTGATGCCGTCGCTGCCGCAGACCGGCCGGCCTTCCCTGCTGCAGACACACGGCGGCTCCTGAGGGGTATCAGTAACATTCAACCCGCAAGGACCATAGTGACTGAGCTCCAGCCCCGAACTTTGTCTCGTTGCACAGTCCAAGCTACACTGGTTGGAGTACAAAACACCATCGGGTCCAAGGACAGGGCTGTAGTTCTGTGGACACAAGCAGTCGTGTGTGGCGTTTCTAGTGGCTCGTTGGCAGTTTAACTGGCACTCGTTGGAGTATGTCACGCCGTCTGAACCACACACGGGCTTGTAGTTTCTTGTGCACACGCACGGCGCATGCGCAGATTGTGCTGCGTAGGCGATGGCGCTGATGACCAGAAACGCTCCTGAAATTAATTATTAACCTTTGGTAAGTATATAAATTTTAAATTAAACATGTATTGTTTAAAATACTAATTAAGTACGGAAATTAATAGTGGGAACTTGAATCAACAAAACACTATGATGGCCTTGTACTTTGGTTCATCTATTGAGACATATTTGTCTCAAACATTAAATAAAAATTAGTTTAGTTTTGAGTATATTCCCTTGACCCATAGACGAACTCGTAATAGCTATGAAATACAAGCACCAACCGAATTATTTACTATATAAATACCGCTTATTAGGTGCGTCGACTACGCATTTTTAATAGCATCGAATCCACAAAAAATGTTATTTTTATTATCATTTGAATCGTATTTTGACGGGACATAAACTGGTTATGACACAATATGCAGGTGTTCATCATAAACTAGGTAATAAGAAGATTCGAAATAATTGGCGTTATTATTCAATATTTTCTTATCTCCTAGGACGAGGCTAAGATTGACCTTGGATCACTCTGAAGATCAAACAGACACGATCAGCTAGAAATAAATTATATTTTACGTAAAAAAACTTTTAAGCGATCCGGAAAATAAGGTTTGTTTATTTTCCGCCAGTCAAATACCAACTAGGTAAATAGGAAAATTAAATACAACCAAAAAGTGAAAAATGCATATATCAATCAATTCACGTACCAAGTACCTACTTCATTAAAAATTCCGACATATTTATTAATACACTATAATGGTCATTCTTAAAGCTCAGCAAGTCCTCCTTCGCACTCCTTGAGCTTTTTATTTTAGCTGTTGGCTGTACCTATGTAGGTATACTTAATTAGATACTGAAAATATTATTAATTATCATTGCCATTAGAACGACACACCTACAAATAGGCCACTGACCTCACAGGGAAAATGCTAATCTTTGATATCAAAGCCTTTTTGTTAAGCAAACTCCGTGCTAGCTCTTTTACTAAACGCATTTATAAAAGCTACAATTTATTTATATGATTCTTACCTAATTTAAAACCCATTTTGTCAAGATTTATTTAGAAAGTGGTAGGATACTGCAATAAGTTATTGACACTTCCACGCAACACAATATTATCTGGAGTTGATCGGTTATTGGCGTCCAATGTAATGGCGATACGAGTGTGGGGACCGAGGTTTATATACTAAACAGTTCCCGAGACGATATGGCGAGGTTTGTTGGTATTGTAAATCCCCACAGATGAGTGCGTCAGCGGTATCGGCTGGTGAGTGCTAATTATGTTGACTCTAGCGTGACCTCAACAGCCCAACATTTTCCGATGTGGAAACGAGACGCCGCTCCTTACAGTGTAATGCGGCGTCTCGCTTCCTCGACGTAAACTGTCCTGCTTTGAGAGTTCATGGTAAGGCGGCAGATCTGTGAATATTGTAGGAACACCGCTATTTGTTTTATTCGGAAATGTTTTGTGATGCCATCATAGTGCGATTGTTTATCTACGGCTTGGAAGTCTAGTTGAAATAACATAATAGCCAAACATTTAAGTATGTTTTTTACTTGTAATCAAATAGTAACAATGGACAAAAAAGTTAAGTTGAAATACTTTTATACACTAAGGCGGAACAACTGACAACACGAAAACTTTTTTACATTTTGAGTAATTTCATTTTAAATTATTGCCTAGTCCGTAATTTGCTTTTGGAGAGGGCCAGTCTACAGAGGCTGCGGTATATAAGACTAGCTACTTCTTCTTCGTATCGGCATGAACCAAATACCACTCACAGGGAAACAGGTCATGCCGAGGTGTAGAGATTGGTCAGTCAACAAGGATGGTAGCGAGGTTGACCGTCCAGGGTGCGCCGGATGCACTTAGGTGTCTTCACTCGTGGAGGCTCAAGACTAAAATAAAATACAAACAAGGAAGTTTGTATTTTATGATTTTGATGATGATGATTTAAGATCAAGGTGAGACCTAGGTATGGGATATATCTAGAACTAGCAAAGGTATTCTTCTATGGAAGTTTCAGGAAAAAGATGTCAGAAGATAGTACATTGTATTTTAAATGTATTTTGACTAAATAATATTACAAAAATAACTTCTGTCATTGACCTTTAGGATTTTTTTGAAATTCCTCAAGGTAGTATTTTAGGTCCTTGCTTTTTTTAGTGTATATTTATGATTGGACCCCCAAACAAATGACAATCTATGTTCACATTATCTAGGCTTACGACATGATTGTAATATTTCATGAAATTTTATATCAATGTGCAGCCAGCCGCCAGGTGACTGTACAACAGACTAATTTAAATAATTAGGTAATTATGTAGTCAGTTATATGATAGGCAAGCACATGACTATTAAAAAAGGAACTGTTTGGGGCATTTAAATAACAATTTCATAAATAACCTATATTTTAATTGAGGAACGGTGTCTTTTAAACCGAAACAAGCATAGCTACAGTACCCAAGCAACCGAACCGGAGACGAAACAAACAACTACAGACATTGTTATTATATTATAATTTGTTTTTAAGGTACTGCATAGGTATAACATTTTACAGTGTGCACAGATGTATTAACTTGCAATTAAATATAACTGCAAGATACAGTTTGTTTGTCGACCACTTAGTAATGCTCTGTGTGTTGGAACATTGTCTGATGATACCTACTCATCGATAATAGATCTATGATACCTAAAGAAAGATGTTTTCATTTTATTGGTAAGTATAACGTAGGCGATTGAATAACAATTTGGACACCTTTGCGGGAAAGACACGTGGTACTAATTGTCGTTAAACAGGGATCTGTGTTGAAATGGTAGGGCCCTTTGCCCAGCTGTGGGACACTGAACAAGCTAAATAAAAAACCCTTTCGTGCGTATTATCTTATCCATATTAACTAGAATTTACTATTTTACTATTGTACCCAGTAGGTACGCAATTAATATTCTGGAGCGAGGGATTTTAGTCGGGCAAAAACACCGTACAATAGTAAATCAGTATTTTGTTTTTATTGCATTGACTATTCTTAAATTATTTGATAAAACTTAAATATCAAATAGGGAGGAGTAATTTCAAGTGAGAGATAGAATAAAGAAGAATCAGGCTTTCGCAACAGACGAGTAAAGTTGGAGTAAAAAAGGATAAGAGGAAAATATGTGAACATAATATTGCTCCATTAAAAGAAAACTATTTGAAATAAAAAAAAAACCTTTTCATACTACTGTACTACAAACGAGCCGTGTGGTATCCGGCCTAGAATTGACCACCCCCTCTCCTCCCGTGGGTGTCGTAAGAGGCGTCTAAGGGAAAATCCAGAAGATGGGCAGCAGCGTTTTCTGTAACTTGACCACCAATACTGCTATCTCCAAGCCGCTTGCCAAGTATGGGGCATCCCCCCCCCCCACTAAGGGGGGGTCTTTGTTCAACAGTGGACTTTTTCCGGCTGATGATGATTATGACGTACTCTACAAACTTATCGACGGGGCCTCCCTATCATATTCGTATTTTTATTAGGAATCCCCGCCGAAACCTTCAATCAAAGTTCTGCGTAGTTTTTTTATTAGGCAACGACACCAAAAGGTATGTTGACTATTTTTTGTGCGTCAACGTAGTTAATGAATGGATATTACTTCTACAGGAACTGATTTCCATGGGTGCGATGGACGAAGTCGTAAGTAAATGTGTACTTAGGAACAATGCTTTTTATAATTAACCTTGTGTCTATTATCCTATTGCGTCTGTGGTGAGTTAGTAACAGCCGGCATGGTGTCTCTATGATATAACAAAGGCACAAAGCTAACATAGCACATTGCTGCTAATATTTACATCCAGCAAGTTATATGGTACTTGTACGGTATTATTAGAAGCTCTCATCACGCTTGTTTTTATTTTCCACACATTTCATTCACAATTCACATTTATTTCTAAGAATTTTTATAAAATTTCTCTAAAATTTCATTTCCAAGAAATTTCTAACGAAAAAGATTATGAGTGTGCCCAGAGGTGCAAACAAACTTTTGATGATGACCATAATTATTATGACAGAACTTTAAAACTATAGTTTACTCAACCCTTGTGGCTACAATTCCACATTCAGGAAGTATCAATGGTATAATATAAATGGAGGAAAATGTCGAATTAGTATCGAAAGTCACACATCGGTCTAGAAAAATTGGTGTGACGATATACCTACTTACATATAATAGGTAAGAGAGTATAATTAAAAGGTGTAAATAGCAATATGTAAAACATACTCGCAGTCTTGTAGATGCCCGTGAAGATGTGACTTTACAAGAACCGAGGTCACTAGCAAGGTAAATATGTCTTTGTTAACACGTCCAAGACTAGTTATGTGCTCGTCTATTTAATTTCACATACATATATTATTTAGTTATGTACTGCAATGCACATATTATGTGCTATGGTGCCATAAAATATAGGTAAACAGTTCGGGTATATTTACAGCGCACTCGTGTAGTTCCTAAGTGCACACTGACAATGACAAGCTAAGGTGAAGCTGTGAAAGGTGGAGAATTGTAAGACGAACTTCTTATCGTATGGTTGATTAACAACCTGTAGTCAGAGTTGAAACCGCCTGTAGGTCTCCGACATAGCTTTACACACCGTTGAAAAATCTCTTAGGTGGTCTATCTTCACCGTTTTTAGCAACTGATACTAATTCACATAAATTCGAAAAGACATTAGAGCGAGCCGGCGGTGTTTGAATTTGCGACCTTTGTCTTTGCAGGCTTGCGGTCACACTACTCGGCTATCACTACTGTATATGCGGAACTAAGAAAAATTAAAGAAAAAATGTCCTCACTTAATCAATTATTTAGGTTACAAAACTTATTACGTATTGATCCTTGTCTAAAAATTTTCTTATCCTTCCAGGGTTAAACAGATTAACCTAAAGCATATTATAACTTAACAATTATAGTCTTTCACGAAAATAAAACACTTAAAAAGTAGCAACGATTAGTCAAAAAAGAGCAAATTTAATCCATTTCCTACTATCGTTAACACTATTGACAATTTCTTTACAGTTTTATATTGTGGAAAAGCAGGTCAGTAGTTGGTGCCAAATAGGAAAAATCGTATGTTTTATTATTGGTAGGGACGTAAGGTCTATTGCCTACGATATACGCCTGTAATATCTGAGGGACAGGCAAAGTTTTGAACCAACATAGGTACACTAACATTTTTCCGCTCATATGGTCCATACTTAATACGAAAACTAACAGTCCCCTTATTTTTTAATATCAAAACGACGACGTCAATTAATGAGAATTGTTTTGTAACGGACAGAGGAAAAAATATATTTGTTTATCAATTCACAAGAATCACAATTAATCTATATGGACATGTAAGTACTATATGAAGCTAAGATACTGTTAATGATAAGGAAAATTAAAACAATCCGCACCGAACTTATGAGGCAACTGAAGTATTTGTTGATTATGTAAACATTTCTCAAACAAGTAAATATGTGCGTTTATTTATCGGATATTCGCAACATTTATTTATGTCTCTTCCAAGAATAAATATTGTACGGCAAGAAATACTTGAGTGTATTTGTGGAATTGCATAATTGTGTGTTCCCTGACCTAATTCATGAATGGTTGATGTCTTAAACTTATTTAATTTTCTTTTCCTAAAGGTCGTTGATGTTAAGCAGAACCTGTGAGCAGAACAGAGGTTTTATGTCGTTTAACAAATAAAGCGCAAACGTTATATATAGTTAAGTTAGCTTTCAACAAACTTACACAAGTTACCTAACAGATTAAACTGATCATATTGTTACATTCACATAATTTTTCTTGACATTCTAATGGATATATACTCCTTGGTGCCTAGAAATAAAATTAAGTCGATGGTCCCATTTAAGTCCCAAATAAGTTAAATAAATGACAGTCGCTAAGGCCAGACAAGAATAGTCATACACTCAAAAAATAACAAATGACAGTAGTTGGCAGTAGTAACGAAATATCCATATTTAGTTGTTGATGTTTCTAGGTCCAAAGTAATAGGGGACGAACCTCTACACTGTTTCTTAGAAGCTCCTAGCAAAAACCCAATTAGTCAATAACACTTCGTTAAAATTAGATGTTTGTATTTTTAGTATGACACTGCATACGTTTGAACGGTAAACTACGCAGCAATGTTTTTTAAATGTTTCACTGTAATTTCGATTATCGGCTTATCAATTAGCGGAATTATAAATTAAATATGTTTTATTTTTACCTTCAAAGTTGATGTTTAGTGTTTACTGAAGCAAGTCTAACTAAAACTGAATTTTGAAGTTTTAGTTATTTGTGTGGTTTTTCTATTCATTGTTTTGTATTATAAATTCAAGACTTACGAAACAAAAAACTCACATAGATACGATACTTCAATGTTAATATTTTTTGTGATCATAACGGAAGGTGTCTATTTGGACCGTTTCTACATTGTTCAGAGCTGCATCATTTACTTTGTTTCAAGATGATTATATATATTGTATAGGTTCTAGTTCTACACATAATTTATTTAGTCAAGGCTTCACCGTTTCCCCACATTATTCTCACGTCATTCAGATATTCTTCAACTAATTAAAACGAACAAAGTACGCACATACATACTTCATAAGCAAATTACTCTTAAAGACAGCCCTTGAACCTTGAATTATCACAAATTAAGATCGCATCTCGTTGTGTTCTTCCTCAGAAACAATTACAGATGCGTACATAATCGCTTATATAATTCTCGTGCATCTAACTACTACCTACATAATTACTGGGTCAGTGATTGAATGACGGATGATCAATAAAATTAATAACTTTGTACTCTTCGCTGTCGGATCTTCACGGGTATTATTATTATGTTACAGATGGACATTATATTAAAAATCATAGTTATTCTTTGGACTCAGTCTTTAGTCTTTATGCGGTTAACGAAATGTAGTTCATTCTAGTAGGCATGCCTATAAAAATATTATTCGCATAATAACCGGTAATTTAACTTTTTTTTTGGCATCAGGTAAATCAACTCAGCTACATACAAGCTTATTTTACAAAACAAGGTTTCTAATAGTAAAAAGTTTGCTAAAGTAAGTTAGGCAACAGATATGACGTTACAGGTGAAATTTTAATTAGCCGTAGCCTACGTCACTATGGGAAAATCCGCGCGTTTCAGATAAATGCTGTTTATCATGCAAGGTTATTTGACTGTGTATATCTAGTAGTGGCGCTGACCTCAGCAATAAAAAGAAAACTAACGTCAAACGTAATTTACGTAGATGTGGAAGTATTGTGAAACTTAACAGTTAACACAACGGAAGAAAAAGTCTAGATAGGTAAATACGTTTATAAAAATGTTGGCAAAGTTTACGTGATGCTTTTCGTTGCTATTTCGTTTTCGTGTTTCCGTACATTTAGCCTTCTTTTCTTCTTGTATATTTATCATTTGGTATTACAGGGCATATGGCCACGAATATTTGTTTTAATTTAAACAATATGTTGTCCTACATTCAGAATTTTCTCCCAATAAAATTGAAAAATTGCGTGATTTATAAAGATTGCGTGTGAATAAAGTCATAAATACAGAAGGAAGACCGCAAAGGCCAACTTTAGACCATTTTGCTGGAATGATTTACGTTTCTTCTGGTGATGATTCCCAGAATATTTTTTGTACTAGGACAAATTATTAAGTACTTTACACAAATACAACTATCGCAACTACACATCTTACTCCTTAAATTGAAGACAGATCATATTCTTTTAATCCGATCTTGAGCAAATGGACAAAGTGAACTTTCTTAAAATCAGGCATAGAAACAAATAAAGAAATACAATCCCTCGCGATGAGTAAGGAGAACACGTTTTCCATAGAAGATTACAACTGTGCTATCAGAGTCTGTAAGTGTTATACTTTTTCTGTCTGCAATGACCGCCTGACACAGCACCCACTACAGACTATGTCAGACAAATAATTGCCCCCAATGAAAACTAAGATAAGTAAAACAAGAGTAAAGAGTATTGTCCCGTTCTAAGCTATCGGTTAATGCCATAGTTTCAGTAAGTATTGCAATATCTTGCTAACAATATTTATCTTGGAGTGAGGATGCAATATTCAGGCAATTAGCAACGGTGTCCCCTGAATAGAGTTCGTCCATCTAATTTTCCTGTTGTTTTGCGACAACGTCGTTAATCTTATCTTGTCTAACTATCACTGCGTATAATTGTCTTAGTACTTGATATAAATGATATTTATCATGATTAGCTTCACTCCCTGATGTGTGTCACAGAATCGGTGCATTTTTCAGCATCTAAAATCTTAATTAGGTCATTAACCCAACTACCCTATGCACAAATCACGTTTATCCCTTGCTTCCTCGGTATGTGAAATGAGGAAAACACAAAACCAAATCACATTATTAACAATTGTAACGCGTCGGCCGTTTACCTGTCTGGTATGCGTCATAATCATAGCCCTCACCGTCTGAGCAAGAATAACGCCAATATCATGTAAAACTATAATGTTTGGACAATACAATGGAGCTTTCGAGTCGAGGGTTGTCGAATGGACAGTGATGCGAAGTTAGCTACAGATCACCCGACGTCCCCTACTCCCCTCACCCCTAACACAATTTAATTCCAAAAACGTAACTAGATGGCGTTGGGATCGAGTTAGCTCGCGCTAGCGTTTGACTCCCGCCGAATACATAAGTACTTTTGGCGACCACTTTAATATTAACTTTGCGCAGAGGCAATATCGTAACCAATGAGGTTAATCCGAGGTGCGATTATTGCTAGTTGAAAACTTTACCAATACCCCGCCGTGTGGACGTGAAATACCGTCCGCGATGGCAATTTTTGAATGGCCGTCAAGGCCTAATTATTCCTTTAAAATACCTTGCAAACAGGGAGCACGGAACTGCTGTTATTGCTAAGTATGTTACTTATTATTTTGTAACCCAACAAACCAGTTCCACATAAATTTATTTAATCATATACTAACGGCCTTATTCGTGTAGTAATCACAGAGCGTGGCTGCTGAGAATCGCAGATCGTGGGGTCCAGGGATTGATTCCCGGGTCGGGCCCAATAATTATATTTTTCCAAGGTTATTTTGATTAGTTCTCAAAAGCAGCACGGATTCTGGGTTTGTGCAAGGTTAGGTCCTTCGGAGAATACAAAGCAGTACCTCCTGAGTTTTACGCAATTTGTATGTAATTATTTCTCATTTTGTTCCGTGTTCTGAGATTACTCATAAAGATTATAACTACAATATGAGACATTACATAAAAATAAATATATCCCAATGTTTTCTGTTGTTGTAGCTATATAGTTCATAATTAGGAACATATCAACATAGGTTTATAATTGAATGCGGTGTTTTAAATTACCAATTTTTTTAAAGTAATTCAGCCAGTCAGTAGAATATGTATTTTTAAGAGACATCTTAGAGTCTATCTTATTACAAGTCGACTATATAAATTCTTCAGTAGTGGACTGACATCAATCTTCATGGTTACTCTTTACAAATGTAAATATCTTTATTAAACTAAATAAAAGAGAATGTAGGACGACATCCATTGATCCGATCAATACTAAGGTAAACTAACACACCTGTCGTATTCGCTCGTCTTGGACACGTAATGCGAGTTCTCAGGGTAATCAGCTGGCCGAAATAGGAAATTCTAGTATGTCAGTGGGTCTGCCTTTGGTAAAAGGAGGTGTAGAATAACGATATGTTTGCTTGCATTTTTCCTATATACTATAACATCACGCAATTACGCCTGTATTTCTTGAAGAGGTAGGCAGAGGTGTATAGAAGGCGCCAAGATAGTTATAGGTTTCAATGTAATTAGGGGCGAGTTTATTATATTCTGTATCATATGTTTTATTTAAAAATATGTAAATTAAATGTTATATGACTCAAACGCCTAGACTTACCTAATACAAGTTACTGTAACAGTGATCATGCAGATCACTAAATATTTGACAGGCGCAGCTGTCCAACCATTCTACCACCACAGGTTGTCGAACATTTAAGTCGATTATTTATTACACATAATTATTTATTATATTCTCCTTAAAAGCAGCCATATAATCCCAACTTAGCCACCACACCTTCGTTAACTCTGTCGTAATACAAACCTTAATAAATCACCCCACTGTGGTATGTTACGCGATCGCAAATCAAATAATTTCGCAACAAAACTTCAGTTGCTACTTGTAACTTCAGTCCTCTTACCATAAACTCATAAAGCAGGACATTTTCCGTTGTAAAAGCGAGACGTTAAGAGCGAAACCGTCCTGCTTTAAAAGTTCATGGTATGGGGGCGGTCGTAATTTATTTATAACTGTCTACGTGAAGGGAAGAAGCCAAACAATGACAAAAGAATTTAACCCAAGGATATTCATAACAGCGATTATGACGTCTGAATAAAACGGAATAACAAGAAGACCGTCTCGATTATTGATGTAGCGTAACTACACCGCGCAGGATGATTATAAAGTAACTACGTACCTACTTCTCGCATTTAATTGTTGCCTCCTTATTGCACTTGACAGATAATCAAAAGGAAACGAACCGATAATACTGGTTCGTTTACAATTAAGTACTTTATACGTAGCTATATAAAATAAAACGGTGTCGTGCTAGTTAGTGCTTCTGCCGACATAAAGTGAGACAGTTAACTTAGTTCAAGCTACAATGGATTACAAAGTTGGTAAGGGTCTATAAAAGTTAGCACAATTGTATAATCTAATGACAGTTTGCGACACATTGTTATAACGACATTATATTGTTTTTTTATTACTATTTACTTGTTACTTTCATTATATTTAAAGTCAATATCATAAACCTTTTAATACGACGACTACCATAGTGATATTATCTAGTAACCAATATTATATTATTTATTTCTATTCTACGCCACTTTTTTATAAACAATTGGATTTTAAGTAATAATAAATTATTTTATTTTCTGTTTTAAAAATAGCCGACTATTTTAAAACCTTTTATAAAATCAACCGTATTATTTTACAAATCAGTCAACAACAAAGTTTGTTGTAGTATTTTTTTGCATTTGGACAAAAAGACCTAATAAATGATTAATAATGCGTACAAAGGCACTACAGTTCCCACGCTCGGACTTCGCGGTCTATTATGCCGTAGTTTCTGGAAAAATCATTCTTAATAATATTATTTCACATAATCTCTGATTCTCAGAACATTTTTTATCCAACAAATTCTATTTTTATCCGCAGTTTTTATCTTGGCGGTGGTGATGTCTTCCGCACTGTGCGCGGCGCCAGGCCCTCTGTGTGCATGCCCAAAAATATACTCGCCACTGTGCGCGAAGGTGAACAGTCGAGAAAAGACCTTTAACAGCATGTGCGAATATGAATGCGAATACAATTACGTTAAACACAAAGGAGAACCGATGGACATATTATACAGGGGATCACGATGCCATTAGGATGAATGGATAAATACCTCGGCCCGTTTGTTCTGTATTCTGAGCTCGGCCCATTCCACGAATAGTTTTGACATATCGTATTGTTGGCGTTGAGATGACAAAAGATAAAAACAAAGTTTCATTTACTTTGTTTCACCTAGTTTTAGTTTTAGTGTTTCCTTTTTGTAATGTTACATTGGCACTTATTGTTTTCGTTTATTTATTTATCTTACCTTCCTATCTACATATTTTTTCAACGCTTTCGATTAAAATTTTCCCTCGTTACGATATGTCAAAAATATTAGTTGTTCTAACTACTGTAGTAGTACTAGTTGATACTTTTTTTACAAATATAGATAAATTATAATGACAACTGAATTTAATTTCACCAACCAAACCACCAAAATAAAACAAGAAAAATAGAGGATTTTTTACTAAATCGATTTTTTACGAGATTATTATGTAGGTACCTCACTAAAGTACTGATGTAAGTAGGTACCTAGTAGTAGATACCTATATGTAACCCGTGAAACCTTAATAGACTTCCATTTAAAGGGAAGACGCCTCGTTGGTCTAGTGGTCGCTAAGCAAGAGGTCCTGGGTTCAAAACCCGGGTCGGGCAAAGTGTTACTGAGTTTTCCATTAGGTAATTCTCAGTAGCAGCACGGAGTCTGGATTTGTGCCCGGTTGATGGCAATAGGCGCGCCCAATATTACATTGGGACTCACAACATAACCGGCGAAATGTGGGTGTGCTATATGTACACCTCTGCCTTCCCCTTCGGGGAATACTGGCGTGATGTTATGTTATGTTAAAGGGAAGAAATCTGTAAAATAATTCATTTAAAAGAAACCTTTTCCTTTTAGCAATTCAAGCGATTATCCTTGAAACCGCCGTACCTATATATAGCAATAATTTACAATACCGACATATTAAATGAGCAATGTCCATAATATGGACACTTAACAGTTTTATCTAAATGATCACTTATACATTACTGTTTTATAAGGATAAGATATATTTTAATATATAAGTACCTAAGTAAGTATATTTATTACAAGTAGGTAACTTTTATATATCACAACATATACATAGGTTATAGCTTAGAGCATTTAATATATGCTCAAAGGGTTATAGGTACTACCTGCCTGTGTTACTTATCTTAAAATATGTAACTTTTTTTGACTTATGTGAGTACTATGCACATACTGGCACATATATTACAGTCGGACCGTAACAGTCCTGAATCAGGAGAGCACTTCTACTGGTTGTTTGATAAAAAAATGAGTATGTATGTGGACGCTTGTGAACGCTATAAAAGTGAAATAATGCATCAATTTTTGTTGCTTTAAATGTATAAGTAATGCTAGTATTCGGAATTATAATAAAAAAGCTATGGCCTATGTAATGCTTCTCGTATCTCAACGATATCCATCGTTTGCTAGTCGCCTGCAGATGGCGCTTTCGTTTGATTGCTTCAATAATAAAAAAATATTGGTTAGTGAGAAAAGTAAACTATTTATTTAATTATTTTAGCGTTCTTTTTAGTCCTGCTTTCTGCGTTTTTTATCAATTCACTGGGGGCGAAAGTTCCAAGGTGGAGTCGATTGGACTATATTTGCACCACACAGTACGATCTAACCTGCGCTACAGACATGAAAAGATATACTAATTATTAATATTTTAAATGTAAAGTTAATTACTTGAATAAGTACCGACTGCCTCCAATTAGTAAGGTTACATGTAATCAATTGCCACCTATCTTGCATGCCCAGTAGTGTCATCTATCCGCAAAAATTATAAACTGTTTTTGCAATAAAAGTTTTACAGTGTACTTTGTGAGTTTTATTTATGTCTTCTTTATGAGCTACTGCTACTAAGAATTTAATTACAGATAAGCCAAATATTCAACCCGGAAAACTAACTGGGCTGTCGTCATTGATGGTCGCGGTTGTAATTGTAAACAAATTTAATACACATTAAGGGTTTAAAATAAAATACTATTTTATGATATGTTTATATTTTTATTCAAAATGTCTGACAAATACGCAATGTATGAGTATATTTGTTCATCGTATGAAAAGATAAATATAAAATAATTATCACAGGAGATAAGTACATGCTGGCTTATTTTATAGATTATTATCAACAAAAGCTTATCACAGGCAGAACCATAGCTAAAAATACATTGACTAATCTATATTTGAAATTGTTTGATGGCAAAATAACTTCAAATATAGAATCATTTTAAAATGGTAAATGGAACCCTGTGATGGAACCCTAGTAAAGTATGTATGCCCATAATATTAATTTGTGCAGTTAAACTTAATACAGGAAAAATGCTATAATTTAACAGGCTAGTGCATTTGTCTGCTTCTTATTCATAGCTCATGGTCATCCATTTTAAAAATCAAAGATTTGATTTAAACATGTTTTTTTACTGATTATATAATTATAATACAATAATACAGCAAAAAAGTGCCTATCTCTTATTGAACATCTTTGGCACCTTATAACTGGCTTATACTTCAATACTTAGGTGGCTATTATAATTTATAGTCACAACTGCATAGATGGCCTGCTTTTTATTTTAACATTTCCTAGCATGCTTGCATATTTTCATCGCAATTTTTTTATTTACAACAGAAAATTTCTTAAACAAAATAAATTGATTGTACTCAATGTTGTACTTATCTCTTAGGTACCTCGCCTCTACATGATATTACTAGAACCAAAGACTACTTAAATAATAAAAATGGAATGAATGAAGACTAATGTAATAAAAACAGTATTATAAAGATTGAGGTCTAATCAGAAGTTACATTTAAAATTAATTAGACTATAATTATTTAGAATTGTTAACACATTCCTTTATTCCTTAGCATTTTAGCAAAAAACTTATAAATTTAAAATAAATCCACATTTAATGTTAGTGATAATCCAAATTTACTGTGACTACAGTCAGTATTATTTGGTTGGTATAATGAAATAAAAACATTTTGCATTTGAATTTGAAATTCTAGAACCTATAAAAACAACAAACTGCTTTTTCTGTGGTTATTATTAAAAAATAATAAATATACACAATTATTCATAATATAAATATAATAAATTATTAAATCTATTAAGCTGTACTTCTTAAGATGGAACTTGTTTACATAATTTGTTTGGTTGGTCGACATGTAATTTTGTCACAATTACCCTGTAAAAAATAATAACAATTACCTATTTACAATAAACTGATAATCTTATTATTGTTTACAGTTTAGCAGGCATTAATTCATGTAACTTATATTCTTTTCTTGAGAAATCTACAATATATACATCATTTGGTAAAAAGGATTGTAAAAATAGATGTGTTATTATCCCAGTAATACCCCACACTTTGTGTTTGCCACCTGTGAAAACAGGTATAGCTATATTGTTATACATATAACAGCCATGGTTATTTTTATCGCATAAAACCTTCATTGGAATAGTAAATATCTCAGCCACTTCATCTTCACTTGGCTGTAATTTCTTTATATTAAAGTCTTTTAGGACACCAACAACAGGCGTGATAACTATTTCCGAGTTCCGTCCTTGCACTTGACTCATTTTGGCCCAAATATCGATGTCGTTTGGAGGGATGCCTATCTCTTCCTCTGTTTCACGAAGCGCTGTTTCGAACACCGTTTCGTTTTTATCCATTTTACCCCCTGGAAAAGAAACCTGGCCACTATGACTGTTCAAATTAGAAGATCTCAGGGTGTATAACAGGCACACTTCACCGTTTTCCACGCACACAGGAACTAGAACGGATGCACTGTGTTTAGATTTTCCACTTCTTACAAGCGATGGTAATTCGTTTAGATTAGCTATACACCTCTGACGAGATACACTAGACAACAGGACTCCTGGTGTAAGACACATGATGACTTTGTAAAGTTTGTGAATAGACTTCATAAGTTCATTCACAAATCTTATAATTTCACTGAGTCCACAGTACCTTGAACCTTGGCTAGCTCAGTTTCGCGTCTTGACATTTACAAACATGACATTCTGTCAATGACATTAATCAGCTGTTGATGTCGCGTTCCAGGTATTGTCATTTTATAACCTGCAACATTTCTTGTTAAAAACACGATTTTGATAGCTATACATTTTTATCATGCACGTGTATTACAAAAAAACATGTATGATTACATAGGTGCATAGCTTTTTCAAACTATATTTTACGACTAACCTAATTTTATAATTATATTCGTAATTCGTGAAGTTATCCATACTTCTCATCATTTTCGTTAGAAAATAAATACTATTCGTCACGTGATTTTACCTGCCAGCAAAATGTCAATGTCAAAACATTTGAGTTTTCAATCTTGACAAAACAAAACCTCGGCCTCAAAAAAATATCATTTCGAACTTAGGACAATTAAATTACAGTGAAATAAAAATTATTTAGTGATATGCACTATAATTATGAATCCAAGAGTCACATTTGGTATAAAGAACATATTTTCTCTAGCAGCTCGTGAGCGATGTATGACTAATTTCAAGCGACTTACCATTCCAAGATACGGCAAGATCCCTACGGATTCAGCTTCTGTATTAGTGCCGCTTTGCAAAGTAGAGAACAAACCCTCTTTGTTATACACAGTCCGCGCTTCCAACCTCAGGACGAATAGCGGTGAAGTATCATTTCCAGGTGGACGAACTGACCAAGATGAGAATCCTGTTCAGACCGCCTTGAGGGAGACTTATGAAGAAATAGGACTGCCACCTGACAAGATAGACATATGGGGCCAGGGCCCTCCACTACCAGGCCGCAATAATAAAATCATGATCACTCCTGTAGTTGGATCAATAAATACCTTGACACAAGCAGATTTAACTATTAACATTACTGAAGTTGCTGAAGTATTTACAGTGCCTATTGAGTTGCTATGTGAACCTAAGAATCAATTCTACACACAATTCAGCAATGGTTTTATATTACCAGTTTTCGTAATTGAAGAATATAAAATATGGGGTATTACTGCTTACATCACCCATGCATTCTTAAGTTCAATACTGACCAAAGACATTTATAAAAACGAATGGATGAAGAAGAAAATTATTATAGACAAGGCTTTTGAGAAGTAACATTGAAATCACTGGCTTTCTTATCATTTTGATGTAAATTATTGTACATGGACTCTATTTATTGATACTTTATATTTTTAAATAATAAACTGCGCTTTCTCTTTTATTACTAATGTTTATTGTATAAAAGCTACTATTATCACATTGATAGTACACATATAGGCTGTTGTTACACACTTTACTAAAAGCAAGGCACAGAAGCAATTTATTTTAAAAATTTGGCAGTATTTGAGCAGACTTCTCATGATCTACTTATTAAAGTCAAGTTATAGTAATATTAAGAACAAATTAGGAAAACAGATAAGCATTAGAAAAACAGATAAGCATTAGAAAAAAAAGTAAAATAAAACAAAACAAAAAAAATAATATTATCCAGGTTTTATTCCTTAACATTTACATTATAATCTAGTAATTATTATTTTATACATTGTCCAATCGACAAGATGGTAGTCTCTCGCCCTTGTCCTTGTGTATGTGTGAACTATACATAATTATGTAATAAATTTCCCAATTTTGTTATAAAAAAATGGAGTCATCTACACAATGATAACATCATGTCCTACTCAGTACAAAAAATTACATTCTCAAAACTGAGAATCCAAATGTCTATTATTTAAATAGGTGGTCCAACTTAAAGCCTCCCTTCTTACATTCTATTGTAGGTTCACAAATATAATTAAAAACATAAATATGAAACGAGGAACTGAAAATAAAGTAACACAAAAAATAAGTACATACTAATGACAAAAGTACCTTTTCCTCAAGGTAATATATAGGCAGGCAAGAGCACTTACAAAGTGATTGGTTGTAGTCGATATTAAAAGTACAATAACAAACAATAAGGCAGAGGCAAATATCCTAAAGGCGGTGAAACTGATCGTCAGTAACCCACAGGGGTTCAAAATGAACAACAATATTGAATACTGTGAACCAATCTTACAACTATTGTGAATATAATACAACAACTCATTCTGGGCGTTTATTCGTTGTGTTTGAACACTGAAACTATACTAAAACTACATAATTATTATTGTTTCCATAAAAGAAAAAGGTACACTGCAATTTGTTGGTTGATGCAATAAAGTTTAAAATCCTACATTTTAAATTTGTTCATGCATCCTCTGCCAAATAAATGTACATCAACTGAATCAGTATGTAATCAATCATGTGTATTCTATCAAGTCTTGGACCACTTAGATATTTTAAAAATACTAATGGCCATTGTCATAACTTGCAAACGATTAACATAAATAAACTGATCTGTAGATGTCACATTGTAAACATGATATTATTGCAAAATAATGTCCAAATCTCTAATAAATAATCCACAATATCCTAAGCTTTCTCAACACGTATTCATTAAACTTAATTCCGATTGCACCAAAGCATACATTCTCTTAGATTTCGAATCTAACATCAGAGCAACGCCAAAAAAACCTAATTTATTACAAAAATATATTTTCCTTTAGTACTTATAAATGTTCCATTTAGATATGTTACGGATGACTGATGTCACGCATTCGCTGTGACAATAACTTAATGATCATGAGCGATGGGCGCCGCGAGCTTGGCGAGACGAGATTTTGGTCGGACTGTCAGTATCACATTGAATGATAAATCTCGGGACTACGTCGCACAGTCCACTACCCCTATGCATAACAGTCCACGCAGGTGAAGATGTGGAAACAAGTAACTTAAATCCACTCATCATACATAGACAATAGAATTATAATATAAAAAGAATCGAAAGTGTAACTTTAACAAAATAATGATCGGTAATTATAGTTCTTCACCGAATGGACGGCTATACAAGCGCTGTTCAATTTTAGCAACATTTACTTATAAAAGGTAGACATCCCTGCGGTCAGGCGATGGTGGTATAATTTAGAATAAGTTTACCGCCTACTATTGTACCAAGGCATGTGCGCGGGCGCAGCCGGTTTACTCGGCAATACTGTTCTCGCTCACGTCGATCGGGATTGACGTCGTGAACGTCGGCGTCTCGAGTTCTTCGTGTTTCTTCATTTTCAGCGCCTGCAACGAAATTAGTGGAATATTACCTCATGTTCACACAGTCCTAAATTTTACACCAGACTTGTATTCTTTTTCTAATACAAAACAATGCATTATTAGCCACATACATTTCCAGCATATTAACTGAGTAGATAGCCGAAAAAAAAAAAGATATAATTTAATAATATCGTTTATGTATTGTAAATAGCAATAACAACACCATGTATACGACATGATTTAAAATAAAGGGATATACTACTCGGGATTACAAAAAAATGTACATTACATTGAATTTTACAGGATTATTTTTATGCCTATGTTATTGTCAGCAATTAAAAATAAGTTAAGTATATTATTAGAAAGAAAAAACAACAAACAAACACCGCAACCTTCCACGCACCCTCAGCAAGTAACAATGGTTCACTGACACCATGGACATGTAGATCAGTTTTGTAGTCTGATTTTATTATAGTATTTACAAAAACAGTCGTTTGCGTCATTTCCACTTATTTCAAATCTAATCTGTACAGTTTTTGGGTTTCTAGGGTATCAAATTTAAGTTTATACAAGAAAATGTTTACGGGATTTGAAATAAGAGAAAATGACGATAAAAACATGAAAAAAGGCCTTTGAAATTTTTAGTAATGAATGTCAGTAAAAATCGACTAAGGTGCGTTTCACGAACAAATATTATTAGTCGATTTCCACAAGTCCAAATATGTTTGTATAATGTTATAATATTACCGACTAATTAATCGTCTAAAGGTGAAACTCGGACTAAAATCAATTAACCAAAACAAGAGTATAGCGTATGCAGCAAATTGTACAAATGGCGTGCGACTGACATCGAGATGCGTATGGTTCTGTCGAATGATTAAGGGATGTGTCCAAACAATGCAATGTTATAGCACGTATGTCAGTGACGTCACGAGCCACCCGCGCACATACCGCTTGCGTTGGAATCTCTTTCCGTTGCAGAGTGGGCGTCGGCGTCAGCACCAAACCTTTCGCCGACAACTGAAGGCGATAGGAACACGGTACATAGAAAGTGTACAACCCAATTTAGATAGAAAGATCCATTCCGTGTCATATAATACACGCTTACATAGTAAAAAGTACATATATCTAAACATAGAACCAATTACTGTTATTATGAAAGAGATTTTAAAGTATATTTTGAACAAAAATTTGAACTAAGTCCCAAAGAAAGAGAAAAGAGGGTCACCCAAATATTGTAGTATACTAAAGAGTGATAACAGTGTGTGGTAGTGTTGTTTACCTGCTGCAGTTTGTAGTGGTTGATGATGTCCTGGTCGGCGGGGCAGCTCTGTGTGAACGCGTCCAGCTGGTACATGTGGTACATGTAGCGCCAGAGAGCGCGGAAACTCGTCTGGAATTGCAGAACATCAAGTTTGAAACGTTTGTTATTAACACTTCGGTATATTTGAGAAAAATTTGTTAGGTCTACCCGAGAGGGCTTCAGCCCTAAAATCGATATAACTTTTATGCGTAAGCAGTGGACGAAGTTGCAGGCAACAGCCAGTAAAACATGATATTATGAATAATAACCGGTATCTCGAAGTCGACGAAGTATTTGCCAGCGACGCGGATGTGCTGCAGCCGAGGCATCAGCTCGCAGTCGAAACAGCACATCGTGTCGCCCGTTAAGAACCTGCAAACAAAGAAGTGAATATATACTAAATATATACTATTCTCTTTTTGTACGTTGTGGAAGCGAGACACTACTATGTCCACTGCAGCGGGGCGTCTTGCTTCGACAATAGAAAATGTAATGTAATGTAAATGCAATGCAAGCTAATAGTAACCCCGCTGTTCGGCCGCTGGATCTAGGCATGGCTGAAGCTTGCGTGGACAGCTGCGCAGTAGATGGCGGTATGTCGTAAAGTGCGAGACTGCACATGCGCAGATCTTCGTCTGTGCCTAACTTCAAGCCGGCCAAGAACCGTCGGCCGTCCTGTTCTCCTGTTTGTTGGGGAATACCAGACTTGATTTGGACGCAAGCCGAACCATTGATATCACAAACTTCACGTCTTCGCTTACAGCTGATAGTACAAACGCACGCATGCGCATAAAATTAAAACTTATGGTGTAAGACAGTAGTTCCCAAACTTATTTTTCTCGTGCACCACTTTCAAAATTAAACTGGTGTCGGTGGACCCCCTGCTGCTACATTCCTACCACATTGTTAAAGTCGACAAAAAATAAAAATTGTGTCGCTTCTGAGTTCCGTCCCTATATTCTGATAGGTTAAAATTTTAAATTTTAAATAAAAACGAAAAATGGTACATTTTATAACATTTTATTAATTAAAAGAAAAGAATTACAAAAAAATAATAATAAGGTAATACTTATAGGTTGTGGACATAATTTTAATTAATGGGAAGGATGTATTTGATGGAGTGTCAGCAAACGATCAATGTTTGGCTTTATTTTTGTGAGCAATAACCGCAAATCCCCCCGCTCTGTGATGTTTAGTTTGCTCCTTTTTTTTGTTAAGAGGTTTGTAACGGCACTAAAACTTCTTTCGACAAGGTATGATGAGGGAAAAGCTATCAAAAATTTCCTTGCGATTTCCCACAGTCCAGGATATTTTTCGTGTATTTCTGCTTGCAGCCAAAATGTTTGGTAGCCTTTTCTAAATTTCACCTTCAGCTCCTCATTGGTGCTTAGCTCAAGCAGCTCCTCTTGTAATAATACATTGGCCACTTCAGTTTCATCAAATGGATTTACGATCCATGGTGGTATATCCATCGTCAGCATATCTTCAAACCTGGTTTTGAAGTCATCATGCAGGGCACTTAAATGTTGACTGTAGGTATGGATATCCTCATCAATAGTTTCTACCTGCGACAAGTTTGGAAATTGAGATAATTCGCGCCGACTAATGTTTTGCTTCATAAATTTCAATTTCCCAAGAAAAGCCGAAATTATCCCCTTTGTTTTTATTAAATTCAGGCTGTCCCCTTGTAACTGCAAGTTAATATCATTAAATTTTTTAAACAAATCTGTCAAATACGCAATGTCTCCTTTGAATTTGATCAAGTTTTCTTTTAAATCTGGATCTCTACTTTCTAAGAACTCTAATACGGAATCGAAAACAGAGTAAAATCTCGTTAAGCATGCACCTTTCGACAACCAGCGTACTTCAGTATGTAAGAGCAGTCGTTGGAAGTCTTCGTCATTTTCGTCGCACAATTGAGCAAATAAACGCGTATTCAATGCATTGCTTCTAATTTTGTTGACAGCGTTTATTATAAAATGAAGAGATTGGTTCAACCTGTCACTTAAATGTTTCGCCACAAGATGTTGTCGGTGGATTACGCAATGAATAGCTGTAAGTCCTGGTATAATTCTTTTGAGATGACTTATAAACCCACGATATCGCCCTACCATTGCAGGAGCTCCGTCTGTTGCCACTGAAATAATGTTTGTAAATGGAATCGATTTTTCCGTAAAAAAATTACTCAGGACATTAAATATTGATTCGCCTTTAGTGTCAGTCTCCAAAGTTCTGGCAAATAGCAATTCTTCGTGAATTTCTTCCTCCATGATAAATCGGACATATGCTAATAATAATGCTTCATTACCGGGTAACGTTGACTCGTCCAGTTGTATAGAAAAATGACTTTTTTGCAGATGATTGCACAAAAAACTTTCGATGTCAGAGCTCATTTCATCAATGCGTCTTTGTACAGTATTGTTACTTAATGGAATTCTTTTTAGTACGTCAAATGGAGATTTGTGCAAAACAGTTTTTAAAACCTCTTCAACAGCGGGTAAAATTAATTGTTCTCCGATAGTGTGCGGTTTTCCAGATTTTGCTATTAGTAATGAGATATTGTAAGATGCCCGCAAGCCATCATCGTTACTTTGAGATGTTGAAGCGAACATGCTGTGCATGGTGGGTCTCTTTTCATATTTTTCCTTCAATGTTTGAAAATATTTTAAATCTTTACCCATTTTATCAGTATGACACCTTTTTAGATGATCTTCGAGCTTTGATGGTTTCATAGAGTCATTGCTTAAAACTTTATTGCATATTAGGCACATGGGCAAGTGTTTATCTGCCTCTGATGGAACAAAACCATATTTCAAATAATCGACACTGTATTGTCGACATTTTTTCTTTGCTGTAGCCATGTTTTGTATCAGTTACCTTCCCTGTAAAAAAAAATGTTATAGTAACCAAGTTTTTATTTGAATATAGGTAGCACAACGCAGCCTTTGTCAGCTTTATATTATTATGATTATCATTATATTGAAAAAGTATTACGGCTTGTAAAGGGACCAACTAATAAACCGCTAAGACAAGTACAGACTTTTTCACGAAGCGATATCAATGTTAAATACCTAATTTACCACAATTTTTTAATAGTAGAAATAAAAATTAGTTTACTCAGTATCGAATATTGATCATATTTGTGTAGGAAAAAATAAAAGTCGAAATCCCAAATTGACCAAAAAAGTGACCATAAAAACAATAACTAAAATTTCATTAAATCAATGAGTTCACGCGCTAGTAGTTTTATAAAACAGTAATTGCTCTGCAATATTGATTTTTCGGCCTTTTTAGAGAGGCAGTCCTCTCGTGAAAAAACAATTGAATAAAACGTGCTGTGTTTGTCTTCAAATCGAAAGAGGACAATTAAAATATCTGTAAGTTACTAAGTTAGCTATATACAATGTGTCCGAGCGATAAGACCGCCCGGCGTTTTTTGAATATTTGTACGAAATCATTAATAATTATATTTACATTTGTGACTTAGCGGCCTTAGTGATTTTATATAAGTAATTTTTTTACTACATTTTAGTTTTGTCTAATGATTTTAATTGATAAATTATGATGTCGGCTAGTCAGTAAACAAAAATAATGGAAAAAGATGAACAAACTTAGGAAATATCGTAAAAAAACTGCAGCACGTCACGCGTCTTTACTTAATTTAATTTTGTACAAATATTCTAAATACGCCGGGCGGTCACTTATCCCTAGGACACATTGTATACAAGCATTTGTTATCAACCGACCAGTACACGAAACAAAATACTTAAGAACTAGGTACAACAAAAAAAAGGTACGTACTTACTTTTCTCCGGCACTAGGAACACTAATATAAATTTTCTCACACCTTCTTTTTCGAAATTCCGGAAACAAATAAATGAGCATGCCTTTGGCATCGAGTATTTATAGTCTTGATCAAGATCATGTCTAAACAAGCACTAAGCATTGTCGGACGGATTGCGCTTTGCAAGTCTGTACACGAAATTGTAATATCGAATACGCAAGTTTGGACAAGTAAGAGTCGCTTGCCAGATTAAAATGTTATCTGCTTAGTTAGGTACTTAAAACAATATAGGTAGGCCCTTATAAAAACTATATGCAGATAAATTTTCGTGGACCCCTATTAACATCTTATGGACCCCCATTTTTTATTGACGCCTACGTAGACCCCCAGCAAGGCTCCCGTGGACCCCTGGGGGTCCACCTGGACCACTTTGGGAATCACTGGTGTAAGATATAACGTGTATTTTACCTAGTCCCCCTGCGTTCAAGAAGTCCGTCGATGCGGCTAAGGTGCGCGCGCAACGCCGCCGACTTCTGCTCGTCCTTGCGCACCAGCACCAACTTCAGCTTCGAGTACAGGTTCTCGATCAGTGACGCCACTTCCTTGTCCTAAAAGAAACGTTATAGAATGTTTGGTATTTTAAATCTATGATATAAACAATATGAAAACCAGTGACAGTACGTAGAGAAGAGATTTTTTAAAGTATGTTGTGTGTAGTATAAATTGGATTAGGTATATAACTTATATAAGTCTGAACGCATAACAAGACAGCTCTTGCCATAATACAGAGATCCCTTGGATTTTGTGTATTTAGTTCTTCTTGAATATCCTTTAAAGCCTGACTGTAGTCTTTTCGTTAAGTCTGGCCATAAGACAGGATAGGTACGCACTGTAGGCAGACACAACTAGAATTATCTATCATCGAAGAAAAGCCTTCAATTAGAGCAGATCATATACTTAGTACAAAGCAAAAAGGCGTTGAGAGTTGAGACACGATACATTTTAGTAAAAATTATACAGTCTTTAAAAGAAATCCACTTTACAACAATAATAAATTCTCAATCAAATGTACATTATTTACACAAGCGAGCGAACGGTTAAAGACCTGGAAAAACCTCGAGCGAAGCGCACAATAAAATAACTTTTTATTAAGAACAGTGTGAAATTAAATGCATATTTTGTAATTTATTGGGAGACGCGACAGTTTAAGAATTCGACACCTGAATATTATGAGAAGTGCTGCTGTTTATATAAAAAAAAACCTGTTGTTAAACAGGTCGTGGACTTTTTAACGGCATTTAGTACCGTAATATTGGCACTAAAACTTTTTATCTGAACAAAATCTTTGGTGATCGTTTTTTGTTCTAGGTCTAGGCTTTGAGACAGCTAAGTCAGGCGTTGCATGATTGAAAGGCTATTTTTATTAACGTTGCTAGGTTAACCATTAGATATCTATACTTAATATTATAAAGCTGAAGAGTTTATTTGTTTGTTTGCTTGAACGCGCTAATCTCAGGAACTACTGGTCCGATTTGATAAATTATTTCAGTGTCAGATAGCCCATTTGTCAGGGAAGGCTATACACTATAAAAAATTAGAAATCCGAGTAGTTGTTTATTTAATTTATTCATTATTATTTTTAGCCTGTACTGTCTCTCTAAAGGACAAACGTTATACTTAGTATGAAATGTCTTCGCAAGAGACACAGTTATAACTATTACATTAAAAGCTTAAGTAGACTATTAGCGAGACCTAACAACAGCGTTAAGCAGGACCATCAAGTTTCACATTTCGCAGAAGTCGTGAGTTTAAGCGCGAAACTACGCGAAAGACTCGAGACTCAAATGTAAAGGGCACCGTATACGGTACGATCGCTTAAGATCGATCGTAAAGACGGCACTAGTGTAGCGAGATTTTTTTGCGATGTTTATTCTTCCCAATTGTAGCACTACGAACCGGTGAAGAGTATGCGTTTTTGGGTGCTGTCATATGTATGGCGATCAGAAAGTACTAATTTAAATAGTCTATTTGGATTTACGAACTATTTATCTAAATATTGTATGTACCTGTACAAATAAGTTGTGACCACCCGGTACGGACTTCATGATGTGCCGTTCAATCTTCTCGTTCTCCAGTATCGCGAGGCCGTTGTCGATCAGGATGGGCGGGTGCGTCGCTTCGAAGTTGGTGCGGAAGTCTGGCGGGGGCTTCTGCATGTCTACTGTTGTCACCTGCAAGTACGGTCATAGGAACGTTAGAAAATATTATATATCAAGTAAATACATAAGACAAGTGGTTTTTTTGGCGCTTGTAAATGTACTAAGGAGCTTATCAAAATTAGATCTTCAGCTACTCTTGGTAAACAAAGTAAGGTTAAGTTAAGTAAGCATGTAAAGCTTCCCCCAAATCCGGATTAAGCATTATTGTTAAAATAGTAAATGGTTTTTACGATGAATGGTCAATAGTTGCCTAGTTCCAAAATACATTTCTGAAGAAGAACCAATTATACCCAATACATGATTTCGAGGAGACGCTCACTGAGAAGAACTAGATGCTCTCTAGACAACTACAACTATGTTACCTTTAGGCTGATGGTCTTAAGCTCAGCTAACAGGTACAGGTCCATGAAGTACTCTTGGCAGAAGAGGCACGCGCCCTTCCGTCGCCCGTCAATCGTCGATGCCTGCAACACGAAACATATTGTAAGTATACAAATATTTTAAGGGTAATTGTGGATGATTTCAAATATACCACTGCTTCGCCTCCGTCTGTCTACTTATGCCATAAGTAATTTACGGTTCAGGTCATGTAGTATAGTGACTTTCTATTAGGTATTCTTAAGCCGTGTACGCACGATCAAACAAGGACATGGTAAACATCGAAAACTTTGTTTGCACGTGCGTACAACTAACGAACATCGAATCCTGTGTTCGTCAAAAATGTTCGTTGCAATCCAACTGTACAACGTTGAACTGTATTCGTTGGGTGTTCAGTTCGCTTTGCTAATTTACGTCCACACGTACGAACCAAATGGAACGTGTTCGATGATCATGTGGCTTTATCCAATCATTATGCGAGTCGATTTAATTTCGTTACAGTATAACAACAACTTTAGTAGCTGCATTGTCCTCAAGCTACTTACCGTCTAGTCGCCCTTGAAAGGCTGTTTACATAAAGACAGAAATTTCCTTCTAAGCATGACGGCGTATGACGAAATCTATACGTGTTATATTTGATAGTTCATAACAACAAGCGTTCTGGCTATTGTTTCCAAAACAATATTATAACATATGTTAAACAATAAGAGAAGAATGGTTAAGTCATTAGATGCCTTTAGCTTGTTTGAACTGCAAAGGTGACAAGTAGAACAGTGAAAGAGAACTTGGGTTGACATGAGTCATTTCAATTATAAATATAATTCATTCAAGATTTCAGGTTTAACTCAAGCCATTGTTTTCTATTTCTATGAATAGATTTTATAAATATTTTTACAGCGTCCTAATCTTCTGCATTTAGCCTAAAAGGCAACCCTTTGTTTGAAGCACTATAACTTTAGTCTTTATCACATCTATTAGAGAATACCCAGGGTGAGGTCATGTTATTTAACAAGTGACTTTTTAACGTTATTCCGATTATGTTGTGGCGTTTTTTTTTTCTGTAATAAATTCTATCGGGAAATACACAACCATACATCATAAAATCCAAGTACATTACGAGATGTTAATGAATTGTTTTGGGTCAGCAGTTATTTCAGTTTTTGTATAAATAACATCTGAATTTTACATAATACAGCGGAATGTTACATTTCTTTAGAGCACGCTCAGTATGGCCGACTTATTTCTGACGTTTAATTAGACTTGCTAATTAGTAATGAGTAAGTTACGTCTGTTTGTTGTGAAACACAAAATTAGAACTAAAGCAATCGTTATGCAACTTTATTGCTTGGAATTGATCATTTGATTGCTTTATAATGGCCTATTTAATTTATAGTGTTAAATATTCCATAGGTTTCAAAATATGATAAACATAGGTTGTAAAACACGTTATAAAGCCAAGCTTCACAGTCTTCACAGTCAAGTCAAAAATAGTTTTAGACATTTTCCTAGACTTCTAGGTAGCTAGGGACTGTTAGAATAGTAGAGAAGAAAAAGGTTATAAGGAAACACAAATTTCAACAGAAATCTCTTCTACTGCCTAGATCAGAATTATCTCTTGAAATTACTAGAGTCGAACTCCAGATAGTTTATTTACGAAACCAAAATCAAACGGCACAATACAATTCGCCATAAATCAGGCAAGCAGCAGAAACCGTCAATACAGAATGTAAATGTGTTTATTCTCGCCTTTGCGTAATCTGCAAAGAATAGGTTATCCGAACACTTTTCATAGGTTGCAAAATAAAATGGTACTCGAGAAATGCCTTTTTTAGACACGCCGTGCTCGAGAAATGACATTCAACGATAGATCGTGACTTCAAAATATCACTTCAAACTTGTTACAAAATACCAACAAAAGATATTTAGATGAAACATTCTTGGTGTCAACTAACTAGTGATGACACAGCTGTTTGCCATGTCTATTGGTACGGCTTAGCTCTAAGATTACAAAATACTCATATAATATGCAAAATGATCACTAGACGAGAAAAGGTCAAGGTCAATATCACAGGAGGTCAGTATTTTTCGGCCAGAATATGTAAGAATTCGTACCTTTTCTTAAATTTCTAACACTGTTTTATCTATTGTAACGTTTTGCGCCTGTTCTCGGCTTCATCTCTGAAAGAAATGGGCATGCAGATTGCAACTATTACGGAAAAGTATGATTTGAACCTAATACTGTTATATCTATATACAGAAGTTTATAGGGACTCATTGGATTGTAAATTATCTTCTGTAAAGATGTTAATCCCCCTTTACATATGACTCGGGATGTTGGCTCGATTGCCTAAACCAGATTAGGCGTACAAAGTTGACACACATAACGTTTTACTGGCAATACGTTTTAGTACGTTAACGGCCCCGTTCTCTAGTTTAGCGTAGCCATATTTATGTCTGGTAGTAAATAATGTTATGTAATAACTTATAAGTAAATAGTTTAAATAAAAAGCCCTTTATGCAAGTAAAATAAGATTGTCATTGAAAAAGGGGATTTGGAAACTCCGCAGTCTTTCCTACTGCAAAAGCTGGTATGGGTTTAAACCTGATGGTGGTTGGTGAACCACAAGGTAGTTTTATTTTAGATTACAATCAAAGAATCAATATACTCTCAGATAAATGCCCGACGTAAAGACACATGTGTAACTGCGTTTCGCAGGGTTACAGAAACAGCAGCTCTATCAGGTGCTGTCAGAAATTTTGGTTAACCAACCTACCATACTACCCAATCCCTAGTAGTCATACTATACTTATATTGAACCCATAGTTTAAACCAAATTGAACCACATATTTCTGCGTAATGACTACTTTTTAGTGGCCATAGTTTCAGCGAAATTCATATTATACTTGTATGAATTCGCGCTCAATACTTTTAAGGAGAGATAAAAATTCTTGTGTTTATATCTTTAAGACTTTCTTTAGAAAATACACTTTCCATTCGTATTTTTTTAAATCATTTATTGCTATTTTTATTTATTGATTCATAACTTTGTCTTACACACATTTTATATTTTCTTTTGTAGACATACTTTGCTGGTACACATGCAACCACTATTATACAGAGATTTGTACATAGCGTTAATTTCAACAGTATCGATTTTAGGTAAGAAATTGTCAAATAGTTGTGCTACAGTGACATATTTCTAAACCTTAAAAAAATGGGTACATTCATTTAAAACCATAACAATTATAAAACAAGTTTATTTGCTTGTTAATGGCTTGTACACATGACAGTAGTGAGTATGCAAACGTTTCTCAACAGCAGACTCTTAAGATAGAATTTTTGTTGGTGAATATTCATGAGCTTCATTGTCAGTAAGACGAAGACGCCTACAGTGCGGCATATTGTCTGTTTATACAACTCTCGTTTTCCAGAAGGACGAATGTGTGCATTGTTAGAATTGTGACAGTTCATCGTTCATATTTCAAATCATTCAAGTGATTGAACTAGTATCGTGAGTAGCTTTTCGTTTCCCGTTCTTTCACTACTAATAGTAGTAGTTACGTAAATAATAGAAGACGCATTTCTTTAGTCTATTCAATTCTTCCACCTTTCCAAATCATTGTGAGCCATGATTACGCTCGAAAGTCGAAAGGTTGTCGTTCCTCAATCTTCTTACGACAAATAAGCGAGTGCATTTCACCGATCCATGGTAACTTGGTGAGTTTCGGGTCTGATTGAAGACATGTATTATGTAATCATTATCTTTGCTTGTCGTCACATCGAGAAAAGCCATTAGCAGGATGAATCGCGTTAATGGATATTGGATAGCTAATATCATAGATTTTAGTGCTTATTTTATTAATAAGTAAGTACAAAATAGTAGTTACAAAATATTTCTAGATACCGTATTTTCATTTTATTCTATTTCAGCCATGGTCGTCCCACTGCAGGGCAAAGGCCTCCCTTTCCTTCCTTCATTCCACCCGGTTGTGAGCTGCAGTTGTCTATGTAGACTCATTGCAGATACCGTAGCTGTCGAAATATTTTGTCACAATAGAAATAATATGTTATTCTAAGGTCCCTTTACAATAACATAGTATTTCTATTATTGCTACTTATTTACATACAGTCATAATGACAATGCAAATAGGTTTTCTTTCATTTTTCTCACTTGTTTCAAAATGGCGGCTATTGCGTTATTCGAAAGCTTTGTACCAAGTACTATGAGTACCATGACTCATCGTGACTATTTGAGGTCAAAGGGCTTTACACGTGAAGTAATGCTATTTGTGCCGACTTTCTATGCTAAACACTAACATATTGTTGTGTACAACACTTCAATAGCCTGTTATGCATTTTGGCGTGTAGCCTTTGCTTGTATAAATTGGTAATTTAGAGACCCCCAGTAACAGCAACTAGGTAGGTACATACAGAAACTACACGATAGCTGTAAAGTGATTTTTGTTATGGTTTAAAAACCCCAACTTGTGCAAAGAGCTGTGTTTGTAGTAGGTAAGTAGGAACAGGAACGAGATGATGAACTTGTGGTCAATGGACCACAAATTCATCATTTGATACTTATCTGGGTTCGAACCATACGAATCCGTTCTTCAGTCACCATAAAATTAACTTTATATGACGACATTTATACAATCCCAACAGAACATAATTACAATATCACAAATCTATGCCGTGCATATTGTAAAAACTAAGCTGTACATCACGTTTGATTTGTAACCTTCACTAGAAGTTATCGACGTAAAAGACAATACAACTGCGCACATCTTATCTTACTTTCTTTTAAGACAATAAATCTAATTCTCCTGTTGCTGGAAAGAGACGGCATGCATTTTCTAAGTGCGTCCACAATAACACCTGTCATGGTCAAGTGATTAAGACAATATATCATATTCTGCGATAGCAACATGTAAATGATAGGTTGTGTGCATACATATTTGTAATGGGACAAAATGCAGTACCTACAGTGACAGTGTAATGACAAACGTTTATGCGGACGACTCCAACGCAGGCGCAGCAGCGACGCCCGTTTACAAGAACTCCGTTATGCGGGTAGGGGGACCAACTTTTATGGATATTAAAATATATCATTATGATAGGCTTGATGTAGAGATATGAGCTCTGAATTTAACCTTATTAACTTAACTATTAGCAGTTAGGAGTTCCTCGCTTCTTCTTTATGGGAATAACATTTTAAACTCGTGTTACTTGAGTTCTCTACTGACGGTTCATAAGCGCCTACATTCGCCCGAGGCAGCATTTTCAGTTAGTTCTCTTTCCCTCTATAATTTGACCTGTAGTGGCACGGTTAAAAGCGGGTACAGATTTTTGATGGCTCGTAGATTTTTACGCCATAAAAACCAATCAGTTTCCATGAAAAAACCATATTTATTGACCAGTTTTAAACTTATAATTTCCACGACCACGTTATAAAAAAATACAGGTGATATTAATTGTAACAATGTGTCATGGATACAGTGATGGTGGTGTCATTAGCTAGTGGAATAGAAACTTGGTGGTGCAATGGTGCGTAACGCATGTTGTAAGTCACGGGCCCGGTGCGCTCGCGCATAAAACCATCCTCGCCATTGTAGAACAATGTAGATCTAACTAAAACATTGTACAGTTATCAAATATTATAAAATGTACTGTCTGTGTGTATGTCCTTTGTTATAGGAAGAGATTATGATAGTGGACGAAGACTTGTAGACAATTAGTCATGCTTATGGTATAACCGCATGGCAATTCATACTTCCGTCGCCAACTATTAAATTATTTATTTAAGGTTTTAATCACGCAGATGACGCAAATCTTCCGTAAATGTACACCATATCTATACTATAGGTACAAATATTTGTTGTTGATCCAAACTGCTTCCTAGCAGTTACTTAGGTAGATAATCAGCAATTATTTTGAGCGAAAATTTTAATAAATTGTGCGCTACTTAGACAAACCACAATAAAACACAATATGATATAAAAAAAAACAATAACAGTTCCTCAGTGTAGAAAATGCTTCAGTACAAAACAAACAATAAAATTGCATTCAAAGAAAAAAAAGTGTAAGTAAAACATTAAATAGTCAATTAACGTTCAACGGAGTGTATCTACACATATTTTAACAATAAAATATATGAAATAAGAACAACTTTCCAGTGGCGTTGTATGAGATAATGTGTATGGCGGAAGACGAAACGCTCTCGACTGCAATCATATATCTATGAATAATACAACAATTCCATGCAACGTTCGTACAATATTCAAATGAGATGGTTAAAGGTATATATTTTAAGATTCATTTGGGTGTGTTGTCTCGCAGCTTGGTTTTTACAAAGATGTGCACTTGTGCAGTGCTCAACCAGACAAAACAACTGTCATGTAATGCGAATCCAACACATTTGTCTAATAAATCTAAATATAATAAAACGAAGCGAATCCTCCCACATACATCTCAATGAATCTCTCAGCAGAAGCTACTCGAACCACAGCAAAAACTCACGAGAACGACAAGTAGTAACAGTGGTCAACGATGCACGACGCGTCATACAGTGAAGACAGGCTGAAAACAAAATAAATTACAACGCCAAATTACAACATTCTAGTTAAACACGATAGGATAAGTATTGTACGGGCGTACGATATGGATCCAACCAGGCGTGACAAACAAACATCAGAGTCAACGACATCACCCGAACATATAAGGCACTTTCAGTTTCGTGAAATCGAAAGCGGCACATACATCTCCCGCGCACTACAAGACGCGCCATTTTTGCAAAGATGGCGGCGAAAAAACTTGATAATCCGACACGGGCCCGTGCGCAGGCGCATCCAGTGGCCATCAATTTGTCAATTGCAGCTGTATATTGCTGCGTTCCGCCTTTATGTTATATTGGAGAGATAGATAGCCTGAAATGGATTTTGTCATAGCGTGTCGACAGTGTTGCATTAACACTTAGCAATATCGCTCGCGCTGTGTAATCTTGAATGTATAATTTACTTTAATATTCACATAACATGCTAAGTCTGTTAGGCTAGGTGAAACCAGTCGTATAGTCTAGTGCTGTCTGTTTCACTAACGCCGCCCTAAGGGAAGTGCAGTGACCCGCGACAGTGAAATGCAACCAGCACCTGACCACGGACCGGCCCTGGGCAGCGCCGTGAAAGTGTAACCTACCTCTCTAATTACTCTCGTCTTGCCTTACATAGAAGTGGATTCGCTGAGAAAAACATTTGATGAAAACCGAATGATCAACCAACGGTGAAACTAAACACCAATCTCAGATGATGCAAGCTTGCATTTCAAAAAAACTGAATCGCGTGCCGATTCGTGGTTGTAGCTTCGTTAAAGTGAAATTTTCCCGAAGCGGACCGCATTGCTCCTGTCAGCTGCGGGCAAACTTCCGCGTGATTTAAACACGTCGAATTATTTACGATTGTACATATATTACTCTCACTATAGTTGGCGCTTCCTGAAATAGATATATGGATTCATTTGGTTGTTAAGGAAGGTAGTCGATATCGTGTGGGTACAATTGGATAGCACTGACACACACTGCATTTGGAGGGACGCCAAAAAGTGGAAGTAGTTGTTACAATAATGTCGAAATATCGAGCCTTTCTGTTACAAAAACTGGCCTAAATTAAAGGGACAAACAGTGGTAACGGGATCGACAAAAAGTTTATGACTCCGGATACACAGGGCGCGGCAGCTTGCACAATATACCATCCGGTGTAGCTTACACAGTCACAATCACAATGCATGCATACGACAATCTCGCCTATCCCCGTCAAGGCTCATATCTGCACGTTCGCGATAAAAACACTGTTTACAACTCATTCAATTTGGAACACGTACAGTAACAGTAATTCCCTAGCAGTGGACAACAATCTAATTAAGAATGACTCAGGTTGAATAAGGAATGAAATGGGTGTTTTAAATTCTGATCGTGCGTCGTGTACCACTTCTTTGTCTACTAACGGTATGCAATAAAGATTCTGAAGGTTAAGGAGTAACAAGTACGGTGAGCTAGAAGATAAAGTTACGGATAGTTCAGCTTTTATTTGCCGTAAACTGGAAGTACTAGCTTATCCGTTAACCAACATAAAACTCAGTTTATTGCTACTTTAGCGCAACTTTGTTTGTACTATTTGAAGTTATTATACCTTTAGCTATAAAGAAAAGTAAATGCACTATATCATGACTTTCTACAGTTTACTGCTCTGGTGTAAAACTAGATTGAACTTGTTGAGTTCGTTTTGCCGATATATCTATAGCTTTCGTAGTATCGCTCGATGCGTGCGCTCAGACCTTCGTTACTCTAAAGGCAGAGGAATCTTTGTGTCGTCTAGCAAGAATTCTCAATAGCTTTATATCCCGGATCTCTAGCACGAGTCTATTGAACGCAAGTAAGATGTAGCCAAGCCAGTAGTAATCTGTATTTAATTAAAAACTCGATCTGAACATACGGGTAATGAAGATGTTTCAATAGAAGACATGGATTAGTTTTTAGGGCTTTGATGAGTAAGTGTATAACAAACGTTATAAATAGCAACATACTCATTTCATAACACATAGAGTATTTTTTTCCCTAAGTAGTCATAGTCTCGTCATGACCAAGTCTATAACAGATGGCCTTTCAAATATTTACACGATGTTTCCCGATAGTATACGTATTAAAATGTGGTGATCTCAGAGTTTTATGAGTATTCATATGTTAACCATTACTATGACATCATGGCCTTGTCTCCACCACTACAATGTAAGGTTATAATATATTGTAAGGCTCAGCTCATGAGTTAGTAATGTTTGTTTAATACAACGTAACGACAGCGTATGGATCTCCACTAAGGCAAGATGAGCGATTATATAAGTATCTTATAACTGAAGGAATATAATCATCATCAGCCGGAAGACGTCCACAGCTGGACAAAAACCTGCCCCTTAGATCGCTACAATGAACGCCAACTGGTCATTTGCATCCACCGGAATATAATACTTCATGAAAATAATGATGATCAAATAATCTTTGTTCCATATACTATACACCAACTGAAGACCATCTTGAAATTCGCTAAAATCGTGATTCAAATTACGAAACGAATGAACTTTAAAAGAATATTAAGTTGAAGAATTTTAGCTTAACTAATGCGTATTTTATTCTTAAACATACTAATGTGAATAATATATTATGTCTTTGGTGCGATGTAAGGTTGGCTAACAGTTAGAAAGGGCAGTGTTACGGCCCGCGACCCGTGTAACCTAGCCTCGTCAGCTGTTGGAGAGAGGACGTTGAGCAACATGCAAAGGACAACATCTTACGGCACGACTGTTTAGCATGCCCCGAACTAGAAACTCACGACTATTTTGCGAAACTCTTAATTACTTTTAGGTCCCGGGTCACATTTTAAAAGTCCTGCAGATGTTTGCATAGATTATGGTCTGTTAATGAATTGAAGTGAGGCCAGTTAATAGAAAACCTTACTTCCCTTGGCAAAACTCAGTTTTTTTTTGTATATTAAAATAGTTACTGTTGCATTTGACTCATATGCGTAGTTTATTCTAGGTACGAATATACGAACAGTTACGATTCATAATAAAACCTTATAGGTCATATCTTCTTAGGACATTCATGTGATTACTTTTACCAAACAGCAGATAGAAGTTATAAAATAAGGTAATCTAGCTTTTAGTGAAAATAAAAGTTAAATATTAAATTAAGGATCTTATCAAAGATCAGCAATAGCAATGAAAACCATGACTTTATGAAACAGCGTTCAAATTAATTTATCTAGTCCATTATAAAATAATAACGAGAACATACTAGACAGGTGCTTTGCTAATGCCTGTGCCATAAAAACGATCAGTAGCTTAGGTAGGGACACTTAAACTAATATCAAACTGAATCTTAAGGACCCAACACTTGGTGCACTCGTCTGTGGCCATAAAGATGGCTTTCCATAGATGGAATACTGCATAATTATTGCCAATTATCATCGTCAAGCACTAGTTGGTTTCAGAATTTCATTATAACCCAGTTTATTGTCGTTTTCTAAATGGTCGACAGGGCTTTATTTGCTTACGTAGTGTCTGGGGACAATAGGCTTTGTTCTAGTTTCTCGAAGCTTTTTAAAGACCATTGCTAAGGGCCGTACGATACAAAAGCCTTGTTTTATGTTTCTTTCACATCACAGTGACATTTCAGCCCTTCTCAGCCTGTAGATAAATGTTATCGCGGTACAATTCTGACAGTGCTAACACAACTCATCTGATCTGATCAAGCCTTCTCTAAGTGCACGAGTCTACTGCTCTAGTAAATACCAGCGTAGTTCAAAATGGCTTTAGCTTCGTGTGTTATCTGATTGTGAGTCGATATTTAATGCTTCTACTAAATAGAACATTAAAGATCAGCTCACAATGAGATAAAAGATATCATTGCGCAAACTAGACTCCAGTCACTTTGACAGTTGACATTAATTGCGTTTAGTGTTCAAGTAAGAAATGCAGCTGAAGATTGAAATTGACTAGTAGTGTTACATGAAACCGGTAGCACGTACGAACTCAGGGCGGTAAATCTTCTTTGTGTTCAATACAAGACTTATCAACTGTCACTTGAACGCCATGTGCTTCGAAGACGTACACTTGAAAGAATCAGATGTTAACCTTGAGCAATTATATTTAAATTACATGTTTAACTGATAGAATTGAGTACCTATTGGCTCCATTGTCCAACAACCGAATAATTCGATGTTAAAGCCAAAATGTAGTCCTTAATTTGATCAAGTCCAGGTTTTAGAAGATGTCAGCTGATAACACGAACGTAAAACAATGAATACGTATTTTTTTGTAACTTAATTCAATAGATTAGGTGACACATTAAATTAAGTAATTGCTGTAAATAAACAACCAAAATAGGATTCTGATGTCATACATAACTAGTATACTATTAATAAACTTAACATTATTTTGTAATCATCACAATATATCTCGCATTTTAATTTCGCGGTAATGTAGGTTTATGGCCACTTAGATATAAATATACCATACTTTACTTTACTTTCATACAGAGTCTAGAGCTTTGATAGCCATCACTGGGCTATATTAATTTATCGGAGAATATGATAAATTTGTTAACCTTGATGAATGACATTGTGACCATAGACCTTGGGCTAAAAGATGTTAAAGCTTGAAAAAGAAACAGTAATTAAATTTAATTACACGTGTATCCTTTACACCGGTCAAATATTTTACTTATGAGAACATCAATACTTGTAACTTGGTAGATTATATTGAAGACTATTTATCTATGTATAATCTAGTTCCTTCTATGTTCCTATCAAGCTCACAAGTGTTTGTTTGCATCAAACATCCTTATAGAAAAACAATGAACATTAGAAACCACAAATTCCGAGAATAAAACTGCATTTGCGTCGGTCGTTGCCACAACACTTGTACAAGTAATTGCGACAATTACGATTGTTATTATGTGCGCTTACGCCGCGTCACGTGCCCAACTGATCTCTGCGTTAAAATGGCTTTTCATTATAAATAATGCCGGCGGTTGTCGGCGCTAAATGTAGGGGTTACAGTAATTACAGAGCCCGGTGTACTCCCTAGTCGTGTACCGTCGTCCGTCAATTCCCTTGCGAATAGTTAGGTTAATATCAGCCTCGTTTATATGATAATACTCTTCCTTTAAGGTAATGTAGGTCATGCGCGCAGCATGTACAACAAGAAGCAGTGACATATAGAAGAAACGATTAATAAAATCTCATCAGTTCTGTTTTTCATAGCATAGCAAAGACCAGTAATCTTATTTCCTGAAGCGTCTACTTGGTTGACTACGGAGCAAGCTGTTTCGAAGACACCTACAAATGTATGAATAGTGAATTAGCTAGAGAGATTTTGATTGATAAAAATTCTGGACTAGCCTAAAAACTTCTTACGCAACAGGACTAGCAAAAGATACAGTAACTGCACAAGTAAAAAAATATTTTTCTATTCAATTCTCAATTCTTTATTGCGTACCATAATGTTACATAGTTGGTAGGGAAATAAATATATTTATATTGCTTGAGTAAATTTACTCTAAAATTGTAGGAATTCGCCCTATTTGTAATTTTCATACCATCACATAACATTGAGCGGCAAAGGTTAACATATCAGCTGTCTTCCTCTATAGTTATATACTTTTTATGGTTGAAACACTATGATGCAGTTAGTTGCAAGACGCACATACTATGACTACTACACTACATGACCTTACCTGATACTTTATTTACTTGTAACGACGCCAACTCTCATATTGAGGTTGTATTTCAAGGAACATCTGTATAAATCTCGACAATTACCTGTAACAAACAAACGTGAAACGTTAGAAGGCTGTAATTAAACAGTGGTGTGGCTTTCGACAGTGTAATAAAAGCTCTTGAGCGCCGGCGGTCTCTGGTGATGATTCAGGCGTATCTAACTCGCCAACTTTCCCCAGTCTGCAACGTTTTCAATGGCGCGATGAACCGTACAGTTGGCCAATTTGACAACACTTTCCCCCATTGTGCCCGTCTACTAAATTTACAAAATAATCATGCAGAAACAATTTTCATTAACCGTGAGTTCGTAATCGACCGTAGGAAAGTTTATTGCGATATTTCGTGTCTCGTTTCTAATGGAATTGAGTAAGATGAGCGACTTGGAAATAAATAAAAAAGATAATGAATGAGTAAATGTAATGTGAATAATTTGCCACAGATGTTTTATTCGTATATGGCAAGTGACGTTGAAAGCGAATGGTTTAAGTGATCACCTGCCTGACCGACACGTTCTCAGGAAAACGAATAAAGTAAACATGATACTTACCGCATTTAAATGTATCTACAATTAAGAAATTCGCGATGCATTAAATTCATCGATTAATTTGTTTCTTTTTGCGATGCGGCCATAAAGAATTGGTTTAAACTCCGTAAAACTGACAAGTAGTACGCGCATGTCCATTATGGATAAGTCGACTACTGATACTGACATTACATTATTACAGTTTAATTACTGGAAAGTAATTGGTACATATGTATCACGAAGGCAATGAATAATTTGTTATTTTAAGATAGGCTTAAATAAACAACATTTTATTGGTTTTCCTTAATTCATAATATTAAGCCTATTATTTAGCAGAAGGTTTTAACCGTGTAAGTAGGTACCTCAAGTTGACCTTAGCATCAGATGACATGACATGTTAGGCAACTGCAAAATACATGGGATTTCAGGCCATGCATAGCAAATCACTCTTTTTGATTTGTATTTAAGCATCATAGGTACTTATTTTAGAACGTGTGAATTTTAAACACACCTTTTGTTGACTCACTAACTACGATGCGATGGGACATTAATTACGTTATTGTTTAATATGCAATTTTGTCAGACACATGTGCTGTATATTGTTGTTATTACGCAAGACTTGGCAATTTGTTAAAAACATCTGTCAACTACCAGAAGTCAGGGCTTTAATAGGAATTATTAGGCGGCAAAGCTCTGTACGATAATATCAACTTTAATACAGATATCAAAAGCGGTAAGTAAAGCGGCAGGCGTCGACGGGAAAACACACACATATTTTTAGTGATAAGTCTATAATGACGTCACCCTGGGCTCGTTCACAGGCGACTGCCATTAGTCACGTCTATAAGTTTACCACTTGGATGTTCTGTGATAATTGCGATGGCCTTCGCGACAATGATAAAGCGTACTCAAGGATTAAGTAACACAACACGACTCCACGGAAATTGTTAAAATATGCAAATACCTACGTATGATGCGTATTTCAGACAGACTAATTTGCTTCCAGTAAACTGCACAGCAGTGGTTAATCATCAGGATTATTAAATATTAGGTATTTCTTCATAGCCCACTTTGTCATCAGACTATTTTATCTATGAGAATCTAAGACGCATGGAACTTGATGTCTATAATTAAAACACACTCAAAACATAAGATCTCTGATTAAGAAAGTATAGGCCCTTATCCAATGTCAATAGCAAGAATGCAAAAAGGTCAAATGTACATAATATAATTTATATCTCTATCACGTAACTTATATGTACATAACAGCTGATCACGATAAGGACCTTGAAAATCGAGAAGCCTTATCCACCGATAAAAAGACACGATTGTATTAGCACAAATGTGCGAGTGAGTCGCAGGTAACAGCATTATGTGAACATTTACAACTTGATTACATAAGGCGATTGCACAACCTCTGTAGGTCACGATGTACTTAGTATTTTTCTCTCTAGAAATGCATTTATGTTTCCATACCGATATGCGAATGTGGGAAAAACGTGTGTCAACTGTTTCAACCGCAAGCGGCGTACGAGTGAGTCATTGTGGTGCTTTTAGGCAAACGAACAGAAGGCTGATTCTCGTACATTTAAAACAGTTTTGGTCTGTTGTTGATAATTTATCAAACATGTCATTTCCATGCAAACTGTGTCAAACTGTGACATTTACACCAGACTGAAGTAAAACCGTGGTAAAAAGTATTCCTTTCATTAATAATTAATTTGGGTACTCACTTATTAACTGTATCGAGTCAATATTTGCATATGGTACATGGTAAAATTATACCTAACAGGCAGTCTGCTTGTGATAATTATGATATCAGACAAAAATAAATAAGCAAGGTGTTATTAATGCAACCACACATGATCTTTTACTATTAACTAAAGATATTTGAAACCTATAAGCCCATTGAGACTGTTTTAAAAATATTGTATAGAACGTTAATACGTTATATGGTAGTCGTATCATATGACAGCATGAAATGAAGTCGCATACATAAGACATTAGAAAAATGATTTGTTAATATGCCGAAATAATTTTAAACACTCCTAAAACAGACAGCTAGCTATTCACACACAATACAGAAATGTTACTAATTATCTAGTTAATAAATGACGGTCGTTATATGAGGTAGTAGAATTGCAAATTTTGTAACTGAACCCTGGTGTAAGTGTTTGCAATTTATGATCACGAATGTATGCACTATGCAGTTTATAATAAACGGTGAGGTACGGACTATAGACGGGTGTATACAGTGCAGATAGAGGACACCACCTCGGGATTATAGGTGTTAATACTGTGAATATAAAGTATGCATGCAGCTTCGAAGTATAACAAATATACACATTATCCGATTGCTTCCAAAGTGCTTAAGTAAATAGTAAAGATGCCACTTAGTGTTAATAAAGAGTTTGGTTTCATACATACTTATAGAACCTTTGAATAATGGTTCAAGGTATTAAACGTGGGATAGTTGTCGTTTACCTTAACAATATATAAACGGTAAGCCCTAAAGACTGATACAACAAGAATAACATCACATGTTTAAAAACACATTCTCCTTTATACAACCTTTTAAACTATCAAGGTGCACATCAAAATAGAACAAGTCACCTTAAAAGTAAATAATTGACATTTAAGCACCCACGTTCGTTCAGGAACGATTATTGAAATAATTTCGAAGAACTTAGTATTAACGAGCGGATTACGTGTAAAACAAATAGCGTTTAGTAGACGATCAGTCACAAAGGCTAGTGTGGAGGCAGTCACAAACCAATTTAGCTTATTCCGAGCAATTAGAGTCGGGGTCGTTGGCCGAATGTAATTGGAGACGCAAGCAAGTGGGTGAGATAAAGACGCCTTGGATTCATACGCCCAAGTTCCCCCGCCGCTTTGAAGGTTGCGTTCGTGTTTGACGGACGAACTGATTCAACTTTGCGCCCTGTGAGCACGCATCTTTATTCATTGTTAATATTCTATGAAGTGCTCATTAAATAGCTGTCGTAAGCTTCCAAGGAAGGAAGTCCTTATGAAACTTCCTTTTAGAATAAGTGTGTTGTACTTATATTTAGATTTATGAGCAAGGAAAACTGACAACGTGTAAGTTTTTGTCTTATATGGGGTCTAGGTCAAGAAAGGTTTTCCTGTAAAGTAAGATCTTGTGAAGATTAAGTCAGAACCTTAATTGACAGTTACTATACGACTTCGAGGACACTTGTAGAGCATTCTTTGTATAACATCCGAGCGTTCAAATTCGTTACTTTCTTTCACTGGCTATTTTCTAATCTACACTATGGATGTCTTGTTTATTTAAGACAATTAGCTAATACCAGTCTGTAGCTTAACTTATTATGTAAAACAGTAACTTATTTCATACGAAACTTCCTACATAATACTACGATACCAGCACAAAAACTAAGTTAGTTCCCTTCCCAAGAAAACCACAATTGTTTGCTACGCAACGTAATTCTGTGGTTTCGAAAATATTCGTATCTGACTGACACTTACAGAAGAAATCTAATGGAGCCGCAAAAAATACTTTCGTAATGAGGCTGGTTTTGAGTGTGGCTTACGGAATAAGGTATTATCCCAAAGGATGTTATCCTTTATCAGGAAATTCAGGTGTCTTATTTTAAACTTGCATGGCATCTCATTTTCCGTTGTGGAAGAGGCGCCGTTACGTGCATTGTAGAGCGGCGTCTCGCTTTCACAACGGTAAGCAAGGAGCCAATTTATCCACATTTCGCTGCTCAGCGTAAGTCCTATGTAATAATAGGTAGCGAGCCGGTTTTGATTCATCGGGCTCACTCGATAGTTATCACATTGATGCTTGATTATCGAGTTTGATTGAATAGTTAATCTAACATTTAAGATACCTACATGCAAATTTTATTTTGATATATTTACTATCCTAACGAAGCATAACAGATTCTGCTGATTAAAGATTAGGATAATAATATTAGTAATGCCGCTGATTTATAGCTTTGATATACTCGGCGGCGTTGAAATAAAGGAGGTACCTACATACATCTAGAATGTTGGAAGTGGAACATGTTTATCAACGGTTATTAGCGATAAAAGACAACTATTTTATAGTAATACACTATCGAAAAACAAACTCAACACCATCCGAGTATCCGTCTGCGCAAGCGCAAGGTGTACAGAAATCTACTACCTACTCTAAGTAGCACATCGGCGACAATTTATTAACCGTATCCTGTAAATATCTTAAAGCCATTTATCTTATCCTTGTCTATTTTGTTTCCATTTTAGCTCATGCTCAGTAGGGTTAAATTAAACAAACAATAGGGAAGGCCATTTAAACAACATTACATATGTAAACACTAGTCAATGTCTCCATTATTATTTCCAACAAAACATTGTTCGAAGTCGTGAACACTTATAAAAGGTAAAAAGTAACAAAAAATTGTGACAATACATCCTCAAGTTTTTTACAAGCATTGCTCTAGTGTTGTGCGTCGCGTAAGTGGCAAAAAGCGTTTGCTGTTTGTACCATTAACCCTGTAAGCGGTCACAAGTGGGGAGACTGATGTTTTATGGAGGCGACACTCTTCGTGTTGATTTTTATTCAAGCGGCACGCGACGTTGGAAGTGTTGAAAATCGAATTCTAAAATGTAGGTGCATCTATATACTGAACTAGGGAACTGTCCCAGTTTTAACAGTTCATACTTCGCCTCACAATACACAGTACAACACGTCACGTGGTATATGATTGGCAAGCTAATATCACAATGACTAATATCCATTTGCAACATTAAATATGGCAATGATTCAATCTTACAAGGCGTATTAATTAACAATCTAAATGAAAGCACCAGAAACGATGGGGCTATGCATCGTACATAACAAAAACGTACATACTATTACAAGAAAATAGTACTTAAGTTATCTTCGAGTACCCATGCACTTGATATAAGTTATAAAGATACATTACATATCATTAACGAAGTAAATTGTATAGGATCGAAATATCTTACAAGCGCACATGACACACCTGTAATTATAATACTCGAAGGGAAAAGCAGGTGGGTATCAGGCAAGAAAAAAGACTTAGTCCCAACATGAAACGAACCGTCACATAACGGACCAAGATTTAAGTCTTTAGAGCTCAATAAAATTCTAGTCCCGTTCAAGAATTTATTTGTCTGCATGTTTGAATATAAGTGCTGAAAACCTGTTCGGAGTCTCAAAAAGCTTTCACGAGACACGTTAGAACGAATGAGAACAGTTCAACGAATTGGCTTCAATAGCTCGTTGCCCGTTGTTGGCGAGATTGGACTTTCGTTCTACATTTTGCATACGAAATATGAAATTGGAGTTTTAATCTAATCGTACCGTTATCAGTGTTATCGGTCCGTTCCGTAACAATGGCGGTCGCGGTGATGCCATGTATTTTACAACAAACCGACAAAGTTGGAATACTTATCTGTCTCGAATGATGGTTACATGTAGTAGAAGGTTCCCGCAAGTATAAAAATAAAATTAAATAGAACTTGGGGACCAACATCACTGCAATTTATCTGCATAGATGGTCCAATGATGAAGAGGCTTTTCATGAGATGAATGAACCTGCAAAAAGCTTTACATCCTATTCAAGAGAGGTACTGTAGAAGTTTTCTTTTATACAACACAGTAATCTGTTGTAAAATAACCATTTGAGATACTGCATTCTACAAGTTTGCTGGCTTGCAGTGAAAGGGAATGAAAGAGAGAAATCTATGCTTTCAATACTAAAATACTAATATTACTGGATGTAGTTGAAAACTTGTCTGTGTAGGATATGTTATTTCTTGTGTAAATAACTTTTATATAAATTCTATAGAAACTAATATCTTCACACCGGAATCGATTGACTGTTTTCTTGTAAATTATTATAATAACTTATGTACGTACTAAAACATAAAGAAAACCAAAAGTTAATTATGAGCAAATAATATGATACAGCAGCTTTCGGCAGTAAAAACTGGTAAAACATGAAAATCATCATTTGTTTTGTTTCTGTAGAAAGTATAGAACAATGTTTATCGTACGTTTCATATAATACGATCGAAGAAAATGCTTTCGAAAAGTTTCTAATCGTAAGTTGCAATAAATTCGTCAAGTTTATTCATACCAGTTGAATATGCGGTTGCGCTTGCGCTGAAAATTCCTGATATTCGTATCAGTTGGTATCAGTATTAAAAAGAAAAAGAACATACTCAACTGTGTAGATTACTAAATATGTATTAAAAATTAATTACCTATCAGTCGTTTAAGCCCTTAAGCAATTAATTCCGTTTAACCCTTTAAAGCGTGTTTTCATAGCTGATACACGAGCTAGAACATTTAGGTACAAAACTTCATAGTAACTACCATCCTTGAACTGTATGACAGTCGGAAATTCCTAACCCTCTTTATCACCCGCTTCACTACAACTACATAAAATATGACTCGAATTGTGTGCATTCTCCCCGAAATCTGTTCTATGTTGTATGCTCCACATGCTGCTCTAACTTCATCCATTTTAATATAATAATAATAATATCCTTTATTTGCTGAGAAAGATGTTAACTAAGAATATAATTGATCCTTGTACAATCTGCCTTAAGTATGGCATGCAAAATACTATTTTGTAGCGTATATTTAACGTGTTTAATCCAGGATAGCATGACGTAGCTCCCAAGTAATTTATGAGTCCTCTCAACCTGTGTACACAAAGTCAGTCGTTCAATAACATAGAGAACACGCTCTTTCAATTGCCAAACCTTCTGATAACACTTACATCAATCGCCTTAACAGCAAATAAGACTAAAGACCAGTCCACCGTCTTGAATACATGTACAAGTCAAGAGGATAAACTATATGAGAGAGATCACAAAATATGTTAGAAGCGCTTGTATCCGCGGATGGCTGTAACTTCACCGGTACAGATCCGGTTTTGCAATGAGTCACTCGCGAGCCGCGACCTTAGGCCGACCTCAGTGGTGCTATCCGCATGTCCTCTTCAACGAAGCTGTGTAAGCTCACGCTATGTTTGTATGGCACTAACAGCATACGTACTTCCCATGCTTTTTGTACTATTTTTTTGGATTGTCAAACAATGTGTATTTCTTTGTGGTGGTGCGCAAATAATATTATTGGATACAATTTACAGATTTATGATAATTGCAAATGGGATGTTTATTGGAATGTTCAATTTAATCACAAACCTAAATAATCAGACAACAATTTGCATGAGGTATATTTAAATTTTAACCACAAAATACACTATAATGAGTTATTGAATACACGTTTCAATAGATCGTGGGGAATGAGTAAAATGATTGTGAAACCCCTAGGATACTAATTCGCATAAATATTTCTATTAGAAGCAACATCAAGAAATTGCGTGTTGGGTTAAAGATCAAGATTATGTTTAAACCAGCTGCCTGTCAGCGACATCGCACGCGCAATGTTATATTCAATTTATAATGGGCTCTGAAACCTTGGTTACTTATTTCTAACTTAAAATCTTAAAACTAATTTACATTTGGGACTTTAATACCTTAATTACTTACAGTTCAGTTTTAAAACTAAGCAGTAGATTAATAAAAAATGTATTTAAGATCTGAAATCTCCGAATGATAAAGAGGGTTTTCATCTCGATCTGGTATATACCATGTCCAATGAAACAAACCTATTGCTATCTACCGAACTAACAATTCTTCTTCTTTCTCATACAAACATTATGAATTATGCCAGACAACATACGCCGGTTATACATAGAATACTCTAAATAAGAACAGAGGTCGCTTCGTCATCTATTTAAGTTAAATAATATATTCTAGTATCAAAATTAATTTAGCTACACAAAGTATCAGCTGCTTATTTCTTTGGAAAAATAAATGAATAAGAATGAGAAATGGCGAAGTATGTAGGTCATGATGACCTTGTAATGTCATAACTTATTTATAGCCAGTGAACAGCCTTAGCAACATAACTCTTCGGACTTGACGGACCAAGATTGAATTTTTGGACGCCGGTTTTAGATTTTAATTTATTTTTCCAACTAATGGTGCTAAAAATAAGCAAGAATCAAAATAAAGATTATTATAAAGTTTTTATGTTCGGTACAGCTTTTGGCTTCTGCGTATATTTTTTTTTTGTATTTGTTCTATAGTTGTTAAGTAAGCTGTTAGCCTTTACCAAAACAATTGCATACCGTTTGGTTGGCATTGACTAAGCGACCAGAGAGTGAGCTACTTCTGTTTATCTTCCAGGGACATAAAAGCGATACAACATAGCAATTTTTTGAGACATAAGTTATAAATCAAGTTAATAATACGAATTCTGTATTTGTAGGATTTTTTTTTTCAATATTGCGGCACCTTTTGTACTATATTTCTTACACACGCTACCGAGTTGAGTAAATTCAATATTAGCGTAGTAGTAGGTACCGAAGTACCTAGTATTATCAGTAATAATATTAGTATGCTTGACGTAGCAAGTTGCGCGAAGGCAATATTTACTCATCGGGCAAGCGATGAATGCCGATGATCTAAGCATATCGTCCAGATTGCAAATACCGATCGATGCTAGTTCTGTCAACAATACGTACCATCGCAATTGGTTTCATGTAATAATACGGTAATAAGCCGTTTTGGCGTACGACACTTAACTCGGCTTAGGAGTCATTAAAATTTAAACCCCCTTTATTAATAAAAATATACAATTTTAAACCAAGGATTAGACAGGTATAACTGTCACTGTCGTGGGGGGGTTTAGTTAATGCCGGTATGACCCTCTTTTATGAATAAGAGGGAAACAGTATTTTCGATGTTGTTGTTTTAATCTAAAGAGAGTTAACAGGCGCCAATGATTTACAAGTAAAATGAAGACCTCTTATAAGCGCTCCTAAAGTGGCACGTCAATACTAGACCAATTAGCCCACCTAAACGTATCTCATCCTTTTTCCTATCACAAAAAAAAGATATGCCGTGCTACTTCCATGTGTTAGCTAAAGTAAAGCGACATTAAAAATTGCAAATTTGAAGATTGATGTTGTAGAGGTAGATATTATCATTGATTGCTGCCGCAGCAGTCGCTAAGTTATACTATAACCAGATATCTTGCGGGATCCAGCCAGGTGAGACATCAGGAATACTATATCAAGTAGTAACAGATGCTAGTCCGATAAGCATGATCCCCTTGTCATGCTTATTAATACGATTTGTCTGTTTGAAAGGTTTCTACATATTAAATTATGCTCGCTGGTTCTATTAATAAGCACCTTGAATATAAAACATTGATGATTGAATCCTTTGACTCGGCAACATCCGCAGCTATTTAACTTAATAAAAGTACTTATTTAAAGTCAAAGTTTTGTATAAATTATGTAAACATTTATATAAAAAAAACACGTTTATTGCACATTGTTCTCCGGCTGTGAAATTTATGACTGATTCTATTTAAGTGGCTACATACATCGGAGTCTTTAAGTATTAAAAGAAACTTGCGCATGAGACGAAACGCGACGGTGTTTATTGTAATAAATCGCAAAATTGTAAATTTATGAATTATGTATTAAACTCGCGTCTGCTTTATGTCTCTATAAAAGCTTCGTACATCACGTAATATATAATATAATAGGTAAGTACATACAATATATGTGTACATTAGTGAAGTACTGAAGTACAAAAACATTCTGTAAATGTATTTTATAAGAATGGTCGGTTGCGAGCTGTTAACGTGGCTTATTTGGTGATTTATTTATATTTAAAGGAAGTTAGATTTTTTTTAAACCACATCCGTTTAATATTTTTCTACCCAAATAATGTGATGTTTTTGTATACTAAATCGCTATCACAAATACCCTAAAGGACACTATAAAACCATAATCAACTCAAATAATGTATAAAAGAACATTAATGTAGGTATGTACCTACATACAACCTACTTAACATATTTACCCAAACAAAGTATGAAATCAGGGACCGTTTCTATTATTATTTATTTTATAATAATATATACTATACATATATATATGTGCCTCATATAAGTATCTATTATATTATATAGACTTCTACTAACCATCAGGTGCATCTGACTAGAGGGGGCGTGGCAAACTATCACGCTATACACCCATGTCTAATTAAATCGTAGCGTCACGCAAAAAATTACCAGCAACGGGTGTTACTAAGACCTAAACACCAATTAATAATGCTAGATATTCTGTATAATGAGCTGATAAATATAATGACTTAATTATATTGCTCAAAAGAAAGTGAAAAATTCCGATTTCTGAACAATATTATTTAGTTTAGCAATTTGTTTTAGAAGTTGAATTGGTAATTTATAGTTTGTTATACGAAAACGCTATTTACTTATTTGCGTCAGTTGTTTATGCAAGGAAATGGGTAAACTTATACAAAATTCCACGCATTAACTTAATCAATGATTTTCAAAAACACATATTTCTTCCTGGTTTGCAGATATCCGGTCCGAAAATAAACTAATAAACAAGATTCTGAATTAGGAATTTACTCTTTACGTTAACTAAATAAAAATACATTGAAAAACGAATTACAGTATGACTGTATGAGGTACTAAAATGGTAACTCCATTGGATTAATCTAAATACAAAGGCATGTTGGTATTTAAAAACAGATTCTTTGTCATATTTAAAAACAGAATAGAATCGTTACGTCAAATTTGAATGTTCAACGGTTGGCTTTGTAACGGCTGACAGCTGTCTGGCAACAAACACCCCGCCTGCTCCTTTCCTGCTGGTATCTCTATACCTACAGATTATATCACATTTGTGTGTTAGATACCCAACCGTCTTGTAAATTGTAATGTAAACATACATAAGTACTCGTGTAAACTTCGAAGAATATTGTAATATAAGATCTCTTTCAGCGAAATTATGGGTATAATAATACTTGTATGGTACCTAATGCCTATAAACACATTTATTTCTGAACGATTTTGCCTGTACTGGTTCAGTTCTAAATATAACTCAAAACCCATTTAGCCGATCACGTAATTCTCCGCATTAAAAGTTGATATGGTCTATATCCATTACACTACTTACTTGCCTTACATACTGTCGTAATCATGTGGCAAGGTGTAACTTATATGATTGAACAAAAGTTACACATGGTAGGAATTAACCATAAAACCATTAAAAGGAAAAAATAAAAAAACAATGATAAAAAGGTGCGCGCGCGCGCGTGCGCTGTCCCCACCCTCCTCAATGAGCACGAGCCGATTACATATGCTGGCCACACCTGTCTTTAAAAAAACACCATTGAACAACATAGGTACAGCTACAGACATTAAAAAAGCATTATTCAAATTCAAAACAAATAATAAAACTCAGTTCAGAAGAAGAATCAATCACATCATGTGACTGAATCAGTGACCAAAGAATTAAAGACGTTGGAATAATTTATTGGAACAAGTTTGTCAAACAAATCCAATTTTAAGTTTCTTTAAAGAAAATCAGAAACAAACGATATAAGGTTAAATCAATCATGGAGAACTCATTTTTTACAAATACCAAGACTAAAATATTAAAGACAAGTAACACCACAATAGACATCCAAAGATTAAACTAAATAATCACTACATAGTATAAAACAAAGTCGCTTTCTCTGTCCCTATATCCCTATGTATGCTTAAATCTTTAAAACTACGCAACGGATTTTGATGCGGTTTTTTTCAATAGATACAGTGATTAAAGACGAAGGTTTATATGTATATAACATCCATTAAATAGTGGAGAAATATTTTATACCCGTGCAAAGCCGGAGCGGGCCGCTAGTAAGAATATAAGTCAAAAAGTTGTTAGGTGGGTTAAAAGTAACAAAATTAAACAACTTTGCAAGTAAATTAAGCCTAAGAAGACCTAGGACATTCTCGAGCGATCACGTTGTTGGTAGTCGCCATGTTTTTATTAATAGGACATGGCAATACTGTGTTGCCAGGTTAAAGGTGGTAAATGCTCGTTAGACATTTTATGTATTGTATAGATAATTTATTTCTGAATGAAAGATACAGTGAGTTTCATTGTAGATGTGGATACAATATATTTTTGTCTTAAATAAAATATGTACAATTACAAAGGCAAACAAACGTAAAGGTAATGTGAATTAAAAAGTCAGTATCAGTTAATTTATATAACCTATTTTATACAGCAAGCATGCTCTACTTAAGAATAAATGTGTTGATATTTCATAATTGTAAATTATGTGATTTTATATTTCGATATGGAATTGTTCCGCTTGACAATTATTATTGGAATAAATTGTCGATGACAGTATAAACTGTATTGAAAAAACTTTGACCACACAAGTACGTAATTGCATCGCAGCTGGTTACAGTCAAAGTGCAATGCAATGACTAATGTCAGCGGATTCTAATTATTTTCTACAAACGATCTAAGATAAATAGTGCTAATGTCCAACCGTCGCGGTTAATTGTATTAAAATGCTTAACCTTTTAAGTTTTTAATGTAATTATGTCACGCTTTTCATACTGACAATACTCGAAATATGGCCACCAAGTGTTTGTGCTGGATTATTTTAAACAAGTGACAGGTGAAATTCATTTCCAATTAATAAAATGAAGTTTTTATGTTACACCATGTCTACGAGTGACTTCTTTTCAATTAAGAACTGTTTCGTAGTTTAAAATACACAGATAAGCCTTTAGTTGCCACATTTAGCTGCGTTTTATGCTAATTTCTAATTTCGACATCGAGTTACCAACCAACGCAACCGCCAGTGATCCGACACGATTCGCTTCATCGATGACCGTGAACATCGATTCGAAATTCACGTATAGGTATTACAATCGGATGGCCACCCCGCTCACTTTCCTTGTTAACTGTTTCATAGAATTCTAATCGAACGAGTCCCATTAGTAGTAGTAATAAGCTATAATGCATGTAAAAGGCCCAGATCAGGAAAGAGTGGCGTTAAGGGTTGATGCTTTTGCACGGCAGTAGGTCAATTAAGAGCTAATGAATAAGCTGTGTATATAAATAAGGTAACTAAGGTTTCCTCTACTTTCTACAATAATTCGCTTAATTCATTTCCTAATTAGCTAAGCTGAGTTTACACAAGACTAACAAAAAATTGGTAATATTACAAAACGCATAAACAAACTGTGTTAAAATGTTTGCACACAATTTATTACTATTTAGCAATACTATCTGACATTTTTAGCCGCGGATCAAGCGGAGTTGCGACGGCTGAATGTCGGCGTTCCATTGCCTATGTAATACTTTTTACGCAACTGACAAGTTTAGAGCGTGACACCCGAAATCATTTGATACCTTCTAATACCAACACGGTATTTATGTCAGATTTAATAATAAAGAACTTACGTTGAAACTGGATTTAAGGAAAACAGTTCAACAAGGATAATTATTTAAGTAATACTGCAGTTACATAAACTTTGACCTGTAAAAATATTTAGTAATAATATTAAATAAACATATGTCATGGCCACATGCCTTATACGGTATTTTAAACTGATGAAGGTAAAGCCTTTGTGGATGGATAACATTGATATTTATGGACACTACCACACTAATATTATAAAGGCGAAAGTATGTGAGTATGTTTATATGTTTGTATGTGTGTTACCTCTTCACGCTCAAACGGCGGGACCGATTTTGCTATAATTTGGTATAGAGGTAGCTGACACCCTGGATTAACATATAGGCTATACTTTTTGTCCCGTGAAAATGAAGCGGGTAACACCGCTGGGCGCAGCTAGTAGTCAATAAATCTGTGTAGACGTAATACGGTATTATCATACAACAACGCAGTAATCGGAATCAAGGAATAATAAAAGATGAGATATAATAGACCCTTCATTACTGTTGCTATAACCTAACCTTTAGAGCACAATGCATAGATAATGTCTCACGTGGAAACTACTAAATGACTGTAATCATGTTGTATTACCAAGACAAAGGTCTATGTGCCGATAAAAACCTTCAGAATAAGTAGTTAAGCCAGCAGCACTATGAGTAGCCAATAAACTTTAGCAAGTAGCACTTATCTGCTTAATGGTAAAATATCTTTTTACCAACAATCAAGTTCGAAGGCTCAACAAATCAATTCATAAATCTGGATCATGTTCTGGCAACTACGAGTAATCACTAAGCTCGCGTACATTAGCAACGTCAAGCGTTGTAAATACCAAGATGATTCATCCTCGATTTGCTTAATTATACACAATAATTACGCAAGAGAAAGTACTTATTACATATTATTTTGCGATTAAAACGACTACAATTTGTCGAAATCATTTCGATCAGCAAGCAATTCTTGAGCAGTACGATTTTTATAATTGGATGTAATTACGCTATAATGTCGCCTAAAACGAAACACTAATTAGTAAGAACGCTCAGATAGCCTGACATGCCTGCATGATTCAACGAAAAGAAAATCAGTGTTATCGATAGAATAACTATACCTCTACCATGAGTTTTTATCACGTAAACGTTAGCGACCATGTAAAATATTTACTTAAGTATGGGAGACTGTGATTCCCTACGTAACCGCTAGAGGCGCTGTATAGTTTGCCATAGCCATACAAACAAATATTTTACGTCGTCGCAAAGGTTTACGTGAGAAAACTCATGGTTTAGGTCCTGAGTGCAGTATCCATGCTTTGCTGCCTTTTAGAAGTCAGTTAAAAACCAGTAATACCGTACCTAAAATACACGTTTTAATAATGTAGTGTTCAATAGAAACTTTCAAACCATTTACATGCAAAACGCATTCAAATGTATCAGGCACAAAGATATTTAGAATAACAGTATCATCTTAGAACATAAAGTTATAATACAAATTCACAAACCAAGCTATTAACAGGTGTTTCGTACACATAAATAAAATAGACAGCTAGGATCATATTCTATTAGAAGAACCCGTTACGAAATCAAATGGTATTTTATGGGATATATCGAAAAATGCACGTGTCGGGTCTATGACTATGAAGCTACTTCTTCTTTAGATTAAATAATTCAAAATCTTAAAACCTTACAATATTTATGTTGTTGCACGGTGCAATGTAACAGTAACTTGTGTCGTGTTTACTGTTTCCCACTTGATTGCGCAAGCGCAGGCCGCGTAGTGTAGTGTCCTTCAGCGACAGGACGTGGTCAGACCGTCAGACGCAATTTGAGGGCTCACATAATATTTATTTTTTGACAAAGTATTGAAACGGGTATCTATGGGTGTGTAAAATATGATACACGCCTTTTCACCGGCGGCGATGTTCTAGAGCTTGCTCCATTCCCGTTCAGCCGTAGGGCATTGAACTTTTTGTCCAATTATATTAAGGCATACATTCTTCATACTTTCTTTACTCAAACATTTTGTAAACTTGTGTTTTTAGATATTCATTATAAAGTTAAATGAAGTTAGTATAACTTTTACAATTCAGCTCCGTTTTGTTTTTCATCGGAGAGCGTATTTTTTTCTCCCTGCATGTTCTCTGCAAAAGACCTCATATCAATAGACATGATGTTCCACTTGGTCCGCTGATAAGTCCATCTAAGGCTTTTTTTAAGACAATGTTAACTCATGACAATACTACATGTTGTGTAAAATTACTAGAAATTCTCACTTGAACGGACAGTGGAAAGCACAGGTGTCATTACAATTTCTTATGTTTGGAAACAATAACGATACACGGAATCCAATTTATCTTAATATAGTATTAACGATGCGAGAACCAGTTATTATTTAACGCAATTATTTCGAACAACTGCTCGCATCACTGCATAATTGTACAAGTTATGTGTTACGAGTCCGGCCGTGCATCCAGTCGACGAAGGCCATTTCATGCATGTTTCGTGTCCAATGTCAAGGATTCGTTATCGAAGAATATTGGCCAGCCGACAATAAACCGTTTAAACATAAATAATAAGTTTATTTTTGTACAATTTCGCTTGCATCGCAAAAACTGGATTGAGTGTGGGCGGACGATTGGTGACAAAGGTTTTATTTGCGTCACTGCGCGTTCATACTACTCATTTTATGATCGCTTGTTGCTAACTACACGGTAATATTCTTTTTCTATATTTTACAAACTACACAAGTTGTCATTGAGACACCTTGGATATTGACTATCGGTTATGTAACTCCAAAATGTTGTAATTGAGATTTATTTAATCAATTATTGACGTCATAATCGTGATGATTAGTCCATCGACCTACAGACTAAAATGTATATTTAAGTAAATTTTCAATTAACTAATACTAAACCACACAATGACACAATTAATACGTAGAGATCACTGCGTGCCATAAACATTGGTATGTAAATGAATACATTATTAGTCATTGGGCGTCACATCTATTAAATATGATCCTAAGCTAGATTTTTTCTATCAGGTTTAAAAACCACCGTTCTCGCTTGAATACCTAATTCAAATGTAACTGTTGTTGCTCTGCATAGCTGCATGGCAGTGTTATTTATTTTCATTGAATATTAATCAGATCTATGCTGTAGGTACTTAGAAATTTATTTTCGTCTTATGAGTAATGCTGACGCCGCGGATTATGCAGAAAAGATAATGGTTTCTGATTACAGTTTCGTAGTACCTATCAAAAGAGAATATTATTTATTTCAGTGCAGTCTGTGACATGCTGCTGAATAAGGTCTTCAGAACGACAACCAGTCAGACAGAGACAGAAGAAAGACAACCAATGTATCCAAAAAAGTTCAAGCTTCAGAAGAAAACAATATTTATTTTGCCTTTGATTAGTAAATATGTACCTATATCGCTACATGATAAAGAAACAAGTTACCAACGAGGCTACAAGGATTGCTTAAGTCAAGTTAGAATAGTTATACAGAATATTGATATTATAAAGAATATTTTTGCAAAGCGCGACATAATTAGAATATTGACGAGAAAAAATGATGTATATTCCCAACACTGTCACGAATGCTGAGTGAGCATGCTAATCGTTCATGTCATTCGGTCCCCCGGACGCACGAGCAGTCGCGTGCGCAGTGTCACTTTCCCCTGGATGGCGCCCGCGCAGGTTTCTGTTTCGAAGGCGCGCATGCGCTCTCTCGCGTGGAATGCCCGCCGCACTAGGAGATGCATTCAATGCAGGTACTTCAAATTTCTAAAAACACACATTAATCTTACAGCTTCTAGTTTTGTACACTCATCGAAACCCGTCTATTTGTCTTCAGAAAGAGGTCAACCAGCAAAACATCAAATGATCACTGACATAAGAAGCATGCTTCTAAACCAGACGTGAAACAGAACATAAATCAAGTAATAAATCCAATCATAACCGGCTTCAACATCAATTTGGTAACGTCTGCTTTTTTTAGGCCACAATGCAACTAGCGTTTTCGCGGGCCGCTGACTTCCTAGAAGATATTCGTTTTGTTCGCTCGTAAGCAGTGCGATGCCAATTAAAGTTATATAATACAAGGCACGCTGAATGCGGCTGATGGATGACCAAAACACGGTGTTTTACGAGCAGAGAACACGAACTGAAATGCAGTGCATTGTAGAAGTGCAGGTACAGGTAGGATGCGGTCGTTCAAGTTTACTTAGCAACTACAACATTTTGTGAATGCGAAACCTTTAGTAGTTTGTTTTGCTCGAGAGCAAAGGTCAATATTGACTGTATGGTGTTTTATTCATTGAAGACTGTATGATGTCATTCCGTAATAAGATAATGAATTATATCTCCAATTACACACCTCACCGGTGATTAAAGTTTAAAAAGTTACAGAGCAAGTCGAGAGCCTTAGTGTTGTCTGACCGGCGCACCTTCTTGTTAATGTAGAGATAGCCAGCAGACTATATCTTCAGCACGGCATGACCTTCCATGTGGCAATTAGCTAATCCGATACGAAGAAGATTACAGAAAACAAATAAACCTCTTTAAACAGGTTATAAGAGGTTGTAAGGTTGTACAGAAGTCCTTTAATTTAACAATAAGATAAACGAGATCTTATCCTTATCATCACTATTTTATGACCGTCAATATAGATGTTTGCCCGTAAATGGAATTAATTCAGAAAACAGCAGGTGCGAAACGCAACCAGCATAAGTGGGACGAGCTAATCGTCTAACGAGTTCGGGCCAGCGATAATTGAGCTGCTCATTAAATGTCAACCCGCTTTAGGCAACGAATTCATGGCACACCTAATATGGGGTATTACATGCGTGATCAATTAATATTCTATGTATAACAATTACATAAACGGATAATGTCATGGAGGTAATTGTTTATCTTGACATTATTGGTAAGGAAAGCAACATTACTGACGTGAATCGTAAAGATCAACATAGTAGAGATGGGTAACTCAGGAGTGATTTGTAAAAAAGATGTACATCCATACAAAACATCGAATCACTCTTTAACTCCCTCCATACCCAAATACATCTTTAAATCTTCAACTCTTATGATTCACTTTCTATGTTTTGTTGTTGAATGAAGGGATTGGTACGTCAAAAGATGTAGACTGAGACGTCTATTGCGGGATAACTCGAAACGAAAAGGGACGGAAGATGATTGGAACATTCGCGCATGCTTTCGAAAGAATCAGTTGGCTTTGCAATTGCATTCTCTGTGGTTTGCATCAAACATTGTTATAAGAAACATCTATTATTTAAATACATATGACGTTATGTAAGTTTTGTAGATATACGTATCTCATAAAAATAACAAAAATACAAATCAAATCAAGCTCAGAGCCGATTGAAGTAAAGATGTATTGATGTTTCGCATGAAATTGATCCTAAGATTAACTGATGTATTTGGGATTTAAAGATTTAAAGGAGTGATATAAATCTTTTGACGGAAAAGATTTATAAATCTCTGTTCCTTCAAAAGATGTAATTTGCGCATCTCTACAACATAGTACTAAACTTATAGTCCAGCATGGAAGAACTAGGTTCCTGAATTTTATGATGCGATTTCTCTGCCAGACGCGGAACGGAAGGATTTCTTAAAATTGCGGTGTCCTCCAAAAATTTGAAAAACGTTCGGGTAACGATACTTTAGTTAATATAAACGTGGAGTAGGTCTCCTGGTGTCAACAAGAAAGTATAACTATTTTCAAAGCCACAAAGCCGCCTTTAAAGGCTTTGCACAAAGGCTCAGCTGAACGCATGACGCGTTTGAAGTGCAGTAGTGCTGGGCGCATAAGCGCATGTCATAGGGTGCGTCTACACTTGTAACATTTGTCCGTAAGTTTTTGTACACAGTTTCTTCGGGAGTTTGGTATGGACCATACTCGCCAGTTTGTTACGGACACGGAGGAATGTTCGTTGAAAGGCTACAAGTGGGGACGCACCTCTATGTGGGCGGTAAACAGTGAGTTAATCAGTGCAGCGCGAGTTTGTTTTGTTTTCACGTCGAGCGTCGCGGCGCGTGTCATGTAGGCGCCCGAGGTTGAACAACTTTGTCGCGGTCAAAACATAGATCGTCGAATCAGAATGAAGAAGATATTCAAAGGTTAGGAATCACTTGACCTCACTAAGTCTTTTTACTTTTAATCAAGATATAATAATAAGAATTCAGGTATAGTACATAATTCATCAGTGTATGCTAAGATCATAAATAGACCCATACAAAACAATAGTCATTATAGTTTAGGAATTGAGGAAACAAAGCATTGATCACACTGGTTCATCAGTGCACAATCAAAATGGAAACAATGAAATAATGCTGTATAATATTTAAAGATTTTTACTTATTAGAGAACTAACTGAAAGTTATTGCTGTCTGACATTGACTTAGTGACATGGTTTCTATAAATACAGCCGAAGTAAACATTGTTTATACTTTTTGCACATATTGGCAACAATTCAAACACTATGTAATTCTTCTATTACATGTGTTCATACTTCATATTATGCTAGCTATAACCAGATTGATGTAGAGGCACATATTTTTAATATTTGAGGAAACAAAAATTGTTTTAGCACATAGAAACAACTTTATTAAGAGTTACTTGTCCTATTTTTACCATTTCCCAATCTGCCAATCATTGGTATTGGTTATTGAATGGTCTTGTCAAATTAAGCCAAACACCATCATACAAATAAGTGGTGTTTCACAAAACCACAAATAAGTATAACTGACAAACTTTTCCTACTATATAGAAATGATAATGGCTGAAAAACCAACAGTGTTTAAAAAGCTGCTAGCTTCGGACAGTCATAAGGAAATCAAATCAATAGACAAATATAAAAGAATCAACACACAAATAAGGATAACAAATATAACATAATAGGTACTTAATGTTCACTGTTCAGTAGTATTTACAAATATAATGTAACCATTAAAAATATTAATTAATAATGTAACTAATATTTTTATAGTACTAAGTAGGTGTATATATATTTATCACAGAACAATTGATAGCTGCATTTTAATATCAGTAGGTAGTGTTCAATATCATTAGCATTGATAAGAATCTTGTTGTAATATTACATTGAAATTAGATAAGAAAGGTACTTGATAGCAAAGTTACACAGAAACTATGATAATGACATCATTTTAATTAGAATATGCAATTTTATTTGCATCATTTGCATATTTTTATTCATTTTATTTGCAATATTGTTAGTTTATTTAAAGAAAAGAATGATGTCGCTTAGTTTTTGCAATTTCATTGATAAAATTTAACTTAAAAAAGTACATGTTCAGTTTACTACATGATTTTATTGTAAACTTTTTGATAACTAGTTGGCATCATTCTGTGTACTATATTTACTTCATTTTTCCTAGCTATAGCTTTATTTTATTGCTTTAGGTATAATAAGCCTTTATATAAATACATTTAATGTAATAGGTATAAATATGTTTGTAACACTTAAGGTGTTATGAGTCATTTATTACTAATTGTGTGAATAGGACGAGTATGACTTTATGTTTATGACTAAACAATACACTTTAAGCCTTCCGGCTTCTGACCTTTGCCAATTCCGTGTGACATGTTTAAAAAAGTTGAACGAAAGTAAACTTTTAAATTGTTACTTGAGAAATGTAAAAATTTTAAGGTGTTATTAGTTATCGCAAATATGAAGTCGATATGTAACTTCTAAGAATTTATATAACAAATTGCTAAGTTGATTCAGTTAATGACGTCTTAGGCAGTCTAGCGTGCAACTGATACCCTTGTGTAAACCTAATATTTTACGACAAAATAATGTTACTACCATGAAGGATAAAAATACGCGCCTAACAACTAACAAACAGAATCGCTAGTGACCTAAATAACGCGGTTTATAAGTGCAGTAATAATATACTTTCATGCATACGGCGCTGCTGCACAATCATGCAATTAATAAACATACACACAATATATTCGACAAACTGTTGAAAGTATGAGCTTTGCCGCATAATTTAGCGTTTATCACGTTTGCCACCTCTTCACAATCTTCTTATATCTCCGAAGGCCAACTACAGTAACGCGTGCCGTGTTGACCGATGTAAGCAGCAAATCTTCAACAAAACACGTGTAAAAACGATATCTACCTTAATGATCAGCTCGATCTCTGGCACGTCTCCGTTCGCTGTTCCATTCTCCGCGATTTCATCCGACATCGTGAACTTCAAAAACACAAAATTCAGAAAAATATACTTATCAACACACTTTCACACAACCGTCACTGTTCCAAAACACCGACAGACTGACTGACTTCAGTTTAGTTCATAGTAAACGAAATTTGTTGGATCTACCGCTAACTTCATTATGTACTTTCAAAGTTATCCAGTGTCCTTTATTGCAAGTAACTATTTATCTACCAATTTATTAGTAAAAAATTCGTGCACAAAAATTAATATCTATTTGAATGCCATTGGTAATTTATTTATGGAATTATGAATGCTACAGCATACTTATTAATATTTACATATTTCTTCATCTTCATCTTGTAGTTTTTTTTGTTATATGGCAAGATTCATCAAAATTTGCAAAGTTCTTGTTATTTTATGATTCATTATAAAATAACAAGAAATAAAATAACACATATAATGTTATAATTAAACTATATAGCAGTAAATAACAATATTTCAACTACTATTATAATCATGATATTCAACTATATACGGTTGAACATACGGTCATAGAGAAAACCAAATGGTACGGTTAACTTTAGGTTATTATAATTTATAGTCATTTCTAAATAAAAAGCATTGGCACTAAATCCGAAAGGGTAAGCAGAGGTTTTGTTTTTATCAAAAGTCAACAGACCCATATTTTGAAACTCGTTATAAGTTCTTGAGTCTTTTTTTTTCTATTCCAACAGCTACCGCCAGTTCGCATACGATCTCCCTTAAATTAATGTAAAAAAATAAGCTAACGACAAAGAAAATGCAAGAATGTTTCCAACGGATATAATTATATATTGATCTATAGTTCTTAAATAATATTATAATGGTTAAAAATATCTCAAACATCTGGCAATACTACTATCAAAGGCAAAAGACAACTCATAATTTATGCATTTTACATTTGCAATACAAAAAAATATCTATGACATTGACATATGACATGATGTGATGTCAGACGTGATTGTCAAAAAATAGAAAACGCGCATTTATTTATCAGGAATTTAATAGTATTTCCTAATATTAAAGAACTTTAGCTTTTGGTAACATAACGAAAATGAGTGCATCAGTGGAAGAGGGAACATCGGCAGCTAAAGAGATGACGTTTGCTGAGAAACAAGCAGAGCGTATGAAGAGGCTGCGATCATTACATTCAGCCAGAAATGAAGCGAGAACACACAACTACCAGGAAGTTGTCGCAGAAGAGGCCAGAAATAAACTACCACCAAACTATGAGGCGAAACGTCGACAGGCAGAATGGCTGCTAGATGATCAAGAAAAGCGTGAAGAAGCTGAGAAATCAGGCAAGGATTATGATAGAGTAAAACTGCTAAACATATCAGCTACTGAGGCTGAGCGGCTGGAGCGCAAGAAGAAGAAAAAGAATCCAGATCAAGGCTTTTCAACGTATGAGCAAGCTACTATAAGACAGTACAACAGGCTAGTCAAGAACATGCCTGCTGCAGATATGGATCAGTATGAGAAACAAAAACAAAAATACGGCGACGCGTTCTATGGTGGCCCTAATGTTATAATCCATGGAATGCACGAGGACCGCAGAGAGGCTGTTGACAAAATGGTGGATGATTTGGAGGGACAAATATCAAAGAGAACCAAGTATTCCAGGAGACGCACACACAATGATGATGCTGACATTGATTACATCAATGAAAGAAACGCTAAGTTCAATAAGAAATTGGAAAGGTTCTATGGAGAGCACACAGCTGAGATTAAGCAGAATTTGGAGCGTGGAACAGCCATATAATACTGTTGCCTTAAATATCTTCTTAATTTGTAAATACCTAATAAATAGTTTAGTGGATAGTTAGCAGTTCTTAGATTAATATAAGCCTTTACTATGAACTGCATGTATTGATCTTGATAGTCTAATGATAGAACCTGTTGTTTAGCTATAAAAATATGTTCATGCCTGTGTCCTTCACACTAGTGCCACCTTGAGAAATATTAATAATATTTTTACAGTAAAATATTATTAAACAGTTGGATTGTGAAAGATATTAATAATAATGTGTGCTTAAAAAAAAATACAAGACATTTTGTAACCTAACTCCCTGTATGTCGCCAGTATTCAATATTGTCTGCTTCAACAGTATACAAACTTGTTAGGCACATTTTAGTTGTATTAGTAGTACAGAAAGGCAAAGATCTCTTTTTAATGACTGGAAGATACATATGTGGAACACATGTTGGAGTATTGTTTTAAAAATGCAAATCTTTGTTATTATTGTAAGAATGCAATTGTATTTTGAATACCCTACTGCCTAGTAACATAGTAATGTACTTTTTAAAGTGTTCATATTCTATGTAATTAAAAAAAGTATGACACTATTGTGTTATCGGAAATTTTATTGTAATATGCAGTAGTATTTAAATACTACATTATGTAAATTAGTTTATTAACTTTTGGTAATGTTTATAAATTTTTAGCACCATTGATAGCTAACTACTTTAAATATAACTTTATAATCTTTCCAACTTCATTGAGACTGCCACCATAGACAACTCAACCAACTTCCTTTTTTTAGATTGATGGGGATATTTGTTAAAAGTAAAACAAATAAAGTAAACAAATTTCAATAACAAGTTTATTTTGATTAATGTGCCGATAAAATAAAAATATTAATTATATATTGAATAGATATTTTAAATATATAATATAAAAGCGCTAAATACTTGTTTTTATTAATTACAGAACCTTAAGTGCAAAACAATGTAAAGTTAACAGGAATTTTAAAGTTGGCAAATTAAACTAAACAATGGCAAATTTAATTACCATAAATTGTTTAAAATTAGGAAGCAGCTGTTTAATTATCCCACTGACAACACATTTATTTAGAATACTACAGTGTGAGCTATCTTATATATTTTCTTTATCTGAATTGACTTGAGGTTTAAATGTATCGGTAGAGTACACTACTTGATAAACTTTTTTAGAAATTTGGATTTCGATATAAAACTGGGCTATTTAATTTTTAAATATTACAGAAAAAAATAATTTCAGGTTCATATAGGACATATTAATATATACTCAAATTTAATTAACCAGTTATCTTTACTTATAACGCAACATCTTGCACAATACATACATATATATAACTTACATGAGAAAAGAAATACAACAGCATTGTCATACATACTCATACATATAATATGTACATTAAAATGAGCACAAGTTTATTTTTTATACAGAAAGAAATGCTTATTGCTTAATACATACACATTTATAATGATAAGTTCGGAGTTTCGACTAGAAATCACAGTGATTGTTTCATTAATTCCTCAATAATAATTTATATTGTTGTACACATTCAGAAGAATTTTACTAGAACAACTGTTTCGGCCATATTAAATATTTGACCTCAGTGTACTAAAATACTTCCAAATCTGTCCAAGAAATAATTTAAGTTTATTACATGAATCAGTTCTAGAAATATAAAATTCTTAAAATAGAGAAGATATTTTTTTAGGTATTCTTGAAAATGCATAGCAAGTTTTCTTGTAACTAAGTTGCCTACGTCATCAACATCGCCTTCAATTTTACCACAAGTTTAATTATTTTACCTACAGAGAGTAGACGGTAGATTCAAATAGCTAATTATAAAAAGGTTGTAGGGCTACCACCAAAAATATGAAATTTATATTTTTCATTTGTTTCTTTTTCTTTCTTTAAAAGTTAAGCAGTCCGAAGTCCGATGACAAATCAGGGGAGGCCTGGATAGTAGCCCTATTTAAGTATATTCCAGAATTTAGTCAATCTTCAGTCGACGTACCCTAAAACCGCATCGACATATAATTTATGACCTATTTCGCTTGTCCTCGTGTTACAAGCGAAACTATGTATAAAAGCGAGCAGTCCGTCTCTTATAACCTATATCGTACACACAAAATCTAAATTCTGGACAATATTGCTAATTGTGGGTAGTTGTATAACTTTTGAATCTAACTGTAAACACTTCATATTTTGCTGAACATTCTGCAGATTTACTAAAGCGCCATCTAGCGACAAAGCTGATTGAGCAATACGTTTATGTTGTGAATAATTACAATAATAAAATGCTAAGGGTTTATATTTTATTGATTAGAAATGTTGCGCCAACGCATACTTCACCGGAATTTTAAATTGTTTGTATTGAATCTATATCAACAGCGAATGTGGTTTAGTAAGTTTTTTAAACTAGACGACGAACTAGACAAGTTTAAAATTGCCTTAATTTATAGAAAGAAAGTCATCATTAACCAAGTCAATAGATTCAGCTATATAGACATCCCGATAAGTTTACATATGTGGTTTACCATAAATGCGACGTGAAAGATACTTTCGGCATTAAAAATATACTAAGCAAATTACAGTGTATAGTGCCACTGTGTAGTAATAATAACGGATTCGTTTGTTCCGAATCTATAAACAGATACAATAAAGCACAGAATCAATTGCATCCTGCAACGCGTAGACTGCGTTCAGTAAGTTTTGATACTTTAATCAGAACAACACATTTTCATACCATTTATCATATAAATATAAAGTTAATACTTCCCTATCCACCTTAAGTGCAGCAGTGTTAAAAATGTAAATAACTTTCTAGTTATCCGCATTTGGTTAAACAGAGCACTCAATGAGAACAGGAAAGAACAAAACAATGTGATCGGATAACGGGGTTTTTGGAATGTGTTAAATCAAAAAATAAAATTACTGCTTTTATAACTAGAACAGTAAAAATCAGACTTCCTAATTACCAAATGCGAATATCACAGATTGGGTTTGTACTACTGCACTTAAGGGTTGATCGCGTTAAACCCCAATAAAAGAAGAGAACGAACTGTTATAGATACAAAACAGAGATAGAGTATCAGCTGTTGTGTATCTGTAAGAGTTTAATGAATGATAAGCGTTTAAATGTCGATGGATAGAGTGAAACCGTTTGTTTTGCAGAAATCCAACGCGACCAAGCCTCTTAACGCACCATTCATTCGAATCTCGGCTGCATCTCATAAGACCCACGAGCGTGTTATTTCTGAAAATGAAACATTTTTTATTGTAGGCGATCAATAAGTTCACATGTACTGCCCCCTTACCTAAACTCTTAAAGCAGGACAGTTTACGTTGTGGAAGCGAGACGCCGCATTACATTGCACGTAGCGGTGGCTCGCTTCCACATGTTAAACTGTTTCCTTTAGTTAGTTCATGGTAAGGGGGCTGAACTGTAAAAAATATTTAAAGATATTATGTAGTAAAAATATTATTCAATAACTTAACAGGACCATCACACATACATAAATAACACTATGTGCCTATAGTTTATCCATTCCAGTCAATCCAGGGTAATTCGCTTTCAGATGATGTGAGTGGATTCGGAGATTACCCATCACATAAAATCACGATAATAGCCCTCTTTACAATATTATATATTGATATACTTCTAGTGTACTTACTCCGCCGACCCGGCATGAGGCGAACAGTAATTCCGTCGTGTGCTCGAACTGCATAAGGAATAAAATACAAAATATAATAACTAATACAAATAAGTTTTAAAATTAATTGTTACTAAAGTCAAAAGAAAAACACATTCCACTTCACGACATTCAATGTTAAAAGATTATAGAGCGAAAACATAACTTACCTTTTACATATTGGTTATTAGATGGTAAAAAATATACGCGTTCATTGACTACAGTTTGTATTTATTAATGTCTCTATTAATTTTATTATTGCCTTTTTATTTAAAATCTCCTCATCATAATACAAATAAAATTATTGGATATATTATATTTATTCTTTTCATTACAAGATATACTTACGTTTTAAAGTAGCAAAGGACACGTAAGAAATATCTTAGATTAAAAAGGATTAACTAGCATCACAAAAAAAAATCAGTATTTGATAATAAACATCTTATTTATTCTCTCATATACAATAAAAATGGATCACAATTGAAATTATACCTATAATAACATAGTAGGTACGCCTACCGTAAGTCACAATATATATTTAAAATATGTGTGGTGCAATAATTTCCTAGGTACTTTTCTGGTACACAATATTTTTCTAAAACAGTTTTTAAACTATTAAGGCCGAAACGCTATCACAATAATTGGAAAGGGAATAATGCAAGAATTCCAAATTATTAATAAGAGTTCAATAGTAACATTAACATTTGAATTTAATAAAATATGAATTGATAAAAGTGTATAACAAATCTTGATCATTCGAAACATGTAAGCAAATATACAAATATTCAATATAATTTATTGTAATGCAATGTATTTCTTTGATGCGCTTAGTGACTTGAATCATCGCCTAAACCTAATTAATAGTGAAGTGACACTTACAACTGTTAGTTTATTCATGAATGGAAAGACCCTACGCCTATCACAGTTAAATTCGAATATACATAACAAATACCTGTTTCATTCATTTATACTTATTATAATTATTTGATTATATTTGTGCTAGATTTCTAAACACTACACATGGGCCCTATATATCCGGATTTCGGCATCAAAAATACGCCAACTTGGATAGATCTGTATATCAGATAAAATTAAAATGCCTGTTTTATTAGTGAATTCGTTATTATGAGAACTGAGCAAGACAATTTGAGCAAAATTTAAAAACAACGGCGTATGTTTTTTTATAGGCAATAAATAATTTTTATGATACATTTTTGGCAAGGCGCAATAAAATAGTCTTATAACGAGATCCTGTGATGTCTTCACCGTCTGACCAGTCAACAAGTGATGTTTAGTCTGCCTAATAAAATTTAATTAAGTAAAACAATAAATACATCTCATCTAATAAAATCTAATAATTTCTTCGTAGACTAAACACTAGATAAACACAAGTATATTACAAAACTAAATGGTTATCAAACAAGACACGACACAGACAAATAAAATGTATATTGTTAGCACTGATTTCAGAAATGATGATTAAATTGCCATATAAATATAATTTTAACTGGCAGCTCCATATCTAAGCATCTTCAAACTGAAATTAAGATCATAAACTACTTACTACATACTTCCCCAATAAGAGACGATGCATACTATAAGTTGAGTACCTTTCTAGCATACTGAGTATGTAAACCATTCAACAGTATATGAGTCACAAAGAGAGAGGTAACGTGATTGCGTAAAAAATTATTCGTCACACAAGTAATCGACCACGCGGAAAGCAAAGCACGTACTAACAAAAAATATTTCATAATTTCCTGTATTTAAAGATGTGTTTGTAAATTAACTGTTGCGAAGATACTGTTCATATTAGGTGTATAGAACAGGAAATATGTTGATATTAGGATCAAATAGTTTGATTTGTTATGTTCGTCATATAGATGGTTTTTAAGGATTTTTGAAGAAGTATTCCTAATAAAATTTAAAAAATTAATTTACTTGATAAATTAAATACGTTGTTATTATATTTCAGCTACCAATACTATCAGTTCAATGTATTTTTACCGCATCCTACATACTACAAATCAGTGTTATTTACATTTTATCAAGTCTGCACGTTCCGAATTTGGATAACCGTCGAAATTATTATGTTTATTAGATATCTCTGTATTTCATACAAGAATAAGTCGTATATTAATCCAATCACATAAAAAAGTCGAACACACATGCGAGGATCATATTATCATATCATTTGCACATAGAGAGAAAACGACAAAAAATGTTCATGTTACCACTTTATTTCCATCTCTATGTTAAAATGAGTAAAGGAAAAATATGTAAATATGATTCTAAAATGATTAAAGAAAAAAATATATAAATCAGTTTACGAAAATAACAACAGACAGAGAACCCAAGCGGGTCTCACAGTTCATCACATGTTGGTATTTTCATTGTTAATAAAGTTTGCATTCCAACAGTAACATGCCGGGTGAGTCTTAAGCAAAACACTGTTCTTATTAGCCTCAAGTCTGGACACTTCAAACACGAGTTTATAATGAGAAAGTTTACACTGACACTCAAGCACTGTTTTACACTATAGGCACTGAAGGCAATGAGGAACTAATGTAAGGTGACGTCCCGCTGTGAGGACGGTCTAGGCTGACTGAGTCTGTGTTAGTTGGGGGAGGTCGTCTATCGAGGAGGCGCCTCTCCGGGTCCGGTCGCGGAAGGAGCCAAAGCCCGAGTCGTGTGTCCTAGGGGGGGACGTACCTACGAATATCCGCGGCATGTCGCACTCTTCGCACTTGTCGAGCAGCGGATGGTTTCTGAACGTGCACATGTGGCACTGCCATGACGCGGACGGCCGCTGGCCCGTGTAGATGTTGCTGTAGAAGTTACCCGTGTCCGGCTCTGGAACGTGTTACACACTATGTGAGATACATTATTAACACAACTGAGAAATGGCATCCATAAGTCCATTGGGGGTAAACCAATTATTTACTTCATAACTTGGGTTGGCGCATGTTGGGTTGACGAAAATCTGGACAAGGCTAATAACAAAGATATGCTCAATCCTTCTCTATACGAGAAGAGGACTTTGCCATGCAGTGGGACAGTTATAGGCTGTTATTATTATTATAGGAGAATAAAAGGTATACTTAAACAAAGATTACAATGAAGACATGTTTCGGGGTATAAATTACAATAAAAAAGATAAAACATCATGTAAGTAGGTATTCACAGAACATTTTCGAGGTCGCGACGCAGTCACCTTGCGGTCACTGCGTCTTGGACATTAGTTGCTCCGTTAAACAAACAATATTACTCCGTTTTACCCAAAACTACGACCAATACGCAACCCAGTAGTCATACAATTAAATAAGACCAAGTGTGACTTTATTAACATTCTACAAGCATGTCGTCAATTGCAATCAAGACTTGTGAAACCAGTTATCAAAATTCCTTGTGATGAGGTATATAAAATTATAAATATACAGACACACGACCGTCGCATATAATGACTTCCTGACCGAATTTCAGGCACGGCGGATAATTTTAATTAAGTGTTGACACCTATATAACCTACACTTAAGATAGTATACTGCAGAAAAGGGTATGCAAACACAGGTGCATTCTCTGTCAGTCTATCTCTTCAAAATCATAGTCCTATGGAACGGTACACTGACACGAATGGTGAACTATTAAGCAAGTAGCAACAACTTAACATTCTCTGAAATTGGAGGCGGGAAACTTTCTCGTTATAGCAATATGGAGGTATCATACCATGGCCGGTCATCTCGAGTCGCTTCGTGAGCGTGCCGCACTGGTTCCGCAGCCTCTCCACGTCCTCCCGTAGCCGCTGCGTCGCGGACATGGTGGGCGAAGGGCCCGATAGTATCCGCGTCTCCTTCGTGAGCTGGGCCAAGCGACCCTTCTCCTGAGCCAACGCCATTGCTAAGCGCTCCAGACGTTCCTTCTGACGCTCGATTAGGGCACGATCTAGAATTGCAGGATAATCGATCAACAAAAGTTTTTATGCATGTAAACAACTTACCCTTTGCCCTAAGCACACCCTGCCCTATGTACCGGATAAATACCTACTAGTGGAATTCGCAAATATTCTTAAGATTGTTCCGTCTCATTTTTGGTTGAACCGCTTACTATTTATAGGCTAGATACAATTTTATTTTAATCAGGGTAAGAAAGGATAATAATATGTGACATTCAAAGTCACAATTTCCTCTATCAAGAAATGAGGCTATCCGCCTTATCCAAATCCTTGAACATGCAAAGGTTGCATACAAATTCGATTCATCAACTGTGGTGCCACTGCGAAATATTATAAAATTTCCTAGAGGTCGTTAAATATTAGGTTATCATCCTAATACCTTATCTCAAACAATTTTTTTAAGTTATTTTATTAGTAATAAGTCAGGCCTTATATGTTTATTGTATAGGCCTTATCTCTAGAAGTCTACATGTATGATACAAATGATTATAAAAACAAATCTGAATAGTATAATTTGTAAGCAGGAAATACGCGTATTCATGCGCTATTAAGTCTAAAATTCGCAGATAATGTAGTCTAAGATTTTATAATAGAAAGTTTCTTAAATAAGAATGCAGATGTCCAACATTAAATAAAAATAAACAAGATACTATTGTCTAAACAAACTAAAAATCATTTCACCTGCGTTGTGTTGCGTGCACAATGAGAGCATAATAAATTGCCTATGCACCTACGCTTTTTTGTGCGCAGTGTGCTTGCGCGCATGTCGTTAGTATTTATTGTTTCTTAATCTTTCGTGTCAAAACAAAGAATAAACATTTAGTTTTTTACGCAATAAGTAGAATCATTTTGTAGCTATGTTTAATAAAGTCACCTGCTTTACTCAGTACACAACCCACAGTAGTGTAATTTATTTTTTTTAACCCAAAAAACAAGGCAATTATCTGATTAATATTAAACATTAGGTATTAAGTCATGTATAAAATTAGATTGAAAAAGGACCAGATAATTATTTTGCCACAAGGATGGGTCATTCAGATAGGTTAGTCTGATGATAAATGCTAAAACTTGGCAGCTCAAAGTAAGTCTTTTCTTAACCCTTTCACTGTCCAGTGCACACATAAATGGTACACATTGATTGTTTAAATATTGTGTCTACTTAGCGGACAATTAATAGAATGACAATGTCTAGATTAGATTCTATTTAGTCTGTTTACAGTTATCATGAATCCTAACAAAGCGAATAATTGGTTACACTTTCAGCTACATCATGACATACCTAAGTACCTGAAACCAGTAAAGTTAGAAGATATCTTTAATATAAATTAGAAGGACAATGACCTCTGCAGTTATATATAAGTAATAGCATTGCAAATTCGATCATTTATTACTCATAGGGAAAAAGTTTAAAAACACGTAGTGTAGGCATTTTGCACAATAGTTATTGTAGCAGAAGCCGCTATTTAGTAATTCCCCTGATATAACACTTCAATTACTTCATGTTACATTACTTATAATGAGGAATCTTTCAAAACTGTATTAATTAAATGTATTACAAAAATTCTGGTGATTTATCAACTCAAAATGATTCCACTACCATTTACTACACAAAGATAAATTTTAAAATGCAATTGCTTATCTAGTGCAAAATATGTATACATAGATTAGATACCTATAGGAATAAAAACAATATTAAGTTTTCTTGTTTACTAAACAGAATTTTGATTGGGAAATAAGGAAACTTAATTTTGTATAATATAAACTTGCACTAATACTTTAAAATATAAGACTAAACTCACCAATAGTAGACGCAGGCGGTTCCGGAGCGATTCTACTGGGTCTCGGAGAGTCTATTCGTGAAGGCTGCACTGGCGGAGGTGGCGCTCTACGCCTCGGGGGCCGCGCCGTACTTGGGCTCACTGTCACAGTCACATGCCCCTCGAAACCCCCATCATCTTCCCGAGAATCTCTTACAGGACTTGCCATATTCGAAGTTGGTGTGCAAACAGTCAAATTCACAGAAGTTATAGCTCTTGGACTATCATAATCTTCTAACCAAGAATCACCATAGGCACGGCTCAAGTCCATATGACAATTGACATTAACTGACAAATTAAGGGGATATCCCCTCTCTGGCCTGAATGATGTACTGGTTTTGGCCTCTTTTAAAGGCTGACTATCATTATTTGAAGTAGGTGGTAGTGGGGACACTGTCCTACAAGTTTCAGCCTCTGGTTCCTTTAATGTCTGTTTAAATGCAATATCTGGATTTGGTTTAATAAAATCAAGTGTGTTTGGCCGCTTTGGCTTCTCCTGTGGTACTTCTTGAGGCTGTGGCTCTTCTTTTTTTATTGTTTTCTTTTCCTTTACTTTTTCTAACTTTTCATGTAAGTTGTTCTTAATTTTATGACTTTTTAAAATCCTGTAGTTAGTACTCTCTGGTTGTTCAAGTTCTTTTTGTTCTAACTTTGGAGAATGCACTTTTTCCTCTAATGTTCTGCTTGGAATTGGAGAAATAATGCTATCACCTTTCAAGTTTTCATTTGTTAGTTCATAGTCACTTGGGGACTCAGCACTGTATTTTGCAAAGCAGTTATCAATATTTATTACAGTGATCGGTGATGTGTTGTTGTTATTTCTGAGAATTTCCTCATTTTTTGTTTCTACTATGTTTTGGTTGGCATCAGTGTTCAATTTGTTTAGGTTCTCAGGTGTGTCAGTGCTAGAACTCAGTATCGCCTTTTGAGGCTCTTGACAAGTGATAGATTTGAGTGCTGTAGACTGCACAGCTTCATGCTTCACTATGGGCTGGTTGCGGCACTTGATTGGTAGGTTAAGTCTAAGTTCATTGAGCTGGCGAGCGGCTGCCGATGAAGAGGCATGGTAGGCGTGCGTGAGGGAGGCCTTGACTTCACTGTGGAGGTGCTTCTCGCAGGCTTGTTTATCGTGGCAGTACAGTTCAATCGTGTTTGACACAACATGATCAGGTACACCGGGAAACTTCTGTTTTAGCTCATGAAACAATTGCATAAGCGATATATTAGTGCATGCGCACGGTGCAGGGCTCGCAGCGCTCTCAGAGGGGGCAGACATCGCCGCCCATCCTAGCGGAAGCCCACCGCTTCGCCGCGAATTCTATCCTCACGGGAGCGCTACAAATCTCTTACCACTCACCGGTGAAAACAATAAAACATTTTATTACCTAATTTGCACTGTAAATAACGTCTTGTCTATTTTGTGACGTCACAATACCGAAAATCACGATTCTGGACAGTTACGTATACATACCCGAACCTTTACGGCAGTCACCATTCATGCTATGTTAATCCCGACGGTACACACATGACGAAAAAGAGCACATACCGAGACAAGGCTGAATTTTTATATCTTTTGTTATCATACCAAAGCTTGATATTTCGTAAAATTGCAACATACGAGAGGGATGATGATATACACAATATTATTATTACAGTATGAACAATTGATTTTATGGCTTTTAATGTAACGATGTAAACATTTACGTACAAAGGCAATAATTATTGCACCCAGAAATAAATTATGAAAATTGCACGACTTGTCAATCCGAATCTGCCATTTTGGCTATAGACAATTTAAAATGTTTTTCTTCTGCCATTTATATTGCCCAACATAGCACGTCATGGGTCATGTAAATTCTAAATCTCAAGAGTTTAATACAATTTCTTCGATTTTACCATAGTCATAAAACAAAAATATCACCTAGTAAATGAAAAATAATAGGAATCCTATGTTCATACTTGCTTAACATTATACAAAAACATTTTATTTACTCACCTCATATCTTTTCGAACGAAGTACCTAGCTTGTCTATAGAAAGTAAAACCAAAACATCATCAGCTGTCAAAATAAATGTCATTTGATTTCTGTTCTGTCACATCGCTATTGTGAATAATTCATCAGATTGTTTTGTTATTACCAAATATATATAGAATAAATATTAAAATGGTTGACGACCTTCGAAAATATCTTAATCACCTACTCGAGAAGTAAAACTTTTATTTCTTACAAAACTTCTTAAAAAGCTATATGAGAATGAAAAATCTAACTAATTTATTGGTTTCAGAGTGAATGGGCTCCACTGTATCCTAATAACTGATCGTGATGGCGTACCACTAGTGAGAGCAGTAACAGAGAGAGCACCACAGCTGGCTCTAAGGCCTAACTTCATATCAACGTTTGGTATGGCCACAGACCAGGCTAGTAAACTTGGTCTAGGCAGGAACAAGACAATCATATCAATGTATTCTAGTTATCAGGTAAGGGTACGCGATACCTTCTAAAGTTTAATATTAATACAGGTCACTACAGTCTATAAATCATTTATAAAATTTATATTTACAAAATAATTAATATAGATGTATTTGGAATCTTTTGTATTGTTCATTTATGCTGACAAACATACTATCCATACTGCCTAGGAACAGTGCTGGATAGCTGTTATAAAGTCCTTTAGGAACTCACTCGGCAAACTCAAGCAAATGCTTTCATTTTTTATATTAAAAATTATAAATTAGCCTATCAACTTTATTTAATTTAATTCTTTAGTACAGTTGTGTACAAGGCGGACTTAATGCCATAGGCATTTTCTACCACTTTAAACCCTTACATTAAGTTAAAATTAATGCAATCAAATCCACCAAATCAAATGCAATCTTTTGTTTTCAGGTAATTCAAATGAACAAACTTCCTTTAGTAATCACATTTATTGGTAGTGACAACTGCAATACTGGCCACATATTGTCTCTGGAAAGTCAAATAGACCCATTCTTGAAAGACTTGGCGGCAGTAGTGGCTGATGCACCTTGAGTTTTAAAAGTTTATTTAATTTCAATAATTAAATAATTTTAAGTTTACTAAATATATTATGGGCCAAAAGATAGATTTCATAATATAACTAGCTTCTGCCTGCAATTTTGGGTGAATAATTTCAATGTGTTTCTTCTGTATAAAATGTAGCCAGTGTGGTATGTTAACTACAATATTTACTAAATCAGTAACTTTCCGTTTGAAATAGTGTAACCATTAATGTGTACACAGAACACACTTTCAGTGTCTTTATAGTTGCCATAGTTATTGTGAAAATTAATATTTCAATTGTCAATATTGGTGATTGCGAATTTGAATCTTATAAAGAATGAGACACATTTTCTGCCAGAAAAATGTATGTTAATCTTATTTCTTAAAAAAGCCTGTCTATGTTGTTGTCTGGCCCATAAAAAACCGATATATTACTTAAGTAATTGTATATAAATATAATAAATACTTTTATATAATTAGCATTAAATATAAATAAAAGCCAAATTTGTATTTCTACAATCTTTTTCATTTATATTTTACCAGCTTTATTGTAGGTCTGTATTTGTGGGTGGACAAAGCAGTAAGACGTGATTAATTGATATTGTCCTTGACTTGGCTGCTCTATGGTATTAAACAATAATAAAGAGATACTTTATTAAAAAAAAAGAGTTAGTAAATTTTGAATTGTCAAATATTGTTTATTTATACTGTTTCCCAATGATCAACCATCTATATTGGATTATAGGTATAATTTATTCTTATAAATTAAATAAATATATTTATTATAAATAATAAGATATTTGTTAATTATCTGGCAACATCATAGATATTTTATTTTAAGCAATGGCGAATCCATATCTCATAAGTTTTTGTATTTCGATCAACATCGTCCGGCTTATATAATGTTGATGGTGATGGTATGATGATCACAGCTTGACGGGGGTGATAAGCGGCTTGCCGGTGAGCGCGTTGACCACGTTGTTAGCGGCAAGTACGGCCATGTCGCTGCGTGTGCGCACTGTAGCGCTGCCGATGTGAGGGAGCACGACTGTGATGCCAAGAAAATGTTATAATTGTACAAATATACTTCAGGCATTGTTCATTCTAAATGGCTTAAGATAGCCATAAAGAGGGTTATCAGGGTGCTTGCAGAGGTGCCTCATCTCACGTAAAGATCCCGCGATTACATTGTTTTTGCATTGACGTATGTAGGTATAAAAAGACAACATATTTTTAACTAAAATCATTGTCCTCTGAATAAATTATCCTGTAATTCAAAGAACTTCATAAATGCAAGAAATAGTTATCATAAAGGGGATACTAACATAGATTGGGCAGTCTGAGTAGCTTGTGGTCTTTGGGCAGGGTCTCTGGTGTGGTCACGTCGAGGCCAGCCGCGTAGATCTGTTTGTTTTTCAGCGCCTCATACAAAGCCTGTTGTTCTATTTGATCTGCAACGAAGATTAAAAGTTCCATATCATTCAAGCTTAGGCCGAAGATTTAGTCCGGTGACGCCCAATATGACCACTCTCGGGGTTGATGGCAATAAAATGTACCGAAATATAGTGTGATGTGTGGCGTGTCTTTACAATGTTCATTGCAAATAATTTTGAGGAAACCGTGTTGATTTGTTGATGGTGTAGAGTAGAGGGTCGTTGTTTTATTCCTAAGTAATGACTGAAATAAGTGGCAATTTTTTTTCTTTGTTTCATCACTGGTTAAACGTCCAGCGTACTACGTAATGGTCTGTCGTGAATTCGGTGCAGATTGATTGCATGTCGGAAATCCAGTTATTTCTGTCTTCCTATTAATTTGTTCTATATCCTTACCTCCGCGTCCCACATTGATGACAATAGCGTTACTCTTCATCTTGCCGAGTGTGACCTTATTGATCAGGTGCTTCGTCTCGTTCGTCAGCGGCACCGCCAGCACTATGAAGTCGCTCTCCACCAGCAGTTGGTCTTGAGTCACGAATTTTGCTCCCAGGTCTTTTGCTAAAATCGTTTAAATATTGTTACACATTCGAATCTAACTGTAAGTAAAGAAACAGGATGCTTATGTACCTAATTTCATTATTTTCGTGTCTTTTCCGGGATCGAAATGGTATATGTCCATCTTGAAGGTTCCTTTTAAATATTGGTGATTTTTTTTTTGAAATCAGATGGAAATTAGTAATTACTAAGATAAGGTACACATTACCTTCATACAAACAAACCTAATCTCTATTAACTCTCTTTCTCTTTTATTTACTGCAACAATATGATGGCAAACCTTCAGGCTTCTCCCTGTGCCCGCTGTACAGGAACTTGCCCACTTCAAAGCTGGCAAGCCGCTTCACCACAGCCTGCCCGATTCCACCTAAGCCAATGATGCCCACCGTGCTACCGCGAATATCTTGACCGAGGTCCTTTTCGAAGCCCATATCCCATTCACCTCTGTAGGCAAGAATAAACTAAGCAGTTAAGCACATGGATCAAATCTGTCCCCGTTACACGCAGAATTATGAAGCTTCGTATTGTAGTACTATTTTGGCCAAATAATTTTAAATTATATAATAAGGTACCTTTGGGCTTTGTCAGCGTGGTAGACCAACATGAAAATGGCAAGATGAACTGGTCTGTTTTATTGAGGACTAGACTTTGGCAACTCTTAAAAGAGAGAAGTGAAAATGGAGTTTCCTTTTTAATTCTCTGTCTTAAGGATTTACCTATGTTTACAAATAAACTCATTTCATTCGAGCAAAATTAAGGAGGTTTTGCCTGGCAATTCATAATACCTAATACTTAAGATAATTACTGCATTGTACGGGTTTGGAATAGCAGAATTCTACCTACTTGTCTACCTTTCCAGAAACTACGGGCGCAATTATACATTTAAGCAAAACACGTGAAAGAGTTCAAGAATATTTGATTGGTTACATAAAATTGGGTTTCAGTTGAATTCAAAGTCCAAGTGAGCAAAATGATTTAGCCAGGTTACGCCAACGCTTTCAATTTCATCTATCAAACGTTTATGATCTTTTCAGTATTGGCAGCGATCCGATATGATTATAAGCCGAAGCCATAGCTTCTTATATTGCCTGTAAAGGCTAAGTTGAAACTAGTTTCTGATATGGATGGTTATAGCCTCTAAAATCTATCTTACAATCTAAATATATACCAATAAAACAAAAACCACAACGAATTAAAGATTGGGGTTGTGTCGGATAATACGCTTACAGTTCGAAAAAATATGTATGTGGCCCTCGGGAAATACAGGCAGAATACAGAATGATAATAAAATGCAAATTTTTATATCGGCGAAATTCAACCCGCAGAAAGCATTATTAGGTAATCATTAGAGTCCCTAAGCTGGAATGGGCCAACGTTATAATCTAATCTAGTTCCAACCCGTCTTAAGGCTCCCCCACACAGGTGCGTTATTGCGATAATGCGTCCCGATTCCTTGCACACAACTGCGTTTCTATCGTCGGGTTATTCTAGAATCAAGTAGTCGTATGCAAGGAATTGGGGACGCATTATCGAATTAAGGCTCCTATGCTGGGGAGCCTTTACCTGTGGACCAGTTCCAAGTTCTCAGTGAACCTCCTGGCCGTTGCCAGCATGAGTGCTACGGCTATCTCAGCGACAGCAGGAGCGTGGACATTGAGCGTGTTGGAGAGTTTGATGCCTCGGGCCCTGAGCTCGTCCACGTTGCAGTGGTTGTAGCCAGCTGAGACGGCCGCCACCAGCTTCAGTTCGGGACCTGTGGGGAATTGATAACATTCCAGTCCGGTTAGTGTCTTTTCGAGCCAAACACGCTTACCATTCCGGATCGCCAATAACCAATGTCCAGAAACAGACTGAGTCAAAGGCTGGAAGTCTTACAAGAAGCTGATAACCACATTGAACTAATTGAAGTTACGTTAGTTATTATATTTTGGAGTTCAATAGAGGTATTTGCTCATTCATCAATAAGATGTATGATTAAATTAAAGTTTTGTTAACTACCGACAACTAGATTTGACGTTTCGTAGTGCTATTTAGTAGAATAGATAGAATAGTGGTATATTGTTTTCAGCATAACAGGAATTGGTATATGAAATACAAGAACTATAATACCGTAGCATATGGAACAAAAAGTTAAAAACTAGATAAATCGCCCAAATGCCTGTATTTATCTTCTCTTAAAGTAGATATTGTAGGGGCATAAATCATACCGGCTTTCTCCAGCAAATCCGTAGTGATAGGCAAGTTGGAACCCCAAAGGAGGGCTGAGCATCCTGGGATGAGCTTCAGAAGATCTTCTTTAGCCAGAGTCCGGCCCTCCTCGCCGAAGTTCAGGTACTTCGTCTGGACGACTGTGAAACTGATTACAGCATTAGTTTCACATAGAGAGTTCAAGAGGTGGTTTTAATTTTATGCGTCTACGAGTGCCGACTGACAAAGTTCTGATGCGTATCTGATTAATTTAGCAATACGAGTATTTTTAATGACCATACACTTCTGTGATAAAGCCGCCAAACAGGAAGTATTGAAAATTTGTAACTTTTCGGTTTAGTTTATAACTAATATACATATTGGTATTTGTGCCATGGTTTCAGAGTCCGCCGAGTCTCCAGCTTCTCCTCCCTTTGTTAAATAAATAAGGTAAGAAAATCTGATTATAAAAAATAAAATATGATTTATCTGAAATCCGCGCACGAAGTTTTCATAATACTTACGCGAACCACTCGGCCAAAACACTTCACTCAGCGATATTTCCCGTTTTAAAACCTAAATAAATTCACCAATAAATATGTAAGATTTCTTTAAAACATAACTTACTGTTTACTCAAAACTTGAAGTCCGCTGGCCGGGAAATCGTTCGAAGACACTAAAACTTTTAGATTTTTCGTCATTGTATTATTCACAATGCAACTAGCCGGTAACGCGGTAGCGACTAACGCTTCAGTTACTATCGCGGATATTTATTTTGCCGTCGACCAGTTAGCTAATATAACGAAACAAAAAAAGTTTATAAAATATAAATGTTAGTAGTATAAAAAAAAAAAAAAATGATTAAAACAGATTTACCTACATAAACTTATTAAAATGTAATTTTTTGTCAAAGTAAAAAGAACCGTTTTTGAAAAACGAAATCAAAAGTGACAAAAATATATTTTATTCAATAGACTTTTATACTTTGACCAAACAAGAAACACTTACAAGCATAATTACCATCATAGGTTGATTTATTGTATTCAACTGTATTATATAAGTAACAGTTAGGAGCAGGCTACGGTCCTTAGTTTAGCTGAGTTGTACAAAATGTATAATATTGAGTATGTTGATCTATTCCAAATTTGACGACCTGATTGGCGCAGTGGCTAAGCGATCGAATGAATAATTGAGTGAATGAATGAATGAATTTCTTTATTTGCAATAATTAATGGTACAATTCGGTCTTAATTGAATACTGTTATGTCCCTAAATACTTAGTCATAGTGGTGACATGCAAATATTAAGTTGTACATAATATTATAATTTGTTTGGATTTGATTGGACTTCTGCGCTAAGGATTGCGGGTTCGATTTCCGCACGGAACACACAACAACACATTTGTGTATGTTATATTTCATGCTTGTGAAACGCACCTACGATACAGGAGAAATTCCTAGTGTGGAGCGAAGTTTAAATTTTTTTTTGTTATCAAGTGGCCAATGAAAAGCTAATATGTTATCTATTTAATCGTATGTTAATATAATACATACTACTTAAAATTTAATATAAATTAAAGTCAAATTTGTATAAACTTTTTATTTACATTTTACTAGCTGTATTGTATTTGTGGGGAGCGGTAAAACAAAAGTCTTTAATTTGCGTACTCTATGGTAATTGTCTTTTTAAAATAATATTGTAGTAATGTGTGTTACCTAGTTGTGTATTAATTCTGTTTCCCAATAATTAGCGATCAATTACAGGTATATAATTATTTTTTATAAATTAAATAAATACAAAGGTTCACATAACATTTTTTTTTTATAATCAGATGTTTAACTAGTAATATTATTTTAAATGTTGGTATCGCCCATATTTTCAGAATCGAATGTGTCAGGCGATTTGTATTTCAATCAACATCTTCCAGCTTATAAGTATAATCTTGTTGGTGTGATGATCACAGTTTGACGGGTGTGATGAGCGGCTTGCCGGTGAGCGCGTTGACAACGTTGTTAGCGGCGAGTACGGCCATGTCGCTGCGCGTGCGCACTGTAGCGCTGCCGATGTGAGGGAGCACGACTATGCAAACACAAGAAAGTGTTAAAAATGGGTAGAAAGAGTGTTTAAATAAATAATCATCTTTATTGCGAAAATAAAACACATGTAGGTATTTAGTTTAGTTATGTTCGGTAACAGTTAAATTAGTAACTGAGTCGAGGCTTTAAATGCCCTCTCCCTGGTGGATGATGATAAAGAGCAAAAGATTCACTTGTTTTAGCATTGTAGTCTACAACTTCTTCTTCTCTAAAAATCCATAATAAGTTGCCATTATTGGGCTGTTTGTCAGAATGTGTCACCTTACGAAATGTTACCGCAATTTCATTTTTTGCACTAAAGTGGTAAATTTAAAAAAAAGATCAAAACCGAAGAAAATATTTAAATAAGAACTTTTGGGATGGAGAAATACCTAGTAGTCTATTGTCTACATAGAGATACTAACATAAATTGGGCAGTGTGAGTAGCTTGTGGTCTTTTGGCAGGGGTTCCGGTGTGGTCACGTCGAGGCCAGCCGCGTAAATCTGTTTGTTCTTCAGCGCCTCATACAAAGCTTCTTGTTCCACAAGGTCTGTAAGGAAAATTAAAGGTTGCATGTTATTCTTATGAATGTAGCTAAAAACTGATTAAAAGTCACTGTAGATAATTTTGAGGAAAACGTCAGATTTTATTTGTGGCACCGTGGTAGAGTAAGGGCCGCTTTAACTTCGTAAGGTAATGCAAAGAGTGAAGGCCAACTCTTGCTGCCTGCTGGGTTAAACGCATTTGTTGGCCAAGTTTTTATATGATGGTCTGTCGCGATTGTTGAACTATGGCTGCTTCACGGACAGGAACCTTAATTCTGTTTCCGTCGTCTCTTAAGTTTGTTTTTGAAACTTTTCTCTCTTATGAACGATGTTAAAACGTCTTCAAACTTAAACACCGCTTAAGTCTCAATAGACTAAAACATAGATGTCAATACATCTCTATCTATTTCTAGTGTGGAGCGACGATTAAAAAAAAAACTATCTCTAGAACTAGAACATAGATGTCAATACATTTCTATTTTTTTAGTAGGAACTACTTGGTACATATGCTAAATCTATTATTTTTTGACACGCAAAGGACAGAAGTGACAGTTATAATTTAATCAATGGTTAAAAATTGTCCATTTTGATAGGTAAGGGGGTAAATGTTCTTTATCCTTACCTCCGCGTCCTACGTTGATGACGATAGCGTTGCTCTTCATCTTGCCGAGGGTGACGTTATTGATTAGGTGCTTCGTCTCGTTCGTCAGCGGCACTGCGAGCACTATGAAGTCGCTCTCGGCCAGCAGTTGGTCTTGAGACACGAATGTAGCACCCAGGTCTTTCGCTGAAATAGTTCAAATGTTGTTACACAAACGAAACTAGATATAATCTTTTTCCTACTCCTCCTAGGCATCTATTTTTCTTGTGTGAACAGGTTCGCGATCCAAGACAGTAAAAAAAAATTCTTGGACGCCACGAGCTACATTGCTAAGATGGTTTTGAATTGTTACTATTGTAAATCCAGGTTTGCAGGAGTAGGTACGTGGTGACTCCCACCACCAGTCCACCAATGAGTGGTGGGCTTGTCATATTAATTTATTTCATACGTATAGAGTAGTATATATTACTAACCTTCAGGCTTCTCCCTGTGCCCGCTGTACACGAACTTGCTAACTTCAAAGCCGGCGAGTCGCTTCACCACAGCCTGGCCGATTCCACCTAAGCCAATGATGCCCACCGTGCTACCGCGAATGTCTTGACCGAGGACCTTGTCGAAACCGATCTCCCATTCACCCCTGAAGGTCAGAAAAAATAAGTTAACTTAAATGGATCAAATCTGTCCCCGTTTCACGAATAATTCTGAATCTACGTACTATTATTTCGGAAAAAATCTTTAAATTATTAGTTTATATTAGTGCATCAGCGTGGAGGACGATACGGGAGATAGTGAGATAAACTGGATCCTTTAACGAGGACTGGACGTTGGCTTTCTACTTCTACTTTCTACCTCAGTGTCTACTTTTACAGAGACTACGAGTGTAAAAATAAAGCCAAACACAAGAAAGAAATCAATGAGAGAATGCTAATTTTTGGATCGACAAAATAAGACAACCCGCAGAAAAAGAAAAAGAAGAAATGAGAAAATCCCAAGATGGTGTGTGCCAACGTTATAGTGTAAGCTAGATTCATCCTTTCTTACTTGTGGACCTGTTCCAAGTTCTCAGTGAACCTCCTGGCAGCTCCCAGCATAAGAGCCACGGCTATCTCAGCGACAGCTGGGGCGAGGACATTGGGCGTGTTGGAGAGTTTGATGCCTCGTGCCTTGAGCTCGTCTAAGTTGCAGTGGTTGTAGCCAGCTGAGACGGTCGCCACCAGCTTTAGTTGGGGACCTGTGGGGGTATTTATAACATTCCAGACAGTGAGGTTATGTTAAATAGTACCAAAATCTTTTAAAATGTTTTTTTGCCAGATGTTGGAACTGGAAATAACCATAAGGATGGAGACAAATGCCAACTAATCATACCGTATTGCTTGTAACCTATATCCTTTTGAAACAGACTGAATCAAAGACTTCCTATTCCCATATAAATCTGATGGATCTCGGTGTTAGGTCTTTGGTGACTTTGATGAGTTACATATCGAAAATCATTTATTACAGATGGAAGATCTTCGTAATATTCTTATTGTAATTCCTCTGGTACATATAAGGTATGATCAGTTTATAGAGTTGATAAGTGAAGTCGATATCGGTAAAGATACAATCGTCTAGATAACTACGATTGCCTTTATATAGCTACATCTTTGAAATACAGATTTGAGGATAAATGAGATAGGAGCTCTTAACATGTAACATCCCACAGCTTATTTTGATAGCATACTGTTTCGCACTTGTGCTTGAAAGAGCAGAAAGGCTAAGATTTTAGTTGTTTTTTATATAACCTCCAAACAATGTCGCGTGTACGTTTACCTAAGGACAGAAGTGTTTTTCTTAACCAGGAGTCCTATACACCATTTTTTTTAAACTTCGCTCCATACTAGCAATTTCTCCTGTATCATGGGTGCGTTTTACAAACATGTATTATTAGTACACACAACACCTAGACTCGGGACAAACATCTCCGGATCACACAATTTTTTATCCCGTGTGGGATCAAAACCCACACCGGGTTTTGATCCCACATGGGATAAAAAAAATTACCTTACCTTAGCGCAACAGTACAATCGCATAGCCACGACGCCATTGTCACTATGACATTCCGCCTAGCATTAAAGGTTCATGTAGCGAGCCTTTCATAATTCCTTGAAGTGGTTTCGTATCTTGCAATGACTTGAATAGTAGGTATTGTGCCTCGTAAGTTATTGCAAAAGATCTGTAGAAAACAAATATCATACCAGCCTTATCCAGCAGTTCCTTGGTGATAGGCAAGTTGGAACTCCAAACGAGAGCTGAACATCCTGGGATGAGCTTGAGAAGGTCTTCCTTAGCCAGGGTCCGGCCCTCCTCGCCGAAGTTCAGGTACTTCGTCTGGACGACTGTGAAACTGATTACAGCGTTAGATTGATGTAGATTTAGGAGTTAGAGAAAGAAGTGGCTTTGTTAACAAGTGCCGAATATATTGATACTAGCTGCGTCCCGCGGTGTTACCAGCTACATTTTTTTGGTATAAAAAGTAACCTATCAGTCATGTCAGAGTTTGAACCAACACCATGGATTAACATCCAGGGTGTGGGTTCAAACTCTGACATGACTTGGGTTGGGTTGTTCATAAACCATACGATAAGAAGAAGAAAATCCAGGGTGTCGGCTACCTCCATACCAAATTTTATTAAAATTAGTCCAGCCGTTTGAGTAAGTAAGAGATAATAATTAAAATCGGTCCTGCCGTTCTCCAGTCAACGGTTAGAAGAGTCAGATAACTTAGATGATAACTCTACAGGCTTTTGAAATAATTTTATCTTCACCAAATGAAGAGGTCAAGTCATTTCATGAAGTGTTTAATCATAGTGGTAATTAGTATACCAATCACAACTCTTTACTGGCTGTCTACGTATGATATAGCTGGCATTTGAGTACAATAGGTAGTAACTATGAGGTGTATTATGTTTCATTCATTATTAAACACCGTACCTAAATGTACTTACAGATAAACAAATAAGTACCTCGACATTGTTCTCTGTTAGCTTCCTCAAAGAATTAGCTTTATAGTCAAAGCGAAACAAGGATAATTCAAATCCTAGCTCGAGTTGTTAATACTAGTTTATCTAAATGTCTCAAGTGAATAACTTGAAATGGCCTTGTCGGAATACACATTAATAGGGCATTGCCACTGCGAGACACAGTAAGCTATTTTTAAGCTACTATCTCAAGTTAATCCAGCGAGCCAAATTTAATTGGATCTAATTCACATTTAGACGAAAAATATAAAGTACAAGGACTAGTCTATAATCAAATGTATGGAAATTGTATTTTAATAGATTGCGATACATACTATACATAATTTATTAATATTATTTATGTGATCAACGTGGCCAACACAATACATTCAACGATATTATATGGTTTTTATCCAAACACAATTGATATAACAATAGATTTGTATGTTCTTAATTTACTAAAAACATCAAAAAACTTACTGTTCATTTAAAACTTGTAGTCCGCTGGCCGGGAAATCGTTTGAAGACACTAAAACTTTTAGATTTTTCGTCATTGTGTTATTGGCAACGCAACTAGCCGGTAACACGGCAGCGACTAACGCTACGGCAGCTACGTAAAGTACAATCATTGTTTATTTATCACCTACCAAGATAATGGTATCTTGGAAATCAAAAGATAATACGTATTGCTATGGAGCGGGCCCAAGTAGTAATGCGGCCGGCTGTATGATCAAGGCCTTGGTCCAGAAAAAAAAGCGGTTTTATGACCACAGACAGTACTAAACTACTTTGTTTTATAACTTTTAAATGCGGAAAGACAAAGACAGAGTTACATTGATAAGCTAATGGCGGGAATATGGACTCAATGTGTTATGGCCGTGACCTAGCGTGTCTGTTGATAGTTACGTGATATAAAAATTTGTCATCATACCTACTTTGATATATTTGGGCATGTGTGTACGCATTTTTATATAGTTATAGTGACGAGTTACAAATCCTTTCTGCTTGTGAAATTGGGGAATAAGGGTTATAAAACTTCCGCTTACAAAGTAAATTATCACTATGTTTCGCCTATTCTAATCTAAGATTCCAGAAGTTGCATTTTTGACAACTTCAAAAATGAGTTATTTATTTTTATCGTCACAAAGGTAAGGTCATTGAATTTCCATGCCATCCTTGTTCAAACCTTTTTGTTAGTATGGAGTTTGTAATGTTACGAGAAGGAAATACATCTAAATTTTGTCATACCAACTTAGGACAGAGCGATATTTTTGGGATAGAAATAAACCTGTTCGCGGGAACCGGTTACAGAAGACCATAGGCGACCGAGGCGCGGGCAGTAGAAGAGCGGGTTGAGAGGGGGCATCGCAACAGCTGATCGCGCCCCTCTGGACCGCCACACACACACCATTCAAATCCACCGGCGCTAACCGTCGCTATTTTCTTTATATTCATACTTACTATCATTATACCAGTTTTTACAGTCCACTGACGTTTTAATAATTATACCTGCCCACTTACCATGAGCTCTTAAAGCAGGACAGTTTACGATGAGGAAGCGAGACGCCGCGTGAGTGTAATGCGGCGTCTCGCTTCAACAACGTAAACTGTCCTGCTTTAAGAGTTCATAGTATGGGGGCTGAGCTAGGATCCCAACAAAGCCAAAATAATAAATATAAACACCAATCAGATTAGATTACTTTATTTTAATATATTTGTATCCTTACTCTTTTATGCAACAATTTGTGTTATGCACCTAGATACAGGTTTTATCTTGACGAGAGATTAAATCTAAAACGTTATCAGCAAGGAAACAGCATTGGTTTTCCTTCCAGTGCCAACAAGATGTTCTGAGCTGATATGCACGCCATTTTGTTTCTAGTGTCAATTGTCGCACTTCCCATATGTGGTAGGATATCTGAAAAAAAATGTATTGGTTAATTGAGTACCCTTAACCGACTGATAATTTTCACATACATCTGTTGTGAAAAGAGAAGATCGGCGAAGGTCGCGGGTTAATTACGGCCGTGTCCATGATTTTTGAAGGAACAAGTTCGAAAAGTCGAGGATACTTAGTTAAAATGATAATAATAGTTATACCTCGGTTTTACTGCCTCGATGGCTTAGTGGTCTCTAAGCGCGACGGTCGGGCAAAGTATTAGGGGGTTTTTATTAGGTAATTTTCAGTATCAGCATGAGTCTGGATTTTTGCCCGGATGATGGCAATAGGCTCGCCCCCTATTACATTGGGACCTATAACATAACTGGCAAAATGTGAGTGTACTATATGTGCACCTCTGCCTACCCCACCGGAGACTATAAGCGTGATGATGGTATACCTACATGTTTAAATATTTTCTCTGGGCAAATAAGACACATACTCGGTATAATCTCGTCTCTTAAATACTTACAGCAGTTAGGCAGTGACACCAGCGGGTGGTCTTTTGCCATGGGCTCCGGTGTCACCACGTCGAGTCCGGCGGCGAAGATCCGCTGCTCCTTGAGGGCGGTATACAAGGCGTCTTGGTCTATCAGATCTGTTGATAATAGGTGGTCAATAGAAACATTCTTGAGTTACCTATATAGGCATTCAACAAAACTACATTGAACTTGGCTAAGAATAACATTTAAAAGCAGTCTTTCAAATGGTTGCAATAGTATTTGAAGACTGTTTTTTTAGAAGGGGATTGACAAGATACTTTTCTTTTTGGATCATACAAATATTTGTCTCGTTATAACAATGATCGACTGTGGACATCACCTGCGCCAATCGGTGAACATTTAACCATCAATTTTACACCGAGAATTTAATCAAGATAGTTTTAAGGTACATATAACAAAGTATTTAAAAAAGAATCTACATTTGAAATCTTTGGCTTAGTCTACTGGCATATTCAGACTTTGGCCAGACCCCAAAAGACTTACTGGCTCACTGGCTGATTATATCATAAACCGTTAAGAGCAGATTTCGTTCTCCAGTTTAGCTTTATCGAGCATAAATGTGTTTGCTGTTACCTCCTCTGCCAATGTTAACCACTACAGAAGTCTTTTTCATTAGCTTCAGGGAGTCTGCGTTGATCATATGCTTGGTTTCCGTAGTCAGGGGGCAGGAAAGAATGACGTAGTCGCTTTCTTTCAGCAGTTGTTCTACTGGCACTCGTTCAGCTCCCAAAGTTTTGGCTGTGAAATAACAATGATTAAGAGAAACGTTAAGAGTTTTGACTTCAACTGAATATTAGATTAGACTTTAGTTAGATTATTATTATTATTATTAGCCTAAAGTGTCCCACTGCTGGGCAAAGGCCTCCCCACTCTCTTTCCACACCTCCCTGGTCCCAGCTACTTTAGTTAGATGCAAAACTTATTTCCCAAATAGTCAAGTAATAAAAATACTAATATTGGTCGTTGATTTATTTATTTTGGAACATTTCGCCGTAAATCTTGCAGTGGAAATCCAACTCTTTATCGATATACGCTTTAAACAAAACCACATCTCTGAGATATTTTAATGATGAGATTTAGTTTACAATATGTCAATCAGAAAGCCTTTGAGAATAAAAACTCTTCGAACAATTTTGGGTATTTTATTCCTTGTACCTCGGTAGGAATACCTTTTGATTTCCCAATGATGCAGTTACAAAAAGTAAAAATGCCGGTGTTTCTAACCTACATATAGGAATATACTATAAGGTATATTAAGTCATAGGTTTATCTGCATTTCGTGTAACATCAAAGTAATTCCGGCAAACACACTTATCGCAATATTTATTTGCCGATCACTGACACTTTTATCTTTTACATAACAGTGATAATGTTGACGAGTGTTTAACATGATTCTGATGACACCGTCATAGGATAGTATTGAAATGTTCTGATGATATAACTTCTGTTTCAACCGTATTAAAGAGATATTCTTTGATTGCAATTGTGAGAAAATGAAAATCCTTGAACTAAAAATTAAATGCTATCCGTAATTTTTAACAAAAACTTTATTCAATGTGTTGAAGGTACAGAAATAGGCTTAACTTATGATATTTGTATTGTATTTTAAATCGGGTGCATTTTTTAGGCGCTAAATACTTAGCCACAATTTCTATGAATCATTGCGAAAACCAACTCGCTGTCTGTACCAGGGAAGCTGTTCTTGCCATTAAACAAGATCAAGTTACTGTTTTAAACGTAATTTACAGTGGCCTACCCTCTGGTTTGTCCGTCCGACCGCTGTATATGAACTTAGCGACGTCGAACCCTCTCAGCCTCCGCAGCACAGCCTGCCCAATACCTCCGAAGCCCACGATGCCCACCGTACTGCCCACGATGTCCTGGCCCACCATCCATTGGACGCCATACTTCCACTCGCCTCTGCAATACAATATTTTTAAGTTCATTTTTGGGTTAATCCAACTCGTGCCCTTCATTTGTCCCTTCACTCTTGTAAATGAGGATAATTTTTACCATTCATTTTGATTTATTGGCTTATGCCCCCCCCCTTAAGGGGGAGCCTGCCTTTGACAAGCAGTGGACGTGTTCCGTGTGATGATGATGATTTTGATATAAGTCCTACGTTGTTTTCTGATTTATAAAATGTAAGTTTTACTTTGTCGTTCTCGTACTATATGTAACAAAAATCAAACATCAGAAACAAGTGCAAGGTTTTTATACCTACGCATTTTAGAAGAAAGAAAGAAAATGCTCTGTTTGCGCGGAAATAAAAAAGATAATATAAAGGAACAATAATTATATGCGTTAATTCCGCGCAAAATGGCTATATTTCAGCATAAAGCTGTGCTCATGCACGGAGAAGCATGATCACAGCGCTGCTTTCAGTGAAAGCCGGTTTAGTCAAATACAATCATAAACTTAGCTTCGTTAGGAAACCGGCACACCTGAGAGATTTCCCAACGGGGTATAACGCCATGTCAGTGGCCTACAGGCGGTTTAAACTCTGACACCAGGTTGTTCATCAACCATACGATAAGAAGAAGAAGAAGACTTAGCTTTTAAGTTTGTTTAGCATTAACGCCTATTTCTCCTACTTCTATACACCGACTCACGATTCTAACTCCTGCACGCCTTCCTTGAACCTTCTAGCAGCGGCGACCAGCAGTCCCACGGTGATGTCTGCGACAGCATCGTTCAGCACCTGCGGCGTGTTGCCCAGGGGTAGCCCGCGCTTGATGATGGCCGACGCGTCCACCTGGTCGATACCAGAGGACATTGTTGTTACTGCCTTCAGATTAGGTCCTGGGTACAGAGAATGTTGAGAATCAATGGTTAATTGCACCTAAATGTATATTTTATTAAAGCACTTGATTTTTAATAGGTTTATTGGTAATTTTATAGTTCCCGTCACGTAAAAAAAATGCTGACCGTTAACTTTTTTTTTTAATTCCAGTCTATTCCAATGTGTTACGTAACTAGTAAAGTACCTAAACCTAGGTATAACGATTCTACAATAAAACAATTAGACTTTATTATAAACACAATAATAGCCTGTACCATAGGAAGTGCCAGTCGCCGACAGTCGCTCAGCGTTATTTTTACGTGGCAAGAATTATAAAAATTTATATTTTCGGGGTGTACGCAGTTACTGCCTCGTTGGTCTAGTGGTCGCTAAGCGCGACTGCTGAGCAAGAGGTTCTGGGTTCAAATCCCGGGTCGGGCAAAGTGTTACTGAGTTTTCCATTAGGTAATTCTCAGTAGCAGCAAGGAGTCTGGATCTGTGCCCGGTTGATGGCAATAGGCTCGCCCCCTATTAGTTTGGGACTTACAACATAACTGGCGAAATGTGGGTGTACCTACTACATGTACACCTCTGCCTACCCCTTCGGGGAATACAGGCGTGATGTTATGTTATGTTATGTACGCAGTTATATATTTTCAATTTATGTGTGATGAAGCATTCACTAAAAACTGTAGCAGTTGACGTTATCCCACACGGCTCATTAGTTGTTTAGGTATATTTATATATTTGCGTAGGATAAAAATAGACTCGTGCCGTAATTTTGTCAATTTACGCGCATTTCCGCACAGTGACATAAGCCTGTCAGTCAACAGTTTGCTATAAAATAAATAAAAAAGAAAACATTATTTTTTTCCTGTTCTTTTTTCGAATTCAAAATTTAGTTTAATTCTCACCGGCCAAATCCAATATTTCAGCAGTGAGTTTGTGTTTGGTGTTCCATATTAGTGCGTCACATCCTGGCACATTCTTCTTGATTACTGGCAGACTCTCAGGCTCGTGGTCTGCATACGGCAGAACTGTTGCTTCCACTCTGAAAAAAAAAAAACATACCTAGAGATGTGGATAAAAGATTAGTTTTTATGCTAGTACTTAGGTACCTACCTACCTATTAGATATTATTATTATGTACCTATTTATATTTTTTATGGATTCTTTAATGTTAATCTAAAAGTTACTGTAAATATACTATTAAAAAACGTCACCTCCACTAGGAATTTCTCCTGAATCGTGGGTGCGTTTCACAAACATAAAATATCACATACACAAACACCCAGACTCGGGACAAACATCTGCGGTTCACACAAATTTTGGGCCTGTGCAGGAATCGAACCCGAAACCATTTTAGCGCAGCAGTCCAATCGCTTAGCCACGGCCCCAATCCTGAAAGGTCGTCAAAGTTGAATTTTCCAGTATGCTCTAACGCTGTAAAGTGTTAAATTGTAGCAAATTAATTATATTGACCGTTTTTTTTTTAAAGCTTAATGAATATTTATGAGAACAATTTACATTATATGGTTATGGTGGTTTATTTATTTAAAATAAGTGTTTTGATTCGTTTTAATTATAGAACTCGTAGTGCATATTCCCAGCAGTGGAATGTTGAAGCCTGTAGATGATGATGATGATAGGAATTGTAGTTAAGAAGAAATAAACTTACTTGTTTTTCAGTAACTCTAAACCGGCACCTGGGAATGATTTGTTTACAACAAGAACTCGTTTCAACGACATCTTACGGTTATAATAACAAATTAATGCACCAATATAACTTCGTATTTCACTCACTATCAAACCGTGAACTAAATTCTGAACTAAAATGGTGATATTGGAATAATTTGTCAGTTTGTTTTATTTAAATGATTAGTAATTTATCTTTTTGATAGCAGCTATGCAAACGACACGTAAGTGATGTAAGACTACGAAATGATTATTTAAAACACACAACACGTTGGTTGTGTGATGGTGAAGATAAACTTTTTTATACAAATAGCGTCATTGTCATGACTGGTGATGTATTACATAATCCAATTAAATGTGTAGACTACGCCATCTAGTGGTGAGTAGCGGAAGTCGGTAACAAATATGTGAACGCATGCGAATGTAGTAGATTGTTATAAAAAACATAGATGGCGCTAATCGTCAAATATTTGACGTAAATTTAGTGCTTGTTATCTTTAGGTCATGAGCAGCGGTACTTTTTGTGGGGAATATAGTAACGATTATTTAGTCAATAGTTCGAATGGGTCTTAATACATATTTCAATATATCTTACCAAGGTTCGTTTACTGGGTTTAATTCAATTTTACCCTTTATTTGGGGTACTTCCTTGGGTAGTGTTTAACGCATTTTGGCCGAAGTTTAACCCAGAGCTAAACAAGTAGCGATAGAAGAGCTAACCCTAACTGAGTTTCAGCTTTTAATTTGTATAATGGAGTACAGTATCTACATACCTACATTGGTATTTCCTATACAGTGTGCTCTGCCTTCCATGCTTGTATTAATTTAAAATAAAAAGCTTGCCATAACTGTATATCAGTGACTACTTGCATTTGTAGTCAATCAAAATATTATGACTTTTTTATTCATAATCGTTTCATATGACCGCAAGCTGGCAACACTAAATAAATTAAGCAAAGGTATCCACCACCCAGCCATGTTAAATTTTAAAAAACAACTAATTAAATCAACTTTGTTTGACCACAAACAAAATATACAAAAGAAATGTATCCTAACTTGTAAATAAGTTACTGTTTTCGTAAACCGTTGTAAACACAACTTAATAGCTGTAGCACACGAAATGTAATTAAAAGTAGCGGCTACTTACAGCCGTGCGATCATAATTCGACGATACAATTACAGTAAACTTTGAGAGCCGTTTAATAAACCTATTGGGACGTGTAACATGGGGCCCTTAGAGTTATGGGGGCCTTGCCGGTGTCATGCAGGTATTGTGAAGCAGATGGTACCATAGACAGCGGGATATTAGGTACGTATTTGTCCTACCTACTAATACGGCTACTACGCCATTGTACTAAAAACTTTTATTCGATTCTAAAACTGTATAGGGTTGATCAATGCTACAATTTAACCTATATAAGGCGCGTCTTCTTTTGCTTTTTTAAACTATAAGAATGTTTCAGAGCATTCTTGACTTATAAATCTTCTAGCAGCACGTAGCCTGGATTTGTGTCCGGTTGATGGCAATAGGCTCGCCCCCTATTACATAGGGACCTATAACATAACTGGAGAAATGTGGGTGTACTATATTATGTGCACCTCTGCCAACCCCTTCAGGGAATACAGGCGTGATCTTATGTATGTATTATTAGCTACAGGTTTTAAACTTTAACTCTTAAAATAGGAATATCTGTGTCGTGTGGGAATCGATCTATCTAGTCGTCTTATCGTATGGTTGATAAACCACCTGGTGTCAGACTTTAATACGCCTGTAGGCCTCTGATATGGCTTTACACACCGTTGAAAAATCTCTCAGGTGTGCCGGTTTCCTCACGATGTTTTCCTTTACCGTATTAAGCAACTGATAACTAATTTATAGTACGCAGATCGAATGAATTCGAAAAGACATTGGTGCGTGCCGGGGTTTGAACTTGTGACGTATGACTTGGCAAGCCAATTCATACGTCTTACCACTCGGCTATCACTGCATGATGATCTATACTACTAGATTTATCTAGTAGGAGTAACAGAAGCCCTAGCACTTAGGCAATGTACAACTTTAGTTATCTATCATATATTTTACACGAAGCAGCTGCATTCTGACATAAGGAACGCGATTACTAGGGCACTTATATTAATATGTATAATACGAGTATATAATATAGTTATGTCCAATTAATGATTGACTTTACGGACTTAAGCTGTTTTAAACTTAAACTTTCCGTTTATAACAACTTGATACGGTTGTCAGGTCCCATATAAGCCACTGCAATGCTAATAAAAGACAAAGCTTGTAACTAAAATACTGTAAAAGTAGTTAGATCAAGAAAGATAACGAAAACTGTTAGTATTTCTTTATATTTCAAAGGTTTTTAATTGGCCTGCTCTTGCTACTTGAAACTAACCGGTAATAAAATAAACACTTAGTAATGTAAGAATTAGTACATAAATATATAAGAACAAGCTATTGTCTTGACGTAAACACCGCCTCACCTATCGTAATGTTAAATATACGGTGTATTTATAAGGGATAAATTGTGGCTAGTTAGTAGAATTAACGCTTTTACGCATGCGTGGGGCAAAACAAAATGCAATGAAATGAAGATTTAAGAGTTCCATGCTTTGGTAATAGCCTACAAATAAGAAAAGGTGTGTGTGTCTTATATACGCTTTTTGCCGCTGTTACACCGTAGGCTAAACAAAGTTATTATAAACGTAATAAGTAAAATGCGTTCTGAAATAAGTTATACTAACTGTCATATGCACGTTTTTTTTAGCTCAATAGAAAGCAATGGTATTCACTTTATGCCATTCTATCGTTTTAGGTTTAAACGTTTTATTAAAGTTATTCAATTGATAATCAATTTAGAAGAAGTAAATCTTCCTTTACTATTCATAGAATATTTACCCAAATAGTAAGTAGATGAATTGTGCTGTAGAAAAAGAATAAAATTGCTATTAAAGAATTATATAGGTACACTAGCTTCCACCCGCGATTTCGCCCGCGTGGATTTCGAATGTTTTATAGCCTATAGCCTTCCTCGATAAATGGGCTATCTAATACTGAAAAAAAATCATATCGGTCCAGTAGTTCCTGAGATTAGCGTGTTTACGCAAAGAAACAAATAAACTCTTCAGCTTTATAATATTAGTATAGATAGCATAGATATACGCGCGTAGGTTTTCTAGGTCAATATTTAACTTAAAGTATGATGGGATCGTGTAGACGGTTCCGGGAAGTTTCTACCCATCCGGTTTTGGCAAATGTATCACACATTTTAGGCCAAGGTTGCCATTAGTTTATTTTTATGTGTCGAGGCTGTTATGGTAAAATAAAAGAAGGTTGCAAGATTGAGTACTAAGTGTAACACCATACAAAATTCATCATCATCAGCCGAAATACGTCCACTGTTGAACAAAGGCCTCCCCCTTTCAGAAGGGGAGGCGGGGTTGCCATAATCCCCACGCTTGGCAAGCGACTTGGAGATCGCAGTGTTGGTGGTCAAGTTACAGAGGACGCTGCTGCCCATCTTCTGGATTTTCCCTTAGTCGCCTCTTACGACACCCACGGGAGGAAAGGGGGTGGTCAATTCAAGGCTGGATACCACACGGTACAAAATTACAGATAAAGTATTTTGAAGCTACATGGTAAGATTAAAAAACCGTAACTAATAAATTAGGAAAGCAAATAGTTTAAAAGTATAAAAGCTTACTAGCGTAACACGACCGGAATAAAATGGATTAGTAAAAGCAATAAATAATATTAACGTAAGTAAAGCTTTTAATGCGGGCGAGCAATATCAACAAAACAAAGGAAAAACTAAAAGCAAACTTTTGCAAAACAAACTAAACAAACGAACAGCTGGCAGCGATTTCCAACAATTATAACCCAGTCAAATTTAGAAAACTTCCACCTCTTTAATTTCGAAGAGAATTCGCAACTTCTTAATATCGTAGTATCATATTCGGTATAATCCAACCTCTGAAAGGAGGTAGTGAAATGCTATTGACTGTGTTGAAATTGTGTGTGTTTGAATTTGGTCGGTTTGCTCGAGGGTTGAGGTGCTATCGACCGTCGTAGGCGCCAAACTGGCGGCGGTGGCTTGAGGAAATGTTAAAGGGTGCTTCCGATAGCTCTTTTAACTCAGATGCAGAGATGTCTTTGTTCTGTTCGTAAATATTTATGTATTGTATGGACGTTAACGTGAGAAACTTAAAATAGGTATTAGACGATAAAATTCCATTACACTGAAAATTTTTAATATGAAATCATCAGTATTTTACCCAACATTATGTATTATGCAAAATTATAATTAAAAAAAGAAAGTTTAATTTTCTCTGGAATAAATTTAATGTAAAGAATAGCATTCAAAGAGTTGCAAAAGCTACGTCCAGTTGTCTTCAACACTAATTCAAATAACGTTGACCAAATAAATCATCACTGGTAACACTAACGTCACGTAAAACCTTACCTTTCCCTTAAAACATACGCAATTTCCGTTTCCCGAATTATTCCCGCGCTCACCTGTCGCGTTACCGCAAGGTGGCGCGCGCGTGCCTTTCGCGACCCTAAACAATAGCACCTGTGCCATATCAGGTGTTGACTTAGAACTTGTTACCGTTTATGAACGCCTGGTACTTTCGTTTTTATTACACTTACATATGTACACAAAACATAAATATTAAGTTTTATTTGACATTTGCTGGTATCCTAAGGTGTTTGGAAAGCTTTTGTCCGTTTATATTGCAATTTTGATTGTTGTTATAAATGTTTTTAATAATATAGCTCACCTGCGAAATATAAAATATACTGATGCTCTTATGCTAAATGTTGACATTCGAATTTAGTCAATTTAGATCATAAAATACCAACTAAATTGACCAACAAATTACAAAACACGAAATCTTTCATTATTTCATCAACTATAAAAATAATTCCCATCTGTTTCTTAAAAATAATTAATAATAGATATTTATCACGTTAATGGTTTCCATAGAAATAGAAATGTTGACGTTTCACCAAATAAAATTTTAGACAAATAGTCATAAGGCTAAAGGTCGCGAATAGTACTACCAACTTATGATTTTCAGCTTACTAATTAATATAAGGCTTTATAACCATGCAGTTAAGATCCAATTTTCTACAAGATAAGTTATTTTCCGAGAAGAAAATATTTAACTAATGACACAAAATATTTAATAAAAATTTACAGCTAACTATTTGGAATCCGCGCTAACATAAACGTCATTTTCAAATTTCGACTTTATGCCAAAGACAATGAATCTCGAATTCCGGAATAGAGATGTTTATTTTTTCTTTGTAATATTTTAAGGCGGTGGAACCCACATGTGCAGCCTGCTGTAAGTCGTTAGTTTTATTTTTTATTGTCAGCTCCTTTGCAGACACAAATTCGTGTCAACACAAATTGACACAGATGTTCCAGTAAATTATTATTAAGTATTATCGGGGAAAGAAGTTTGAAAGCGGCCTGAGAATTTATTGCAGATCACTACCGTATGTTTACCTTCTATTGCAAGTGTAAGAAAAAAGTAACTTACTTAAATTCCACTTGTGTTTTAATGATGCACAAATTTAAAATATCAGTGGTATTTTTAATAGCTTTACGCGACAACGTTTTTACTTGTCAGTTCCTGTGAAGTTAACATTCACAGGGTTCGTTTATGTAATTAAGATAATAACTAGTCATTAACAGAACTTTTCTCGGAGGACTCTGGGAGACTGGAACATATTATTACATTAACTTGTTATCTACAAAATACAGGCGGTCACGAAATATAGGACATTATTTTAAGACAACCGCGGTACATATAGACAACTGCTGCATGTCTCACGGTAATGGCTTGGCAGGTGGATAACAGTGAGAATGTTGTCACTACTGATTGAGCCAGCATTCACGTCTGTACCACGAATAATCTTGATGTCTAGTAGTGTAAAATGATCAAATTTTAAATTAACTTTTGAATTTTTAATTGACAGCAAACTAGCTTTTCTACACGCATACAATAAAATATACACTACGCAATACGTACAGGTAGTTTATGGAACGTATACTTTTAAATTTAAAATAATTAACGCTGTATCGAATTTAAAAACAAGTTCCACAGCTCTACTAAGCATGCGCGTATTCAAATCTGCTTCGATAACCGCCGAATTACTTGACCAGAGACAAAATAAAATGATTAGGAGCAAAAAGGTCGCTCTTGTGAGGTGGGAGCTATAAACCATTGGGATTGTATCCTGGCAGGCTATCGGCAGCGATGCGGCGCCCGACGATGTCCGCGGCAGCAATAACACGCGCGCCTAATGTGGACGATGCTCCGGCTGTGGCGCGCAAGACATAAGCGAGGAGCGGTGGTTAGGCTAAGAAAATGAAAGTCTTAAACAATATAGTAAATTTTTAATAAATATAAAACAAACACGGAGTAATGCAGAGTGCAGCACCCGAGCTATGGCGAATAGAAGGACCAGTTTTGAACTAGTTTGTTTATCGCTAATTTAAAACTTAATATCACTTATTTTGGTAGTGCAGGGAGTTAAGCCATCATTTTAACCTCATGATAGAAGACTTGCGTTGGAGCTTTTTAATTACAGAAGAAGAAAAGCGAAGGATGGAGTTAAAAACTTCCATTATTCTAATAGAAGTGAAGTTTCAGCGCCTGCATAAAGAAAAATAGCTTTAGCTGTCGTGTTCGTTTTCAAAACTAGTTATGGTAATTATAGCTAAGTAAGTGTCTATGTAGGTCACTAATGAAACCAGTGTAAGAGAAACGTATAACCAGGTACTGCCCCCTTTACAGTTTACCACGTGGAAGCGAGACGCTGCATTACACACATAGCGGCGTCTCGCTTCCACATGGTAAACTGTCCTGCTTTAAGAGTTCATGGTAATGGGGCTGCACTCTGTGTTTTCTTATATCGATACTTCACTCCTAATATAAGTCCTTAATAGTTTGTGGTTGACTGTTTGCAGCCTCAATAAAATGCGCATCTAATGTACTAAACACATGTTTAAAGTGTAAGCGGACAGCGTTAACTGAAAAACAAACACGAATTCCTTTCTTTTTCACTACTTCATTTTTAAATTAAGAATGCCTATTATGTTATAATAGGTCGTATAATTTATGTTTTTTTTAAAGAGGTTCTATATCTATTACCTATTCATACAAGTCAAATTATTGTAATAAATAGTTCCGGGCACAAATCCAGACTTCGTGCTGCTACTAAGAATTACCTAATGGAAAACCCAGTAACGAGTTGCCCGACCCGGGATTCGAACCCGGGACCGCATGCTCAGCAGTCGCGCTAAGCGACCACTAGACCAATGAGGCAGACTGATAATTTTAATATCATTTATTTCCTTTGCTCTTTTTCGTTACAGCGCGGCGTGTGTAGACTCATGTAGAGTCGCCAGTCAAGGATGGTTATTAGGTTACCAGCCCAGTATGCGTCAGAAATACCTTATTAAAATCTCTCTTATCGATTTCTCTAAATAGATGAAGTCAACAATATTGCTTCTTCCATTTTGTTGATGAATATGTAAAAATACGTAGGTACCCGAGTAGTTTTTGTGTCATCTTTCTGTTACAACGATTTACTCTAAAAACCTGCTGAGAAACCATCAGAAATTCTCCTGATCGTAAATTTAATAACACAATGTGGGATATGAAATTGGATAATCGACATAGTATAACTTCCCCGCTACAAGTTTAAGGCTTGGGTTACACCGTGCTTCGGAGGTGTATCTAGCGAGATGGAGTGGCGCGGGCGGCCGCGACGAGCCAATTTCACAGATTCGTCACCGATTAGCACGCGCCGGACACTGCGCTCGACGGACATTGGCCACTACTGACTTGGTTTATTTAAACCCTGTATTTAGTGGGTGAGAATTTTGTCACTTCGGTCTTTAATCGTAACTTTGGTAGTGATAAGTCTCGTCATTGTTATTTTACCTACGAAACTACTAATTTTTGAAACTTTATTTAAAATTTCGTTTTACTTTATTCTTGCCAGATTCTTGCTATTTAAAATACCATTGCTTTAGCTAGCTTGATGCTATGTAATTATGTTCAAACTGTACGGAACCGAAGTTAATATCAAGCTTTAGCTGACGTACTGTTTCTCCAGTAAATCTCTGAACAGCAATCGGATAGCAAGGCGATTGCCAACAAAATAAACTGCAAGTATACTTCGTCGTTGGTACAAACACTGACGTTGATATACTGCATGGATTTGTCCATAACAGCTGCTAGTGTGGCCTGGTAATTGTTACTTTATCAGGATGAAAACATAACGTAAAAAGAAATACTAGGCTCCATAGGTCCTGAAGCCACTTCGTGTCGTGCCTACTACAGCAATGCGAAACGGCGCCACGACGGCGCCGCGCGCGCCTCAGCCAACAGAATGCACTCGTGACATGCGTCGTGTGGTGTGCAACCAGCCTAACGCACCTAACAGAGTTAGATTTATTTTAAACAATTGACGTTATGTAAACATGTACTTAGGACCTAACGATTTGTCTTCTCTGATTTATTATCGTGTTTGTGTTGGCTGACCGCTTGGTACGTAATGGTTGGACAAACAATATGCAATGGAAATTTCAGGCCGAATGAAAACAATAATACCAAAAACATATTGCTCATTATTTAAAAAAAAATTTACTCTATGGTTTTGTGTTGAGTTACGATAAAATTAGAGAAAATTTTATTGCATATTTTGCATTTAAAACCCTTAAATTAAAGCTTATTATGTAAAATGCCAATATTACAAATTAATTTATCTCTGAGACACTGTATATTTACTTAATTCCTTTAAATATTCATCGAACTTTTGTAATTTATTTCGCGCCAAAAGAACGAGTGAATGACAAATAGCTTACTCTACACGCGTTCCAAATTAAAGATCTACGGAGTCCGAACGCACCTTTTAAGTTTATCAAGGTTATAGGGATCCTTGAAAAGAACTAAAAAGTCCTTATAGTTTTATTTGTGGTATTTTACACTAAAGCCTCACATTAAAATGGTTATAAATTTATAGTAATATTCGTAGTCTTATTTAAGCGTTAATAAATATAGCAAATAATGATGCCAATTTGCTCCTCAGTTAAATGCAGTGGGTAAAAAGGCATGTTTTAGTAGTAATATTAAAAAAGTAGGTACTATATCCGCGTCCAAACCATCATGGATTCAAGTGGCTGGACGGAACCCACACGTAGCAAAAGGAGCATTTTAACAAATGTAATAATACCTCGAAGGTCACAAAAAATTGCGGAAGCGGGCAGCTGTACCCAACCGATAACTTTAACAAATAAAAAAATAAAATTAACGCATTACATCGATACATGGCGGCATCCTCATTATTATCGCAAAATTTGAATGTTTAAAATAGCGATAACCGTCGCAATTTGTTTGTTAATTAATGCAATATCGTATGCTATTCAATTGCCATTAATAATAACTGAATGTTAATATGATAATATACTTAATTACTTACATTTCTCTTTAAAGATCCAACTTTTCAAAAAGGTAAATTGCAGTAAAAAAATGCTTTGAACATGTTTCTTTAGATTCCAGACAACTGGAACGATTTTTTTAAACGACGATGACGTGCAATTTTTACATAGGGTACAAGAATTTAGAATTAATATGTTACAAGGAGATGTTTACGTTTATTTTAATTAGGTGTAATGTATAGGTGACATATGCAAATTAGTAGCAATAGCTTACCGCCTATTGCAAGGGATACATTACTTAACTGGCATAATGTAGGCGTGCTATAGTACTTCGGCCTACCCCGTGAAACGAGGTAAGAAATGGACACAAAGTCTGATAAAGTGACAAAAGACATAGAGGGAGAGGTTTGCACATTTATACTTTGAGTAAAATTTTGATTTGCCATCGTCATGATATTTAAAAAAAAAAAACGATTGTGCAAGCTTCAGCGCGCAAAAAAGATGCGTAAATTGATTTAGATGGAAGTATAACGTTGCAGATTGTGTAGACATGCAAACACAATCTGCAACTTATCCTTCCATCTTGTATCAATAAAAAATCGATAGCTAACGCGACCCTTAATTCGGTTTTTACGATCAGCTGTCTTTTCGCCTGACCACGTTCGGACAAGCACCTGCACTGATTTTTTAGCCAAATGATCTTTGAGGTTTTTATACTTAATGCCTAGCGCGCCATTATCGAGAGCTCGCCACCCGGCCGAGGAGCATGCGGCCTTTGTGGTGGCAATTAAAAAAAGACAGTATGAATATTGATGCAGCCTTCTTCGACAGTTGTAGAGTAATTTTAAAAACGTGTGTAGCCATTTCCTGAATTTATTCAATTAAGGAACAGATGTTTTTTAAGACAGTTGACGTATCAAAAGTGTGGCATTTATATTTTTGGCCTCTAAAATATGGAGCCGTCCTTCTCAGTATTCAAGTGATCGCCATAAACAGGGTAAGATGTAAAAAGTTGACTGCAGGAAAACCATACAATGTAGTTTAAAACAAATACGGTTGCCATATATATTTTATCGAGAGGTACGCATGCGATAAAACATATATAGCCAAGAATTACTTACATTACTTACCCACTGACTTAATTCGACGTTATTTACGAGTATACTGCTTTAAACGCGTTCCAAGTGTCGCAGTGTCTATTGTTAATCTTTTTTCGTTTCGCAGGTGACGAATTAACGGAAACATCACAGAGGACATTGTGCTGAGGGCAAAAACTATCAATTCATCATATGATTACCACTTGACAGCCATATTAACACATTTTGACTGACAGTGATCGATACCGTCGCAATGTGCGGTACATCGCGGTTGTAAATAAAATGCAATCGTTACTTTATTTTAATTACAAATTTATTGTCACGTGACCTTAATATGTGGCAAATGTTCTTAAAAGGTGCTTTCTTTAACAAAGGTAACATCACAAATGTGTATTTGCCGTTGTGTTTACCTTTCCTGGTGTCGGTTCTGTGGCGTTCTTTTTTTGTGGGATGCAAAGGTATGTTGGTTCGCTTAGGGTAGGAGTACACCTGACCGGTCCACCTGTACTGAACGACAGTTGCGTCACACCTTGATAGTATTACGTTTGTCTAAGGTCCCATTACAATAATAACGGGCATTAATAGGTCAGCCTTTTTGTCATGATGTGTGTCGGGTAAATAACACATACAGATCGCTAATTATCGCTTTGTTCATATTTCAAACGCACTCAAATGTCAGTTGCAAATGTTACTGTTTTAGTTGCGTTCTAGTTAATTTAATACATAGTTGTCTGTCTGCGTGATTGGTGGCGTTAGTAAAGGACAACTAACGTTATTTTAACAAGAAATATTTGACACGGAACAAGACGTCAAAATTTTGACATTTAAATGGCTACGTTTATTTTAAAAATGTGGATTAAATGAAAATCCAGTAGTCGTAAACGTGCGGTGGCAATGCATTATCCATGTGCCTGATTTCCAGGTTGCGTTCAAATGTTTTAAGAGAAGCTCAATAGCAGCCCGAGTTAGGTCCCTGCCTGATAAAATGCATCTTACCTCTAGTAAATAGGACTCCAGGCTACACCGTTGGTAGCGACGCCACGGCACAGTTAACTACAGCTGTTAGTGTAAATTAGTCTGTGTGTACTTAGCACTTAAAACTGGGTAATAAACGCTGATCTACATGTTATTTGGTATTGGTAATAAAATAGCATACTCTTGTACCCAGCAAGGAATGAAGTCAGTTCAGCCCCTTTACCATGAACTATTAGGACAGGAAATTTATCGTTGTGGAAGCGAGATGCCGCTACGTGCAATGTAGCGTGGCGTCTCGTTTCCACATCGGAAAATGGCATGCTTTAAGAGTTCATATTAAGGTAGCAGCAGTCAGTATCTATAGATAATATTTTACTTTATTTTTTGTAGTCTTTTGCTCATCGACTCTTGAAACCCAAGAATAGTGATGTATGCGGACGCATGGAAGGCGATTGTCTGTCTGTCAGTGTCACTATAGTTTGGTGGGATGAGCATATGAATGCCGTGTCTTTAATTAATGTAATTGGTCTGTAGACGTAATTACCGTGAAGCGAAATAAACATATTTTTTTTGTACAGTGTAGGTATTGTGAATCAAAATACTCTTTTAAAGGTTTTTTTATATTTTTGGTTGAAATATTGAAGCTATAGGATACAGTTTTATTTCCCTACCATTATCGTCGTAAGTCAGGTGACAACTCGTTGTGAGGTCCGGCCGTGTGTAGATGTAGTATAAAAACAATTACACTACAGTTCTAAAATGAGATACATCTGCATACGTTCACAGAAAAAATCTATAAAAAGGAATAATATTAATAGACAACCAAGAAATTATAATTCGAAATACACTCCAGAATCTAAGAAAAGAATACGAAGTACGAAACTTTTACTGTAAATAGTAAAGACATCCATCTATTTCCGCAGCTGCACCAGCGTTACATCTCACTCCAACATCAACGCAGGTCCTGTAACATAATAAGATTAAAACAGCGTGAAATAACTACTTTAAACAACATTAAAATTTCGCAGTAATTACCCGATAGTCTGATAACATTTAACAATAAATAAACGGAAATTTTTCCAGCCAGCGAGAATACAAGGTTCGAATTATAAAAATAAAATTTAATATAAAAAAACCGTTCCATTTTTGCATCTTAACGAGAATGCCAGCCATGAATTTATAATAAATCATTGGAAATAAAAAAGTGTAAGGCTCTTTAAGCCCTATTTCACCAGATCTGTATCTCCTGACCTTGCGATTGCACATTGCGGCTAATTTAACGCGACATAGAGACAGTGCGTGCTCTAGCTAGCGTGGCCACACAGTGACTGACGTTGGGACTGTCCGGATTTATATTTTTAATAAAAATTAAAACTGACCAATTTTCGTAGTTCATAATATCACGCCAGTTTTCACCAAAGACTTATGTACATTTATCGCCAGCTATGTTATAGTTCCCATGAAAGGTGGGGCAAGCCTATTGCCATTACTCAGGCAAAGTTCAGGCCCCGTGCTGCTACTTAACTCAGATAATAGAAAACCCAAAAACACCTTTCCCGGAGTGCAAGTAGAGATCCACAAGTGACGATACCTAAGTACGTCCGGCGCACCCTGGACGGTCAACCTTGCTACCATTCTTGTTGACTGACCGATCTCTACACCGCGGCATGACCTATTCCATGTGGCTATGGGCTCATGCCGATACGAAGAAGTAGAATTTTCCCGATCCTAGAATCGAAACTTTCTGATCGAATGATCGAAGTCCTTTGCAAAGAGGCACTATTAGAAATTGTCTACTTTTAATCTTACATGTGTTGTATGTTTTTTTAAATGTCCAAATTACCACAAACTCATAGCATCCCTATTCCTAGCGTGTATCGTGGTACGCGCATCGATTTGGCAGTTAGTCGCACATGCCGCGCGCGCGCACCTTGCGCCAGCTGCATCAACTGACACACTTACACTAGACCCGTTTAGATATATAGGTTACCTTATAGAAGAAAGTTATTGTCGAGCTTCATCTATGCCAGATATATTTGCAAAATGTCTCTCACAAAATTCAAAATTGACTTCTTCCAAGATATTTTCTAAATGGTCTACCGCCTTTCTTTTTTTTAATTTCTTCTGCCTTAGCTGAAATGTAGCAATATTAAAGCCTTTTTGATTGATTACTAGGTTTTAAACTCCGAAACTCGGAAGCTTACACACACAACTATATCTACTGATAGAAATGCATAGGTTTTATTAGCCAATCTTATTTGTGTGTCTTGAAAACCGATGTATTGTATGACCTAGAGAAGTTTAAATGTTCTTAAAAAAAATTAGACTGATATGTTCTACTAATAGTCAGTGTAATACTCCTAACCTGCTCTTCATTTTAATAAAACAAATTGGAGAAAACCACGTAGGAATTTCGCAAAACATCTTGCAGGCGGCAGGACGCGTAACATTTTAATAAAAATATGTCTTATGTCACGATACTTATCTACAGAATCTAAGTAAATGAAAGTAATCGAGGGCTTGCATTTAGTTTCACAGCACCTGTACATTACGTCAAATTTAATGAACACTTATCGTTGCCAGCCAAATGCTACCGGAAATGTGTATAATTTAAGCACTATGTAAGTTTAACATTACTATAAATTTATATTTAACCGATTGAAAGGTGACTGCAAATAAAAGTTTTAACGGCTGTGTGTTTGATATTAAAGGTGTTACTAAAAGAACTTTATTAAAATTACTTAAGAGAAGTTATTCGTTGTAAAGTCCGGGTCTAAAAACTGCTAAATATGTAACTATACAAGTCTGAAGAATGATTTAATACATAAACGTTCAATATGTGATAGGGATTATGATGTGTGATCTCAAGAAGCCAGAAACAGAAGCTGAAAATATAAAATAAATTTTTGGGTAACTATTAAACAAAAAAAACTATAGTAGATATGTACAACTTTCCAAAAATAGTCAGACGTCAGGTTCATTTTAAAATAAAATGAACGTTCCAGCAATGAATCGTTATCATTGAACAAGAGGGCAATGTCATGTATAAAGAGAAAACTTAAACATGATTATTTACGCTCATTAAAGTTTTCTGCAAAATGTAAGCATCTCCTCGCTACAACTTTACGAACTCCAGAAAAGATATTTCAGTCATCCTAAAGGACTTCATCAAACGTATTTATTTAACAAATTCTGTATAAACGAACTGGGTATCCTTATTTAGTGTCCCAGTGTTGGCATTTCACGCCATATTCCTTCTTGACATATGACAAATAACCAAACAATGATAATTTTCTGCCAATATGTCGTTAATTTGAAAATGCGTGGAATTTTTTCGCCAATCAGTCCATTTTTGGTCCGATGCCGCCTCAAATTAAGCCGACCACTGGTCATAATAAATGTTCCTGTATATGGGAGAGGATTAAATGTAGGTATTATTTTTATATTTTTAATAGTTTTTGCTGGTAGCTTATCCTTTAACCGATAAGTGCATTTCTGTAGCCTCACTATCTTTACTGCTAACGTTTTACTTTTTTCGATATTGGCTCTCGTAGCTTGCACAAAAAGAGTAAGACTATCTGACTAGACATTTGGAGAGACCTAACAAAAGGTTTCTTACAGTTTTTCCGACGCTACCTAAGTAGGTTCTGATAAATCAACAATTAAACTATCCACCTATGTATTCATGTAGGATATTGTCAGTGTTTTATTCGTTTGCTTTGCTTTAAACCCTACAGAATTACATTTTGAGCCGTTTTTTTTCCCGTATTGATGCATAAATAAAAAAGAACACATATTTTTATTTCTTTAGTTAATTATAATACAAAAAAGTATACCAATTTTACTTCGGTAAAATATTTAAACCATGAATACCAAAAAGGTAGACATGAAATACTTTTTTTTATTTAAATATGTCTTTAAACTGTCCTTTTATCGTGTTTTTTTTCTGTTTTTACTCGAACTAATTGAAAATGCGGCGTTCAATTCTGTATTCCTTCGTTCGTAGGTTCTTCACGTTTCGATCATTAGTCAATTCGCCCTGTACATCATGTACAACAAATAGTTTAATACTGTTGGAAAAAATATAATAAGGGTACATAAATATTCATAATTGACTGCCTTGTTGGTTGGTGTAGTAGTCGCGACTACCGACTTCTTCTTCTTGTCGTATGGTTGATGAACAACCTGGTGTCAGAGTTTAAACCGCCTGTAGGCCTCTGACATGGCTTTACATACCGTTGGAAAATCTCTAAGGTATCCCGATTTACTCACGATGTTTTCCTTCACCGTTTTTAGCAATTAATAACTAATTTATAATTCGCACATGAATTCGAAAAGACATTGTTGGTGCGTGTCGGTGTTTGAACTTGCGGCCTTTGACTTGGCAGGTCAACGGCTAACCGTAGTCCTGGTTTTGATTTCTGAGACCAATAGATATAGAGAGAGAATAGATGTACCTACATAACTCTGATAATCCAAGAAAGAAATACAGCATTATTAAAGAAGGCATGTAAGTAAATCTCTTAACTACATCGTTAAAAAAAGTATACATTCTAATAAGCGAGATTTGACGAAGGTTTTATGGTTACAAATTGTTTAGGGTCCCTAAAAGCAATTTGTAACGAACAAGAGCTTGGCAGCCGTGTCAAAATATCAATGAATGGAGGCGACTACCAGTCAGCTGTAACTTGCTACAAATTACATAATTTTGCCGTCCATTACTGCTTTTATTCACCCACATTCTGTCTGGTTACTAACTAAAACGGTAATGAATGATGTGCTCGTCGATAATAACGGCGTTTTTTGTTATGAGGGTGCTTCGAACACCTGATCGTGTGAACAGGTGCTGTGTTAGCGGGTTGTGCTACACAAGGGGTATAAATATCCGCCGATTGGTTTCAGGATCAATTTTATAATTTTTTGACAGTTTGAGTGTATTGTTTAAGTTACTTGGAAAATTAACGAACGCACTAGTAATTTTGAACATGGTGTATTTATAAAATGTTGAACATTTTTGTAAGAATTAAGTTTTTGGTAGTTGTTGTTTTTAAATTGCACAATTTCTTTGCACTCTTAATAATCCATTATTCCCTAATTTTTTTGATAAGATATTGTCTCAAATCGGCGCAGGATAGAATGGTGCTGGGGGACAATACAGATTACTTAGACAACATATTATATTATTGTAAATAAACGACACGTATCTCGAGACATATCCCGTCTATTTAACCTCACGTGTACCCTCACTTCCTAACATTCGGCGGAGACGGTTGCACGGCATGTGCGTGTTTTTTTCACTAATTATTATTTCATTATACACCTCAATTATTAATTATATCGATGTAATTTAAAGGTATACATATTCATGTTAATTACTTGTTAGGTGTTCATTATTCTGCATTTTCTATGTTAACTTGTTTATTAGTATCTATTTACATAGCCTATTGTATAGATCGGAATAAAGGTAAAGCAGAGGGATCCTAAAAAGTAAAAAGCAACCTTTTTCTATTTTTTTTATTTTTTTATAATTAAGTTTCTTTTCTTTCTCTATAATAAAGAGTGGATATACATACTCTCTCGGCTGTTTTCTCCGAGGAAGGCCAATCTGTACGTTAAGCTGGACCGCATTTCAACAGATCCTATTTAACCAGAGATAAGCCTATTGATGTATGTCCAACACAGTTTTTATAAGTCATTAAGATAAAGAAATTAAAAAAAGTCTATTCTAGTCTTTGTTTCTAAACTTAAGTATTTATTACTAACAATATTTTAGATTTTACGATTCTATTTTTGAAGAGAAAACAAGTTGCGTGTGCGCATCACGTTGCACACACTTTTAATTTTCAATTTTCATCTCCATCTGCATATAAGTTAACCGTTATCTTAATAAAAATGCAGTTTAAAGATATACGGTCACCTGTCTATCGCACGTGGCACGACCAGACACAACTCACAATCCAAGTCCACTACACAGATGATTACAGAAGTATTAATCCGTCCAAATTAATCATAGGTTAAGCTATCAAAAAGAAAAATTGCCCGTAAGACTATTCATTGTTAATTTACATGTTTTATTTACAAAGCTTTCCTGGGTTTAGTAACGCCAGTATCTTGTTGGGAATGTTGCAGTAATCTAGACAATTTTTCAAAAGACCATCTTCGTCTTTTCTTCAAATTGTTTTCTACAGTAGCCACTTACTACCGTAAAATATTGAAAACTAGCTGCGCCCTGCGGTGTTACCCGCTACATTTTTTCGAGATAAAAAGTAGGTAGCCTATGGGTTATTCCAGGGTGTCAGCTACCTCCATACCAAATTTTAGCTAAATCGGTCCAGCCGTTTGAGCGTGAAGAGGTAACAATCACACTCACAAACTTTCACCTTTATAATATTAGTGAGATGAACCTTCTACATCTATTTGTTCAGTGGCACTTGCATGAAGGGGAGAATGTGAGCAAAAAGTATCGATGATCTTTATAATTACTTGGACAGTTACAACATATGTCTTGGGTGGGGTCCGCGGCACGCGCTAAAGGTGACATGTGTATTGCGTACAACGATACGGGAAAAATAATAAAGAATTAGAGGATCTTATATGTTGATGTGAGTATTGAATTAGACTGGATTGGCGTGGGTAGTGATTGGACTTTCAAATTAGTGGACAAAATCACAAAACCAATTTTCTGGACACGCAGTTACTCTTTTTAAATCTTGGAGTGTTTAATGACCTAGCCAACCACACAGGAGATATTATATTGCACGAGTATGCGCGCAAACACATGAGCACTATACCCTCTCTCTCATGGTCCGATAGGACGGTAGACCGATACGACTGGAGAGAGATTAGGCGCAGGACTAACGGGTTAACGTGCCTTCCGAAGCACGGAGGGGTCTACTCTTGATATGTGAAAACGGTCACCCATCACAAGACTGACTGTGCCGAGCACGGCTTTACCTCGCAGATCGTCTGATCTGCGTGGTCGCCACGTAGTAACGAGCCCCTTAAAACGTTATACGTGTTACAGGGGCCGTTGCTTAGAGTAATTTATTTGTCCGCCTGCCTCGTTGGTCTAGTGATCGCTAACTGCCGAGTCTGAGGTCCTGGGTTCGAATTCTGGGTCAGGCAAAGTGTTATTCAGTTTTTTCCGTTATTTCTCAGTAGTAGCACGGAGTCTGGATTTGTGCCCTGTTGAGGCTCGCCCCCTATTAAATACTTGAATTCCTCTCAGTGACTCATACCGTCCTCCTTTTTTAAGTCAGTTAAAAACAAAACCCTTCCTTGGCAGTTGGGTAAAAAGCCAAGCAAATCGCCACTTATAAATAAGCGTCGTGAATCATTTAAATTGCAACGAGACTAGACATTATATATAGGTCCTATTTCTAGCAAAGAAACGTCTTTCAAAAAATAGAACAAAAGCAAGTAACATTTATTAAAAAAAAAAAAATACCATATCGGAGAATTTATGATCGAAACTATTAAATTAATGCAATAAACCATGACAGACAATCGGCAAACACCGGCGATCTTAGTTAGTACTCGTGGCAGATGCGCAGGCGCACCTCTTTGTGCCTTTGTTTAAATATGTATAAATAATGGGAGAGTTTATTAAAATGTTAATCAAATGCAATATGGCCTATTCATGGATATAAAAGTGAATTATTTTTGCGTAGTTTCTTTTTTATTTAAAAAAGTTATTAGGCACTTATCTGTTTGATGTATGGAGACTATTACAGTATTTTATTCTTTGAAGGTACTCATTTGTTAGATTAAGAAGTTTTGAAACTAAAAGGTGCCTTTATTTATAGGTATTTTGCGTGTGTGACCTACATATATCTGTAGACTATGTAGGCATGTATATACACACTTTGCTCTGTGAATGTATGTATATTTTCACTTCAGTATATATGCAGATATAGGCAGGTGCAAATAGTGCACCTGTACTCGCATTTCGCCTTTCGCCTAATTTTCTATACCTACTCGACTTGACCTTTCTATAAAACAATGGATTGCCAAAAGATTCCTCTTGTAATTAATTGTCTAAATTTGACGACCTGATTGGCGCAGTGGCTATGTGATTGGACTGCTGCGCTAAGGGTTGCGGGTTGGATTCCCGCACAAGACGAAAAATTGTGCGATCCGAGGTAATAGTCTGGGTTTTTGTGTATGTGATATTTTACGTTAGTGAAACGTAACCACGATACAGGAGAAAATCCACTAATATTTGTCTCGTGCGTGTATCGAACCTGCAAATCTTAGCGCAGTAGTCGAATCTTATATCAGGACCATTTTATTCAAATCTAAATGTACACAGAAATATATATAATAGGTACCTATGTACATAAATATATAATACCTACCTGCATGACAATCGTAAACAGGTGATACGTTGGTGCGTGATGTGAAAATTACAAAAACGTAAGATCAGCGGTGCGCAGTAAATCATAACGTCAAAACAGCGGCGCCGGCGCAGGGCGGGGCGAAATATATGAGTGGATACGATTATATTAATTGTATGTATTTCTGAATATGTATTGTGATATTTTCAATCAAAATTAATTTATTATTTTTGAGTCAAAGGATCAGAATTGCCATTCAACGTTGCAATGCTGCCAGTCTTCTGGGCACGTTACCTTTTGACTACGATGAGGAAGAATACTTTGATGCTTTTTAATTCCAATTATTAAATATTAAACTTTAATATTTAAGTGCGTTTACAAATAAAATATTAAAAATGTTCAAAATTAAACTTATACACCTAATAAAAAGAACAAATGGATTCTATTACACAAATCGGCTATTTTTGTTCATGATCACGTGATTTTTTTGGTTGATTGAAGCAGCGCGTCGCTTAAAAGTAAATACAGAGGATTGATCTGACTTTAAAGTCAAAAACAAAAGTATTTTACTACTTAGCTAGCGTTTCTAGGCTTAATTATTTGTTACTGAACTAGGTTGTTGCTTCGATAGTATTGTTTTATTGGTCAAACATTTTCTTAGCTCAAAGAATTAACAAGTCCTATTTTTTTTGTTATAAATAGATCAGATCCAGAAATAAAATTTTCAATTTAAAACATTCTTCACGTTATATGCAACTTTATGATATCTTAGTGTCTGTATTTAAATTAGTGTCCACTGCGTGATACAAACAAACACACAAATATTACTTACACTAAAAATGATTTAAATTTTGTTGGTGAATTTATGATCTCCTTAAATCGTATCCACATTATGATTACCATGAGAAAAGCCCTCGGATGAGCAATAAATACAGAATGACAGCGGCGGAATCAATCGCCGCCCGCTGACCGCTGCGCCCGCTCTAATTAGAGGCCGCGGGTTCGATCCCGACTGTGTTATTATGTATTTACAGCGCTTTTTACGAGAACGCTATATCTTGTTAGTGACGAATGATAATGTTCATTTTGTCGAATGTATAAGACTTTTATTACTTTTTACCCGACTGCCCCAGAAGGAGAGGTAATGTAATGTTTGTTGCGCATATGGAATGCGCATCTGTGTAGAATTTTGATGCAAGCACCTGGGTATTAATTAACTTTTGGATTAATAATCTTTTACTTCATCAGCCTATCTCAGACCACTGCTGGATATAGGCCTTTAAGTAAATGATTATTTACTATTGTTTTAACCACACTAACACGTAATGTCTGACACAAGGATACGGTATCGGTAAAGAGGCTTTAATGAACCTGAGTTCTTCGACAGAAAAGTTGTCATGGGTCACATCAAAGATAAAATAAAACCTTAAAAATATAAAATGAGTAGCTAAGACAACTGAATCAGAATACATACATACATCAGGCCTGTAATTTTCGAAGGTAAGCAGAGGTATTCCGCCCTTAACAGTACATTATACATTAGATACGGATTACAGTAAAAAAAACAAGATCAGTATTCCCATAGACAAATGTAATCAATCATGTAGACCTCTCACTTGTTGTTAGAGGTCATAGCAAAAAGAGCAACTTCCTGTTGAAAGGTAGAAGAGGTCTGTTCTCACCGGTGGCAGAGGGAAGGGGGGGGGGGAAGCTGCGCAGGAGTTCTCACGAGTAAGAGGGAACACCCATGTACTACTGTTTGCGTTGACACTGAGTACAGAGCGAGAGGGAAAATAGGGTAACTGTAGGTGATCTACTCTCGAATTTTATTTCAATTCTAATACCAGGCAAATGCAGAATTAATAATGATTTAACGGAAACATGATTCAGTTTTATTAAAAATAAATGTTGTCAATCTTTTGTTCTCAGTAAGTTCCTCCCTATGGACACAAATTTAAATAATTAGGCGCCAGTGTTAAGTTTAAGAGTACGAAACTTTACAATTTCATGCATTTTAGTCTGAGTTAAATTGCTGAGTAAGCCCACTGCTGTTACTTACCTTATTTGGATTTAGCAGTGCAGGTTTGAAGATAGTCTGTAATATATACATCAAGATTAAATGAAGGATACCTTATACGGGTACGGAGCCTACATTACAAAAGTAAGCGTTATATATAATAATTATGATTCCCATACATACCTATTGTTAACAGTGCTCAATCGCTAGGTTCATCATCATCATCAGCCGGGAGACATCCACAGTTGAACAAAGGCCTCCCCCTTAGAACGCAATAATGAACGACAACTTGCTATTTGCATTCACCGGTTGCCCACAACTCTGACGTTATCGGTCTACTTGGTGGGAGGCCTGCCAACGCTGCGTTTTCGGTAGGTTAATCAAAAATAAATCTAGGTACGTATACCGTTGGTCCGGCGCAACGCGATAAAACAGAGCAGTCTTCTTCTTATCGTATAGTTGATGAACAACCTGGTGTCAGAGTTTAAACCGCCTGTAGGCCTCTGACATGGCTTGACACACCGTTGAAAAATCTCTCAGGTTTGCCGGTTTCCTCACAATGTTTTCCTTCACCGTTTTGAGCAACTGATAACTAATTTATAGTACGCATATGAGTTCGAAAATACATTGGTGCGTGCTGGGGTTTGAACTATACCACTACCACTCGGCTATCAGTGCTGCAGAGATCGAGTCGGCTAACAGAGCAGTAATAGGTAATAACTTGTCTTCACTATACCTAAGTATATGTTTGTATAATACGCTCTTGATACTTTATTTTATGCTACGATACAATACATGCGACATAAAAAGGTTCTTCATGGACGACTCGTGTTAGGAATGACCAAATTAAATTGTATATCTGTTATCATATTTTTTTGGACTTAAACATGGACTTCTTTCGTCCTGGGGCGGGCGGAGCGGAGAGTTATGCCGTATAGACTTTTACCCGATAAAACCCCAGAGTGCCCTCCTCACTGCCTCAGGTCGAAGGACGCGGTATCTGCGTACGCTGCACAGCATCCCTCGACCCGCCAGGTCCCGACCCGTCTGTTTATCTGATAACCTATATCAATAACAATAATTGTAAAACAAATTCTTGAAAGGTTTTAAGTTTTCCTAAGACTATGATCTCACAATGTGAGAACGTTGTGCGCCAAATATTGGCAAAACATAGCAGAACTTATTTACATATGTTTACAAAATATATTTTTTGATTTTGATTTTGCTTCTTCCCGCAATTTTCCTAAATCGAAATCAAATACATTTATTGCACTTAAATATTTTTGTCAAGCTGTACTTACATAGATAAAACAAATTATTACCACGAAGCGGATGCGACCAAATCAAAACCTTTTTTCTATGTCGTTCAATCCCAGTGCCTCTATTTCAATTCAAACTCATCGTTCCGTCTCGGTCAATATATCTTTTCAGTTAGCTCTTCTGGGGCGGTAGTAGAAAGGACCCACCTAACACGTTAACAGCGAAGATCCCCACCTACACCTTTTTTAACTTCCTTCTAAACTGCTACAGCTAAAGTTCAAAGTAATCACTACTACAAAACCAACACACGAACTCAAACCTTAAACAAATCGAATATAGTTGAAATTAAAATGAGCGAAGCATAAGATCTGTTCAACAGATCTCCTGGGAAAATTTCGAGAGGTCGACATGACCAATATTTATTGTTTACCCGACCAAACAGAATAGGTGTCGATGTTGCCCATTCGTTTTATACGATGTTTGTTCAATGATGTTGGCTCAAATGTTTGACCAATTTGGTGAGAGAACTGTCAATAGCGTAGGTGAAGGGACAGGGGTCACGGTTGGTGCAGTGTGGGAAACCGTGTCTTGTATTGTGCATCTGTTTGTGCTTCAAGTAGTCAATAGGTCTACGGTTAGTGATGTTACATCATTTGACGAAAACGTCTTTTATGAAAAAGGAAGAAGTACTCTTCTAAGTCACGGAAGTAGCCAAGTAATTCTTGCATCGGTTCAAAAAATTGGCTAAGTAGCAAATGGTAAATGGATTCAGATTCAGAAAGCACCGGTTATTGCATCCAGCGTCTAATCTCTCTCGGGTAGGGTCGGTTTGCCGACCTATCAGACTATGAGTGCACAATGCACATGGGATTGCGCACACCTGTGCACCACAAGTATAATATCTCCCATGTAATTGGCTAGAATTCGTAGAAATTGGCAGCCGAGACCGAAATTTAGTCTGGAGTTAACTTGCACTGTTGCTGGCATAGTGCTTGTTGCTGCAACTGCCCCTGTGCTTATAATATACGTAAACAGTGACTTCCGACACAATAGAAGTATCACTAGCTTCTCGTTCATGATTAAGTCTTTAACGAAGACATGTTCCAGTAATTTTGACATCCTGCCGCACTTATGAGGAAGTAACAAGTGAAAGACACGGATCGGTGCATGCGGGAGAGTGCCAAGAAGGAAAAATAAAATAAAATTACAAAATACCTGAACATATACCTATCATTGAGAATCTAAGTATTTTAATTTACATATATTATGACGGCCAACATTAGTACCGCAATACTAAGACTTGAGCCCTATTTAGACATAGCTTGTAAAACAGTTTATTTTATTATATTACCTTTAATATTCCTGACGATTACGCGAATAAAAGACAGAAGTTGAAGTAACATATTTTTTTGTGGATTTTATCTGTATCAAGGTCAATTCAAGGAAAATAAAAAAACTCAACCTTCCACAGCATGAGTTAAGGGTCGATATGAAACTGTGTGATCTTCAAGCGTTAAAGACGTGTCATATCATAATCATTGGTCATTACTCACACAATACTTATAATTTTATTGCGTTGAGGAATTTCAGCGTCAATCTTAACATCCTAGGTGACGAATATAACAAATGTAGCATCATAAAATCTTGATAGCTCTCTTCAATATAACTCGAATGTTGATAGGTTGAAGCAGGAAGCGGCGACGAACAGACAAACATTGTAATTAATGCTAATAGATTAATGACTGACGATACAGTCCAAGTGGACACACAATATGATGCTGTAACTTTAAGGGGAGTTTTTTGATGTATTTTGTTTGAACCTTGACCTTGGGAAGAGTGTTGGAATTTATTAGATGAGTAATGTGTAGTTAGTTGGAGAGATAGAGTTCAAAATTGAGAAGTTTAAAGGCTATGGAAAATTGAGAAAGGTTTTCATTTTTTGATGTAGAATAAAATAAGAAGATTGATAGACGAACTGAGAAGACTGGTATACATATTCTGAGATCAGCCCCCTTACCATGAACTCTTAAAGCAGGACAGTTTACGGTGTGAAAGCGAGACGCCGCTATGTGCAGTGTAATGCGGCATCTCGCTTCCACTACGTAAACTGTCCTGCTTTAAGAGTTCATGGTAAGGGAGCAGAGATTTACAAGCTTTCGTCTTAAACATAATTATGATTACATAGTTTGGGTTACATACTAACTTTTACTTCATTACTAATTTGGGTCTTATGTGAGCTCTTGAAACATAATCCCTCTTACTTATAAACGATGTTAAAACCTCTCTTAACTTTACCACTTTTTAAATCGATCATATTGTCTATTTTTTGACATAGATCTAAGTAGTAAGGGGGAATCTTATCAACGTATAGTTAAACTATTGAAACTAGAACGAAACTACTCAGATAGTTTGTAATGATGTGAACAGTTGAATACGCCTTATGCCTTCTGAATAACATTTTGACTTACAACCACAATAAATATCCGTGTCAATTGCCCTACGAAATAATGGGATTTACCGTACTAATGACCGGACGATAGTTCAAAAGGTCTCAAACAAGCGTACATTTCAAAACATTGCTTTTATAACTCGTGCATTGTGTGAAAGCACAAGAAATGCTAATTTAGAAAAGATTAGCCAACGGCCATTTTCTTTTTGTGAAAAATCTGTTTTTAAACTACATCTGATTGGAGGAAGTTGCTGTTTGCGTATCTGAACTACTTATGTACTTATTGACTTTAATGATGACTATGATGATGGCGATTGGCTTTTAAATTTAAGATTGTAAGTTAGTTGAAGTTTAACAAAATAGGAAACATAAGTAATTCAATGGACTCAACATTATAGTGCTATAAATTGACTTATATATATGTACATATCTGTTTCCCAGAGATGTAGGTAAAGATAACGAATTTTTATTTGCTATGATCTTGATATACCCATTTCAAAGTTATTTTTGGTAGACTTTTAACCTTATCCATCATCATAAAGTTGTCACCAATTATGTTTATATTAGAGTTATTGTTTATGTGAATAATAATCAAGTTAAGATCTTAATGAAAAAAAAGGGTTCCTTGTTCAAAAGAAGTCTGTAATCCTGTCAATGTATATCATAGACGTTGACCTTTATCAGCTACACAATCATCTGGTCTCGCAACGTGAATGATTCCCGCAGCCGCCGACAGATGTCTACTGCAGCGAGATAAAGATTTGTTGTTGTCAGATAAACCCTATGTAGAGCGCTGGTTTTGGTCACGGCTCGGGTACAGACAGCATTGATGGTCAACGGTGTTCATGCCGTCTACTAGTTAAATGAAAACTATATCTTCCTAAAATAACTTAAGATGGAAAATGAGAGTTAATTATTTATTTAGACTTTTCGACTTGCTCCTAATTTTCTTTAAGGAAAAATGATTTCATATGAAGAGTAAAGAAAATTAGCATTTACTGCAGAAAGTAAATGAAAAAAAATAATTGATGTTGTCCATTTTTCCAGAGTTGTCTCATGTCACCTTCCAGTAACAGCACTGATAGCCGAGTGGTATAACCGTTGGACTGCCAAGTCAAAGGTCGCAAGTTCAAATCCCGGCACGCACCAATGTCTTTTCGAATTCATGTGCGTACTATAAATTAGTTATCAGTTGCTAAAAACGGTGAAGGAAAACATCGTGAGGAAACCGGCACACCTAAGAGATTTTTCAACGGTGTGTAAAGCCATGTCAGAGGCCTACAGGCGGTTTAAACTCTGACACCAGGTTGTTCATCAACCATACGAAATGATGATGACCTTCCAGTCCATTCAGAATTCTGTCCACTTTTAGAACACCTGCTACAAAATGTTTACACATTCAGCCATGAACTCTTAGGTATTGACGTAGTTGCTGACCGTACCGAGGCGTGTCGGCCCCACTGTGGGAATGTCTGCTCGTGAATCGCCCGTGGCTTATGACAATTTGCATTTTTTTGCTGTCCATACTGACAGAATGGCTTAGATACAGGTGGAAGTCAAAAGAGATAGAAGGTTTTCGAAGTTAATAGTAGATATTACCACTTTTATTTAGTTCAATGTTGGCCTGGATTTTCTTAAGAATTATGTGCGTTTATAGAAGACCCAAACTTGAAACTAGTGGAGGTACCTATTAACATTGCTCCTGCTATTCAAGACTTAAATATTTTTGTGCTAAATATTATAAGTTTGCATAACATAACATGCACCGACGGCTTTTAAAATGCAATGCATAAGAAGATCGCCATTTTGGAATAAGAGCAATTTAATATTTTTATTTCGGTTATTTCTCAAGCGTATTTTGGAAGTTGCCTGACTGGTCTACGAAATTTTAAATTATAACCTATCCAAATTTTCGATCGCTCTCCTTCCTTTCCTTGTGCCATCCAACTGTCCCGCGGCGGTGGCCGTGCTCCGAAACCTTTCTTTTCTCCACGACCACGCTTCTATATTCGCTAATTGCCCACAAAAACATCGCGTGCAACTCTTTGACCTGTAACGGTATGTGATCTACTGTTCGCGTTTTGGGTGCTTTACACTCATGGGAGGCTTCACTCACTCTTCTGTGTAATAGTTCGGGTTTACGAATAAAAATTGTGAACTCGTACTTCTATTTGGCGCTGTATTTATTTGGAGGTCTATATTCAGATGAGGTCAAGAACAAGATTAGGTAAATAATAATAAGCTACCTTAGAAGACAATATCTAAGACTATAGTAAGATTTTAAAAGTCCTGTTGTTTGAAAAAAAGACCTAAAATAAAGTCCAAATGGAATTTTAGGAATCTGAGGATTGGCATTTGAGGGTAGAATATACGATTAATTTTGTCGCCAACATAGGCTAGGTAGATAATTAATATAATGTTTTCGGACACTACTATGATTAATGAAAGTCAGAAGAAATTATGTCTAAGGCCAAGTATATATCACTAGAAACTAAGTCAGAGTAAAAGTAAAGTCAGTTATCTCGAAGTACGATGGGTCGAAGAAAGTAACGAAATATTGGCAAACCTTATTCAGATTAGCACATCCAAAATCAGTGGCAAATAAACAGAAATACATAACCGTAGGTTAACAAAGGCGGTGAATGATGATGATAAATACAGACATTCGGTGTAGACTGACCACGATATAGTCATCCGAAACAAAAACCCGTACAGCTGGGAGGCGAATATTAAATACACCTGAATTACGAGTCAAGATGACTAATGTACGTCATTTGTAAGCACACCCAAAAAATAATCTCGGAACGTGGGATGATATTACCATTAATTCGCACATGCTCTCTGACCGTATTGGCGCGATGACTAAGTTTGACCAGCGTGTCATCGGGTTCATTCTTCGCCAGATGGTTGTTTGTTGACCTGCGGTTTTGTTCTAATTCCATGTATCACCTGTATTATCCCTGGGGAAGACAGAGGTGCTGTTTCTTTGGTACATACGTGCCTGAGTTTAAAGACACAAACCTACGCTTATGGATTTGGGATGTCTTTTGATTCGCTTAAGGCAGTGTTGGTATCTTCCAGTGCAATGTCTAAAACGGTGTGATCTTAGGATATTTCAGTAATAGATTTCGAAGAGAATAAATTGCAGCAGAGATTATAAAAGCATAAACATGCCTGGAAGTTAATTAGAAGAATGATATGAACGGGTTTATCTCTATCGGAGGTAAGGCGAAATAAATAAGTAAGGGGGGCTTTCGAAATAATTATTATATGTAGGTAAGTACTTACAGCCTAAGTACCTACGATAGCGTAGACAATTTCTAATTGGAGTTACTTAACCCGTTAACTTATCATTTGCGTCGTTTGCACTTAATTGTATGCTTTCAAACACTTAAACATACCTTCGGGGTACAGTCACGTTGTAAATTAACTTTGGGAGAAATCAATATCGTAATAGCTAAAATATTGTCCAATGTAACCTGTAATCATTTGGTGCTAGTGACCTGTTAACGAAATGTTTTCTTAGATCTAAACTAACTTATCCATTGCCTTGTTTTCTCTCGGATGGTTTTTCAAATTCATACTAACTTAGCAATGTATTCCTAACATAGCGATAAGACATGAAGATTTTCTTCTCATTTCATGGTATACGGTGTACTACGTTTATCGCTCGTGAGAAATCCCCTTTGGCGACAAACGTTGTACATTATGAACTGTGTAGTTAGTTTTTTTCTTAATTTGAGCACTGTATCGTCACGTATTCAATGCGTGTATGCAAGTGTGTGTATGTTAAATGAAAGGGCAGAGAAGGTATGGGGAAAGGTCATATAGCTAATATAACCCTAGGTACAAGGCGTGGTTGGTACGCGTATTATGCGTTAAAGTTCAGAGTTTAAATTCCTTGAATGTTTATATCAACTGTGGGTAGAATTTAGATGGTATGTTCCTTTAGCTAATTCTGTTCAATAGGATCCTTTTAATTTGTTTTTTCTTTTTTACCTTGCCTTTTATAGCAACGAATGGTATAATAAACTTCATATTCACAGATTACTCTGAAACCCAAAATATCGTGTTTGTTTTTCTTTTGGTAGTAGGCCTAAAGAAAAACAAAACACGATCAAAAAAGAAAACGCTATTTAGAACCACTGATCATAGTGATGTGGCCAACGCCCCGCCCTTCACACCGAGTTACGCAGCACTTCGTCATCAATCGATAAAGTCGATACATCGTGATTTGTGTTTCCGCTACTGGTGTTTACATACTTATTACTTTGTTAGTGGTGTGTAATTATAACATTTCCGTAACTCCTCAGGCAGGTTCGAATGATGTAAATACAATAATAACTGCAAGTGCAAGATTTATTGTATCATTGGCCGGATTAATTTTAGTTTAAAAAAACACTGTTATTCCGAAGTTAAGTAACGGAACAATTAATCGAACAGCCATTAAATCCGACGAAGATTTCTATTCGAATAACCAAATTACCAGACCAAGTGACTGATACTGAGGCTTTTAACAGTTTTTGAAACTATAGTAAGGTGGCTTACTTCTGTAATTCAAAACCAATAAGAATAGGATAGCAACTACATTTTTTTTTCTCAGTATATTTTATAGCTGACGACCCCGAGCGGGGTCTTATTCGGCGTCACCGGAAAGTCCAAGGTCTCTTCTTAGCTTAATATTCTTAGGAAAAGTCTTTCTAAAACATTTTCTTTCTGAATCAGCCCTAAGGAATGTACAAGGTAACATTTTTCAATGGCAATATTAAGCCATAAAATGTGGCAGTCTTAAGGTACTTGTCGGAATGCTCGCGTGGTGTGTTTGAGGCCTGGGGGCGTTCCCATCGCAGCCGTGCGCCTGCTCAGCTGCCCGGAGACAAAAGCCATAATGAAACTGTTTGCACGATACCTGTACTGATTTTATTATCTGGGAATATTAGGATTACATATAGACTCATTAATTCATTCTTTATTGAAAGGGAATTGATTAAGATGTTGGGTCCAGTTTTAAATGTGACTTATGCCTATAACAATCATTTGGTAAGTAAAATGTATTATTGATTTTTGTGTGAGTATTATTTGTTACTTTGTCGCCTTTATAGTATTATCATTCAGATTTGGAGACAGATTCAAATCGGTTTGTACCTATATGCTTTTACAATTTGGCTACTCTTGGGAGAGTCGTACCTAAGTGGTGAATAATCTTCCAAGAACTTTCGACTTCATTTTACTAACCTGAGTAATAATGATACGACACTCTAACTGCCATATCAATAAGGAATAAAACAGAATCATATCCTTCACTTTATCTGTGGCCTTTTCTTTCAATACCACACCGGTCTACATTTACATTCAACGGAGCGACGGACGTGGGTCATTTAGATCTCGTATTAATCTGTCAGGCCACCCAATTACCTGTATTAGGGTTTGATGGCGGACTACCAGGTGTCGTAGCCTGGAGTCAAAGATATGGTAATGGCGATACATGTGACTCGAGAGCTTCTAAAGTAGCTTATGTTGCTTCGTAGATTTTTTATATATGATTCAGTTTGGGTGCCGTACTACATAACTGCATACATTGGGCTTACGCGTTTAGTTTCGAGGGGCTTATCGTTCCACGGATCTAGCAGTGCCTTCTGAGATCACTGAATAGAGAGTTCTTCACAGACTGCTCCGTTCCTCTGAGAGTACGTTAAACCAACCGTCCTGCGCTTGATCTCTCTCCAGTCGTGTCGGTTTACCGTCCTATCCTAAGGCCTATAAGACTATTTCCCCTACAAAATACGCTCGTGCTTATATTAACTCTTTTGTTTTTTCCTCTACACATTTTTTTGCCCACACATTTGCTTTTGCCTTACCTTTGATACCACCTGTGTCGCAATCACTTCGTCCCTTCCGAGAGAGACTAAAAAAGCCTACAGACTCTGTTAATTATATATTATGAATCTGTAGGTACAAAAAAGTCAATAGCGCTTAGCCTCGTACAGGTGACTGAAAAACCTATTGCTACTTGAAGAATTAAAGAAAGAGTGGCCTACTCATTGCGAGGTACAAAAACATCGCGATCATTATTAATCAAATCATCATCTCAAGAGTTATTTAAACTATTGATGTCAAACGAGATTGGTTCATTAATCAAGTCGGTAATTTAGAATATGAGATGTATTTGACGGAACAGAAACGCAAATTCACATCGAGTTGAGAGTGATACCTTCGGGCGATAGAACGGTAATGATCACGAAGCTAGTGGAATTATTTAAAAAAGTCGAGACGTTCCATCTAAGACAATTTGGCCAATTAGAGTCCGTCTGATTGGAAGGTAGCTGACAATCGGCAGGTGGTTTAGCCGGAGGACACGGGGATACAAATGGTAATAAAGTCACGACATGATTAACTTGGTAGGTAGGCATGAATGAGAAACAGATTTACAAAAATAATGATCTGATGATAAAGTATGTACGCAATACAACTACGCCAGCAATCCTCAAAGGGGTGGGAGGGGAAAAAAGAGGTGTTCTCCGTTATCAGGAATCTAAATACACCTTTTCAGATGAAAGAAGACTTACGTGGAGAGGCGCTTGTTATATTCCCAGTCGTGTAAATAAATACAATTTACTTTAGGGACGGATCCTTTGGGGATGACATTCGGTTCAATTAGGATCTATGTTACATTCAAATTCCATCTATTTTTATGACGGACTTACAGTACACCACTTTCAGAAGTCGAGCTAATTAAAATGAATGAATGAAAAATAAAATTTTAATAGAAATAATTTTGATTATTCACTATTCAGAACACTATTCACAGACATTGGTCTTTATAAAAAGCTATAATAAGAAAATTAATACACACAAAAAAAAGGTATATTTTATACTGATAGACTACACCGATTAAATAAAATAATAATTTTCAAAGTTAATGAAGTTTCCATTCTTCTTTGATTAAGCTATTGAACTTATAATTTTGACAAAAGGAATTAGGCATTGAAAAATTATAATTATATTCATGAATATAGCACAAAAGTGTTTGATGGATTATATTGGTTCTTTTGAGAATAATCTTAAATAGTGATGTGTCATTAGATTAAGGTTTTGTGGTTGCGCCAACATATCGTACGAATCTATTAAAATCAGTGATTGATTGAATCTACTAACTAACGCAATAAAAGCAATCGATTTTTAAATTGATTCCACAACTTTAAAAGGCTTTGTTTATGAGTAAATCGAAGTAAAAAGAAGCTCTTAATTGAACCTGTTAAAGCGCCTCCTACGGGTTCAAGTTCCAATATACTCGGATTTACGATGTTATTTAAAATATAATTTAATTACACTTTTTTAAAGATTAACTCCCATATAGGTAGGTCAACGAACGGTAGGCAGCCGACTACTGGCCAGCAGCCGACCTTCAATCACAGCGAAAAACGAATATTTCAATCCCAAGGATCTTCGCGTGCCGCCAAATGCTACCGATTATCAGATTCCTCGCAAACAACCAATTACTGAGAACTACCTCACCCCCTACATTCCTAATAAACAAGACGAAAGAAGGAGGCGTGGGAAACACTGAGAGGTCACATTAACTTGGTTGCTAAGCTTGGATTTTTGGGATAATCGTTCGTAATTTGAAGTGGAACTGTCTAGTGTCACTTACGGATTCCATTCTCACGAATGAATGTGAATTTTGAAATTAGTCATTCGTTCCCAAAGTTGAGCGTTGCGTTGAGCACGAATGGCTGCAGGCGATGATCAAAATGCGTTCGCTTTTTGAAAAATGGATGGTCGTGCATAATTCTGCAGTTAGCTGTGTAATTTACATTGTCTATTCAGAAGCGGCCTATAATTTCTGCCGGCTTGTTAGAACTGGAATGTACGCATCGCAACGCTAAATCACAGCATCATTTAAAGAAGATGCAACTTTGAAACTTGTTTTGTCAACTTACCATAGCAACATAGAAATTAAAATTACTCAGCAAGTGACTAACTACCTATTAGCTAAAACTATGCACATTTCGATCGACTTTGTTAAAATATTAGATAAGTATAAAGCAATGATATTATTATAGTCGATAAAGAAATAAAGAAGAGAGAAAGAGACCGGGACTAGGAACAAGGGCTTGGAATGAGTCTGATACTAGTCGGGCGAAAATACAGAAAAGTTAAACTGGAGTAAATGTAGTTTTTCTTTTTGTTTAAAAATAAAACTACATTAGGAATTTCTCCTGTTTCGTGGGTGCATTTCACAAACATGTATTATCTCATACACAAACGCCCAGGCTCGGGTTAAATATCTGCGGATCGCACAAATTTTTGTTTCGTGCGGGAATCTAACCTGCAACCCTTAGCGCAGCAGTCCAATCGCTTAACCACTGCACCAATCAAAGGTGACACTTAAGAAAATTCCCATGTGCATTGTATTTTGAAAGGATGATGTCAGGTTTGTACGTACTCTGGTCCCACCTTCCACTAACTACTTGTAAATCGTTCGATAGGTATTTTAGTACTGAACAAAAGTTCAGGCGCCAATGTCCGAATGATAGTCCGTCTACAAGAATGGGATGGCAGTTTAACAATAGCCAAAAATCGGTATCATTCTTTTCATCATGCCTTCATAATTTCTTTCCAAAGCCGCGGTCATGACGTAAGTACAAGTATTAAGCTTATCACTCAATAATCGCGTGTGAAAGCGTTCAATCTATATTCATACCAGTCGTGATACCCGATGGTATAATTTTGGTGATTGCAGACCACAATCCTATTGTTATGGCGTAGGAACAATAAACTTTGAGCAGAACACGATTTTTGTTAAATTCCAAACTGGTGATGCGTTAGAAATAACATTAAAGAATTATGTTCGCGTATGGGAATTTTCGGTATTGCTTTCGTTGTTGATTTAGAAGGCTTATCCGTCGGATTCAGTGTGATTATTATAATTTTGGATGAAGCTTTAGAAGTGTTGCATATTGCGAAAATATATGTAAGCATTGGGAAGGTTAAGTTTAAGACTTGTTGCATATCCAGTTTGCATTGATAGACTAGATATATTGGAGGACTGTTATAGAAGTAGATTTTCTGATGATACATTGGCACTGATAGCAGTTACAAAGATTAAGTTTAGTAGTCCAAGTATTGTGAGTTTAAGAACACCTAAACTAGCTGCCTACCACGTCATACTGTCAACAAAAGGACAAATAGAAATAGTAACCCTTTCATATGACATGGTGTATAAAAGCAATTATCGAAGGTGGCGTTTCGCGGTAATACGCCTTCGATTACTTTTAATAGCACTGCAAAGTGCATAAAGGGTGCCGCTGTCAAAACATGAGCATTCACAAGTTTCCAAACCTTTTTTTTCTTCTTTTTGCAGGTGCAGAATGAGAGTTTGTGGAAAAAAAAAGATTTTATGACGGCGCTTGAGGTTACCTGACGGTGTTATTCGAAGGCACTCAAAGAAATAAAAATGTACATAATAAATGTAACTGTTGAGAATCGCAGTGCATTAAATGGCGCTAAGACAAGACCTACCACAGTCTGATTCGATAAGGTTTTAACTTTTATGGTATGTTCGTCCTTGATATTTAAAACGACATTACTTGGTAATACCAATCGTATAGCCTGTAACTGTCGCATAGCATAGGTCCAGGTATTTACTTGTTATTCCTATAAGTTGGGTAAGCGTTGCCAAAACTTTGATGAAGTCGCATCTGAGTTCATTATTTTTTCTTTTATTCTGCTCCCCGGCTTTAATAATAATACTGGTTTCTTCTCACATAACAGTGAGCAAGGTGTATCCTTTTTTTCTACCAGTCAATTGGTCTCACCCAATTCTAATGGTGCGAAACTAATACGCGTTACTATTGCACCGTTAGTAAGATTACATACTATTGTACTTTTTTTTTAATTTCTTGGCAACAATCCAGTTTAAGAGTCATTCGATTTAACCCGTCGGTGGTCTTAGCAATAATATTGTTGATGTGTAAAGTTGCCATAAAAAAGACTGCGGTGGTGCAACGAAATTAAACTTTTTTGGAAATGTGTTGGATTTTTTGAGAATGGAACGCATGATCAGCTGATGATACATTTAAATCTATTATAATGAGCAATGAGAAACATTAATAGCTGATGTTTTATAAATAGTTTCCCAGTATTGTGAAAGCAAAGGCATATTTGATTCGATTAAGTAAAGGAAGAGGCAGCTAATGAAACTTCCTTATCCAGAAAATTTCTTACTGCGATGCAAGAACACAATACGATAAGTCATAAATTAACAAATATTCCGTTGTTCTTATTAAATGGATGGAATATAAAAAATGTTATTGTTTTAAAACCTCGCCACAATACGTGTCAATGGTTGGCCTCGTGTGAAGTCACAAATCGATGGTAAATCAACAAAGCGCCGCGCGCCACTCTTGCGCAGGAGATCCGCAGACGTGTACTGCGACCGATCGGTTTTGGTATTTACCTTTTTAGTTTATTAATAGATCTCAAAAAGAAATTTTACCAAAAAGTAGGAGATTTATATATCATAAAATCTGTTATATAATTATGACTATTTGGAAAAATAGCCTAGAAAATGATAAACATATACCCAACAGTTGGATAAAGGCTGTGAATAATTTAGAAGAAGTTACTTATATCCTAACACAATATACTATACTGGTTTACGTCATTTCTAGAAGAAAATTATGAACTTAAGCAAGGATCATTTTGGAACTGTTCAACTTATAGATTTAAAATACCAAGTAGTTTAACTAGACGTTGGTTAATAATCGCGTTTGACAAATAGTCTAATTAATCGTTAGGATCGCAATGAGCAGTTTCATGTCTATAAAAAAAATGTATTGATGGTATCCAAACTCTAAAATCAGTACTCCTAAACATATTTTTTTTGTAAGGTGATCGTAGCTGCTTATGCCAAGTATCAAAACTGTTCGAATCTGTTCGGTCTATATCGTCCGGCGAGACGTTCGGTACATACCGCGTAGGGTTGACACTCCTAAACAAACATCTCAGCGCATTGTGTAACCGACATCACAATAGGATTATGTTCGTGCAAAAATACTTGATACGTGCCGAATTTTAAGTGTTATAATGTGGTTAATAAGGGTTTAACATTCTTATAACTTAATTTATTTTAAGAGGCTTAAAATGACTACAAATCTGACTAGTATCACACTAATCACATCACATCACACTAATATTATAAAGGGAAAGGTTTGTGAGCGTGTTTGTTTGTGTGATAATGATTGTTATTCCTTCACGCTCAAACCGCTAGGTAGCAGACACTCTGGATTAACATATAGGCTTTTTATCCCGAAAAATGTAGCGGGTAACACCGCAGGGCTTAGCTTATAAGCGGCTTTTCTAGTAAAGTTATTTTATCTTACGATATAGATAAGATAATCTCTAATTAATCTGAACTTATACAGGTGTGTCACCTACAGTCATATACATACCTACTCATAATATGATTGGGTACAAACTTCAACATTTGTTGATAAAATTGTGTAAATGATAAAGAAACAATCAACTATGTTTTGTTTGTTGAAGACAATGGTTGAAAGGTTTTCCGGTGAGTAAGTAATGCGTTTTAGCACCTTGTTATATGTTCCCGTAAAAGGCGTACTGCGCAAATGCTGTAAATCGATCAATCGGACTCATCCTTGTATCAAGGTCGAGAGAGCTTTGCAATCACTTCAAACAAGACAAAGAAATAAATGTCATTAGGCTAAAAATTATTATGATAACTAAATAAATAACATTATTTATAGGTTTTTATCCACCATACCAGAGACCACACTCTTGGGTGTTTTGCCCTGGATTATCACTGAATCGGGGATGTCCTACCGGACAGCCCTAGTCGGCAGGTAGGCGCCGGGCAGCGCGGGCGCATCTCGCTGTGCTATTGTTTTCGAAACGTGCGCGCTACCTGCGCTTCGGACGATTATACGCTTTTTTATTTTTAGCATTCTTTTTTTAAATATTTTTTTTTATTAAAGAGACTTATGAAGAATTGGCGTTATGATGCGACTGATTTTTGTTTTGGGTAAAGAAATAATATTTTGTTTTTTATTGTTATTTGTTCGTTATAATGTGGTTTGGTCCATTAAGTTTTAGGATTGAATGGGATTGTGGGATACCGCAAATTGTACTCATTATCTTAATGTAATGTCGCTAATATAGCGACTCGCTGTATCAAAATTAGTTTCGACAGGTTTTTATCTGTAGAATCTTCTGGAGAATTGGCCCTACTGATGTTATATTATGTGTTAAAAACTCATAACTATTGACCTCTGTAGTTATAATTATTAATTCCATAGTTTAATGTCAAACGCAAAACATCAACACCAAGCACGTAACGTAGATTTCCACACGTAAATTGAGAAAAAGATATGGAATTTAGAACCTTTCAAATTCGAATGAAACATTTTAACAATTAATTCAATCTTCCTAACACTTTACCTTAAATTTTGTTTTTCTTATTTCCTTTAATAATATGGTAGGTGCGACACCTAAGTCGGTTGTATCGAACTATAAGAAGATTATATTCGCAAAATCCGGTACGAACCGGTTCAGTCGTTCTTCATTGGGACGCAGTTTTGCTGGTCAAGCCTTTTTACCTTATAACTGGACACAGACAATTTCAGCTCACGTTTAGAGGACCCTGTAGACCCAAGTCAAAGGTGTCAAAACACGTACAGTTTCAAATAACTATGTAGATATTAATAGGAAGGTTGCTATTAAGAAATTCTCCTATAAAATGGGAGCGTTTTAGAATCCAGGATATTCTATTTATCGAAACTTATACCACGTCATAGAAGTCGAATTGGTTCAATCAATTTAATACAGGCATGTTTATCAACAGCCTCCAATATCACCACTGCTGGATCAAGACTTCCCTTAAACACTGCCAGCTTGGCAATTCTCACGCAGATTCGCATTCGGTCCTGGTTTAAAACATCAAATTGGTTCTAGCTCTGATCGTGGTGAATATTAGGTACAGTAGGAAGCATTATACTAATTCAGTATGAATCCGACTTGAACCACTGTCTTTATGTCGTTAAAGGTCAAAGGGAAAGGACAAATTCCAGCGCACATACATCGTGATACTCGAAACAATGTTGAACACAAACATCGGACGTCCAGAGAGGAAATGATTAATTAACAAAGCTTCCGCTATAAACCCGGCTGAAGCGCTAAACAGCCGGGCAAACTCGAAACAATACGTCCATTCATGGTGTAAGTGCTGTGAGTGGCTGTTGCTATCCTCGACGCTGTTGTTGTAACCTGTTAAGATTTTAGACATATTGAAAACACAAATGACGCTGCACATTATAATTAAAATGTTTCAGAATACGTCACTTTTATGTCGAAAGAATCCAATAGACAAGTGACATAGAGATAATAATAATATATTTATTTACCAGTAGCAGGTTCCAATATATTTCCTTAAATACTCAAAATTACGAAGCTAGGTTATACTAATTTAGTTTTATATAGAATTTAAAGAAATTTTGCTTTTGAACTCCACACTAGGTAGGCGGTATTACCAATTTTACAGTATACCATGGTGTCATGCAGTACGTATAGTATCAGATGACGATGTACATAATAACATGTTACTTTTCTAAATGGCACGAAGAAACAAAACAACTTGTAATTTGTTTAGTAGTGTTAAAAGATTTTTAGGTATGTACGAGTGGGTCCACAAAAAAAGAGCAGTTAGAAAATAAAGAAAGTAATTACTTAAAAACTTGACTTACCCAAAATTATAATTGTGAAACCTTGCAACAATCTAAAACATAATTCAAGGTCACTTCTAAACTAAATTGTAATTAGAATGTTTAACCAGCATTAAAAAACACAAGTTAATGACTACAAAAGTAATTATCATTGTCACAAGTCACAACAGATGAAGAAACATAACTATTGATTACTTTGAAAAGTCGGAGCCATAGATAGTTAAACTAATCGAGATATCTGTCACTGTCTGAATCTGCCTAGCCATTTAGATCGTCGATGGCTATAATGTAACATGTTATTATGTAATCAATGAAGTCTTTTTTGTTTGTCAACTTTACGATAACCAACCAACTTTAAATGCTGACCGTTGTCAATTTTTTTTCAGTTCTAGTCTATTCCAAATTTAGGTAACTAGTAAAGTACCTCTATTGATTGTACAATAAAACAATTAAACTTAATTTAAAACCTCAATAGCCTAGGACCATGGGAAGCGACTGACTGTAAACACAGTCACTGACAGTCGCTCAGCGTTCTTTTTACGTGACGGGAACTATACAATGTCTTTTTATGAGACCATTTGCAGATAGGAGTTCAGTTTATTTTATAATAATCTTGCAAGTTGTAATTTTTTCGTTTTTTGTTGTTAGATCATGTCGTGATTGCTTATTAAGGCATTGCTTTCAAGTCCATCCATACCTCACTTGTTAGCCCACCTACCGTCAAATACTAGTGTGAACTAGTGTTTGTCTCTGCACCACCCTATGGTTGACTGGTAGAGAATGCCTCAGGCATTAAGTCCGCCTATGTAAACTGTATTGTTGCATAAAGTTTAAATAAAAATAAATAAACTACGAAACTAATTAAAAAAAATTTGAAACTTTGAAAAATCATGATTAAGTTAATCAGTCTAAAAATATTAGCTGAAAAGCTTGTAGTAATTATAGTCTTTTGGCTTTTTCCTGCACGCTTCTTCACATAACGAGATGATTATTTTGCTAAGTGCAGAAGCTTCAAATATTCAATTACAAAATGTTTAATACCCACTATTTTAGACGAAATAGTGGGTATCTTAATATTTGCTAGCTTACTATTTTCACATGACTAGCTCTAGGCAAAAGGATGTAATGCTACAGCTATTTGCGTTCAAAAGAGGGTCAATCAAACCAAACCTCATTTACAGGAGTACCAAATAATTTTGTTAATTGGCAACACCAACACTGCGCAAGCGTTCTTTAAGGCTTACGTAAGTGCGACAAGTAAGTTCCACTTAAACACCTGATACTCGTTATTTTTGGACATAATCGCTAAAAATATACGGTTTTGTCTATTTGCGATGCTCATTTGTGTATTGTAAACAGGTAGGTATCATATTTTGTTTGTTCTTAGTTTCCTAATATAGGTAATTGATCAGCCTACGCGTAGATAGAAGCTTTAGAATGTCAGTAAACTTTGCTTTTCAAGATGGTTAGTCTGGGAGAATGGTTTAGTCTTACTTTAGATGAGGGAGGTCTTAGGTCAATCCGCCTTATTTTTTAAAAGGTATCAAAGCTTACATACACGAATTACACGGAAATTTTCAATAGTCGGCGTCGTTTATAATTTTCTATGGTTTCCAACCTGATTTGGAAATAAACTTCCATTGACGTCATTGAAAGTTATTTAAGATTTTTAACAAACGTTCGTTTTGATGTTACGTTATAATTTTTATAGGGATATCGCAATCATTACTATTTTGGTATAACTGGCAGGATTATGACCACGATATGACATTGGTACACAGGTGTACGCTACTGCCGAGCCCCTTGCCATCCTCAATCAACTGCAACTGCACCCAGGGGATGCTACGGTTTTTCGTAATTAAGTACCATATGAGTAACAATGGTTAGGCAGAAGGGGCTGATATAAAAGTGATATTTTGACGTATCGATTGGGATTGTGGGCTCGTGGGTCAGTTTTAATTTGCTTTCTTTGCAAATTGAAACTGACCCCCGCACTACATGACTATGTAGTGCCATCTTTGCTAGGAATAAACATTTTTGTGCAGGTTAAATTTGGGCATTCGTGTGTGTTAATCCAACTACATGAAACATTCACAGTACAAGGTTCCTTGTAGGGTTGGAAAAAGTGTCATTTGGGTTTGCTGCCAGGAAATTTATAATACCTACGCCACCACTATATCAATACCCAGTTGAAAACCAGCGCCAGGCGCTAGTTACTGGCATTCATGCTGAACTGAGGCCTTTTCGGTGCAGCCGCAGGGTACACAGTCGTAACTTTGGTTAATTTAATTTTAGAATAGATTATTAAACTTAAGTAGACTAAGTTGTTGAATGTTCCCCTGTTGCACTGATTTATTTTCTTTTTTTTTAATAGCATTTCGGCATATAGAATTAGGTTATAGGTTTTCCTTACATTGGGCTTAGAACAAGAGCAAGCAAAATGGCACATATTTTTTCTAAAAAACAAAAGATCTGGAGAAAATGGAGATACGATCGAGTACGTCCAGACCAACCACCAAAACAAAATAAAACTGAGAAATTCATCCATACTGCCCAGATGCAGTGGAAGATTAGTACTTTATTCCGAGCGACAGCCGTCTCATCCGCAGATCGGCGTTATAAATAAATAAATGTCTTATAATGCCAATGCTCACTCAATTATCACGAGGAGCACCTTTGAGCTGCGTCTTGAGGAGTAATTGCTCTCGCACAAATTGACATTGTGCAAAAACTGTATATTTGTCGCGTGAGGTATGGAGAGACAGTTTGGGTGCAAGGCTGGTAATGAATGAGATTTAAAGGTTTTGGAAATTAGTATTTAATGGGAAATGAAATGGACAAGGAAATGTTAGAGAAAATTATGAAAAAATCTAGGTAGCGTAAGGAAATAAACATCAGAGACTCATATAAAATTGTCAGTTACAGTCAGTGACATAAGTGTTAAAAAGACTCCTTGGGTTCTTTTGGATATTTAACCCTTTCCCAGTCCGATGAGCTATATATGGTACATATCAATTTATTTACATATTGAGTCTGTTACACCGACAGTCAAAGTGTTAAATTGTGCATGATAAATGACATTGAGTTTGCTTAATATAATATATCGAACTATGTCTTCAACGAAATGTGGGTGCCTACAGTACCATACTATCTTTCAGAGAGTATGGCTCGACACACACAATAACTATACTTATGGACTTATTTTTGTAAAATTTAACGTTGCGCAATATTTCATGATGACGGCTCCACTCCCCAATATAATTGAGATTGTGCAAAAGCCCAATTTTAGAAACAAATACTTCTAAAAATCTTAAGCAATGTTCATTGACGTCAATCGGAAAAGTTTATTTCCTAATCAGATGGGAAACAATTGAAACTTTTAAAAGACGACGATTATAAATAAACCTCCGTGTAACCGGTGACGCAAATACTCCGTAAGCGGCAATCCTTGCCAAATTTCATCGCAACCCTAAAATAAAATCGACCCCATCGTGTCACAGGCAGTCGTTGTTACGCGTAGTGCGTAATCCGCATTACATCCAAATAGCCTATAGCGTTCAGCTGCTAACAACACAGATGTCCCGCGCAAATTAATTGGAAATGTCAAGTGCACGAGACCCAACGCCATCTTGTCCCCCTCATTCTTTTTATTTTTTTGTCGCGCACGTGGCTTTATTGCGAGACAGCTGGGCGAGAGTGCGTTAATATTCGTACTTGACGTTAGTAACAGTCCCACAATGGTCCATCGACAATATTTGGCCAATTTACGAACACTTGAAATAATAAACTGTTCTTATAAATTCGAAAATTGTTGGCAGTAAATAATTTTACGTAATACATTTAACTATGTAAATATACACCTTTCACAAATAGAGCAGAATATAAAATTTATTTTAATTAAATGGGCGTTTAATTTCTTTTTAAAACTGTTATAGGTACCCTACAATGACATTTGACATTTGCGCGGGAAGGTGCACTCGCGAGTTAGACCTGCGTTTGGTTAATGCAAAGATAATGGTCTGACCTATTTAATGGTATAATTAAATATCGCCGTCTGTTTCCGGCAATTAGATCGAAAGCGATCACTGTTGAATTCCTTTGTTACATTAAAAATATATTTTGCTTGTTTCGAACACCTTTCCTCACGAATTTGAGCACCTGATGCGTTTCGTTCGCAGCTGATGATCCTAAAGCCACGATATTACAACACCTTGACTTTTCGTTACGGAATTTCCTCCCCTTAATTGCATTTTATACGTTTTGGCCAGTTGTCTACGAATATCTGCGGTGTCCGTATCAATTTTGTCTTTTTTACTGTGAGTTATGTACCGATAGCATGCAATTGGAGACAATGAATATAATAGTTTCAATACCTTAAATTTTTAGGGAATTATATCTTTGTTAGGAAGCAGCTTACAGTATTTATTTAAAACACTGTCGGTCTAAGTTTGAGTTAAGTTTAGATTTGAAGGAATCTAAGGAACTGGATTGAAATTAAACCTCATTCGAAGGAGTTTTTAAACAGTCTAACTGGTTCAAGATTTGTGTGTCATGTATTTGGACTCTTGGTCTAAGGTCAAAGGATTTGGAAAGCTATAACCCTTGAGGTTTGAATCCCATAGAGTTCGTCAAATTTTCTTTTAATGTCATATATAAGTATAATATAATTTATATACCCATTATCGTTGCAAACATATTTTTATGTTCACAGTCGGGTAGAATACGCAAAACGGCAGAGTAAAGCGAAAAAAAAATTATCACTTGTCATGCTAAATTATCTCTATTCGGATATCAAAAATATAATCGCTGATGTTATATAAATTTATCTAAAGAAGGAAATGGTTTTTGTAGTAACTACGATACGAAATATTATGACTCGTGTAGTTGGTATGAATTAAGTACAATGTTTTTTGAAAGATTCGTTTAAAAAGGTAAGGCAAGAAGAAAAATGCTGAAATTTCTTATGTTTTAGGTAATGTTTAGTATGTATAACTATTCTGCTGACCTTAATCAACCCGTGACCACGGCCTTTGCAAGTCGGCCGAAACGTTGGAAAAATAGGTATTTACACCGTTAAGACTTACCGCCTAACTCAGAGTCATTTAATGATAACTTAAACTGTCACTAAGTAAAGGTTTCGTTTGTAAAATCTTTACTTAGTGTCATTTTAAGTAATAATTAACGTCTCTGAGTGCGGCAGTTATTGTATCTTTCTTAAGTAAAGACATCTTTGGAGAAAGATAATGATGAATCGATCGGTTGATAACAAAAACATAACATCACACTGATTGTTGCATCATGTGCATCCAACACGCAAGACACAATTTTCGTAACATGTGGGTACCAATTTAAATACAAACCACACTTTATCTTGTGTGAATTAAATGGAAATAAGATGAACAAGTGAACTATACCTAAATACAATAATTTATAGTTAAGTACACAGTCAATACGTAATCTTGTGACTTATGATTGTTTTGCTGATCACAAACACGACGTGTTGGGAAAATGCTAACATGCTCGTGTGAGGTGTACTTAATCAATTTATTATTTCTAGCAACATCCAAAGATTTTGAATTCATATTCGCACATTGCCGAGTTAGGTTGTGAGTACGGTGGCAAGACGCGGATGACTGTTATTTTAGTATTGTTAAGGTAACTGAAGCCAGAATAAGCGGATATGGTTTTTTAAAAATTGATTTCGATATGAATTTTACTTTATGGTTATTCCTGAATTGTAGCCTGAGTTTTTCAGTTTTCGTTTATTGGAATCGTTTTGGATTAAAATCTTAAATCCTCTCATTCTCTTCTTCATAGTCATTTATTTTAAAATCTTGTGTTATTTTTAAATATTACTCTAAACTCGAAATTTATCGTGCAGCATGAGTGTGCATTTTCGTGACTCTTTCCTATAAGCCGGTAGCACGAATCAAGTCAGTGGACCAATAGCGTCGTTGCAGTCCTTACTCATACATAAATATCGAATTTTAAACAAGTAACTATTCACGCCTATGGCTCTAGTATCAATATATTTCTTCCCGCTCCGCTCACGCCACTATACCAGCACCCAACTGTCCGTTGGCCTGCACGTTCGTTCTAAAGAAACAAACACGTTTGTTGGCGTGTGATATCATTGCATTCATCGCCATATGCGGACGATCGTCCGTGCTGATTGTAAACATTATCACTCGTAGACGCGTACGCACCTGTATTGTGAAGATACGGACGGTAGTGATGACTGTGACATGGGTTGTGTCTTGCGCCCGCGCGTATTATCTTACGTATTTCATAACATGAGACAAACGGCATGAGCAAGCGTGCAATACAAATTATCTGTTACACTTACAACTATACTACAACTTTAAATGTTGTTACGTTTTTTTTAAAGATTGTATGCACTTTTATTTTCTTTTTTATTAAATAACTGACGTTTGGCCCTTTGAACCCTAATAATATGAACCCGAATGTATTGGACTCCATCTACGAACACGTATTACTCTCTACATATCTTTATTTAGTTAGCGATGAGACTGATATAGTCTTGTAAGGCTTAAAGTCTCTAAATATAAATAAAGAGGAAAAACCTACGGGCACACCTCACAATCAGCAAATACATGTGATGCTATGGATCCTTGATAAAGGAGAACACCTCTAGCTACCCCTTCTTGAATGATACGCTCATTACCGATCTCCTTTATTCAAAACTCGAATGAGTTTAATTTTAATCACATTGATTACTTAATGTAACACAATATTGTCATAACAACATTGCAACACGCTCAATTATATTCATACGTCCACTCTCAGATTACAGTCCATTTTTTAAACATTATTGTTGTGACAGCTAATAGTATTGACACAAACGAACCGTTCATATGCACTGAATTGCAACTTCTATAAATCAGATAGCATTGCATTGAAGCACATCTGTTCATGATCCCATTCGTGCGTCACCAGGTATTTATCTTGGCTGGAACTCGGCGGCCATCAAAACAGCGTTGGCAAAACTTTGGAAAGTCCATTACTTTGTCCTGGGTGGTCCAACCAAGGAACTTATCTTAACTTGACTTTTAGTTATCGGAACTGTATGAACTTTTTGCTGTCTAGAAAGGAAAATTTAATCAAAACATTCATTCTGAATTCTGTATATTTATGTTGCTTTGAATTTCCTTTGAAAATATCGATGAGTATGTATCTAATATTTGTTTATTTTTTCACTGTACTTGTTTATTGTAGGTTTAGTTAAGTTTTAAATCCTATTATAATATTATTGTGGAAATATTAGTAACGAGTACGTGTTTGTGACATGGAAGTCTATTCCGGTTTCAACTGGATAATGGGAACTATTTGGTCAAATTGAATATATGCCTTTTTTAGCAGCTGATATGGGACTGTCTTAGAAGAACGGGTAACACATTTAATTGTTCTTAGAATGGTTCGAGATTTGTTTCAGTTTCTATTGATACTTTTGAAGGCTTCTTTTAATAACCCTCGTTTTTAAACAGTGTTTCGAGTCCCTATTGAGTAGGAACACCATATGCACAACGTAATATGAATAAGAAATAGTCTCAGTTAATTATACAATTTCTGCGCTTATACATGCATAAAGCTTTACAAATGAATAACATCATTACCTTATATCAAGAGCCATCGCTTTTATTATTCCAACTAATGATCTGAGAAATTATACACCAACAATAAGATGGTACCTAAATCCCCTAATACGTAGTAAACAAATCAGCCAAGCGCAAGAAATGGTAATACCCTTCCGTTTTTAAAGTACGGGAGCGCGTGCAGCAAATAATACATGTTACCCCTCCGGCGGCTGGCTTGCGACTGACGCGTGCCGGTCACGTGACACCCGCGTGGCGACATCTATTGTGCTAAGAACGTATTATTTTGCGCGGAGGGGAGCCGTGGGCTTATTCTCAAGTTGTGTGTTAATGGAAGTTTTTAGTTTTTTGTAAGTAAATCGATACCGTTAGTTATTAGCAGTTGTTTGCACAGTTAGGGTATAATTATTGTAATAGGTACCTACGGTTGCAGCATCGCGCGTGTGTTGTCGTGTTTTATATTAGGTTGTCACGTCGTGTCTGCGTCAGCGCAAAAAATATCGTATCTTCCCAGAGTTAAAGTAGTAGCAGCATTTTACCTTTCCAAAAGTTTTCCCACTGTAACAATTTTTTTACAGGATAAGTGGTCCAATCGTCATATTATACTTATTAGATTAATGCTTTGCCGTATCTTTATAACAAATCGTTTTGTTTCTTTTCGTTCCTTTTTAACAAATTCGCCACACCCGCCCTAAGAATTTCTCTCGTATCGTGGATGCGTTTCATAAACATGAAATATCGCATACACAAACTCCCAGACTCGACTCGACGAAAATGAATTCCAAGAGACATTTACTTGCAATTACTATAAAATAGTTACTTACTCCTTAAGAACCTATTTGACCGATTGACCTCTATAAACACTCAACACCCGACCTACGTAACACACTAACCGCAAGATCTGCGCAGGCGCATGTTTAAGAATATTTATTTAATCGGCACTCTGTAACAATGGTGTTACATAATTATTGTTATATATTCAATACACTTGTCTCCGCGCGTTAATTTATATACAATATCTGATCGAGTAAACTGTCCTGAAGAGGTAGGTAGTGAGTGTAGGTAATAATAAAGAGTAAATATGTGTAAAGCCATGTCAGAGGCCTACAGGCGGTTTAAACTCTGACACCAGGTTGTTCATCAACCATACGATAAGAAGAAGAAGAAAATAAGTAAAGATGATAATAGCTGCCTTTAATTAGGTACCTCTAATGTTATAACAATAACATAACAAACAAAACAATGGCAAAAACATAACAATAACAACAAACCAAACAATGGCAATAACATAGCACCACGCCTATATTCTCTGAAGGAGAAGGCCGAGGAGCACATTTCGCCAGTCATGTTTTAGGTCCCAATGTAATAGGGGGAGAGCCTGTTACCATCAACTGGGCTTAAATCTAGACTCTGTACTGCAACTGATTACCTGCATCTTGCATATTTTTGTGGGACGCGTTTTTTCCGAGCTTATGTTCGGTTCAATTTTCAATGGCAATTTAAGTCCATCGTTCTTAATTACGTAAGACTAATAAATTAATTAATAGTTAGTATCCTCGCTGAAGACACCCACCGTCTCAACCGTAAACCTCCCAAGACAATAAGCATCTATAAATAAACAGTCGATCGATTCCCAAATAGACTTATCGACCAGATGGCCGAGGATATCCTGTTGGAACAGATTGCCTGCGATAATTATAGTTTGTAAGTGGCGCGTGCGGGTGGGGCAGACACTTGCGCGTGCGCCGGATTTGTTGCAGCGAGCCTTGACACGCGACGTCGTCCTGTCTTCGCTAGTAATAAGCTGGATAGCCAAAGACCACCATTGCCAATTAGGTTATATAAATATAATATTAGGTTTTTTAATAGGCTATTTTGTTTCCCACAGCTGGGCAAAGGCCTTTTTGCTCCAAACCACTCTATACGTTGCAGTTCCTGACTACATGCTACCCGCATATCATATCTATTAATAGTTTTTGTTTATTGTATTGTTTCGACGTGTAAAAGTGTTAATTAAAACCTATTTGCAGAAACAAATCATTTATTCATTTATCTGGCCTTACAGGTCTTAATTAATTTCAGGTGCATTTATTGGTCCGGCTTCCCGTTTATCAAAATTGACTCCTCGCCACTATCTGTGTTCAACTATACTCTCTGTTTATTTTTGTATACCCAACAAGACATACAAATATTTCGAAAGCCAATCTAATGATCCGTAGGTACTAATAAAGAGCATTTATCAGGATCACACGCTCACAGCAATAATCTGGTGCCAGTTAGTTAATGCTATTATTTTTAATTAATCAATTCCGAAGTTTCCATCGCACTGATATTTCTAATCAATTGCAGCGCCGAGTTTTTTAGTTTGCGCATACGCAACAGAACAGGTTGGGATCGGAAGCGATTCATTAGTGACAACTCGTTGGACATACGAATCTGAGCAAAAAATACCGACCGGTTGGTTAACCAACCATCTATTTCCCTCATCTTGGTTCTATATTATTTGCCTTATTATTGTGCACAGATGTTTTACAGTTAAGGTATAAGTATTTTAAATCAAAAGTGAAAAATAAGTGAAGCAAAAAATCCGATCCTTTTTAAGAATATTGCGCGCACGGAAGTGTGAGTTTTGGCATAGTTAAAGTATATACAAATAAATAATTAATTGTTACAACGCAAATTCTATTTATTCCCTGAATTTCTGTACAGTAGTTCCTGACAGGAAACTTTGCCCAATCTACTTGTAGCAGTTGTAAATTGTAACCCAACGTCTCGTAAATTTGTTTTGAAAGTCACCGAGACAACTGCTCAACTGGCGTAGTGTATCTTCGTATAAGTTATTTTTCTATTACACTACGTAAAGTGCATCCGCGGAGTGAGTACAGTTTACCGTCAACACGAACGAATTTGGATGTTGCGTGCGGCTTCCGTTCTACGCGTCTGGTCGACGAGACAGGCGCCGCCAACCTTTGTATCGTTTAAATATTATGTTAATGTCACATAATGTAATTATGATGTCGATTTTATGCAAAAAATGTAATGGAGTTCCAATTACGTATTAAACACGTTTCTTAAGCCATGATTATTATGGGTTGTCGTAATTGTCTGTTCAATTTTTTGAAATTTTATGTCCTTTTTTTAATGTGTCGTTAACATTATATCAGTTACGATATCGTGGTGTTATTGGGGACTACATTTAAAATCCTAATAATACCTAATTGATTGGACTTTAAGGTCTGGAACTTTTTCACTCCTCGACAACGTAGGGTAAGAAACAAAAAGCAACTGTTTCTATTAGTTCTAATAACATTACATTTGTAGCACTTTTTTGTGGTTTAATCGTGCGTTTCAAATATGTAAGCGCATTGAAAAAGGCGTCATGTATGAAAAAGTAAGTGTAAGTTAAGTAATAAGTGCGACTTACTAAGATTTAATTAAACAGCTGCGGCCAACCATTGCTTTACAGAGGGGCATGAGGGGTACTCGATATGATAATGGATGGTAACCCATCCATGGATAGACCAGAGAAAGTGCAGCTTCAACTTTATCAATCAGCTCGTGCGGCAGAACGGCCGTTAAATTGAAACGCCACGTTAAATTTGTAAAGAGGGGCTTGTCCTCTTTTCAAATTTAACATACCTCCGCATTACTAAGTAATAGTTCCCTCTGGATGTCACGTAACTTACTTCTATTATTGGCCTTGTACGCTAAACTGGTAATTTTTAACCTTATTAATATTATGTTTTTTCCTAGTCTTAATTTGCCTTATAAACACATCATCAATCAACACTTACAATTCTACCCTCTAATAACACAATACAACACACTTACACTTATACACCACATTTCTTACAAAACACAAAACGTTACATATTACTATACAATTAGTACACTAACTAATTTTATAGTGCCTTATTTACTTCACGTCTACGCGTCTGTAGTAAAACCTCTCCCTATCTTTGTGCGGTTCCATTGTATTCATGTTCTCTGTTACTCAAATGGCTAATTTAGTGGATAATATAGTATCGGATTTGGACGATATTTCAGTTGCAAATTCTCATTGCTGTTTTCCGGAAGACTGCACAAAATTCTTGAAGACATCAAATAACTCTACTACGATTTTACATATTAACATACGCAGCATAAAAAAGAACTTTGAACAACTCTTAGCGTTACTATCCCTAATTAAAGTTGATTATGATATTCTGATACTGACTGAGTGTTGGTTGAGTAAAATCACAAACCTTCCAGTGTTAGATGGCTACAACTCTCACTTAACATACAACAACAAAAACCAGAATGACGGAGTAGTAATGTACATAAAAAACCATATTCAGTGTATTGTTCAGGAGCCTATGTTCACTAGTGGTAACTGTCTTACTTGTCAAATCAATAACGAATTAGCAATCATTGCCGTCTATCGATCGCCCTCTTTAAACTCTAAAGTAGATTTTGATAATTTTCTAGACAGTCTGGACTGTGTTCTTACAACACTGAATAAGTGCAATAATATATACCTCATCGGAGATGCTAACATAGATATTAAACCATCTAATACAGATGACCGATGTGCTAATTACCTAACCCTAAACGCCACCCATGGTCTTTTGCCAGGACATTACCTCCCCACTAGAATAAATAATTGTATTGATCACGTTCTCCTAAAATCCAATAAATCAACTAGTATTCTTGTCTTGGAATCCCACATCACGGATCACCTTCCATTACTGATATATGTGGATAGACCAGGTTCAGTGGAACAGAAGGCTCCTGACTATAAGACCCCAAAAATAGATTATCCTAATGTCATAAAGGATATGGAGGGTCAGGATTTCACTCTTGTCACTAACACGGAAGACCCTAATATAGCTGCCTCTTGTCTAGTAAACATAGTTCAATCTATTCTGAAAAAACACACACGCATAATCAATGTACCTAAAAAAGTAAGAAATCTCAAGCCTTGGATTACTCCGGGTTTATTACGATGCATTCGGCATCGTGATAAACTCCATAAAAAAGCCCGTAACTCACACAATAATGATATCGTCCAAATCTCGTATAAACGATACCGGAATTATTGCAATAACCTGCTCAAGAAGCTTAAAACTGCATATGAAATATCAGAATTGGAAAAAGCTAAACGTAACCCTAGAACACTCTGGAACAAAATAAAAGAGATTACACATACCAAAAAAAGATGTGATCCTCCTCTAGAACTTTTAAAAACAAGTGCGGACCCGTACAGTGCAGCCAATCAAGTATCTAAGTTTTTTGCCAACATAGGCGCAGACCTAGCCTCTAAAATTGCGCCTCCCCCACTGACAATGTCTCTACCAAAAACTTCCTACCCTAATTCATTTGTCATTCTTGACGTTGACTATTCTGAAGTTGAGTCTACCATCATGAATTTAAGACATGATAGTGCCACTGGATGGGACGGGATATCTTCTATTTTCCTCAAAATGTGTCGCAAACCTCTTGTACCCGTTATCGCACATATCATTAATATATCAATCGCGAAAGGAATCTTTCCAGATCCCTTTAAGAAAGCCTTGGTCCATCCAGTATTTAAGGGCGGGAACAGGGAATGCGTAAATAATTACAGACCGATCTCGGTTCTTTCAGCAATGTCGAAGGTTATGGAAAGGTTAATAAACGGTCGTCTACTCAACTTTCTGTACAAACAACAAGTCATTGCGTGCAACCAATATGGCTTCAAAAAATGTGTTTCTACTGAAGATGCAATTGCCGACTTAACGGAAACTGTTGCTAAGAATCTAGATGATCATCGTAAATGCCTTTCAATATTCTTGGACCTACAGAAAGCGTTCGATACGGTCTCTGTTCCTACTCTTCTGTCGAAATTGGAAGCCATTGGCATTCGAGGAACAGCGCATGACCTTTTCAAGAGCTACCTCCAAAACAGAAAACTCCGTGTAAAGATTGATTCATACACTAGTGATGAAGAAATCATCACATACGGAGTTCCGCAAGGCAGTGTGATGGGGCCTACGCTCTTCCTAATATATATAAATGATCTTTGCACATTGGCGCTCCCCAACAGCAAGATCTTCACATATGCTGATGATACTGCGATCGTAGTATATGGGGATTCATGGACGGACGTGAAGTATCATGCAGAAAAATCGCTACAAATAGTCATGAGGTGGCTGCAAAATAACCTTCTATCACTTAATTTGTCTAAAACTAACTACATTCCTTTCTCTATCAGTCACAGAACCAAAGCCCCATCTGATTTAAAACTTTTTGCTCATACCTGCATAGGCTCCACCTCATGTTCATGTATACCACTATCACGTGTCAGTCAAACCAAATATCTGGGTGTAGTGATTGATGACGGACTAAAGTGGTACTTTCAAGTTGAGAGCCTAACGTCAAGGGTAAGGAAACTTATATATATCTTCAAGTCCCTAAGGCACTGCGCTGACCGCAAAACATTAAAAATGGTCTATCTTGCACTTTGCCAGTCTGTCATCAACTATTGCATTCCGGTTTGGGGTGGCACTGCGAAGACTAAACTCCTTGGGTTGGAGCGTGCCCAGAGGGCTGTGCTTAAGGTGATGCTCAGCAAACCGTATAGATTTCCCACTAATGAATTGTATGCGGAATGCAGGGTACTTACTGTGAGGCAGCTCTTTGTGCTTAATGCCACCCTCAGAAAGCATTGTCAGGTTTCTCTATTAGATCCTACCACTCGTAAAGCCAAATATGCATGCCCATCTGTCCCTCACAAAACATCCTTCGCTAGTCGCCAGCTCTATGTAATAAGCTCGCTCATTTACAGAAGGGTGAATAAACATATGCAATTAAGCAATTTAAACAAACACGAAGTTAAAACTAAACTACAAAACTGGCTGTTTGATCAAGACTATTCTCGTACAGAAGATCTTATTACTAAAATAATTTAGGCACAAAAAAAAAAAAAAAAAAATAATAATCACTATTCTACAAATCTGAAAACTGAAACCATGCAACACCACTAGAACACTCCCCTCACGACCACACTCACCCCCACATAACACAACCCCCCCCCCCCCCGTCATACACCACACCACATCATCACATCACAACACACCATACCACAACACAACACACCATTCCACAACACACCATACCTCAACACTACACACCACACCAAACAACCACATGACCCTCCTTAAACACACATACCTACACATTCATATTCATAGTTAAACCAGGTCATTATAGGTTCATTATGATATAACATATACATAAAGGATTATTTGTACACGAAGTTACAGTAGGACACTGACTCCTAAGTCACAGGGTTCCCCCTAGTTTAGGAGGCAGGGTTTTCCACTATTTATGCAGCCTTTTTTCCCCAAAGATTTTTGTTCCTATGAGCATTGTACGAATTTGTATGTTAAGGTTTTTGTGTTAATAAACTTTATTTTATTTTATTTATTTATACCATCACGCCTGTTTTTTGGCAGAGGTCTACATATAGTGCACCTACATTTCGCCAGTTATGTTCAGGTCCCAATGTAATAGGGGGCGAGCCTATTGACATAAACCGGGCACAAATACACACTCCGGGCTGCTACTGAGAATGAACGAATCGAATAACTGAGTAATACTTTGCGCCACCCAGGATTTGTACTTAGGATTTTTTGGCCCTTATGCTCAGCAGTTGCGCTAAGCGATCACAAAACAAACAAACGATAATTGATAATTTTAACATGTTGTCAACCCCTGGTGATACCAGGATGTAGAACTTCCGAAACAACTGTTAGAGTTTACACGACACTGAGTGATGGCGCATCTATACTTGTTTGTTTTTAAATAAACGCTTTAACACGCGTAAATAAATCGGTGTTGCCATGTGTCAAGTTTTATTTGAAGCCCGGTAAAATATTCCCTTTATTTACATGATAAAATTAAAGATAGATATGTAAGGATGCATGCTCTCTGTTTTCATAAGATATTTTTCTTTGTACGTATTTCTTTTTCGTCTAGTTTTGGTACTATGTGAGGCATTGGATTTGATTTCAAGGATAAAGTATATAAGTATATATGTACATATAAGACTTTGAGCGTCGCCGTCAAAAAAAAAATTGCCCATAATTTTATCCCCCGAATCACACTACCACAATAATATTATAAAAAATAATAAAATAATTTAGCGAAAGTTTGTAAGTGTGTTTGTGTGTTTGTTACCACCACACTCAAACGGCTGGACCGATTTTTCTAAAATTGGCATCGAGGTAGCTGACACCCTGGATTAACACATAGGCTTGTAGATGTAGCAGGAAACACCGCGGGGCGCAGCTAGCAGGATATAATATGTAGGTACATTGTACGTATGTTTTAAACTTTAATGCAGGCACTGTTGCTGAAACAAATAGAAGACCTTATCTCGTAAAAAAGTTTTACCCAGGTATTAAAAAAACTAAATTGCAATAAATAATAATTCCTAATTAATCAGTTTAAACCCATATAACCTCATGAATAAATAATAAACCTTCAAGTATCCATGCATTTGTATTAGCAGCCATGTCACAGATCGATAGTGCGAGATAATTCAAATTAACGCCTGGCTAATCCATTAATAAATTGAATACCTATTAGACAACAAATGTGTTAACATAATTATGTACAAAAAAACAAAATAATTTGACTGAAACGACATAATGAAATGTATTCGTTTGCAAACTAGCAATGTCGCTTTTTGATAGTTTATTGATTTTTCAACGATTGTAAAAGCTATTCTACTTTTACAAATATTTGTGCGAGCGTGTATTTTAAACTTTACATGATAAAAATAGAATAAATAACATTATTTGTTTCGAGTAGTTTTTGCAACACTAAAAAGGTTTATTAGAAAGTTATATTAAATTCCACACGTTACCCACATAAAAATCTTAACTATGGATATAATATTGAAAAGAAACCATATAATAATTACATAAAAAATCGTCGCTGACAGCCCGCAATCGAGTATACCATAATATCAGGTGTCGACTTAGCAACAACTTAATTCAATACAACGTCATATCTGCATCATTATGTGTTCAGGGAGTCCCTAATTAGGGTTATTATTTGTTAATTTAGGTGTCATGTCCCTGTTCGGAGAGCATCGTTTGCGACACATGTAACAGACAACAAAAAATTGTTAAACGTTTATAATTTGTGTTAACGATAACGACGAGTCTTTAAGGAGTTTTTGAGAACGGAAACTGCACTAAAAGTGTACAAAGTAGCATTCCTCAACCTTCATGTTGTATCGTAACTTTAGTGATTTTAAGCATGAAAATTCTTTATAATAATTATGTATGAGCTTGCTCTTGGCGCTTTCTGATCAACCCCTTCGATTTTACGCCTTTAGCCGGGCCAGGGTCTTCCAAACCTAGGATCCGGCCAAAACAAGTAAAACCGCGTAGAAGCCTAAGAACTCCATACCATTATGCCCCCTTACCAAGAACTCTTAAAACAGGACAGTTTAAGATGAGGAAGCGAGATGCCGCTACGTGCAGTGTAATGCGGCGCCTCGCTTCCACAATGTAAACTGTCCTGTTTTAAGAGTTCATGGTGAGGAGGATGCTCGTAAATCTTAGACTACTTTCAACGACGATGTCTACACTAAAGAATTAGGACTTCCTCACGAACATAACTAATAGATTAGTAATGATTGCATTTGCCAATAAGACATGTCATTGCAACCATCAATCTCAGAGTCATAATATCAACAGTTATTATTTTACCGGATATTATAACCAACAAAAAATCACTAGAAACATAATCTAGACACCAATAAAGTTAAACGTGGTACCAATTTGGTACTAATTAAACACGGCATCCGGCTCATTGACTGTCAAATCGTCGGAACCTTTTTTTGTTCTGCGCACGCAAAATTGTCGGGATGTGTCACTTTGACTGAATGATCTCTGTTAATTTTTGGTATTTTACAGTTAATATCGTATGTTGGGGGTCCATAGACTGCCGTCAAAAATTAGAAAAGGTGTAGACTAAGCGACCTTTGCGATTTTTGTTTCCTTTTGGTGTGCCTAACACTCATAATATTTTTTTTATGTAAGTATCTGTAAAACGTTTCGTGACTTCATGGATAGTTTTGCTTTCTTCTGTTAGATACTAAAATCTATCTGGAATTCCCGAATGAACACGTGGGTAAATCCGTGAAATATACGAAAAAGTTTATTATGACGAATCTTAGTAGGCAGAATCAAAGTATTATCTAACAGTGTGTTATTATAGATAAAGCTTTAAAGTTTGTTAATAGCTAACTTGACTACCGCGAATGCGTTTCTTTGTTTAACAGATAAACAAAAGAAAATCTCAAACTACATACTAGAAGCACGGTCAACAACAGACGTAGCATATCTAGCGAAACTCACACTCTTACATATCAACGAAGTAAACATGCGTTTAAAGATAACCACTTCTTAAGTCTATTGGCATCTCTATTTTTTGACATGCAAACGACAGTGACAGGTATAATTTAACCGATTGTTGTGATAATTTTATAAGTAAGGGGGTTTTTGTTTATTAAAGGAAATGTACCTGCACCAATTAAAGTTTCTATATATATCTCAAATTATAAAAGTCCATATGATCTGAGAATATAAGCTTTTCTTTATAATAGCGCGTTCTTCTTATTGATATGTTTGAATATTCAAATGTTCAGCTACTTTGTTGACTGTATATCATGATAATATTATGAAAAAGTGTAATGGACGGCAGGGTTACTATGAGCTTGCATTGCAGGACATTTTCCGTTGTGGAAGCAAGACGCCGCTCTACACTGCACGAAGCGGCGTCTCGCTTCCACCACGGATAAGGAACCGCAATGCAAGCTCATAGTAAGGCATCTACGTTTTTGCTTACGACACAAATTCACAATACTCGTCATAGTTATGCGTACCAGACTGTGATGATCAAAAGTCAACATAGCATCACAACAAGAGATAATGTAGTTTATGATTGATGTTGCTGTGCGGACTTCTATATTGATACGGTATCTATGCCATCTTGGATAAATAATCATGCAGGTAAAGGCTAATGTGGAATAGGCTGTGCGTCTTCGGGTTTAGAAGAGTTAAGGATTAATTATTTACAGAAGTCGTAAGTTCTGAAGTAGTGTAGTTGGTGCAAGGGTCAAGTGATTAGATTGCTGTGCTAAGGGTTCGTTCCCCACAAGGGATACCGGATAAGCTAGTTAGGTAATAATTCAAATTGATAAAGGAATAAATGATGGACACGAGCGGTATTCGATCCCGCGACCTTTGCCTAACCATAGCACATCATCATCGTCAGTCGGAAGACGTCCACTGCTGAACGAAGGCTTCCCACTTTTAGAACGGGGGGGGGGGGGGAGGGAATTAATCCCCACGCTTGGCGCTTGTCAAGCGGCTTGGGGATCGCAGTGTTGGTGGTCAAACTGGAAAAGACGCTGCTGCCCATCTTCTGGATTTTCCCTTAGTCGCCTCTTACGACACCTACGGGAGGAAAGGGGGTGGTCAATTCTAGGCCGGATACCACACGGCAAGGCACGGCAACCATAGCACAGCTCTTACCAATTAAGCTACCATGTCGCATACCATGCTCGCGGATTTCAAGTTCTCTTTCCTTTACAACTATAAATAACTGAAACGATAATACCAACCCAAATTCACATAACTTTTAATTTCTGTAATAACTGAATCATATAACAAGGCTTGAACCTGTAGTTTACAGGAGTAGTGGAGAAAAGAATTTAGCCCTGCACTGGGACGAAGATAGCTGAAATAATAATAATCTTTTTGAACTACACTCACCAAAAAAACATAGGTGAGGAGAACTTATCACCTAAAAATATTTTTCCAATATTATTAAAGCAGCTTCAACCATGAGTCTTATCCATACTAATTTGTCTGTAGCATCATTTTCGCACCGGAAATGCGAGTCGTTACTGCATTCACCGATGACATGTGTCGGCGCGCGCGCATGTGTCGGTGAGGCCGCCGAGAAATTGATGACGTCATTAGTCATGTGAAGTGGCCGGTTTTTACTATGGACCCCACAAGAGAAGATTTAAGCTTCCGCAAATATCTTTGGTGGTCATCTTAATTGACGCGAACTACAAGGACGTCCTTAAGTTGACATAAACTATCAGTGTGGCCTATAGGAAGTTTTTAAGAACTCAAAGGTACGGGAATACTCGGAGGAGAAGGTATTTTGACAGATGAATACGTGTTGCAAGGCCAATTCTCCATCCATGCCGCTACGTGCAGTGTGATGCTGCGTCACACTTCCACAACGTAAACTGCCCTGCTTTAAGAGTTCATGGTAAGGGGGCTGTAATATAGGGAAGCTTCAAAAAGTGGACTTTTTGGGAGCCGCCTCATCTAGTTTTTCCGCTCATTATTTTCTTTATAGTCTTGTTTGAATACCTTATACAGGACTTTTGTACAGAACTATATTTAAATAAGCCTTATCGATTTTATTATACAGAAATGAATCGATTTATTTTATGCACCTACATTAAGATTTGTACTATTTAGACCTTTGCCTGACCCCTTACAATGAACTCTCAAAGTAGGACATTTTCCGTTGTAGAAGCGAGACGCCGCTATGTGCAGTGTAGTACGGCGTCCTGCTTCCACGTCAGAAAATGTCCTGCTTTAAGAGTTCATTGTAAGGGGGCAAAAGTACCGGCTGTATAGATATCTCTCCAACTCTCTCCAATATGTTTTAGGAAAAGATAATAGTTATAACATCGTATCAATAAAAAACCTATTAAATGAAGCGTCGAAATGTACGTTTAAATAGATACATATATCAGATTAATATTTGACCAGTTAAAAGGGAACTTGAAATTCGATAGATGCGAGCAGCGACACGGTGGCTCAGTTGATTAGAGCAGCGCCACGGATCGGCGAAGGTCGCGGGTTCGAATCCCGCTCGTGTCCATCATTTTTCAAATTTCCTTTATCAATTTAGAAGTTATTCAACGTTTATCTAAAGCATTTAATAACGTTTTAATCTTTAGGTAAAGATATATCTGAATTTATTAATAAGGCTTATTATTATCTAATTGATACATAAGTACGGATCACCTGTAGGTTCCAGTAATTTAGATTATAAAAAAAGTTTCGTTAATCGGCCCCAGAATCACACATTTCATGTAAAAAATTAATATATCGTCTTCACACTAGAAGGATGAGACGCATAGGATTAAGAAAGGATAGAGTTGGCTTTACTTTATTTAAACTTACATGACTAATCGCATACAAAGTTTTGGCTAGTCTTCGTATCGTATGGTTGATTACACAACCTGGTGTCAGAGCTTAAACCGCCTGTAGGCCTCTGACATGGCTTTACACACCGTTGAAAAATCTTTCCAGTGTGCCGGTTTGCTTACGATGTTGTCCTTCACCATTTTTAGCAACTGACAACCAATTTAATATACTCATAAGTACGCAATTTAATATACGTATAAGAATTAGAAACTATATTAGTGCGTGCAAGGGTATGAATTTGCGACCTTTGACTTGACGGGCACTTGGGACCTTTAAGAGTTCATGGCACGGGAACTGGAGTTTTGCTTAATGAGGGCCTTTAATTTTTATGACAAAAATTAAGGCATTTTTGATTTAGAGTAATTACAAAATTGAATTTGAAAAATTAAACATATTGTCACATTTATCCCGTTGTTAGCTCTACATTGCACAATAGCACAGGGCCGCATCGCTCGCAGGTGGGGTGAATAAAAAAACGAAAGGATTTGCCGCAGGCGCAGGTGCGTTCTCAGGTGCCGGGATTTAGGTTACAGCTTAGAATTAGTTCTTGTTACAACTCTAATTTGGCGACAGCTTGTAAAATAAATCGGTCCAATTTTATTGGTATCCAATAATTAGTTATAATTACAATATGAGACCTGTTTAAGTGTTTTAGATTAATTTTTGTGAGCGTTTAGTGATCATTATAAGTATAGCAATTATGTTTTACAACCTATAATTATATTTATTCATTTCTGCACACGTTTTATTTTGTTGTTTTTGTGTCTGTCTTGTGCAGATAATAAATGTATTATCTTTCTTTCTTTCTTTGGGAAATACAAGTATATGTCCAAATGTTTGCCGTATATGGTGTGCTCTGCCGAAAGAGTATTAATTTAGACCTTTTGGATAATTACTTTTATTTATATCTTTCCGTAAAAACTAATAATTTTGGGAAAACAGCTGTTGGAAGATTATTATAGACAAAAGTTTGACTAGCTTATCGTGTTGTTAATATTAAGTTAGGAAGAAGATTATCTAGTAATATAAAGAACAGGATTATTTAGTACCTATAATATAAATATAAAATACGACTCTGTTTAGTTACTAAATAAACATGATATAGTATTAAATTGTTTGATGGAGAATATGTTCGAAAAGAGTTTGCTAAAATAAAGGATTGCAATTAAAAAAAACATTTTCTACAACATCAAATGACCGGGACAAAGTCAGGTTGAAAACGCCATAACATACAAAATTCACGAAATACCTTTAAAAAATATATAGACAGGAATTTGGCAGACTTTCCATGCGGTCCGCGATGTAGTGCACTGCACAGGCGCAGGCGTAAGAAACCAGCTTTAAGACCGAGGTCAATTGTGAGACTATATCACAATGGAAACTGCACAACTCTACAAATATTCAATAATACCACCACAAATAACCTTTGTACTCAGGTGTCCCTATTCAATATTATTATGACAATTGCTTTTGTTTACTGACATAATGAATTCAAACATGTGTGATGCACATTTGCTCTGTAATAGTTCTTCAGCTAGTGTGGACATAAACTGGATTGTAGCAGCACTTTTAAGAGTTTAAAAAGTATGTTGGTATCTGGTATGTACCTATTTATCACTGCAGTAATCCCTATGGAGTAAGTAGAAAAAAACATAACCCTTTGCTCGACTTCTGATCCTAACAAGATCAAGATATCACAAGGCTCACACCTGTGATTGAGATGAGATGTCTATAAGTAACTAATCCCTTTATTATTTTTCCTGTTTTGTACGGGATGTTAAATACTGTAAATGTCGCAATAACCTTTATTTTTCCCATACGACCATTTAAAACAAGGCTCACTGACGCTTTGTATGTTACAGGGAAGTGATGCGACTGTTTCGAAATTAGCTACGAAATCATAAAAAAGTAGATCAGTTATGAGAACAAATATACTCAAGACATTATCAAACTTAAGAATACGAAGAATAAGTGCTCTAAAACAACTATTTTCACACAAAAGCCGCATCGCGTTAAGCGCCGGCGCAGACGTCGCCCGCGCCGCTCTGCGCCCGTCAAACAAGAGTCTCACAGACAGCGACAGGTAGCCCTTTGTTCTCGAACAATGCACAATCACAGACAGATCTTTTTTGTGTAGCACACCTGATTACATCCCTGTCAAAATTAGGGCAAGTGTTTTTATTGTGTTACAATTTTAGACTCGATCCTCGTTGGTATCATAAGAAATGCTCACATGTAACGAAGATTTTGAACTTTGATTTCTAAGATAGTCTTATAATTTTAAAATTATTTTCAACTTAAATTTAACAAAGATTAAAAACAATATACACAAAATAATATTATATTATATTCAATACATACCTATTATATATATATTTATTAATATTTGAGAAAATTATTCACATTTTGTAAGGACCAGGTTTAGAGCTGTCGTTATAGGCAACAAACTTGAATTCGGTAAGTATTTATTTAGTTACGATCAATGGAAAGCTCGTCGGTGAAAGGTAGATGTATCGGTCTCCTGAAAGAGATGAAAAGCTCTGACTATTCGTTTGGGGATTACAGGAGGGAAAGTATAGTTTATTTACCGATTGTAACAGTTACTTCGCACTTACGAATTAAAATATACCTGGGTACAATTTTCCTTATTTTGTTTCAATGCGCAAAAACAGTAGAAAGTAACACACCAAATTAGGTTTTCCTGTTCTACTAATATTGATACGCGGTCCAAAGAATTAGGTATGACACTTACTTATATCTTATAAGATAATACATTGTTGTTTTATCGATCCTATGAATAAATAATCAGAAACAGGTGTGCATAATCATAACAAACTCCTATAGGTATTACTAACTACCAAGAGATATCATTTGTACTACTTACTAGTGCGTAGATCAGTCTATTTAAGCACTGGTTGTTGCGGTCGGGTGTTGGATGGGTGATCTTTTTTCATATATTGGCACGGACGGACGGATTGTGAGTGGAAGAAAATAAAGAGTGCACCAGTATCTACTACACTATAAGAATCGGTCAAGTCGTTTTGGGAAAAATCGGCAGCATTCATTTCTGCACACACTCACACAGACATACAAACAAACCTCTAATCGTAAACGCATACTCCTTCGCCGTTCCGTCGTGAGTAAAAACCTCCTTCGTTGGCTAGTCACAACTAAAATTGGTTGCTGTAAGCCTGTAACCGAAATCGATTCGCAGGACATTAATATTATAAGAAAAGATAATAATGAACTATCAATCAATAATGCGTACTACTTACTCATTTAAATCATTATAGTAACGTTCCACAACTTCCTAATTAGTCGATGAGTAAATACGGGCATTAAACGCCTTGCTCTGAAATACGGCGATACAAAGATTTTTTGTAAAACCCCGTTAATTGGCGTCGTCGCGTCCCCATTACGCAGCCTCCGAGCCACTGATACGCCTTTGCGCACACAGAATGCACATCTGGGAGCAATGAAGGACTTGGAAATCTCGAAAAGAACTCATACTTCCACTGGAAATAGGCAAGATAAACCTTATGTGTTAAATAATAAAGTCGAAACTATAAATTTTAGCTCAGACACCCATAGCTGCGAACACCTGTTTCAACCACAGCATTTATTCACGCCATGTGTACTGAAAAATGTTTTTTATTTATAACGCTCTAAAGTTGGTATTTGGTTGAGTGACCGCGGGTATTGCATTCCTGTTTCGTAGGGATGTTCGCATAAATTATCGATGTTTCTCTCCGCGTGAGCGTCGAGGATACGTCTGTCCTTTTCTGTTGCTTGTTTTTGTTTCGCCGGCTATGTAGAATGTGTGGACGTGAGACAAGTGTCGGGCTCCAAGATCTGCCGACCCTGTTTATGTCTGTACGTGCTGTTGATTAAATAAATACATTGACAGACTTTTTCAGTTCAAGATTTTATAATTTTTAATTAATGCAATGAATTCATGTAACATTTACATTAGTTCGGTTCTAAGGCTTAATAGCAATTAGGTAAATTTGTTTCCTTAAAATTGAGTTAGGTACCAATTCGTTGTAAGACCAATTTGCCTAGAAATGAGTTACTGGTATTGGTTTGTTTGTTGAGTCAAATACCACTTGATCGACGCCGGGTCACGAGGCTAGTTCATAATACACGAGGTGTCGGCGGCCAGCCGGCGCCACGGCGGCAAACGCGGCGCCTACAATCCTGTCAGCCATATAACAACATACTCCAATGAAAAATGAACTTAGTGTGACTTGAACAAAGCTCATGATCCAACAACACCTCTCGCATCAGCTGTGATTTCCTTCCCATTTGAATACTCACTCTACCACACAGAGAATAATGTTGGTTTTATACTATACACGCATACGATATTGAATTTGTTCCTCGATTTTGAATTCCGAGCAACGACTAAAAGAAAGCAATTTTTTTAAGGAAGTGTTTTGTGTTTAGCGTTACATTAATTTAGTTCTTATGTAATGACACACACGTCCCGCATGTGGTACCGGACTCCGAATAACTTTGGTCATTACGGATACTTGTTTTGTATCGAAAGTAACGTCGGGATTGGAGTGTGACTAATTGTCACTTGTACACACATTTAAATACACGTGTAGTACATGCCGCATGGAGGTCAGTTATATTTGGCGCCACAAGCGCCACCAGGTGGGCGCTAGTACCCATGTTATTCCACCAGTAAATCTTATTTAACAACGATCCATCCGAAGCTGTGAGGGCAAGTCAATTAAACCCAGCCTCGTTGATTGACAGGTCATTGAGTAAGACCGCTTAGCTTTTTTACCTTTTCTGATGCGTAAACACGTTTTTGTTTGAATACTCCAGCTTTATATCTACACATCAGTACTCTATATAATCATGAGCACGCCTATTGTGCGAGGTGCGACAGGTAAACAGTTAATTCAACATCACACTCGGTAGGTCCAAGTTAGTCAGCGTCCTCATCAAACAGCCAAAAAAATTAGGACGTTAAATAAAACGCGACGAGATTGACGCCGTTTCCTTACGGTCATGGCTAGGTGTCAAAAGCTTTACCTGACCGCTAACACCTACACAGTCAGCGCTGGACCGATATTGACTATGTTAGCCGCATTCTGTTTGTTCGGGAGTTATCCCTTCACACCTCCACACCGGGCCGCTACTCAAATTATAATACAAACATTATGAGCCAAACTTTTTGGAATGACACGTATTGTTAATTAACTCGCGCTTTCGAGAATCGTGATTATTCTTAAAACAACAAAGGGGACGAATTCATAACCAAAATTAAAGACCGCCATTAAACAGAACGTTTTAAATTTCCAAATGAAGCATACTCGCCAACTGCGACGTTGGCCAAAATGAAAGCAATTCAAATTAGATGGCAGAGAGTCCGACGGTAATGTTGAGACAATTATTTTCGATCCCTTATGACTTGAATTAATGCGGTAACCCCTGTTTGAGCCCATAAAAATTCACGACAAAACCTGTATAAACGGCTGGAGGCAAAACTTGGTTGTTTTGCGACTCGTTCCCAGAAATCGAGGAAACGTTCGAGCAAAAAGCCGACAGAACAGGATTTTGTATCGACATCGCCAAATCTGGACGCGTTAAGAAATGATAAAGAGGACGCCGCCACCGCGGCCGAGCGCAAACTGCACTGCGCCCGAAAAAATCACAACAAGACCAAACTACGGGACATACTTCCTTACCAGAAGACATTTTGATACATTACAAGCGTTTCGGTGGAGTCAGCGCTCTAGTAGGAGTCTGGATACATAATGATAGTAAAAACCTTACATCAGAGTGATCGAGCATAATTTCCTACGTTATCTTACCGGGCATCATTACACAGTGATGACTTGCATAATATCTTCATCGGGCAATACAGCGCCGATGATAAATATCATGTTTTATACAGTGCCGGGTTATTTAGCATGCGACAGCTGGCTGCGAATAAAACAGCCAGTAATAGACCACGATTTTAATATCGATTATCCAATACGAATTTTGATAGGTGTCTTCTAAATGCGGCGTCTGTTCACGGTGCGAATAAGTGTACGTAAATGATCGTATAATGCGTATGCGTGCGTGAGTCACGGATGTTCACATGTGCATGTGGAAATAGCCTGTAAGTTTGTACAAATGTTGAGATACACGGCCGTATAGTGCGGTGTTGTGTGGCGATCTTCGCGACAAGTCGCCGCCGACGGCCAGGGAATGCGACCGGCTGGCACAACAGTGCGTACCGATGTATCGATGTTTCAATATCCTTTGTGTTAATTATTTTAGACGATAATATTTCGGTAGAGTTAAACATTCTGTTTGAAAACGATGAAATTAATACACAATAGAAAGATAGATAAAAAGATTTATATGGGCGATAAAAAAGAAAATTATATAAATCCTATCCTATCTAGCTGGAGCTTCTGTAGCTGACAGGACTACTTGGATATGGATGACTGATTTTTTGTAATAAGTTGTTTTAATAAAAATGTAATGTATGTATTTCAGATTTTAAGAAATCTAATTGAAATAGGGTTAGATACACAAATCGCCGACCTCAGAGACGTTAATGATTAAGAAATCATAATGTAGAGTGCGGCTGAAAGTCTTTTCTTTTAAAAAGGCTTACTAAATAAATAAAAATCCACAAAATGTCTTATCAATTAAAATAAACCAAATCTCCGCATGCCAAATCACCACCACAATCTACGTAAAGATCGTCCCAAATCTAAAAACCTTGAGGAACATCGACGAATTCCTTCAGAAAAATGTTTGGCCGTACGATAAGACGGCTCAGTCACACGGAGCGCATCTCTAAGGGCGAGACTGAGCTGGCGCCGTGCTTTTTTACCCCGGCTGACTCCGGCCAACTTTAAACCACGCTGCGATCGCCAGTCGAGCGCAACCAGTCACACGGTAGGGATGTGCGCTGCGCCGCTTCCAAACAACTCCGAGCGTGCGCGTTCGTAACAAAAATGACAATATAGTGCGTTAGTTTTTTTTTGCTTGAAACGATACTGTGTCTTATAAAGTGCCAATACGAGTTGCCTGAAGTGTTTACAACCGATGCAAAGGATTGTTTTACTGTTTTTAATTGGATTTGACTTGAGGATATAGAGATGACGAGTTTTACGACTACTGGAGATGCGACGCAGGCTGCTGTCAAAGGTCGGTTCCTTGTCTTTGACCTATAGAAAATATACATTGAACATATACAAATTTTATATTACTTAAATATTGAAATTAAAAAAGGCGCATCTGGGTTTAAAAACTGCTCTACATATCGTGATGATGCTTAACATAGATTTAATTAAATACACTCTGTATAGTGCATATATTTTCCTTGTATATATCTACCTATGTGACTATATTAAACTAGGTATAGCTAAAAATTTACCAACCTTCGCCAAATTTCTTCGAACTCTCTACTATTAAATATTTTTGGTATTTATTAAAAGAGCTCCAAATGACAGAATACCAACATCATAATAACAATGACTACAGCCGTTCACCAGTAATAAATATTATTGTAATCACCGATTTGTAGATAAGCATATTATGCGAACTAAAAAAACCCGAGTCTACCCTTATCTAATTAATGGCAATGAATTTAAAACGTTATTTAAAAATCAGTCATTAAAATAAATTATGTAAAAAATATTTAAAATACTTCCTTAATTAAAGTGAAAAGGTTGATACATTGAGTAAGCATACCCAACACAATCATATAACTTGTAAGTTATAAGTGTTATTGTGATATGCCTACCCAATACATAATTAATACATAATTATGTAGGTACTACATATATGAGAACTTATCCTAACTTCACTAATCAGACTCTCCAAGAGTTGTTTAGTTTATTGTATTGGGAGAATTGAATGATTCTTAAAAATTATACTTAGAGATTAGTATACTCCTCAAAATCAAGAAGATATTTATAACAATATTACTTAAACAACAACTTTTTAATACCTGGACACATCAATTTTTATTATTCTAGATCACATTTCATGGTAATTCGATCAAGCAATAGTTCACGCAAACGGTCTTGATACTATTGTAGGTATGTACTATATTATGACATAATCGCATTTTTATATACTGCACATACATATAGAGCTATAGCCCGGAAGTAATACACCCGGTAGTATTTCGATTGAACTGTCAAAGTTGACCATATAGGTTGTTATGTATGTCTCGTGATATTTGTCAGATTTCGCATTAGTGTCAAAATTTTCCTTATTTGGTCACATGATAATTTTATAAATTTGCTCTCGTATTGTTTTATGCAGTAGTATATTATTGTTTGTAAATTTATGTGTTAAAGTTACCATAAGGGTCAAAGATAATGTTGGGTTGTACGTAGATATATGCTAATATTGATTATATTATAAAAGATGTGTGAGAGTAGTATACCAAAAGAAAATACTGGTACTCGTCCATTTCCTACACAGTGGTCTACATATAAAAACGGTGACAACTGACCACCCATCTTAGACATAGTTTAGTAAATGCTACTTAACTTTACTTTGATTTATCTGCGCGGAAGTCATAAATAGAAGAGTTTTAGTATGTCCATCCGTTCTTGGAATTAACGAACTCTTGCTTTTCTATCAGGTGAGACCAGTCTCGAAAACCCAGACATGAAATTAGTAAGTCTGAATATTACAATTGATGACTTAAACAAAAGTAATCGACTTTGCAATCTGAAGTGAATGATACCATTGAATGTTTATCTCCATTAGGCTGAGTGCATCTCCGTGTTTATCAACTTATCCAAGCTTGGCAACAACTGACTTTCCTTCAGACGATCATCTTCTTATCGTATGGTTGATGAACAACCTGATGTCAGAGTTTAAACCGCCAGTGAGCCTCTGACACACCTTTACACACCGTTGAAAAATCTCCCAGGTGTACCGGTTTTGTCAAGATATTTTCCTTCACCGTTTTTAGCAACTGATAACTAATTTATAAAACGCACATGAATTCGAAAATGCATTGGTGCGTGCCGGGGTTTGAATTTGCGACCTTTGACTTAGCAGTCAAACGGTCATACAACTCAACTATCAGTGCCATCTGCAGACGATTAATCCCCTCGAACAATCTGAGATTACAGATCCGTAACCGATCGATAAAAAAAACAAAGTCACCTGACTACACAACTGAAAACTAAAAATTCTCATCGTATAATCCATCAATACTAATTATTAATATATTCCAGAACAAAACAAACGGTGTAGGGGCACAAAAAACATGCACATGTTAAGGGTGAAAACCCTAACAAGTGAATTACATTACCAAATAACATTTTGCTACTATGCCATCTTAATACAACCCCTATGCTCTACAAAATAAGAGTCGTGTAAGACCTACGGAAGTTTTAAATAAGTTTGTATGTTTATACACATGTTGCTAGACGGGGGTCGGAGGTTTTGAATAGACTGTTTTTTTTAAGAATCACCGATTACCAACCCTATTACGACAAGTGTTATTAGGAATAATATATTATTAGTTGTATTGAAACTAAAACTGTTTGAATTACATATCAATTTATTTAATCTTCAACGTTAATTTTAACGGTTATACAAACGGGAGATTTAGTTTTCCACATCATTATATTAGCCATGGGAATAAACGCGGAAAGATTTTTTTCACATTCCATAAATAAAAAATATCAAGAAATTTAATCCGAGTGTAATTGGTTTATGCAATGTAAAGTTGTAGAGTCACTTTGTTAGTGCTTTTTTCCTCATTACTGCAAAGATCTCTTTTTACAGTTGTATTTTTAATTATTAATTTTGCCTAAGTATGATCCTACAAGAATAAGGCACTGCTAAGCTACTGGCCCTAATATATATCCTAGTAGCATTCTAAAAAAAACAACAAATTTGACACTCAATTAGTAGCAAGTTGCGTCATACAAATAAAAAAGTACAATCGAGCAATAAAGGGACTGTTTGTCGCCACATGACAAATGACGTCATACCGTTTGGAGACCAGATGTGGCACCCTAATACCAGATGTAGGCGACTGGCCGACATATGTATCTCTATTGATTAAGTAAAGGGTGAGTTACACTGCTACTGTTAGAATGTACTAAAAAACGTAGGCGAAGATTAAAAATACAATCAATAATCAAAATTTTAAAGATAATCGTATTATTTAAATCAAAGATAAATAACCTATCAATGAAGTGTGTCCGGGATGACGATTGAAAAGCCAATCCATGAAATTTTATAGTGTTAATTGTTCAGTGTTGTTGAGTCGTAACGTGAAAAGTGACGCATTGTCATTTTTGACATTAAATGATAATAATTATTGACACTTAATCAGAACTTTTTTTACAAAGAATAGATTTCTTGTACTCAATGAAACCGTACATCAGTGTAAAGTACCGATTTATCGAATCGCGTAAATTTCAATGTGTTTAATGCGATAATAATCTGATTATTCATTGCTGTTTTGTAATGATTTTCGTGCCTAATAATAAAAACCAAATTTAAAGTAAGTAGGCGCAATTATTACTTGTCAATATTATCGATTTTCAAATATGCTTGAAAAGGAACTCAGTTACACTTACAGCCTTCGATCAACAATGTGATCGAAGCTAATAGCAAATTCTTCCTATTTTAAAAACGGAAAGTTTTTTTCATCAATAGTGGCTTTTTTACGTCAAACAAAATATTTAGGTACGAACGCGCATTACCATAGATCAATCACTCTTTAGTAATCGATATTATCGCAATATTCGCAATGATTAAAATCTAGGTAAAAACTCGTGAGTGCTCTTGTACTAATCCTCTGTCCCTAATGTACTCGATTGTTGACGTAGGTTTCTTCAGTACATCAAGTGCGTTGATTTTTATCAGTAATTCAGATAAGATTATTTGTTTCATATGTAATTTTTATTACGTTCCCGTCACGATATTTGGACTATTTAAAGAAGTCTGGTGATTTCATATCAAGCCTGATGATTGGGTTAATATTAATTGACTGTACACGTATAGTTCGATAAAACAGCTTTTTGTAAAGATTTTCTTGTACTCGTATAAAACATTATTGATCGAAGACTGCCAACATAAACCATTTTAACTGTACCGTTACAGTTTTTACGAAAGACAATTTCTATGAGTATTCAAATTCTTATAAACTTATACATTGCTTGCAACGTCAAAGCATTATTTATAAAATTGGTGACATTAAAAAAATGTCATTGCTTTTGATTGATAATATTATCTCGACTAAAACATGGAATACGTTAAACGTTCGATTGCGATCATTATCGAATATGCAGTCATTAATAAAATTCATCAAATGTAAAATGATGCCATTTACTGATAAAAAAATACTTAGTTAAAAGGTTCGTAGCTCGTGATAACATTTTTTGCAAGGTTCCGTTTTGTTGCAGCCCACAACAATTTTTACGACTGGCAATATTTTGAAACAGCATTATTCACGTGCTTGGTAGCACGTGCTTTCTCACACCGGATGCCTTATAGTTTGTTTGGGTAACGGCTAGTGCTGTAGATAAGCTATCGTTCGCTTAATATGTGACCAGCACTTGAATACTCGAAAACTATTGTTTATTGATGGTTTGAGGTGATACAACAGCGATAACTTATCTAAAATCGTTCATAAGATTAGACTTATTACAGATTTGTTTGGCACAGAAGAAAAACTTTTTTTTAGTTGCATTTTTGATCCCTAAACGGACAGATTGATACATTATTACAGCAGGTTACTTAATCAACTGGTGTACTTAAGTAAGTACGTAGTACACAACTCATTGTTGATGTTAATTTAAGTACCTATCTTATTTTTTGTCATCGCGCCATCACGAGATGTTACGGTGGTAGAATGACGCCATTTGGGATTCCCAAAGCCATGGTATACCGGATTCCTAGTGTCGCGAGACAATAAATGTATGCAGCATAGTATTCATTAAAGTTTGTTTAAAAAACCTCACCTTGATATGTTTAATGTTAAGTATAAAAAGAACTTTTACAATATCTTCAATTTTCTCAGCTTACAGGTGTTAAACATAACAGCTGTGTAAATAACCGAATCGTTGGACCATTGGACACAATAGGCGGCAAATAAGAAAGAACTTGAGAATAAAAACTTAACAATTCCCTGTATGAAATAAAACAGTAATTTTCTTACGAAAATAATCGTCTGCGGCCGATGTCAACCTTGCAAACTTTTATTGTCAGATCGACCCCATCTGTTAAGTTGGTACACTGCACACATGCACGCTCAATTGTTTTATAAAGTCCTTTCAAATGTGGAATAGTTGTCGACATCTGTTCTCTGGAAGCCAAATGTTTTATATTCCAAGTTTCAACTATTATTATAAAACCGGCCAGTGTTAAAATGTGTTACTCTATTGTCTTTAGTTTTTTCTACTGTCCAATGTGACTTTCGTATTCTTTTGTATTTTTTTTTAATAATCAGCTTTTAATATTAATGTTGGTTATAATTTTTGCATATTTAATACATTAATATTGAAGGGCTGACGTAGGGAAGCCAAATATTCTTCGAAAAAGACAAAGAGAGGAAGCGAACGGGTGGGCAGATATAAAAACAAAGCTCGGCCATAGGTACTTCCCTTGCGTTGCGGATATAAAAAAACATGTGCACAAAAAATATCGTTCTGAAAGAAGTCTTAGAAATTATTTTAATGTCACATACATAAATTAATTATTCACATTTAATGGCAACACTTGTTTCGTTCTATTTTTAAATATCTAGTGTCATAGTTGACTAGCACTCCTAGACGATATTAAAAATAATTGACTAATTAGCTAATTAATGATGATAACAATGATTAATTTATAAATCTAGACAATAAACAATACAGTCAGGTCTCGGTACATCCCAGACCTAACATTTAAATTAAGTTGGCAATGTTTCTTCAGGCGCCACAATGCTGAACGTTTAAAGGCCTTTGCACAAATGAAACTCGTAAAGTACGCTCGAAGCATGCGTGGGCGCAGCCAAGATCTATAAATCGTGTAGATTTCCAAGCGCTTTCATATCGATGTTTCCGCAGGATACGACATTTTTATGGCGTCTTGTGCGAAATTGGTTGATAAGGTCTTGTTAGATTTTTTACAGCACCTATACTGTTTTACATTGTAAAATAAATTATTTATTGTAAATAAAATATAAAATTTAAAGACCCACAAAACACTAACTCAATAAATTTAAATCTCGAATTGAATTAAAACACAGTTTCGAGAACGGAAAGCTTTTTAAATTTAGAAACTAGTATTCTACTGGGTCTATAATTCTGGTCATTTAATTGGCTGCACACGAGTCCCTCCTATTGGCGGATGATTCGTTACGTTAAGTTATTGCTCTCGGGCGGCGCTAAAAGCGATGCTTGCGCATCTTTACGCCTATCAGTTTCTCAATTACTTGAAACTGGAATTATCACAATTACGATTTATTACACCAAAGTAATAGGTTCGTTGAATTACCATTAAGCAGAATTTGCCATACATGTTTAGTTCGATGTAATTGAGGAAGTATTTAATAATGGAATTAAAAAGTTGAGACGATTTAATTTAAATAAAAGTACATTTAAAGATTATACACCTAATATCCAAACAGTATTAACCCTACAAATGCTAAAGATATGCAAAATATAATATTTATATTACTAGCAAGCCGTGAATGACACGACGCGCGGCGTAGCCTTGCAGGGTTGTCCAATCTTATTTATACTTGCGCTTCAATGCTTCCGCGCATGGGTAAATGATTCGCACTTAACAAGTTGCTTAAAGCCAGATGTAGAATACATATTGATGACCAGTTTTATAGTAGGAACTGGGATTTTGTAGCGAGGTCACAGATTAGGTTCTGTCGCGAAGAAAATGTGTTTGCGAATGGTTGGATGTTTGGATGTCGGGGAAAACAAACTAACGTAGTGTTAAGCTGTTATATGCGATAAAGATCTTTGCGATCCGGATCTTTGGCTGAGGAAAAGACTTTGACCAGTTCGGATTTCTTCTTCTCGTATCGACGATATACGCTTAAATTTTTTGTGGCCAGTAAGTGGAAACATCTACAGCGGCATCTGATGCGTTGTATAGGTCACCCAGTGTGAAGGTGAAAGGCCACATGGGGTATTCGAGCAGGTTTGGATTGCTTTTGAAGGAAACGCTTAGGGTTTTCCTGATTAGCAACTTGAAATCTGTCTCAATTTCCATCTCTAGGATTCAAATTTAACTAAGAGAAATTTATGTTTCTACTTAATAACGGCTAAATTAATTTAAATGTCATCTGAAATAGATGTAGAATGTATTCGTTTTTGTTTAGCATGGTTAATATTACGAGCAACGAGGTACTCACAAGGAAAAGCATCAGCATAATCTCTACGTGCTCTTCTAGCCGGGCCACATAACGTGCGACTTAATTCATTACTAAAATAATAAAATCTCGGATCACGCGTGTTTTTGTTTATCCATGTTTACGCGGCGAGCGCGCGTCACCGCATTCCGCACGTTCCAAACGCGACATTTGCATTAATTCGCTAACGAGAACCGACTGAATCGGAGATAACTTCAAGATAAATGAATGCCTAATTTAGACGGCGCTTAGCTAACTTGTTTCTATGCGACGAATCCGGGAGATGGCGCCTTTTATTATGCAAACTGATTATACCTGCTGTTAATGACGTAATACGATTTATGGCATACCTACGATGTTAAGCATGTGTGCTTTACTCAAGTGACAAAGGTACCTTCCGACCAACTTTTAGGATCCGATTACAGACTAGGAAAGAATTATATGTCTAGTTACTTTATTAGAGTGTTATAATTTAAATGATAAATGATTTTATTACTGCAAATAGGTTTTAAAAAAACACTTTTACACGTAATTTTTTTTGTAAACTAGTTAGAATGATGGTGCGGCATTTCCTAACTGACTATCTCTGAGAAGAAATGCCGAAACAACTCATCAATTTGATCTGAGGTCGTATATTTTGCAAGCATAAGTCTTCGTCTGTCTAAAGATTAGAATCTAGATTAGAACTAAGTTTAACCAAAAAGTTTCTATCAAGGATTTTTAAGACACGCTGTAAAACGTCATAATATGCGAAATTGACACTATACGTGATATATTTATCGTCACTGAGGCGCCGACACGAGGTCACATCTTGCGGAACATACGTCGATTACAATTCGCCTCTCCTCCCCTCTTTTGATAGATAATGTTAAATGGCTTGCATAGATCGTACAATTATTTGTTACTCAAGCAAGGCCTTAGTTTGCCAAAGATTGACGAAAAAGAACTACTGACGAATAACGTTTATACATATAAGCTTTTTTTTTTTTTTTTGGATATTAATACTTTTTTGAGCCTTTGCTATATTTGCCCTTAGAAAAAGTGCTAAGTATATTCAGTCTAAAACATTAGGAATGTAATTTTGAAGCCTAGTTTGCGTAGAAGTTTTCCAATATATTTTTAATCTCGCATAAAATATACTGCACCAAACTGGCCGCAAATGTGTACATTAACTTAATGTTTGTGCTTAAATACGTCTCATTTTAAAATATAATGTTATTGAGTTGCAATGCTTGTAATTCAGATTATTTCTACCATTGAAAAATGTTAAAATTTACGGAAACCATTGACTATGCATGTTTTAGTTTTCGCATGGTTACAAGCCATTTTGCATTTGAATATAGAATTTGAATTTAGTTCAAAATAATTATTTTAACGATCTATTTTTCTGATTCTTTATTTAAAAGAAGGTTACACATGAAAAATTGTTTTTAATTATGTTTTTTTTATTATAATTTACCTACCACAAAGATAACATAATATTCTGCATAAAGTGTGTCGAAACTGCTTTACTAGGTCTCCTCTGAGAATAGTCTTTAAGTGAATCGATATACGACATCTGCACTATGAAAAGTTTTGCATAAAAAATGTCAAGTTAGATGCTTACGGCCGAAAGCAAAACAAGTAGATAGATTAATGACAGTTTTTTAAAATCATCATATTTGGTACATTACCATTACATTAACTCTGCGCGCCCGCATAAATAGGTTAGTACAATCACCTCCAAAAATACCTAACACATACATCTGTTCATATCACAAAGCATTTCTTGCAACAAATAAGTATATATCAAAATGCTTAATTTTAAATTTTATATGACCATCGTAAAAAGTTGTTTTCGACGATTGATAAATGACCTCGGTGCATATTTTTCACTCTAACTGTACCACGTTGTGGCCGGCTGAAGTATAATGTGGCAGTTTTTTAGACAAAATTCTATGCGCCAGTCTAGGTTTTATTCAAATTCAGGCCATCACAGTTGTGAAATAAATGACTTCTGCCAAAATGTCACGGCGATGCAATTTTTCTAATACCAACCAGGTGGTTTTATCCATTATACATCGTATCTGCGATCACAAAAAAAGTGTTGCCAAGACACTTTGAAATTAAAATATTTTTTTACTGCCTACCGAACGGTGCGCATTTGCATCGATTTTGATTTTCTTATTTCTAAAACTAATAAATTTTAAAATAAATAATAATTTTAAATTTATATTTTAATGCACGAAAGCTAGATGGCCTTAAATGCGCAGTTTAAGACTAAGTACGGATATTTAGAATACAACTCTTTATATGATGTGTGTAATATAATACTAATAAGTATTTAAGGGCTATTGATACTTTCAGGAACAGTGAGATAGGTAAACAACATTATACACGTATCCTTCAAAAATAATAATAATATCTTCTAAGAAGTTCCAATCTCCGAAATTCCCGCCATATTTTTCCGTCAAATAATTGCAGTAGAAGGGTTTCACAGATAATAGAAGTCGAATTCAACCTTTTTAGGTAGGCACGTGGCTACCAGGTGCGTCCACAGACACAAATGTTGAGTCTACATGAACAAAACAATGGGGTATTTTGACTCCAGCGGACACTACGGCACAGTTGCAATGTTTGAACAGTTGGTAACAATGGTCCCACTATTTTTCAATACGAGGGGAGTTTGCCGACGTTATAACATAATAATGTGTTGTAATACGTTATGGCATTGGAATTTATTCGGTTTAAATTGACACTAAACTGCCTCGATGATCTAGTTGTTGCAAACTGCTGATCCGAGCGTGTGGTCTTATTCTAAGCAGCACGGAGTCTGGATTTGGGCCCGGTTATTGGCAAATGGCAATGGGTTCAGCCCCTAGTTATTGGGACCTATAAGCGAGAAACAAGGATGTTAGCTAACCCTTCGGGAAATATGCGGCGAGATGTTACGTCACAAAAATAACTATCGGAAATTGATAATCTGGAATTTAATGAATGCAATACTTCACCAAGACTAACTTTTATCTTCGTAGTTATAATATACAGTAGGTATTCTGCTTATTCTGTAGGTATGTATAAACAGCACAATTGCTGAGTAGGACACGAGTAAATCAAAGGTTCAGTTAGATGTGTGGATCGATCGCACGAAAATTCTTAGAAGCGCAACCCCCGTGTGAATATGTAATCGAATACCATGCGGCGCCATGACGTACTCATATGTTTTCTTAATACTTCTATATGAATAAATGCTAATTAATATAAAAGATGGTATACAACACTCGGGTATAATTTTAGGCGAATTTTCTCTATTGAAAAATCTACTAAATAGTAACTTTTTTGTTTGTGGATTAATGTCTTGATGCGCATTCTTATTTCAAAAAATGTTTATTGACCGATGAGTTTTTTTCGCGCTTAGCGTAAGTATTATTATTTTCAAGTTTAGTACTTGTGTGTGCGTATCAAACTATATACTTTTATTCAAGGCCTTCTTCCCATAGACAAATATAACTGCCTCGATAGTGTTACCTAACACTGTCATCGTTGTATACTAAATAGTACCTGATAACCAACACATTTTAACCCTAGAACGATAACCGCGGGAACGACACCACCTGATACATTTCACATTTAACACAATTCCTAGAATGTATTCAATGCGGTATGTATAGAAATATACTTAATGTATTGTAATTAGCTACTCATGGTTAAAGAAGCGGTATTTAATGGTACCTACTTCATAGGTAACGGCGACTGGATGGCGCCTAGAGCCGCCGCCGAGGCGCGTCGCATACGTGACTAATGTAACGATCCCGCCGGGACTGCGGGATTCGATCCCGGGAATGGAACACCTCTAATTATACATTTTAGGAGAACTGACAACTAAAGCTTTAAAACAACATTTTTAATGGTGTTTGATAATGCTCGGCGATAGGCAATTAGGCACTCAACGTGTTTTTTTATTATAATCGGTATTGCTATGAGCTTACAGAAAGCATAAGCTAGCCATACTATAATTATATTTGTTTTTAGCATCTTAATATTTTACTCAAGGCAACAGAATAAAAGCTTTCAAAAAATTCCATTTAATTATCCAATTTTCACTTCAAGTAAAAACCATTGTCAAAAGTGGTCAAAGTAATATAATAAAATAACAAGGTTACTCTTACGTACAAAACTAAAAACTTGACCTAACGACTCGACTAAAAGTGTTAAGTAATTTAAAAACTAAATAGTTTTGAAATCTAATGGATTAATCGCACCAGCATTGCACAGGCGTGCCCACAACGGCGCCATTTGTAAAGTTTGTTCGGTGAAAGTCGCAACATCACGACTTCTCATACATTAAAGTTAGAGGACCGTGCGAATGTGCGAGAGCGGACACGACAAATTAGTCTGATTTTTTATCACCTGACCGCTCATCAGTTTCTCATTTAGTCTCATATAGTCACGTAAACCTCCCGTGATTGCCACACCGCGTAGGCACATCACTAGTCCGTGGTTTGATTTTATCGTAATGAGCGTTAGGCTGTATGGCAACTTCCTTCGCTTCAAATTAACTTACCGTCACTGTAGGTACATATATAATTTTAGAAATCTGAAGACGAAATCTTAACGGATATGTTTATTTAACTATCCTAAAGTATCATTTACTTAATGTTGCACTTAAACGTGATAAAAAGGCCTCTATATTTGAAAAACACGCTCGTTTTTCTTCGGGCGCGTTCGGTTTTTGTGAAATTTGGCGCCAGATCGGTATCTAAACGCATGGCCGAGGATTATCTGATGAGATCGACACCCATTCAAAGGTCCTCGGAGCGGGCGCTTTGAGGGCATTTCAACTCTTTGTTTTAACACCGCGCTGAGAAGGGCCGTAATGAGCCGGTCAGACCCTTACGGTCCAAACCTTATTTTATCGTTCAACCGCAATGATAATATATTACAGTTGTCGACTCAAAAATTTACATACAAACTATTAATCAGAGTTTATCTGAAATCTTGTTATGTATACTCACATCCGGCTGAGGAATTAAAAAATGAAAATTATGATAGACGTAAACAAATCTTAATCTGCGAATAACAAACTTTCTACAACAATTGTATCCAATCACGAAAATGTTGATCAACATCTCATAAATACTGGTATCAGCCCACGAACTATAAATTTTTCATTAGAGAAACACAAAGATATTTTCCATAACGATTAAAACCTCGATCAAACGTAGGCGGTGCTGTCTAAGCTCTAACCAATCTTTTTTTATCGGTACAAAAACACCTGTAGTGTGAGAAGCTTCGTGAGCGCGACTTAGTCGAGTCGCAATGTTTGTTTACAATCGATAGACAATGTATCGCCTGTAGTGCCTGACGTTAGAGTTTAAAATGGCGTGATTTTCAGAATTCTAGCGGCAAATACATTGTTAAGTTGGAACGCCTCTCCGGCGCCGCGGCCACCCGATTATGAGCAATAAACTAATTCCGGTAGCGCGACCATTAAGAATGTACGATTATACGTATTAGTAAGTATTTGCTTCACTAGCGTCGCGTCGGCGTAGCTTGTATGGTGCGCGGATGTCATTACTATTGTTTCCGAAAAAGTTCAAATGTCACGTGACATGAATATTTTGGATCATAGGCGCCGGAACACTTTGTACTCGGTATTTTAACTATTGTTAATAAATAGCTTTGTAATATAATCATTTATTTAAATCACTGATCTATGATTTAAATAGTTTTGTTGAAGTATTATGTTACAAATAATTGCCAGTACAAAAAATACCAACAACCTTTTCTAATTTCGCTAGGTAGATTAACAGATAAAAAACATTTGGAAAAACCATGATCAAAATAAAAATGTTAATCGTTAGTGTGGATATATAAATACGAATATTTGAGTTTGGAATGCGGACCATGTAAAATAATATGATAAAATAACAATCGCCGCCGCGCCTGTCCATATGGACGCAAACCTGTTTCATATAGTTAATAAATACATGCATACCAACACAATGTTGTTAGACTCACATGAGATTATTCTTAGTGATCAATATCTACAGACAATAATTATTTTACTCTGAACAATGCATCTGACACCATTGACACATGATGAGATGTGACACTGACAGGTGACATAGAGGATTCTTCTTCCCTGCTAAAAATATATAAATAAGGTTTTTCTCAAAATAAATGAATATACGTAATTTTCTTATAAAGAATTGTACCTACCTTACTAAATAAAAAACTTGTTTAGTAACTTTTAATTAAAGATCATAGTTGCATTTTATTTCCGGACCACAGCTCATGTAATTTCTTAGATAAGTACCTATAAGAGTATGTACCGTACTTGTCAAACATAAATAGAAACAACTATCTTACAATGTAACCGTAGCCTCTAATCTCGTGTGTAGTGGTGTGACTTGATGACGTCACGTAAGCAAGCGCCGGCGCCAAGACTGGCTCAACGCACACAACTTTGCCTTACACATACATTACGATTTAAAAAAAGTCGATTTTATTTTTACGACGATTAACGTTTTACCGAGTTGGTATTTCCAATCCAATGAAAATCGTGAACATAACAATAAAATCTATTTCTGGCCATAGATATTTCTCTAGCGGATGTCAGGTGTCTATGAAAGCGAATTCCATAAAGTCCATCTGTTGATTATTCTTTTGTTCAGGATATAATTTTAACAATTTCTATTCAACTTATCTTCATTGACAGTTATAATAGGACCACTGTCATGCTTTCTCCTATACTCATACTATCTAATGCCAATAATTTAAGCCTATCCTTTTGGTAAGGATCAAGTTAATCAGTTCACAGATTTTTGGCCAGACCTTGACTCCCACCACACAAAGCTTTGAAGCCATTCAAAGCTTTGAGTGGAAAGCATTTTCAGCAAACAGAAACTTGTATCTTAGCTCATCAGCTTTTCGTATAAATCTAAGCCCAAAAAAAAAACTTAAGACGTAATCGTTCTAAAGCATCTTGTGCCATAATAGTTATGAGTTTCCTCATAAACATAGTAATAAGAGAATAGTTTTAGGCCATCTTTCACACGGATAAAGGTAGCTAGCATCTATTAATTAAGTACATTGAGTTATTTATGCGCTAAGCGATAAAATTACGATTGAGACGCTGCTAAGTACATGCAGTGTCCTATATATAAGGCTGTTTTAATTATTGTTTATTTATATTCATAGGCCATTAGATGGGCAGGAGGTGAGTGAGCGAGACGTGTCTCCGTATAATATAGTGTGGGGCTAACAGAACAGCGAATCCAAGTTCAATATTGATCATGCGTAGGGTTAAAGTTTCATCGATTGAAATGTGTATGGATATGGACACAGGACTTTCTTTTGGGAGTTTCATATTAGCATGTTAGGGTTAAAGATCATGTTAAAAGTCCAAGCTCTTAAACCCTATCTTGCTACTCGTACATCAATAAAGGCGATTGAATTTCAGCAGTACGCGTTTACAGGTTGACATCTTGTTTTAGTATTCTGTTAAGTAGGTTCGATTGAAGATTGGTCTTGAAAGATTATCTGACTGAGCTGAATTTTGGTCATAAAGCACAGTCTTAACATAGATATGACATTGTGAGATACGTATTACGATGAAGTGTCTGGGTTTCGCCATTTCCCTAGTCAAATAAGTAGCATTACCTCTTGCCATAAAAAGTTAAATAATCCTAATAATATAAACATGTCCACACATCTAATCTAATAGCTCCACACTGCTTTAGAATCAAGTCACATCGTGCGCACTATAACGAGAGTCGGCGCCGTTTGTGCGTCCGTCTGTTCGCTTTTTGTTGCGCGCGCACAGCTTCCGTCGTGATCATAACTTCCACTAATAGGTTACGTTGTCTAAGTAACCCGTAAACGTCACTTGTTTCAACATTGACTATCGAGACACAGTTGAAGGTTTATTTTCGTCGTTTATGGATTAATTTCGAATTTTATGCTTAAATTTGGAACATTCAGATGTTAATTTAAATATGAGGCTAACGGTTGTTTATTGTTGTTTCAGATCGCTTAGTGGAGCGAGATGCTGGCTTCGTGTCGGGTGGCGATGACGATGACTCGTGTTCGGGGCCGGCGCACTCTGACGACTCGGGGGTCAGGCTCGTGGAGAGCGACACGCGAGTTAAGCGGCCGCGCACGCCCACGCGGTTGCAACCACCCAAAAAGAGGATCCGACTCAATTCCAGAGACGACCAACCCAGCCCCGAGAGCGACACATCAGCCAACCCTTTCAGACCTTGGTCTTTCACCGAGGAACCACAAAGAGAACCGTTGTCTTTAGTCAAGAAGGAGACTAGTCTCTTAAGGCAAAGAAGAAGGCCATTAGAGCCCCCACCACCCCCTATCCCACCACCACCTGGACCACCCAGGGTACCCCCACACCCTGGAGTCGTGGAACCTTACCAAGAGAAATCGAAGCCCAGGGAACAGAGAAACTACAAAAATATGACCAGAGAAAGGAGAATAGAGGCAAACGCAAGAGAGAGGACAAGAGTTCACACCATCAGCGCTGCCTTCGACACCCTAAGACGATCAGTTCCTGCATACAGTCATAACCAGAAACTGTCAAAACTATCGGTTCTACGGATAGCGTGCGCGTACATTGCGGCGCTATCAGCGGCTATAGATCCCGAAGCTGACTTACCAACGGCAGTGGATCAAGTCACGCATACAATACACACCGAAGGAAAGTTGAGAAAGAAGAAAGACGATCCTTGAACTATGTGCGAAGTGATCGAATGTATTCTTTATTCAAATTCCAACCGTGATCGGTTTCTGACGTTGACAGTTAAATGTCATTTACGTCATTCAGTGATGGTATTCTAGCCTTTTTTAATGATTTTTTATTCTTTATCACAGATGAATTAAATCCTGAGGTTGCGTACTCATTATCTAAATTAGGAATAAGTAACGAATCTTGTTTAGAATGTGACGCAGACGCCGATTAGGGTTGCCAAGGTTCAATTAAAACCGTCCTGCGAAGCCTATTTCTCTTTGCTCGAATAAGTTAGTACAAAGACGACAATAATATTGGTAATGGAAATTTACATGTAGTTTGTAAAATTGGAATGATTTTAAAATAATTATAATGTCTGTTATGTAAGTTATATAATATACAGACAAAGGATGAAAGTGCTGTAAGGACCATTTTTAATTGTTATTCATATTTGGCATAGCAAAGCTTATAGGGTTGAATTTGAAAATCCATGTAATGAATCTCAAATCTCGTGTATCCGATAAAAAAATGTACTATATTTTCACACTATAGGTAACATTACTGGAATCTGTTAGTCTAATTCAAGATTGTTCATTTAGCGTAACTATTCAAAACATCATTTTAATCATGGAACTTTGATCATCTCCATCCTGTTTCTTCTTCGATCTTAGACGAAGTCGATTCTCTGATGTAGAATCTATAGTCGACTAAAAATCTATTAAAAGTTCTCATTAGAAAATCGACTCAGTACAAATTATAATGTTCCTATAGAATTCCTATCATCTGCGACGGATGACGGGTTAAAATGATTCCTACTAATAAGTAATTTAAAAAGACAGAAACTTTATTGTCTATGGTTGTAATGTTCCATTTGCCCAGTAAGAATAAAAAGTAAACCTGTCAAAATATTTTTCTCCATAGAGAATATTAGCGTTTCTAAAATTAAATAAAGTTTACCATTCCTCAGTCCAGTATTAAAATAAGGCAAAAATAACATTAAAATTGTGTAAAACTTAAGTATTTATGGCTTTAATACGATATATTTATTACAAACGAGTCAGTAAATTTAAGTGAGAACTGTATAATTTTTATTTAGTGTAAGACAAATGTTGCATTTTGTAAATAGTAGTTTTTAAATGTAAATAGTAAGTCAAGATCGTCACTGTTCTGTCTTTATCGACTAAACATTTGACAAGGCAAATTTAAAAAACGCAGTTAGTAGCAGATGATAAATATACCGGAAATTACTTTTTCCCAACTATAAATAACTAAAATAATAAAACTTGTAATTGTATTCTTTTTGATTTCCATCATCTCCATTTATAAAAAAATATACCTAGTACTTTGTATATTTGTAGTGAAACTAAAATGCCTTGATTCTGTATTGTGATACAATTATTGTAAATAAAATAATTATAGGATAATACATGACAAAAGAGAATGTTACGATAAAAGCTTGGTTGATTGTCTCTGAAAAGCCTAAACATTTGTATTATCTGGATCCTATCTGTGGTTTCTTTCATTTCATTTAATAAATTATATTCATTTAATTTTCCTAAAGAGGTTTATCTCGATTTTCTATTTAAAGTAGATCATACAAAAACATGGTTACAGATAAAACAAAACAAAAATAATTTAAATTTCGAATGCAAATGAAATGACGGGAAACCAAAATATTATTGTACACTATCTGATGGTGCAGTTATATTTCAAATATATAATTAGAAATAAAACAGAAAAATAAAGAAGTGAAGTACACAATTATGTTCTTGTTTCATTTATTTGTTTACTGTGAGACATTTATAAAGCTCTCGCAGAGGAAAAAAGATTAGCTAAAAGAATTATATATATCTACATATAAGAAGAGAAATATGATCCATAAATTTCTCTTATTGAGAAAAAGAGAAGAAGACCGATAGATAGATAAGAGTGGGAGAAAAATTGGTGATTGCCGAATGCCGACCCACCTTATTACACATAATACAGGCACACGCCTGTTTTCCCCAAAGGGGTAGGCAGAGGTCTACTATAGACTCTTTTCAATGAATACAGTGTTAAATTAGTAGATAGTGAATATAAAAAAAAATGTTAAAATGGCTGATGCTAACTCTTGCAACAGACATTTCAGCCATTTCTTTTCTATGATAACCTAACTAATTAGTAGTCAAAATATATATGTAGTCATAATAGTATAAAGCCTGTATCCTCTGAAAGAGTAAGCACACGTGCGCAAACACCGATAACAGTAGTATTGATTCTCATTCACCGTTCTCATTGTAATAGGGGCTTGCCTGTTGCCGTTTCCGGCATAACTCTAAACAATAGTAAGTGCTGTATACTGAAACATTACAACAACTGCTAAACAACTGTGCCTGACGCGGCAATCAAACTCAAGACCATTTGTACGGCAGGCATATTGGCCGTCACAACACCAATGGGCGTACTTTTAAATAAAATAAGTATGTTTATAGATTTAAGATACAACACGCCTGTAGTCCCTGGGGGGTAGGCAGAGGTTTAAAGTACCTACACCCACATTTCGCCAGTTATGTTATGGGTCCTAATGTAATAGGGGGCGAGCCTATTGCCATCAACCGGATTCCGGACTCCGTGCTGCTACTGAGAATTACCTAATGGATAGCTGAACAACACTGCGCGGGCCGGGATTCGGACCTCGGACTTTTAGGCTTCTGTAACGACAGCCAAAACTTACAGACAGACAGCCAGGTTCCAGGCATTGGAGCTCTAGAGTAACCGCGCCACGCGTAGCTTATTCCTTTATGGGGCTCGTAGCTTTGTGGCTACCCGGCAGATCAGTCGATCTGCGAGGTTAAGCAGTGCTCGCCGCGGTGAGTCTTGTGATGGGTGACCGTTTTTACATGTCGAGACCCCACCGTGCTTCGGAAGGAACGTTAAGCCGTTAGTCCTGCGCCTGATCTCTCTCCGGTTGTGTCGGTCTACCGTCCCATCGGATTATGAGAGTGAGGGAATAGGGAGTGCACCTGTGTCTGCGCGCATACTTGTGTACTATAAAATCTCCTGCGCAGATGGCTAGTCTCAGCTGAGACAGGGCGCCGTGACCGGAATTCGGTCAGGAGGACATTACATTATTCCTTTATAATTTGTTACATAACACATCTTCACAGAAATTCACGCAATAATATCTCCTACCTACAATATATATGTATCTACTTCCCGCGTCTTCACACATCACGTTGACATAAACAGATGGGGAACCGCATCTTCAAACATTACACTGAATACTACTTACCTACATATTATTATAATACAGCGGTTTCCACAAGGAAGTGGGGTGGGAGCATCTGCCAGACTGCCATACACAACAGGACCTATTATCATAGCTGTGGGGGCTGATAACGGACACGTGTCTCTTATCTACACGAGGTATAGACAACCCTTATGTATCGTTGGTTGGTTTAGCGAAATCATGGTATTCGCGTGGGTAAGTCAAAATGTCGTATCTTTTAGGAATAGTAAGTGGGCATGAGAATAAAAAGTCCTGTTGATAAATGGCACACAGTTAGCTTACATTTGGAATAGTAGAAATAAATAAGTATAATTATGTATTTTAAACTGAATGCAACAATACAGTTTATATTGTCTAGATTATTTTGACTGGCCTGTTGGTTTAGTGGTTAGTGGCCCTGACTGCTAAACCGGAGGTCGTGGGTTCGATTCCCACCCAGGACAAATCTTTGTGTGATCAGCAAAATGATTTGTTCTGTGTCTGGTGTAATTTATCTATATTATGTATGTATTTAAAAATATTTAAGTATGTTTATCAGTTGTCCGGTTGCCATAATACAGGATCTGCCTAGTTTGGGATCAGATGACCGTGTGTGAGTTGTCCCAAGATATTATTATTATTATTTATTATATATAAGCGTACTTAGGGTGGGTTGTACCAACCGTCTATTATCGTTAAGTCCGTACGTCATGTTAAGTTAGTTGGAAATTCTCACAAGCAGCCATATTTAACGCTAACCAATCATCAAAGTTGTTGGTGCAATTCATACATGCCTTACTCTACCAGTCAACAATGGGGTGGTGCAGAGACAACCCACGTACCTATTGATAATGCTTATATTAATATAAAAGATATCCTTTCAGGAATGCGCGGCCAAATGTGAGAGTATATCAAACTCATAATTAAGGAGATTTCTGCCTACCCGTTCCCTTTAGGTAGGTTTTGTTACTACACGGATGAAAAGTTTATAATATTCTGGGAAATTATGATGTAGAGCGTAGAGTACTTACAATTTATAAAACTCACGTTCCATTATGAAAATAATAATTTTATTACACGCTTAATTTGGTAAATTACAAGTTGTACTTAGGTCATTTAATTTAAGTAATAGTGTTATAATGTATGGATTATAGAACATCTCGCCGCTGTCTGCCATCTAGTAGCTAATAGATGTAGCTTTTAGAAAATCACTTGCTTATAAATGCCGCTACTCCCTCATAGATGGCGCTTTAATATATTAACGGCCTACGGCTCTAAGTGATAAAAGAGATGTTTCATTTTCCCATACAAAAATAAAACATCTCATCTCATAAAATTAATCTGTCGAGTATTAAAATAATCCAACATTTTAACAATATGCATTTACCAAAAGGTACGGGTTTATAGATGTAGATTTAGATTGTTATTGTCAAAAATTATTTTGAAGCTTTGCAATCAGAGTTGAAAACATCAAAATCACGTTCTCACGGTAGTTTGCCAAGGTAGTGGTAATGTGAAAAACATACAAAAACAATGAAAGGTTTTAGTAAATAATATTAATCTATATCTATACATCTATACATATAATAAAATCGTAAACGACCCGTGTCTGTACATTCAATATTAAAAAAGAAAACCAATTTATACACTCTGTATTTATGTTACTGAAGCCAAAAATATAGTTTTGAAATTTTTTGTCTGTTTGTCGGTTTGTCTGTTTGTCGGTTTGTCTGTTTGTCTGTGCGTTTGAACGCGCTAATCTCAGAAACGACTGAACCGATTTGAATGCGGTTTTCACTGATGTATTGTGGCAAGCTTCCCATAACATTTAGTGTTTGTTTCATTTAAATCGGTTCACAAACAAAGAAGTTACGTCAATCTTTACATACAAGTAATAAAACAGTACGGCTTGGCGTAAATACAAGTAATAAAACAGTACGGCTTGGCGTAAATACTAATAGAATCTGCTCAAACTTGGCAAATATATTCTTTAAGGGCCAGCGGGTAACATAGTATATATTATCACGGTATTTGGAAAAGGGGATGAGCAATATTGCATTGTATCTTTGTTCGTCTACTATTCACTGCAGGATTAATAAAAGACAAAACCAATAGTTGAAATATGTAGATTAGTTACAGATGAACCTCTGAATTGGAAATCATCACGCTATCACAAGGAACTCAGCAGTAAATCATGACATGTATAGAAACGTCTATTTTGAACCAATAGTCAAATATTATCGTAGCGTGGCGGTTCAGCGATCGCCCTGCGTGTGATTAATACAGTGTTCGATCCTTGGCAAAGGTTTTTCTTTTTGCATTAGCTTTCATTTCTTTTTGCATGTTTTTGCACTTCAATAATTATAATAGACCTTTATTTATACTTTTCACATAACATTTCGGACTATTTACTATGTTTTAATTAATTTCAATTTTTAATTAGTTTTTCTACAAAATACATACGATAAGGTATTCGGAAACTAAATTTGCATTTGGATAGTAACTATAGGCCCCCATCACAAAGAATTTATACGAACGCATTAAGGGGGTACTAAATATGTTGCTGCCTTCCTCCGAAGAATATAGGCGTTGATATAACTAATAGTATGGAGTGAAATGACGATAAAGATGACATAAATCAGATCAATATTTTTTATTGCGATTACGCCAAAGAATTGTCGACTTATACGTAGGCACGGCAAACGGTGAAGAGTTTTCAGGAAACATTAAGGCCATTGATTAAGAATGTATGATTGTCCAAAGTGTTCTTCTAAATAATCGCAACTAACAATCACCTATACCACGCAAAACAGGGTCCAACGTCTGCCTCCTTATGAACTGTGCGCTTTCTTACTAAATTTCAGGACGAAGTTATTTAAATTGGCAACACCGCGGTCGTTTTTAGGCTGCAGGCTCTACTATTTTTAATAATTAATGCTGTAGGCAACTATTTAAAATAAAGGCGCAAAGCCTACCATCGTTAAAGACTACATAACTATGATGATGAGGTGATAATAAAATCGGCCTTAATAGCGCTGGGCTTGCTCAACGTCAATTGGTTTTCTTAGATGCTCTTGGAATGCACTTATGCCCACTGGCATTCTTCCTGGAGGCTGAAACAAGGAGGTAATGAAAATAGTACCTTCCCTCTGCTCTTTGATGTATGTAACGTGACGACGAATGTGTGTATGGAAATGTGACACTTGCTTAGAGAAAATTCGTCTTTAATTGTATGGGATTAATGTACGATGACAGATAAATAGCCATGCAAGGTTTTAGACAGAACTCGGCAGGTTACCATGATATGTAACATGTATGGATTTTTTCTCATTACCTCATAGACAATTGTAATTCTCGCAGCAAGTGACACATAAGGTTCTTCGGAACTTATTTCTGTAAAAGCAATTTAACGGCTTCTAGCTCAAAGGTGACCTTCAGCGGTAACATCATTGAGGCGGACATTCTAGCAGCAAGACAGTTTTTCCATCCTGTGTATAACGAATTCGGCTGAGTGTACAGCCTTATGCTTCGCCATGACTATCAACATCAACCATTACCATTGACTCACGCAGCCTTAAAGCAGCCTTTAATCTCACGAGTTCTCTATACATTTTGTCTCATGAGATACTGTGCTCGATTGATGGCAATAGGCTCGCCCCCTATTTCATTGGGATCTACACCAAACCTAGCGAAATTGTGGGAGTAGGTATAAAATGTGCACCTCTGCCTACGCCTTTGGGGAATACAGGCGTGTCGTTATGGTATGTTTTATAACAATATTTTTTTATAAGAGTCAACTGCAATGGTTCCCTATTTTAACTAAATTACGAATAAACCGACAAACAGACAAAACATCCAAAATAATATAAATGGGTTGTATTGTATAGGTTTATTTTTTCTTAAATAAAACGTTTCTTAAATTTCGGCAGAATCGTGGGTGCGTTTCACAAACTTGAAATATCTCATACACGAACACCCAGACTCGGGACAAATATCTGCAGATCACACAAATTTTTGTCCCGTGCGGGAATCGAACCCGCAACCTCTAACACAGCAGTCCAATCGCTTAGCCACTGCGCCAATCAGTTCGTCAAGGTTGTCTTTATCCCTGGCATTTTTTTTCTACAGTAGTTTCAATGTTCAGAAACTCAAAAACGCACGCAATGGATTTATTTATGTTCTCTTCTTCAATTATATATTATTTTTAATAGACTTTTTGTAACTTCCGTAATTACCGTTCAAATTTTGCGGTTTTGTTAAAAAAATACCAGAAAGTATTCGTAGATACGAGTAAATAAGTGTTTTCAAGATTTTTAACCTACTTCAAAAAGCTAGCCTGGTAGGTATTTTTTTCAGTTAAAAGTTCAATGTGCTACTGGTGTTTTATCCGAAATACACGCGGACGAAGTCGCAGGCAACAGATAGACATGTAATAAAATAGTATGGCTAGGCGTAAAAACTACTAAATAAAATCCAATTTTGCTGTGTCCGAATGTCCACGCGAACGGAGTCGCGGGCACAGCTATCAATAATATAACTATATCTTTACATATAATAAAATCGTAAATGACCCGTGTCTGTACAATCAATATTAAAAAAGAAAAACAATTTATACACTCTGTATTATGTTACCGAAGCCAATAATATAGTTTTTTAAATTTTTGTCTGTTTGTCGGTTTGTCTGTTTGTCTGTGCGTTTGAACGCGCTAATCTCAGAAACGGCTGAACCGCTTTGAATGCGGTTTTCACTGATGTATTCTGGCAAACTTTCCATAACATTGAGTGTGTGTTTCATTTAAATCGGTTCACAAACAAAGAAGTTACGTCAATCTTTACATACATGTAATAAAACAGTAGGGCTTGGCGTAAAAACTACTAAATAGAATCCAATTTTGCTGTTTCCGAATGTCCACGCGGACGGAGTCGCGGGCACCGCTAGTGAAAAAATAATTATTATCACAAATAAAATCGAGGACGTGACTTTACTTGTATTTGCTGAAAATATTGTTTGTAAAATTGATACTAGAAATAGTTACAAGGATCTTGTAGGTGAACTTCGAGAGGCAATTCTTAGAGAGAGGAAAGTGACATTTCACGGGGAAGAAGTACCTATTAGCATCTTACGAGATGATGAAACAATACATCTAGCACAAGCCCAAGTGTTACGTAAGATGATAAGCAATAAAAGTGTTGAAATTGGCAAACCCCTAACTAACCCATCCTATGAAACCATAGCAGAATTTTACATTTCTCAAAGTGTGTACTTGTGACTTGTTTATTGTAAACGATAACACTGGCGTTCAAGAATTGCCCCAAGGAATAACTGATGTTATTTTAATTGTAGAGTCGGGAAAGAAGTTCAAACGAAGATATGCACAGTAAGTACCTACAATTTAATTTCCACTGGTTCACGTCAGAAAATGATTGTTATTTGTGGAAAAGATCAAAGGGGAGTTTGAAAACGATACAAAAGTACACTAAAAATGTTCTCGTGATAATCATATATTGCGACCCAAGACATTGAAGGACATATAGGACAAATTAGTTATAGTCAGTGCCGAACCAGGGATGGGCAAATCTACGCTACTAACGCATCTAGCGATTCAAACGAAACGTATGTACCCTAACTTATGGATCTTAAAAATTTATTTATTGGAACACCAATCAGTTTAATAAGTGAAAGTAGATAAAACCGATATTAATTTAATAGAGGGCATTCGATTTCTGTACGGTGCAATCGATATAAAAAGTTTTAATGAGAACGACGAAGAGAAAATTAATATAGACACTATTATAAATAATATGGCTAGGCGTGTACGTCTAGAGAATGTAAACGAAGTTTATATAAATGATGAAATCAATGTTAGTGATCTTGGATGGTTAGAATTCAATATATTTAACCATTTTTAAAACAATAACAGAGTCGCTTTGTTTCGTAGATTTCTGTAGATATTATAACGATCCTACCATGACAAAGTTTTCTGATGAATACATGGATCTAGTTCTAAAAACTTTAATCTGACATCGACTACGTCTGATAATTATCGTAAATTTGCGTCATTATTTTGCCGATATTGTCACGGTAGGAATTGTTTGTATTACTTTAAGCGCTTAGATTGTATTAGGTACCGATATACACGTGCATCAATATTATATAAAGAAAGTTGGATTGGATATGGAAACCTGCATGCATTAGCTGAAGGACCAGGTATTCTGAGAAACTAAATGCCTTTAGCGAATAAAAATCCGTCCGTATTGGGCCTATAATTGTTGGATGCCCTAATAATAAAAATAATCTAAAAAGAGCATACTATGAGCAGCAGTATACCTCTTTTCCAATGATGACGCTGCGTGGTCGAAGACAGTCACGTATTTCCTTAGCAAGACGATAAATTTATAGATAGGTTTTAATTTTAAGAACGGATTCTAGTCATAGATATTAAACAAAAAAATAACAAATAAAAAATGTTTAAGCGCACTCTATGTCATCGACATCTGTCTGTTATCTGTGCAATCTGCAACTGCATTTTAGCGGGAAATCGTTAATGGTCAAACTGTAGTCGTAGGATATTTACAAATGAAAATAAAATTATTAGGTAAGAATTTATTCAATTATTTATTATTAGTCTTATTATTTAATCTAAGCAGTCCATTTGAGGCATCTCGTGTCTAAGTGTGTACCGAGACAGCGCACGGAGCAGTACCGAGCGCCACAAGGTATGCAAGTGTAATTCGATGTAAAACCACACACAGCACAGAAATGTCGCTCAGGAAATCTGTGAATAATAGACATAAATCAACTTTAATTTAGTAAAAAGAAGATTATTTACAAGTATACAAAATTCCTATCTTACTTACGTACTACTCACTATTAGGTCAGGAAATCATAAGATTTACAAATATAAATCAGTGACAATGCCTTTTAGCCTGTGACGATATATTATTCAATAAAGTTTAGGTATATGATTTAATACTTACTTAGAAGGTGGCACTTGCGCAGACAGATAATTAGGTGGGTCTGGTCTAAAACTCGCGTCCTCCTCCACTAACTGCGCAAACGTCTTCCGAAATCGCAACTTATAATATTCTGCACTCTTAGATTTTTTCTTCCTTGTTGGTTTTTCATTGGACTCTGCGAATTTCGGCACCTTCTTCGACATAACCAGGTCTGCGTGTGGGTCCTCATGGAAGTTGTCTTGCTCGAGAGCCTCGACCGCTTTTCTAGCTCTGCGCTTCCTAGCTGCATCATCTAGAACCTTCCTCCTCTCCGTGTCTCTGTTACCTCTTAATCCTGAAGCCATATTTACAGTCCTTTGTCATGTACCGGTATACTAAGTTGGTCCATCAAATCATCCACTCTTGCTTGCAACGTCTCCACTATGTCTGCAGATATGAATAAGTGTGTTTCGTCCAGGTCTTGAAGAATAAACTTTCTGCCAAGAGCTAGGGTCTCATCGAGGTGAAGAAGGAACTGTTTCATAGCCGGGTCACTGAAATCAGAATGTCAAAGAAGCGTGGAGTGAGTGCTGAAGAGAAGAAAATTAGGATGCTGGAGATATTTCATCATAGTAAGGATTTCTTTCAGTTGAAGGTTTGTATTTATTAATTTTCTAATTCAAGTATTAGTTACTTACAAGTTATTAACAAAAAATAACAGCTGAATTATTATAGTTAGGATATACATAGTTACTGGCTACTATGATATAATGAAATTTAAAATACAGGAACTAGAGAAAATAGCACCAAAAGAGAAGGGAATCACAGTGCAGTCTGTTAAAGAAGTAGTACAAAGTCTGGTGGACGATCACCTTGTTGATTCTGAGAAGATTGGCACTTCTATATATTACTGGTCATTTCCTAGGTAAGCAGGGTCATTTACTAGGTTTCACAATACACAGACTACAATATTTAAAAAAAGTAAATAAATAAAAGTAAATATATTTGAAAATGTCACTTGCAATTACAGTAGCTGACAGTTATATTTTTATTCAAGAAAATATTAAATTAAAAGTTTATTTACAAAGTTATGTAATACAAGTTTATAGGAATAATTATATTAATTGAACTGTTTTGTTTTACAGCAAAGCAAAAAATACCAAGAAAAGAAAACTACATGAACTGCAAGCTGAAGTTGATGAGTGCTCAAAAAAATTGAAAAAGGCAGAAGAAAGCCTTGCCAATGAATCTGTATGTATAGGATATTTATTTTCCAATACTAACTGCCTAAATCGAATAATTTTGTGACATAACATAAATAACAACTTCCCTATCCCGTAAGTCACATGTGATACATGGTTATTTTTGAACTATTGAGATTACATTGTGGACAGCTGTTAAGTTGTTAATGTTAATAATAGCATGTATTTTAAATGTATAATCTTTTGGCTGGATTATAACTATACATGATCTTTAGACATATTTAGTTCTCATCGCTAGAGGCAGAACTGATTAAATTTTTAACACCACTAGTTTTAAGTAATAAATTATTTATTCCTGTCAATAGGTTAAAACAAAATACTTTTCATATTACATTTAAAAACAAGAAGCTACATGGCACCATTATTATTCACACATATGTTATTAAAACATCTATTATTATAACAGGTTGGAAGAGAGCCATGTGAAGAACGAACACAAGTATTGACCATGTTAGAAAGTCTTGAGAAACAAGAAGATAAGCTTAAGAAAGAAATGCAGCAGTACAGAGATTCTGATCCTGAATACATTGCCCAGTTGAAGACCGAAACACAGGTAAGTTAAGGAAACTAATTAAGGTGTACATGATGGTATTAAAATGAAATTCATATCTTATATGTTATACCTACAGTAGAAGTATACAGTCAAAGGATATTAAATAATGTATTTATAATGATTTAGCCTGTTGGTAAATATATGTTTTCATTTCATACTGATATAATGCATGATTAAAAATTATGCAAAAACTTAATTAGATACTAACTATTATTTGTTTACAAGTACTAATAAGATGTCTTAAGCTATTCTAGTTCTAACAATGTTCATAACATAACCTTGCAGGATTTAAAGACAGCTGTAAACAGATGGACTGAAAACATCTACATATTGAATTCTTACATAAAAAATACATTTCAGATGGAAAATGACGTTGTCGACCAAAACTTTAACATTCCACCGGATCTAGATTATATTGAGATACAATAACAAAACCGGTAACAATCCGCTGCCAGACTGCCACTACTGTTATAATTCTCTCTTTTTTCGTGCTATAATCGGTGCATAACGTCGACTATAAATATGTACCATCTATTATCTTTGCTTATGTTCATTTCATTTATTAAATGTGTAATATCTAGAAATGCTTTATTTAATTAAATAGAAAAAAAAAAACAATCTTGTTGACATACCATTCTACAAGAACTCCTTTCATAACATTCACCATGGTTCATTTTTTAAGTGTTTGGTTATTCTTAAGTCCTTAAAATTTATGTCACCTAGGATTATTTGTATTATTTCAAGTGGAAATAAAATAATAACTTTGATGTTAGCCTACACGGTATTATGGTGACACTGAACACTGAAGTGACAGTTGATCTGTTACGAAATTCAATCTTTCTGACTTCTAACAAAATTGCCAAATTTCAGTCCATTGAAGTTTAACTTCGTACATAAATTGCTACCATAGAGTATAGAGTTCAGAATGATTAGAGTGGAGATGCTAAAACATACTATTTCGCTATCCTGATTTACTAGTACATACTAAATAGAGCAGTGTTGCTAGCTTGACTGTTTATTTATATATTTTGTAAAATTCAAGCAATTCGTCACTAATCGCCTGTGGTTTTAAATAACCTAATTTTCTACCTAAATCTCGTAAGAGACAGCAACGAAATATTAATAATAATGTCCTCCTGACCGAATTTCGGTCACGGCGGCCTGTCTCAGCTGAGACTGCCATCTGCGCAGGAGATATTATAGTGCACAAGTAGCAATAGCAACGAAAATAAGCTGGGGATTTTGGGTAAAGACCCAAAAGTAAAAATTCGAAATATTTGTACCTACATTATTACCATAGTTAGATCCGTACCAATATTATTTGTAATTTAACAGCCATGCTTTTATTATTGAATGAATTTTTGTCTACCTACTTCTTGCAGCAACAAGTTTTTGTAAATACTTTTTACTGGATTAAAAAAAGCTTTCAAATAACTAACCAGTGCGCTTATTAGGTACCATTATCGTAGTTATAAAAGTACTTAACTACTTACTGATGAACAATACGTCTTAACCTCTATTACAGTCCAGATCCAGTACTACTCTTATTTCTGTGGCTAGGTAGGATTTTTTGTATTCTTATGTTTGAGGGAAAATAAAACCAGTTTAATAATAAAACTATATTATTTATTTTTCTACTATAAACATTTTAATTTATGTACATTAGTATAAAATAATTAAATTAGATGACTAGAGAAAAAGTAAAAATATGTAACTCAGTGGTTTACTGCATCGTAAAAAAATCGAGACACTTTTCGTTTCTTACCGATAATTACTCATTTTGCATTATATCATCATATCCATATTTTCCAGGGGGGTATTACCAACCGTTATGTTTAAAAAAAAATAGCCTAGCATCTAATGGACATAAAACATATTTCAAATTGTGACTTAAGGAAGTCTTTACAACAAATTAATGTTCTCTTTTGATGCTCAAGAGGGAAATGCGTTTATTCTTGAATCATAACGTAATATCACAGTTCTGATTGACACTGATGATTACAATATGTCATGATATAATTAGTGTGACTTCAAAACTGTGAATCATTCAATAAAAAATAATTATTAACTTGATCGGTGGTGCAATTACAAATAGGAACGACTTAATCGACATAATTTTAAAAGAAATTAAACGCATCATAAGAATGTCGGCCAAATTATGTTTTTTAAACATTGGAGCTTCAAGTAACGGTCTTGTCTCATAAATAACTCAATTTTACAAAAACTAAAAATAAAGCCTCTTTGTGTTAGATATAGTTTTTATTAAATACCCCTATATCGTTGTACAAAGTACCTAGTTTTATTTTATAAAAATAATTAGGAAAACTGCTATGATAACTAATTAAGGATGATTTGATAACCAAGAACGTAATCTTCGATTCATCAAGACGAACTGCTGCGCTAAGGGTTGCGGGTTCAATTCCAACACGGGAAAAAATGATTTTTCAATCCGCAGATTTGTTTGTATATGTGGCATGGTGGTATTTCATGTTTGTGAAACGCACCCACAATACAAGTGAACATCCTTGCGTAGTGCGACTTTTTTTAAAACTATAGTAGTTATCTGCCCATAATTAACGTGTTTTGAGATCTCAAGTTGCCACATCAAAAAGTATTAGATAACACGCTTAAAATTTAAAACAACAAAACGAATTAGGTATTTGGATTCTAGCAAAAATTATGTTAGATAATGATAATTTATTATGATAGTTCTATTTACAATAATTACACTGTATACATTACGGTAATGTGAAGAACTACTTAATTATAGTATAAATTAATAATTGTAATTGCTATTTGTTTAGAACGCAAAATAATTATAATTTTATTTACAATGTACAGAGTAATTTACATGTTAAATCTAGGTATTCAAGTGCAATCGCTTAAAATGTAATACGCGTTTGATACGCGTACATAGTAATACAACTTATTTAATTATGTAGGTAACTCCATCTATCTAGATCTCTTAAAACAATCATTATGTTGGCTTTTTAACCGACTTCAAAAAAAGGAGGAGGTTCAATGTTCTCTCATTATTCAGTCATTTATGAACCGAATAGTTTTTTTTCTAACATTTATTTATTGTAGCTACTTTTCTGCAACCAAATTATTCAAACTAGGAATTGCAGTTTATTGTCTGTCAAAATTGTCAAATAATTAAAAGTCTTGTCAAAAAGTCAGTGATCTAGATTGATGTGAGATCTAAGTACACATCTATAGTACAGCTTTCTTAATAAAATAAATATTAGGAACAATAGTGTGGTTAAATAAATCATGTTTTCTTAAGTTAACATACTCGATCATTCATAAATTTGGGCGTCTAAATTTAAATAAAACTAATTGACTAACTTAAGATTGGTCAAGAATTTATTAAAAATAAACGCCTTGTGCAACAATTACTAGTCTTAATAATAACAGCAATGTTGTACATACAATATTTATTGCTATTATTATTTATTTAGGTGCGTGAAGTAAGGCTTGCCTGATGACTCGGGCAACTTTATAATTCTGGCCACGAAGTCCTCAATACGCCTAGAGCGATGAAAGGAGTTTATTTCATAAAGTTTACTCAAAGGCACAAAATACTGCGTCATTATTGAAAACAAAGTACACTATAGCGCGTGTCATCATGTATTTAAAAGCACCTTGGTCATTGCGACCTTTATAGATCTATTGTTGCACTTCTCCCATAATTTTAGCACGCATTTTTTGCATTATAATCTCAATTAATATAATCTCATACAACAGATAATTTACTCATCACAATCCTATAATAATGTACCCTGATCGCGTGCTGATATTAAAATGTACAAGGCAGGTGGTGCACTATGACACTCTTACTTTTGTTAAAGGAAGGTAAATTAACGCAACGATTATTCGATGGATTGATCGATCGATACTTATTTTTTTATTATGAATAACTGCAGGTATTGTCTATTGATAAAACCATTTTAGATCCAAATAGTACCTACCCAGTTAACGTTCACTGAAAACTAGTATCAAATTGGCCCATCTTTTACCTCATTATCAGTCCTTTAAACCCTAGTCTAGTCGCTAAAGCCTAGGGCGGTTCACTGCGAACAAGATTTGTCAAAGGCACCGCCTGCCTTTCTCAAGAAGACTAACAAGATCGAAAATTCTCAATAGGCAAGAAGAAGCTTTCAGTACTGCTAGCGTCTTTACCATCAAAATTAGTTTCTACGTGGGTCACACCGTTTTCGTTCTCACAACACTTCGGGAAAGGCGCCGTATGGTCCGTTTTGTAAACAAATGACTTGCTGTAGTTTTCTTTGGACCGTTCGAGGTTGTTGTTTGCCGTGGACCTGAGGCCACGACTCCTTTCTCAGAGCTTTGAGGAGCCGTTGTTTAGTAGTCTGATGCTGCTCTCGCGGCCGACACTAGTTCTGGAAAAAGAAGAAAAGTCGTTATCGAGACTATAATAATTTCTATCACTCAAAAGATTTAGTCTGTGGGAAGGAAAATAAAATTCGTTCCCAATGCCTGAAAAGTAAGTAAGTGGCGATAAACCCAATGTGGGCCCGATGAATGGTAATAGTTTCTACATAACAGGGTACATAACAGGTACCTAACATTAGCTGTAAAGGGTGTAGGTATAGACCGGAAAAAGCAACAAATCTGGATATTGTGTTACAGGCTTGATTATATTCATGTAGGAGTTTTATTTTGTAAACGTCGCCCCACACTAGGAATTTCTCCTGTATCGTTGGTGCGTTTCACAAACATGAAATATCGCATTCACAAACACCCAGACTCGGGACAAAATTTTGCCCCGTGCGGGAATCGAAACCGCAAACCTTAGCGCAGCAGTCTAATCACTTAGATACTACGCCAATCAGGTCGTCAAATTAGCTTAATTACAATTATTGTATAGCTATATATCGTCATCATCAACACGTTGCAATCCACGATACTCCTTAATTCGTTGGTAATACTTACGTTCTGGGTACCATACTGATGTTAGTTTTTCTGCTGGAGTGCAGTCTTCGTGACGTTGACAAGGAGAGCGAGCCCCGCGGGCCGTGCGTAGAGGTGCTCCGACAGAGGAGGTACCTGAAAATAAATCAAAAAGATATTAAAAATAGTTTTAATTACTGCTTCGTGGTTTCGTGTTTGTAAATGCGTCTGCTTTGGTCTTGTTGCATAGTCTCTGACTTCTGTCCGAACAACGTGATATGGTTTGCTTTTTAATTAAGTTTTTTTATTAGCTTATTCTCAGTGGCAGCATGGCGTCTGGATTAGTGCTCGATGAAAAGAAATGGACTGGTCAATTTGCTATCTAACATGGGACTTATAATGAGCCGTAAAATGTGTGTGTAGCCTACAGACTTCCGACAAAGAACAACATCCTTTGGATATAGAGTAGTGATTTATGGCTATATACTTTGCCTTTGGAGATTATAATATACTAGCTGCGCGCCCCGGTGTTACCCGCTAAATTTTTTCAGGATAGGGGTAGCCATGTGTTAATCCAGGGTGGCAGCTACCTCCATACCAAGTTTTAGCAAAATCGGTCCAGCCGTTTGAGCTTGAAGAGGTAACAAACACACTCACAAACTTTCGATTTCATAATATTAGTGTAATATATAATATGTAAATTACCTATTAAAGTGTTTTCTGAAGATCCCACTGGTACAATACAATGCAATAGGATTGACACAACTGTTGAGGAACGACAGACAGAAGCCGATGATCCTCAGCGCGTGCCACCAGCCGTTGTAGTCTTCTTGCGCTGTTGGGCTGTGGACATATCAAATATTAAATTAGGAACTTGAAGGTTTCCCTTTAAGATCACGAAACAGAGCTAAAGCTTAACTTGGTAAGGTATACATTTACGAACCAAAGAGATTTCTGTTGTCGAGTTTTTCTTTTTAAAGTGCGTCCTCGTCTAGTATTTATGAATCTAGAAGGTTTAACCCTGTCACTAAGTTTGATGCATTAGGCTTAATTCTTCTTAAAGTGCTTCTGCGTCTAGCAAAGTTTTTCAGCTCAGCCAACCTTTGCTTTTAACGAGACGAAAAAGTTGGTAAACGTTATTTACTTCCAATCCATTGCATTTTTATGTTTTAAGAAGAATAAGAAATAGTAGTGAAAATTACAGGTACCTAATTTAAGGAAGCATAGGAGTTGGACTATTCTTTATTCTGTGGTATAGCTAACATTAATTTTATACGAAACAGCATCCAATCTTTGAAACGTTTTAAAAGTAACAAATGAACATCAAGTGGTGCAAAATACAGTATTTACTTATTTGCCCAAATAGCAATCCATCTTGAATATTATTTACAATATATTTCGGTTATATCTAACGTGTGTATTCGAACGGAGCCCATAAGCATGATCTGGTTCGGCTCAGGACTCTGCCACGTAACCAGCTCATGAATAAGGGCTCCATTCGAGTTCGAAACTAGTCGGGCATCCTCGAATACACACGTGAGTACCGGAATATAATTAGTAAATAATAAAATGGATAACACTTACGAAAGTTATTACTAACAACAATATACCCAGTCCCTTTTTACAGTCTGCTGTTGTAAGGTCACATTTCCAAATATATATTTATCTGAAAGGATCAAGATTGCTTTACTGACGCGTGACGTCACACGACACGTCGCGATGTCATATTAGGGCCATCGGTCACGTCACCGTCTCATTTTGATCCTTAATGTTAGGTGTCTTATACCTACGTGACTCCATAGTTAAGCCGAGGTTACTGTTGTGTTGTGGTATATTTACTTTGGCTCTTATTTACTTACTGTTTTTATTAAAGGCTGAGCTTAAGACTCTCGCATGACAAATATTGGTATGATTTAATAATATTTTATTAATGTCGGCGGTTGTCTATTTGAGGCTAAAAATATTATTATTTTACTCATGATCTTTTGAACTGTAGGGCAAAGGCCTCCTTTTCTAAAATAGATAATTTAAATTTTGAATAATGTAGGTACGATAAGGAAACAATTATCACCGGGACCACCACCCAGCTAAGGGACACCGGACAAGCTGATAATCACAAATAATTTCCAATGCAAGAGTTTTTCCAATCCAATTTTCCAGTCCAATCTCGAGAGAACAATATAATAATTATTATCATTTCATATAAAGTCAGTTTGCACATTAGCCAAAAAAGATACGTTGCTTTCCAGTCGCCTCGAAAACCAATGAGTGATAATGATGCGATATATTTAAAAAGAGCTTACCAGTAGTAAAACCACATCATAAAGACGTGTGAGGGTAGAAAGCACGCTGCGAACACCAGCACGAAGGCCAGCACCGTGACTGCTACCTTTCTTCTAGCTCGCATCTGTAAAAATAGGATGATTAGGCTAGGCTAGTGATGAGCAAGGAGCCTAAAGGCTACTAGGTGACAAGTTAAGAGTATATAATTATGTACACTCTGATAGATCCGGCTATGATCGTGACAGTATTTATTCATATAAAGCTGGTTTGGTGGTAAACCTCATTTTTACTTTGGGTGACAATATTCAATTAAAGTAACTTCATCTTAACGCGATCAGCAATTATCAAAAATATCACCTGTCTTTGCGTGCCCTGCATTTCTCCCGGCATGTTCTGCGTGCTGAGGACCAGGTGGCGAGCCATGAGGATGTAGAACAGGGCTATGACAGCCAGCGGCAGAGAGTAGTACACCAGGAACCTCATGAGCACGATGCCGCGGGGGTAACCTTCACCCCACTCCACGGGGTACGGGTAACACACCAGAAACTGCAACAAGTGTAACATTAAGAATAGGGCTATGACAGCCAGCGGCAAGGTTTAGGTTACACCAGGAACCTCATGAGCACGATGCCGCGGGGGTTACCGTCACCCCACTCCACGGGGTACGGGTCACATACCAGGCCCTGCAACAATGTTTGTTCATTGTACCTATTCTTTTGGATGAAGGAAAGGGGGTCTCCGGTACAGTTGAAATTCATAGAGTGGGGCGACATTTTATTTAAAAAAAACTATTATAATAATAGGTTTCAATTTTTAAAAGGAGGTGGGGGGACGGATGAGGAATAGAATTCCCTTTTAGTGCCAGAAGTGCGAGGGACATGCCTAGACCTGATTCATGAATAGACTCGTCAGATGTATACGACTTCTATTTGGTTTTAAATAGCTACGCTATAACACTATATCCATAATAATATGCTTAATCCATATAATATAATTGCGCGCATAAATCCGAGCGCAAATATCGCTTGATATTCAGAACAGGTAAATTAAAAATCATTAAAAAGATTAATACAATACTCGTCATAATTAAAGCTTTCCCATCACACTTGTCGCTTAATTACTTCCAGTGAAGCAATCATTTATCATTATTTCATTATTTATTTTTATTTCATTCGTTTTATTTCAAGGAATTAAAATACATTGTTTACTCATACATTTTCGGATTAAAAACATTCATAATTAACAATTATTTATGAATTGTTGTCAATAAACAATAATTGTTAATCCGTCTAACTTAAAATATATTTTTTTATTTTCCGTTTATCCATTAGGACATTTTATGTTGTGGAAGCGAGATGCCTAACTACGCTGCACGTAGCGGCGTCTTGCTTTTACAGCGGAAAAATGTCCTGCTTTAAGAGTTCATAGTGTATGGGCTGAGCTCACATATTACGTATTAGTTAGTTTACTGGTTTTAAAATTCATTGAAAAAAGTCAGACTCGTTGACGTCAATGATTTTTAAAGTCAAAATGATGGCTGCCCCTTCGGGAATATATTGTATGATTGTATGTTATCATGCGTTATACATAAATGTAACTAATCAAAAGCTTATAATCAATGTTATTTAGCAATTAACCGCTTCACTTAGCTCCACGCGTTTACTTAATTATTGGTCGCTAACAAGGCAATTAAACTCCTAGTTTCATTTTAACTGAAAAATGCCAATAATTTATGTATAATATTCTCCTGACCGAATTCGGTCACGGCGGCCAATCTCATCTGAGACTAGCCAACTACGTAGGAGATATTATAGTGCACAAGTAGGTATAATTTACCTTAGGATTTTCAATTAAAATTATTTTTCTTTTATTAAAGATCTTTGACCGTTTCATTAAAGAGCTCATCTTTTAAGAAACTCATCTGATTCTTGAGATGAGCGTATTTAATGATACCTACGTTTGATTAAAGAAAAATAAGTTAGTCTCGCAACTTCTAAGGTAAAGAGCTAAGCTATTAACGAAGTATTAAGGTACTTACTGGTAACACGGCCTCAGCCCCCTTACCATGAACTCTTATAGCAGGACAGTTTAAGATGTGAAAGCGAGACACCGCTACGTGCAGTGTAATGCGGCGCCTCGCTTCTACAACGAGGAGCCTCTAATTCATAAAAACTGACAATTCTAAACGATGTATTAAATTATACCTACCTGTCACTGTCGTTTCCATGTCAGAAGATAGAGATGTCAATAAAACAGTTAAAGTTAATACAGGTACTAGGTAGGAGTACTGTCGACTCGAAAAAAAAAGAACTATTTAAAGTATGATACAACGATTTTTGATTTATACAGTAAACACCTACAAGTACTAAAATTGACACGTCTCTTCTTTGACATTACAAACCTTTGACATACGAAGTAACCTCATTGAAAGAACTGAGGGTTAAACCTATGATTTAGAATTTTACAGGTTTATTACGTAAGGGGTTAAACCATAGCTTTAGTTTATACAATTCATATATATTATCTATTATGCCTACAGAATAATAGTGTGTACAAAACTCTGTCTAAGCTTTTAACCTTTTGTCCGCTATATTGGGTTCAGAAATATCCATCTAGAATTCTAGACAACAATAATAACTTCGTTATACCCTAACGACAACAAATTTAATAATAGGTAATATTAACATCTGAAGTTCTGAACAACCTTAACCACCCTAGTTTTCATGAATGGAATAACAAATATTTGGGTGACGTCACTCGTTTGCGATGACAATAATATATATTATATTCGATCCAATATTTCGAGTCTAATTGTGTGTTATGCCAAAGTAGAGTGGGTTTGATGACAAAAGGGTCGCCACGGATTTACGAAGAACGGTGAAATGTGGGTGTATAGTATACGCTTCTAGTCAAAGACAAAAACCTCTGTCTACGCCTTTGGGGATTTACAGGCGTGAATATGATGCCTGTAATTTTTTAAGAGCTTAATTTTTGTTTGATCTTGAGATTCAGCCCCTTACCATGAACTCTTGAAGCAGGGCATTTACCATTGTCAAAGCGAGACGCCGCTACGTGCAGTGTAGTGCGGCGTGACGCGTCCATACGGATATTCGTAAGTAAGGGGGCTGATCAGTTAACCCCCGAATAAGATAATAATGGGGGCTACACTTCTACAGTTTCATCTATCGTATGGACGTAAGCTGAACAATACAAATACGTCATGAAAAGATTAGCCACTTAGCAGGTTGTTAGCAGTATATCGTCCGCCAGTCGTGGAAGCTCTTTTAACGCAACCCAATCGTGCGATTTCAAACAAGAAAACTGCACTGCTAAACAAAGTTATAGTCAAGTAAAGAAACAGCGACTTGATAATAATATAGTAACAGTACGAAGAAGAGTAAATTAAGAATTAACAGACAATTTCCGTAGCTTTGTAAAGCATAAGCAAGATTGGAACACAAAGATCCTCTGCCCCCATACCATGAACTCTTAAAGCAGGGCAGTTTACGATGTAAAAGCGGGACGCCGCATTACACTGCTCGTAGCGGCGTCTCGCTTTCACATCGTAAACTGCCCTGCTTTAAGAGATCATGGTAAGGGTGCTGTTCTCTGTAATTTATAACTAGAACGTATACTGCACGAGTGCACGTTACAAAACAAAGGAACTTCAATTTGCAAGAAGACGGTCAACGGTATCCAATCTTGTTATGAAAATAGATCATGGGAGAAATGAGAAATAAAAACGTTTTAACTCTAATAAAACAGTCGGGTTGGTCTAGAGGATGCGAAGCTTGACTGCTGAGTATTAGGTCATGGGTTTATTTCAAGGTAGGTGAAAGTGTTAATGGGTATTTTCATTTGGTATTTAGTAGCAGCACGATTTGTGACCAGATTAATAACATACTGGTAAATAATTGGCGAAATGTGGGGTACTATACCTCTGTCTACTCCTTCGGGAGTACAGGCGTGTTATTTGTTTAATAATGAAAATCTACTGATCATTGGTCCAAGTTTATTTTGTAGTTCTTTGAAACGTCGAATGTAAACAGATTTTTCCATGAAGTCGTTCAACAACCACAATAGAGCTATTTATCCAAAACATTAGAATATCGAAAAGTTGTGAAACGAAAGTTAATTAACATGGAGTTAAATATCCCTTCGGATTAATACCCATTTTCCGAGTAACATAACAAATAATAACACAAACAAAGTTATAAATATCATAAAACTTTCACCTGATATGAGAGAATAATTAATCAATTAGTCAGTAGGTACTGATAAAATATGTTTTGTATAATTATCTAATATTATAAATCTGAAGAGTTTTTTTGCTTGAACGCGTTAATCTCAGGAACTACTGGACTTATTTTAAAAATTATTTCAGTGTTAGATAGCCCATTTATCGAGGACGCCTACAGGCTATAAAAAATTCGAAATCCATGCGGGCGAAGTCGCGGGCGGAAGCTAGTTAATTATAATGTCCTGTCCAATCTCAACCGAGATCAACGCAGAGGATATTAAACACAGGTGTACACTTTTTTTCTCACATTTCGATGGGGCTATAAACAATATGACTGGAGACGGATCAGGCGCAGGATCAAAGGATGAACTTGCTTACAGAGGCTAAGAAGGGTCTTCATTTGGAAAAACGGTCACCCATAACCCATACCTGAATCATGATTCAAAACGCGTAGCGCCGTCTAGCGGCCAACAGTAATTGTGACCGTCGAATGATATCGGTCTTTTCCTCGGGAACGGTAATTTTGTACTGTACACCTGAAAACGTATATGCAGAATTTCATGATGATCGGTTCAGTGGTTGAGGCGTGAAAAGGTAACAAACAAATACACTCGCATTTATAATTTTAGTAATTTTGTTACTGGTTCTGATGAGGGGTGTACGGTATTAATTACTATCTTTGCCAATCAGCATGCTACAACTTAGCTCCTCGAGAACACCATTTGATCACGTATCCTTTTGCCAATCGTTTTAATTATCGCAAAAACATTAGGCGACGTTTGTTTATCAGAAGGCGTCTTAATATTGATGTGAGTAATCTTTTAACTCACCGAGGAATTCCCAAATGTCTCACCATTAGTGTTGGAACCAGGTCATACCGATTGGGAATAAGATGAAACGAAAAGTTTTGGTGTATCTGTTGGGAATAGGGAATTTGTTTTACACATTTTTAAACCACGATTTAGTTAATTCGATCGAGTGACATTGTAAATTGAAATCTCGAGTTAGGTAAAGTGCTACTGGGTTTTTCATTAAGTATAAACATTACAATTAATTATACTACCTACGTTAAAAACAAATAATATATACATCTTAATATATACAAATAAAAAAAAAATGCATCGAAGTATTTCTCCTCATCGCTGTCGACAGGTAGGGTGCCCAGAAGGCTGGCGGCATTGCCACGTTGAATAGCAATGCTAATTCTTTGGACGAAAACCAAGCCAGCCCTTTGGTCACGTGAAGAGTCGACCAACCGTTCTGTTCATTAAGTAATTGTCAGTAGCAGCATCGATCAAGATTTGTGCTTTCGGCTCGCTTTCTATTACATTCGGACCTATAACATATTATCTAGCGAAATGTGGGTGTATTATACACAATGTCTACCCTTTCGGGGAATACATGCTTTAATATTAAGGGTACGCTAAGGATAAGTTATAAAACGTAAGATTGTATGACCCTTTCACAAAGCCAAAAACGTTGTAAATTTTTAAAAATATCACGTATTTTACTTATGTTTTCAGTTTTCGTATTATGTTGGAAACCCTTTTACAGATTACAAATTATTCCAATTTAATTATTAATGTAGTTAACATCCCTATTTAAGGAAATATTGTCTCTAATATTGTTCTGTTATTTTTAACATTGAATTTTACTAAAATAGGCACTAGGTTTTATCTTGAAAGTAACTCCTTCAGATGTTTTCAAATAAATAGCCTTTAGCGGGAGTCTGCCTGAGATAAATTTACAAAGGCTAGATTTTCTGAGAAAAAAAGATACCCTTTGGCTAAGATTGTAAATGTGAAAACACGAATTCTTTTTAATATTTATACATAAAAGAATATTTTATGTAAAATACATACACACGTTTTCTTATTCCAGCAAAGAAACAGAAAAAGTGTAATTTTAAATTATTAAACAAGATATTATTGTATTTAAATAAGATGTTTACACAAATTATACAACGTGTAAATGTTATTTCTTTTTTCTTTATGGTTTAGCTTATAAAACTGCTATTCAGACTTATTTAGATTAGATTCGTAACAGATTCGTATGAATTAGTTTAGTTTGTAGACCTCAAGCCACCAAGATAATAATTAAACTTTAAATCACACTTGTTTCTGTCTCCCATACGCCGTGTCAACGGTACGATACTGAAATAATGTTGAGCACGGGATTCCACGGCGTCACCAGCTCATGATTAAAGGCTCCGTACGAGTGCAAACCTAGTCAGACATTGCCGAATAAAGATGCCCGGTTAATGGCAGTAGGCTGTTCTCTATTACATCGGACATAGTAACCAGAGTGGGTGAAATGTGGGTGTTCCTACCTTCCTACTAAACACCTCTGCCTACCCCATCGAGGAATACAGGTGTGATGTTGTTATATGTTATAAGTACATTGAGATTATGTTGAAACCATTTTTGACATACCTACAACTATAAAGTTTTATGTTATAAGTACATTGAGATTATGTTGAAACCATTTTTGACATACCTACAACTATAAAGTTTTATGTTATAAGTACATTGAGATTATGTTGAAACCATTTTTGACATACCTACAACTATAAAGTTTTATGTTATAAGTACATTGAGATTATGTTGAAACCATTTTTGACATACCTACAACTATAAAGTTTTATGTTATCGGTTACTTATTAAGTTTTTGTGTCATATCTAAGCAATATGGCGACCTGATTGGCGCAGTGGCTGAGCGATTAGACTGCTGCGCTAAGGGTTGCGGGTTCGATTCCCGCACGGGGCAAACATTTGTGCGATCCACATTTGATTGTCCCGAGTCTGGGTGTTTGTGTAAGTGATATTTCATGTTTGTGAAACGCACCCACGATACAGGAAATATTCCAAGTGTGGGGCGACGTTTAAAAAAAAAAAAAACTTTTTTGATAGATAGATGTATGAACGGGTTCTATTTTATTCTTCTAAGAATACTTCACAATAGTCTAAAAGGGAGAACTTACGTTGGTCGATCTGATATAAGTTCATTGCTCTTGACTTTAGATACGTAGGTACGTAATTAGATTAATAGGTACTTAGTTCTTCTCTTGTACAATATAAGTATTACAACTTACTCTTGTACAATTAGGCTTTTATCTTGAGAAAAAGAAAAAGATACATCCTTCTGTATTCAAACAATATCTAGATAATTGATTAAGTTATTTATTCCTTAAAAATAAGTAAGCGTAGTGGCATTATCGTACACAAGCTTTTGCAGGTTCCAAACTTTGGAATTATCAATAAAAATTTAAAAAAACTGGGTAGAGACAACTGGCTTCTATTTCCAAAATCTAGGCAAGCAACAGAACACTGTTTTGGTGACCTGTCCTCTAGACAAGTGGCAAAACGATTAACGAATAGAAATCGAATAGAATGATAAATGTATGGGAATGACATAATGTTTCGACTATGTTATCGATGATTTGATATGTCAAACCCATATATTTTTCATTCTATTCGATTTCTATTCGTGTGATTCGCAGATGTTTGTCCCGAGTCTGGGTGTTAGTGTATGTGATATTTCATATTTGTGAAACGTACCCACGATACACAAGAAATTACAAGTGAGGAGCGACGTTTCATAAAAAACAAAATAACCATTCTGGAAATAAGTAGGGTATAAAATTGTCCCTCCACTTCTGAACGCCTGTAAACAATCTACAAGGTATCAAAGGACAACGGAACTAATTTGAACAATAAAGTCACCGGCTCGTGTTTGGTTTTCTAATTATCCGCAGCGGAGGGTTACCGAGTTATAACCCAATTAACAGGCAAAATTAACGGTAACTGGAATTGGATTGGTGTACAAAACTATTTAAATTCGCCCAATGTATAATTTACCATCTGCCCACCGCGATTTTACCCGCTACATTTTGCGAGATGAAAAGTAGCTTATGTGATTGTCCTGCTACCTCCATACCAAATTTTAACAAAATTGGTCAAGCCTAACAAACAAATAATTAATTTCAGTGTGAGGCACAATTTTGAAACATGCCAAGAAAATGACTCACAAAAAAGAAACATCTAAACAGTCATCCTCTTTTTTTTAAGTCGGTCAGGACGTCAGTAGGTACCTGTGTCGTAGGGTTGACGACGAAGGCGCGCACGTAGGACCCCACGTACGCGGGGGTTGCGAACAGAGCTGCTAGTATCCATATCCCGATAGCTGTCGCCACTGTCAGGCGGGTCGCTCTCCTGCTGCCGCCTGAAAATATAAACAGAAAATAAATAAAACAACCTGTATAGTGTATAATTATTTATTACCCAGACACAAAAACCTAAAATACTTATAAATATTGTAAATAAAACATCCTGTATAATGTAATACCCAAAACACACTCCTCCGTAGATTACTTGCACAGTTAAAAAAACAGTTTGGGAATTATGTTTGTGAATCGTAAAATTTACCATCATTATATTTCAGTAAGTGTTACCCAAAGAAACAAAAAATCCATTACAGCACCTTTGACATCATATTATATCCTATTCTAGAAATGTACTACTACGTATAGGTACCTAAGCAATCCCACCCCCAGCAAGGCAGCGCCATGTCGCGGACTTAGCTGATATTTATAGTAAATGGTACGAGCCAACAAGTATCACGAGCGAGCGCGAGCCAGCTCTTCTCGCTTAGCTCGGCTCGGCGCGGCGTGACTAGTGGTATTACGCGCCATGAGAACCATGGAGTGAAAAATAAAGCGAAACTACGAGCGACGGGATGAGTACAGTTGACAAGACCGTTGTCAAGTCCATAGGTCAAGTCACAAACGTTGTTAGAATAATTTATTGGGGACCGTTTCTTTTTCTTCGTTATGCACTTTGTTTTATGTATAGTAATGTCAGATATGGTTTGTTAAAGGTTATTAGAAAGGACAGCACAGTATATTAATACTATTAGAAAAGTATGTCAAAATAATTATGTATTTAGATAGTCAGAATTAGAAAATTATGATCGAATATTTAGAATTCTTAGAATTCTCTATATTGATGTAGATGTCGTCGACGGACTGATGAATGATACACAGCCTCGCGCCCTGTTACATTGGTTAATACTATTTGGAGAACTGTGAGTCTGCAAATAACACACTCAGAATGTACAATGTAGGTACATACATGCATGACGTTATGCACACATAATTTAAAATTGGCGACGACCCGATTGGCGCAGTAGCTAAGCGATTGGACTGCTGCGCTAAGGGTTGCGGATTCGATTCCAGCACGGGACAAAAAATTGTGCGATCCGCAGATATTTGCCCCGACTCTGGGTGTTCGTGTAAGTTATATTACATGTTTGTGAAACGCACCCACGATACAAGCGAAATACCTAGTGTAGGCAACGGTTTATTAAAAAAAATACATTAATAAAACTTTGGGATTTTGTATTGTCTTGCCAAAAATCAGGTCTCACAACTCACCTAGAGACAACGTCATAAATAACTCACACTCCTTGTTCCGTGTTCAGACTTAACTTTGAATTACGGTAACCAAACACAAGTCCAGCAACAAATCATGATTGCCGTTATTAACCATTGTTTGGTGTACCATAAAGCAGGCAGCAAACAGTTACAGCTACTAGTAAATAAGGTTGGTCGTAACTCAGTTAGATTTACACCTCACTAGACAAGGTAGGGAGGTACAAAGAAAAATTAACCGCCATTTTGATTCGGAATGGTACCACAGGGAAAGAACTGCTGTGTACCATGATAGAATACAATGGCCTGCTTGTTGAATGGGCTAAGGGTTTTATTCTTGCAAGCATCTATTTAGAAGTATTGTTAAAACTTAAAAGTATAGGTAAAAGTAAGTTTTCTGCCTTGTAAATTCAGTGACAAAATTCGCTGCAAACTTTTTTTTTTGATGTGAGTTCCTAGCAAGAGAGACTAGCTTCCGCCCGCGACTTCGTCCGCGTGGATTTCGATTGTTTTATAGCCTATAGCTTTCCTCGATAAACGAGCTATCTAACACAGAAATATTTTTTTCAAATCGGACCAGTAGCTCCTGAGATTAGCGCGATCAAGCAAACAAACAAAAAACTCTTCAGCTTTATAATATTTGAGTATAGATATTTTTCACAAACTTGTACCTTACGATCTCCTGTATAGTTGTACTGCTTGTAACCGAAATTCAGCTACGAGATCATCATAATTATATTGATACATGTTAGAACCATCTTTTTTCTTCCATTTAATACTGAGGCATCTACCACTGTTCAATTCTGCATCACCCTAGGTTGACTGGTAAAAAATGCCTAAGAACATTAAGTTTACCTTTGTACTAAAATGTGCATTATGAGAAAACGCGAGCGGCGAAACATTTAAAGAGTTTTTCAAGAAAGGTTTTCAAGATATCTATTGCCGTGGCTCACCGGCCCTCGAGCGACCGTGCGGTCAAATAAATAAACTATCAGTTACAAGACATTACTAAACAAACATAAAATATATAACTAGCTGGTAGTATGTTTATTCATGCGTCACATTTTGTGATAAAACTAAAATGTTTTCTTATTCTTTAGTTTGGGATAGTTAGGTTAGTAGCGACGACCCTATTAACTTTTATAGTCCCTTAAAAGAAAAAAGGAAAATACTTCGTTGCTTACAAAGGAGTAACGATAGGGAAGTAATCTACCGGTCCGGTTTCATCCTACGACTGAGTTATGAGCGGCCACTGAGTTTTAGAATATTATTTATCGGAGCTTATGGTACAGGATATCAAAAGTGACCAATCTTAATGATCACCATTATTAGGATTTGAATTTTCCGTTTCGTATAGACCTTCTCGATTTTAAGGAAACAATCCCAGCTCTTAGATCCTGCTGGAAATAAAACATTGACATGTAAAAGTTGGTATGCGAGCAGCGACACGGTGGCTCAGTTGGTTAGAGCAGCGCCACGGATCGGCGAAGGTCGCGGGTTCGAATCCCGCTCGTGTCCATCATTTTTCAAATTTCCTTTATCAATTTAGATGTAAAAGTTGGTGTTAAACAATGAACCTTTAAGGATTTTACTTTTTGATCTAGACCCAGCATATTACAGCCTCTAACTAGACTAAGAAAGAAATGACACGTTAACGTCACCCCATACATCCTCCGTGCTTCGGAAGTCTCGTTAAGCCGTTGGTTCTGCGCCTGATCTCTCTCCGGTCGTATCGGTCTATCGTCCCATCGGACTATAAGAGTGAGGGATTAAGAAGTGCACCTGTGTTTGCGCGCATACTTGTGCACTATAATATCTCCTGCGTAGTTGGCTAGTCTCAGACGAGATAGACCGCCGTGACCGAAATTCGTTCAGTAGAACATTATTATGATAAAAATCATGACGCAACCTAAATCTTTTTTATTACGTGTCCTTTCAGTTAAACACCGATAAATATCAGCGAAGTAACGGTCTAACTCACTTACTTATTACCAAAATTCTGAAGGATAATAAAAATAAATAAAGCTGAAAATTGGCTTCTGTTGTCGATATTAGGACGCCAGTTAAGTGGAAAATCTGAAATCTCCGAATATCCACGTTTTTATTGGATTTGTTCTACTTTATTGGCTACCGCAACGTTTAATATATCTTGCAGATTTACGGTTCACGCAAGTTTAAATTATATTATCAATGCCAAAGTTTATTTACACATATGGATGTTTTGATATCTGGACTAATGTTATCTACTCAATCAGGTCGGAGATCATGAAGCCGTTCTGCTCCTGAGATTTCTGTTCCGTGTTCCGTTTCTGTCAGTTTGTCCCATCGGACTATGAATGTTAAGGAATAGTAAGTGCACTCGTTATTGTGGATAAACTTTTGCATTATAATATCTAATGTATAGTCGACTGGAAGTTGAAAGTTACCGAAATTTGGTGAAGAGGGGTGGAATTTGTTACATACGTATTCCCCGAAGGCTTAGGCAATGCTCGCCAAAAAGGTAATACAATCCACGTGTTAGGCGAAAATATTGTCGTTGCTACTAAGAATTCTTAAACCGACCTTTCTTGGTAATATTTAGACGTGCTACACATATTTGCGTTGGCACGTTCGACGCGGTTGTGAAAGAACCCAAAAGGGAAAATTAAAGATATGGTATTCAGCTTCAACACGTGTTCGATCAAAGTATGCTACGTTGTTATCAATGCCCCCTAGACAAGTGGCAAAACGCTTGACTAATAGAAATCGAATAGAATGATAAATGTATGGGGATGACATAATGTTTCGACTATGTAATCGATGACATAATAACAAACACATTTTTTTTTTTCGATTTCTGTTCGTCAAGCATTTTGCCACTTGTTTAGGGGGACTGGTCAGTTGTTCTGTACATCCTGCTGCTATAAGAGAAGTTTATATCCAATATGCACCTACATTATTCCGCTAATCATATGTCCAATGTAATGGATGTGTTCTCACCTCTTTCGACTCACTTTGTAGGAGCCGTAAGGTAATTATATTTTTGGTCTGGCTCCCCACAGACCAGACTTAAACGATGTTTTATAAAACCCCCGACGCGTGGGTAAATATGTTGATTGTTCGCTCATTATCTTTACAAGAGGGCTTAGGTCTGAAATAGGACAGTTGTTGGCTAGCACTGTGTCTTTATGGTAAACTGTATTTGCTGTTCTAATTACGGAATACAGAAAAACGGTGTATAGAATTTTGTGAGCATGTGTGGAGGTTTTGCAAAATAGGTTGGTATAATTATATTTGGGCGTCGCGTTGGACAATGAAATTAATATGCTACATTTCGCATGGTTTAAACCATAATCAAAACAATTTCCTAATCACTACATAGTATAAAACAAAGTCGCTTTCTCTGTCCCTATGTCCCTTTGTATGCTTAAATCTTTGAAACTACGCAACGGATTTTGATGCGGTTTTTTTTAATAGATAGAGTGATTCAAGAGGAAGGTTTATATGTATAATAACATCCATTAAATAGGGGAGAAGTACTGTTATTTTTGAGGTTTCTAATGTGATGTCGTAAATAATTACATTTTTTCTGCTTACATTGCAAACGCAGGCTGAACCCTACGAGTTTTATCAAAATAATGTACTAAGTATTGTACACATTGAAAAGATATACAAAAAACTCCGCTATGGTATATGTCTATGTCTTATGGATATCCCACAATATCATTTTTTGTCATTTACTTTTTACGACAAATAATGGCTAATTTTCGAAGCGATTTTAACCAATACAGCATTAATCCTTATCTAATTAAATACCATACATTGTTGATTTAATATAGATCTATATGGCCCTTTACAACATATGATTTAAATGAATATTTTCGAAGATATTACAGATTTAAAAATTGCGGGACGTAGCGTGCGGGCCACGGGCAATAATGAACAAATCAAAACTACTGGATCGATTTTAATCATTTTTTCAGTGAATGACATAGGCTATATATTTTATACCCGTGCGAAGCCGGAGCGGGCCGCTAGTATTATAATATGTTTAAAAAATATAATATCCGAGCCGTGGAGGGACTTATTAAAAATTCAATAGTTTTTTCCGTGATAAGTAAGTAAACGTTATTTGCGTCTAAGATTAGCATACTCTTTAATTATATTTCATGATATTAATTTTTTTCTGAATTAGGCAAAGGTCAAACTTATTATACGTCCAAAATGAAAACCAATTTAATTTTTATTTTTATAAATATTAAACTTAGCTGTGGACTAAGATAGGCTGATGATGATGATGAAACTTAGTATTCTCACGGTACACCAGTTAGGGTATTATGGGCCATACAATTGACTTTCAATGGGTAATAGATGACTTTAGACCAGTAGTTCCCAAACTTATTTTTCTCGTGCACCACTTTCAAAATTAAACTGGTGTCGGTGGACCCCCTGCTGCTACATTCCTACCACATTGTTAAAGTCGACAAAAAATAAAAATTGTGTCGCTTCTGAGTTCCGTCCCTATATTCTGATAGGTTAAAATTTTAAATTTTAAATAAAAACGAAAAATGGTACATTTTATAACATTTTATTAATTAAAAGAAAAGAATTACAAAAAAATAATAATAAGGTAATACTTATAGGTTGTGGACATAATTTTAATTAATGGGAAGGATGTATTTGATGGAGTGTCAGCAAACGATCAATGTTTGGCTTTATTTTTGTGAGCAATAACCGCAAATCCCCCCGCTCTGTGATGTTTAGTTTGCTCCTTTTTTTTGTTAAGAGGTTTGTAACGGCACTAAAACTTCTTTCGACAAGGTATGATGAGGGAAAAGCTATCAAAAATTTCCTTGCGATTTCCCACAGTCCAGGATATTTTTCGTGTATTTCTGCTTGCAGCCAAAATGTTTGGTAGCCTTTTCTAAATTTCACCTTCAGCTCCTCATTGGTGCTTAGCTCAAGCAGCTCCTCTTGTAATAATACATTGGCCACTTCAGTTTCATCAAATGGATTTACGATCCATGGTGGTATATCCATCGTCAGCATATCTTCAAACCTGGTTTTGAAGTCATCATGCAGGGCACTTAAATGTTGACTGTAGGTATGGATATCCTCATCAATAGTTTCTACCTGCGACAAGTTTGGAAATTGAGATAATTCGCGCCGACTAATGTTTTGCTTCATAAATTTCAATTTCCCAAGAAAAGCCGAAATTATCCCCTTTGTTTTTATTAAATTCAGGCTGTCCCCTTGTAACTGCAAGTTAATATCATTAAATTTTTTAAACAAATCTGTCAAATACGCAATGTCTCCTTTGAATTTGATCAAGTTTTCTTTTAAATCTGGATCTCTACTTTCTAAGAACTCTAATACGGAATCGAAAACAGAGTAAAATCTCGTTAAGCATGCACCTTTCGACAACCAGCGTACTTCAGTATGTAAGAGCAGTCGTTGGAAGTCTTCGTCATTTTCGTCGCACAATTGAGCAAATAAACGCGTATTCAATGCATTGCTTCTAATTTTGTTGACAGCGTTTATTATAAAATGAAGAGATTGGTTCAACCTGTCACTTAAATGTTTCGCCACAAGATGTTGTCGGTGGATTACGCAATGAATAGCTGTAAGTCCTGGTATAATTCTTTTGAGATGACTTATAAACCCACGATATCGCCCTACCATTGCAGGAGCTCCGTCTGTTGCCACTGAAATAATGTTTGTAAATGGAATCGATTTTTCCGTAAAAAAATTACTCAGGACATTAAATATTGATTCGCCTTTAGTGTCAGTCTCCAAAGTTCTGGCAAATAGCAATTCTTCGTGAATTTCTTCCTCCATGATAAATCGGACATATGCTAATAATAATGCTTCATTACCGGGTAACGTTGACTCGTCCAGTTGTATAGAAAAATGACTTTTTTGCAGATGATTGCACAAAAAACTTTCGATGTCAGAGCTCATTTCATCAATGCGTCTTTGTACAGTATTGTTACTTAATGGAATTCTTTTTAGTACGTCAAATGGAGATTTGTGCAAAACAGTTTTTAAAACCTCTTCAACAGCGGGTAAAATTAATTGTTCTCCGATAGTGTGCGGTTTTCCAGATTTTGCTATTAGTAATGAGATATTGTAAGATGCCCGCAAGCCATCATCGTTACTTTGAGATGTTGAAGCGAACATGCTGTGCATGGTGGGTCTCTTTTCATATTTTTCCTTCAATGTTTGAAAATATTTTAAATCTTTACCCATTTTATCAGTATGACACCTTTTTAGATGATCTTCGAGCTTTGATGGTTTCATAGAGTCATTGCTTAAAACTTTATTGCATATTAGGCACATGGGCAAGTGTTTATCTGCCTCTGATGGAACAAAACCATATTTCAAATAATCGACACTGTATTGTCGACATTTTTTCTTTGCTGTAGCCATGTTTTGTATCAGTTACCTTCCCTGTAAAAAAAAATGTTATAGTAACCAAGTTTTTATTTGAATATAGGTAGCACAACGCAGCCTTTGTCAGCTTTATATTATTATGATTATCATTATATTAAAAAAGTATTACGGCTTGTAAAGGGACCAACTAATAAACCGCTAAGACAAGTACAGACTTTTTCACGAAGCGATATCAATGTTAAATACCTAATTTACCACAATTTTTTAATAGTAGAAATAAAAATTAGTTTACTCAGTATCGAATATTGATCATATTTGTGTAGGAAAAAATAAAAGTCGAAATCCCAAATTGACCAAAAAAGTGACCATAAAAACAATAACTAAAATTTCATTAAATCAATGAGTTCACGCGCTAGTAGTTTTATAAAACAGTAATTGCTCTGCAATATTGATTTTTCGGCCTTTTTAGAGAGGCAGTCCTCTCGTGAAAAAACAATTGAATAAAACGTGCTGTGTTTGTCTTCAAATCGAAAGAGGACAATTAAAATATCTGTAAGTTACTAAGTTAGCTATATACAATGTGTCCGAGCGATAAGACCGCCCGGCGTTTTTTGAATATTTGTACGAAATCATTAATAATTATATTTACATTTGTGACTTAGCGGCCTTAGTGATTTTATATAAGTAATTTTTTTACTACATTTTAGTTTTGTCTAATGATTTTAATTGATAAATTATGATGTCGGCTAGTCAGTAAACAAAAATAATGGAAAAAGATGAACAAACTTAGGAAATATCGTAAAAAAACTGCAGCACGTCACGCGTCTTTACTTAATTTAATTTTGTACAAATATTCTAAATACGCCGGGCGGTCACTTATCCCTAGGACACATTGTATACAAGCATTTGTTATCAACCGACCAGTACACGAAACAAAATACTTAAGAACTAGGTACAACAAAAAAAAGGTACGTACTTACTTTTCTCCGGCACTAGGAACACTAATATAAATTTTCTCACACCTTCTTTTTCGAAATTCCGGAAACAAATAAATGAGCATGCCTTTGGCATCGAGTATTTATAGTCTTGATCAAGATCATGTCTAAACAAGCACTAAGCATTGTCGGACGGATTGCGCTTTGCAAGTCTGTACACGAAATTGTAATATCGAATACGCAAGTTTGGACAAGTAAGAGTCGCTTGCCAGATTAAAATGTTATCTGCTTAGTTAGGTACTTAAAACAATATAGGTAGGCCCTTATAAAAACTATATGCAGATAAATTTTCGTGGACCCCTATTAACATCTTATGGACCCCCATTTTTTATTGACGCCTACGTAGACCCCCAGCAAGGCTCCCGTGGACCCCTGGGGGTCCACCTGGACCACTTTGGGAATCACTGCTTTAGACTATAATAAAAAGCGTTAGCTAACCATAAATATAAAATTTGACATTTTCATTTTTAGACATTTAAAGATAAAATGCTTTCGTGGGCGTAATTTGGTCTGCCCACATCTATCAACATCCCATTCAACTAGATGTGGTTATAATTTTCTAAAATGTTGCGAGAGCTATATTCACGATGTAAATTAACATTTTCCGATAAAAGTTGCGAAAATGTAGATATGTATTAAAATTTCTATAATTTTGAAACATGATCATAGTGATGTTAAAATGATTGATTAATAAAGGTTTTATATTATTATTATTTATTTTTATTACAAAGATTGCCAGTTATCTATGATTTTAATAAATTTTTAATTGTTTAGCAAAATGAAATTACGTTTAGTATTAAATTAGTTTAAGTGTGATCGTTTTTTAATTAGTTTATGTGAGACGTTTTAAAACTTCATTATTTTATTTCTAAACGAGTGTAAAAAAAGAAAATAATTCCAATTCGTAATACAATTTCCAATTGCTACCAGAATTTTTAGAATTTCCAAATATTTTAAAATGAGAGCGTCTTAAACACATGTGCTCATTACATTACGGAAGGAAATTCTCTGGCTAACGTTGTTGGCAATATCTGTAAAACACTTGAACATTTGCACGCTTGAATTACGTGTATAAACAAACAGTGTTGGCTATTGTGAAAAGTGATTGGATATAATGTTATTGAATGATGCACGTGTTTGTGCCTCGAATAGATTTATTGTTTTAGTTAGGTTAAGGTTAGGTGGTTAGGTGCTTCTTCTTATCGTATGGTTGATGAACAACCTGGTATCAGGGTTTAAACCGCCTGTAGGCCTCTGACATGGCTTTACACACCGTTGAAAAATCTCTCAGGTGTGCCGGCTCTTCACGATGTTTTCCTTTACCGATTTTAGCAACTCATTATTAAAAAGAGATTGGTGCGTGCCGGGGCTTGCAAATTGAAATTGTGACCTTTGACTTGGCAGTCCAATGGTCATACCACTCAGCTACCAGTGCTATATGATAAGGTTGCTAAGAGCTGAACTTGTTGTGGTAAACATAAGAAAATACTTCGAAATTAAATCAAACCTTTCTGCTGTATATCATTTGAATAACTGTGATTCTGTGGCTAGATCTATAGGTAGGTAGATGATTATTTCATAGAGGTTTTCCTTTAGACCGTCATAAATGCAATAGTTCGCCCCAATTACATAGGGCACTGGTAGACAAGCAGCACGGAGTCTGAAATTGTGCCCGATTGATGGCAATAGGCTCGCCCCCTATTACATTGGGACTTACAACATAACTGGCGAAATGTGGGTGTACTATATGTACACCTCTGCCTACCCCTTCGGGGAATACAGGCGTGATGTTATGTTATGTTTTACTGGTAGACAAGTAACTTGCAAGTAGTATTTATCTACAGTTTTTAGATCAATCAAATAAGATCGCAAGACTGAATACCTTTCCAGAATACGGGCGTGATTACAAAATAAAGATACTAAAATATTTTGTAAGAAACAGATACTAGTGTCTGCTTTAATAAAAGCCAGTTTAATTAAAACCAATTAAGTCTTCGTTAACGGGTTGAATTAATTTCTTTAACGTTTATTAAAAAGTGGTAAGATACTTAATGAAACCAGTACAGTTAGCCACCAAAGATTTTGAATTTTCTTTTTAAAAATACTTTATAATATTCTCGGATCTGCGTCATGACTCTTTAAATTCAAAATTGATGTTTATTCCTTTTTTTTGACGTTAGGTTTATTAACTTGTCTTCATATCGTATAGTTGATGAACAACCTGGTGTCAGAGTTTAAATCGCCTGTTATAGGCCTCTGACATGGCTTTACACACCGTTGTAACATCTCTCAGGTATGCCGGTTTCCTGACGATGTTTTCCTTCACCGTTTTTAGCAACTGATAACTAATTTATAGTACGCACATGAATTCGAAAAAACATTGGTGCATTATAGGATTTGAACTTGCGACCTTTGACTTTGCAGAACAATGGTTATACCACTCGGCTATCAGTGCATTTAATTTAATTAACTAGTTAAATTACTTACTAAGTTGCCTGTAACTTTGAAATTATGTTCAGTTTTGCGTTTTATTTTACCTGGAAAATTATTTTACCGTAGCAAGGTCTGACCAAGTTTAGTAAACGACTAAGTAATTTAAAAAATATTTTTCAGACGCCGACGTAAGATTAAAAAGGCTTTATTAAGACAACTTTAAGACTTTATTTACAGTAGCTTTCTGAATATTTGACACCTAGACAGAATAAGTCCCAACCGAGAATTATCGAAAATCAATACACTTATTTAATGAGTGAGTAACCAAAAAATATAAACTATATTTCAATGAATTATGCTCAAGCGGCTCTTAGCTATAGTCGAAGATTTAATGATTTGCGAGGGTAAGCACTTGCTGAGGTTAGTCTTCGGATGGGTGACCGGTTTTCACACGGACAGGCCTTTGCTTACCGGAGCGCATGTTAAATTCTTGTGTCGATCTCCCATCCCCTCCCATCGATCTTTGATCGTAAAGGAAAGGAGAGGAGAGCTACTGTGTTTACACACACACACACACACCTATACCAGAGTTTATATAAGTACATATTTCGTCTGTGCTTGTAAACTATATCTTATACACAGTTGGCCAGTTCCAGTCGAATAGCAAGAGGACACTAATGCATCAACCATTTAAGTTTCCATAATGCGAAATCAAAAGTCCAATCTTCTGTATCAATATTAGCACAGTCAACGAGACGGTTTCCAGCTGTAGACACTGAGTGCACTGTGTACGGACAAGATTATCGAATATAAACAAACAGTTTCGTTTAGAATGCACGCTGACGTCTCACAACCACTCATGAACATAAAGTTTCCAGTCGTAAATCTTGCCACTGGATTATCGAATAAATGGATGCTATAGTGCCAAGATAGACCAAACAGTTTGGGAACTGAAAGCTTTAATTAACTGAGCAGCAAAACAGTGATTATAATAATTATTGCTCTAGATGTAGCTATAGATATTCATTATATCTGAACTAATATTATAAAGAGGTAAAATTTGTTCGTTTGTATGTAGGGGTTAATCTTCGGAACTATGTATCCGATTTTCAAAATTCTTTAACTTATATTTAGAATGATACTTCAGAGGATACATAGGTTATTTAAATCCCGGAAAAACACGAAAAATCTTTCCGTGCAGACGTCGCGGGCTACTGATACTGGTAGTTCATATTTTGGAGAAGAGACAGCTGTGCGTGATATCGGGCTGATATTGTTTTTTAAACTTCGCCCCACACTAGGTATCTCCAGTATCGTGGGTGCGATTCACAATCGTGAAATATCACATACACAAACGCTTACACTCGGGACAAAAATCTGCGGATCACACAATTTTTAGTCCCGTGCGTGAATCAAACCCTTAGCGCAGCAGTCAAGTCGCTTAGCCACTGCGCCAATCAGGTCGTCTGATATGATCATGATGACGATGCAGTTCCTAAGCGTGATGGGAAAAACAAAAGTATGTGAAAGCTCATTCATATTTTGCTAGACGATATAAGATCCATCGTAAGAGAATGTAAAGCTGATGAATTGGATATATGCAATTTCTAAAAGTCAGTGAAATTTGGTATACCTACTACTAACGAAGATGATCACTTCTGTTCTTTGGGAGTTTCGGACTTGATTATTTGATCTTTGGGGTCAACCTATTGTTTCTTTCATACATCACGCACACTTACTTTGTTACTCATTCCATCTGTCTTCGTGTCTTAATATACATAACCTTAAGTACTTCCATAGTAAAGAAAGATATAGAAGAAGTTATATTGGCATTTTCATGGGTTAACCTTTCCAAAAATTCTCTTTGTAAACGACTGGGTTGCGAGTTACGACTCTTATAATATCTACATATTGAATATGATAGCGTAGTGGATGGCAACGTTTCGTTATATTTCTCTGAACAAACTATTTCATAATAAAATACATTGTTAAATTATTAGGTAGTATAATGTGTTTACGTTATCCTAATAACATTATTTACCTAGTTAGATATTACCTGGGTGTTATTAGAAAAGCTATTACGTGATATAATGAACTTTGTTAGGCCATTTATTATTAAGATAGGTACTATTATTAGATTATTATGTTTATTTTCTTGTCTGTCTTTTGCTAAGCAGGTATCACACAAGGATCGTTATATGTATGATTTGATTTGATTTGATTTAGTGTCATGGGTGTGTGTGCAAGGTTTTTAATCGTTCCGAGTTTGTCGATGTTACCACCAGAAGTTGGTTTTTTTTAAACGTCGCCCCATACTACAAATTACTCCTGTATCGTGGGTGCGTTTCACAAACATGAAATATCCCATACACGGACACCCGGACTCGGGACAAATATCTGCGGATCACACAGATTTTTTACTATAATAACTTCCGTGAGTGTTATCCATATTATTTACTATGTATCCCGGTTATACTCACGTGTGTATTCGGGAATGCCCGACTAGTTTCGAACTCGAACGGAGCCCTTATTCATGAGCTGGTTACGCGGCGGTTAATTTAAGATATTAAATCTAGATTCATTCCTAATTATTGTACTACGTTAATAGCCTAGCTCTAAAACCATTATTTCAGTCATTTTGGTCATCTACTAAGATCTTTTTAGGACCTGCTGATGTTATAGACATACCAAGAAAACTCTGAACTTCGGCCTATACCTACAACATATATTTTCAGAATATTCGTGTTGACATGAGTGTTATAGTAACTGCATACAATAAAGGGAATACATATGTGTGGAGCATTTCGCATGAAGCTCTTAGCATTATATTGTAAACATACTCAGTTCGTGGTTTACGTAAATATTGGCTGCTCGATCTCAGTTCGTTAGTACTTCAACAATAATATTGTAAACAACGTGTGTTTGCGAGGTTGAGAGGGTATTTACGAAACAGTTCATAAGACAATTTCATCTGACTGTAATGTAATGAGAGAAGAGACTTCGTATTGTTTCTGTCTGCTAATAATAGTGGCTTGGGAGGTACCCTAGAGGTTCGAGAACTTCATTTCTAATTACAAGGTGGCAATGCCGCCAGCCTTTTGAGCACCCTACCAGTCGACAGCGATGAGGAGAAATATTTCGATGCATAATTTTTAGATTTAGAAGTTTCATACTATGAATACTGCACGGCTCGAGTTAATACGATTACAATCCTTTTCCGGGTTGATATGTTTGCTACAACCTTTACGCTGCAGGGATAAAGGTTGGACGACGGCCCGATTAGCGCAGTGGCTAAGCGATTGGACTGCTGTGGTCGGTTGCAGGGTCGATTCCCGCACGGGACAAAAATGTGTGCGATCCACAGATATGTGTATGTGATATTATATGTTTGTGAAACGCACCCACGATACAGGAGAAATTACTAGTGTGGGGCGACGTTTTTTTTTTTTTAAAAAAAGCTGTCACCGCAAAGTCGAGACATGTTAAAGTCATTTGTCATACGAATTTTTGCAGGAATCTTTGATATTATAGAACACGAAACAAAACACGATTAAAATCAGCTATGCTGAAAGAAAAAGCTTATAAAACGCAAAAGAAATGTAGAAGCTTGTGGCGCATAGCTTTTATCAAGAATGCCAAGAAGATGCGCTTGATATTAAGCAACTTTAACTAAAACAAGAATTTCAGTGGACCAGCGTTCTTTCTTAAAATTCTTCTGTATATAACATGAAAAAGTTAGTTTACGTTCATTTTTCACAAAACGTTTTGAGCATTTCGAAGCGCATTATCGTAGCTAGTAATATTCTGAAACAAAAACTTGCCAAATAAGATTGAAAATAATTTGACGGAGATAATTTTTAATAAAATAATGTGACTTTTTTATCATTACGGCCATACCGATCAAAGATTTATTCGCCCAGAAAAGCGATGGCCGTGTCCCTGCCATCGCATTTCTGGGCAAATATTGTTGTAGTGTTATTAATTTAATATTATTAGGTATATTATTGTAATATTATTAGGTATACATTAAATTGTGAACGTTCGTGATACTAGTCAATTAAGTAAGTCCGTTAATATTCACTCAGATATATTAAAGGAAGTCTCTTTGAAATGATAAATAGGCTTCACCTTAAAGGGGGTTTATCTCGGTATGTATGTAAATCGCGGCCACCTATTCAAAGCTTGACCGCATCGTGGTGGGCTTTCTGTTCTTATTCATTGGAACCCCCCTTGTACCTCGGAGAGCACGTAAGGCTAAATGGACCAATTGAAATACTTTGACAAATATAACAATAATATGACTTTGACCAAATATTTTTTTTTATGACAATTATATTATTTAGTTAAGTAAAAGCTCTTTTTTTACATTTATCGAATGCTTTGGGCCCGTGTTTTCGTCTCATAGTTCAAGCAGCCAGTTAAAGCATATGATTTGCTTCCCTTTTATTGTGTATACCTTCCTACATTTTATTTTTGTTTCATTAGTTTAGTCTACCAAAGGTTGCCTTGTAGATATCGCTTTTAGTGATAAGACCGCTATAATATTGTACCCTTTAATTTTAAGTAACAATTTTGGTGTACAATAAAGTATATTCTATCTATCTATCTACCGCCTACCCTTTCGTTGACTACGTCGTGAATTGTGATTATACTCAAACACTGAGTACGATCTATTCCAGAATTATTTTATAATTCATCGAATAAAAGATCAATTAGTGTATGTATTTCATTGGAGTTCGAAATAATGGACGACTAAATATGTTAAGCCTCCAATAGCTAATATTACGCAAATAACTCCAAAATAGAATAGCGAATTTGGTATTTATCGCAAACATTTAATGCTTATTCAAATAGTTTGTGTGTATTTGTGTTTTACCATTATTATTCTGGGATTCAATTAATCGATAAGGCTCGCTAATATGGGATAGATGAAATGAGGGATTATAATAACACACTCTGCCCTTCTGAGAATACAGGTGAAATAATATACAGATTGTTGTATGTTCAGACAGTTTTGGCCTGTAGTAAACATAGATGAAAGAAAGGTGACTAAGTAAATAAGTAACTAATACGAGGTGAGGTGGTGACGTAGCTGGAAGTTATAAACTTGGTGATCATACTCTGACCAGCCCCCTTACCATGAACTCTTAAAGCAGGACAGTTTAGGACGTGGAAGCGAGACGCCGCTACGTGCTGTGTAATGCGGCGTCTCGCTTCTACAACGTAAACTGCTTTAAGACTTCATGGTAAGGGGCAGATTGGAGAGGTTCTGGAGAAGGGTTTAGAAGTGCCCTTAACCGACGAGCGTGTATGAGGAAGTAAGAAAGTGAGAAGTACCCTCTATTCTATGAAATATAGTATACACTACCCAGACTCGTCACTCACCCAAATATTCTCGCGTGGGAATCAGACCCGTAACCCTTAGTGCAGAGGTCCAATTGTTTAGCTACTGCGCAAATCAAGCCGTAGTTAATGGAAATCTGCGGTCGTAGCCTACGCTTTATGAAAACAGGGTTTTTATGTACTTAAACATAATACTTCTAGTATTAATGAAGTTTTGTAAGGTCGTTGTAAGGTCTAGTGGTCGCTAAGCGCGACTGCTGAGCAAGAGGTCCTGGGTTCAAATCCCGAGTCGGGCAAAGTGTTACTGAGTTTTTCATTAGGTAATTCTCAGTAGCAGCACGGAGTCTGGATTTGTGCCCGGTTGATGGCAATAGGCTCGCCCCCTATTACATTGAGACTTACAACATAACTGGCGAAATGTGGGTGTACTATATGTTCACCTCTGCCTCTGCCTTCGAGGAATACAGGCGTGATGTTATGTTATGTTACATAATACTTTTCGCAAACAGATTATCAATATATGGGCAATAATGAGAGGCGAAAGTAGGCGTTCCTAGTAATAAATTACATGTATTATGTAGGTATAGATACTCCTTTGAGAAACACAAATGATATACGTAGATACAATCAGACTTTACTTTTGCCTCAATCTGGTAAAAAGAAGTAACTTGGCACGTGTTGATAGTTTCTTGTACAAAATTGTTTGTGTCTTTATTTAAAGAACTTGACCCTGAAAGGGTGCTGAAGGTGACTGTAATTATGTCTCACGTTCCATTTGTTTGGCTTTTTGATTAAGGTTGAAATTTTATAAAAAAAGTCAAGACTTTTTGCTTTTTTGCACTGAGACCTAAAATAGTTGGAAGGTCCAAATAATGTTGTATATCTAAAGAAACAATAAACTCAAAAAAATCAAAATCTTTTATTTAATATTTGAACAGGCGTTTATGACCCGTCAAGATGCTAGTTGCACGGTTCCAAAAATGACATTTCTATGGAGAAACCGGCTAAAAACTTCAAAAATGTCTCCAACCTAGGTTACGATTATTCATTAATCAAGTTCATCGGTAAATACGGCACTAGTATCGATTGACAGCTATACCTATAATTTCTCGATACACAACTCGATATAATCACTCCGCACAATCGATATAAATAAATCCATTATAACTTGACTTGGAAGCCACAATAAACAGCGCCGCGCAGATATGAGCACGATCATAAAGCGCACAACTCTATTGCTTAGAATAGATTCGATGCAATCAGAAATTGAAATCGAATTGCGACTCGATATCAGCTAGCACTGTCATAGTGGCGATCGATGAATTGGGAATCGAATGGTCCTGTAGTTCTCGTGTTTTTGATATTTAATTTTTTATGGCCAGTGATTAAAATAAATCTTTATCAGTATGATGTCAGTCTCTTCTCATCATATGGTTGATGAACAACCTGGTGTCAGAGTTTAAACCGCCTGTTATAGGCCTCTGACATGGCTTTACACACCTTTAAATTTTTTTTCAGGTGTGTCTGTTTCCTCACGATGTTTTCCTTCACCGTTTTAAGCAACTGATAACTAATTTATAGTACGCACATGGATTTGAAAAGACATTGGTGCGTGCCGGGGTTTGAACTTGCGACCTTTGACTTGGCAGTCCAACGGTCATACCACTCAGCTATCAGTGCTGGTGTTTGGCTGGTTAGTCAGTAGGTAGTCTTAACTGAATTTTGATTCCGGCGGCTTATCAAACATAGGTGCACCTAATACATAGTTTAAGTACAGTAAATGTACTGTCTCCTTATTCCCCCTCTAATTCCTCACACTTACAGTCTGATGATAGGAACATAAGACACATGCACAAAAAAAATCATGCCACTGCAAAACAAATGTAAAACCTGTTTTTGCTATATCCATTATTTCGGACTTTTCTTAATAATTACATATTTTGTATTATACTTATCGTACTAGTAACCGCAATAACAGAGCGCGTAAGAGACTTCAAAATAGCATCGAATTTTTACTACAGTATTAATTAAAAAAGCATGAGTTGATGAGCGGGCTTACTAAGTATTTGAATTCTGTGAAGAAATACAATTTCAACCATTTTGGCTTGACTCGAGCCCCAAAAGTTTTAAAGTACACATAAAATAATACTAATTTGCAGACAATTTTGTTCAACTTAATTAAAATAGACACTTCCTTTTAGAAGAGATTTTAATTACCTAGTGGTTTTTCTATACACAGGCAGAATTTGTGTTGTGGTTGAGGTTAACTTGGACAAGATTACGGTTGAATGCCCCATTGCTGTAGTTTTTGGTTAACTCATGACACAAAGGATCGGGAATTTGATTCCAACACCGGGCAATAGTGTATTTAATTTGGATAGACCATGGACGTTTGTCGCAAAGTCTTGAAGTGATTGGATTTGTGAAAGATTCACCCATGGTACTGAAGAATGTTCTAGTGCTGAACTGTAATTACAGTAGAATAAGCAGCAATATTATCTACGTCTGTTGATACTAGTTGCTCAGCAAATCCTGCTTCAAGAAGACGTCTGAAACAGCTTTAATTTCGTCCATTTGTAATCATACAAACATCATTAACATTAATACTAAAGTTCGTCTTTATTATATTACTGGAAAGCTCTTTGATGTTTCCCAATGCCGTGTCGTAATAATATCGTGTCGACGAAGACATTTGTCAAAGTAAACGATGTTGATTATTATCGACACGTTTCAGAAATGTTTTGCAGTTTCTGCGTTTCTCCATTTTTCCTTGATTCGTTTATTGCAGAGGAAACAAAATGATAATAACAACACGTACAGGCTTCAAATTACAAATAATAAAATCTGTTATTTATTTATAAAGTATTTTCTATGGGACTTACTGTTTATTGCGAGGGCATGATAATAATCACCCTCTGGATAATATTTTGGTGATAACAGTCAGACTAGTACACTGTGTAGGATATATTATAATGCATAAATATTATGTTCAGAACCATACAGCTCTTTCTTATACTTCACATACGATAGCATGGCAAACTGACTAGACCAGAGGGCAGGACCATCTGGAAGCCTACACTTTGATAATTACAGGGTTGGTGATAATTATAAACAAGGCGTGTAAAAAGAAGATTTTTCGCTTTGATATAAATGCAGCAAGCTTATTAGCGTCACTCCACAGTATATGAACGTGTCGAGAAAGATTACTAGCTTAGTGTAGGCTCTGTTAAATCACCATCTATAACATTCCTTAGCGAATCAAAGAGCTGTTTGTCCGGCGTCAAAAAGAGTCCTTCAGTCATTGATACCTTTGTACTGTCAAAATACAATCGGCAACAATAGTCACAGAAATCTTTTTGCCTTACAGCTTTGAATTTAATGTTATAATGCCAAGTGTGGCTTTTCTTGTTGACTGTACGTTAAGATGTTCATCTCGTTTCTCACAATTGTTACAGGCAGTCAGAAGCTTAACAAAAGGAAAGCGCGTAAATAATTTTTCTTCTTCGTGTCGACTTAGGGTTTACAATAGGGACTCATGCCATGGAATAAAGATCAGTCAGTCAGTAGATTAATAGAGGAGCTGACTGCCAGTGTACTGCCCTATAGTATCGTTACTCATGGAGGCTCTTGTATACTGGGATGTAGAAGTCAAATAAAACCTACTTCAAGTAACAAATAATTTAACGTGTGTGCCTGACCCCTCGCCAATCGCGTCGGTTCAGACGGAGTATGTAGTTATAGAAAGTGCAACTGTTTGCTACTACAATAGTGCAGTACAGTGCACTCATTCTGTGCACACACTCCGTCCATCTTGGCTGTCGTGAAAATCGGTTTAGAAGCACATACTTAGACAGAAAGAAAATACGATCTGCCCCCCTAGACAAGTGGCAAAATGCTTGACGAATAGAAATAGAATAGAATGAAAATTGTATGGGTTTGAAATAATTATGCCATCAATAACATAGTCGAAACATTAAGTCATCCCCATACATTTATCATTCTATTCGATTTCTATTGGTCAAGCGTTTTGCCACTTGTCTGGGGAGGCTGATTTATGAGTTGCGAACAGTTTAATGCCACATCTTTTACATTAAATATATCCCTCATTATATATGTTAATAATATTATATTATTTGTACTATATTACAACCACAAGCCAATCACTTGTCACGTGCAGTCGACATCTAATCGGTTATATGAGTATTCAGTCGCTATCTGTGGTGGATCTGTCTGTCTGCGTAGATTATATAATGATTGGTTCGTGTGACATGCACCTAAATTTAGGTTATAGTCGTTATTTACTGATGCCTATTTATATATATTACTTATGCTTAACGTTAATGTTAGTGTCCAACTACGCGTTAAGCGTTAAGGTTGAAGCGGCTGCATTGGTTGCAGTAATGAGTGCGACAAATTATTATATTGAATGAGACGGCGTAAATGTAGCCAACATAGCTTAGCGCGCTAAACCTTTGATGTGTCAAAAAACTGACACCCGAGGTATCGCTAAGCGTTATTTTTATTTATTAGTAATGCCGTTAGGAAATTAACACGTTCAAATGATGATGTTCACATCTACGTAACGCCTTAACTAGCGCGTTATCTAACGCGTTAAGACGCAGGTGGAGCTGGAGCATGAGACACAATCTATACGACTGTCAAAAATGCATATGACAGCTGAGGCATACGAGTTACTTTGCTGACAATAGGAAGTGCAATGTATCTGTCTTATCGCTGTATGCACCGCCTATGTATCAGATGGTCCAAATCCACAGACTGACCGCGGTCAGCTCAGTTTCACCTTGATCGGTGGACCTGGCTGTTGTTCTCGATGTTTACATAACAATAAAATGTAATATAAATTCACTTGTCTTCCAGACTAGTTTAAAATAGTAAGACGTAATGTTTTTCATTGTTTTAACGAGTTTCAATTGGTTTTTATTGCGCATATTTTATAGTGTATTGAAATTTTACTGCCGTTTTATGCTGCATTACTGGCGCCCGTAATATTGTTATTTTTATGTTGATCCAAACAGTCAAGTCGTTTGTTTTTCTTTTATGTGTGTTATAGATTGTTACGTTATATGAATATAACTTTCAGGCTGATTTTTTAATTAAAATTTGTGTGGCCATTATTTTAAAGGTGGGCTTAATCCTAGCCTAATTATATCCTAACATATACATATATCCTACTTCCTGCTAATAATATAAACGCGAGGATTCTACCTATGTTTTACAAATAATAAATGATTCTGATTCTGATGCATGGCTGATTGTTACCTTCTTCTTAAATCAAAAACTACTGTACGGATTCTTACGAAACTTAAGAATAATGTAGCTTCTTATCGTATGGTTGATGAACAACCTGGTGTCAGAGTTTATACCGCCTGTAGGCCTCTGACATGGCTTTACACACCGTTGAAAAATTAATCTCTCACGTGTGCCGGTTTCCTCACGATGTTTTCCTTTACCGTTTTTAGCAACTGATAACTATTTTATAATCATGTAGCTTATAGCTATAGCGGAATAACACAGACTAATATTTTTTAACAATATTACCTACCTATATATTGCGGTTTCAGCTGCACTAATGCAAATTGTATGCGGTTGTACTGCGGTGCCCAGCTAGTGTATAATAAACAGTTCATTGTGGGTCCTGTCAGCCACAGCGAAACAGTCACCTATAGGGTGGTTGAAAAATTAATATAATAAGAGCAACAGCTGTGTATCTGACATCTAACCGGTTTATTATTAGTTACAATAGAAAAATAGTCTAAAACCTGTGTTCAAATGGTCTATATTATTTCATTTCATCGGTTCATTTTCCTTATAGTATTTAATTTAAAACAATGTATTTAATAAACACTGTAATGCCACACAATTTATTGGTATAATGAGAAAAGGGCGAGAAAGGCGTCGCAGTGGAGTAGTTATACATTTTTAGTAGTACTTATACATTTTTAGTTTTAATCTCAGGTTTTAATATGCATCACTGGCTAAAACGTTCCAAAAATACTTTTAGAGTACCTACCTACATCACAGTTATTGGTTTTTGTAATTTGAATATTTCCCGACGATTGAAAAGCGTTCGGCATCCATGGATACGATAGACGACGAATGGTAAAATAGAAAGGTTGGAAATTGTGACAGTGAGTGATTTAAATTTGGAATTCTACACATTTTATTTATGGAAGATTTATGGAATAAGAGAGATTTCTCTGCTAAACAAACTAACAAACTCTGTTATAAACAAATTTAATATAATGCTATTTCTATTTCAATTTAATTTGCAAAAAATATAATACTTCTACCTAAAATGTTAAAAATGTGACCTAAAAATTAAATCATATTATCAAATTATTCACTTAGGAATTCTATTATTATTTCAATTATTTTACTCAAATTAACAATATTATTTTAAAGTAAAAGACTTCGTTAATGAAAAGAAAATGTTGTTTACTTAAAGTACAAATCTTATTCAAACAGAATATACCTACCAACCTACGTAAAACGATCTATTATTTATTTCACTCCACTGTCCGCTACAAACCATGCCTACATTTATTTTTATTTTATTGCTTTTCACAACCTTGTCTAAATCACTTTTAATGATACGTAAAAGACAGATAATAAAACTGTAGTTAATTTAAAACTAACATTAACTCTTTCAGGTTTGTGAAAAGATAATATTGTTTATTTGCGCTTTACGTTACGTCGTATATAAATGTCTGGATTTGCGTTGGTAGGCCAGTTTTTAAGGAATATCCTTACTGCTAAACAATATTATCCCACTGCTGGGCCTAGGGCCCAACCTATACCTACCTACCAACTTCATTTAGAGCCCAATCAGCAGGTTGGTAGCAGGGTCAACTGTCCGGAATCAAAGTTTAAGTAGGTACTGTCACTCGTGGAAGCTCCTTTAATCCTACCAATGCTACGCCAGTTTCCAGTGACTACGAAAATAGATTTTTAATAGTAATAATAAATCGTCTTTAAATTATCTGCATGCATCGGTTAATTAATTAATTTATTTATTGGTATACCAACAGCAGTACATATTCATTTATAATTAAATAGGCATGGAATAACACAAGTGCTAATATGCACGCCCATTATAGGTACACACAGCATTTACCTACCGTAATAACATTACTTTGTACGTCTAAAACTTTCTTAGCCTAACTAATATAGTCTTAACTAGTTAATTAAAATGATATATAAGTTAATAAAATGATATAAAAGTTACAATATATATTGTTATGTTACTGATGAACTATTGTTTGCTGTGCACTCTCGTTGCGTTCCCGCACCTCTGTAATATATTTTTTTAACTTGCTTAGAGAAATTAATTAATTTGCAATATATGAGGAAGATCATAATAATGGTACAGGGTTTAAAGAACTATGTAATGTATTGCAGTGTATTTGTACACATGTTGATGGTTAAAACATTAGTCTTTACACAGCTCAAAGTAAGCGCGTTCTAAGCGTGCTACGAGGCAATCACCACAATGATTGTATTACATTTTCCTTATAATATTTAATTTAAAACAATGTATTTAATAAACACTCTAATGCCATACAATTTACTGGTATAATGAGAAAAGGGCGAGAAAGGCGTCGCAGTGAAGTAGCTTGGTGTAATAAATTTATTTATTCCTCCAATGTCCCGCCTGCCAGTCACATAGTGACTCAGATTTGCATTTTCTTTATTTTATTTTCCGAATGTCTTGAGTAACGTTTTACGTCATACGGTCATATGTGGGCTTGGAAACCATTTTCGTATTCTATTTTTAACTTTTGTTGTTTATAATTATGTTTTGTTAGTGAAGTGTTAAAATGGTTTAATCATTGATGTACATACGTAACCACATAAATATACAAGGTTTTTGGTACCAAACCGCATAACTTCAGCTGAAACAGAACGGACCAAGCAAGTGAATGATTAATAATATAGCTAAGATAGTTGGAATATTGACCGTTGGACTGCCAAGTCAAAGGTCGCAAGTTTAAACCCCGGCACGCACCAATTCATGTGCGTTCTATAAATTAGTTATTAGTTGCTAAAATGTTAAAGAAAATCATCGTGAGGAAACCGGACCGCATACCTGAGAGATATTTCAATGATGTGTAACGCCATGTCAGAGGCCAACTGGCGGTTTAAACGCTGACACCAAGTTGTTTATTAACCATACGATAAGAAGAAGAAGAAGATTGAAATAAGAAAGAGACTCGAGCTAGTGTAATTAGAATCCAATGAAACATACAGAGAATTGGTTGAAAGTCTTGCCATTTTTCATTCGAGTGTAGCTTTTATATCAAATTTTATCTTCATTTGGTTTACATTACAAATATGAAGTTTACATACACATCTTCTTTAATTTAAGAGCCTAGCTCTTGTCGGTGCCGCTCCTTCCATTTCCTCCTATCGAGTGCCATATCCTGAACTTCCTTATACGTCACAACATTCACCTTCTCTTTAATTTGACTGATATACACTGTCACCTTTAAAACGCCCAAACAGGTGTAATCTAGGTGTATCTAGGTATAGTCTGTATGTCTACACTACCACCAATATCGATCCAATTCCCCGGTCCTGCAAATCTAATATAAAAACTTAACAGCGGGGTTACTATAAGCTCGTAGGGCAAGGTCACGGTTTTTTTTGTTAACACATTTCTTTTTAAATTTTTCGCTGTGGAATCGAGACGCTGCGGCTACGTGCAGTGTAGTGCGGTGTCTAACTCAAAGCAACCCCACAGTTACCTGGAAAAGCAGTTCGTTTGAAATGTTCTAGGTCTTTGCAGAACCAATCGTGAATATACGAATGAACAGGTATCGACGTCATATAATTTGTTCGTTTTGTAAACTTTATTCAATTTTCAGTTGGCTGGAGTTAAGATAGTTCGACGAGCTATCGAGTGTAAAGCACGGAACCGATAAAAAAGTTGAATATTATCTGCCATATTTCTTTGAGCAGATTTTAAAATGTACCTATTGGTCGTATTTCGAATATATATATATAATCGAATGACTGCTTTATTTATGTAGTATTTTTCTGCGTTCCTAGTAGTGTTTACTCTTTTCATTCTATTATTCATCCGTATATCTTTCTAAAGTATTTTTATTCATGTTTTATGTAGATAAAAGATGTTTTTAATTACTGTAAATTAACATTATTTCACTGTCTTTAAGCAGAGGTTATTAAAATGCCTATAAAATATTCATGTAGGCACAAAATGACCCTCTGCTGAAACTCTGCTCTCACTAGAGAGAATAATCTGCAGTAAAGTCTGCATACAAATACAGATAATAATTTTTGTATACTTGAATACGTCCACTGTTGAACATAGACGCCACAATGAACGGCGAATTTGTCAATTGCTGCCCCCGATGCCATAACCCCCACGCTTAGCACGCGGCTTGGAGATCGCAGTATTGATAGTGATGTAATAGAACGCTGCTGCCCAGCTTCTGGATTTTTTCTACTTGAGGACTACTACGACACCCAACGGGACGAGATGGGGTTAAATATAATAATAATAATAACAGCCTATAACTGTCCCACTGCAGGGCAAAGGCCTCTTCTCGTATAGAGAAGGATTGAGCACTGATCACCACGCTAGCTCACTGCGGGTTGGCGATTTCAGATAATTAAATCCAGGTTTCCTTACGATGTTTTCCGTCACCATCAGTCAGTGGTGTCTTAGAATATCTAAGAAAGTATTTATGACATTGAAAAAGTCACATTGATACTTGCCTGGGTTTGAACCTGCAACCTCGTGCATAGAAATCCGGTATGTCAACCACTAGGCCACCACAACGGTTAAATATATAGTTTTTAATTTTGAGTAATAACAGCTAGAAGTGTGGTTTTGTTTCCTACCTAACCCATACATTTTGCTCACTTAAAGAAAGTGTTGATAGCATCAACTTGTAATGCAGGCGATTATATTAAGTACCAACATGTATATACAGGCGATATTCCTGTGAGCTCATAAAACAATGACATAGCGTGCACAACAGCCGTAAACAATTAATTTTCTTCCGCAACTCGTAAAAATGAGCAATTTGTATATTCGAAGCGATGTCCATATAGATCGGGTACTTTTAGTGCCACCTATTATATTTGTAACGGAGTAAAAGTGAATCACACTAAAATACGCATATATTATAGTGACCTATACAAACCTAGCCTACAGATTTAACGTAGTACAGCCCCCTTACCATAAACTCTTAAAGTAGGACATTTTCCGTTGTGGAAGCGAGACGCCTCACTTCACTGCACGAACGCCGTCTCGCTTTCATACCTAAAATTGACTTGCCCCCTTAGACAAGTGGCAAAACGCTTGACGAATAGAAATAGAATAATAGAATGATAAATGTACGATGACATAATGTTTCGACTATGTTATCGATGACAAGTGTCATTCCTATACACTTTTCATTCTATTCTATTTCTATTCGAGAAGCGTTTTGCCACTTGTCTAAGGGGTCTGCAATGCAAGCTCATTGTAACTCCGATGAATAATAATAATGTTCTTCTGAACGAATTTTGGTCACGGCGGCCTGTCTCATCTGAGACTAGCCAACTATGCAGCAGATATTATAGTGCACAAGTATGCGCGCAAACACATGTGCACTCCCTATTCCCTCACTCTCATAGACCGACGGCAGACCGACACGACTGGAGAGAGACCAGGCGCAGGACCAACGGCTTAATGTGCCTTCCGAAGCACGGAGGGGTGAAAACGGTCACCCATCATAAGACTGACTGCGGCGAGCACGGCTTAATCTCGCAGATCAACTGATCTGCGCGGTAGCCACGTAGCTACGAGCCCCACAACCCCGCTGAATATTGTTTTATTGGATAATGTTCTCCTGACCGAATTTCCGTCACGGCGGCCGATCTCATCTGAGACTAGCCAACTGCGCAGGAGATATTATAGTGCACAAGTATGCGCGCAAACACAGGTGCACTCCCTATTCCCTCTCTCTCAAAGTCCGACGGGACGGTTGACCAACGGCTTAACGTGCTTTCCGAAGCACGAAGGGGTCTCGACATGTGAAAACGGTCACCCATCACAAGAATAACCGCGGCGAGCACGGCTTAACCTCGCAATTCGACTGATCTGCGCGGTAGCCACGTTGCTACGAGCCCCTCGATTTATTGGATACTGGACCTGAAACATCACAACGATGTGATTTCTCGCAATCTCGGAATTGGATTGGAATGGAATTATTGGAAATTGTTGGAATTCGCTAGGGTTTGATAGCATTGCACGGAACAAAACAAATACTATAGATCCTATTTGGCTGAAATTTGTTCCTATTCTAGGTATCCATGCATGTGAAGCCTATCATACCAATAACTCGCTTGTTTTAGAGAAGGAGTTTAGTTTGCAGGGATACGTATCTAGTTCATAATTGTACTTGTTTTACTTCTTTTAGTATAAAAAATCTCATAACAGGAATGCTGATCTGTACAAATGCTACTGAGAAATAACGAGAATTGTACGAATAACACTTTATCTACAACAATTTGATTCAGATTCTGGCAAACGATGGCGCGGCGCCATCGCCCTAGTCTATATTAGATTACAATCTAATTTAATACGTGTTCATAAAGCATTGTTGTGAAACAAAAGGCGGCAGGAGGTAACTTTCACGTTTTGATGAATGGAAACATTTTTGAAATATATTTTGTTCAACGCTTTTTTTATATTATTTATTACAGGCTCTACCTAGTTTGGGATCAGATGACCGTGTGTGAGTTGTCCTAAGATATTATTATTATTATATTTGCTACCTATTCTATATTTTTGGAACATAAAAATTAACATTACATCGCGCCTGTATTTTCCGAAGATAGGAAGGCAGAGGTGTAGGTACACACACATTTCAGTTATGTTAAAGGTCTCAATGTAATAGGGGGCGAGCCTATTGCCATCCACCGGGCACAAATCCAGACTCCGTGCCGCTACTGAGAATTATCTATTGGAAAAACTCAATAACAATTTACCAGACCTCCGATTCGAACCCAGGACCAGCAGAGCAGTTACACTTAGCGACCTCTAGACCATCGAGGTTGTCAGTTTTTGTGTTTGTGTACAAAACAAAAATATTTTTTACTCTTATGTATCTGATTACTAACCGACGATATCTTCACAGTTGCGGGCAACCGGTGAGCGCAAATGATAAGTTGTCGTTCATTGTGGCGTTCTAAGGGGGATGCCTTTGTTCAACAGTGGACGTCTTTCGGCTGATGATGATGATTTGATTTCTATATTTTGCCGTTATTTAATAGCTTATGTTAAAAAAAAATTGCCGTGTGGTAGGCCTAGAATTGACCACCTCCTTTCCTCCCGTGGGTGTCGTAAGAGGCGACTAAGGGAAAAAACCAGAAGATGGGCAGCAGCGTCTTCTGTAACTTGACCACCAATACTGCGATTATACATAAATACTGGGGATTATGGCAACCCACCCCCTTTCTAAGGGGGAGACCTTTGTCCAACAGTAGAGGTCTTCCGGCTGTTGATGTAAAACAAAAACCTTCACTTTTTTCTCTAAATATTAAAATAAATGTTTGTGATCCAAGCACTAAATTCTTAAGGGCTTTTTTTGTTCTACTGGTTATTTTTGTGTGACTGGATTCTTGGCAGCCATTTCTTTGCATTAGGCTTTCCACTTGAACATTCTTGATAAATAAAAATGATTCATTACAGCTTTTATACCCACAAAGTGATATCTAAGTGGAATGTTTGCCTGTGTGTTGAAATAGTAGAAGGTTCATAGATTGAAGCTTAATTTTTAACTCGTGATTTGCTCGTTTAACGATGAATTAGTGCTTGTAGAAAAGTCATAAAAATTAAAAAATATATTTTAGGTACCTATAGAAATGAATTGAAGAGAATCAGAGAGAGAGATAAAGAAAAAAGAAGAGGATACCTACTTCAAAAAAAATCCTGAGTCTTGGCAATTTTAGACCAGCTTCTTATAGTACGATTGCAATTTTTTACCTGGCCATACTTGTTACTCTCGCAATACATTAAAATATAATAGTTTCTCATGTATATGAAAGGGTTTTTTTTATCATAAATAATGAAGCCATTAAGTTATTTTCACTTCAGTGCGGCTTAAATAAGGTTTTCTACATCATCTAAAACAAAATGTTCTTCCGACTGTAAGTTGTTGATTAACTTTGAATTTAAGGTCTGTTAAGTTCCAACACAACGTCCGGCAGATTTAAGTATCTTATTTACTAGCATCTGCTCGTGACTTTGCCCGCGTAGATTTCTAAATTAGGTCTAGAGCCCAGGGTATTCAACCGTGCCATTTGCCAGAATCAAAGTATTATTAGTAGTAACCCGAGTTCTAAACTCCGTTTGCTAAATTTCATCCTTATCCGTGCAGCCGTTTTTGCGTGATTGATTAGACATATTCAAACGTTCATATTTATATATTAGGTAGGATTCTATCAGGTATTTCATTAATCGTTGGATGCACAACTTTTCCATACGACATTATAATAATATTAATAAAAGTTTATTTTCAATAGTTTCCCACAAATAGAATTTTAGAAAAAAGAGAACATAACGGGAAAAGGAGAAACGGTGGTACCTGTACTAATGAATATATCAGATATATGGGTGATTTTTTATATTAACCGGGCCAAAATTTGGACCTTTGGTTGATAAAAATATGTTAATATTTCATTTGTTATGCAATACTGTAGGTAAAACAGTATTCCGTAATAGAGACTGTATAGAGCAAAATCTAGGTAAAAAAGACCTAGTACAGAAAGAAGTGGCGCATGAGAAAAGAGGCTTATGTCCAACAGTGGGTTATTTAACAACTGATGATGATGATGATGAGGGTATTATTCAGGTTGCTCTAAAAACACTGTTTGCTACTTATCATCAACATCATTACAGCCCGGTATCACCCACTGCTGGGTATAGGCCTCCCTTTTTCTCTGCCAATCCTCTCTATCTTCAGCATCTCTTGTCCAGGTGTTCTAAGCTAATTTATTTATGTCGTCAACCCAACGTGGTACTTGGTATAATAGAGTTTTATATAGACTGTCTACTCCGAGTAACGACAAAGATTTAGCGGCTTTAAGGATTTCAATAGCATGAATAACATCCAACAATGGAAATAAACAGCTTTGCATTGGCAAAAACACAACTTTATATTCCAAACTGCGAAAATCTCTTTTATACTTAGTTCTTTAAACACGAAAGTTTGTGTCAATGTTTGTTTTTCAATAACATCGAAATGGCTAAAGGATTTTGATAAGTTAAATGTATTTTGGATTAGGAATAATCTAGTTCGAAAAGACTGAGTAATTCTAAAGGAAAACAGCTTTTGCTCATGAACGGTAACATTTCTTTAATTTGAAAAGTTGGATTTTAAATATTAAAGATAAATTCAAATCTAAGCCTGCCAGAGAGAAAACGTAGAAGAGGATATCTTAACAACATATAAATGACCTAGAACAGTAAATGCTTAAAGGTAAAATCTTGTAAATATGATAATTTTAATTATTAACGGCTTACAAATTGATTTAAAGCCAAATAAAAGATACTTTAACATGTACACTAAAATTGCAAAGTATCAGAAGTGCAAATATTACTATAAACAATACTAAAACCCACCAAAAAAACTGAACAATATCTACGTGCAAAACGATCACATTTCGCAAATTTCTTCTTCCAGCGAATTGTGTTGCTGCTATTTCATGAGAGCAAAAGTCTTTTCATAATGAACGCATTGAAAAGGCAATAATAATTGAAGCATATTTTGTAGCGAGATATACTACTCGGATAGCTGAAGCAGATGTTTGTATAGGAAACGTAACATATATTGGTGAATGAAGTTTGATGGATAACAGAGTCGTATTTTCCGATAAGCCGTGTGGTATCCGGCCTAGAATTGACCACCCCCTCTCCTCCCGTGGGTGTCGTAAGAGGCGACTAAGGGAAAATCCAGAAGATGGGCAGCAGCGTCTTCTGTAACTTGACCACCAACACTGCGATCCCCAAGCCGCTTGCCAAGCGTGGGGATTATGGCAACCCCCCCCTCCCAAGAGGGAGGCCTTTGTTCAGCAGTGGACTTCTTCCGGCTGATAATGATGATGAATGATGATGATTTTCCGATAAAGTCGATAATAACCTTATAAACTATTCGCAAGACTCGCATACATGCAACAGTAAAAGAAATGATAAGAATTTTAAAAAATGAATATCCCACACAATGCTTTGCCTTTACAGGAAATCTGAACTCTTATACATAATACTACCTCAGACTCGGCGGTCGAGTAAGCTCTCGCGATACTAATGAGGCAGTGGATATAATAACTTCTAGTAGATAACGATGACTTTTCATACATTCCAACAGATAATAAATGTGTGCATGCTTTTGTTTCGCGTGATTTGTACAAGTCTTGCTCCTTTGTCACTCCAAAAACTCGTCATCAATGCTGCCACAAATTATTATTAAAAAAATAATATAATATTATTATTATTTTTTTAATTAAGTGCGGAACAAAACGTTAAAACTGTGAAAGTGTCAGCTTACAGCTCCGTTTACCAACCCGAGCCGTTATTATAAGGCTTTCAATTCACAACCAATTCCAATTTAATATACACTATGTAACGGATCCGATAAAATCGATTGTCGATACAAAATCGTGTGTGGTGTGTGAAAATGTAGTACAGTGTGTCCTACCACAACGCGTAAAATTAATGGTGTAGCAAAATAAACGGGCCGACGCTGTGTGAATGGGCTGTAAAGTGACGTTATTGCAATAGAAAAGCCAACGCACCAACAGATGGCACCACATACGTACGGAATTAGTGCGGAATAAAATCCTGATCGGCGATTTTTTGGAGAATGTTCGTTTTAAAGGATTTCTAAATTAATAATTATGTTTTCCTATCCGGGAAATATGGATACTCAGGTCTGATGTATCCTGTTTATTTACAAAACTATAAATTTTTGAAGCTCTCATCTAAATTGTGTGTAGTATTCGGCTCAAATTCCCAAATTAGTAATAAGATCCATGTTAGAAGTTGGTTTAGCAGGTGATAAGTGTAAGACGGGCTAAATGGTTTTGGTGGAATAAAAATAAAGAAAATTTTAAGACAAGCCAACTCCGTATTTTTTTTAAGTATTACAGTAGTACAGATACTTCTCCGTACACAGTTTTGTATGGACGAAAACACAAACAAATCATAAATAATATAGGGTCAAGTCTGAGTCCTGAGGTCCTGCTACCGTGTTAACGTTCAAAAAGTGCATTTTATACGACTAGCTTGTTTTCAGCCAGAAGGAAAATTGGAAACGCTAATTTTTCAGCGCGATTCTTTATTTTACACAAAAAGGTTCTATTCCAGGAGTTTCTAGTGCACTTTCGAACACTAAGTGACTTAACGCATTAAAACTTTTAAATAGATATCTACCTACATTTACTTCAATTTGAAATCACGGAAATCATGAACTTTTGATTGTGTTTGATAAAGACCTTCGCAGTTAACATTGAGCATGTCTTAGGGCTACTTAACAAGTATTTTGGCGAGTCCTAGCTTAAGTTTGTTAAGGTAAGTAGTAAGTTAAGTTTGTTTCGTGTAGTTATACTGTTTATCTTTGTAACTTATTACACAGGACGTGTTCTTGTTCACGATATCTTGGTCGGCGTAAGGAACCAAAACGAAGGTAATTATATGGCTTTAAAAGAAAAAAAAGCAATTCCTATTAACAATATGCGTTCATTATTTGTTTATTGCAGCATTAATGTTAAAATTGGTGACAAGTTTCAAGTTTAGAACATTTTCAAATTACGAAATTGGCCTATCACATGACATACGTACTGCCGAAATATTTATTAAAAAAGAAAACATTTATATTTAAATTTAGAACCCCATAAAAACCTGCATGTTGTATTCGCTGCTTATTGTGGCCCGCTGTTTTAGGGATTACGGCCTTTTTATTGTTCTCCCTTTCGACTCAATCTATTTTTAGCAAGATAAACAAGGACAGGAATAGGCCAAAGTGTCATTGTTGGTTTACCATAATTTTATAAACGCTGTCAAGTGAAATGTTGATTACGAATCACCTTAACCTTTAAACCCTCTCCATTTAATTTGAATATTATTGTTGGACTAGCTACAGAAGGTAGGGGATAAGCCCTTTTAGCCAAAATTAATACACTAGAAATATTATACTATAGATGAATTGCATAAATCCCACTGTTAAACAACACAAGACAAATAATAATTGTTTGGTACAATAAAGTAAATAAAAATATTAACAGAAGCCTCGTTATACCTATATTATGAATCACCAAAGCGCTTCATCAGTTCATGAAAAAAATCCAGAGGTATAAAGCTAATAATCAGGCTTGGATGGAAATCGACGCTTGCGATAATATGGGTAACACCTACGAAGGTTGTAATAGGATAATCACGGCTTAATGCAAAGGTATGTTAATGCACGTCATGTCGTACTCGTCCAGATAGTACTTGTCATGTTCTATTGTTCATACTAGTGATCAAGCGTATTGCATTATATCGGACGCAATTCGAATTCAGTAATTGGTGTTTCTTGTGCCGTGTGGTATTCGGCCTAGAATTGACCACCCCCTTTCCTCCCGTGGGTGTCGTAAGAGGCGACTAAGGGAAAATCCAGAAGTTGGGCAGCAGCGTCTTCTGTAACTTAACCACCAACACTGCGATCCCCAAGCCGCTTGCTAAGCGTGGGGATTATGGCAACTCCCCCCCCCTTCTAAAAGGAGGAGGCCTTTGTTCAACAGTGGACGCCTTCCGGCTGATGATGATGATAATGATGAATTGGTGTTTTAGTATAATTTAATTAGCTATGAGACTACCTACATCGTTGACATTTCAATGGGCTTCTACCAGAGTTTGAAACCACACCTAAACAAGATAACTCCATGCATTTACCATTCTATTCGATTTCCATTCGTTAAGCGATTTGCCACTTGTCTAGAGGAGCTCGTTTTTAAACCAGAAAAGCGTCAGCGACGTAGTATTTACATAAAAAAAACAAATACAGTTGAATAGAAAGGCTTTTTATTTCTCGTCGTGTTGCCAAAGTCAACTTATTGAACGTGACTCGGGCCTATCTTGTGCGCCTTAATATTTCTCTCTGTCCCAAGCAGCCGTGCCTAGTCGTAAATCAAAAACAAAAATGACTATAAATTCATTTGCACCATTCAACTCCACTCAAAACTTATTTATGGGAGTAATATTGGGTACGGAGCCATTCTGGATATCAAAGTTTCCTCTAACAACCATATTTATTTCCACGGGACATAGACAGATGTCTTGGTTTTTGCCTGGAACCCGAGAATTCTCTAAAAGTTTTTTTATCTGCCACGTGCAAATCAGGAACATTTTTTTTGGAATGGGTTCACCTTTTTGTACCAGCGGCTTATATGGCTTTAGAATGAAGTGTTCCTGGTTTTCCAAACATAATCTATTATAAATTATTATAAAAAAAACAACATAACATCACGCCTGTATTCCCCGAAGGGGTAGGCAGAGGTGAACATATAGTACACCCACATTTCGCCAGTTATGTTGTAGGTCCCAATGTAATAGGGGGCGATCCTATTGCCATCAACCGGGCACAAATCCAGACTCCGTGCTGCTACTGAGAATAAATTATTATACATTACAATATATGAACTCGATGTACAGAGAAAACTTAAGGATAAATCTCACGTATACTCATCTGTTTTAATAATTGCCTGTCATGACGATATGTGAACTGAAATACATTTACTTACACAAGATGACAAGACTACTGTCAAAGTAATAGTTAACGAGACATTGAACTTGGCAAAAATTGGCTTTAGGCAGGAATGGTCAGCAGCACTAAACGCTTCTTTGTTCAAAGCACATCTTTCCTAACCTAACCATTCCTTAAATAATAACAAATGTTTACCTTATATGCTTTAGGACTAGTACCTATCTTTTTTTTTCGGGAAAATCTTATAGACTTCTTCCGTCCTGGGGGGACGAAGGTGTATGACAGACTCCCATCAGCTAAAACCCTTGGGTGTCCTTCTAGCTCTTGTCCTGCTTTATAAAGTAGATTATTTTCCTTATAAGTCCTAGTGTTATTTCAACCTGTTGCGCTCTTATAGACTAAGGGGATTACACGCGGCACTTCAGGCTGGGAGGCGAGGATCTCGTAGCTGACCTCTGGGCTTAGTGGTGCGACGTTGAAATGACTTACAAATTTCATCTTCGCACAACACCTACGTTATTATTTTCTTGCCACGTTATAGATTCAGATGGACACAAAGTTCTAGTAGGTCCTAGCTAGTTTTAGAGACCTTTTTTGACAAGTCATTGGCAAACAGTAAGTAGCAACAATCCTTAGAGAAGTAGCCAAGTGAGAAGTCAAACCTATTGGAATTTGTTTAGCACAATTATCAGTTACTAAATGGGTTATGTCTATGAAAGTACATTATACCATTGGACAAGTCACTATTTGTGATTGATTAAGTATAAATACGCGACCTGTTAAATTTGAATCTGGACTGTAAACCTCCAATCAAGTCACATTATTGTTGTTGAATGAAAAAATGCCTTCGAACACTGAAATCACTTCTCCGTTAGGCGCGATAGAGCGAACCATCTTATAATCGTGTAAGCTTGGTTTAGTCGGTAAATCTTTCCCCCGGGTGACTTTTATGGCTTTGTAGGCACGACAAGTGGTTGTTACGTCAATTTTTCCTTAGACACGGAATACTCGTGCTGCATTTTTTGTAAGGTCGGGGTGGGATTTTCTATAGGTAATCATTTTGATGTTACATTATTAAGGACATAAGAATCTTTTGCGTTTTCTTTTTCCTTTCTTGTGTTTTATTAGCGTAAAGTGCAATAACGTATCTTGTTAAATATTAATTGTAGAACATTTTTTCTTTCAGACATGAGTTTTTGCGCGAGGGATAAATCCTAGTATATTATTTAAGCCTCCCATAATCTGTATTTCATTAATGGTAACTGTTTATTTGGGAACATTTTGATGAATAATTCTTAATATGATTTTACAAAAAACTTACCCGTAAAATAAATATCTTTAGACCGTAATAAATATTTCACACACTAAATAATATATTACCCAAACGGTCGAATTAACAACATTTTTTTATCATTCAAACTCAATTAAAAGTAACATTAGGAATGTAAACGAATCTATAGACAATACCTACAGTTTATTTTTTGGGTAGTATTTAAAGCAAAACGGATTTCAAACCACTGATTACTGCAACTGTCATTATGATATCACTACATAATCTATATATAATAATATATAATCTAAATATGTATATCTAATAGGAGTCAACATGGGCTTCTACTTCTTATCGTATGGTTGATGAACAACCTGGTGACAGACTTTAAACCGCCTGTAAACATGGGCTAAGCGATCAACTAATAACAACTCCAGCTAATTTTATTTATAATAACATACATACTTAGTTTTTATATGTATTCGTTCAATCTAACAATTGAAATGACGTGTAAAAGTGTTTTTGTAAAACTCATTTGCAGAAATAAAATCATTTATCATATAATGTTATGGTTTTGATCAAGTTGTATTAATCAATTCTAAAGATTCGACTTCAATGCAATGTTGCCTGCAAACCCTACGATACGAGTGATGAATGTGAGCTAGTCTGCACCAACAGTCAGTAAAACAGATGGACTGGTTCTGTTGATCTATTTACGACTAAAGGGGATATGGCGATTAGCCAGCTGTTATTTTAGCAGCACTGTTTCATAGTAACTGTCTTTGTAACAGATATGTGATGAACAACAATGCCACGGTATCAGTAGAAATTTCCGTTATTGAGAATTTAGAATACAATTTAGGAGTTTTGTATTTCAGACTGACTTGTTGATAAAGGTGTATTTTTGTAAGGACCTTTAGAAAAGTGACTAAACGAATATATGAGGCCAATGTTAGTGGAGTATCGGGTAGGGAAAGACATCAGCGAACATACTTAGACCAAATCGGAGATGTAAAGCAAAAGGGTCAAGTGAGGAGTACCCTTAACGACGAGTGATTAGAGGAGACAAGCGTGTATGAGGAATGAGATGCGAGGGAATGAGGCGAAAGAAGTAGCTCAGATCAAATGGAAATCCGTGGTCTCTGCCTACCCTTCTGGGAAACGGGCATGACGTTTTTTATGCTTTTAAAATAGTACTTTTTAAACTCAATACTAAAGGCAGCTTCCAAAAACGTCACCCCTTCACCACTTTTTAGTGCTATAACTGAGAAGAAGAAACGGCGTAACAAACTCCTCGGCAGGACAGTCCAACTTTTAAAAGCTAGCTTGGTGATCTATGCTCGATCCTTCTCTGTATAAGAAGAGGTCTTTGTTCAGCAGTGGGATAGCAATAGACTAGTATTTTATCTATTATCACCGAACGAAATATCTCTGATGGATCGAGCGTATTTTGTACATTCAAAGCCTATGCCTTTAATATACTGCATGCAAATAATCAAGTCTATCCATCTAGTCGTTAGTTTTTAAATCTCTTAATAAATACTCGTTAATGAAATGGGAGGAGAAAATGAACACGTGATTTACTTCAACAAGTTAATTAAACGAGATTTATTGAAGGCACAAGAGAGCTTTAACACTATTTTAATTAACTTATGTGGTGTTCTTATATAAATCCATTTTCCTAGCCATGTCGGTAATTTTCTAACGTAAAAATAAGTGCATGAGGTTGCAAAAGCTGTAATAATTAGGTTTTAACTCTAAACTAGTGGTTTTTAATATACAGAGGATAAGCTGCGCTGGCCTCGGTCAGCCTTTAGATCGGTCACCGTTTTTCATATGTTGTAATACTTGATTGGAGTTTCATCTACATCTATGCTCTACCGATCCCTTAGGAGAATTCAAGCAATTAATCATGAAACTTTGTTATGCAGAGAATATACTTAGATCCAAATAATAGTTACAAGAACCATTAGATACAGCCCAGGATTGGAACTTTGCCCAATAAAATCCTCTGCCTACTTGATTGAAGCTAACGCCTCGAGCAAACTATTATTCTACGTGGGCGGTAGTAAGATTTATTGGTGTTCTAGCGTTTTTGCCCGGCTCTCATAGATTATTGGAAACATAGCCTTTAGCCAAGTAAACATGGCCCTTGTTAGTCGTAAGAGATTATGGAAATAAGCTATAAAACTTCTTATCGACCTACAGTTTGCTACATATACATTGGATTTTTGAATACCGGGTTTTAGTCAGAAAATACACTTTTGAACGGTTTAAAAAGAAAATAAATAAATGATAAACTTTGAAATTTCTACCAAAAATAATAATTGAAATATAAGAACGAAGTACTGACAATCAAAGATGATTTTCAATACAAAAAATCATACAAAATAGTGTATTTCCCATAACAATATGTAAGTGACAGAATCGACAGAAGTGGCAAAGCTTTTCAGATAGTCACAGATTAAGAAACAGAGACAATAATAACATATCTTAGTAGCGAAGAAGACGTTATTGATAAGGGCAAAGGTGTGATTTGGTAGTTCAGCCACGCAGAAAGGTTTAGTGTAAGCCGATTAGCGAAGGATTTATCGCGCACGTGTATTTATTATCATTCGGATTATTTTCCCGAAGGGGTAGGCTGTTGGGAATTATGATTTGCCATAGTAGGCTTAGTTAACCAACAGAATGCAAAGATGGAGTCACCTGCTCATGTCTTTGAAAATTTTCTGCGAGCTACTTAAATTTAACTATCCTCTCCAAATTTGAACTTCTCAGCCAATCTTAACAGAGACTGCACTAATGTATGCGCAAAAAGGTCCACTCTAGTCAGTTTCACACTTATAGTCAGATAGGATGGACCTTTACAAATGCAGAGAGATTAGGCGCAGGACTTACAGCTTACCAGTTATTCCAAGGCAAAGGGATCGGAGCAATAGCTATGTCAAGAACGGTTACCGCTTTTAAGCAATTGATTAATTTGCGTGGTAAATAATTATGAGCCCAAAGCAGATATTATGTAACATTCTATTGTTACATACTTGAACAAAACACAATTATGTAGGTCATGAAATATTTGCTCCATACCGGATCGAACCCTCAGAGGTTTGCTACCTGTGCGGAAGTATGTTGGTATGCAAAGGTCACCTTACACATACCCTTACACGTCCAGCTATTTATCATAAATCCGACATAAGGGTAATAACAAAAGATAGAAACCTTTTAAAGATTTATTGGGAGGGCTGAACACAGCTGCAGAAATACTATGGTACCTAGGGTAAGATAAAGATGTCTTATAAGATCTAAATGTAGAAAAATATAAATATAGACTACTTTCAAAAAAAAATTTATTTAGAAGTATGCTGCTTTATGCTTGTTGTAGTACTAAAAATAACAAGCAGCTTTGCAGTAGGCCCAGAAAAGCTAGCGAGGTAAATTAGATTTATTAAAAGATATTTTGGTGGGCAGTATATGACGAAAGTCAGAAGAATGAAATGAAGGCAGGTTTGTGGCCCTGCAGGTAAAAAGCCGCCTTCAAAAAACATGAACTCAAAAGTGAAAACTAATATTTTAATCACTTCACTTTACATAAGCGAAGTTGAGGTCGAAGTGAATATTCGTATTACAAACGAAATTATATAAAGAAAGCATGGGCCATTGTGTACAGCTGTGTGTAACTTTGTTGACACTAATCTTGACTGAAAGCTTCCACCGATAAGTCAGACTTTTATAAATTAAGACAAGGAAGCGCTTACTCCGCCAAAAAAAAGCTGTGTTGTTTATGCAAATGCTTCTTGCGATAAAATTTATTATATTGCTTAGTTAGATATCTTGACAAAGCTTGGTACTTATTTTTCTTGTCGCGTAAACAATTTGGGAGTTTCTTGTTGGGTTGAATTTGGGATGAGAATCTTTACAGCTTTGATGTAGATCCAGATTATGTCTTTATATTCGTATTTATTTATTTGTTTTTAAACAAAGACAGTGAAATAGAGAGTAACGTAATATTTGATTTAACAAATTGACTAACCAATTTGAGTGGCTAAGCGGTTGGACTGCTGCGCTGAGGGTTGCGGGATCGATTCCTGCACGGGACAAATATTTGTGCGATCCGCAGATGTTTGTCCGAGTCTGGGTGTATGTGATATTTCATGTTTGTGAAACGCAGCTATGGAGCGAAGATTTGGAAAAAAAAAACATCTAAAGAAAAAGCTCTTTACCCATTTTTTGATTGGTAATTTTTATCTTCAACCGTCGAATTTTCAACCGTCAAACTATATACGAAAGATAAAATTGTAATTTTGGCAGTTAATGTATGGAAAATAATTATGTCAAATTTATTCTACTGATAAAAATTATCTTACGAGTGATAAATTTGCGCTTAATAAATAAAATTAAAGTTCATCTTTAATTTTCCATAATTTCTTTGCGACGCTGGTTTATTTCATTGAAGTAAGTGAATTGATTTTAATTATAATATCATTTGACAGGGAATAATAGTCATTAATTTTGTTAAGGTTGATAAAATCATAGGCAGGCCTTTGGCATTTCCTTCATTAGGGACAAATCTCGTGGGAAACGGGAATCCGATTTTCGCCTCATAAATTACAAGCGTTGCCTTTTCTTGTCTTCGTTTGACTTAGAAAATGTCTTCATTACACAGACGAATGTTATCTATATATTTACTGTAGTCCCCATTACCGCAAGTATCTAGGGTAACCCTTGAGCATAATTATTATAGTTTGGCAACACCGTTCCCTATTTCCATGAGAATTCCGATGAAATTAAAGGGTTTTCATGTGGATTGATGCATACCGTGTTAAACATTAAGACCACTTTGAAGTTATCTACGGGAGGCGTAATTAAAGGTGGTATTATAGCTATTCGCCCCGTGTACAGAGTTATTAAAGAGTTTTTAAAATTATGCTGGATCCATATAGTCTAATTTTAATGTACTTACAGGAGATGGGTGACCCAATTTATCTAGGCAATTAACTTCAACATACATCGCTTTAGTCAAACAGTACTTTGTTTACCAGCGGAATTTCTATATCAGTAGTACATGTTTAGGTATCTCAAAGTAACGTCCATGAATGCAAAGTTAGTTTATAGAATATTATTTGGAACCTAATGAAAACTATATTTGATATTAAAATAGAATTACCAACTTTCAAACAACAAGTTTACCGGAAATTTCAGTTAGGTATATTAACAAACAATTAAAATCTTCCAACATAATAGGTATCAAATAAAAATGGTTATATAACTTTCTAGAATATCCATCTTTGATAGAGCTTTTGAGATCAATGATAAATTCACGACAACACTATTTTCACACACCGCGCTGCGCCGTGACAACAAACACGCTTGTTTACCAGTTACCAAGGCAACCCTAGTTACATACCAATCGCAGTCGTTTTGGCACTAAAACGATTAGCAGGAGCGGCCGTCATTAGCTGATAGCTGTGGCCAGACGATGTCAAAGTGTTCATTTCAGTCGAGAGACTCAAATATTGACAGCAGACTTTAATTCAAGCAGTCGGGGGCTTCGAAAATAGCTTTCGTTTTTACATTATAGGAAATATCATTGGCTGTTAATATTGTAGGTATTATTTCCAGATAAGTACCTATAATCATTGTTAAATATGAGGGGACGGATTCATATCGGAATTCCTTTCGACGAACCCGATATAGGCCGATAATGGCAATAGGCTAGACACCTATTATAAACGATTCCTCCCTCCGGTCTACCTCTCCTACATTTAAATGAGCTGAGCCCGACAGGGCCAATATTGACCCCTATCAGAAACATTTGCATTGTTGAAAAGCAATAAAGATTTGTAACAGAATGTTCCGTGTGGTATCCGGCCTAGAATTGACCACCCCCTCTCCTCCCGTGGGTGTCGTAAGAGGCGACTATGGGAAAATCCAGAAGTTAGGCAGCAGTGTCTTCTGTAACTTGTCCACCAATACGATCCCCAAGCCGCTTGCCAAGCGTGGGGATTATGGCACCCCCCCCCCCCTTCTAAGGGGAGGCCTTTGTTCAACTGTGGACTTCTTCCGGCTGGTGATGATGATGATGAAGCACGTGAAAAAACGAAAATACCTACCTTTGCCATTTCGGGTACTTTCATATTCACACGGAATTAATTTATGTTGGTATGTAAACTTGTAAATACCATACACAAACATCCTGATTCCATACAAATTACAGCAGCTTGTATAAATGAATGTTTATATTACTGCGATTGATGCCGGTAAGTACATAAAGCCTTATACACTCTATAGCTAGTGCGCTAATTAATTAGCGTACTTCGGCTCGAGCCGCGGTTGTACGCTTCCTCAAACATTTGCCAGAGTAAACACCATACCTGCGTCTACAGGCTTGCGCACAGAAAAATATATAACCCTCTCCTGCTTCGTTGTACCACAATACACACGGCAGTTTAGTATATCTGCTTTGTGGACTGTCATAGTGTTTGCTTTGTTTTACGCATGCGTAATTTGTTATGGTAGGTTTCGTATTTGGGTGGTAAGAGTAAATATGTAAGGAAGTCTGATCGACAACACGCAGTGCAAGGGTAGTGTTTAAAGCTAGTTATTAGGGTTTAGAGAGGAGAGGTTTTTGAATCAGTTACGGGCTGGTATAGTTAAAACCATGAATGCATGCATTCGCGTCGGCAATCTTATTGTAAATTCCATGATGGTGGCGAGCTAATTCACATTTATCTAAACCAGTAAGTCACCTATTATGATTGACCGCTAAACCGGAAGTCGTGGGTTCGATTACCACCCAGGACAAATCTTTGTGTGATGAGCATAATCATTTGTTCTGTGTCTGGGTGTAATTGATCTATATTATGTATGTATTTAGAAATATATAAGTATGTTTATCAGTTGTCTGGTTGCCATAAGTCTTACTCTGCCTAGAATCAGATGACCGTGTGTGAGTTGTCCCATGATATTATATTAAATTCATCATCTGTGATGGTGTTAGGTGTAGTAGGTAATCCTACTGACGTATTTTATACATCAATCTCAAATCAATCAAATTAAGTATGACACGAAGAAAGCAAAATCAACAAAGTTGCAATATCCAATCGTTATCACTGTTCATTTATTATTCCTAAAATATACCTTTGTCGGTAGTTAAATGCCTTATACTCATAAACCTTTCCCATTTACGAGCCTTTTATTACCTGTAATACACTGTTATACCACATACAACTTGCGAGGTCGCTTCTGTGACCTATTTCCCTTTGTAAATTATAATAATGCCAAATAAGTTATAGAAACAAAAATAAATGTGAAGTCCGTGTGGCCACTAACTCGGTATGAATGGGGTCTCATTAAAATTTCTCGTGGATATTGCAAAGGTCTCAAGTTGCGGCTAGAGAGAGACCACTATAAAGTGCAAGATTGTAAGTAGGTTTTGTTTGAATTGTTATTAATATAGTTATTGGTAAATTAACTAAGCGTTTAAAATTTAAATGTTTGTACTCCACTCCACTATTCTTTTAGGTATATAACAAAGCGGATTTGGAGGAGGTTTACCACTAATGAATAAAGCTCATGAACAAAGACTATGTAACTACTACATATGTATGTATGTCAGCGACGTTAATGGTTACTTAAACAGACACTAAGTAAAGATTTCACTATGAAAACTTTACTTAGTGATAGTTTAAGTAAACATTAAATGACTCTGAGTTCGGTGATAAGAGTTAGAAACTCGGAATTCCCGATTAAGCACACAAGTAAAATCTCTTTTTCTGACGGGTAATGCACTGGGCCTCCTAACACCAAGGGGGGGAGGATGGAAGGGGGCGAGAAAGGGGGGAGGGGGGGGGGCATTATGTGATACACCACATCACCCCCCAGACAGTTGACATCGTGCAATGTGGATGAGATCTCCCAACACAAGTCAAACCTGAGAAAACGAATGTTTAAACAGTTTTTGTCGAAGTTAATCTCCTGTAATATGAATAATTTTATGGTATGCAAAACGTAACTTCCTGGTATTACCATCGTAACGTAAACCAGTACTGTGGAGTCGTCACATTTTACTGCTGTTTACTAACATTGGTGTACCCCGTGGTTTTATGTCATTTCTCTCCGAAGCTCATTGAATAGAACCTTCATGTGATGCCAATGTCTCAAACGTATTTCATTCATCATGTTTCACCATAATTAGCCGCTGTATGATACCATACAATCAGCAAATATACAACCATTATGAGCATTTACTATGGCGAACTGGCAACGTCGCGCTCTGATGGTAATTTGTTGATATTTAAATGAAATTGTTTGAAAATTGACAATGTTCGCATAAAACTATATCCGTATAAACAATTTTAAGCGTGCAATGTAATGTTTTTTTTTTAAAAAAAACGCCGCCCCGCACTATGAGTCTCTCTTGTATCGTAGGTGCTTTTCACAAACATGCAATATCACATACACAAACACCCAGACTCGGGACAAATATCTGCGGATACATACATACATAAAGTCACGCCAATTTCCACGAGGGGTAGGCAGAGACCACGGATTTCCATTTGCTACGATCCTGACATACTTCCTTTACCTCATTCACTCGCATCACATTCCTCATACACGCTCGTCGGTTAAGGGTACTCCTCACTTGACCCTTTTGTAGAACATCTCCGATCTATATCTGCGGATAACACAATTTTTTGTCCCGTGCGGGAATCGAACCCGCAACCCGCAGCGCAGCAGTCCAATCGCTTAGCCGCTGCGCCAACCAGGTTGTTTGCTTGTCAAATAATGTAAATAGTATTGAAATTAATTGCTTTTAGAATTTTTTTCCTTTTTTACAACAAAATAAGGCGCTATTTAAATGTTCCCTATACACACATGACACTTTATAAATAACAAACCTAACAAGCGTTAAATACACGGTATAAGATGTCAGCCAAAGTAACTACAACTGTATATTTATTAAGAGTTCGTGGACAATTTCCAAACAATGTCATTCAAATATCATACAAAAACGCTACGTTGCAGAAGAAGCTCTGAGTTTTGGAAACGCTGATGTAATAAAGTCGTCAATCGCTGCGCTGTACGCCCAAACGGCATAGTAAATGCCGGATTTGATTTTCATAATCGAGTGTCAAAAGCTTCTATGCTACTCTCTGACGTAACTGACATTATATTTTTAATAGTACAGCAAAAAAAAAATCTACTAGTGAGATGAAACGGAAACTGGAAAATAATTGAAAAAAAAAAATGGTACAAGGTTAAAGGTAACATTTTTTTCAATTTTTTTCCAGTTTCCCGTTTCATCTCACTAGTAGAGTTTATTTTATTTTGCTACAAATTTAATAAAAGCCTTTTAAGTTTAATATAATTTTTATTATTATTCTTATATTATATTCCAACTATATTACGTCCAACTTTTATTTCCTGATAAATTGTAAAAGGCTCTACCACATCATCATCAGCTGGAAGACGTCCACTGTTGAACAATGGCCTCCCCCTTAGAACGTCACAATGAACGACAACTTGCCATTTGGCTCCACCTATATTGGCTTTATTGTCTTCCAAACTGATAGTGTAGTCTGCAGTAAGACAGTTCTAAATCAATATTGAATCTCAATTTCGATAATACGATTGTAAAACCAATTACGAATTCTCCAACGAACCTATTTCACTAACAAATTGGTAGTCGAACTACTACGTATCTTTGTAGCTCTATCTAATTAATCTGAGCTATGTTACTACTTGGTAGCAACCCCCTTAGTTAGTCTATAAAGTTGTAGTTATCAAGTACCAGTTGCATCTAAGAACATAAGTGTACATTATTGCATAACATAACTAAATAAAATATAAATTGCTGTGTGGTATCCGGCCTAGAATTGACCACCCCCATTCTTCCCGTGGGTGTCGTAAGAGGCGACTAAGGGAAAATCCAGAAGATGGGCAGCAGCGTCTTCTGTAACTTGCCTACCAATACTGAGATCCCCAAGCCGCTTGCCAAGCGTGGGGTTTATGCCCCCCCCCAAGGAGAAGGCCTTTGTTCAAGAGTGGACGTCTTCCGGCTGATGATGATGATAAACATAACATCACACCTGTATTCGCCGAAGTGTAGGCGTGTAGTAATTAAGTAATAGGGGGCGAGCCTATTGCCATCAACCGGACATAAATCGAGACTCCGTGCTGCTACAGAGAGTTACCTAATGAAAAATTCAGTAACACTTTGCCCGAATTGGGATTCGAAACCAGGGCCTCATGCTCAGCAGTGGCACTTAGCGACCACTAGACCAAGAAGACATTCTGGTAAAAATACAAAATCAAAAATAATAATATTGTCGGACTAAACGGACGGACGGTAAACACGCACGAAAACGCAGCAACTCATCGTAGAAATGCAGATTCGAGAAAAAGTCAAAGAGGTTTTACGAATCAGTGTTGTATAAAATGACGTTAAAGATCATCTGTGTCACACAAGACTCTTGACTTATGACACGTGGTTAAAGCCCTCATCACTCCATGAAGGTTAAAGAAAAGAAGTACCTACGTACCATCCTTATCACGTACAAACAGACAGGTCCCGACTCAACATCTTTGGACCCTTTTCAAAGAGTTTTGGGCCACGTCTCTACAATGTAGCTGCTGGTTGCGCTCAAGTGCTTTGAAAATCGTGATTTTCGAAAATCAAACGGTTTGGTTATAAACATATGTACATACCTCTTGAAATTAAACAGTCAATAAAAAAAAAAAGGTGTGTTATATTAGAGATAGCTTCGAGTCGAGTCGAATAGGTAGGTAGGTTGTAGTTTTATATTGGACAGCTTATAAATATATTTTTTGTGATTAAAATCTTAGTCCAACAGAGAAAATTGTTCAGATTGATGGTCTGAACCTCACTCATTAAAATCACAGATTTCTGATACACCTTGTATATATTTTATATATTAGTATGTAAACACGTACCTGTAGCATGTAACTTTCTCAATGGATCCACAATAGCGAAGTACCGGTCTGCGGACAGCGCTGTCAGCGTGAACACTGAAACGCCAATACTGACGTCCTTAGCAGCTTCTGATACTCGGCACACAGTGGCTCCCCATGGCCAGGACTCCACTGTGTACACGATGGAAGTGAATGGCACGCACGTGATGATGACCAAGAGATCTGCCAGCGCCAAGGAGAGGATGTACCTGAAAAAAAAAGTTCATTTTTAACGTGAGTAGATAAATACATGCGGCGTGTATGTTTTGACAGCTAACTTTTTTTATATAGTGTTGCAGATTATTTTAAATTAACCAATGTTATAGGCGTGGTGGTCTACTGGTTGGTATACCGGATTTGTATGCACAAGGTTGTAGGTTCAAACCCAGGCAAGTATCAATGCTACTTTTTCACTGTCATAAATGCTTTCTTAGATTTTCTAAGACACCATTGACTAACAGACGGGAAACATCGTCAGGAAACCTGAATTTAATAAATATATATAATAAATTTGGCATGTAGAAAGTTTAAAACCCGAGAAAGGACAGGGGCTACTTTTTTTAAATTCTATCCTCTAAGGTGTTTAAATAGGAGTTAACCGGGCGACGCCGCGGGCAAAAGCTATATATATATATGTTAATAATTATTACCAACAATCTAAATTAATGCGAGTGAAGCCGCGGGTAAAAGCTTGTTTGTCATAATGCGCCTTTTAAGTTATTATAAGACACTGATTAATTTGCAGGTGTCGAGTGTATAGCGAATTAATTAGTGGTGTCTTGTGACAGACTTGCACAGCATATAGCAACAGGCATATCATGAGCTTAGGGTTATGATCGGTCAGGCGAAACGTGTGTGGTTGCTTCATGCACATCATAGCACTGCCACAACTGCACTCAATGCTACACATATTGCCTGGTAGATTTAAATTTCAAGCAATCCAATCGCTGAAAATATTAGGTAAAATACATTTCAAAAAGGTAACTCAGAGGTAAGCCGATAAAAAACTAATATAATATGTCAAAGAAGAATCAGTGATTTGGATACACTTTTAGACATGTGGATATTTCAAATGTAATGCCAAAAATCGGGTTTTCTATCCCAGCTTATCGACTTAATACGTATATCGGTAGTGAACATCAAATTTACCTGTACTAAGCAGTTTGATACGTGGATTGGATTGAGGAAAAAATATTCATGTATTATTTGAGATCATCTTCTACGAGTTTTTTTTTTTTAAAACGAGATATTAGGCTGGTCACTTTTTCTCTCTATTTTATGATACGGGTATAAAATCACGCGGGTTATTCTCAAAGGTGTAGTTAGAGGCGTTTTCTATTACAAGAAACCTACCTAATATAAGTACCTAGATTTTTAAGATCTTATAAAAATGCCAAAATTATTTGTCGTGTACAAGGATTAAACCTTATAAAAGAAGTCTAATTACATTATTTTGAGCATTGCTATCTGAACTCTTTAGCGGAGTGAAGCAAAATCCAATTTCAAAATTTGAATCTTTAAAAAACTTTGTCATTAAAAAGTCATGAGCATCTGTTACCAGTCCACAATTCGCGATCGTACTTATAATCACAATTCACAGAACCACATTCCTTACCATGAGCTTGCATCGAAAGTCATTTTCCATTGTGGAAGCCAGACAACACTACGTGAAGTGTAGTGCGGCGTCTCACTTGCACAGCGGAAAACTTTCATTGCAAGTAGTAGCTTTCATAGTAAACCCGCTGGATGCAACTGAGAAGTACTTATTACACTTTTGATTTAATAGAACTAACTTTAATCCTTATTCAACTTGTCTCAAGCTTATCCATAAATTCATCGGAATCTGTTCGACAGATATGATAAAGAGGAACATAAAACGGTCTTCTTTAAAATGGAGAGTTTTCTCATTTTAACCTCATCCCGGTCCAGTAAAGCCCTCTTAGTGAATATAAAATTTCATCTCGGTAATACGAGAAGAAAAATATTGTACTTACGAGCTGGGTTAAAAGACAGAGGCATAACAGAAGGTTTAAGCGTGTTAGGCTGATTATATTATTGTCAAAGTCGTCGGAAACATTTCAACGAGATACGAATGAAACAGGGGCCCAAGACAAGTTATAAAACGATATGTAGAGTTCGACTAATTTTGATCTAGACAAATGTCATATAATTATGTTTTCTTCTCGATTTCTATTCGTCAAGCGTTTTGCTTAAACGGCTCCCCGTGTGCCTATGTTCAATAGTGGACGTCTTTTGGCTGATGATGATGATGATGAAGCGTTTTGCCACTCGTCTAAGGCCCCTGAAAAGTACGATAGAAAGTTATTTCAACTTGTACTTCTGCCATTCACATACTGATCCTTGATGTTACATTTATCGGACATAAGCCTTGACAACGGTGATATTACTCACAATGAAATGTAAAGCTGGGTCCAGATAAATGAAAACAAATTTAATATAATATAATTAACTAGATGTGCCCGCGACTCCGTCCGCGTGGAAATTCGGAAACAGCAAAAGTATTTTTAAATTGTTTTTAATATATTAGCTAAGTTTGAGCGAATTCGATTTAGTAGTTTTTACGCCATGCCGTACTATTTTATTACATGTATAGCTGTTGCCAGCGACTTCGTCCGCGTGTATTTCGGATAAAACACCAGTAGTAAATTGAACTTTTAACAGAAAAAAATACCTACCAGGCAGGCTTTTTTAAGGTTAAAAATCTTTAAACCACTTATTTAACTAAGAATACTTTCCGGTATTTAAAAAAACCGCAAAATTGAACGGTAATTACGGAAGTTACAAAAAGTCTATTGAAAATAATATATAACTGAAGAAGAGAACATAAATAAATCCATTTTGTGCGTTTCTGAGTTCCTGTACATTGAAACTACTGTAGAAAAAAAAATGCCAAGGATAGACAACCGTGACGGCCTGATTGGCGCAGTGGCTAAGCGATTGGACTGCTGTGCTAGGGGTTGTGGGTTCGATTCCCGCAAAAAAATTGTGTGATCCGTAGATGTTTGTCCTGAGTCTGGGTGTTCGTGTATGTGATATATTAAGTTTGTGAAATGCACTGATGCCAAAATTCCTAGTGTGGGGCGACGTTTTATTTAAGAAAAAAGAAACCTATACAATACAACCCATTTTTATTATTTTGGATGTTTTGTCTGTTTGTCGGTTTATTCGAATAGTAAACCATTGCAGTTAACTCTTATAAAAAAAAATTGTTATAAAACATATCATAACGACACGCCTGTATTCCGCGAAGGCGTAGGCAGAGGTGCACATATTGTACCTACTCCCACTTTATCGCTATATATTTCGCTAGGTTTGGTGTAGATCCCAATGTAATAGGGGGCGAGCCTATTGCCATGAATCCGGCACAGTATCTCAACAGACAAAATGTATAGAGAACTCGTGACCTAAGAGTAAGCGTCGTACGATTGTGTGTGCGTGTAAGAAGCAGCTAAGTATTCATAATATTAAAGGCTGCTTTAAGGCTGCGTGAGTCAATGGTAATGGTTGATTTTGAATGTCATGGCGAAGGCGAATAAGTCTGTACAGTGTACACTCAGCCGAATTACACAGGATAAAAAACTATCTTGCTGCTAGAATGTCAATATATGACGCTGCCTTTTAAAAATCTATTTAAGACCGTAATTTTTGTTCTGCATCGTGAGGAAACCGGCACACCTGAGATATTTTTCAACGGTGTGTAAAGCCATGTCAGAGGCCTACAGGCGGTTTAAACTCTGACACTAGGTTATTCATCAACCATACGATACGAAGAAGATCCAAAGAGTCAATAAGAACCACGTCCGTTCGCATTAGCAGTGACAATGTGAGTAAAGATGGCGCGAGAACGCCCCCACCCTTTTTAAAAATGCAGCGTACATGCGTATAGCCGTACCCATACTGGCGCGGCGTGATTTGGAAGTTTTACTTCATCTATATCTTATAAACCGATTTCTTAATTTTTTTATATAAAATAGGTATTAACATGTACTTTTTGAATATTGGAGTTTGATAGCGATATATCTATGTGAAATACAATATATTTATATATTTTATTAGTACACTTAAAGAAGTGCCTAACGATTAAACACGTTATTGTGGCTAATTTATAAAAGATAGATACATACTATCAAGGATTTTTTTGTAGATCTTTTAGAGACCATCATTTTTGTAATACATACTTTTGGTGTATGATCGACGTATGCGAGGATAAGAGCTCGAAAGCGCATTTTCATCCGACTTGCTTCAAATTTATCGTTACTGCTCAGCTCCTATGTGTTTTAGCGTTATGTTATATAGCCTATAACCTGGCCAGGCGTATGGACTACAATCGTACCAAGTTTGGTTAAAATCCCTTTTGTAGTTTTTGACCCATGCGTGCACATACAGACAGACAGACAGACAGACAGACCGACAAAAAATTTACTAATTGCATTTTTGGCATCAGTATCGATCACCAGTTATCCTCCAATAATAATTTTGAAAATATATTCAATGTACAGAATTGACCTCTCTACAGTTTTATTATAAGTACTAGATGTGCCCGCGACTCCGTCCGCGTGGAAATTCGGAAACAGCAAAAGTATTTTTAAATTGTTTTTAATATATTAGCTAAGTTTGAGCAAATTTGATTTAGTAGTTTTTACGACATGCCGTACTATTTTATTACATGTATAGCTGTTGCCCGCGACTTCGTCCGCGTGTATTTCGGATAAAACACCAGTAGTAAATTGAACTTTTAACAGAAAAAAATACCTACCAGGCAGGCTGTTTTAAGTAGGTTAAAAATCTTTAAACCACTTATTTAACTAAGAATACTTTCCGGTATTAAAAAAAACCGCAAAAATTGAACGGTAATTACGGAAGTTACAGAAAGTCTATTGAAAATAATATATAATTGAAAAAGAGAACATAAATAAATCCGTTTTGTGCGTTTCTGAGTTCCTGTACATTGAAACTACTGTAGAAAAAAAAATGCCAAGGATAAAAGACAACCGTGACGACCTGATTGGCGCAGTGGCTAAGCGATTGGTTGTGGGTTCGATTCCCGCAAAAAAAGTGTGATCCGTAGATGGTTGTCCCGAGTCTGGGTGTTTGTGTAAGTGAAATTTCAAGTTTGTGAAACGCACCCACGATACAGGAGAAATTCCTAGTGTGGGGCGACGTTTTAGAAACCTATACAATACAACCCATTTCTATTATTTTGGATATTTTGTCTGTTTGTCGGTTTATTCGTAATTAAGTTATAATAGGGAATCATTGCAGTTGACTCTTATAAAAAATATTGTTATAAAACATACGACAACGACACGCTTGTATTCCGCGAAGGCGTAGGCAGAGGTGCACATATTATACCTACTCCCACAATTTCGCTAGGTTTGGTGTAGATCCCAATGTATCAGAAAAAAATTATAGAGAACTCGTGACCTAAGAGTAAGCGTCGTACGATTGTGTGTGCGTGTAAGAAGCAGCTAAGTATTCGTAAGATTAAAGGCTACTTTAAGACTGCGTGAGACAATGGTAATGGTTGATGTTGATGGTCATGGCAAAGCATAAGGCTGTACACTCAGCCGAAATCGTTATACACAGGATAGAAAATCTATCTTGCTGCTAGAATGTGCGCCTCAATGATGTTATAGCTGAAGGATGCCTTTGAGCTAGAAGTCGTTAAATTACTTTGACAGAAATAAGTTCCGGAGAACCGTATGTGTAACTTGCTGCGAGAATTACAATTGTCTGTAATTTTTTCTCATTACCTCATAAGGTAATGAGAAAAAATCTATATGTATACATATAATAAAATCGTAAACGACCCGTGTCTGTACATTTAATTTTAAAAAAGAAAAACTATTTATACGCTCTGTATTTATGTCACCGACGCCAAGAATATAATTTTTAAAATTTTTGTCTGTTTGTTTGTTTGTCTGCGTCTGCGTTTGAACGCTAGTGCGTTCTCAGAAACGACTGAACCGATTTGAATGCAGTTTTCATTGATGTATTGTGGCAGCTTCCCATAATATTTAGTATTTGTTTCATTTTAATCGGTTCATAAAAAAAAAGTTACGTCCATCTTTACATACATGTCAATCTTTACATAGTAGTACGACTGTCAAGTCAGATGTCGCAAGTTCAATTCCCGGCACGCACCAATGTCTTTTCGAATTCATGTGCGTACTATAAATTAGTTATCAGTTGCTAAAAACGGTGAAGGAAAACATCGTGAGGAAACCGGCACACCTGAGAGATGTTTCAACGGTGTGTAAAGCCATGTAAAGTCCTACAGGCGGTTTAAATTTAAACTCTGACACCAGGTTATTCATCAACCATACGATAAGAAGAAGATTCCAAAGAGTCAATAAGAACCACGTCTGTTCGCATTAACAGTGACAATGTGAGTAAAGGTGGCGCGAGAACGCCCCCACCCTTTTTAAAAATGCAGCGTACATGCGTATAGCCGTACCCATACTGGCGCGGCGTGATTTGGAAGTTTTACTTCATCTATATCTTATGAATAGGCTCAATCGGGATAATATAAATTAAAAGCAGTGGACTGTATATATGGTTGTATTGTTTGCTACAAAGTTAACGCGACCGTATAACAAAAGAGTGCCCGTAGCGGAGCGCGTCTGAGAGCCGAGTGGTCGAGTGGTGGCGGGGCTGGCCGCGGCGCTCGCGCGGAGCCGGTTCGGTCCCCGCGACCCCTCGCGTTCCCCGCGGTTGCTCGGTGCGTTTATGATGCGCCGACATATTCCCCGGGTTGAAAGGAACTCTTCAATTGCTGACAGGAAGGGGGCAAATGCAGTTGAAGGCACGACGTATGGTGCCCCTCTTCGTCTTCAATTCTGCCACTCTCGTGACCCCGTCGACGCCGGGATAGGTCTGTATGACCCGGCCCAGGGACCAGAGCAGAGGTGGCGCTGTTTTGTCCTTGATCAGGACTAAGGACCCCGGCTGCACTTCGCCTCTGGAATGAAACCACTTCGATTTCGCCTGCAGCAGAGAAGTATATTCGTTATGGAATCGTTGCCAGAAATGCTGCCTGATGAACTGGATTCTCTTCCAACGATCCAGCCTCGTGATGTTGGCTTCAGTCACCTGAGGATGCGGTACCGATAAGAATGGCCGTCCAATTAGAAAGTGAAATGGAGTGAGTGCCGAAAAATCGTTAGGGTCCGAAGAAAGAGGAGTAAGAGGGCGTGAATTTAAGACTGCCTCAATATGAGTGAGGCAGGTAGCCATCTCCTCAAATGTAAAATGAGTAAAATGCAGTAACCTTTTTAAGTGATGCTTACAAGATTTGACAGCAGCTTCAGCCAAGGAATTAAAATGAGGGCTGTACGCAGGAGTGAAAATGAAATCAATACCCTGCTGCGCGATTTCAGATGCAACATTTGATGATTGTAAAAACCTATACATCTCATTTGATGCACCTACGAAATTAGTCCCGTTATCGGACGTGATGCTTCGAGGCTTGCCACGACGCGCCACGAAACGATTTAAAGCGGCCATGTAAGCCTCCGTAGTGAGGTCGGAAACGAGTTCCAAATGTACAGCTTTCACTGCCGAACAAACAAAGATGCACATATAGGATTTTGTCAGTTTGCATCCGCGGCCTTTACGATTGGCCACCAATACTGGCCCAGCATAATCTACGTAAGAGTTTAAAAAGGGGAATTCAAGATGAGTCCGTGAACTGGGTAATTGACCCATTATAGGCTGTACGTTCTGAGCCTTGTGTCTAAAACATCTAAGACATTTATTCACGACAAACCTAGACAAATTTCTACCCCCTAGAGGCCAATATGTTTGTCGAATATTTGACAATAACAATTGTGGTCCTGCATGTGCGAGCTTTAAATGTTGCATTTGAAATATAAGCTTTGTAAATATGTGCTTACTGCATAAAACCATAGGATGTTTCACATTAAAATCGTAGGGGGAGTTATCGAGCCTCCCGCCCACGCGAATAAGGTTGTGATCGTCTATGAACGGTGTCAGAGGAAGCAATCTACTTTTGCGTGGTAATTTCTGTCCAGACTTCAACAAACTATACTCGTCAGGAAACATTTCAAGCTGGGAATGATGTATAATTAAATTCAATGAAGTTTGAAGTTCTGTAGTCGAAAAGTTACCACACAATCTATTATTATTTTTTATGTTGTAAATAAATCTTTGTATATATGCTACTACATTTATAATTTTTGTTAGGCTAGAATACCTTACTAATAAGTCATGAATGATGGATGAATGAATCGGTACGTCTAAATGATTGATATTTAATGAATGATTACTATCATCACTATCACCACTAATGAAGTGAGTCACTACTTCCGGCAGACTATCTTTCCCGGAGTTTGGCATGTTGGGCCACTCATTTTCACTACGTTGCAAAAATGAGGGTCCAGACCACCATAGAGGTACGTCATTGATGACGTCAGCCCTAAGACCACGGGAAACAAGATCCGCCGGGTTGTCCTTCGACGGTACGTAGCTCCAGGTATGACCACACGTAATTTCCTGTATTTCGTTGACTCTGTTTCTAACGAAAGGTTTTAATTGATTGGAAGGACTACCGAGCCAACCCAGGACTATAGTTGAGTCACTCCAGAATCTACATTTATGAATGGGCATGGTAAGTGATTCCTGAACCTTAGTACACAGCCTTGCACCTAAGAGAGCCCCACAAAGTTCAAGCCTCGGTATTGTAGTAGGTTTGATAGGCGCCACTCGGTTTTTGGAAACTAAAAGCTGTACACCTATCGATCCACTGCCATCAAAAGACCGAATATACACGCAAGCACCATACGCCCTCTCGGACGCATCAGTAAAAACGTGTACTTCGTGTGTGACAGAGCCTTCACGCAAAACCCAACGAGGAATTTTTAAATCGTTTAAAGCTGGTATTGAACTTTCGAATGTAGACCAAAGGTGTCTGATGTCGTGACATACTTCGTCGTCCCAGTCATACTTACCAAGCCATAGACGCTGCATGATTATCTTTGCTTCGACGACGCACGGACCTACGAGGCCTAGTGGGTCAAAGATCTGACTGATAACAGAAAGGACATGACGTTTGGTGACTTTAGTAGCGGGGGTGATATTAATAGAATAAGTAAGTGAATCTGTGTCACAAACCCAGTTAAGACCCAAAGTTTTAGATTGAGTTGAGGTTGGACCTTGTTCAGAAAAATGTAATGTATTATGTAAGTCACTATTGAGTGTTAAATGTTTAAGAATTACAGGATTATTTGATCGCCATTTACGTAAGTTAAATTTTGCAGATGATAGAACCGTATGTACCCTGTTTGAAATGTCAACAGTTTCAGCTATGGTATCCCCTCCACTGAGAAAGTCATCAACATAAAAGTCACGTCGTATAGCACGTTGTACGCGAATGTCGTCAATGTTATCAGCCAAACTCACAAGACACTTAGTGGCTAAATAGGGTGCAGAAGCGGTACCATAGGTAACCGTGTTTAACGTGTATGACCTAAGAGGAGAAGAAGATTCGAATCTATATATTATTTTTTGAAGAGGTCGTTGACTTGGATTTATTTCTATGGCCCTGTACATTTTTTCCACGTCACCTGTGACCACGTACCTATGCTGACGAAAACGTGTTAAAATGGAAAACAGATCGTCTTGAACTACGGGACCGACCATCTGAATATCATTAAGTGACATTCCCGAACTGGTAGCGGCTGATGCGTCGAATACTACGCGTAGTTGTGTAGTGGTGCTAGAACTGCGAATGACTCCATGATGTGGAATGTAATAAGTTTTCATGGAGTGTTCGAGTGATGGAGTACAGTCAGAGTCTAATGTCATATGACCTAGGCGCTCATATTCCTTCATGAATTCGTTGTATTTGTCATGAAATACTGGATCGCGTTTAAATCGCCGTTCAAGGGAAAGAAAACGATTCCTAGCATTGCTAAAAGAATGCCCTAATGTACTAGGATCCCCTTTTAAAGGCATTGTCACGACAAATCCACCAACTTCGTTACGGGTGGTGGTTTGAGCAAAAGACTGCTCACACAATCGCTCTTCAAGTGAGAGTAAGTGTTTTGATGAAACATTGTCAAGCTCCCAAAATTGAGTAAGGTCGGGAGTGACATTGGAATGATGGCATAAATGATTATTGGAAAAACATGACTTTTGCGAAATACTACCTGAAACTAACCATCCTAACTTGGTCTCGCATAGTTTAGGTAGGTTTTTCCCTAAATCTATCGTTTGGTTACCTAAGACATTCCAGAAAACTTCGGCCCCTACCAGGATGTCTACGACCGACGGAACGTTAAAGTTCGGGTCTGCTAACATAAGACCTGAAGGAATAGGGACATGGCTAACATGCACGAATGAAGACGGCAGGACCTTTGTGATTTCAGGCAAAACAAGACACTCGACATCTGCAGTAAAGGCACAGCATAATGACTCTATCGAGAGGTGGCAAGACTGTGTACTGGTAGATGTGTAATTATTTATACCCGTTACCTTGGTGCTCGTACCGCGTCGTAACAAACCCAGCTTCTCCGATAAACTCCGCGTAATAAAGTTGGCCGTACTGCCGTTGTCCAGCAGAAGGCGCGCTGTATACTTCTTACCCGTCACGCTAGTCACGTTCACCATAGCTGTGGACAGTAAAACATGCGCAGAAGTAGCAAGCTGCATAGAATTGGCTGATAGCACAATGTTTGAAGAAGGTGAAGCGGAAAGCAAGGCAGAAGGCATGGCAGAAGACAGAGGATTGGAAGCAAGTTTGGGCTCGTTATTATCTAAATGTAAAAGCGTGTTGTGCTTTATTTTGCAATACTTGCAATGTGAAAGTCTGCATTTTTTTGCATTATGGCCAAGGCGTAAGCAATTAAAACAAACATCATAATCTTTAGCCTTTTGTATGCGTTGTTCGATTGACAATTTCCTAAATGACTCACATTTAAACAAAGTATGTGCTTGGGAGCAAAGTGGACATTTACTGTTATTTAATTTTTTATTGTGTTGTGCAGGTGTCGAATCAGTTTTGTTAGTGTGACTATAATTTAAGGCAACGATAGTACGACTTTCTAAAGGAAAATGATTCGACTCCACTGATTCTAACCAGTCCGCTTTCCTGCTTAAAAAGGAACAAAATTGAATTAAAGTTGGGTCGTCCTTAAAGGTGTTGTTTCTATGTTCTTCCCAGTCACGACTTGTTACAACGTCTAATTTTTTAACCATAAAGTAAATAATAATGTCATCCCAATATTGTGTAGGCCTTTTTAATGTAGTTAGTGCCCTCATATTTTTATTAATTATATTAACAAGGTTTCTGATGGAAACACTTGACTCTTGTGCTATAGGTTCACTATCAAATAAAGCCTGGAGATGATTTTTCACTAAAAGCCGGTTATTATTATAACGTTCGCACAATAAATCCCACGCAAGTGTATAGTGATCAGCTTTAAAGTCAATATTCTTAATTATAAGCGCTGCGTTTCCCTGGAGTGAAGCTCGCAGGTAGTGGAATTTATTAATATCACTTATGCTAGTGTTGTCGTGAATCAATGACCCAAATGTATCCCTAAACTCAAGCCAGCATTGGTAGTTCCCATCGAAATGAGGCAAATCTATTTTAGGCAAACGAACAAAGGAATTCCTATTTGAAACATGTGCACCTGAGTCAGCATCTTTGAAGCACGCCTCCGACGCAGCACCGTTGGCCGAGACACCGAGCAGACTGCGCGTGAGTGCCACCAGGTTAAAGAACTGGCGGTCAAAGTCCTCACGCTCAGCTAACGAAGACTCGTCGTCATCGGAAAGCACTTCGATCTGTGTCTGAAACGCATCAAATTCGGTGTGTAGGGCTTGGAATTTATTAAAACGTTCTTCTAAACCTAAACGCTGCAACTCAGATATGTCGGAACTGCTTTTTATTAAATTTAAATAGTTGCTGTAAATAGTAAGCTTCGACTTAATGGAACTACGTTTCTTTATTAATGTTTTTAAATTATCTGCCTGCATTGTAAAAAATATAAAATCACAGCTGATCGTAACAACACTAATGAGCTTAATAGAAAAAAAACTGTCCGTTAGAGAACAAAGGGATCAAGGTCAACTACGTAACACGTGTTTACCTCGTGCTAATGACCGAGTGTTTTGCAACAAAATTATGCGTATTTCATCAAGCACTTAATAAGTATTGTATAACTATAGAAAACACTGGAAGATGGGAAGGAGAAACAACGATTTTTGGCAAATTAGAAATTAGATAAAATACTAATTGGAACGGCTCACTCAAATACAGTAATACTCCCAGAGAATGACATCAGCTCCCACGATGATAATGCAGGCTTCCTCGGGAACGACTTCTTTGTTTCAATCGGCGTGGTCGTGGCACGTGGTGTCCGCGAACGGCCAAAGTCCACACAGGCAAGCACGGCGACCGATGACGATGACGGCGTTTACTCGCGGCAAAACCGGTATTATTTCGCGATCGAAGGACCAATGAATAGGCTCAATCGGGATAATATAAATTAAAAGCAGTGGACTGTATATATGGTTGTATTGTTTGCTACAAAGTTAACGCGACCGTATAACAAAAGAGTGCCCGTAGCGGAGCGCGTCTGAGAGCCGAGTGGTCGAGTGGTGGCGGGGCTGGCCGCGGCGCTCGCGCGGAGCCGGTTCGGTCCCCGCGACCCCTCGCGTTCCCCGCGGTTGCTCGGTGCGTTTATGATGCGCCGACACTTATAAACCGATTTCTTAATTTTTAAATAGATATTAAAGTGTAATTTTTGAATATTGGAGTTTGATAACGATATATCAATGTGAAATACAATATATTTATATATTTTATTAATACACTTGAAGAAGTGCCTAACGATTAAACACGTTATTGTGGCTAATTTATAAAAGATAGATATATACTATTGAAGACTTTTTTGTAGATATTTTAGAGACCATCATTTTTGTAATACATATTTTTGGTGTATGATCGACGTATGCGAGGATAAGAGCTCGAAAGCGCATTTTCATCCGACTTGCTTCAAATTTATCGTTACTGCTCAGCTCCTATGACTTTTAGCGTTATGTTATATAGCCTATAACCTGCCCAGGCGTATGGACTACAATCATACCAAGTTTGGTTAAAATCCCTTCAGTAGTTTTTGACCCATGCGTGCACATACAGACAGACAGACAGACAGACAGACAGACAGACAGACCGACAAAAAATTTACTAATTGCATTTTTGGCATCAGTATCGATCACCAGTCATCCTCCAATAATAATTTTGAATATATATTCAATGTACAGAATTGACCTCTCTACAGTTTTATTATAAGTATAGAAGATAGATAGATATGGAGAGAGTTATCGAGAACATGTTTATTTCTGAATTATCAGAATTCTACAAATTAAAAAGAAAACTTTTAAAGATTAGCCATGTTTTAACATAGGTATGTTTCGTTATTAAACCGTTTTCGAATGTATAATAATTATGAAAGAATTTTATTTTATGATAATATACATATGTTTATTGATATATGAAAGAAAAACTTGTTTACCAGGGGGGTTGGCAGAAACCAAGAATTTCCATGTGTTACGTTTATGACATAAGTACATCTTTTGCCTTATTCACTCTGATCACATTCTTCTTGTTCGTCAATTGAAGCTCTAGTTAGCTAGTCAGCTCCGTCCTCCGAACGTCTTCGAAACGACAATATAAACTAAATTAAATATTGAACACTGGATAATACAGTTAGTGAATAACGGTCCAAAAGTAAGGTGATAACTTCTTTATAAGAAAGCGCATATTTTGATCACCACGTCGCGTCGGCCCTATGGCTGCTTGTCAGTGGTTTCAGACGATTAAATCCAGGATTGTCATAAAAAATATTGCCAAAGTTCTTAAACAATGGGCCGTTTTACCGCAAACGGCTATTTCTTTCAGACGACCTTTATAACAACATAGATGTTGGCAATGATTGTGTATAATACATTTACCGGCACATAATGTATAATGTACCGGCAATAAAATTTCATATAAACTTTTCTATCGTAATTGAGAAAATACATTTTTTTATTAATTTAATTGACATTTTTTATTAAATTAATCACAGAAGCGTGGGGAACCAGCAATCACACGAGTTTAAAAAAAGTTGCTGTATATTACAATGTAATTTAATTATACCTAAACCAATATAACTGTATAGGTTCGGGTCACATTCCGTGACGCTAAGTGTATGTCGCCTGAGATTGTAGCCTTTAAAATCGGTTGGGTAGACACGTGGACACCCTAGATAAGTGGCAAAACGCTTAACGAATACAAATCGAATAAAATGATAATTGTATGGGGCTGACATAATGTTTCGACTATGTTATCGATGACATAATTATGTCATCCCCATACATTTTTATTCTATTCGATTTCTATTCGTCTGTTGTCGTTCACTTGTCTAGGGGGGCTGATGTTTTCACTTTTCAGTCTAGTGTTTTCAGTCTGTAGTTGTCATTTAGTATTATCTTATAATCTACTTCTGCGAGGGTTGTCACATTTTTTAAAGAAAACGATTCTATAAAACCTGAGGCACGGTGCCTGACTTGTCAAAATTTTATTTAAATATAGCTCGATTAAAGTTATTGCAACACTTTGCAAATAAAATTTTATATTTGCCAAAGTGTTGTGAAAGCCCTATTTGAGACTGCATTTAAATCCTTGAATTATTAATATATTCTGACATTCAGCACATTTCTATAAAAACAGTCATAAGACATTTAAAATTCATAAGTGAAGTTTAAAAATAATTCAAATATCTGCATAGTTGAGTACTTTCTCGCTCCAAGTTTTCACTAATTACTTTTTAATAATGACAGTGAGACGTTTACTTAATTGACGTGAATTCTAATAATCTCTTTGATAATATCGCATCAATGGTAGGCTTTATTAAGGGTGGATTGCTTCAGCTTCACTTGACGCACACGTAAATGTTAAAAATGGCGATACCAATTTCGTTTTCTTCTAGCAGCCTTAATCACGAAAATGTTTTGTTTTTTACTTGCAGCCCTAACGTTGATGACCGGGTTATTTATGCCATAAAACAACGCTTCATATTTTACTTACGTTAAACATCTTCTGCAATCGTTATTTTTTTAACCGACTTCAAAAAAAGGAGGAGTTTCTCAATTCGTCGGGATCTTTTTTTGACGTTAACAGACTGTTTGAAGTAACCCACCCTTAATAGTGCCTCGTGTGAAATATTTTCTATTTTAGTTTTAATGCTATTCACTTATCATTATTTTAATGATCACTCATATTTTCCATGAACTTTAAGTGGTTTTACTTAAAATAATAATGAAGTCATTATTTTTAATAGTTACTATTTTAAAAAACGTGTCTGGGCCTTTAAAGAAAACTTGCTAATGACTGAGTAGTTTGTGGTAAAACTACGAATATTTTAAAGAAATATGTGAAAGGAAAGGACGACCTGTTTGGCGCAGTGCGCAGTTGCGCTGTTAGACGCTTGGGGTTGCGGGTTCTATTCCCAAAAGGGACAAAAATTTGTGTGATCTGCAGATGTTTGTCCCGAGTCTGGGTGTTTTTGAATGTGTTATTTCATGTTTGTGGAACGCACTCACGATACAGGAGAAATTCCCAGTGTGGGGCGACGTTTTTTAAATAAAAAAGCTAAAATAAAGGATAAGGCACGATTCCTATCTTCTATCGTATCTTAGTTACAGGCCAGTTTATCCCCTGATTAATGCTACTCAGATATTGTGAAATTCGTATGAGTAGTTAGGGGTGACTTTAAAATGGCGGTTAGTCTACTTGACACTTAACTTGTCGATGGTGAAACAGGCCCTAACAGTTATGTATGTAATTAGCTAATTAGTACGAATTTAAATTTACTCACGTATTAGGCACGTTTCTCATGGCTTTATGGCGAACAAACACGGCGACCAGGGTGCCGTTACCGACTACCCCTATAACAAATATTAGGGCGAAGATAAGCGGCACTATGTACGTCTCCGGCCGCTCGTAGTATGGCTGGTAGATCTCCGAACTGTTCATCATCTCGTACGTGTCGTTGAATTCTTCCATCGTGCATATTATCTGTAACAAAAGATATACTGTTTAGGAAAATTAATGGTGAATTGCTTGAGAATAATTGAATTTTAGAATCTTGTTGCGTTTCATGTTGTAATTTATAATTCTTTAATTCATTCTTTATTGCAAAACGTCGTTTAAAACATAGTGTAATAGATGTACGTATTACATTATACATAACATCACAGTCATCGTAAGCGGCTTGGGGATCGCAGTGTTTGTGGTTAAGTTACAGAAGATGCTGCCCATCTTCTGGATTTTCTCTAACGACATCCACGGGTGGAAAGGGGGTGGTCAATTCTGGGCTGGATACCACACGGCACTAAAAAGTAACTAATGGAAAAACGTAATAACATTTTGCTTGACCCGACATCCGAATCCAGGACCTCAAGCTCAGCAGTCGCGTTAAGCGACCACTAGACAAACAAGGCAGTCTGATCATGAGACTGAAAGATGTACTAAGTTGAGCATAACTCGGAATAAAATATTTATACAGCATCTTCGAGCGATTGATAATGGAATTATAGATACTTATAGAATAATACAGAATCTTAAAGATCATACCTAGATTCAAACAAGACTAGTTTCTAGGCTTCTAGGGATTAAACTAGCCTATGTCAATACTAAAATTTATCATGAATTCGTTAGTCTTTCGGATTGACATTTTTGTTACAATTCACATGATAAATGAATAGTCCTAGCTGTCATGTCCAACGTCCGTTACCTTTCCTAAAAATCATACTAGTATTTTGGTTTAAATCCTGGCTTAACAAAGCCATTGCAGTGACTTTTGTTAGCAGTTCTATGATAGGTAGATGCAGCAACCATATTTTACGTGCGGCTTTTGTTTCAGCTCGAACGCGCGCGACATCCCTATTAGCGGCAATGCTCTTAAATTAAGTACACCTGAACTTGTACCTGTGTTTTTCATTTTAGTATTCATATTTCACAATAATAATCTTGCACCGTGTAGGTTTGTTCATAGCTGTTCTTTTATAGCAGTTGTGTGGTGTCCAATTCCCTTTAGAATAAAGTTCTCGGCGGGCCTCTGCGTGTTAGACCTGTGTCCCCTCGTAAGCCTTTTAAAAAACCGGGTATCTTCCGCATGGTTGATAGCCCGAAAAATAAAGAAATACAATAAAATATAACACATATAGAATACATGATAAAATACCTTCATTCATAATCTTACATTTTATATTAAGCTCTGTGTATTAAGCACATAAATCAGAGAGCTAATACAATGCTCCTGGACTAAACGAGGGCATTATCAAGAGAGACTCTTGAACTGTAAAAGTCTTTTAATAAAAGTCACATTTTTACTTACAATCCTCATTATTACACAAGTTTGAGATTTTCAGGACGAGTTATTTTCGTCGACAATGGAAGATCAACATCGTAACGACACCATAAAAGTTGAAGTCTCTTGGGAATCGAGTGGTTTTCAATCGATTTATATCGAGTAGTTCACCGCTGATTCACTCAGTTGTCTCTCGATTATTTATTTGAATGCTCTTGCGTATTGGATTTTTAATATCGATTTGTTGTACCGTCACTCATCTCTCTAAATTAATCTCATTTTAATTCTCCAAAACTCCAAATTAAGTCACGTAACATGCATAAAGATTGTTTGAATATTGTGTCTGCTAAGTAGTATAATAAAGTCTCAATCCTTCTCTATACGAGAAGAGGCCTTTGCCCTGCAGTGGGACAGTTATAGGCTGTTATTATAAGTAGTATAATACCAATCATACCACACGCACCAGACAATTCATTTTACTAAAAGCGATATTTTGATAAGGTAAGCTTCTCATTTTTTTTTTACAACGTATTTTATTTAGGTCTGTAATTGTAATTTCTACCAATTATTATATCCGCGGTACATCTCCATAAATTGGTGAAATTAATACTTTAAACTTTGCTCATACATTTCGTCTTTATAATTTGTTTATCCGATTTTATTTAGTCAATCACTCAAATTACTTTTGATTGCAACTGGAATAATTTTCTGTCTTTGTGTTGGATTTGAATTTAATTAGCATCAGTGCTAGTTTATAATTTAAAGTTTTAATTAAATACTATAGTCTTAACTAGTTTTCTTTGAATAGGTATACAATGTAATTTGATTTATTAAGGCATGTTTAACGATAGGTATACTGTTAAACAGAACACGAAAACCATTTTAAATACATAGAGAAATGACTTTATTTGCTCCATTATTGTGCTAGAATTCTCCAAAGGGGTGGATTGGGTAGGTAATTTTTCGGGCAGACCACGAACCCCAAATTACTACTGAGAATTTTCCATCAGAAAATCTTAATAACAATTTTCCTTAGCTGCTAATCGATTTCAAAGCCTAGAGCTTAATTGTTGCACATTTAACTACACGTCCAACGAGGTTTCATCAACATAACCCTTCCAATGCCACGGCTTTTCAATTCCGTGTATTGTGCGCTATTCGACCGGTAAATGAGTTCTACTTATAAAAGAACTCGTAAACTCACAAATAGCTATAATTTTACGGCCCTAAAGTTAAACGAACGCAATTTTCAAGAGGCCTGGGCTCTTAGCGTAAAATATGAACCGGGAAGATTCCCCTGAAGTAAACGGTGTAATTTTTATTGCTTACATAAAAAATCTTGATGTTTTCTTACGCAAATTAATCTATTTTGGTAAGAAAATGAATCGCCTTAATAAAAAGTAAAGTATTCGTTTGGGTTTTGACTCCATCGTGTTTTAAGCTCATAAATAAAGGCTCCGTTCGAGTTCGAGTCCGAAACAGATTCCCGGAGGTGCACGTGAGTACAATACATCTGTTTATTGATTTAAAAAACGCTAATTAATTAATCGTATTTATTGGTGTCGGAAGCCCAAAACGTCCGACAACCGGGCTCACAAGAGTGATACTCTCTAGTGTCCACTAATAATTTGATAATTAGACATAATTTGAACCTTATAGAACTTCAGCAGCTTAAAACTTCTAATAATGTTGTTGTAACCTAGTTAACAATTCAATAGGAGTAGTGATTACCTATTCGTGTCATATAGAATGATTATGGAGTATATACTAAATAAATGCCCACGTATTTTCTTATTTTGCATCTATTACCTAATGAAATCAGAAATCATTTGTTCCGCATCACATATGACGCTAACTCAGCATATGCTGAGTGTAGAACACCTAGCGCTGGTTTTCAGTTGGCACCCTACATGACACACGGACGACACTTAAAAAAATAAAAATATATTATAACAAAACCTTGAGTTAAACAACCACTGAAACCCGCTCACTAGAAATGAGTAAACGGTATCGCGATATTGTATGCATGACGTCGAATAAGACTGATTGATATACTGTTAATGCGTCGGTAAATAAATGATTTATGCAAATAAGGAAAATGTTGACTATATTTCACTTTCGTGGGGGAAAAATACAATTAGGATTTGGGAAAGCGAGTTGTAAAAGGCACCGTACGTGTTGCCCGATAAATGGTTTCACGCTCGTCACCCATTTACTTGGACTTATGATGAGAGAGGAAATGTGGATACGTAGACTCCTGTTAAATACATGTACACTTTGCAAAAAACCTTTCTCGATAATTCACTTCACAACCAAAGCTCTATACAAAAAACATGTTTGCAGGGTTGCTACACCTTACCCTACAATCTATGGCAGTGCAAATTTATAAAAAATAAACTTTTTTGAAATGACGCAATTTTGGAAATCCTTTTAATGAGCTTTGCTCCTGTCGGTTGAGCATACGCCACTGTTCTTTCTTTTCGGCATTCCATTTGACCGCTTGGTACGTCTCGTGTGTCTTCGTAGTATCATTTAGCAAGTAAAGGCCTGGTAGAAGTTGAGACGTACTAAGCATTTTTGGATATGTTTGCTAAATGTTTTTTGTAAGGCCATCGTCGCCGCACAATGGTTGACGGAACGCTCGTCTCTGTTTTACATTTATAAGATCACAGCCACTGCGTTAATGGACCTCCGTTTCAGTCAAAGCTTGCTTGTTGAACCATTATATATAGATTTCTATAGTTCAAGTATAGTGGTCGCTAAGCGCCACTGCTTAGCATGAGGTCCTGGGTTCAAATCCCGGATCAGGTAGTGGTTTTTCCATTAGTCTTAGTAGCAGCACGGAGTTTAGATGTGCTCGGTCGATGGCAATAGGCTCGCCCTCTATTCTTCTTACATTGGGACCTATATATAACTGGCGAAATGTGGGTATATTTACTATGTGTCGTAGGCAGAGACCTGCTTATACTTACCCCTTCAGGGAATACTAGCGTGGTATGATATGTAAAAAAAAAATGTATGATACCTGTCTCACTGCAGGGCATAAGCCTCTTCTTATACAGATGAGAAACGAGCCTTGATCACTATGCTGGCCCACTGTGGGTTGGCGATTTCATACCAATGAGCTCAGATTTCATCAGGAATAATAAAATCGTAAACGACCCGTATCTGTACATTCAATATTAAAAAAGAAAACAGTACATACACTCTGTATTTATGTTACCAAAGCCAAAAATTAAATTATTTTTAAATTTTTTGCCAGTTTGTCGGTTTGTCTGTTTGTCGGTATGTCTGTTTGTCTGTGCGTTTGAACGCGCTAATCTCAGAAACGACTGAACCGATTTGAATGCGGTTTTTACTGCTGTGTATTTAGTTTTTGTTTCATTTACATCGATCCACAAACGAAAAAGTTACGTTAATCTTTACATACATGTAATAAAACAGTAGGGATTGGCGTAAAAACTACTACTTAAATAGGATCCAATTTTGCTGTTTCCGAATGTCCATGTGGACGGAGTCGCGGGCACTGCTAGTATTAAATAAAATATTAGCTATCTTTTATATGAGTAAAAAAATCATTTTTAGTTTAATTGAAAAGTGAATTGGAAAAAATATTATGTAGAAATATCTAAAGCTCGAACTAATCAAACAAGGTTTTAGTTTAATCAATCACTTTTTAATTAACGACGTTTATAAAACAAAACACCTCAGAGCACCGTTTCAGGTCAAAACACTGGAAAAATAAGAATAATAAAATTTGAACAAAGAACGTAGTTGCATTCATTCTATTTTAAGATTGGTTTTTGTTTATAAAAAAAGCTATGGTTTGGTATTTCATAGAAATAATAATGGACAAATTTTATTATCTGTAGATTCTGTATAACTTTTAAATTTATATTCAGAAGGACGATAGAAGGCCAATCCTAGCTTGAGGCGACATATTTTAAAATAAAGAACTGAAATATTATCTTTGTTTAAAATTACACTCAATATTCTTTACAACGTGGGTCGTGACATGAATGTCAAATTGCAATGTTTATTTATTGGGAATATTTATTTACTTATATGGACCTATTTTTTATGCCAAAAAAATATTTTACCACCATAAATATAATGATCACAAAACAAATCAAAAAACCTTTGATTATATATATGTCTAGATGGAGTGTCAAGACCCTGACAGCGTCGGTATTTTATAGCGCCTATTCCTCACAATTGGCGCCAAAAGCCAACAGTGTCAATTGTGTTGTCAATGGAGACGCTTGTTTTTCTATCATAAAATAACGTAATAAAAATGGCGAAATGGGCTATTAAGGTGTGTAGAAATTACAGAGGCCGATTGAATATTAATAAATATGTATCCTATCACCCGTATGTTAAATAAATTATCATTAGTTCTGGAATAATGAACTATTGCAAATATTGGAATATAAAAAAAATAAAATTCGCCATTTTGCAAGTGTGGCAAGTCTGTGAAAACTAAATTTCCCACATTTACACATGAGACCGGTATGCTGGTAGGGCGATATTTTTAATGTTATGGTGGATAATGGATCTTCAGTTTTCTACGAATCGAAGTGTATTGTAGTACATTGAAATAAGCTTGTTTTTTTTTTCGAATATTCCACCCATTTTGAATTTCAAGATGGCAGGCCTATTGACTCTTGCAAAATTCGACATGAGCGCCAGCATGTGTATACTTAATTACGTGCCTGCGCCGAGGAAATTTGAGGAGTTCCTTCGTCTGAAGTTAACCATGGGGATAGTGTTTAAATCATGGTGAACTTTAGAACGAGATATTATAGTTAAATGTGCATATAAAATGTTGAGTCACTACTGTTGACCGTTGATGAGTTCCCTCGTCTGGAGGCAACCGTGAGGGTGGTGTTAAGATCATGGTGAATTTTAGGAAGAGCTATCATGGTTAAATGTGTGTACAAAATGTTGAGTCTATACTGTTAACCATTGAGGAGTTCCTTCGTCTGGAGCCAACCCTTGGTTACAATTCGGTCACGCTTATCATGAAAATGTATAGTCTTTGGAACTGAACTAACGTGAAAAATTTTAGCTCCGTAAGAAAAAGAAAGTGCCATAGCCAATTGCTTGTAATAAAAAAAAAATATTGTCTTCATAATATATAAATAGTACCAAACACAATAATTATGTACCTATTATATAAAAATAATTTTTATTTCGAGTTAAAAGATAGACTGTACCACGTTGGGCAATTTACCCCATTTTAGTTGTAATGTTTATCAACTGGTATCATTACGCACGCATTCATGCAAAAAAAAAAACAATTGGCACGTTGTTTTTTGTTTCAATGTAGCGCCAGACTCCATCTAGATAATCTAAGCAAAAAACCATCTAATCGCATAGCAAATAGGGTTGTAAAGGGGTCTGCTTGCCCCGTTGTCGCAAACGTGCTTACTGAGCATGAGGTACTGCGTTCGGTTCCTGGTTTGTGGCAGTGATATTGGGTTTTTTTATTACGTAATTCAGTAGTAACACGGAGTCAGGATTTGCGCCAGGCAATATGCTTGCCCTGTATAACATTGGATTTGTAACATAACTGGCAAAATGTGGGTGTCAAACTAGAAACCAGAACATCTTCATTTTATACCTCTGCTTACACTTTTGGGGAACACAAACTATGTGTATTTTTTAATAAAAAGGAAGTAATAATATGATGGCATTATACCAACAAAATAACCCTAAAATACCTTTTTATTTTAATAATGCAACGTGCATTTAATTTTAAAGCACAGTTCGATTTTAGAATATGTTCGGAATTGTCAATTTGAATATATCTGGAACGATTGAATAACACATCAGAGATACTTTTAAAAAGTTAGCAATGGCGTCGGCAACGTTAGCGAGAATACCGAGCTCAGCATAAATTTTTCAGCAAACGTTTATATCATGCAAATGTGTAAAGAAAAGTTTCGGGACTTTGTTTTTTTCTGATGACCATAAATTAACGTATACCCTGTTTCAATCTTCATCTTATCGTATAGTTTATAAACAACCTGGTATCACAGTTCAAACCGCCTGTAGGCCTCTAACATGGCTTTATACACCGAACTGACTAAAAAGGTGTACCGGTTTCCTCAGGGTGTTTACTTTCACCGTTCTTAGCAACTGATAACTAATTTATAGTACGCACATAAATTCGAAAGGACATTGGTATGACCCGGAGTTTGAACCTGCGATTTTTGACTTCGCAGTCCAACGGCCACTATCACAGCTGATAAAAACAGAAGCCGTTACAATAAGATTAACACAAAAAGTAAACAATATTTTCGAATTAAATTTACGAAATCATCTAACTTGAAAATAATTTTAGGTAAGTCGGTACCTGATAGTATAATATAAAATAAATTTTGATTAAATAATTCAGTTGGTAAATTATTTGATATTATTGACTAAATAAATAATCATTTTTCATTAGACATAAAAAAGTCGTTATTCTTTAGGCAAATTGAACCGATGACTATAATATTATATTTATATCATTCTAGTACCTACGTCATAGATTATAACCCTCGTGACTTGTGAAAGTGATATAACGAAAAAACTTTTGTTGATAAGTGTCTTCATCAATCACAGCAGCCCTTAGCGTCCACTGGGCGTCGAGCCGTTGACCTTTTCCTAACATTTTTATTATTTAATCCCGCGCTTGCGTATTAGCCTAATAGCAAACTTAGTCAGACAGATTCTAAAGAAATAGGTACAATAGCCACCGGCCCCGCGTTAAGCTTTTTTCCCTTTCCGTACACTGTTTCCATGTGTATATCCTAACATGTTTTTGTATAATTCCGACTGCAGTTTCGCACATTGGCATTACGCGGCACGGCATAATCGAATTAATTGCGCAGCGTGTAAAACGTTTCAGCGATGCGCGCGATCTTTCTGTTGATACTAAATGTCCAATCATCCAATTAGGCAACTACTCCGTTATGGAGTAAATGGTGTTACCTCACTTTTATGCACAGTTCACAGATTCTGGTTTGTTCTGTATGCTGAGACAATTGCAGTAGTTACCAGTGTAATTATTTATCGGGACAGTGTCAACCCTGTTATTCGAAGATGTTCGATATTATGCATACATACAAAACATACAGAAGCCATAACAACAGAGCTAACGAAATCCCTAGACGCACTACGTAGTTCAAACTAGAATAGTGAGCTCTTGGGCCCTCGGGCAGGGATTCACACTTCTATATAAGAATATAGGGCTGCCACAATAAGAAAATTACAATAATGTCTGTGGCGCTCTATAATTTTTTGCAAAAATCTGCTTTTCTGTCTAAAATCTTTTTTGTATTGTCATGAGCTTATTGTCACAAGAAAACCGGTTATGCCATGGTTGTAGCGAGGTTGATCGTCCAGGGTGCGATGGACGTATTTGTGAAAAGCCTCGTCTAGTGTTGGGCCTGGAGTCGATCAGGGTGCAAGTGCACCCTGATGGACTAAGAAGACTAGAAAAAGCTTTTTTTTTTTTAGCTTTTAAAGCTAAATTAGAAAGAAGTAAGAGATGTATAGACAACGCTAAAGGCAATAAATAAAGTAAGCATAGGCTTAAATTAACTTTAATTAGTCAATTAATTTTAAAAGAAAACCCACTTAAGTGGCTTTCTAACTATGGTTAAGAAACGCCAAATAAAATTAAGGAGTTGACTTCAAAATGTCAAAAAAAAGCAATTATTGTTTTTGTTTAATAATTGTTTTACTAAAGTTTTTCGAAGCAAAAATATATTTTTGATCAATTAAAACAATCGAATGTCAATCGAGAAAAAAATTAGTTCTTCTTAATGTTTTGTATTCCAACTATTTTGAAGTGACAATACAATATTTTGTACATAATATTCTCTTCAATTAAAAGCTCAAAGAGAGTATTTAATAATCTATATTTTTTCCAAAATAGTCGTCGACTCAATAGATTTATGTAAAGCCATAGATTTAAAACTTTAAATAAGCATTGAATTGGCGACGTAAAACTAATTAAATAGGACGAACCATTAACACAACAAGATGAAAAAGGCGAAAAGATTAATTGAGCGAAATAATTTGCTCAGTTGCGGTTTTAGTACAAACGTGAAGAATATTAATTATATTATCAGTACCAACCAACAGCGCATTAAGCTCTCAGTCGACGTGTTTTCATAATTATTATTATTTTAATGACATTGCTGTGAATACAACAAGTAAACTCGTAAAGTATAGCTCCATTCAAGGCGTTTGCACTCCAACATTTTCCATTCATCTATAGCGCTATTCATCTTTTTCATTCATCTAACGCGTCTGAAAAAGTGAGATTCAAAACTCACGTACGGCATCTATTCGAGGCTTTGACTTGAAGTAAAGCAAGTTTTAAAGAAATGGGTCCCCTGTCAAGTACCGTAGAATAATGGCGTTGGTAAGCTCCTGGGAAGCCAACGACAGTAGTTCGAAACAGTTTCTTTTGCGACCTACTAACAAAGTTTTGCTTACTGATATGACTTCATACTACCATCTTTATCAATAAAAATGAATTGTGCGCAAGTGCGTAATTCTTCTCCAAAACAGATAAACCGATTTTGATGAAATTTGGTAAGGAGACAAATTGAATCCAAAAATGGATATAGCACGCACGCTTTAATACGTTTCTTTCGAATAAAGTCGCAGATGAAAGCTAATGTTACGAAAAATAGTACGGAGGCGTAGTCCTAACGTGACAGCTAATCTACGTCCTTATATACATATGTATGTCGTGTTAATGACGTGATTGTGTCAAGTTACTACGTGCTTGAGTACTTTTTGACAGCTTTTTTATAGCTTGATAATGTGTCAATCTTTTTGGTTCTGATTTCACTTTTAGATTTTGCCATAAGCGTCTGTTTGCCATGCGTCTATTTGTCGATAAGAAATTAAATATTAGGACTGATTGACATGTTTGAAATATTTAAAATGTTGATAAAATTATATCTTTTTCATCGTATTACTGTCACAATAAACCTATTACTTGAGTCTGAGTCAATACTTTTGGGTACCTATTGCTATTGAGCGTATTGAAGATTTCTCTTTCATTTTATGTATGAGAAGGCGTTGAATTAGCAAAATTACGCAATCATTTAAAGGTATTTTACTAAACGTATGTATGACTACCTCAAAAGTCAAATCTCAATTTCTAAATTCCAAAGCACTTCATATATAATCGTATGTAAGTACACGCTCTTAATATACTCCCTTTCGTATTATTCCAATGAGTACCAGTAAACAAACTTTTCACAGTAAAACACCGTTGAAATGTCACACTTTTGATGTGACTGCTTGACTTCAAAAGAGCGCATGTGTAATTGATTCGTTTGAACTTATAACGTTATAGAACGGAGTTGCGACGTAGAAAAACTTTGTACTTACGTCAAGGTTTCCCAAACTTTGGATTAAGGCCGAAATGGGGTGTGGGACCAAACTTTTTTTAAATTTTATATTCACTAATTGATTGTATAATCTTTTAAATTTTATATTGGCAAATTAATTGTATAATTTGAACGAAAAAGTAGTGCTGTATTTGTCACACACTTACTAATTTTAATTCAGTATTTTGATCTATTGAAATAAGGATAGTGAACATTTAGAACTGTCGAATTAAAATATCTGCATGCAAATAAAGCAACTGAATTCACCTTAAAATTATGTATTTATTTTATGTTATTATTTATTAAATTTTGTAGGTACTCAAAACAAATCGCGTTACGACTTTGGGAACCACTGTCTAATATATTTTGGGACGTATTACAAAGCTTCTTGATTACAATATATATCGGTATACCTACTATAAATTAATGACGTCAGTTTTTTTTGGTGTCCAATTATAATCACGTTTATTAACAATCAGATGAAAATATGGTTCGAATGTTTTATGTATTGTTTTGGGTTTGTTTTGTACGTGTAGCACCAAGTTTTGGGGTTTAGACGTGTGTTAATTTATTGCGAGGGAAATAGAATGGCGGTATTTTTATTTATTATTTCATTACATAACCAAACCTCTTTTGTAAGGGATTAGCACTGAAAACCATGAGGTAGGGATAAGTAGAAGGCAGGAAGAAGCCTTTCCCCTACAGTGCAAGCTAATAAAAATTTGGATCTAACTACAGTCGCTTATGTAACGTCAATTCAAAAAGAACCAGCTAAAATTGACGACGACGATTGACGACCTGATTGGCGCAGTGGCTAGGCGATTGGACTGCTGCGCTAGGGGTTGTGGGTTCGATTCCCGCACGGGACAAAAATTTGTGTGATCCACAGATGTTTGTCCCGAGTCTGGGTGTTTGTGTATGTGATATTTCATGTTTGTGAAACGCACCTACGATACAGGAGAAATTCCTAGTGTGGGGCGATGTTTTTCTTAAATAAAAAAAAAATAAATACATAGGTTAGGTTAGCATTGAAGCTCATTATTTCTTCATACCTATAATATGTCTTAGATTAGACGGCAACGTAAGATATTTCATGTAGGAAATTGAAAATATTACACGCTTGGGATTGACTACCATTGCTATATATATTTATTCCTCATAACCAAACTTAGCCAAAGAACCTGAGACAAAAATACTCCAAAAAATGCAAGTTGAAGTGGCAATGGGTAGGCCACACCGAAAAACCGATAACCGCGGGAGAAGAAGGGTTCTCGAGTGGTGACCACAAACTGAAAAACGCAGCGTTGGCAGGCCTCCCACCCAGGTGGACCGACGATATCGTCAGAGTTGCGGGCAACCGGTGGATGCAAATGGCAAATTTCCGTTCATTGTGGCGATCTAATTAATAATAACTATAGATTAAAATTATTTTAAGTTTAGTTCTAACTACTACTGTGATATTGCTATGCCTGCAAAAGGCACTAAGTTATAAGTTCCATAAATTATATTAATATAAGACCGAATGTACACTTAGTAAGCAATAAATATTTGGATTTGAATCTAAGGAAACCCAGATATCAAATAACGTTTTACACATTTCCATCCAGTTCTCAGTAATCCCTAGTGTAAATCAAACAAACTCTGGTTTGGACATCCATTGTACTAGACATATGATGTAGATAAGAAAATTCTTCGAAACCAACACAAAATGAATTTGTACACAAATATTTGCACTTGAATCAAATATCCGTAATGTGCTGCTGACGTTAGTATTGACGCACTCGTAAAATACATTTTCAGTTTTCTAATTGTTTGAAAATGTTATATTTTCTCGGCTCCTAGCAGTCGTAGCCTTTATTTTTTGTTTACCTACTCAAAAAATGTCGCCCCGCACTAAGAATTTCTCCTGAATCGTAGGTGTGTTACACAAACATCAAATATGACAAAGACACTAATACCCAGACACGGGAAAAACATCTGCGGATCACACTTTGCGCCAATCAACCCCTTTTCATGGTAAGGAGGCAGTCCGCCAATTAAGCTTTAAATCTAACGATCTGTGGGGTTAAGTGGTACAAGCTGGATGTCTTCAATTGGGTATCGAGAAGACTGGTGAAGCAGCCAAAACACTTCTAGACCTGACCTGACAAGTATTCTGGCTGCTTGCTTTAAGCGAAAAGAGTAGCTAAGAAACATTTTGCAAAAAAAATATTAACCCGAAATTAATTGATTTTCGTTCTGCTTAAATACTAGATGAAATGGTCAGTAACATACCTATTAGGTATCCAAATAGGAATCACATAGTATAATCAAGTACCTATTTATTTAATTAAAAAATTATTATTTCTGCACCAAACTCCAGCAGGTAAATACCTAGTTATTTTAATTGCTATGAAATATGGCCGACATTATATGCGCCGATTACGTCAGCTCAATTTAAAACGGCCTTAATTGTATTGTGCACTTAATATTTTACTTACGCCTGTCGGCATCCCGCTGGCTACAGTACAGTGATATTATAATACGCCCCGTTAATCATAGAAGGGGAAAATTAAATAACAAAGTCTGTTTTATTCGATGTATAATCAGCGATATCTTCGCCGAATAGAGATGAGAAATGTTCTGAGGTTGCTTGTGGAACGTATAGATCTAATGAAAAACATCGCAGGAATCTAGTATGAAGCCAATGCGTATAGGTTCGCCATTCATTCATTATATATGGAAGTCATGTAATGAGCGGAAAAAAGTATATAGAATCCTGAGAACATCGACAACTCCTTCGGGTTTTATATGTATAATTATGTGATTATTGTATATAAAGTACATAACAAACAACGATTCGGGCGTCACGTGTGTAATTATTGTGTATATTACCGTGCTTCGGAAGGCACGTTAAGCCGTTGGTCCTGCGCCTGATCTCTCTCCGGTCGTGTCGGTCTACCGTCCCATCGGACTATGAGAGTGAGGGAATAGGGAGTGCACCTGTGTTTGCGCGCATACTTGTGCACTATAATATCTCCTGCGCAGATGGCTAGTTTCAGCTGAGACAGGCCGCCGTGACCGAAATTCGGTCAGGAGGACATTATTATTATTGTGTATAAACTACAAGTTAACAATGGGACTAAACTAATGGCGGTATCTTTTTTCTACCTCTTTGGGGAAACAAGAGCGTATTGTCTACTATACTTGCACGATAGAATTAAACCAATGTAGTATTAGGTACCTACCTGTATTAACCAAAGTTCTAAGTAACATCACAAACAAAGCCCCAAGAGCGTCCCAACAATTCGGAGCAGACAGACGCGAGTCCGGAAAGTTTTCGAAATAAAACTACTGCGCTATTCCAACTCGAGCGACACGTTTCAACAAGGTCCCGGGTTTTAAAGATTGCTATCGTGCAAGCTCTTAACCAAGTGACGGTCATTGTGCGAATGGCTGGCGGTGTTGGCACTGCGCCGAGCGAGGAAACTCCACAAGAGGGGGCGTGCGCCGGCAATGTGACAAGTACAAGTTTTTAATACGAAGTAAAATGCATTGGTAGAAAATATGTTGTGATTTTTTTATGGAAATCAAAGAATATTTTAGGAAATATTTTTTGGTACTCTGCTTACATTATATGTCAAGTGCGCTCCCTAGCTTTCTAAAGTACGGAGAGGCATGAGTGAATAACAACAACCCATCCAAATACAGACCTCAACAAATGCTGCTTAACCTTTAATGCGCGAACCTATCTACCTCAAAGAGTTCGTATTAAAGGCATGATTGATTAACAAACATTCAAAATATTTGTAAATCAATCATGTTTTAACGACAGAGCGGATTACGATTAAAAATATAGAAATGATATATTGTGTGTATAGGAATATTTTCTAAAATATTCTTTTTTAAGGCTAGAATTTGGTAAAATTTTGCTACAATGTTTACCAAAAATGCCATGTTAAGCTTCCATTAATTCGCTGAAAACAGCTGAATCGAAATATAAGTTTGCGGTACATACAATTTGATTAAAACTCTTTGATAAAAACCTTTCACAACCAAACTTGTTTTAAATTTGTGACTGTGTTTGGCGGCTCAATGGCAAGAAAGTTTGTTTTTAAACTTTGTATACCTGTTTAGGAAGCAACTAGAACGTAAACAGATCATGAAAACAAAATTGCAATGACTACAAAATAAATAACAGCAACAAATACATTACAGGAAGAAAACATGTCGTACGAAAATAATATTATTTTTAATAATTTTAAAAATCGTGGAATCTTGAAATACATCAAAATAAACTTAGTAATTAACATGATTTTAACATTGCAGTCCTGGCGAGTTAAGCAACATCAAAATTTAAAGTATGCTCTAAATAACTTTAGTGTACCTTGTTCAAAATTGAGCTCTTGAATTTATTAATATGCGAGCTGCTCTTCTTAATATACGCCAGAAATTTTAACATTCCAGTAGCCAAATATAATAAAGGAATGAAAAGTACAAAAATATCCAAAGGCAAGGTTTTTGTATTTACATTTTAATATTTTATGGCAAAAGAAACAAAAAATAGTAATAAATATCGTTCATATGCTAAAGCTAGGGAGGCAATGTGTAATATTTTTGAGCGAGAATTTAACATTTTCGAATGACATTAACTAGAAAAGAAAAAGACGCTATTATTTTTGGGAGTGTTCCAATCTTAGTTCAAATAAAGAACGACATTTATTTTCTTAAAAAAGAAATAAAGACGAGAATGCATTATTCTAAAGTCAATCTTAACACGAAGGGTTGGTTTTTTTCGTTGAATAGTTTTGAAAACATCGTAAGGAAACCTGGATTTAATTATCTGAAATCGCCAACCCGCAGTGAGCTAGCGTGGTGATCAGTGCTCAATCCTTCTCTATACGAGAAGAGGCCTTTGCCCTGCAGTGGGACAGTTACAGGCTGTTATTATTATTATTTAGTTTTGAAGTCTGGTTTGTAAAAATGTCTACAAAACGCTACAATAGAAGAAGAGTAGGTAGGTAGTAGTGACAGCAAACAAACAGCCAACAGTATTATAGTTAGCAACTACAAATGTTAGCAGGGTTACCATCAATGAAGTTTCCTTGTTCCTATAAAACCTGCAATCTTATTACGAAGTTTCTTCACTCGTTGACGAGTTAAAACTAGGGTTTAATTCGATTTTAAAGCGAAATAGTTGGGGCGGGAACCGAGGTCGCCATACGAATGGAGGTTACGAAAAGATAGATTTAGTAAAAGAGAACTTCAGGGTTTTAAAAGTTAGAAACTTTTGATAGGTACCGATTGAAATAAACTTGTTTCTGAGACAGGTTTAGTTATTTGGTAAGTTGAGCAGTATTTACTATTGAAGATTTAAGTTGCAGCTCTGTGCCCGATAACAAATTTAAATATGAAATTAATAACACAAAGTGCCTACGATACCAAAGTGTTTAGGTAATCAGTCCTCCTGCAATCTCTACACCACGGCACGTGTACTTCTATGGACCTAATAACTCGCAAAGACGATGTTTGTTCACCGATGCACGTGTAAGATACAATCACTCATTACATATATATACAAGTAGTTTCCAATTAAGTGATCTTAGTTATATAATCCTCAACTATACACGTGTCTCATTTAGTTATGATTTACGGTCTCAGTAACCCAAGTATTAGCTTTTGTATCAGTGTTTAATTGTTTATATTGTCTTATACTATTGAATTGATTAATCGTAATTATAGCTATTAATTGGACGACCTGATAGCGATTAGATTGGTGCGCTAAAGCTTAGGGGTTCCATTCTCGCACGGGACAAATATTTGTGTGATCCCTAGATGTTTGTCCCTGGCCCTGTGTTGGCGTATTTGATATTTTATGTTTGTGAAATGCACACAGGCCAAATTCCTAGGGTGGGGCGACGTTCTCTCTTTAAAAATAATGTAAAACAAAAAAATTGCACTGTTGGGCAAATTACATCTTATCTTCATATTTTGATATCAAAACGGAATGAGTTTTGGTCACCAAGCTTAGGTACTGTTAGTGTGAAAAGATACACAATAGACTAATGTTGACTACATCAAGTGTACTTAAACTTACACGAATTGTCCTGCTGGTTTCAAATATAATATGTAGGTGTTAAAAATAATAATTGAGGAGGAATAGGATTGCTCCGTTATCAAGTGAGTCTATTGAGTTTTCGGTTCCCATGTTGAGCAAAATGATATTTCGAGTTTTGCATTTGGTAATTCTCCGTAGTTCACCCACTATTACATGATAACTATGACATTAGATACTGGCGAAATATGGGTGAGATAAGTGCAATACATCTCTGCTTTCTATTTTATGTATTTGAAATTCCAATTAAAGCGTTCACCGTATCGCGATCACATGCTCGGCAATTATTATTATCATTGTGCTGAATTTCTCATTAAACATAATTCTATTAGCACTGAATAGACACTCAATATTCGAGTTCACAATGAAGCTCGCAGTTGATAGATACTGATGGTTTGTCTCGATACTGATGTATGGCACCTCGTAAACGTATGCGGGTTTAATCTATTATCAATGTAATTAAAGTGACACAGAGTTTAGGGCTACCCATTTACATACGCGGCGCATCAAATGTTTGACGATTTATAAGCGCCTACACGGATGGGACGGTAGACCGACACGACTGGAGGGAGATCAGGCGCAGGACCAACGGCTTAACGTGCCTTCCGAAGTACGGAATTTATAGGTATGTCATTAGGTTATATTAGGAGTGTGTACACCCGAATTTTGCCGCTCATCACAATCATACTTAAGGTGGCGTGTCCGTGGCCATTGTTGGACCCAGACTGGGCTTGTAACTTCCCTTAGGTCTCATTTTATCAGTGTCAGAAGCGATAGACTTATTGGTAAGGTCCTAAAAGTTCATATAGATTGTAAAATTATGTTCCAAGGATAACTGCTCAGGGTGTACAGCAAAAGAACATAAATGGTTTTTAACGTTTTACTTAGAAGAAGATACTAGAACACTCCTTATTTCCGAAATACTAATCAATTATAAATAAACTGTCCTGTAAAATCATATTTGTGCTTTACAATTCATCGTTGGAATAAATCTCTATAAACACATACGTGACAGACGCTGTTCAAAGTTCCCCACGACAAGAGCATACTAATATGGCCGGCACACGTGCATTCAAGCACTGTTTTTACTGAGCCACTCAGTCATTAAAACTTTTCCGAGTCGCATTGGAATCGTTCTAATATGTTGTACCTTTTATGTAACAGATCTATTTCAATACGGGTTGATAACGGCAGTGTTCTACTCTAGTTTTCTCTATAAAGAAGGTTAGTTTGTAACTAGATCTGTGTATGAGGATGATGATGATGAAACTATTTTTATTTTATTTCTATGGCAACGAGCACCAAGCCTATTGGAGTTAACGCAATGAATTAAAGTTTGCTGTAGGCGGAAAACGCGACGTTCTATGACAGTTTTGTGTAGACGCCAAAGGTATTTGAGTGTGCAAAATATAAGGACCGAATGGAGCAATAAAAAAATTGGACCAACGTCCAACATTCTGACCGGCAACATACAGAATCTTTATCTGCAAGTTTATCTAAGCTGAGAATGCGGTCCTCATATTTTGCTTACTAAACTCCCTCCAGCAACCGGTCTAGTTTTCTTGTTACAAGTATTAAGTCAGAAATACCCACCTTTGTGCCCGACCGGTACACACGGGGCAGTGGACGGCGCCACCACAGACTCTTCTGTTATCCACCTGCTCGGCGCTCTCTTCACGCTAATAATTGTCCAACCGCCAAAGCAATCACTTTAATTAATGATTTTCTTAATGCTAGACCGGATGCTGACATATTTTTCGATTCGCTTCTTGTTTTTAGTAAAAGTGTTAGATTATTTTTAAATAAAAGATAGATGTTAAGTTTTGTTTAATTTTGTTCAATGTTTAATTGTAGATACTAGTATATTGTTTAGATTTAAGTTCGTTATGTCATTCATAAAAAATTATAGCATGTAAGCGATTTGGTGTAGAACTGTAAGCTTATATTGTTTTTCAAGTAAATAAATAAATAAAACAGGAAATTATTGTGGGAATTAATATTAAGAGACAAATTAATTATGTTGTAATCTGATAATGTAAGAGATTAAGCGCTGTGAAACAACTTTAAAATATTGATAACGTACAATTTGTTAAATACACAGTACACCAAATTGATTATAGATAATCGATTTGGTGTACTGTCGATGTAGCTTACCGTCGATTTAGTGTACTGTCAATATAACGTACTATCGATTTGGTGTACTGTCGATGTAGCGTACCATCGATTTGGAGTACTGTCGATGTAGCGTACCATCGATTTGGAGTACTGTCGATTCATTAACCCGTCGATGAAACGTTTTCGATACAGCAACCGTCGATGTAGTAATTGTCGATATTATGAACCAGACCCCTACCGTTGGAGGGTAGGCACGGACAGGAGTACATAATGATATTACAGATGCATTTTCTGAGGTCAATTTCTCCGAGAGTTCTTTGTCTCCGTGTCTACAGAGTTCCGAGGCTGTAATAATATCAAATAAGAATTTATACAGACAACGTAAGAGGCTTTACAAGTGGGTGGACGAAATGAGATTTCCCTAATGGATAAAAGGTCATATTGTAAGATTCTTGAACCGAAGTAACTATGTCTATATGTTTGAAGACCATTATACTTTTACCACGTTGTTTTGTTGCTTGGTTTAGTAAAGTTTTGTGTTTGAGGTATGAGTAAGACAAAAAGTTATCGAGTTTTCAATTAAGAATCTAATTTAGACAATACCTAACAATTTATCCGACGCAGAATTTGAACCCAGGACCTCGTGCTCAGTAGCCGCGCTTAGCAACCATTACCAACGAGGTTGTCGGGTAATGTAGGTACATGACTATGAATTTTTCATTACTGTTTCAGTTGCGGTAAAAATGGAACTGCGCCATAACTGTCACGAGCGTAATAATTTGTGGGCTAAAACCACTACAATGTGTGGGTTTTCCACAAAATAGAAAAATAATGACATTGCGGTGGGCCTGGTTTCGCTTTCTAAAGCTTGGGAAATAGATGCCTTTGCCTAGTAGTGTTGTGATGATGTCTGAAAATAGAATAGAATAAATGTTCTCTTGACCGAATTTCGGTCTCAGCAGCTTATATCAGCGGAGACTCGGGAACTATGCAGGAGATATTATAGTGCACAAATATGCGCGCTAACACAGGTGCACTACCTATTCCCTCACTTTCATAGTCTGATTCGAAGGTAGATTGACTCGACCGGAGAGTGTTCAGTCGAAGGACAACGGCTTGACGTACCTTCCGAAGCGCGAAGGGGTCTCGTGTGAAAACCGTCAGCAAGATTGACCGCGGCGAGCTCGGCTTAACCTCGCAGATTCAAATTCAGTTTTAACTATTTTACCCATAAAATAGTTTTAACTGAATGAGGGGCTGATATTGATTTTATATATTAACTAATATTGACCTGATTGGTGCAGTGGCTAAGCGATTAGACTGCTGCGCTAAGGGTTGCGGATTCGATTCTCGCACGGGGCAAAAATTTGTGCGATCCACATTTGATTGTCCCGAGTCTGGGTGTTTGTGTATGTGATATTTCATGTTTGTGAAACGTACCCACGACACAGGAGAAATTCCTAGTGGGGCGAAGTTTTTTTTATTAAAAAAAAAATGATTTGTCTCTCATAACCATGTTTGTAGCTGACAACTGTCATGCCAATTTGTAACCTGACGTATAACATGACTGACACCGAACATTTCATACCAGATTCAACGTTTACTTCCATAACACTTGATTTAACAGGGTAGGGCGCGCCCATGTTATTCATAGGTACCTGAAACTCCAATAAGTTATGTTAAGGGTCATAGTGAATAAGCTGATTAAAATAAGCTCTCATTTAAGGAGCCCCTTCAGAATATAAAGCCCACTCTTGGATAAATAATAATTTAAAAAATTGATTTGCGAACGGTATTCCTCTTTGGACTAATGCTTTTTTGATCATCAATTTCTTTTCACAGAGGTTTAATTAGCTGTTTAGTTAAAGCATTTTGGCTATTAGCAGTGCGGAACAAAAACAAAAGCAGATTTATTTTATTTTACACTACCACTATACCAAATTCTCTTTTCAAATTCAACGTCGTCGCATCGCAAAATTTTGCATACGTAAAGACAGGATCGTTTTTCGTGCAACTTGAAGACTGGGTGTTTAAGAATATTGTTAAGTGCATTGACTGTCTAGAGAAAAGATACCTATATTACGTGCGATATTTTAAAAGGTACCGACAGATGTACGAACCTGGTTACAACTGCGAAGATAAGTTTTTAAGAGTAAATAGATATCATTTATAACATTGTCTTCGTCGTGTATTCTTTATGTACTGAATAAAAATTGTATATTTGTTTTATGTGACAGGGCTTTTTATTCGCTCTTGCCTTGTCTCTTTTAAATAAGGTCATCCTACAAACACCTATATATACCCACTATTCAGAATAATGGCACTGCAAGACTTTCTAGTTTTTGTAGTGGCCGCTAAGCGCGACTGCTGGTTACGAATCTCGGGTCGGGTAAAGTGTAATTCGGTTTTTCCATTAGGTAATTCTCAGTAAGAGCACGGAGTCTGGATAAGTGCCCGATTGATGGCAATAGGCTCGCCACCTATTACATGGGGTCCTATAACATAACTGGCGAACTTTACTGCAGGAGCCCAATCCTTAAGCCATTGTGCCATATGTAAAAAAAGACCTTTAACTATCCAAATAAACTACTCGTGTAGTTCCGAGCCAGAATAGTACTTCCCCATCTCGTGCTTGTTGGTGTCGTAGAAGGCGACGGAGGGAAAATCCAGAAGATGGGCAGCAGTGTCTTCTGTTACTTAACCACCAATACTGAGAAGCCGCTTGGCAAGCGTGGGGATTATGGCAACGTCTCCCCTCCCTTAGGGGGAGGCCTTTGGTCCACAGTGGACGTCTTTCAGCTGATGAAGATGATGATCCAATTAAAATATCTATCGTTTTCTATGTACAGCCCTTAACGTTATAACTGGAGTGGTGGTGTGAGTATTTGGTGAAGTTAATCAAACTTTTAATTACAAAGGTTAACTTAAATCGCTTTCAAAGCCTACAATATTGGTATTTAGCCGTCGGCGACTGTGAAATAGCCAATTACAACAATGATAGGTCATTTGAAGACGTCTTAACTAGTTTGGTACTACGTCTCTAACGGCTTAAAATCGAGACAGAAATGTTGGAATGAATTTGTTTTAAGAGAACAGAGTTATGAAACTTAATTGAATTGATCAATGATGTGGATAGCATTGAAAAATCGTTAGTTCTATTTGTTTGAATGATTTTCTACAATTTTGTTTTTTCTTGTTTTTATCCTGTAGGATTAGTTAAGTTTTCAGCCGTAGAAATTGATAAATAGAGCAAAGTTGAAGCCTAGGTAAATGAAGAAGTTGTCAGAAGGCTCCACAGTTATATTATGACTAGTTGCGCCCCGCGGTGTCACTCGGTTCATTTTTTCGGGATGAATAGCCGTAGCCTGTGTTTAATCCAGGGTGTGAGCTACCTCCATATTTAGCAAATTCGGTCCAGCAGTTTGAACGTTAAGAGGTAACAAATATACAAACACACTCACAAACTGTCGCCTTTAAAATATTTGTGTGATTAAATAATTAGGTCCATTTTTAGCCATAAGTGAACTTTTATACTGTTACATATAGTTAGTACAGTCAGCAACATAAGTAGCTTAACATGTTAAGAAACCTAGGATTTATAGGAATCATCCAAATGATGATCTGAGAATATATTAGACGTTTTACTATGTAAGAAGTTGTTCTTCAATGAATGGTATCTACATGTTAATATGTTTAAAAATTTAAATTTTCAGCATTTTATGTTGCTGACTGTTCAGAATTTGTTGTACCCGCTTCCCCTATTTAAAAATTCACTCTCACTGCTGAGTACGCAGGTACTGCATCTTGGTAATCGTGTGGGCACTTTATCATTGTTATCGCTGGCATGCATCACTGTGAGCACCGACGACATCTGGGACATTACCTCGCTAGCACTCTGTGCGGACATAATTATGTATTACCCGCATTTAAAAGAAATAAACTTGTATTGTGGTTAGAAGGTTGAGACCGTGAGGCAAACTTAGCTGAGACACATTATTGAAAAACAAAAAAAACATTTAACCACAATTTAAAACTACTATAAGTTTTGATATCACGCCTGTACTATGCACGCCCCAAACGGGAGAGAGGGGGTGTATATTACACACACATTTTGCCAGTTATGTTATGGTCCCAATGTAATAGAGGGCGAGCCTATTGCCATCAACCGGGCACAAATCCAGACTCCGCGCTGCTACTGGGATTTACCTAATTGAAAATTCTAGTAAATTTTTTACCTGATCCGGGATTCAAATTCAGGACCTCATGCTCGGCAGTCGTGCCATTAGCACTAGATCAACGAGGCAGTCGTAATATTTCTCTATTTAAGATTTTTAAAGCTGCACGCTATACCACGTTTAAAAAAGAGAAATATATAATACTTAGTCTCTTTTGTTTTTGATGATGTTGATTTGAAGTATTTCTCCTTATCGCTGTCGACTGGTAAAGTTCCCAAAAGACTGGCACTATTGCCAATAGCGTTGCTTTATAACAATGTAGCAACAATTAGGCCAAGAACAAACAAGCTCTCTGGTTACCTATAAAGTGTTTGGGGTTTTATATTCCAGAAAATCTAAGCATACACGCGGTTAAAGTTAGTTTTTTATATTTTACAGTTCACCATTTAATATCTTTATTGGCATCACTTAGAATTCGATCTAATATAATCCTTATAGAGAAATAACAATTTTGTAATAATATAACTGTAAAATTTTATTGCGGTCGAAAGTACCAGTTTTCCCTTTTAAGAGATTATATTGAACATTTGTATGGTTTATAGAATAATACTTTACTTTTTATCATCATTGAACTGGGGATTAAATTTTAGACTATTTATTCATCTGGACTTAGAGAAAAGGATTCAATATACTTTATTCCGGTTCGTCGATTGACGACAGAGGTTATGCAACAAAAACAAATACGTTTGCAAATAAAATGCAGGAATTAATTGCATTAGTTCTTTGCAAACTAGTACGTTGGCTTGTTTGTTACCTCAAGACGATTAAACAAATGAATATATTTTTAAAAATTTGTTAAATCTACTCCCGAAAAAGATGTGGTACAACTTTATAGCTAATAAAGTCAGAAGCTAGACTTAATAAACTATGTGAGAAGAACCAATAAAGGCCAACATCTGCATGTAGCTTTTCAAGAAAATAGCAAAACAATTCCCGAGTTGCCCTGTCCAGGCTGCATACAGCTCAACTGTTGTTGTATGCTCTATGACCCATCTAACAGTGCCACCACCTGCACTACTAATAGAGCTGGAAAACTAGCTTATACACTCGAAGAACCGACAGTTATGAAGCCCCGGACCTATCTTACGGAGACCTGCAGTCACTACTGCAGTGAGTTTATTCCCAGAAAGCTTGATTTATGCACGGAACACGACAGAAAAATATTGTGAGTGCATAGATGTATAGTGACAGTAACAGGAAGTTTAAAGGCTTTTAAAATTTCCTGGAGGAAAATTTAATAAGACTGCTCTGAAAAATCTTTTAAGACAAAAGATGTTATACAACATGTAACAATAAATAATCTGTAGACTTTAGGGCTTTTAGTTTTAGTTTATTTAGGGCTGTCACTATTATTAAACTATCAGACAACTTTTCTATAGAACCAACCAGTAGATAGTAATAACTCGCGAAAAAATGATTTTTGATACACGTTGTATTTTGTTAAACGGCTAGTTATAAAAAACCGACTCTAACTCCATAGTTGCATTTAGAGCTTCCCGTATATTCCCGTAACATGAACAAATAGTATCAAAATATACGAACATAAAAAAGATGTCTACCTATATAAAAATTGAATTCTGATTTCAATTAAGTAGGTTGCGCTGGAAGCGTAAGTACGCCTCATATCGGTAAACCGCTTTGCTAGTTCCGCGGCTAAGCAATCTTGCCGAGAGCACTGTGCTAACAAACTTCAGATGCTTAATTAAGTGAATTCCACTACTATGGTCCTTTGGGTGCAGCAGCTAAAAGCTTGAATCTGAGATCGATTGATAAAATAACTAGATTTTGCTCGCGGCTTCGCTTCCATTAATTTAGATTTGGAATGAGGATATTTAAAAAATATATTCTAAACTCACTACAAATGGTTCAAATTCAAACACGACTCAAAAGACATTTAGCGGCCTAAAACATTATGACCGTCGAAAGTTATTGTTCTTTCTTTTGGGATCCGTACTTTTCTTCTGGATGAAAGGTTCCTTATATCCGTTTCTATAACCCTGATAACGTATATGCTAAATGCCACGATGATGGGTTCAGTGGTTTAGGCGTGAAAGGTAACAAACAAACTTAACATTAGCTAGGTAAGGAATTGGGATTGTTTGCTTCATACATTATTGATTAATTATAATGTATTGAGTAATGTAGAAGTTTTGCTTACCCTGAAAGACTGGGCAAAGTTGTTTTCCTTTATGCCTAAGGTAGGTACAGCTAAATTTCGCCAATCATTAGAAAAAAAGATAAAAATCATTTAATCAAAATAGACTTAAAAAAGTGCTCTTTGCACATCAAATTACATGAAGATCGCCGCTTCCTACTGCTATAGCTGGGTAGAAGAAACGGTGCAACAAACTACACAGCAGCACAATCTGTCTGTCATTTCCTGTTATCATGGTAAGCCTAGCTATTCCACAGATAAATATCGATGTGTGAGTCTGTGCGTATGTTGTCTAGATCAGCCCACCCACAATGAATTTCCCAGTATAAGGCTTCGTAATAAAGTAAAATAAATGTACATAGTGCCTATATTATTATCCATTATTATCCACGTCTTGTAATGAAAAGAAAATAATGTGGTCTTTATTCGAATTGGTATTTCTTAGTAACATGTATAACAGAATAGATATTAACATAATTGTTATAAAACTCATTTATTTTTATGTCCTACTGTTAGGACAGTTTAGGAATTCAGATTGGAGGCTGTTACCATCTGGCTTTAAGGTACAGACCCCTTATCATGACCTCTTAAAGCAGGACATTTTCCGTTGTGGCAACGAGACGCCACACTACACTGCACGTAGCGGCATCTCGCTTCTACAACAGAAAATGTTCGTCTTTAAGAGCTCATGGTAAGGGAGCTTATGATTCTTATAATATTTTTGTTGGTACTATTTGAATGTCCACGGGTTAATAGATTTTAATACGATTTCCTTTAGAAGCCGGAAAATGGAGACATAAGATGAGATAAATACTTTTAGCCCAGATAAATGGCAATAGACTCGCTTACTATATATTACATACCATTACATGGGATATTACTTTGATTAAGCGGCGAAATATGAGTGCAGAGATTTATAAATGTTGGATCTAAATGATCGTATTATAAAAACTTCCGATAGGGAAGAACAAAACATGCATAATACACAACATCACGCCTGTATTCCCCGGAGAGGTAAGCAGAGGTATGTAAGTACACACACATTTCACCAGGTATGTTATAAGTCCCAATGTAATAGGGGGAGAGCTTATTGCCATTAACCGGGCACAAACCTAGACTCCGCGCTGCTGCTGAATTATCTAAATTATCAAAAAAAACAATACCACTTTGCCCGAACCAGAATATGAAACCAAGACCCCATGTTCAGCGGTAGCATTCAGCGATTATTAGACCAACATTCAGCAAGGTAGGGTAAAACAATTTAACTAAAATTAGAGTAATCTCCTTCTGGATTACAGGCGTTTAGGATGTAAATGTATACTACGGTTTTTTTAAATTAAAATGCCCGCTTTAATGTAAGTGTATTCATTTCAAAATTTCGTGTAGTCGCGAGTGGCGTGCACGTTTGAAGAGGACCATCCATGTGGACGAAAAGAGGACGTGTAAACATAGATCGAAGTGTTTTTTTGTTACATGTTTTGTAGAAAAAGCCATGGTAGCTCTATTTATTGATAAATTTTATGTCACGGTCAATAAGCTTAAGTACCTATTTAATAATTATTGATTGGAATAGGCTCGCTCCGTTCCATGGGGCCTATAACAACAGGCACGCATTGTGAGAAAGTTCCTCTCTCTGGAGCCCTAACCACCGGTAGCTTGGACCCTGTTTCCACTGCTGGTTGGCCTCTACATTTTATATTTTTAAATATTATATTTTTATATAGATATTTAAAAATGTATTTTATAAGAAAAATGTTTTAATTTTATAAAAATAGTGTACATTTTCTTACAAAAGACAGACGGAGAACATTTAAATTGAACCTTTATGAAGACATAATATGGACAAAAAAGTCATCCTAGGGTATCTTTTGCTTATGATGTACCTATCCTGAAACTGGATCTAGGACGTCCAGTCAAAACAGAAATACTCAACGCAAAACTATGTAACCCAAATGTCCACTCGAAACCAAATTCAATAGTTTCCAACAATAAAATGGACAGGAATATCGCGCACTCCACGAACGAACCGCCTAGTTGTGTGACCACTTCAAAGCATCTATTGTTAATATCGGACGTGAAGTGTCATTCCCTTTACAGAATTGAACTGAATTTTCTACTTGAATTTTATTTCGGTGTGCTGCTGCAAGTGTTAGATAGGTCACAGCATAAAGGCGTATATTGCACGCTTTTTGTGAAGCAGACTGGTTGTTAGGCTAATTGCAGCTTGTAAATGGGTTGGCTCGTCCGGGTGCGACCACTTTCTCAGGGTAAATTAGTAAGGCCGTGTTTTAGGTTGAATACTAAGTAGAGGGTAACCTGTGTGTCTAGCATGAGTTGTTGTGTTTGTGACTTGTCGAAAGCGTTTGTTATTTATTTATAGCTACGCGCTCAAACCCCCCTGGAGTTAACGCGATGAACTGCAATCTGTAATATGCAGAAAATGCGAAGCTCTATGACAATTTTCTCGGGACAAATATTGTCAATAATACTGTCAGCTGACCTGCGCTTTTAAAACTTCACGTTATTAACGCGGTAGATTATGAAAGAGGTATATTTATAATTGTTATAATCACAATGATGTGCTATATTTATGCATTTGTGTAGTACACCAATGACTATCCCACAGTTTCTCACCATTTTGTCCTTCCAAAGATTGTCTGGTAGATATCGCTCTTAGCGATAAGACCGCCATAGTACCCTCTACATTAACGATAATGTAATTAAGTTGTGTTACTATGGAGTTTGATATCGTCAGAGTTCCGGGCAACCGGTGGATGCAAATGGCAAGTTGTCATTGTGGCGTTCTAAGGGGGTGGCCTTTGTCCAGCAGTGGACGTCTTCCAGCTGATGATGATTATGATGTCTTTGGTGTACAATAAAACATATTCTATCTATTTGTAACACATGTAATCCTTCTTCTTATAATATCGATAAAATAAACTAGGGTGCCTACTGGCAATCTAAAGTTACGAGCGTGAGGGATCAATTACTGGGTAAAAAACATATGGGATGACATTTAAAGGTAGGAAAAAGCCATTAACAGTGCCCTATTCGAAACTATGCACTTAAGTCAAACCGGACGACGATAAACATAGCTATTAGTTTTATTGACCTTTAGTATTGCCTGCTATAACTGCCCCACTGCAGTGCAAAGACCCTACCTCATACCGAGAAAGAGCTAGTATAGATTACTATCACTAGGTTCCTGATTACAGATCACCAACATAAGTGGTGCCGTATTTATTTATTTAATTACAACGGTTATAACCAATTACAGTAATTAATAACATATAGTTATTAAAAACGCATTTAACGTCGAATTCATGGCAAATGCTCTGCAAAAGTCATAACTTTCTATTTTAAATTGGCCACAAAAGAGCACTTATGAAATGAGAATATTCTCTTGCACCGGGTTGTAAGTTTCATTCCCGTATGAATTTCCAGATATTTATGTAAGTTCACAGTACACTGAAGAATATTGTGGGGGAAAATATAGAAATTGGCAAAGACATAAACTGCTGTCCTTTTCTACTTTCCTTGAAAATATCTATACATTTAGTTCTGTAAAATGTAGAAGCAAATCTGTAACGTCGGTTGCTGGAAGCCAGATCAAAAAACGAATGTTTTTTTTAACTTTTGCAAAGTCATTTGTTTTTTCAGTCTCTGATTAAACCTGGACCTAATGGTCTGAAATCACAATCAAGCATTGACCTAAAGCCTCGAAAGTTCTCATCTTTGTGTGAGATTGTCTATTTTCTTGCAATCGAAGAGTCACAGGCTGGTCCATTATCATTTTTCATTTCACCCTTTCGTTTATTGCGTTCGCTTATAGCGTTATACCCTGTTTATTCGTTCTCCTCCATACATAATGCATTGAGCGATGCTAAATTAACACCAGCCCACCCAGTCGCGGTCGAAATTACTCCGTTGTTGTGATATATGAAACACAATGTAGGTACGTTTTAGAAGTTTTATTTAGGTCTGTTTCTGATAATAGTCTAATTTGTAAGGCTTAGCACTGCTAGAGTACACTAATTTGTTTTTACTGTGTGAATATGTTATTATGCGTCATCATCACATCACATCATCAGTCTAAAGTAGTCCACTGCTGGAGCCGGACGTTAGCGTCCCCCAGGGTACGCCACAAGGCCCGTCCCTTTTCGCGATTCAGTCACTACCAGGGTAGCCATCACCATCAGCCAGTCATCGGTCCATCTGAGTATTTTGCATGCCGGTGGGTAAAAAATGGCTGAACGTGAGTTATTGTTTCTTGTCACGGTTACTGTTACCCAGTACTGTAGTTTTTGTATGCAAAAAGAAAAATATCTTTCACATTATTTACTATATATCCCGGTTATACTCACGTGTGTATTCGGGAATGCCCGACTAGTTTCGAACTCGAACGGAGCCCTTATTCATGAGCTGGTTACGCGGCGGAGTCGCGAGCCGAACTGAACTAGTCGGGCATTCCCGAATACACACGTGAGTATAACCGGGATATATAGTAAATAATATGGATAACACTCACGGAAGTTATTATAGTAAAATATCTTTCACGTTAAATATCATACATGCACAATATTGAAAAATAACAGAATGATTAAAACTAACCCAACTTAAATTACTGCTCTTCGCCTATCTAGTGACGAAAAGGCAACGATATCGTACGTTTCGTTCGCAATTTATTACTTTTTTTATGATAATGGAGGGAACAAGTATTTCACCACTGACCCCAAACATTAAACTGTTAAATAGTGTCCCCAAAGGGATATTGGGACGAAACGCCTAGGAAGGTCAAATATGGGTTAACCGAAAAACTATTTCCTGCTTTAGAACATTTTTGTACTCGGAATTTTCCTTGTAGCATGACCTCGGTGATGTTGGCGGGTCATCGATGACAAAGGCATAAGGGACATAGAAACAAGTGAAAACAATAATACTTTTAAGGAAAAGTATTATCAACCCATTTCTATGTCAACATAAACAATACAAACGATTGCAGCAATCATGCAAGATTTGTTTTCGTTTATTAGTGTTCCATTGTAATACACGAAGAGTTCCATCAGACCTACATCAAATTTAAGTTTTAACCCTTTCACAGTGTAATAACGCATATAATATGGGGCATAGCGATTGGACTGCAGTGCTAAGGGTTCGATGCCCGCACGGGCAAAAAATTGTAAGGGGGCTGATACCGGACCTAGGCTAAGTTGCCAGGTTTTACTTTCCTTTATTTAGCACATTAAAAAAATAAAGATAGCAAAGTATGCGTAGCAGAATAAAGATAAGGATTGCTGAATTACATACAAAATACGTACAGTCGAATTGTAACCTGCCTTTTTGAAGGCGGTTATAAAGTAATTAGAGTAAACTAACATCGAACCGAAATCAAAATTTGGGTCTCTAATCTCTGGGAGATCTATTCATTGTTGGGCACCAGGTTTCAAAAGAAATTACCATACGAAAAGCGCCCATGTTTAGTCCAGACCTAAGCTTTCAAATTCAAACAATGGTAGTCTGCTATATTGTACATATTTATGGAGTTACAATGTGGGAGGCTTATCATGATAGCGGACAGACATTTCACATTTTACTGTAAAGGGATCAAAGTATTATTTCTGTCGAAACAAATAAAATTTTCAGTACAGAAAACACTTAGTTTTCATACGCAAAAAAACTCGTTTAAAATACATATTTGTGGACTACAATATCAATAAATGGATTCTAATGCTAATATGAGACAAGATTAAATCATCATCCACAGCCTTCAATATCCCACTGCTGGGTATAAGCCTCCCTTAAACAAAGCCATCCGCCGCGGTCCTGTGCCAATCTCATCCAGGTGCGCCCTGCGATCTTGGTAATATCGTCGACCCATCTCGCTGCTGGTCGACCTACGCTTCGCTTACCCGTTCTTGGCCACCATTCTGTCAACGCCTTACTCCACCTGTCGTCACCTCGCCTAGCCAAGTGTCCTGCCCAACTCCATTTCAGCTCCGTAATGCGCTTTCCAACATTTCCAAGATTAAATACCGCATTGTAAATAACTTATCACAAAAATATATTTTTTTATGTGTGGATAATGGCCTATGCATACCCCGCCGTTGGGAGACGAAGGAGTTACGTGGAACTCGCCTCCATGAACCGAAAAGGGCAATCCACGAGGGTATACCCACTAAAAACTGGCTAGGAGGCGGGATCACTATATATCACAAACGCTAGTCCCTGCATCACAAACAAAGCTCCGAAGAAAAGGTGTCTAGCGTTGATATTATACAAGAAAACCATAAAATAATAGACAGCCGTCGAATCACGCCGAAACCGCGTTATGTAACTGCAACAAAGTGTGCATAAGCTTACGGTTCACTATTGGCTATCGTCCAAAAAAGATTGCGTGGACGTGCACTTGGCTTTTGGCATTGGGTTTTGAAATTGTTGAACTTTCTATGAAAAGAGTGGTTTGGGATCTGTCTGATGACGGTTCCGGACGGAAGCAGAAGATGAAGTTTAAATTACAATATTCATACGGTTGATGTTATAAAGTAGGGCGATGGCTTCTTCTCATTTCATGTTTGGTACCTTACTCTGTTTGTTATACTTACCATCTCTTTACAACATGTTGCAATGAATAAATGAATGAATGAATGAATTTAAAAAGGGAATGAACTAAATATTGACTTTCCCGTTTACGTGTGTAAGGCTTCAAACTATTACTGCAAGGTTTTCTTGTGTTTATAGTCGGTAAAATTGTACTTATCTCCTAATTGATAAATACTGCGATTTGGCATCAAAGCTTGCACGTAATCATTCGGACTGCAAGTAAACAAGCAACCACGCACTACTAAGTGTAGCTCATTAAGGATTACCTAGAGCCAATATTTCCCCAAGTACTTGTACAGTTATGTTGCTAATAAATCCGCTGTATCAAGAGATTTATGCAGCTCTTCCTCATCCACTCACATTTTAATAGCAATAACGGCTTATAGATCTTAAAAGTAACAGCTCAATTTACTGTCGAGACGTAAAGAAGTTATAAAAACAATAATTATTTCGGTCGTGTATTTTATATCTGTGCGGCGTGAGTTTTATATCGTGCGAATTATGTTTATAAAGCGGGTAAGTAAACAATATAAAGATATACCAGTTTTACTTTTATGTCTCGACCTCACTACGGCCGGTAAATTTTAGCTGAGCCTAAAGAAATACTTCAAAATTCTCAAGAATGTTATGTTAAAAGAATGTTATACTTCAGTGTTTTTTTAGACAAAACTTACAAGAATTAGGTTGGTAAAACATCTCTAGGTAGGTAAATTCAACGTAAATTAAAATCCCAGCTAACCTATACATTTACCAACTTGAAAATAAACAGCTCATCGTGAGGACATTATTTTAAAGGGTCAGTTAAAGACTTTCTGGTAAATAATATGGAAAACACTTCAAACTGAAAAATACCGTCATAAAACTTCTATAGTAGACCCTTTACGGTTAACGTATCAGGTTCCACTGCCTCTTGAAAGTCATTTAAGGGCCTCCCCGTTATTCAAAGTTATAAAGTATTTGGTCCCCACGGAAAATACGGTCAAACGGAAAATATTTATAAAATAAAACACAGCCTAAAATAATGGCAATATTTTGGTAATATGGGCTCCAAAATTCGTGCATGTCACGTATGGTGTTATGGCCCTTTACTAATCCTCAATAATAGAATCATCAAACTAAACAAATTAATTTCTGTGTTGGCTCGAAAGCCGACTTCCAAATTAATTAAGTTCCCTAAAGTTTTGCTTTTGATCTCTCTATATTGTTTTAGATACAAGATAGTTGCGACACCTATATTGTGTGATTTGGATTATTTCCCACAGATAACGATTTTGGGAAGCGATTTTGGTTATGGGCGCTTTGGGCGTCTTTGTATCCAAATAATAATAACCCAACTTCGAATATAGGTTCATATTATTCTCAGCACATTTTTCTGTCTTCACTGTTGCTCGCAATCAAGCGGAAGTACAACATTACGTCTGCACTTTATTCCAGGTCATTATGAGCACATATAATAAGGCCTTTGGTCAAAGGCATAAGCATCAGCGAGTTAAACGAAAGGCAAAAACTTTATGTAAATTACTAACTTACTTGAATTACTTACTTGAAAATTAAAAAGTAGTTGCATATATTCAAAGATGAGGCATAATACAAATGATTTAATTACCGCGAACTATTTCTTTCCTTCCAAACTAACCTAACTCACACCGTTAAATTAACTTTGACTTGGTTATCTTTCACTTAGTTACCTTTACTCCCACGCGGTGGAATGAGTAAGTAATGATAACAGATCCATTAAAAGCTTCAGTTTCATTAACCGGGTCACAAATTCACGACGCCGTCAAAATAAATTGATTGTCAATCTACCTGAATCTTCTCATTTGATTTATTTTACGGCTCACTTATACCCGCCAATATTGGCTACACTTCAATGTCCATAGATGGAAAAGCTGCTATTGTCATCTCATTGTATACTAATACGAGCGATGGATCTTGAAATTCTGCCAATGTGGTGAATTCTGCCAGTAAATGTAATGTTTGGCCCAGGAGCTGCACTTAGGTTGGTCCATTATAGTCTAAGGTGTCTCTCCTTTTGTTTATTCTGTGCTTCATTGTTTGTGTTGAGGTGCGGAATATTGAATGGAAACGCGATACCTGTCTGTCATGTCATAGACTTGAAATTTATTCAGTTTTCCACTTTGTTACGTAAGCTCAAATCTAATTTTACCATCGAGAAAGTTTATTGAATTATATCAAAACCTTACAAATACGCGATGAGTTTTTTGCATTATGTGGTTGTTTTTCCTTGTTATCGATTCAAAACGAGGGATCTGCGACCCCTATGAGTTAAATTAAAATTAAAGATTTTGTATGAATTGGTTTGAGTGCTGAATTAAAAATATAATTCGTAAATCTTATAAAACCGAAATTTGAAAAGTATTTCATAAAATGAGAAAGTTTTGGGTTAATACTGAGAAATGGGGAGTAATCTCAAAGTTAAAGGGTTAAAGGCATTACTCACAACTGTTTGCTTTCACAACTCTTCTTAATACACTGTAATCTTATTACTTAAGCCTTTTACACCTGGTTAGGACGCCAGCTCAATGGGCTTTGTGGAATCTTTCCAATTAGAAGTGGCTTGACACCATATCGATTCCTATTTCTATAGTCCCCAAGCTTTTAGTTCATGAATACTAAGAAGTTTGAATAAAGAGATATTACAACTAGCATTCCATGATCAACGAAGACTGACGGTTATTGGATTTTGGATTTGACAAAGAAATGCTCGTAGGTTTTATTGGAATTACTTGAGCAGAATTGTTTTTAATTTATAATAGGTAATTGTGAATCGAGTATTTTTCGACCTAGAATTAAAATATTTAGTTTGAAAGAAACAGATCATTTTTGAGATGTGCTTATACTGCGCTACGCGGCGCAATAGGGCTGAATGAGTTTACTGCGCTAAATGTGTTGAAATGTACGAAAATTGTGAACAGATTCGGGTCATAATGCGCTTCGCCACGGCGAAATTTTGAGTTAACTCACTGAGCCGGCGTAGTACGCTGCGCTTGAGTTACACAGTTAACGCAATTTTTATTGTTAAATCGCATCTCCAAAATGTTGTCCAAATTGAACATTGACAAATGATATTATTGTGTTGAATACTTGACAATAAACTGAGGACTGATGAGTTAAACCTGATTTGCGTAATATGACACTAACTGAACATTCATTACTTAAACCCAATAAGGTACTGACTTAATACTATACTGATTGCTTGAATATTAACCTTAAAGCCATTCTGCTCACAATAGTGTATGTCGGCGATACGCCAGGGTTTGTATAACCAGATTCCATAGTACTTAATGAAAATACAGTTAACTTCTAGTACTTCACTTTTTAATTAACTTATTACACACAAGACAAGACAACACACCCATCAACAACATCATTTCTTTTCTAATCCACCATATTTGTTCCCGCCTCAAATCTCTATTCACCATCCTAGTAACTACAAATTCCCTTTTAACAGGTAAATGAACTTACTACAAAATAAGTCTTAAAATATCGCTTAATATTATAAATAGGTATTTAATTGAATTTTACATAACTCCAAATGATTTGTTTTACACAGAAATAACATTAATTTGTAATGTAAATCAATATTACAATTACATCCTAGGCCAACAGATGGCGCTGTAGTCAGAATATAAAATGGAATTAAGTTTTACTTATATTTAAAAACAGCGTTAAAATAATTATGTTTAAATATTTAATACAGAATAACAACATAGATTTTATGTTTAACATTTACACATTAAATTGAGAATTAAAACATTTAACTTAACATTAACAGTCTTCAAAACATTCAAACAGTCAAAACTGTGTCTATTAAATCTTAGAGTTTAATAAATGACGAAGTTATGCTTACAAATAACTATCTAAACATCAATCCAATATATTCCAAGCATTTCTAAAATAATATAATTATTTATGCGAAAACTTAAAGATTAAAGATCAATATTTGTCAATTATTGCCGATAGATGGCGATTTGCGCCCATATGTACGAATTGAAAATGAAAACAAATTTACAAGTAGGTACCACTCTTATTGTTTATATTGAAAACTACAATAATAATTGATTAACGATCCATTTTCAACTATAATCTTGATTTTCAATTTGATTGAATCTTGAATATCATTAATAATGGTATTTAACAATGATTTTTATTTTGTGGTCTTGTAAAAGATTTTTAGGTATTTCTTTAATTAATATTTCAGAATCAAAAGGTTTAAACGATTTTTAAGCGATTGCTGGTTCTAACTCTATTTACTTTAGCTTATAATCAATTTTTCACATGTAAAAAAAGCGAATATTTCAATTTAATTAAAATTTTCATTTAGTGACTTATTAAACAAAATTTTAAAATAAATTACATAAAAATTTAATAATTGTGGTTGCCTCGTTGTCCTGGGTTCGAATCCCTGATTGAGCTAAGTGTAACTGTTTTATTTCTACTCGGTACCAGTACGGAGTCTTGATTTGCGCCCAGTTGGTGGCAAAGGCCTCTCCCCTATTACATTGATTGAGACCTTTAACATAACTGGTGAAATGTGGGTGTACTACCAAACCAATCACTTCGTAGAATACTGGCGATATGTTATGAAACAAATCAAATATTCCTACAAAAAATGACGTCAGAAAAAAAGTCGGATCAGGTAATCTTTAGTTGTGAAAGTCTACCGTGCCTGTTGTCTTTTCTTCGGTGCAAACTTTTATTTAGAGCTTAAGTTTCTTATCTAACCGCCGAACTCAGAGACATTTAAGGGTAACTTAAACTCTCACTAAGTAAAGGTTTCCTTTGTCAAATCTTTACTTAGTGTCAGTTTAAGTAATCGTTAACGACTCTGAGTGCGGCAGTTAGTTGAATTGTCTGCGTGATAAGTAATTAAATGCTATAAACCTTTTTATTGTTATCTGTTGTAAAAAATACTTTCTTATTTAACTTTCAAAAGAAGATACCATTGCAGCTTATCTACTAAGTGCTAACGTCAAAATATACCTACAGTAATTATTATTTTATTATAACAATCCATATAAACAAATATTCAAAAGGTTATGTATTTAATTATCGATGAATGATTCAAATTGTAAATACAGAACACATAATTGGTAGTTCCAGTATTGTTTCAGCCTTAATTGTCTTTTTTTAATTACAGTTTCCATTCGAAAATGTTATGTTTCATATTAATGGTAGTTGATTCAGATATTCCATCAGACAGATCATTTCAATATTCATTTGGTTGTCGCTTGTGTTAATTGATTTATTTGATACAATCAAAAATGTTTTTGAATTGCGACTTTCAATAAAATTGCAGGACGTTCTGTTAAATGAAATAAAAATATCGTTGTTATTCACCCTGTTAAACTTACACTCTCTTGTTCATAAACGAGGATCATATCGGCATTAACTAAACCCCGTATTAAGTCTATTGACATATCTATTCTTTGATAATTAAACGACAGTGACAGGTATAGTTTAATCCTTGGTTTAAAATTGTTATTCTTATATAAAAAGGGGGATAAATGGGGACAATAGGGGGACAATGAGTTACGCCGTTTAATATTTTGATTCATGCCGAATATTTGGACAAACTACCTACACTATAATTTATCACTGTTCCAGTCTTTGGTAAAGAGACAAAAGGTTTGACAGATTCAGACTTAAAAATTGTTTTAAAGAATAGAAAAGATACAAATGGTTTATTTGCCGCCATTATTAGAAGCCATTGTATTTTTGACAGTTATTACATTTATATGACTTTTTGTGTCATTTTTGCATGTTGCCCATGCTAAGCTTAAATCTAAATTGATAAAGGAAATTTGAAAAATGATGGACACGAGCAGGACTTGAACCTGCGAACTTCGCCGTACCGTGGCGCAAGTTCAAGTCCTGCTCGTGTCCATCATTTTTCAAATTTCCTTTATCAATTTAGAGTTATTAACATTTATTTGTCCCTTTCATTCCAATAGCAATGTTTTTAGATGTCTGGAAACTGTTATCACATAGAAGTATGGTATGGTATGGTAGTTTTTGTAACTTTAAACAGTTTCGGTCCAATCACATGTTTTATATCGTGTTTGATATCAAGTCATTGAGATTTTTTGTTCGTCCGTAAAAAAATTTTTTTGCACTTCATGTTAATGTATTTCTTAGGACATACTAAATTGGAGTCTATACTAGCCTTAAACACACGCTTATGGCTAGTATGGCGTGTTACATCATTAAGTAAGGGTGAAGATAACATCAGTTGCATGTGAATGGGCGTCATAGAACGCTGCAAACGGGAAATATTGCCAAGATCAGCTGACTGAAATGTATAGTTGATTGCAGTGTGTTCTTATCGCAAAGGGGATCAAATTTTCATTGCCTGAATAACCTTGAAATACAGTTCAGCAATTAGCTGAATGCTGCAATAGCATTTTATTTTCTGCACTATCGCGATTTTTATTTTAGTCCATCCTTGTGCAACAATTCACGTCTGTAATAAATTTTTTAGAACTTATACCACAATATTTACGCCCGTGACTTCGTCCGTTAGAAAATTTCAACGTGTATTTTCCAGGATTACAGCTTATAGAACCCATAGGTTAAGCCTGGTTGTAAACTGTCTGTACGACAAATTTCATTCAAATCTATCTAGCCATTCTTGTGTAAAAAAGTAACATATTTTAAACTTTCGAATCAATTCGCGACTTCGTATACGTGGAAAAATTGTGCCTTGTCTTTTGAGTAAGAAGTATAAGTATGGATTAGTGTGATATATAAAAAAATATTTAATATTTGTAGGATTACCTGTATCATGGATAAATCTGGACCAGATAAAAAGACTTATTATTATTATTTCCTTTATTTAAATTATTTTTCTTATAAATTACATTTTTAAATACCTATATAAAAATACAATATTTAAAAATATAAAAAATAGGGCCCAACCAGCGGGAACAGGGCCCAAGCTACCGGTGGTTAGGGCTCCAGAGAGAGGAACCTCCTCACAATGCGTGCCGTGTCGAGGAGTACCGCTTTCTGCATCAAGCCCTTTACCCAACCGCCTAACGTGAGCCTCTTCAGGTGTTGGTCGAGACTCTTGGCCATGAGACCATTGGCCGAAACGACTATCGGTACAATAATTGCTGAGTCCACCTCCCACATGTCGACAACCTCGTGCGCCGGATCAAGATATTTAATTTGCTTATCTCTTTCGGCTTTCACGAGATTCTCGTCATGGGGGATCGTGATATCAACAATCATTGCGCGGCGTTCTAATCGATCTATCACCACTATATCAGGCTTATTGGCAACAATAGTCCTGTCAGTGATGATAGATCGATCCCAGTACAATGTGTGATGGTTTTTATTATTAGCCTAAAGTGTCCCACTGCTGGGCAAAGGCCTCCCCACTCTCTTTCCACATCTCCCTGTGAGAAAAAAAAAAGACTTAGCTAAGCTTTTATCGAGAGCCAGAAATAGATCTAGCAGTTAAATTTAGTACAAAATTCTTACTTTTTTTAATACCAGACATTTCATTCATGTCGGCTTTGCCCTTGCTCCTTGTATAACCTATATAACAGTAAACGTGACCTTCTTTTGATCTGTGGGTCGCAGAATCGAGTGACAACGTGACTTGCGGGACGTGAAGTGATCTCTGGAGGTACCTATTTTCTAAATTATTTTTATACATTGAAATAAAACTATTTTTGGTTTTTTGGTCCCGACGTTTCGAATCCGTAACTTTTCTGTTAATCACACAATTTTTGCTGATGTTACCTACACACGGGAATCAGTTTTGTAAGTCAAGTAGTATCTTAATTTTTACTTTGGTTTTGCTTTTGGTTTTGGTACTTTTGGTAAGTAAATAACATTTATCTTACTTACTTCAAGTGTCTTCATGTGTTTTTATCCGAAATTAACACGGACGAAGTCGCGGGCAACAGCTAGTGACAAAATAAAAGTAGTACATTAGAAAGATAAGCTTATAAATACATACGATTACCCATATAAACCCCAAGGGGGTTGACGGGTTTTTTAAAATGTAAAATATAACCTCTTTGCTACCTATGATAATCTTGGCTACCGGAAAAACTCTTTAAAAAAACAATAACACTTTTCTTGACCCCGTAATCGATCCAAAAACCTCATTCTCAGAATTCGCTTTTATATAAACGCAACAGATTTTTCTCCAACAATATCGGTATAAAATCACAAACGTACCATTCTTTTACATTTACTGTTATAAGCACTTGACCTTATCAAAGGTTAATAAGTTCAATTACATCATTACAGAACATCTTGTGTAGGTAGTTATTAAGGATGTATCCGAAATAACTGTACCATAAATTTCTTTGTAGATTTACCAGTGAAGGGTCGTTAAAAGAATTTCTCTGTAGACAAGAGTTCATGCTGGAACGATGAGAGTCGATTAGCAGTATCCTTGGAACATGAGGTACCTATCTATGTTGAGTATTGGCTTACTTCCTTATTCCTATTAATATTTTCTGTTAGAAATCTTCCAATGAGCTTGTTAAATAGCAAAAGCTTGACTTATGCCATAATAACTGCAATTTATTTGGCACATATACAGATACCTACAACACGTCTTGGACTAGTTCTCCTAACTTCTGCGGATACGAGAATATGCTTCCTCAGTATGCCATAGGATGTGCGCACATCAGGGACCGCGGTCCTAGCCCACATGTGATCAGAAAACTGTTGATACGATCATAGTAGGTAGTTAGTTCAGCAATATGGGTTGTTTCTTTGGCCAAAATCAGGACGCATAGTTAACGTTTCAGTGAAAAAAGGCTAAATGACTTAAACGCATCAAACAAAACAATTACTTTACATAAAATTCCTTACGTACTGGCAAGACAGTTGAATACCAGCCTGTTACATAATACAAATAATACCTGTTACATAATATCAAGTTACTTAACAAATACTGTTAGTACTTAGTTATAACACTATTTGAAAAGTAACTTAATATTATGTAACAGGTATTATTTTGTCAAAATTACTCACAGCACTCACAGTTGTGTCACAGTTTATTGATATAACGTTACCTTGTATGGAAACAACGAAATGTTTCTTGAGAGCAACTAGTTAATAAGACGTGAGACACCTTTCATACAATTCCTACATGATTCGCAGCGTATAATTTCACAGGTTTCCGTATTCAGAGTTTCAAATTTTGCGTTGATATTATTTTAAACTTCAAGAGCAAGTTTTATGACATCCATTAATTTCACAAGTTTCCTAAACCGACGAGAATATAATCTTACTAATATTATTATTAAAAAAAATTAAAAAACACGTTTGCCATGTCAAGTATCGAACTAAAAAGTAAAAAAAAGCTAGCGCGCCTCAGAACGGTCCCCCGACTGCGATGGAATATGTCCACTGCTGAACAAAGGCCAATAATCTTCCACAAATTCTTCAATTTAAATGTTCAGCTACTTTGTTATTGACTGTACTTTATTACATTATGTCATTATAATATATGAATCCGTGCTAACATAGAAAACAGCGTGCCGTCTGAATTATTTCCACGCGAGCAGTAATCGTGCACTGGTGCAGAACAAGGTAGAATGTTTCAACGCGCAAGTTACCTTCTGTTTTACTTTTAGACATGTGGAACCTGACGTAAACAGGGTACCAGAGAAACAAAATGAAATTAAATGAAAAATGTTGGGAAAAAAGAAGAAACAGGAAACATAATAACAATATGATTTCACGTTCATGGTCAGCCGGAAGACGTCCACTGCTGAACAAAGACCTATTCCTTAGAACGCCACAATGAACGACAACTTGCCATTTGCATCCACCGGTTGCCCGCAACTCTAACCATATTGTCGGTCCACCTGGTGGGAGGCCTGCCATAATTCCCACGCATGGCAAGCGTCTTGGGGATTGCAGTATTGGTGGTGAAGTTACAGAAGACGCCGCTGCCCATCTTCTGGATTTTCTCTTAGTCGCCTCCTACGACACACACGGGACGAAATGGGGAGGTGCTATTCTGGGCCGGCACTCCACGGGATCACACCAGATTTAATGTTACCTGTTTATTATTTAAAGAATTATGATTTATCATACTTAACAGTTAACACTAAAATTAAGGCGAAAGTTGTTGAGTGTGTGTATGTTTTTTTCTTCTTCAGGCTCAAACGACTGGACCAACTTTAATAAAATTTGGTATGGAGGTAGCTGACATCCTGCATTAATACATAGGCTACTTTTTATACCGACAAAATGTATTTTTTATATTTAATACTTTCAAATATAATAAGTCAATGAGTAACGAAACTCCACAGTACAAGAGTTTTCAAGATCAAAAACACCAAATTATATTTCCTCCATTGCATTGGTACCCCACACTAAGATTCCCTGTGTCGTGCGGTTTTATTCAAATAAATATCACGAGACTCCTTTTCTACGCCGGTTACTTTATTATTATCTTTAATTTATTTATTTGTAATTAGCATGAAGCGCAAGGTAAACGCAACAGTAATTATATCTCCAAAAGTGTTTCTATATCATCATCTTCTACTTATAAACTAAAAATACTGTTTCCTGTTTTTAAGACAAAATTAAGATAGGTATCTACCTAAGTTTGATCCATAAGTATTTATACAGGTATTGCAAGGAAAACTAAGTTTATCTAAAATGTTGAAGCCAAGGTCTTGTTGCTGGAGTACATGCAAAATAAAAAATACCATGTAGTCGTTCATAAAACACATTATTTTTATAACATAAAAATAATTAACTTATTTTGCTAACTTTAAAAACATAAACTCCTTTTAATAACAAAACCACGAGTCTTTTCCCTGTAAAAAGGGTTGTATACATAAATGGAACTCAGAAGAGCTTAACTCGTTGCGTAGCAACGAAATTATGCTTCTACTGCAAAATAGCGGAACAGTAGTGTAAGAGTAGGTAATTCTTCATAATAGTCCGTTGGGAAAACTCAAGCCGACAATTTAATTATAATCATTAATACTAGGATCCCGTGAGTCACGTGTAGAAACATACATAATAAACCTTCTTCCCATGAGGGTATGCTAAAATAGCAACCCAGATGGTCCTATTCCTTTTGGTCCTCCTACTGAGTGTTTTGCAATTTAACGGTCTCGATTTTCGCAGCTGGTCCTTATGGTCGCCGGATTTTGGTCTTTCAGGACAAAGGTTGAGTCTTCTTCCAAAATCTTTTGAACAAATAGTCTGGATCTACATTATAACTTCTCTAGTGATTCTATTGAGGAATACAATTGCTATGATACATATAATATACAATATAAACTCGTGGTATACCGCAGCTCCACTTCCAGTGATGGCGCTCGCTCTTTACATCACAAGATACCGTTTAATTTACATTTGATTTGCATTACCACGTGTTTTTGCCAAGTTAACGTATTTATAGAACACTGGCTTCCAAGAACGGAACGCGTCAACCTTTTTATGGTAATATAAAGCCGTTGTCTGCGTGGAAAGGAATGAGAATGATAGAGCTAACTGAGATTTAAATTTACTTATTCAACAGTACCTTTTCTATAGCTGTGTAGATCTTGAGACATTTAATAGAAGTAAATATTCATTATAAAGGCAGTTTGGCACCAGAAGCTATAGGTTTAAAAGTAATTAAGTAAACACACTTTGAGGTTTATTCTCATTGAGAAGTAATACCGACTATTGACTCAAAGGACCAAATTATGTTAGCTTAGTTGACTCCTACCGGAGACTAAGTGTTAACTGAATTATTTGAATAATATAATGAGATGTTGAATGGAATTTTAGGTAAACAAGCACGAGTTGAATTGTATGTTGATGAGTTATTTTGTTTGTCATATACATAGGTCTACGTCTTAAAAAGTGTCAATGGTATCTAGATTCACACAATCACGTGGTTTTGGGTTATTTAAAAACCGAATGAATATGTTGAAGTCATTCGTTCGTTCTATATACATACATACACTTGACATTTTCTGATGCCTTTTAGTAAAACAATATACTGAATAACCTTTTTGGAAGGCACAAGGAATAAAAACATCTTCCGTAAATTCGAAATCCATACCACTCGTCAATGTTTTGCTGCGGTCCGTTATAATTGATGTAGGTTATAATACTCATATTAAATGTTATGACATGCGGGCAAGAGCTGAAGAAGAAATGGGTGGGTGCGTAAAGGATAATGCCCGTAAAAAGGGACTGACAGCTGAAACGACGGGCAGGACTGCCGTAGGAAGTATTATGATAAGAAAGTAGCTTAATAATAAACGTCTGAATATTAAATTTATAAAAAAATATTTTTTGGATATGTCTCTAGCGCTGTTTGCCTGTTTGGAAGCTCGTCATGACTAAACTACTGAACTGATCGCGATGAAATTTGATACGGAGATAGCTTGAAACTCGCGAAAGGAGGAGTTTATCCTCTGGGATCCTAAAATATACGGGATGGACATAAGTATGTCATATAATTATTACCATGTCGATACATTACGTCATCCCCATAAATTTAACATTCTATTAAATTTCTATTAGTTAAGCGTTTTGTCACTTGTCTAACCCTTATTGTGTGAAAGTAAATGAATTAGACGAGTTTTTATTTTGTCAGAAAATATTTGTGGTTGCCATTTGCCAACCACTTTAAGGGTGGGTTACACCAATTGTCTGTTAACGTTAAGTCCTTCCGTCAACGTTAAGTTAGCAGGAAATTCTCATACAAGCGGCCATATTTAACACTAACCAATACATCAAAGTTGTTGGTGCAACTCACCCTTAGTATACTAGCGTGATGATAACGATGAGGTTACACATACATACTCAAGTGTATCATACCATTGGTTGTATGTAGGTTTGAAGGGCATTATTATGCGTGTACCGAAATAAAATGTTTATACAAACAACGATATGAAAATAGAATGTTTACCATTTTGTTTTATTACACTTCATCAATCAATTTGTTATTGATGAAAATAATTGCTTGACCTTTAAGTATGAATCAGACTAACTATATTTTTACGCTGCCGTATTTTTACAGTATACAAAGGTCTCCCTCCTATAGATAGTAATATATTGTAGTTACCGTTATTTTGTTTTTTGAATGTGTTTGATGAAATTATTTTAAATTTGAAAATAAACGTTTAATAACCGAACATCTTTCATCAGCGTCACATGCTAATTTGGGAACAAACAATGCAAATATAATAATTTGTGGTCGTAAAATGTCGTTGTATACACAATGTGTCATAACAAGGTAGTCGGACTTAGACCGAGATTTATACAGCGCACTTAAACTTAACTAAGTCTTAATCTTTAGGCGGAAAAAAAGACATTAGACAAGTGTTTGGTTGAATTATCGTTAAAATATCGTTTCTCGTAAGTTGTCGATATGGTGGATTTACGCATTTGCTGTATGCAATGCAGACGAATACATATTGGTCTATTAAGGTATAACATAATTTTAACCGGTTTTTTGGAATATTACTTAAAATAATCTATGTAAGAAATAAATAAAATAATAATAAAAGTGTAAGTGCACTATAGATTTCAGCCTTAGTCTCATTTATACTTAAACAATTCCATGACGTCACCGATCACCTAATTTTTCCGTGATCGGATTCAGCATTATATCCTATTCATCATTCAATTAACGATCAGATGTTTATCACATTAACACATATGTGTGAATTAATATGAAACGACACACTAACACTTGAGCCTTAAAAGGAATGTCACACTTCTCCGTTACGCGGTTCTGATACAAAAACTGGTAATTTAATATAGGTTTTATTAATGTAGTTTAAGTCAGCTAATGTTATAATACCGATAGTCGTTTCGGCCAATGGTCTCATGGCCAAGAGTCTCGACCAACACCTGAAGAGGCTCACGTTAGGCGGTTGGGTCAAGGGCTTGATGCAGAAAGCTGTACTCCTCGACACGGCACGCATTGTGAGGAGGTTCCTCTCTCTGGAGCCCTCACCACCGGTACCTTGGACTCTGTTTCCGCTGCTGGTTGGCCTCTATTTTTTATATTTTTAAATATTGTATTTTTATATAGATATTTAAAAGTAATTTATCTGTAAGTAATACATCTGCGGATCGCAAACATTTTTCTCTTGTGAATCGAACCTGCAACTCTTAGCGCAGCGGCCCAATCGCTTAGTCAGTACACTAATCAGGTCGTCAACATGCATCCATTCCTTATGTCCCATAAATATATCAAAGTCGTGACGAGTAAATGAATCTGTGTAAAAAATGCTAATCGGTACCTATTCCCTTCAGAATTTGACATCAAATCTCAGTGACACTAAGAAGTGTCCTAAAAAGTGCCAATAGATACTTCGAGAACACTTTAAATCATTTCCGAAGCTCATTGCGCCGTCAATTCAATTTCGTTAAAGCGTCAAAGTAAAGACGGTCACGTTTTTCTTTGAGAAATTCTTCAATTAGTGTTGATTACTTTTCTTATTGTGTGAGAATCGTTTGGTACAACTTTAAAGATAGATAAACGATATCTGTGCTTTACGTCGTATTTATTGTTAGTTTTCATATGTATTAAATTTGCGGCAAATTGGCTGTTTACACACACTGTATGCGTGTGTGAGAGAGTGTGTATGATAGTGTGAGTGTGTGTCTATACAAGTAACTTTACAGTTGATGTTCAAGTACTGAATTGCAGTCATGGAAACCAAATCTGGACTTATTAGTCTAGAACAGGGGATAACGTAATGAAAAAAATGGAGGATCCTAAAATGTTGCGAATGCTGATGATAAAAAAAGAGCAAAAGTGTACTATCCATGCTCGATTGCTCATCCCTTCGTTGTTTTTATAATAGAGTTTACCAAGCTCGTCCCTTCAATGTCTGTGTAACAGGGTAGTAGACTGTATGTATAGATAGTGAATAGATATTACCTACTAACACATAATATGAATACCAAAAAAATATCTTGGACGCAAATAAATAAAATCAAGGAGGTCTTGCGAGACGTCTTCGAGAATATTATTCCTTTATGGTAAAATATGGTTCCATACATCAGGCTCTCTCCATTATACAAACTAAGCCACGTTCAGCGCCGTACTGAATAAATTTTACTTTCCACTGACTGTTACGTACCGTGAGTTAATGAAGTATGATTTGAAATAATGTTATGCATGCGCTCTATACTATAGTAGTACCTATATTGTGTTAATTTGTACTAACTGTATTTAACGCCTTGTAAACGATCAAAATGCTTGACAAATTTTATGTGTTTGTCAAATAATTTAATGAAGTCGACGCCAAAAATGCGTGGTCGATATTATTCATAGCCAGCACTCAGCATGGCGTCAAGTCACAAGGAGAACTGAATATTGCACTTTTTTTTTTAAACATCGCCCGTTGCATGCAGAAAACGCGACGTTTTATGGCCGTTTTCTCTGTACAAATTAAAAATACTAAACAAATAGAAAATACGTAAAGTATTTTCTTTTGTAACTCATGGTAGAGACATTGTTCCTTCTAGCCATCGCAGTTAGGTAAGTGCAGGCAAAAGCTTCTCACAGTTCGACAACGCCAAGCGAAAACTCAAGACTAAGAATTCTATTGGAAGCCAGTCTGACAATAGCAAACTAAGGTCTGTTCTAAGTAGGAAATAATCGCAGGAACAATGCAATGCAACGGTATTCCTACAATGAAAGATTGGACAGGTCTGACATAGCAATCGCAGTAGCATCAAAGAAACTACTGATATCAAAGGTACTGGGGTTGGACGCCTTTGTTTATTCCAACTTAATTGTTTACTGCCTTAAGACCGTATAGAAGTACTCACAATAATTTTTAGAATAGAAAAACCTAACTTTCACTGTACAGGTAGTGGTGTATAGACACTCGTAATTCGCCAGTTAGGTCTGTTAGGCCCATATAATAGTGTGTGAACTAAGGGTTATTAACTCGGTGCAATATCATATTCCGTGCTACTACGAATTACCCAATGAGAGAACATAATATCTAATAATTATATTTTGCCTAATTGGGAATCGAACCCTCGCTCCTGGACTTCTTGCTCCAGTAGTTGATATCCATTGTTGCACATTCAAAATATATTAAAATATCGAAACATAAATAATTTATTGCAGTTTGTTTCTTTTTGAATTGATTGAACGTTCAAAACGGTTGAATGGATTTGAATTCAAATTCGGAACAGACGTGAAATATTCTGGTAATTTAAATTTTAAATTTGGTACAATAAAACTGCTTTTGCTTTAAATGCAAACCCAACAATTTATTTCCTTGATGAGTTTGTAAAAAAATCAATCCTGTAAGTTTTACTTTTTTCTATATTTTTTTTCACAAAATACTTTTCAGTCATAGGTATTACAAAAGCAGTGAGATTTAAAGTAACAAACCAACTTTTTCACACATCCATAACATGACGCCTGTGTAAGTGTGTACTTCCCGGCAGGTTAGGTAAAGGTATAATAGTACCTATATTGTGCCTGTTAGGTCCTATGTAATCGGGTGCGAGCCTATTGCCATTAATATATACAAATTCACCGTGCCGCTAAGAGAATTACCAAATGTAAAACCCCAATAACACTTTACCAGACCCGGGTATTGAACATAGGACCTTCTGCCTAACAGTCGTGGTTTGCGTCGATTAGATAAACGAGTCTGTAAACGCTTTATAACTTAGACATACGAAGACACTTATCTCGCCGACTGTACCTCAATTATGATGTGCAAAATGTAAGAAGGCGATTGTCATTGGCAGAACCATTAACACTTTTGGCATTGGGACAATATTCGAACCTATTAGAACATCGGTCATTGACATTTTATTTTGTACAGCTAAGCAAAGAACTGAATAAATAGATTAGGTATAATTATCATTTTTTGTTATACACACTTTGTGGATTTAATGATAGGTAGGTAAGATTTTCCCAAAGATTTAGGAAGAGAAATTTCATTGGAGGACAGCTTTTTAATAAGGTGCAGGACTAACAGCTTAGCGTGATTTCCATACGGAGGGATCCCGATTTGAGGAAACGGTCACCCATCCAAAGATTGACCGCACTATGGTCAGCTTAACCTCGGAGATTAATACACGCAGTAACTTTTCAGCTATAGCGAATCCTTAAAGTTTCCCACTTCTACTTGACGAATAAACAATTATATGGATTGATGGATGGTAGAATTTTTTTTATTAGCACTACGCCGCGCTCCGATCCCGACGACTCAACGCTCAACGCGACATGAATAAATGTCACTCGGCACAGCCGTCAACGTAAATTCACGTTGTCACTGCAAAACCTTGCAATCACGTCACTGTCAATTAGTACCTGGTTCAACATCGATGGCTTAATTAATTAAATAATTGCGGTTAATATTGTCACACGGATAAACTCAACTAAACTCGGATTATCGACTGATTAAATACGGGTCAGACGTCAGACTGTATTGTCTATTGACTACTTTGAAGTCAATTTTAAGTCTATTCATGACGTTATAATTTTCTCTGGTTATTTCCGGAATCCAGGAGTAGATTTCCAGTTTTTTAGATAAAATACATAACATATCATCACGACTCGATTCCCTGAAGGTGTAGACAGAGGTGAACCTACACACACCCACAATTTGCCAGTTATGTTATAGGTGCCAATGTAAGTGTAAGCATGCATAATGCATACATTAAAAATTACATTATTCCTTTATTTATAAATTGATCACAAATGTTAGCAAGGGCAAGTGCATAACCCTTTTTCAAGAGTAGTATCAGATTTGCCAAAGTTTACAGAAGCATTTACAAAAAAATGTAAAATGAAAAAGGAGTGCAGCCCTCTTACCATGAACTCTTATAGCAGGACAGTTAACGTTGTGGAAGCGAGACGCCGCATTACACTGCACGTAGCGGCGCCTCGCTTTAACATCGGAAACTGTCCTGATTGAAATCATGGTAAGGGGGCAGGAATACGATTTATAATATTTCATACCTAATACCACCAATAACGTGCCGTGTGGTATCCGGCCTATAGAATGGACCACCCCCTTTCCTCCCGTGGGTGTCGTAAGAGGCGACTAAGGGAAAACCCAGAAGATGGGCAGCAGCGTCTTCTGTAACTTGACCACCAACACTGCGATCCCCAAGCCGCTTGCCAAGCGTGGGGATTATGGCAACACCCCCCTTCTAAAAGGAGGAGGCCTTCGTTCAACAGTGGACGCCTTACGGCTGATGATGATGACCACCAATAACATGATTGTTTATTTTATTATATCTACATATTAAAATAATAGGTTGGTGTACGAAAAAATGGCGATTTTCAGACAAAATTATCACCCCACTCATCAATTAGACTTACGGTCTCATTACCAGTTAATAAGGTGTTAATTAAGTCGTTAAAATTAACTACTTCAGTTTTGAAATATCTTTTGAAACTTTTTCAATATAAAATAGAAGTCTGTTCGTATATTAATTAATTAGACTTTTCAGTTCTCTATAAAGTAGACGCGCGGGTGGACACGAAATGTTATCAATAGAAAAGTTTATTATTACCTACCAATGAAGTTATCTGCCCCCTTAGACTAGTGACTAAATGCTTGACGAAGAGAAATGGAATAGAATGAAAAATGTATGGGAATGACATAATGTTTCGACTATGTTATCGATGACGTACTGTCAATCCCATATATTTTATTATAGAGAGGCTGGAGTTTAATATCTACCAATTTTACTAGATTTCTTTTTAATAGTATCGGTGGGTACCCAAGTAATTTGATTAATTTTAGGGTATCAGACAAGTATCTAAAATTAATGTATGCCTATTACAAATTATTTAGATTTTTTATTATAAAACAATTACTTTTCATATTTGTGGAATATAGGTAAGCGTGTTTAAGTTTTCTAACTTTCCTATAAGTATTTTACTTACTATATACCTACACCGAAAGTTAGTGGCGAGCCGAAAGTTCACCTCGCGACATGCCGCGAAACCAGCTTGTGAAGGTCTCCGTTTGGGTCCGAAACAAATCCGGAATTCCTGAATATACCCATCATATAATAAATAATGCGTTATTTAAGTGTTTATACACAAGTCATACATAATTATAATAACGCTTTTCAAGCCCGAAGTAAACGACAAAGGTTTTTTTTTATCACGACTCTATATAGCCAATTTTATACGGGTGGCGATTCCATTGGGCCCATACCGCGAAAGGCTTAACAGATTAAAATGGACGCCCCGCGGTTTTGGTAAATCGGCTGATAATGTTATTTTTATCCCAAATACACAGAAACTTTCATGAACAAACCCATAGACGTTGAAAGTTTAAGAGAACAATAACCTTATATAGAATTCATGAATTTGTTATTAAATTTGTGATACGATGTTCTTTTGATTCTTGCCATTGTGGTAATTCATAGAATAGTGGTGGAATAAAACATAATTTTTCTCGTGACAACGTCTTAAATGAATACGATAAAAGAGTTTATGTAGAACAAAGTAAATGAAAGCCAAAAGATATGTCTGGAAACCTTTGGTTATGGCAAAAGTTCTGCTAAGTAAGCCATTGGAGTTTCATACAAAGTATACATGCACGGCTCGAGTTGATACAGTGACGATCCCTTTACGGGTTGATATGATTGTGTGCATTTTAACTCCCCTAAAGTCTATTGACCTCTATTCTTTGACATGAAAACGACATCGACAGGTATAATTTTATCAATTGCTAAACATCGTCTTTTTATTAAGGAGTATAAATTTAATATTCATACTAAATTCTCACTTGAAACGTTAACTCATAACGTAACTTTAATTGGTGTTCGTGTAAGAAAACACCTTTTAATAAATGTAAAACAAACACTCAATAAATTAGAAACGGCGCTTTCCACTCCACGCTCGCGTAGTAACGAGCTTTCAAATGCTTCTGTAGAATTTCCTTTGTGATGTTATTATAACCATAAGGCGGCTAAATTATAGCTCTCTTTAAGCAGTCTATGAAATAACATTTACGTAACATATGGAAGGTAATTAAAATTGAAAGTGATACAAGTTCTAATTAAATGTTCATAATGATAAGTAATACTGAATCCCTTTTATTAACAAAAGTTAACATTCAAATTCCACGCGGGCGAAGTCGCGGGGGGACTCGCGACTTCGCCCGCGTTGAAATTGAATGTTTTATAACCTATAGCCTACCTCGATAAATGGACTATCTAACACTGAAAGAATTTTTCAAATCGGACCAGTAGTTCCTGAGATAAGCGCGTTCACCCAAACAAACAAACTCTTCAGCTTTATAATATTATTATAGATTGACAGTTAGCAATTTTTTGACATGCTATGACAGTGACAGGTATAATTTAATTAACAGTTAAACATTGTCATTCGGTAAGTGGGCTTATATGAACTTCACACAAAAAAATTAGACTATAGCCACGGTATAGACAATAGCTATACTTTAGTAAAAACCTGAATTAAATTCTTATATGTAACATTCATCTCTCAGCCTATCTAACATTATCCGTTTTAACGTCATGTTATATCGAAATAAACATTTTATGTAGGTTAGATAACTTTAATCGAATCGCATAACTATAATCCAGATTTTTCCCTTAGCGTGACATTGAAGATTTCTATACGGCACCTAAGTTTTCCTAGATTCTTCAGAACTTGTATTGAAGGAAACTTCTGAAATCGGTCTCAATGGAGCCTGTGTGGACTTTTAAAGTACTGAAAAAGTTAAGATTTTTAGGGTTACGTACGATGTACGTAGTTTTGAAAAGAATAATTATGCTAAGATGATTTTAACATGACTTGAAGATTGTTGTTTAAAAAAAAACATCACCCCACACTAGGAACTTATCCTGTTCCTGGGGGCATTTCACATATATGAAATATCTTAAACACAGACACCTAGACCCTGGACAAACATCTGCGGATCCCACAAATTTTTGTCCCGAGCGGCAAGCGAACCCGCAACTGCTAGCGCAGCAGTCCAATCACGTAGCTACTGCGCCAATACGGTCGTCATCATTTATGTAGGTATACTTAGTTTAATTTTAGGGTTCATAACATTCACAATTTGTTACAGACCGCAGCTTCACTTTGTACGCTTCATCTGTTTTTATAATGTTAGTGATTACGTATTTCTTCATCTGTGTGTGGTATCCGGCCTAGAATTGACCACCCCCCCTCCTCCCGTGGGTGTCGTAAGAGGCGACTAAGGGAAAATCCAAAAGACGGGCAGCAGCGTCTTTTGTAACTTCACCACCAATACTGCGATCCCCAAGCCGCTTGCCAAGCGTGGGGATTATGGCACCCCCCCCCCCCCCCTTACTAAGGGGGAGGCCTTTGTTCAGCAGTGGACTTCTTCCGGCTGATGATGATGATGATGACGATTTCTTCATCTGTTTAGTGAAGGAAGTTGTCGGACATTTACATCTTTCGTTGTAATCGTTTTATGTATGTTTCATTGATTTACGTTGAAAAGCGAAACTAAATCAATTCTGACATTATTTATTAGTTCTATATTTTATTTGGGCGTATTTATTATTATCAAAAGAAGGCCTTTGCGCTGCAGTTAGACGACCATAGTTGAAATTGTAATTCTCTTGCCTCGTTGGTCTAGTGGTCGCTAAGCGCGATTGCTGAGCAAGAGGTCCTGGGTTCAAATCCCGGGTCGGGCAAAATGTTACTGAGTTTTCCATTAAGTAATTCTCAGTAGCAGCACGGAGTCTGGATTTGTGCCCGGTTGATGGCAATAGGCTCGCCCCCTATTACATTGGGACTTACAACATAACTGGCGAAATGTGGGTGTACTATATGTTCACCTCTCCCTTCCCCTTCGGGGAATACAGGCGTGATGTTTATATGTGTAATTCTCTTTTATTTGGCATTATTGATGATGATGATTATAGAAGGAAGTGATAGCCAAGTGGTATGACCGTTGGACTGCCAAATCGAAGGACGCAAGTTCGTACCACGGCACGCATCAATGTCTTTCTGGATTTATGTGCGTACTATAAATTAGTTATCAGTTTCTAAAAACGGTGAAAAAAGACATCGTGAGGAAACCGGCACACCTGAGAGATTTTTCAACGGTGTGTCAAGCCATGTCAGAGGCCTAAAGCGGTTTAAACTCTGACACCAGGTTGTTCATCAGCCATACGATAAGAAGTAGATGACTTTAGCAGTCCGCGAAATGTTAAAAAGATACATACTGATTTCTTTATTTACCCAGTTTTAACATACCGTGTGACCCTTAATAAATGCGGTGATATCATTTCAAATTATTATTTTTCTGACTTTAATTTAGTAACTCAAGTTTCAGATAATTTTCACATTAAGTGTATCTACTTGCCTAAAAGTTCTGAAGACTAAAGCCATTTAAAAGTTTCAGTATTACTTACGTTTTCTTTTGAAATCTCTTAGCATATTATAAACATAAGAATCTTATCAACATTAAACTTTTGAAGTTCTGGGATTGTTGTCTAAAAAGGTTACATCAAAAAGGTAGAAACATTTATAAGGCTGTGTTTTTTTCAGAAAAGCAGATTAGTGGTTGCTAAGCGCGAGGCGACTGCTGAGCATGAGGTCCCGGGTTCTAATCCCGGGTCGGGCAAAGCGCGATTAGGTTTTTCCATTAGGTTAATTGGGACCCATAACATAACTGCCGAAATGTGGGTGTTCACTGTACAAAACATCACGCCTGTATTGCATACCTACCCCTAACTCTTTCGGAAAATACGTGCGTGATGCTATTTCATGTTAAATCGTAAATAATGGGCGCGCAATTAAACATGAAACTTGTGGTGACCGGCAAAACACCATTTTTTTGACTCCTTAGAGACACCATTTCTGCCGTCCCTATCAACGATTACAAGCGTGTTATTATACATGAATAAACTATAAAAGCAATCTTCTACAAGGGATTCCTGATTTCGTATATTCCCACGTTCAATACACCAGACTTCATAAAGAAACTGAACTTCACTTGATAACTTTATTGAAACTTCATTGGAAACGAGCGACGCTAACTAAGCCGTGCCTTGCCTGGAAATTAAAACTTGCTGGACTTGACTTCGAAAGATCGAAGACGACTTAGGTTAGTTCGAAACCAATAAGCTAAGATATTATTCTGAAGTTTGGGTTGAAATGATAACGAAAAAAAACTTTTCCTGTATCGTGAGAACGTTTCACAAACATGATATATCTCATACACAGACACCCAGACTCGGAACAAACATCAGTGGATCACACACATATTTATGCCGTCCGGGAAAGGTAGTTTAAAATAATAAAAAAATTAATTATAGGATTATGGATGAAGGGGTAACAGGCGGAAATAAAGAGACGCCTATTCCCAGCAGGTCTTTTCACGACTGATAATCATCAGTACCATCATGTTTTAGCTTACCCACTTCTGGCCATAAGCCTCCTCCCTTGAACGCCGATTCATCTTCACAGACTACCAATACAAAGTCAAATAGAATATAATTTTATTTATACCCGATGGATGGCATTCGTTCTATATTTTTATTGGTACTGCTAATGTTGGTTCTCCTTTCGATCTCTGACTTACCCTCTATCAACCGTACATTATCTATAGATCTAATGTAAAATTGTATATACATTTGTATTATATTTGCATGTGTATGACATCAAAAAGACAAAAGTTTTGATTAATTTTAAGAAAACTCTTAAAATAAAATCCAAGTTGTTTCTATAACAATATTTGAAAACGAAGTTTTAATTTTTCTTTGAACTAAGTTTGATGGGGTAACCATCTGTTTTGTTTGTAAACAAAATTATGTCAATGCAGGATAAATAAGGATAACATGGGGTATGGGATTTGCGTGGTTGTCATCTGCCCAAAAATAAAACATCCATTATTTTATATAAGAAGGGCTTGTATTTCCTATTTTTTTTTGTCTTATTTACCTACATCTTATAAGTGTCCAAAAAAGTACAGTTTACTCAAACATCGTAAAAAATACATATTCTCGTTGTTATTGTTCAATATCATAAGTAGACGATTAAAAAATTGTTTCAGTATGAAGACTTGAAAAACAGTTTTAGAACCAAGTTACCCTTGAAAATAACACAGGAATTGATACTTTTTGGGTAAAAGTTTTGACTCTCATAAGCTAACGTTAACTATTCATCCAAAAAAGTCCAATACCGAATACAAAAAAGCACAATAAAAAATTTGGCATACAAAAACGGAATCTCATTCTTGTCAAATAATAACATTGCCACGTTGAATGACAATGCAATTTCCATGAACGAATGCTTATATCGATAGGATATTTTAGGAGTATACACTATACTATCCATTCGTTTACGCGAAACTATCTCAAATCTTATTCGCTTCGGGATTATAAAATTGTTAATAACTTCATTTCTCATCTAATAAATGATTTAATCATAACGTTGACTCTGCACAGCTTTGTGTGATAGAGATAGTATATACTACGCATATAAGCAGGATATGATATTATGTTCAAAGTCTTGAAGATATTGCTACCTCATAATCATGTTAAGGAATCGAGTTCTGTGCTTGATGCAGTTCACAAAATTATGAAGCAACGTGGTTAGGAACTTCTGTTGGAGGAGGAGGAGACGCTAAAGGGCGAATAGAACTCAGGAATTATTACGGTTCGTATTACGTACAGATTTTTGTATATCGGAGAAAGTTTGAAGTAGAGCTAGGGATAAGTAAAGTTCAGAGGCCACTGATGGTCATGGTAAGAGACAAAAAGTTTGATGAAAATGTCAATCAGAGGAAAACTTCTTACGTACGTACTGACTAGTAATGATATAGAACAGGAAAATGGTAAATAGGTAATTGTGCCGACTCAAGTGAATAAAAAAAAGGCAGGACCAAAAATGCTAATTATTTAGAACGATCGAGTGGCAGTTCCCACTACTCAAGGATAACTAAATCGAAGCACTAAATCAAAGAGCTAAATCCAAGCACTAAATCCAAGACTGTTAAATACGGGGAAAATTGCTTTAGAGCTAACAAGAGACATAAAAATAGCTTATAATTACAACATTGCAATAACCTGTTTTTCTGTTTAGGGTTTGATTTGAGTTTGTCTCGTTTTGTGTACCAAAAGAGTCCTAATGACTATTGATAATTTATTTAGCTAAACTCAGGTCGCGCAGCATAATCACAATCTGCTCATAAAAGACTATATTAATTGAGGCGAACAACATGAGTGTTCGTCTGTAGCACACAAATGATCAATTTATGGCGACTACTGGAGTTACAAAGACGTGTATTAACGACGATTCTTTGTCCCATTGTGAGCCAAACAATAGAATAAGACGTAAACGGCAGAACAGTGCTAAGCTTGTTATGTAATATGAGCTAATGCCTGAAATTGCGCTTGAGTGATTTTAAATAGGAATCGATGTGATTCTCAGGCATTCAAATTCTGCTGTATCTGTTCAAATGGAATTTGAATTTCTGTTTGCAGAATTATTTCTTTTCTATCTGGATATGTTTAAATTGTTTGAGTAATGTTTTGGAGAGACCGAATATCATTTGAACTGTAAAAACATCTGTATGGTTCCGTCTTCCTTTGGATCATTTAAATTAATAGCTGTAGCATTATATTAAGTAACATGAAAGTATCAGTGTCTACAGTTACACACCTTTACCTCACCTACACCTCTAGTCTACAAGGCTATAAAATTTAAAATCGCTATCGATAAAATGGCAACGTATTTTGTAACATAAGTACCTTTGCCTTTCCGCTTTCCAATGTTTGCTTTGTAATATTATTTAGTTCAGAAATTAAAAGTTCTTTCCAAGAAGTTACCTATTAAAAGAAAAGCGGGAGAACTAATTGGCATTCTAGGGCACATCTAAGGTCATTGTTCTCAGTAGTTGTTTATTGAATTCCTCAGAATTCAATTATCAGAGCGAGAAGTTTTGCTTTTCTTATTTTGTTTTATCGTTCGCTAGAATTTTGGAGGCCATATAAGTCGCTGAGGTCAAATAAACAAGTGTTAGTTACCAACGAGAAATTGTGAACACAATTTAAGCGACCTATAGATTGAGTAACGAAACTTATGTAATAATCCGACCTGACAGTTTTCGGGTAAATTGGTTTCAAGCCAAACTCGTATACAGGCAGCTAGTGTTAAGGTTGAATTTAACAAAACAAGATTGCATAATGATGCTTAGAAGCAGTGAACGAGCTGTCTGTCACATGCACTACATTTGTTACGAGTTAAAAATATTTTTGCATGTGAGACTCGTGCATAATGTCCAACAGTGAACCAGACTTCTAACCAACAATAAAGGCAATCTAACTATTACACCCGAAGATTTACCAACCTGATTCACGATAAACGGCATTCAGCTGTTGTGTAGTACAGTATAAGCTGGTAAAAGCTTGTGCTATCCCATATAGAATTGTAGATACTAGGAATCGACTCCAAAACCAATTAATTGCTCTGCTCCACAGAAATCTACATATTATTGATCCTACTCATCTACTAGTTAATTGAATTAGCTGCTGTTTACCCGATTGCGGATTTGTTTGAATAGTGTAATATGTATTCTTTTGACGTTCCTTTAGATATTTAGGATCTTGACTCCGTCCATTATGTCTTGTCGGGAACGAGCGTATGATAAAATTATCGGAATTAAGGTAGAAGTGTACTAATAGTTTCAATCCGATATTGTAGGCGAAAGTATTGCTATTTATTAGCACAATTTCAATTCGTGGTATATTAGTATAACATAACGCATGAATGGGGAATACAGGGAAAGAGTAGATTGAGACCACGGCGGTTGCACATTTATAGTTAACTCACATTTCCTCAGTTAAGTTTTAAGTCCCAATGTAAACGCGGGCGAGCCTATTGCCATCAACCGAACACACATCAGGGCTAATAACTAATAACGGTGAAGGAAAACATCGTAAGGAAACCGGCACTCCTGAGAGATTTTTCAACGGTGTGTAAAGCCATGTCAGAGGCCTACAGGCGGTTTAAACTCTGACACCAGGTTGTTTATAAACCATACGATAAGAAAATTATCTAATGGCAAAACCCAGTAGCACTTTTTTCATCTAGACCAAATTTGATTACTATCAAGCTAATTTTCCGTGACTAGCTTCATGTTAATGAGACGTCAACTTTATTTTTGATGACCTTGTTTTCCGTCCAACATGTATCGATAACGTAATCATTAATAATAATTTTAAACTATCTGATTTTTTAGCTTAAAAGCTTAGAAAAATAAGCTTGATAGTAATCAATTTTAAATTCGGTCCTTGGATCCCTGACTAACAGATTCCTGGCAAAGGAGAATACCTCCGCCTAGATTTTTGATATTATATTGATTCGTCAGTACTGTAAATCGAACACTGAACCTCACGCTTCGAAGTCACGTTTGGGAATACCAACGAGGCGTTTTTATTATTGTTACGGACATAAAAGTCGTTGTTTTAACTAATATCTTAGAGAATCTGGCATTGCTCAATCTCGTTACGAATTATATTTTTAGCCTAGTTCATCTGGTAAAGATCGACTCGTGTTTACGAGTATAATACCGTATATTATGTTTTTAATATGGCTTTTCCTTAGGACTATTGATAAAGTTTCTTTGGAGTTAAAGGTCAAATGAGAAAAATGGAGTTTAGAGTAGCTGGTTTTCTAAGTGAAATAAAGGATAAAAATTTGACAGCACTCGGGTCAAATGTCTGCGCATAGCACTTGCTTATAGATGGTAATGAAATTGCAAATCCAACCAAGAACCACCATTCTTCGTCTTATCGCATAGTTAATGATCAACCTAGTGTCAGAGTTTAAACCACCTGTATGTCTCTGACATGGCTTTACACACCGTTGACAAATGTCTCAGGTGGCCCGGTTTCCTCACGAGGTTTTTTTTTTCGTCGATTTTAGCAACTGATAACTAACTTATAATACGCACATGAATTCGAAAAGACATTAGTGAGTTTGAATTTGCAACCTTTGACTTGGCAGTCTAACGGTCATAGCAGTTGGTTATCAGTGCTTAGTACTTTGAACATTGTCTCATTAATCAAGGTAATAGAAATACCAAACTGGATAAAATACAAAAGATGTCTATTTTTACCTTCTCATCAGCAACAATCATAAATAAGGCAGAGTATATTACATCCCAATTTCCGAATAAAAAAGGCCCTATTATGCATATACGTAACTTAATCTTTGGTTTCCGACTTGCCCGCAGAGAACGAAAGACTAATTACTTGATCCTTTATATTCTTACGATGAAACCTTTGCGCACGTGTTGTGAATGAGAAAAGTCAGTGATGCTACGCGGATCATGTTCTGCCGTAAATGATAAAAATGCCATCTTATATGAAAAAAGTAATCAAAAGGGTACGACTCATTTTAATTATGCTATGAAATATTCTGACAGCCAAGTAGGTACGAATAGGCACGATGATTAACGGATCCGTTCTTTTTTGTATGGAATCTTTCAGGTAGATGATATCGAGAAGTTACAGATATTTTTAATTACTTCAGCGGGCACTACTTGCACGTAGCGGCGTAGTAGAGGGGTTTAAAGGTAAAAGACAACTTTTATCAATGTTTTTAGCTACAAGGGGTTAGTGTTATTCTTCTGCCAAAAGACGTCGCCACATAGATTAGTTCTATTTATCGCATCCAGCAGATTTCTGCGGCTCTCTTCTTCATATCGTTTTAAGCTAATTGTCACAAAGAACTAGGTCATGCTATGGTGCCGAAATTGACCAGTCACGGCTACAAGGATGGTAGCGAGGTAGGCCGCCCAAAAGTCTACCTCGCTACTACCTCTTCCTACCTACCTACCTCTTAATATGTTAATAATTCGTACGGTACTTTATTATAGTTCCATAAAAATTAATCATCTGACAAGATGATAGATCAAAAACATTATTTTATACTTACGTTTTGGTCTATCAAACCAAAAGAGATATTATTAAGATAAGTTTGAACTTGGAATTTAATAACTATCCTGTTTTCGTGGTGATCCTTCGTTCGTTTAATTTGGAAAGGAAATTTCTGGTGGAAAGTTCGGGAATACCTACTACTTTTAATCCTTTGAGTACCTATCTAACTATTGAAAAGGATTTTAGTCTGAATAAGTGCTAGGTAGTCTGTATGAATTTGATGTTGCTAAATTTATAACTTTGATACGGCCTTACTTTTTTATATCTGACAGTTATTTATTAACTGTCTTTTTTTATTTACATTTATTACACACTTATTTAAATACTACCTACTATAAAACTTTATAACTCAAATATCTAAAATACATTATTAAAATAAAAAAGGATTAGAAAGCATCAAAGTATTCTTCTTCATCATTATCGAAATGTCGTTTCAGGTGTACATTATAATTAATTAACTTCAACACAAAACCAACAAGCAGCTTCCAACCGCAGTTACGTCACCAAATAAAGAAGACCGTCCCGTGTAATTGACACCCTTTGATAAACGCCATTAACTATCCCCTTTTCACCCACTTTCCCCCTCATCTCTACCCCTTTCTCCCCCTGTTCTCGCATCCAATAACTCCGCGGACCTTTATCAAGGGGAATCCTTTATCGCTTTGTGTCCTGAATTAGCCAATTTCCTTGTGGGTAATACGTAATGTGATATAGGTATTAAATCAGGTAAAATAGTTCTACCTCTGTATTATTCACTTGTAAGCTTCTGACTACTGACAACGGTTGACTTCTTGAAACGACGGAAATTAACAGTTAACACACACATACACAGTTTGTTGTGTACAATGTTATTTTGACATCACTATTTAAAAAAAAACTCAAAAAGAACATTATCATATTTAAAAAGTCTTCTGTTATTGAACTGGTTAGTCTATCACACTGATAAATTGTATGACTTTATTTCAGTAATTCGACTAACGTACAGGCCTTTTAATAAATTCCTCGAAACTATTATGACGAAGACTAATATTCAAATTTTGCCTATTGTCAAGCAGTTGTTGTGACTGTCTACAGGAAACATTTCTAAAAGCTAACTGCCAGTAACAATTCAAAACCAAAATGGACTTAAAAGCATTAGTAATTGTTCCAAATATAGAACCAGAACTGAATGAGCAATACGGAATTCCGCACTCAGCATTACCACTGAATAGAATATTGGAATAAATGGTGTATTAAACCTAGTTTAAACAGATATTAAATTCTAACAAGAACTTTAATGAAATCTTTAGGTACTAATATGATAAAGAGGTCAAATTTGTTGCTATCAAAGTTTTTATGAAGAAGGTAATCTCCGAAACGAATGACCCAAGTCTGAAAAATTTTTAATCAATATTTTTAACGGACCTTCAGAATGGACAATCGCTCTTTCAATCCCGGAAAATCCACATAAAAGTTTTACACGCAGACAAAGTTGCTGACTGAGTCTATTTTTTATAAATAATGTTAATTATATTTATAAATATAATAATTATTCAATGTTGATGGTAACATATCCATACTAATATAATAAATGTGAAAGTAACTCTGCCTGTCTGTCTGTTACGCCTTCACGACTAAACTGCGGGACGGATTTTGATGGAATTTGGTATGTAGAAAGTTTAAGACCCGATAAAGGTCATTGGCTACTTTTTTAAATATAATTCTTCTGTATGGGGTTTAAATGGGGGTTTTAATACTAAAAAATATTTAGGTAAATTGATATATATTACTAACCATCAATCTAAATTAACGCGAGTGAAGCAGCGGGCAAAACCTAGTAAATTTTAATGGGCTGAGTCTAGTTCTTTATTTTGCTTTACACAAAAAACGCTGCATGATAAAATGTTGAAAAGTATAATTTGATTATTCAATGTTGCTTTGATTATTCATGATAGCTCATAAATTGTATAATTTTTTTTAAACGGACTTAATTCAAAATACCTTCAGTTACAGCGTTGAGTTAGGTATTGTCTTGTGTCCAGTAAAAGACAATAGTCTTGGCTATTATTCATGGGTCCTAAAAAGGAGATTGTCATCGGCAAAATGAGGTTGAACAAACCGCAGACAATTGTCTAGTTCTACGAGGTTTATTATTCAAAACTTACTTGCATAAACGCCCTTTTTAAATAAGAAAACTTCGAGACAGGCGCCATTATTACTAAGAGTGTGCTAGAAATGTTTGTAAAGTATTACAGAAATATTATTACTTGTAACATGTCACTATTTTAAGTGATAATAAGTGTAATGAAAAAGCTATACGAAATAATAATATGAACCGAACGAATACCAAAATTATTCGAAACAATAATTTAGTATTTTGACATAAATGAATGGCCACTACTGAAGAATATAGAAAATGTTTCTTTGATTGCATTATGTGTTATCAATGTAATTTTATTCAATAAATATTAAATGAAAAAGTTTAATGCATTGATGTTGGATTTATCAATGACTTAATCCTTACAGAAACATCTAAAAGAACTCGATAAGAAAAATGTTAGAATGGACCGTTCTCATGAGCTTTCAAAAACAGCAAGAAATATCTTGCCTTATTGTAGTTGGATCGTGATAAAGGGACTATTAAGGAATGTACAAAGAATATTAGAAAAATGTAACCGATATACCCTAATCATTGTTATGAAATTCCCCACATACCTATTCAATGGACACAATTTCAATAGCAATATATTTCATCGTAGATTTCATTATTTAGGCATTTTAGCAAAACTATTTTTCGTTTCATTAGAAAATAATGGTTTAAGTTTTGTGATGCTGTGTCAGCAACAGAGTTTGTGTGAACCCAAAATAATTATTTTGGTAACGAAAATCTCTCGGGCACCGAAGAAAATATCTCGATATTACCAAATCATCGAGACTACTATTTCCAATATAATTACATGCTAAAACTGTTTTTAGTTTGTTTTTCGTTTTATGTCTTCAATATCTTTTATCATAACATAACATAACATCACGCCTGTGTTCCCCGAAGGGGTAGGCAGAGGTGAACATATAGTACACCCACATTTCGCCAGTTATGTTGTAAGTCCCAATGTAATAGGGGTGAGCCTATTGCCATCAATCGGGCACAAATCCAGACTCCGTGCTGCTACTGAGAATTACCTAATGGAAAACTCAGTAACACTTTGCCCGACCCGGGATTTGAACGCAGGACCTCTTGCTCAGCAGTCGCGCTTAGCGACCAGTAGACCAACGAGGCAGTCATATCTTTTATCATTCATTTGAATTTACTCAATAGCGCGGCTTGACTGTTTTTTTTTATTCTCTGTCCTCAAGCTTTTTGATTATTTTGTGGGATGCTTAAGGCCGTTTGTCCACCGCCCGCTGGTACCGACGATATTTTTTGTTGCGATGGATTACCAGCTTCATTCTTGTTTTAGCTTTTATTGGCTTTTGTATACCAACAATTGATTAGTTTTTGTAGTCCAAAATCCTTTGTACAATTACAAAAATGTACAAACTTACGTAGTAATACGTAAGTTTGGTTCGATGGGAGTCCATTGTGCGCGTAATGGGTTTAAAGATTTTCATGTTTCTTATATTGGAAGCTAGTATCTAGCTTCTAGTATGTCTAGCAGTGGCTCGAACGGGCTGATGATGATGATGATGATTGAGCTTTACCTGTGTACGACATACCGTAGTAAGAAGATTAGCCAGATGTTGGCGAGGTTAACTACTTAGGGTGGGTGTGGTATCTACCTTTCATCTCTAGTGGACGCTCTATTCTTCTTCTTATCGTATGGTTGACGAACAACCTGGTGTCAGAGTGTAAACCGCCTGTAGGACTCTGTCATGGCTCTACACACCATTGAAAAATCTCTCAGGTGTGCCAGTTTCTTCACGATGTTTTCCTTCACCGTTTTTAGAAACTGATAACTAATTTATAGTACGCACATGAATTCGAAAAGACATTGGTGCAGCCGGGATTTGAATGTGCGACCTTTGACTTGGCAGTCCAACTCGGCCATCACTCGGCAACCACTCGGCTATCAGTGCTTGAGGCTCTATTTATATCCCTATAATATTTCGTAAAACAAAAAATATCGTTCATAATATTATAATCCAATTTGTAATACTCGATACATTCGTTCTTTGTAACTACATTCAATACTCAAAAGTACCTCGTGTATCGACTTAATCATTGTAATATTGACGATAGGTACCTATTCAAATAAACATCGCTTTCATGTAAACATTCATAACATATTAAACTTACCTCCAATGTCGTGTAATTACGTCACAAACATGGCATGTCCATAGGTTCAAGATACTGTCAATTTGAAAGGCCTTAGGTAATAAATTTAATTAAACGGGTGTCGTAGTTCTGATTAAGAGTAATTTCAAAGGTTTGTTTGTACTAATTAAGGTATTTACTAATCCTTTTAGGGTTTTCAGTTTAATCATAGTAAATATTTAGCAGTGTTTTGAATGTTTAGAAATGAATTAATATAATTTTGTCAATTCACGTTATATTAAATAAAATCTAGTAGTTGTAATCTATAATTAATTAACATTTGAATGCCAGGATTATAAAGCGTTTTTTATGTATAAACATTTTACTCAATATGCACATGTTACAGTTCAACTTATCTTCCATAACTAGATACATGTTAAAGTTTAGAAAGCTATATTAGAATTATATTGAAATTTACTTACGCCGGTAGCTCAGCAATCCAAATTTTACCTGAAAATAAGATAAGAGTCTGGTTATTATTTCTTTTTATTTCAAATATTTATGTACAAAAACAGCAAAATTAAAACGATAAAATATATTTAAAAACATAAATTAGTCGCTAACTGGCATCGGGGACAGGGTCCTAGCAGCCAGCGGTTAGGACGCCAAATAGAGGAACCTTCTGACTATGCGCGCCGTGTCAAGCAGTACTGACTTCTGCATCAAGCCCTTAACCCAGCAGCCTTACGCGATGTTGATCGAGGCTCTTGGCCATTAGAATACAAAAATACAATAAACATAGCATCGATACTATTTTTTTCGTATTTTTGTATTCCATATCTGACTCCTCACGGATAAATAATGATTTACAATATTTATCGAAATATTGTAAAAAAGAAAACAGTATAAATTTGAAAACTGCTATTTTTTGGCTACAGCTAAATATAATTATCTTATGCTCATGTTCAAGGGGCTTACGTCAAGTGGCCCTGATGACAGAAAGAGTAATGGAGTAAGGCCCATTCTGGCTTAGTTCGCTTTATATAATAAATATTTATTTAGCCAATCAACTTATTGTTTCGATAAGATAAAAAGCCTCTCATTGAAACGGCGAGTGCTTGTTGATAACTATTAGTGTTTGCTGACAATCTAAATAATGTTTCCATATTAGATCTACTGTTGCAAACATGAGTGGTTTTAAGGGAATGGTATGCTTGAATTATCTATGTCTGATAGTGCCAATTGGGAATCATTTTGTTTGAAGATTTTTTGGTTTTCTTTTCCTCGCCCCATGCTAAGAATTCCTCCGGTATCATGGTTACGTTTCACAACACAACACGTGAAATATCACATAAACAAACACCCAGACTCGGGGCAAACATCTGCGGATCGCACAAGTAATTGATAATTATTTGATTTCATTTATTGTGGGTGATTTGGAAGGTATATATATATAGATATAGATATATATAGATACTACCTTAAAGAGAAAGTCTTAAAGGAATTTATACTTGCCCTCAGAATGTATAGTAGTTATTAGCAAGGTTGTTAAAAAAACACAATTTCATAAAAAAATTGTACCTACTTTTTGTCAGTTCTAAACACGGCACAACATTTTTGAGTTCCGAGTATTTATATAATGTTAGTAGGTACCTAATTCAATGCAGTCCCAGGTTATGCGAAATTTAAATGTGGTCTTTTGCTTAGTTCTAGGAACACGCCTTCATCGCTGTCGAATTTCTGGGATTGTACGTTCCGAAATCGTATCGTCGTATCGTCAAAACCGGTAGTCACTAGAATTATCTAGTGACTACCGGTTTTGACAATAACCACCTCAAATGGTGGCTTGTTTTAGTACTCGCTAACGTAGCCTGAGTGTATGCCATGCCTGGACACCTTTTGAATGTCTCTACGATAAACTAGGTGATGAAATTCGCTAACTTTCGCAGATTTTTGGTCAACCCTGACAATTCTATGAAAACTAGGCAACAGGGATGCGAAGAACAATAGCAATAGCATCTAAGTTTTCTTCTTTTTTGTATCGGCACGAGCTAATTATCATATTATGGAAGCAGGTCATGCCGTGGTGGATTAATTTGGCAGTCAACAAAGATGCGTAACGCGTTACGCTCCTATTTAGTTATCATCAATTTTAGAGGCACTCTACTGGCACATGAATGACATACCATCAGATATTTAAAGTCCTGTTGACTTCAAAATTATAGAGTGCTCATAAAATTATACAGCTGCGTCCCACGGTGTTACCCGTTACAGTGTTCGGGATAAAAGCCTATGTGTTAATCCAGGGCGTCAGCTACCTCCATACCAAATTTTAGCTAAATCTGTCCAGCAGTTTGCGCGTGAAGAGGTAACAAACTTGCAAACACACTCACAAACTTTAGCCTTTATAATTTATTAGTGTTCTTTTTCTTCTTATCGTATGGTTGATGAGCAACCTGGTGTCAGAGTTTAAACCGCCTGTAGGCATCTGACATAGCTTTACACATCGTTGAAAAATCTCTCAGGTGTGCCGGTTTCCTCACGATGTTTTCCTTCACCGTTTTTAGCAACTGATAACTAATTAATAGTACGCACATGAATTCGAAAAGACATTGGTGCGTGCCGGGGTTTGAACTTGCGACCTTTGACTTGGCAGTCCAACGGTCATACCACTCTGCTATCACTGCTTTTATAATATTAGTGTGATAAGCAAGATCTTCTAGAGAATCTTCCACATGCATGCGGCCTTTGGCATGAACTTTTAGCCGTACGTTCGCACTGCGCTTTATGAAAACCACTCCACGTCGGCAAAGCAATTGCGTCACAACGTCAAGCATCTTAATTACCGCGTAGTGCGGTGGCTGGCCGCGCGATTCAACTAACGAAGTATTGCATTACAAGTACTACTGGTATACTATTCTAGAGCCATATTATTTAATGCTTAAACTCACGTGTCAATGTATATTATTCGATGTGTAAAACTGTCATACCTACACTGATAATAAAGTTTTTGTAAGTAAAAAGTTTGTTAAATATTTGTACAAACTTATATACATTATCCTCACTCAGCTGTGTGGTATCCAGGATAGAATTGACCACCCCTTTCCTCCCGTGGGTGTCGTAAGAGGCGACTAAGGGAAAATCCAGAAGATGGACAGCAGCGTTTTTTGTAACTTGACCACCAATACTGCGATCCCCAGGCCGCTTGCCAAGCGTAGAGATTATGGCAACCCCCCCTTACTAAGGGGGAGGCCTTTGACCAACAGTGGACTTCTTCCGGCTGATGATGATGATGATATACCTACATTATTACAATTTAACACGTTGACTATCCGCTAAGTAGACACAATAGTTAACAATCGCCGTGTACCATAAGTGGTACACCGGACAGTGACAAAGTTTAATAATAAATGTGTACTTTTTAGTTAATTCTAGAACTCCTGTGACATTCTTTAGGCTTAATGATTGGGAATGATAATGACTTGAACATTTTGGCTACTTTTGTAGGTTTTACGCAGTAGGTTTTAAGTCCTTCTTAATAAATACGAGCTAGATAATTACATTTCTTAACTGTCTTCAAAAAAGGACTTTCTCAATTCGACTGTATTTTATGACCAGCAACTTTTAAGGAAGAATCGTTCTGAAATCTATGTCAAAGCTTTAATAGTATAGGAGACAGGTTTGATGCAGAAAGCTAGCAGGTTCCGTGATGAAATTACACGCTCGTTACCATCCAAGTACGAAATTAGGAAGGAGATTTCAAATTGGAGGAGAAATTACAGAATCTTGGCTATGTAACATTCCTTTAGTTTGAAAGTACTTATTACATACAGTGTAATGACGTCATAAGTTACCACTGATAAATTACTTTGTGATGTATTTTGTTTGATTAGATTAATTATATGTACCTACCTACTAGTAAAGCCTGATTAACAACTTCAGAAATTTTGAGTGGCAAACTTGTGCTAGCCTAATATACTTAAAATATTATTTCAGTTATAATTTATCTATGACTGCCTCTTTGGTCTGGTGGCCGCAAGTGCGCCTGCTGAGGTCCCTGTTGCTGATACGGTCCTGGGTTCGAATCCCAGGTCGGGCACTGTTTTTGTTTTTTCATTAGGTAATTCTCAATAGCAGCACAGAGTCTGCATCTGTGCCTGGTTGATGAAAAGGATCACACTATTGCGTTGGGATCTGGCGACATGTGACTATACTATAGGTACACTTCTGCCTACCCACCCCTTCGGGGAATACAGGCGTGATGTTATGTTATGTTTTTGAGTTAAGAGTTCATATCGCTTGATGGTTATTTGAATGATGTTAGTGGAAAAAAAAATGTTAAGTACTACAATGTTTTATTACACTAGGTATCTGTTTTATATTTGACATTAGATTTAGGTTTAGCCTGAGGTTAGTAAAACGAGCCTCGAATTTATTCTCCCTTGTATCTTTATATTTGTGTTAGCTTGTAATAACATTACATTTTATTAAGGTACTTATATCTGCTGTGTAAATGTATTATTTTAGACAACAAAGGGATTTCAAATTGAGTTTGTCACATATTACAGTATTCCTGAGAGCAGTTGTTGAATGTTGATGAAAATAAACCATCTGAGAAGATCAGAAAACACTCAGGATTTTTGTTTGTTGTTATTCAGGCTTTACTTTTTGTTTTATCTGTATCTACCATGAGTTCCAAAAGCAAATAACGTGAAGTTTCCGAAAACGCGGGTCAGCTGACAGTATTATGGACAATTTTGTATCAAGAACACTGTCATAAATCATCGCGTTTTCTGCATATAACAGATTTTAGTTAATCGCCTTGACTTCAGGAGGCTTATCGTGTAACATTATGGTACACGTAAAAACGTTTTTGTGCTTTATTTTGACCGAATTAACTTAGTTAAGATCAAATAAGTTTATATTAAAATATATGTTTAAACAAATGCTTTAAAATCAGCTAGGCTCAACGTACTAGTTAATACAAATAAAACAAGCTAAAACACGATGCGATTGTTCCATTTTGTTACAGAGTTCCGATGATCTCCTTCTTGAATTGTCACCGAACTTTTATGCCTAAGTATGCAAGGTTTTATTTCAATAGGATGTCAAGAAGTGGTTCTAATTAAGATTGCAAGATTGGACCTAACTAACCTAACATACATACATGCAAACGTTGTAAGTTAAATAAAAGCTTGTCAAAAATACGTGATCGTCAATTTCTCATCAGTACCTAATATTTGGACAGGTGATAAAACAAAAATTTTGTATACCTACTTAAAAGAGCTCCATAAACATTTAACATTCGAGTAATTACTTTCCATTTTACTCATCTTATATTACCACTTAAACCCTTATTTTAGTAGTCAATCTTCTGTGCATTTCGAGTTACATAAACGTCAGTGAGATGGATCATTAGACACTGTTTGTATCGCTGTATTCCTCAGGGAATTGCCATCTCGTCTTATTCTCTGAAAATTGTTACTCAAATCTAATTAATTTGCAACTCTCCGAAAATCTAATTATTTACCCAGTCATATTAATTTACTAATCAAGTTAATTAAGCTAGTCAATGAAGACAAAATGACACGATTGGCGGAGACCTATGTGATTCGACTGCTGCGATGGTTTGATTCTTGCAAGAGACGAATATTTATGTGATCCATACGTATTTGCATCAGATATTTTATGTCTTTTCTGTCAAACGCACTACAGGACACATTCCTAGTATGGGGTGACTTTTTACAACATAACGTTTTGCTAAATCTACACCATGCTCTTGTATTGTAACAATTACAACATGAAATAAAATGCTGTAAGTTTAAACGAACGACTAGATTAAAAAAAAATCTCTGAGTACTCAGTCATTGCCTTTATTCGTGGGGTCTTTATCCAGTTCTCGAGTCGAACGAGTGAACGAATGATTGAGATAAAACTTGGTTCGAAGGTACACACGTGAGTGGTACTGTATATAAGTAACAGTGATCTGTGTACCACTACAGGGCTCTGGTTCATTTCCCCACATATCCTAGATCTCAGTGGGATAGACCCCACTAATGTGACCAATCTCTGCCAACCTGGTCGTTGGTAGCCGGCAGTGAGTTTAATTGATATATTTTAGTGTAAAATTATAAAGTTCTGATATTATAATATCTGTTGATATAACCATATTTCTACCCTGAAACTATAGGCATTAAAACTTGGCATGTTACCAAGATTGCCTATGCTACTGCCAAATCCATTACCTTTTTTACCGACTTAAAAAACGGAGATTTTGTATTGCCTTTTTTGTTGTCATGCATTTCACATTCACATTTTTTTGAAGGCACAATACAAGATACACACACACCTAGGTAGGCACCTTTAAAAATTCTCAGAGTACCAACCCTAATTAATTACCTAGCCTACAAAGAAAAAAAAAAAAACTCCGTCGGCGCAAAAAACCGTAACAGAATATCTTAATTCAGCTTGAACCTGGAAACTCGAGACTACTCCGACAATTTGCGACCCTCAGACCAATTTAAATAGGATGAAAAATCTCTTAAATATTCACTTACAAAAATATTACTTATTTTTTTAACAAATTGCCTAAATAATTTTGCTAGCTTCCCTGGTAACCAACGTGGCTACTTGAGTCTTTGTTTTGAATCACACTTATATCATAAAGACGTAAGTTTGTGAGTGTGTTTGTATGCTTGTTACCTCTTCAAGCTCAAACGGCTGGACCGATTTTACTAAAATTTGATATGGAGGTCGCTGACACCTCGAATTAACTATAGAATACTTTTCATCCCAAAAACATGTAACGGGTAACACCACGGGGCGCAGCTAGTTGAATATAATTTTATTTGAGATAAGTGTTTGCAAAGGTGCTTACTTAACATCTTACCTATATTTTGCGAAGGCAAAGGTAAAACCGGTATAAGCTACTTTTTACTCTAATGCCTATGTTACTGCCAAATCCATTACCTTTTTAACCAACGAAAAAAAGGAAAAGGTACACATATAAGCCCGGAACGGGATCGTCACCGTATCAACTCGAGCCGTGCAGTATTCTTTGTATGAAATTTCCTACTGCAACGCAGACTCATCGGAATCGTAACGTCATCGCCTGGCCTCGGGTTGACGCCTGATTAACGTCGAGGCGAAAGGCGATACGGTAATGATCTCTGATTATTTATTTTTTCTTAATACAAAAGTGTACAAGGCAGCTTTCTACTTTTATACGTGCGCTGTGACCTTTATTTGCATCGTGGTGATTTTAATTTTTTTACATGATAGAAAGCAACACCGGATATGGTCACGGGTGGAACGTAGTCAGTAATAAACAGACTACAGATGCAGACAGTCAGCCTTATCACCTAATCAGGTAACTGGTAAAGCCGGTAACTTTGTTCCCCACCAAGGGCTATTTTTGTTTTATTGCACAGCACATAGCGAAACGAAAGGACTGATAGAGTTTCAGTTTCAGTCACGTGAACGAGGGCTCAAATTGTACAATCTAATATTCAGGCGTATTCGGCCGAACAGCGGTCGTGGGTCGCATTGGTTGATCTTCTAACGATACGTAGCATATTGACGACCTGTTTGGCGCAGTGACTAAACGATTGGACTGCTGCACAGTTGCACAAGAAACAAATATATGTTTGCCAAAACTCAACGGGACAAGATAAGGAGGTACTATTCTGGCCCGACACATCACGGCATCATACTATATAATAGTATATTTACTTACATGAATCGTCAAAAGCAAGCTTTCAGCAAATAATTATATCCTTTCTACACATTGATAAATGTCTTGGCCTACCTTATTTAACATATGTTAACATGATATACGCACACCGTCTTGATTAATTAATATCTTATACAGCAAAGACATCATGAGAACAAGATTTATTTTATTTTAATTAACAACGAAGATAATTACAATAATAAAGCAGTATAAATAGATAAAATAATAGCACTTTAGATCACAAAAGCTTCTTTAAACATAAATGTTTGCAATTATTTCGTAGACAGTCTGTATTTCTTGTACACTTGCAGGCCTTGCTTATAGTAAATACAAAATCATTATGAAATTTAATTAATATTTCACTCATTTATTTTTCATAGACCAGCCTTGTTCAATGCCTGTAACCTGGCACACTCGGGCGTTAATTAAAAGTTTCCCTCATTTCGTCCACCGGCGCACTTCAACCATTCACCGTTTCATTGTTATTTATTGTTAACATTTCAAGAACTCTTTTGTTTTCTTTATTTTTTTTTGTGGCCTTTACAAGAGAGAAACGTATTTTCTGTCGTATTTACAGCATGACTGATATGCGATTCGTAATGGTAGTTGACCTAAACTAAATACCCAGCTCAGAAATTTAAAAAAGTAAGGGATCAAAAACCTACTTGGAACAGTTCTCGAGTTTAATTATTTAATTTTGCAGTGCAAGTAGAAAGTAAGTACCTACGTACGGTGCACCCTGAATAGTCGAGCTTGTTGACTGACTATTCTCTATACTACGGAATTACCGGTTTCCAAATGACATTTTTCTCATGCCAATACGATGTAACTTTTTTAATTGATGGAATTATAAAGCAGTTCTTATAACCCAAAAATAAACAGATCACCTGAGTACAGAATTTGCAATAAATCTCCAATTTGCTGTTCAATAGATGACTTTGTTTGAATAGATATTAAGTAAGCTAATCCCACGATTATCAAAATAGGTAGCGTTGGTTGGCTGAATAAACTTTAAAAAATCAAATTCTTTATAATAATATTTTGACCTTGCCAAGTCTCTAAAAAATAAAAAGATTAACAACAAAGTCCATATAACATGATTTGAAGTCTAAAATTCAATTATGAGGCGTCAGAAGCAACTTCCAGTTTCCAAAATTTCAGAGTAGTTTCTAGAAATATTGCCATAATCCGTTAAGACGATATGATTGAATAAGAAACATCTAACTACACGAACTTTTTACTTTAATAATTCTCAAAGTAAAAATATTGTAAAGTTCGTAGCGGACACGCGTTAGCTTATAAAACTTACCTTGGTACTTATTACAAGATTTATACTTCTTACAACAAAAAACCCGGCGACTAAATAAGTTATTTTTGTGGTTTCAAATGAAGTTAATTATCTACTAGGTATAACAAAATACAACACAGTATAGGATAGTCTTAAAATTAGTTACTTAAAAAGATTTGAAACTTCTGAGACACACCTGAATTTTGCGAATATATTTTGCAAAAACTGTTGATGGCTGACTATTAAATTGGCATATTTTGCCACAGATGTGGCTATTGGCCACTCACCGAAAAGCGAAATAGTATAGAATGTCCATGTCCACCTAAAAATCTAAAACCTTTACCTTACTATTTAGAAATCAAACTGCAACTGTAGCTACCGCCAAAATCCACAACTGCCCAAAAGCCGAAATCACAAAATAATCATTTACCTAGTCGATTATCTATCTACCTAGTCGGGTATTCTACAAGCGACTTACAAAATGATATTTTCGGATTTTCCATTCGTCTCGAAGCTTTGCAGATCATGAAGAGGATACTAATAAATTGTGCTGCACATTTCAGTTTATTGGATTCGTATGGATTAAATCTAGAAACAATGGAAACTACTTATTTGCAATACAATAAATTAAACGAAGTGGAAACGTTTCCAAATGGGATATCGCCAAAAAGCTTTGCTGACGGCATCTAGAGCAAAAAATTTATCAGATGCATAATACTGAACTCAGTTAGATAGGCAGTGGATTCCAGCCAAGTGGTCCTGGCAAAGACTTGGACACTGTCTTTTATGATGCGTCGAAGAAGGTCGGAATATAACTCATATAATTTAGGAATGGCGAGCCCTCTGGTTTTTTCATTTAATCTTTGGTTAAAAAACGATTTATGTTAGATAAATAGTTGATTACTCTATACTGTGGGCAGTATGATTTAAAACAAAACAGATTTCGGCTCAAGGACCCATAATGTCAGCATAGATGAAGTGAGATCTATTTTCATGCAAAATAGAATTGCGTACCTTGAGAATTTGCTCTCGTGAACTAGGATTATGATACAGAGAAAAATGACAATGATCATGAAAAAATATTAACGTACAAGTTACTATTTTAATAGTTGTTAATAGACCTAATGGAAATAGCGCCAGGCTTAAATATTTATTTATAATACACAGCTTGTGGTGAAGCACTTCCTTTATAGAACGCAGATAAAACTGCCCGATATAGGATACCGAGGTTGATTTATGGCCACCCAATTTTGGAACTAGCTGATATTATATCGGTTACGTATGGTATCAGCACGACTTAAATAGATATCATGAAATAATATTGGTCCTCCTTTTTTATGAGATGGCCAGTATACTCAATATGGAGCTATACGATTCCTCTTTTCGTGTGGTTGATGAACAACCTGGTGTCAGAGTTTAAACCGCCTGTAGGCCTCTGACATGGCTTTACACACCGTTGAAAATCTCTCAGGTGTGTCGGTTTCCTCACGATGTTTTGCTTCACCGTTTTTAGCAACTGATGACTAATTTATAGTCCGCACATGAATTCGAAAAGACATTGCTGCGGGTTTTAACTTACTTTTGACTTGGCAGTTCATCGGTCATACCACTCGGCTATCAGTGCTTTTTTTTTGCTAAGCAATTGAAGATGGATAAAAAACTTTTCCCCGTATAGCACATATAGTACACCCACATTTCGCCAGTAATGTTGTATTGGTCCGAACGTAATAGAAGGCGAACCTATTGCCATTAACCGGGCACATATCTAGACTCCGTGCTGCTACTGAGAATTGCCTACTGGAGAACCCAATTACACTTTGCCCGATCCCGGTTTTGAAGCCAGGAGCTCATGCTCAGCAGTCAGGCTTAGCGACCACTAGATCAACGCGGCAGTCGGGTAGATAATTATGATTTTAATTAGGTTTCGGTAGCTTTTATCATAATTTATTAAATCAAAAACCCCACATTTTCACCTATACAAATAAAATTGTATTAGTTATGTATTCAAAATTAATAATTCCGTGTAGATTATGTTTAATTCCCTAGGTATACAACCTCTTTAGACATAGAAACCCGCAGTGGGACTTTCTAATAAAAATCTGAAAAGTAATTTAAGTCATAACACTGTTTGACACCACAAATAACACTGTTTGAATGTTTCTACAGTGAAACCACCACCCTTTACTTCCCTATGCTCAGTAAGGATCTCTAGAATTGTAGCACGTTCCGTAGTAACAAGATATATACAAAGTTACTTTACAAACATATATATATATAATTTGTATGTCGTAAAGCACTAATTAACGTTCTAGTGTAGGTAGTTTATGTTGCGCTAGATTTTGCGAACCCAGTTCTTTGACGCAAAGAAATAATTAAAATTTAAAGGCAAAAAGATGTCTTAGAAGTACATACATTATACATTTAAATGTATAAATAATTATTATGGATAACGGTCGTTATTATAATAACGAACGAAGTCTGGAACGATGTCAAGTTGTGATGTCGAAAGCGTGCAGAGAAGAACCGACTTTAAAAAATGAGAACGTTCTTAGTTGGAGTCCATATTTTGTTTGTTTAGCGATATATTCGGTCATAGTATGATCCCACAGATCATTCTGTAAATCATTTGTGAACTGCATTATGCGTTATTAAATAATCAAAATAATCTTTTTAGGTACCAAATTATCAATAGCTGTTATCATTGTAGGCACTATACGATTTTTTATTTGAAAATTATTTTTATCATGCCAAGTTTTTGATGAAGTTTTACGGAAGACCTTTGAAGATAAACAATGGAATACAATTCATGAATTTGATACTATTTTTAACAGTAATATTGAAGCACTAAAACGTATGCTTTCTACGAAATATTAGTTCAAATAAGTCACAGATTTAAGTAAAATTTTAATGATTTTTAAATGGTGTTTTCACTAATTATTTTAATGCCAAATTTTGTTAATATCCTAAATCTTCTTAGAATTAATGCACCTCTATCATTCTATACAGAACTAATAAAATCGCCTTAGGCATTCTGTCCGTCTTTGTTCTATAAGCTTAAAAATAATTTAAGTAGTCTTTATAGTAAAATTAATGATAGTGTTTATTATTTGCTAAACGAAACACCTTTATATTTTAGTATTTTCTTTGAAATAAATGGTTACTCTTATTTGTTCTTTCTTTTCTTTGTTGGAAGGTCCCAAAAATTAATTATAACAGAAGACTTCAAAGATCTAGAGTGCAGCTGGCAATTTGACAGCAAATTTTATTATACTTAACAAGTTCCGTTGAACTTAGGGGCACAAAGCGCAACTGCTGAGGGAGGAGGTCCTTTTCGATTTTGGGTCGAGCAGTTATGGCGGTATGATTATTTTATAATTTGGTCACCTCTACGGAAAAGACATGCCGAAATGGCGTAAAACAGAGATTTGTGGAGAAGTAATTGGGATATTGGAATGTTTTGGCCAAGTGGGACACAGAAGAGGCTGTTTAAAAAAAGAAAGTTTAGTTGGGTTTTCCCTGGCGTAATTTTCAGTTGCAGCACGGAATCTGAATTTGTGACTAAATTCGGCTCGCCTCCTACTGCATGGGTCATATAACCTATCTGGGGGAACACGACACGTCGGTCACTTCTCCTTCAAGCAAAACAGGAATGAGGTTATGTTTGTGTAGATGACCTGCTGCACGCTTTGGGCGATCTGCAGATGTTTGTCCCGAGTCTTGGTGTTTGTGTATGTGATATTTCATGTTTGGGAAACGCATTCACGATACAGGAGAAATTCCTAGTCTTGGGCGAATTTTTTTAAACAAAGGAAAGAATGATATTTAAAGCTCTATGAAAACAAAGCTAAAATGACTGGTCATTTATCAAACAACAAATGAGAACCAATTACCGTCGCTTATACAATTCACAAACGGTATACACGCTGTATTTAGGCTGATGTGAACCGTCATTTGTGTTGATTAATTACGCATGCATAAACATAACTGGTCGGATACGTTGAGCATAACGCCCAAAACCAACTAACTCCAGTCATTGAAGTAAATATTTAAGAATCTGTTTAATTTTAAACTATTTAAAGGCCTATAACGAAGTAGACTGTGAAAGATACCTATAATAAAAATATATTTTCCGCTGTGTTAACATTGGCATCATGACTTCAATTAAAGATTATTAACACTAATAATATAATTTATGTCAAATTGAAAAATCTTAAAACTGAAATGAGTTTTTTGAACCTATGTATGATGTAGGTACATATGTAACATTTATCTGTAAATCCAGCTAGGCAGAGGCGACCTAACAATCTTCGATATAACAAGCGTCCGATGAACCGTACCATATCGTTAAAGTAAACTTTCGAGTAAAAGTCTTCGACGAAACGACCTTCGACAAAACGTCATTCGCAGTAAAGTATCAAACCCGTCAATTATATACCAAAATTCTGCCACTCATGTTTTAGATCCTAAAAATAGGGCCGAGTCTATTTCGACACAATCATATCCAAATTCCGTGCTGCTATTAATAAGCTTTTGACGCTTTGAGCGCATTGTCTATAACCGAAGGTCTTCATCAAAGTTACGTAGGACTACCTCAGGAAAATACTCTTTCAAACGATGAAAGAATAATCATAATATAATCGCCCGTGCAAAAAAACGTGCAGTCGTATTAAAATCTTTCTACTTTCTTAAAGTGGTTAAGTGAGCAACATAATTAACTAAGAATAAAAAAAATTAGATGTACTTACTTACCATTAAATATAGAACAACTGCTTACATAGTAAAGTCTTAAATAGTCTCAGATCATCATAAATTATGGACGCTCCTATAATTTGAAACAATAACTTGAATTGATGTTTATTACTTTCAATTTTTTGACATAATTATGGTTTCTCAAGTTTAGTTAGGTACATATGCTGCTGACTGTACAATATTAGTAGATACACTTTCAGATTTACGTAGAATGTGACCACTTTATCTACCTATAACGTGAGTGTTGCAAAGCAAACAATTGACCCTTCATAAAACCACATTTATTGCATAGTAATAAGCGCTTATAAATCATACTTATGGTTGCAAAAAGGGAATAAAGCTATGTTATCAGACAGGTTGGTAATCTGCGCAGCGAGATCCCAATATAACTGTCCATAGATAATGATCGATGAAATTGTTATTTTTGTGCATCCACTGTGATATTGTATAAACTGGAAGGTACAAACTTGATCGTGTTATCTCGTTCTTGCAGACGTATCAATCTGAACATGGTAAAGTTACTTAACAAAAAATCGTCGCCGACCAAAACCATCTCAGATATGATTGCTTTTGAATTTTGTATGAGCCTCCAGATCCTTGTTTTTATAAAATTTTGGATTTTTTTTAATATAAACAATCCACCCATTATTTCGCTGACGTAGAAAATTCGCGACTTCTCTAGGATAAAACCTGTCCTAGGAATTACCGGGTCTATGTTTTTCCATATGATTAAGCTACTCGTAACTTCACTATCAAGATAGGTCTAGTGGTTTCATTGTGATGGTTAAAACAGACTGATAGTCTTACTTCTAAAATTATGATAAGAAAAAAAAATCTGATGTCGATAACGGTTTCAACACAATGCAAGTCAAACTACTCTACTTACCACATTGCGGAAAATTAGGCTGAATGAACATAATTCGTGTTGCCAGCACAGTAACACAATCCTTCTCAAATCAAACAATCTTTTTAATAGACGACGAGACCGTTATTATTACGTTCGTTAAAATTTAACGAACTCAGATTTCGGTAACCGATGATAATTAAGAAATTAAACCATTTAACGATGGCGTGGGAAGTGGGAATAGCAGAAGAAGGACCTTATTGGTTCGGAAAGGTCAGATGGATAATAAAGGTGTAACGCGCACGTGTAAAAGAAAACATTAATAGAAGTATGTAGGTATTCAAAAAAGTTCTGCTTTACTTGTTTTATGCCAACCCGCAAGTTACAAAAACGTATATAATACGACTTTTATGAACCGATTGGTAAAACGACAAAGGTCGTCGTTAAATTCCCGTACGAGACAAATATTTGTAAGATCTGCAGATAATATATTTTGTTTGGAGTTTTTCACGTTAAAATTATTCGCGATGATGGAAAAATTCTTGAATTTTTTGTTTCTCAAAGTTTATGAAATTGAAAAAAATTGCTGTGGCTCGCTGATATGTATTCAGTGTAAAATAAAGGTAATATTTCGAAAGTTATGTAGCATATACTACAATTTTTGTTTCGCCAAAGCGTAGTTCAATCAAAAACCTATTGGAGTTCTCCCAATATGTTGGCTCACATCGAAAATGTTTACTCATATATATTGTCAAATATCCATGTGTCAATAAAGAACATATTATTTTCTAAATTGTTTGTTCAAGAATGTGAGGAGGTTCCCTACATAGGGTTTTGATAGGACATTCTTTGAAACATAATATTATTTACAAGGTATTTGTTAGGCATCACAATATAGTATGTGTTTCTCGAAATATATTTTTATTAGGTATAAATATATCTACTTTTAACTTCAGTGGTAACGAAGAAAAAATAAACTTTCGTCCTCGTAAATTAGAGGGATAATTTGTGGGATAAACAAGACTGATTTATTTGTCTTTTATTCTATTCTTCTTTATTATCTCTTGTGCTAGGATTTTTACAAGGGTATTGGAGAATATCTATCAGATTTTGCGTTTTAAAACAGAATTCTTTGCAATCTATCAGTCCGACATCGGCTTAGAAATTTTCCTAGTGCCTGAATAAAATGTTGTCTATGGTATCTAGAGTTGTTGCCAAGAAAATCCATCAATAAACCAGCCTTTCCCGGAAAACGGCTGGCTTTTGTGAGCTCAAGCAGCTTAAATCCCCACAGGAAAGGACTTTTAGGAGAGGCTGTGGTACAAATTCGTGTTGCGCCAAATATGTTTTGGAAAGATATTCCTCTGACTACTCTGAATCCTTTATGGTGCTTACAACTTTATGCAATGTTCAACAAACTATTAACTCACCCACAACCACACAACAGTCTCAACTTGTCGTTGAGCAGTTTCTGCGAATGTCAGGTCGGTAGTAGGGTTACTACAACACTTATGACGATTGGCAACACCTGTTAATAACATCTTCATTGCGGGTAAGATCAATACGGCTTCAGTGGTAAAGCCGTCAATGGTTACCGCACGCACTACTGTACTGAGTCTTAATTTTTTTGCGAGAAAAATTGGTCGTATGGTACTGGAAATGTATGTATTAAAACATTGTGTCGGACAATATTTCCTTCCTGATATTCTTAACCAAAATGAGGGCAGCAGGTCGTTAAGTAAACACAATTTATTATATTATGGTAAGAAAACAGTCAATTAATCATCTTTCCACTTCATTTACTACTGTATCTTGGCTGCCTCGTTGGCTTTACTCCTAAGCGCGACTGATAAGCATGAGGACTTGAGTGTAATTCCTGGGCAGTTACGATTTCTCAATAGTGAAAACAACCCTCCTAGCCAAGTGACAAACTTGCTCGACGAATAGAAATCGATTAGAATAAAAAATAGATGTGCTTTATTTAATATAGATGTGCCCGCGACTCCGTCCGCGTGGAAATTCGGAAACAGCAAAAGTATTTTTAAATTGTTTTCAATATATTAGCTAAGTTTGAGCGAATTCGATTTAGTAGTTTTTACGCCATGCCGTAATATTTTATTACATGTATAGCTGTTGCCCGCGACTTCGTCCGCGTGTATTTCGGATAAAAGACCAGTAGTAAATTGAACTTTAAACAGAAAAAAATACCTACCAGGCAGGGTTTTTTAAGTAGGTTAAAAATCTTTAAACCACTTATTTAACTAAGAATACTTTCCGGTATTTAAAAAAAACCGCAAAAATTGAACGGTAATTACGGAAGTTACAGAAAGTCTATTGAAAATAATATATAACTGAAGAAGAGAACATAAATAAATCCGTTTTGTGCGTTTCTGAGTTTATGTACATTGAAACTACTATAGAAAAAAAAATTGGCGCAGTGTAGCCACTGCGCCAATCAGGTCGTCATGGTTGTCTTTTATCCTTGGCATTTTTTTTGAGCGCGAGCGATTGGTTGTGGGTTCGATTCCCGCAAAAAAAGTGTGATCCGTAGATGTTTGTCCAAAAAAAACTAAACAAACTAATTATTATTATTATTTAATAATACCTACTTTAAACTTATATCTAAAAACTACGTATCTGTATTTTTAAAATCTAAAGTGCGCTTATTCCAAGGAACTTAATGCACTGATAGCCGAGTGGTATGACCGTTAGACTGTTAAGTCAGATGTCGCAAGTTCAAATCCCGGCACACACTAATGTCTTTTCGAAGTCATGTGCTTACTATAATATTACATATAGCGGGTGCAACCAATGCTGCTTATAGAAATCTTGTCAAACTACCCTCCATGCACGCTCCGGGTTGTCGTGTGTTGAGACACTTCGAAGAAATGCCTAACGATCAAACACGTTATTGTGGCTAATTTATAAAAGATAGATATATACTATTGAAGATTTTTTTGTAGATCTTTTGGAGACCATCATCTATGTAATACATACTTTTGGTGTATGATCAACGAATGCGAGGATAAGAGCTCGAAAGCGCATTTTCATCCGACTTGCTTCAAATGTATCATTACTGCTCAGCTCCTATGTGTTTTAGCGTTATGTTATATAGCCTATAACCTGCCCAGGAGTATGGACTACAATCGTACCAAGTTTGGTTAAAATCCCTTCAGTAGTTTTTGACCCATGCGTGCACATACAGACAGACAGACAGACAGACAGACAGACAGACAGACAGACGGACAGACAGACAGACAGACAAAAAATTTACTGATTGCATTTTTGGCATCAGTATCGATCACCAGTCATCCTCCAATAATAATTTTGAATATATATTCAATGTACAGAATTGACCTCTCTACAGTTTTATTATAAGTATAGATATAGAAGATGTTATCGATAACATAGTCAAAGCTTTTCATATCATCTCCATACATTTATCATTTTGTTTTGGGGCTGGCCAGAACCGGTGATTATGTAAGATGCTGATAAGGAAAATACTAACAAAAGTTATTAACATTCCTTCTGCAAGTCTTGCTAGATTAAACCTGTGCAGAATACCCATTAGCTTGACAGTAAGTACTATTAACTTCAGTAAGAGACCTCAGCAGTTTGATTAAGTAGTTATCTGATGTTGGATTGGATTCAGCATGCAGGTAATTGAACGGTTGGATCGAGTCCCTGACGTAATCGACATGAGTAAACTCTTCGGCTTCAACTGATTGGACAGAAAGGATTAATGGAATGTTGTTCAAGAAATTCTTTAGCTGTCTGCAACTGTCAAATTTTCTTTTTTTAATATCCAACAATATTATATTATCAAGAAAGTTGAAAAATGCATGATGTATTGTTTATTGATACAGATAATAATAAAATACATTCTGGTTCGGTTAGAAACTAAAATCATTATTTCAGTTTGTAACCGAACCACAATTTCTACATTAGCTTTTTTGTAAAGCTATTAAAATTACTATCAGTACTAGGGTTTCAAGTTAGTTAAAAGGTACAACTTAAAAATGTTACTATTTTCTGGTTTTAAACCCACAACCTAGACTAGAGAAACTTCGAGAGATTATATAATACTTGATAAATATTTGCATGGAGATGATAACATTATGACGTTCAAACAATCTGTTTAATATAATATTACCATGATTTACACAATTTAATCCGAAAATCCAAAGATATTTAAAACGATCAATATCGCACTGTTTATTTAGATTGCAATCGTATTGTGACTTGATTTACGAATTCTATGCAAATAAACAAGACATTTATCTTCGTCAGCACTTCAAAGTAGAAAGTATAAATTAATTTTCGGGGAATTTTTCATTATATTTGACTTGTTTTCCTTGCCATCTGATTCCGTTTGTAAGGAAATTTTCGAAAACAACCGGATCAATTTAGGAATAACTTTCGTCTAAACTTCCAGTTTGAAGATTTTTGAATTGATTGGAGATGGTGTTTCGTTTTGTTCCTGTTTTTAATTTTGCGGTATTTAGGTTTTATATTTTGATTTCCCGAATATTTTATTTTGCCATGCTCCTATTTTATTGACGACTTCTTTATTTGGTTGACCAAGGAGGTTATGCGTTTTAACTTTTAATTTACGAAGCGTTGCCTAAGATCTAAGAGCATTTAACCAATGCTCTAAGCCTAAGATACATAGCTCCTATTTAGAAATTATAGGAATTGCAATTCCTGCTAATGTTTCATTTTCCAAAATTTCCGTAAATATTTATACACGTTTGATATTTTAATTTCTCTTGGAGACCTAGAAAGGCCCTCTAGAATTTGTATAAGTTATCATAGTAATCATTCTATTAAGGAATAATTATGTTCAATACTTGGAAGCTTATGAAAGATACATTGTAGATAATGTACTGTACGCATGACATGTTCAGGCACCGATAGCCGAGTGGTATGACCATTGGATTGCCAAGTCAAAGGACGCAAGTTCAATTACCGGCACGCACCAATGTCTCTAATTTATGTGCTTATTATAAATTAGTTAGTGAAGGAAAAAATCTTAAGGAAACCAGCACCCATGAGAGATTTTTCAATTGTGTGTAAAGCCATGTCAGAGTCCCATAATAGGCGGTTTAAGCTCTGACACCAGGTTGTTCATCAACCATACGATAACAAGAAATGACATGTTGGAAATTGACCGACGATAGGCATCGTTACGCTATGAAATGTTAGCAATAATTTAATTGGTGGTAAAGGATTGGCTTTAAACATCTCGTGGGGGTTATCTTCGGGGAATTCATTATGAGTAGGGATTGTGATTCCTTAATAGTACGAAGTCTCACAGAAATCTGGTTGCGGGTTACGATTTTCCGCGGTAAGTGGCTTCATTTTTCTAGGTACTTTTGAATTTTCTAGACCAGTTTTGAACCAAATTACACATTGAAAGGTGGTTCACGAATTCTTGGTAACATTACAATTACACAATTTAAATTATACCGATATAAACACATAAGACAATATAAACATAAGGGAAAGTTTTCTTCCACAAACTCTGCGGCCAACAGTAAGTGGACGTTCGTAAAAGCACTTTTGCGAACCTATCCTCAGATCAGTGTCATGAAAAGTAATATAAATGACGACCTGATTGGCGCAGTGGCTGAGCGATTGGACTGCTGCGCTAGGGGTTGTGGGTTCGATTCCCGCACGGGACAAAAATTTGTGTGATCCACAGATGTTTGTCCCGAGTCTGGGTGTTTGTGTATGTGATATTTCATGTTTGTGAAACGCACCCACGATACAGGAGAAATTCCTAGTGTGGGGAGAAGTTTTTAAAAAAAATATATGTATGATCTTTCTTTACATAAATAACATCATGTACAAAAAAGCATACGCTTCTGTGTTATTAAGTTCCAAAATTGCTTGCTTAATCATAAATTATGTAAAAACTTTTAGGGATGGCGGTCATCGATTTGTTAGTTCGATATAAATGGTACTTTAAAATTAAATTCAAGAACATCTTAGAAGAAAAAAATGCTTACAACGTTGAAAAATCGATAACCCAGTCAGCAGACTTCTAACCCAAGCAAGTATCTATGTGATTTTGTCAATGTCATCAATACTTTTATGAGAGGAAACCCAAATTTAATTACGCTCCATTCTTATCTAAACGTAAAGAGGCCTTACTCAGCACCAGCAGTGGGACAGTTAGGCCCAGGCTGCACTACGGTTAAACCGCCGCGGTTTTTCACCGCGTGACAAAGAAACTCATACAAACGGCCGCGTGGGACAGAACCGCAAGTGCGGCTGCTTACATCCATTTTCTTGTGTTACAAAATCATGCGGTTAAAAACCGTGTTTAACCGTAGTTGTGGCCTAGGCCTTATAGGCAACAAATTTTTATTAATACCATTGTTTATAAAAAATATGTACTAATTTGAACCGTGAGCAATAATCCGGTCCTTTAAAGCTTCGACGATTATTCCGATAATAATAATTGTAGGTATTTTAAATATGTTAAAGTTAATTATTTGCATTACTAGTTCGAGTTTAATTATTTTCAATCGCAATTAAAGGCACGTATCTACCTAATTAAATTAGTATTTTCATCGAAATACCAATAAGCTTTTATTTGCATGTTACATATTTTGATAATTGTATTTATTTTATTATATTTGTAAAATTTTAATTATTGTGCGCTAATTTAATCAAGGCAAATCAATGCAGCAGGCTGGTTAATTGAACTTTGGCATCTACCATTAGAATGGTGGTCATTAATTATTTATATTTTATATAGGCTACTAAAGAGCACTTACAAAGCAATAATTTGGTTTTGCCAATGTCCTCATGACTAAGTGCCTTGATCCCTGCCATCCCATCGTCTCGAGCCTGATGTGGCTTGCGTTAGGTGGTTGGGTCAAGGGCTTGATGCAGAAAGCGCTACTCCTCGACGCGGCGCATTGTGAGAAGATTCCTCTCTCTGGAGCCCTAACCACCGGCTGCTTGGACCCTGTTCTGTCTCCCGTATGATATTAAAACATAGGTATAAAAATACAGGAGCCAATTTTTTTTTTATATATGTTTTTTAAAGCCATATTATTTTGTATTTTTTGCCTCGTTGGTCTAGTGGTCGCTAAGCGCGACTGCTAAGCAAGAGGTCCTGGGTTCAAATCCCGGGTCGGGCAAAGTGTTACTAAGTTTTCCATTAGGTAATTCTCAGTAGCAGCTCGGAGTCTGGATTTGTGCCCGGTTGATGGCAATAGGCCGCCCCCTATTACATTGGGACTTAAAACATAACTGGCGAAATGTGGGTGTACTATATGTTCACCTCTGCCTATCCCTCCGGGGAATACAGGCGTGATGTTATGTTATGTTATTTTGTATTTTTAACATGATATACCAATTTAAAAATGTAATTTTACATTTTTAAATCATCACTTTAAATGAAAAACCACTGCTGAACGTAGGCTTCCTCCAGAGTGCACCACAAGGCCCGCTCTCCCTTTTTCGCCACCCAGTCACTACCAATTACCTAGAATAGTAGGCCGGCCGGGAACTAGGGGCCGTTTTCTTTGGCTACTCTTCAAGTTGTAATGGGGGGTTTTGCTCATAGTCACCAGGCTCGGCAGGCGGGTTGGCGACCGCAGCATGGTAAACGAAATGTAGAAGAATGCTACACAAAAAATTCAATAGTAGTAGCACTTGTACCTCGTGCTACCAATGTGTGAAGATTCGTTGCTCCCCTCATGTGGTACATCAGTACCTACTAGCCTCTATTTCAAAGCTAACGTAAGCATTGGATGGGAAAGACTAATTGGTAAAATGTAAAGAGTGTCTGACCTGCTGCACAGTTTTTGCTCCAAACAAATATTTATTTGCGCGTGTCCGTACTTCATTTTTATTCGAAAGGCTCATCTCGCGTTTTACAAATGCGGTTTTTGTTCAAACGCTTGTATACAAAAGAGTGAAGTGTTAACACAGAGGCCTACAAAACTCAGCTTTATGAAAATAACAGCGAAATTTGGGAATAAAATACGTTAAGCATAAAAAAGTAAGGTTCTCCTGATCGAATTTCGGACACAGTGGCTTTTCTCAGCTGAGACTAGCTTCCTACGCAGGAAATATTATAGTGCACAAGTATGCGCGCAATACGGCTGCACTCCCTATTTGCTCACTCTCAAAGTCCGATAAGACAGTAGACCGACACAACCGGAGACAGATCAGGCGCAGGAACAACGGCTCACGTGCCTTTCGAAGCACGGCCCCTCCGTCCTCTCGACATGTGAAAACGGTCACCCATAACAAGACCGACCGCGGTCTTCTTCTTATCGTATGGTTGATGAACAACCTGGTGTCAGAGTTTAAACCGCCTGTAGGCCTCTGACATGGCTTTACACACCGTTGAAAAATCTCTCAGGTGTGCCGGTTTCCTCACGATGTTTTCCTTTTTAGCAACCACCGTTTTTAGCAACTGATAACTAATTTATAGTGCGCACATGAATTCGAAAAGACATTGGTGCGTGCCGGGGTTTGAACTTGCGACCTTTGACTTGGCAGTCCAGCGGTCATACCACTCGGCTATCAGTGCTGTGCTGTGCTCACCGACCGCGGTGAGCACAGCTTAACCTCGCACGTTGACTGATCTGCGCGGTAGCTACGAAGCGAAACAAAAGTAAGATGGGTTTAAATAGAGGGCCTCCAAGAAAATAAAAAGGAAAAAGCCGCTTGAGTAATAATTTGGTAAGTAAACAATTAAATATCATATCAACCAAAAAAAGCATCTCAACATATCACATGATATTGGGTACCTACGGTAATTCTATAACACACTCGCTGAACTCAATAAGGCACAAACTGCATTCCGAATTTGAATTCAATTGCGCAGATCCGTCGAGATATTAAAATGTAAATACATGGAGTATGTAATACCACTGACGACACGAGCTGAACGTGTGATAGTTGAGTATGCGAATATGCATGGAGACTAGTATAGCAAAAGATAGGTATATGCCTATTATGACCAGTAGTGGTTAAATTCGGTCGTTATAGAGGATAGGCTTATCTAAAGATCATGTAAGGTTGCATTTCATTCAAGACAAGCTTCCGCAAATAGTGCTAGTAACTTTGCGTTCCTATGCTTAAAATCTTGTTATTACTGAGTTTACAGTATGTAATTTATTTTTAAATAAAATGTCGCCTGACTCTAGGAATTTCTCCTGTGTTGTGGGTGCGTTTCACAAACATGAAATATCACAAACACAAACACCCAGACTCGGGACAAACATCTGCGGATCGCATAATTTTTTGTCCCGTGCGGGAAACGAACCCGCAACCCTTAGCGCAGCAGTCCAATCGCTTAACCACTGCGCCAATTAGGTCATCGTAATATTTAACTTGTAAGCAATTTAGTTTTATTTGTCAATAATATAACGTTTTTACCCCCGGAGTTCGATTTTTCTGTCTTATCAGTTTTCACAAGTCTTCGAATATCAAGTATTCTTCGAACACTGTCACAAAGCTCGTTCGAAGTAACTAAATTCGTGTGAAGAACAGAGTACAATGGAGGGTCTTATCGCTAAAAGCGATGTCTAACAGACAATCTTCTAATGGACAAGACAGCCCTGAAAAACATCAAGGGGGTGAACATGATTAACACTATTATAATGTCAGCCTAGGAATAACCCAGTTCAGATCAAAGGTTAAACACTCGTATTAACGCGAAAGTTTCTAAGAGTGAGTGAATGTATGGATGTTTGTATGGCTTAACGTCATTCATAAACGTAGATCATTTAAATCAGAATAAATGTAGCCTATAACTTTTTGAGATACAATATAAATTTTGAATAAAAGAAAGCATGTTTATCGGAGTACATAAACGTAACAAACAATTATAAATAAGAGTTCTATCTTTGATTTTCCATATAATAATTTATCATCATCATCATCATCAGCCAAAAGACGTCCACTGTTGAACATAGGCCTCCCCGTTTAAGCGGGGGGGTTTGCCATAATCCCCACGCTTGGCAAGCGGCTTGGGGATCGCAGTATTGGTGGTGGAGTTACAGAAGACGCAGCTGCCCATCTTCTGAATTTTCCCTTAGTCGCCTCTTACGACACCCACGGGAGGAAAGGGGGTGGTCAATTCTAGGCCGGATACCAAACGGCACCATTTATCATAGTCTCTTCTAAACGCACAAATTTATATTATCTACCTCTTCCTTTTTTACTCGGTCTATCCACCGTGCGGAAGATACCCGGTCTTTTAACAGGCTTACGTGGGGTTACAGGTCTAACACGCAGAGACCAATTGAGAACTTTAACCTTTAAGGGATTGGGACACCAGCTAGGGACAACACACAACTGCTCTATAAAAGAACAGCCATGAAAAGTCACCAGAAGGTGCAGAACTATTGTGAGATACGGATACTAAAATACTTAATCCTGGTCTATTCTATCTACCTTATAAAAAAATATCTGAGCACTTTGCATCTCCATTCAAAGATAAACGTAACGTTGCCAATTACCAGCCCAACTTGGCAATAAAATGGCTGTAAAGGAAACATTGTGCTCTGTTTTATTGTTTGCCTTAAAATTGCTGCAATTAAATGAATATTATATGTTAAATTGAAAATAACTATTGCAATCTGCCCCCTTACCATGAACTCTTAAAACAGGGCAGTTTACGTTGTGGAAGCGAGACGCTGCATTACACTGCACGTAACGGCGTCTCGCTTCCACATCTTAAGCTGTCCTGCTATAAGAGTTTATGGTAAAGGAGCCCACTTAAATTATGCGCAATGTAATTATGGTGCCATGTACACAAATAAACATTTTAATTGAAACTTTGGCAGGTTTTATTACCTATTTACGCATCAGACATTTTTTTACCAGTTGATAAAGATATCTTACGAAAAGTTAGGCAGAAATGGTGTAACTGAAAAAGAAAATCTATAAACATACCATTTCACAATTATTTATTGTCTCGCAAGTCTTACTCTAAAAGAGTTGCAACTGCTTATTAGCGTCTTTTATGACATAAACCTCAGATTCAGACACAACATTTTTGTTACCGTACATAAGTAAATCGAATTTAATCCCGGACTATTAAGATTGTCATCAAGACAGTAACGTGAACTCAACTTGCTCGTACAACTTCGCAGATTATCGGAAACATTCGTGTCAGTTTGTCTACATTAAATAGTCGGGTCAGGTGTGAATGTATGATGTATGACACCAAGAAAAGTCGTGGAGTTAATACGTGACGCGGATGTGGCATCTGGAATACTTCATGGAATTGCACAGAGATGAGCTCGGCGTCGTGGTCTCTCCATACGCATTTATTCGATGCTCTCTTGAATTTTAATGGGTATCGGAAATTTTTTTTTTCGTTATTACGTTGTTTATTGCACTTTCGTTGAATATGGTGAAATGTTGTTTTAAAGTTGATTGGAATCTTTAGCTCTTATTTTAAAATAATAATTATGATTTTTGTTAAGATTCAATGGCTTTTATTTAAAAGCATAATTTTTTTTTCTAATAGGTATAATTTTAGATTAACTCATTTTTTTAATAATTGCGGATCGCACAATTATGTAACATAATAATTGCATTATTTGACATGCGATCCTGTGAGACTTTGCGTAGAACTTACTAACTAATACACTTCGGTAAATTACAATAAAAAACAGCCAATCTTTTTGTCATATTCTCATTTTAGACAGTCATAGAGGCTGCCCTAACGCCCCCAACCTATTAATCCGCCTACACGAATTAAATTCTTAACCCTCTAAATAATTTCCAAAATGAGGTACGTACTTTGAACTTTGACAATGAATGGCCAACAAAGACCCTAATTAAGAGCTTTATTTATAGCCAATCAGTCCCTTTACAATAAACTCTATAAGCAGAACATCTCTTCTGTTAAGAAAGCTAGACGCCGATCTACAATGACATAGCGGCGTCTCGCTTCCACAGCAGAAAATGACCTGCAATACAAGCTCATAGTAACCCCGCAGAATCGAGTACTATCTAAGTTCAGCGCACTCTAGGCGGTCAATCTCACTACCATCCTTGTTAATTTTCCAATCTATACACCAAGGCCTAATCTATTTCTGTGTGTTATTATATGACAATCAGCTCATGTCAATCCGGCAGTGGGAGTTTAAGCAACTTATTTACTTTCCCATTGGGTACTACTCACTGAATACAAATTTTGTAATATTATAGTTCCTGTATTAGAAAATGCCCGTGAAAATGACTTTGTCTGCGTGAATTCTTTTGTGTCCTTTCCGGGATAAAAATATTCTATGTATCTATTCTATAATGGACTCTTACAGTCCATTCTAAACATTGGTGAGAAAATTTTGGAAATCGGATGGATCTTCTCGAAGATTACTATATAAACAATCTTTACCTCTTAATATCATATTATAGTACCAACATATTACGAAAAAGACGTAGCGTTGGCAAGCCTCCCACCAGGTGGACCAACGATATCGTCAGAGTTGCGGGCAACCGGTGGATGCAAATGGCAAGTTGTCGTTCATTGTGGCGTTCTAAGGGGAGGCCTTTGTTCAACAGTGAACGTCTTCCGGCTGATGATGATCACCTATTAATAGTATAGATTCTAATTCAAAGGTTAGTTAGTACATTAATCATTACCTCCACACTACGATCTTGTCTCACCTTGATATGCAATCTATGATCTATATTAATTAACATCTGATGTCACACGTTCGTGATACATCCTTCTCCCATTTACGAGGTGTAAATGGATTAACCGATGATGCGGTATACGCAGCTATTTGCTTTTGATGCCTATTGTAGGATAAACATCGGTAACTTAGATTGATCATGCATGGACACTTTAATAAGGTAATATTGACACCGATCTTATAACAAGAGAGAGATTTTTAAGCGATTCTCAATTGAAATGACGAAAGGGTTTACGATTGACCGTAATATTATTGTACGATCGTATCCTCTGCTATAATCTTCACTAATTGTTAACTAATATTGATTATTATTCATTTTTAGAAGAACATTTTATGAGGATGTTCGGTGTTTTGGTGAATATCTGTAGGTGCTCCGGTATTTCTCAGGTGTTTTCACTCATAATAAGTTTCATCATTTATGTACTAGTAGTGGTAATTATTATATATATTTAATTCCTATAAGTACGACTGCTAATTACCTAATATTAAATAAATAAAAAACACAAACATTTTCGAATAGACGTGATTTTTTTGGAAATGTGAGTAGGTGTGTGTGTTATATAATGTGAAGTCGTGCATGTATCTTCTTCAATGAAATACACCGAAATCATATTCATCTTTCATGTGTTTCAAAAGGCGTATCTTTAGATGATACAAAGGAAACGCTCCAAGACATTCCGAAATCATGTTAATTTTCTTTGAGAACATCTTGAGGAAAAACATTAAATTTGGTATTTTGTGTTCCTTCAATAAAGGGAAGATTAGATTTTAATTGGGATAATTTACGTCAGAATTAGTAACAACAACAAGAATGATCTTTTATAAATATCATTTTGTCGAAAAGAGAAGACGTTTATATTAAAAATACTTCTTTAAACATAAGCTTTAAAATAAACTGGGCTCAAAGTATAGCTAAAGACAAGACCAGACAGGATGGGATTGCGTCATTTCGTTACGGAGTTTCTATGACCACCTTCTGACTCCATCATTACACCAGCCCAAAAGTACCATAATATTGTAGTTTTTGACTTTAATTATATTGCCACCGAACCTCTTTAAGTACTTATGCAAAATTTAATTTCAATCGGATGTCAAGATTGGTTTTTTTTTTTTTTTTAAAAACGTCGCCCCACACTAGGAATTTCTTCTGTGTCGTGGGTGCGTTTCACAAACATGAAATATCACATACACAAACACCCAGACTCAGGACAATCAAATGTGGATCACACAAATTTAATTTTAATTAAAAATGGTTTTAATTAAAATAGCAAGATGTGACCTAAACAAGCTAATATACAAATAAAAGCTTGTAGGTAATAATAACTCAGAAAACAAACACTTATTATCTGGCATTTGTGCGGTGTAACCGTGTAAGTAATTATAGAGAAGAATAAATAAATTACAGAATATGTGAGTGAATAATAAAATAGAAAGAATTAGCGTGAGTGTAATTTACGCTTTAGCTTGGACTTGATTATATTGCAATTTAGGTGTTCTTACGTTATTACTGACGATAAATCCTTGAGTACGTGGGGTCCATGCGTCGGAAATTAGTTCACAGTATTGTCCTTTGGGAGAAATTGCCCTTCGACTTCGGTATTCTCCTAATTGATACCTCAAAGAGATTTCATATTAGATTACTTTCTAGCATCTTGGTTCCTCAATCTGATTTTCTTGTTGTAACCGATCGGTATTAACCTGTTTTACAATTCTTGTATTAACTTTTCTTTTGCCTGTTCTTAAAGGTTTTGTTTCGAAATTATGATTCTAATACGCTCTTGTTTCACTATCTTATGTAAACATACTTACACTTAAAAATATTAATTTCAAGGCAAATCATTTATTTCTCTATACTTACGTTTTATATTATGTTATAAAAAATAGAATTCTTTTATTTTCAAGCATCATTAGGGCTCATAGTGTGTTAGTACAATTGCTTCAGAACTAAGTTAGTAAACATAATAAAATAAAATAAAAATTGCTACCACAGGGAGATTTATCAAGTTCCATGTATAACTTGCATCTTCATAAACCTGCCTATGGTGGGCCCATCCAGCCACTCCGCAAATACCTTCAGGATGCTGTTAGTGCTTCCCCTTACTCTGTTATACCTACATGGTTATAAATTATCTTGATTGTTTTGGTACATATAAATTAATATACTTATTTATTTCTTTTAACAATTTATTTGTTGATTGTTGATGTTAATTATATCGTTGTTGCCTATATTTAAACATTAAAAATACCATTTGATATAATCGATAATCAAAATAAATGTTTGTTTCCTCTGCACCCATTTTAAATCATCAATGTTACACAACCTGCCTGTTATTCTATCAGCGTATTTTCGGGCTTACTCGGTAAAATAGATACGATACGTGTTGCGATTAAGAATATTCTAAAAAATAAAAAAAACGCCTTAATGTTAAAACCCAATAACACTTTGCCTTAAAAGGGATTCGATCTCAAGACTTGTTTCTTCGGAACCACTAGATAACGAGGCAGTCTTCATAAAGAAAATTATTTTTGTAAAAAAACCCTGATTGGAAGTAAATCGAGAATTTCACAACAAAGCGGATCACTCAGTGATTTCTCACCCCGACGCCGATCCGGTGGGATTTCTCAGAACATTCAATCTATGGCATCTAATAAATATTATCGGTACCATTGTAGCAGATAAAAGAGTACCTATTTATGAGATGAATCAATCTTGTACCGTCGGAATATTGCATTTTAGCAGTTTCCGATTCCCGAAGAGATATACATTTTTTTTAACACTGACAAAGCTGCATAGTTTAATCGTAGGTGTCGTTAAGGACTAATATTCCACGGAAAACACTGCGCTTTGTTTTTCTAAAAAATATATATTAATTTGGTTAAATATATTTATATAGTATAATTTATTTTGCACAAGGACAACCTATATACAACAAAATGTTGACTTCAGTCAGTTAGAATGTAATTCCACTGAAACACGTGGTCTATTCCAAATTATTATATCGTAAATTAAATTTTATTGAAGGGAAATGAAAAATTAATGTGACATTTTACTCGCTTGAATGAACCGCAATTACGAGAACTGTATTCCTCCCTACATAACCTTCAATGTCATTCGTGGAATCGATTGAGGTTTAACTATGAGTCTTTAAATGTAGGTCGAATATAATATTGTATATAATATTCTTAAGGATCGGAAGCTGGTTCAATTTTATAAAGAGAAAATATAAAACTAACAATCAACTATTTAATTAATAATTAAATTAATTAACACAAAATGCAAAATCACTAAACATCCGAACAATTCGATTTTTTTTTTTAAAGTGTTCCATAGACAAATCGCACGGTCTCATCGAAGGTGATATACCGCCTCCTTGGCTGACTTATCTTCTAAGAATACAATATCATAGACATAATATAATATAATTATGTCTATGAATTAAATTTAAGACATTGTATAAGCGATAACTTCTGGAAGACCCTCGGCATTCGCTAACTATAACAATTTTTAAAGTAGGTATTTTTTTTCTTTTTGTTACCTATATATCTTTTTCGTCTGGTTCTCTAATGTTACGATTACCGTTGGGATGTGTACATTATTAGTACTTACACCTCTGGCAATCACGGCAATGAAGCCTAATTCCTTTATAAATAGATTTTGTTCTAATTAGCATATTCATAGAATACTGGTATGATAAGATGACCGTAGAAGTTGTGTTACTCCATGATTCTTCAGAAAATAATTCTAATCAAGAATTTTTCATTGATTCAAAATAGACTACCGTTGCTACTATTTTTGCTTACATATCATTGAGAAGTAAGTAGGTAGAATAAAGCTCAAGAATAAGAGTTTCTAAACGTAAGAGTTGTAAGTGTTTACTTTAAATTTAGCACTTTTAGTACGAAGCGTAGCGATCGAGACTTCAACTTGTTTTGAACGTATCCATCTGCACTCAAATCTTTGTTTGTTTAGTTAAGAAAGCGATGGCTTTTACCTGTGTCTAACGTTTCAATGTTATCGGTGGATGAGGAAAAGATGGGTTTTTTTCGTACAGATGTTTGGAGATTTTGGATTTAGGATGTTTTGGGTTTTTGATCATGATCTTTAGATTTCGGATTTAGGATGTATGATGATGTATGTAAATTGTTATAGCCTATAGGCTATAAAAATTTCGAATTCCACGTGGATGAAGTTGCGCGGGCTTAACTAGTAGCAGAGTAAGGGAGAATAAACAATTTACTTAATCAAGCTAATGGGCAAATCATAATAATTGGTGGACAAATAGTAGCCGGAAAAGGTAAAGCTAGAAAAATAACGATCCATATGACCAGCAAACATTGACAAACCTGACACACCTTGGAAAGCTATTCAGAGAATACTGACTGGCAAATGTATTCGCTATGACATTAACAATCCCAGGTGACGACATACACAGAAGAAGGCAAGTACATTAACATTGACACGTATTATTATATGTAACAATTAGAAACATAAAGTCTGAAATGTGACTTTCCCAAAAGAATAGAAAAAAAAAATGCTACTAATCCAATAAAAAAAAACATTTAATTAATAAGTAGCATGGCAGTAGTGTTAATTTTTTTAATTATTATGTTTTTGTTTATTTCATTTTTATAGCCTATATTACTCGCGATGTTACAAGGATTCTAACAACATTCCATACATCAAAATAAGTTCAGGCATTCTGAAGTTATGGTGGAATAAAGAAACTCACATACATACATACCTACATGAACCCTGAAAACATTACACTCCTTTTTTTGGGCAGTCGTGAAACAACAGTTTCACTGGCCATACATATGGAGCTTCAAATTGTCGAGATGTAGCTATGCGAAAGCGAAATTGGAGTGATTATTAGCACATACACGCCGAATTTAAAAGAAAATAATCAAGACAAAGAATGGGCGATTCACCATACTTAAAATCATTCCGACCGCCTTCTTGTCACGGGCGTACTGTCTGGCCAATTATTTCAAACACTTAATGTCATTAAGAAAAAAGAAAACCAATATCAAACTGTTATAATTCCTTTAGGCATTCAAAAAGTTACCAGAAACAAGAGAACACGTTTTATTTTTGAATTCCTCTGAAGATTAAGAGCCAGGAAATTGTATATTCATTTTCTTGTGATATACCATAGATACCATGATTAAAAATTCGTCTAAATCCCTTTTATACAATTATTTTCATTTGTAAGCGGAAAAAACGATTATCTTTTATAATCTGTATTCGGAGAATGTTTCTGAGGGTAGATTAATATAAATATAATTATGAAATATTTTTCTTTTATCTGTCTAGTGGTCGCAAAAGTGGGTGTGTCTCAAACTTTACGACTACTAACCTTCAGCTAATACAGGGATGAATATAATGTTAAATACATAAAAAACTGCACAATTGTTCTAATCATCTAACTCCTTGACTTTGTTCGCATTAGAAAATATGAAGCATCTTTTCCGGGTATGTTCTCTTTCGTTCTAACTAATATTATTAAAAAGCTAAATGTCAAAAATTCATTATGGAAGGTTATGAACATTATTTAAAGACTAAAGTGTAGAATAGTGTGTAAAACACAAAAATCGCATAATTTTGAAAATTGTCTATTCTATACGTGGATAATCCAGAAACAAAATATTAATATTTTTTACTGAAATCAGTTCGCCTGATAATATTGATAAGGTTTGGCAAGCTGATAAATGTTATAGAATTAATTAAAAGTACTACCGCTCAAAAACTGTACTAAAACTGCAAGATGACCAAATCAAAACTTTAATCTAAATCAAAGGAGGTGCGTTTTTGCAAAAAATATCACACCCTGGTACTAAAAAAAGTCTAAACTGCACGGTTTTAAAATTAAACGCCGACATCTTAAGCAAATTCGAAAAAAAAAATGCACTTGTTCGGTTGCAGAACAAGTTCAAATTATTATAGAGATTATTTAAAAAAAGAACTGCTTCTTTTTTAAAATAATGTTAAGCATCAAACGGTTCTGATTCAATTTAGAATTCATAATGAAATTGACGAGCTCAAGGGCTCTACAGAAGCATTTACAAGAGTTATAATCATAAAACTTATTCGTAATTACATTTTCTCGAAATAGAGAAGTAACTTTGGTTATTCACATCAACAGTTATACTTTTTAATTACTTACTTATGAAGAGATGCTGTTAAAAACTTTTTGATCACTCACAAGTTCACAAACTGGGTGTTTAATATTTAATTCAAGTTGAACTTCAACTTTTTCTGACACGAATATTATTAGGATATTATCATTGACATTTTTTTACACACTGTACAAATTTAAAAGTTGGCAAAAATAATTATCGTATTGTTAAAATTGTTTTAAATTTTGCACATGACTGAAAACCGTCACAGTTTTGGACAAACATTTTGAGGTATTTAATTCAAAATAAAATAAAACTAAAAAATAAACCCACTTTGTTTTACACAAAACACTGGCTTGTCAAATAAAAAGCGCGATCATTAAACTTTAAAAGAAAAAAGTAATCTAAATTTCGAATGTGTTCTGCGCGTCAACTTAGAACGGCGGCAAGCGGTCGGTCCGACGCTCGCGCTCGCTCGAAATCAACTGTAGGCTTGTAGCACGATGCCATAGCTCGCTACGGGCCAGGAGCTACATTACGGCTGCTATAAGCTACTGGAGCTACTTATAACGTGTTCAAAGCGCTTTCCGTATTATTAAAATTATTTCAAATACCTACCATTTTGAGAGTGTAACAAGGTACCGAATAAACGAATATTTTTTTATTTATTTAATCGATGACACTAACGTGCTTGTATTTTATAGTTCACGTTTTAAGGAATAGATTTATAATAAAACGATATTTTCTTTCAATACTTTTGAGATGAAAAATGTTTGCCAGTGTCAGTTAGATAACGGATCTACTGACCTTTATCGGCAGCGCAGACAAAATAATGGAAACCGGTTAATGATTTCTGAATGGAACGAAAACAGGCAGGCGTTCACACAAGTTCGTCATGAAAGTCGTTACTAAAATGGATTTTCACTTTGATTATTTATATGTCTAGATGGAGTGTCAAGGCCCTGACAGCGTCGGGATTTTTTAGCGCCAATTGTGAGGCCCTATAGCTTTTTGGCGCCAATGGAGACGCTTGTTTTTCTATCATAAAATAACATAATAAAAATGGCGAAATTAGCTATTAAAGTGTGTAGAAATTACAGAGGCCAATTGAATATTAATAAATTTGTATCCTATAACCGGTATGTTAAATAAATTATCAATAGTTCCGGCAAAATGAATTATTGAAAATATTGGAAAATAAATAAATAAAAAAAGCTTGTGTAAGACGTAGCTGTCACGCACACATGTCAAAACGGTTGGTACGTTGATTTTTGTTTCATGTAATAGCGCGAGACTCCATCTAGATAATCTAAGGATTTTCACACTTTTTTGTGATTGTTTATTGATAGTTCAAATAACAAGGCATTTTAGGAATTCAACCAATGAGTGAGGTCATATTTAATTTGTGACGTATTACGGATTAAGCAGCTACCTAAATAATACGTAAAATTCTGACAAAATAATTGTGGTATTTAAATATTCTCTTTATTAAGTAAGATATTAATAACTGTAAGATCTTAAACTTTCTCAGTTTTCTGACCTTTATAGCCTAGTGGGCTTAAAATTATTTGTAATACAAGCTTTGTGACGTAGGTACCCATAGATATTTGATATTTTCTTTTATTAAATTAACCTAAAGTCCTAATTTTCTTAAATGTGTATTTGGCCTTAGGACGACAAAACCCAATACTTTTTTTGGAATCTTTAATCGTGTGTTTCGTGTGTCCTTATTCTTCACGGAAATTTCTTTTAATACACTGTAATAAAATATTGTATTGTATATTTATTTTACTACTAGCGCCCCGCGGTGTTATCCGCTGCATGTTTTTGGGATAACAAGTAGCCTATTATGTTAATCCAGGGTGACAGCTACCTTCATACCAACTTTTATCAAAATGGGTCCAGTTGTTTGAGCGTGAAAAGGTAACAAACACACAAACACGCTCACAAACTTTCGCCATTATAGCATTATTGTCATTTTCCATATTTATTTTACAATCAAGTGATCATTATTGCTATTCTAGAATGATTTATTCGTCTTTATCTATGCAAGTTGTCACAGCTGAGAAAAACTTATTTTGAACTTTTCGAAAACGATCAGTTATTAAAACTTTAATCATTATGAATGATGAATCTTTATTCATCTATATTGGGATTTTCTATATTATCTGTATGATTGTTGATGCGAATTCATTTTTTTTTAATTTAAATTCTATGTAATGGAAGGCTATAAAGCTGTTTCCAATAAGGCCATTTGACGGAAGCACTTTTAAGTTTTAAGTGTTTGTATCATCATCATTAGCCAGAAGACGTCCACAACAAAGCTTAGATGGTTTGGGCATGTAGAAAGGATGGATGAAAGAAGAGTGACAAAGCAAATATATGAGGCGAATGTTAGTGGAATATCGGGAAGGGGAAGACCTCGGCGAAAATACTTGGACCAGATCGGATATGTTCTACAAAAGGGTCATGTGAGGAGTACCCTTAACCGACGAGCGTGTATGAGGAATGTGATGCGAGTGAATGAGGCGAAAGAAGTATGTCAGGATCGTAGAAAATGGAAATCCGTGGTCTCTGCCTACCCCTAGTGGGAATAGGCGTGACTTTATGTATGTATGTATGTACATAATTATGCTTTAACTGACTTACGGCTTGAACCAAGCACCTTACGCCCACAAATATAATTTTCACCTGGCAATATAAAACATTTCCAACCAAGAGCGTTCACAAGGCTATTAAGTACTAGAACGAAATCTTTTTAAATGCTCTATTTTTAGATGACAGTGGACTGAAATAGTAGTAAAATGACATTTGATCAGCTGATAGGCGTTACGTCATTCACTTTTACCCACGTACGACCTGGGTACCTTGAGGAGGAGCAAACGTAGGTTGTGCGTTGTGGGTATTATCATTTAGAATAGAGCTTGTGTAAAAAATGTTAGTAATTGTAAAACTAGTCATACCGCCGAACTCAGAGACATTTAATGATTACTTAAACTATCATTAGGTGAAGGTTTCCTTCGTGAAATCTGTACTGAGTGTCAGTTTAAAGTAATCATTAACGTCTCTGAGTGCGACAGTAAGTCATAGTTTTTTAAGGGCACTTATAGCACGTCTAATCCAGTCGTTTCTATGAATAAGAACCAACTAGAAACTCTATAGCTTAGCAGTCCATAACACAAGCACTAGTCTGCTAGTGATAACGTAGAAATGATCCTACATCCCAAAAATTTACGTCACGATTGTATTTCCCGAAGGGGTAGGCAATAGGCATAGGTGTACGTAAATAAATAGTATCTCCAAACTTTGCCAATTACGTATAGTTCCCTTAAATTATAATTTATGATAGACTCTACACACATTCTATTACGACCTATGAAACCAAAATCAAAACTAATTAACGTCAAAAAAACTCAATCCACTCGAATTAAAGACAACATACAATAAATTAACGATACGCCATCGTGTATAAAACTCGTGGAAAACTCTTTTAGATACGCTCAGTACATTACTCACTCTAGCCTCCTTACCATGAACTCTTAAAGCAGGACAGCTTACCATGTGGAAGCGAGACGCCGCTACGTGCTGTGTAACGCAGTGTCTTGCTTCCACATGGTGAACTGTCCTGCTTTAAGAGTTCATGGTAAGGGGGCAGGAAATAGCCCGTTAAATATATTTTGTACTGAAAAATACTTTTTGCAAACTGTTAGAGAAATGCAACTTCTTATTTCGTGTCGAACACCAGTTTTATGTAAAGCTCTATTAGTTGGGCTGTAAATACAGTGTCATATGACTTTTGGTGTCGTTTTAGCATGTTGCCCATGCTAAGTTTGAATTAGAATTGATAAAGGAAATTGAAAAAATGATGGACATGAGTGGGGGGACTTGTGCCCGCGATTTTCGCCGCACCGTGGTGCAGCTTAATGACAGCTACAGCTCAGTTAGTTAGGGCTGCGCCACGGTACGGCGAATTCCTTTCCTTTCATCCTTTATCAATTTAGATACAGTGTCATATACCTAAGGTTTTTATTTTGTACGAACTTTCGCCCGCAACTTCGCCTGCGTGGATTTTTTTGTGTGTTTTAGATTAAAGTAGCCTATGTCCACTCTGAAGGTCCATTCTAAATATTGGTAAAAGAATTTTGGAAATCGGATGGATATTTCCGGAGATTACCTCCTACATACAAACAAACAAATTTAACCTCTTTATAATATTAGTACCTAAATAGTGTTAGTAGTTAAAATAGTGCTGAAAGCGGTGTCTTCATCTTGTTATGTAACGTCCTGGCCTGTGAAGTTTACCTTAATAACCTTCCCATAAGACATTAATTTCCTCCTTTGCCTTTAATCATTTCATTTATCCATTTTATTTGGTTGGGTTCGATACCCAAGGGCGGGTTTCACGCTTCTGTGTTATCCTGTTTTGTTTAGCTGTACCTTAGTTTTACAAAGTAATAAAATAAACATCGTTTTTAATACATATTGTATATCTATTTTCTTCATTTTATTATTGGACAATAATGTCTCATTGAATCAAAAGAACTAGGCATAAATTCGGTGCGGCTTGCGACTCAGTCGCGTCACCAGCTCATCGATGAGGGCTCCGTTTAAGTCCAAAACTAGTTATGCATTCCCGGTTATGCACGGTAGTACCCGCTGAAGGCTGACTGACAAAGTCTGGTGCAAAAATCTAGGACAAAATTGAGCAAAACAGCACGACATCGACACCAACACACCCGCCGGCACCGATACCTGCATGCGGTGTGGACGACCTTATCCCTACAGAATTGGGTTATTTAGCCATCCAAAAAGCTGCCTTCCTCCACATGACACTGCTGAAATCATCTATTATAGACACAAAGGCCAAAGATAAGATGAGATGAGATAAAAACCGGTAAATAATATAGTCTAATGGCAAGCCCATTTCGAAGACAATAGTTTCTCAATAAAATACTGTAAGACACAAGACATTTCTTCGCCTTTTTTACGTTTCGCTATACCACCTTACTAAGCGAAAACTGAAGATCAGGAAATAAGAATTTGTACCGGTTATAATAAATCAAAGAACCAGAATTCTGCTCTTTAGATTCAGGACACGTTTTGCCGTACAATCGATGCCTACTGTTTATAAAACGACTACGTCTTACCGTGGCTTTAAGAAGATGCTAGAAGCGATTTCATTGGGGATTTTACTGGGATATTGCGGATTTGCTATGCTAGTATTGCCATCCTAGAAGAAAGAGGGTAAAGTGAATTTATGGATCTCACTAAGAAGTCTTACTAGTTTTTTCAAGTATACTTTGCAATAACCTAACCTGATTGGCGCAGTGGCTAAGCGATTAGACTGCTACGCTAGGGGTTGCGGGTTAGATTCCTACACGGGGCAAAAATTTGTGCGATCCACATTTGATTGTCCCGAGTCAGGGTGTTTGAGTATGTGATATTTCATGTTTGTGAAACGCGCCCACGATACAGGAGAAATACGTAGTGTGGGGCGACGTTTTTAAAAAAAATCGAGATAATGTTGAGTTTACAGCGTAACTTTAGAAAAGGCAACTATGTCTGGGATCAATAAGTCTCTTTATTTTGCAGCTCATCATCAGTCCAATGTACATGTACAGCTAGGTCATTGCCATTGGCACACCGGGTTTAACACTTCCTAAAACTCGCTTTCAGCTACGGAATCGAATCGATTCTTTATCCGGTTACAAAAAAAACATAATTCAGATTATATTTTTGTGCACGTACGCTTTTGGTAATCAGTTTACAGATACAATTCTTATGAAAAAATGCCTAACAAAATAATATTATCTTAAAACTCTTAATGAATAAAAATTTCAAATCTAGAAGCTTGTGGTGCAGATAAATCAAGCAGTAGTCTTCAAAATCCTTTAAAATTTCACATCATGCTCGACAAAAGTCTTTTAACCTACAGAAAGAAATCAATTTCAAAGTAATAGCTCTAGGCTCTAGCACGTGCCATTGCCATAATTTAAAAATAGATCAAGCCCTCTTGACCTTTCTGCATTGGGATGCTAAAAATGAAGTTCTTTTTAAAATCTGTTTCAACTGTAAAGAATACCGTCTAATTAAAACTGCAAATGAGATCCTACATGTAAATCTATAACACGAATTTTACCGTGGTTTATTTTTACTTTTCAGGGTTTACTGTCACAGCCATACTGAGGATATAGACATCTGAACATCTCCTAAACTGGTTTTGTGGGAAAATATTGTAAGACTATCACAGGGACAAGCTTAAAATTCAGAATATGGGGAGTTGCAAATAAATCAACGAATCTTCTATGAAAGAGGTTTTTCGTAATAAATAATGAAATAAAAATCATTTATATCAGACAAAAAAAGTTCGTAGGCAAGGCAAGGTTGTTAATACCAAGAATTTGCATATAGCTAATGGTAGAAATTAAAAAGTGTTGTCTCTGCGCAGTAGGTTCATCGATCCCACTTCACATGAAGTTCAATGAACCTACTGACCCGCAGCTTAAACTTTGATCTTTCACCGTCTTTATAAACAGTTGACAGTATAAAATGAATTTGACCTTTCACTTCACTTGTTGCACAAAGTCACTCCATGGGCTTTTTCATTTCGTTTTCCTTAATTCCTCATTCAACTGCGGTCCTATAGAAGTTGTCGAGTTGAATGAAATAATCTTCTTATCGTATGGTTGATGAACAACCTGGTGTCAGAGTTTAAACCGCCTGTTATAGGTCTCTGACATGGCTTTACACACCGTTGAAACATCTCTCTGGTGAAATAATATTTACGGCATAAATGCCTTAAGTAAACTCGAAGTTGGTTCCCGACATAGATTACATCCCTCCTTCTCTCCTATTACAATAGTATTCTCAACTAGCAACAGTATCCTCGTTATAATAACAATGTAATAACTATAATCAGCTTGCTAATTAGTGATTACGTCAAATCCGACACTATGTTAATTGTTGGGCTATATTATCAACGGCATAACACCTCTATTACGGAATACGGTATTTTTGCCGGCAGATTTGATTGCTATTTTTTTTTATAAAAACGTTACCCCACACTTCGAACTTCTCCTGTGTCGTGGGTGCGTTTCCCAAACATCAAATATCTCATACACAAACACCCAGACTCGGGACAAACATCCGCAGTTCACACAGACTTTAGCCCCATGCGGGAATTAAACCCGCAACCCTTAGCGCAGTAGTCTAATCGCTTAGCCACTGCGCCAAGTGATCAGGTGGTCTATAATTCGGTTGCTATTAGGTACTTCGTGTTATAAGTTTTTCCCGCTGTCTTTAAATTAGATCCAAAAGTTAATCTATTCAGCACCAGCTCCAAGTTGTGTAAACGTTTAGTAAAAACAATTGCATACAAATATATTTCGTATATTCATTTTAGATATTTAGTACACTGTTTTATTTTTATGTTATAAATTTGGCTGCTTTTCAGCGAAACAAAAGAATGACGATGTATGGAAAGCTTTACAGCTTCGTTTCGCTCTGATACGTTCGATTATGAGAATAGAACCCTTAAATAAACACATCCATCGTATTTTTATTCCGAATCGCAAATATCTATACTTATAATAAAACTGTAGAGAGGTCAATTCTGTACATTGAATATATATTCAAAATTATTATTGGAGGATGACTGGTGATCGATACTGATGCCAAAAATGCAATTAGTAAATTTTTTGTCGGTCTGTCTGTCTGTCTGTCTGTCTGTCTGTCTGTCTGTCTGTATGTGCACGCATGGGTCAAAAACCACTGAAGGGATTTTAACCAAACTTGGTACGATTGTAGTCCATACGCCTGGGCAGGTTATAGGCTATATAACATAACGCTAAAACACATAGGAGCTGAGCAGTAACGATAAATTGGAAGCAAGTCGGATGAAAATGCGCTTTCGAGCTCTTATCCTCGCATACGTCGATCATACACCAAAAGTATGTATTACAAAAATAATGGTCTCTAAAAGATCTACAAAAAAGTCCTCAATAGTATATATCTATCTTTTATAAATTAGCCACAACAACGTGTTTAATCGTTAGGCACTTTTTCAAGTGTATTAATAAAATATATAAATATATTGTATTTCACATAGATATATCGTTATCAAACTCCAATATCCAAAAAGTACACTTTAATATCTATTTTATAAAAAAAATAAAAAAATCGGTATTTAAGATATATGTAGATGAAATTAAACTTCCAAATCTCGCCGCGCCAGTATGGGTACGGCGGTATAAATGGTTTTTCTTTTTAAAAATTGAATGTACAGACACGGGTCGTTTACGATTTTATTATATGTATAGATATAGATTTTTTCTCATTACCTCATAGACAATTGTAATTCTCGCAGCAAGTAACACATACGGTTCTCCGGAACTTATTTCTGTCAAAGTAATTTAACGACTTCTAGCTCAAAGGCATCCTTCAGCTGTAACATCATTGAGGCGGACATTCTAGCAGCAAGATAGATTTTCTATCCTGTGTATAACGATTTCGGCTGAGTGTACAGCCTTATGCTTCGCCATGACCATCGACATCAACCATTACCATTGACTCACGCAGTCTTAAAGTAGCCTTTAATCTTACGAATACTTAGCTGCTTCTTACACGCACACACAATCGTACGACGCTTACTCTTAGGTCACGAGTTCTCTATAAATTTTGTCTGTTGAGATACTGATACATTGGGATCTACACCAAACCTAGCGAAATTGTGGGAGTAGGTACAATATTTGCACCTCTGCCTACGCCTTCGCGGAATACAAGCGTGTCGTTGTCGTATGTTTTATAACAATATTTTTTATAAGAGTCAACTGCAATGATTCCCTATTTTAACTTAATTACGAATAAACCGACACACAGACAAAATATCCAAAATAATAGAAATGGGTTGTATTGTATAGGTTTCTAAAACGTCGCCCCACAAAAGGAATTTCTCCTGTATCGTGGGTGCGTTTCACAAACTTGAAATTTCACTTACACAAACACCCAGACTCGGGACAAACATCTACGGATCACACTTTTTTTGCGGGAATCGAACCCACAACCAATCTCTTAGCAACTGCGCCAATCAGGTCGTCACGGTTGTCTTTTATCCTTGGTATTTTTTTTTCTACAGTAGTTTCAATGTACAGGATCTCAGAAACGCACAAAACGGATTTATTTATATTCTCTTCTTCAGTTATATATTATTTTCAATAGACTTTCTGTAACTTCCGTAATTACCGTTCAATTTTTGCGGTTTTTTTTTAACTACCGGAAAGTATTCTTAGTTAAATAAGTGGTTTAAAGATTTTTAACCTACTTAAAAAAGCCTGCCTGGTAGGAATTTTTTTCTGTTAAAAGTTCAATTTACTACTGGTGTTTTATCCGAAATACACGCGGACGTTGTCGCGGGCAACAGCTATACATGTAATAAAATAGTACAGCATGGCGTAAAAACTACTAAATCGAATTCGCTCAATCTTAGCTAATGCTAATATATTAAAAACAATTTAAAATTACTTTTGCTGTTTCCGAATTTCCACGCGGACGGAGTCGCGGGCACATCTAGTATATTATAAAAATACGTATTCTTCTTGAAGTAAAAATTATGATGAAATGTTTAAGTGTGTGAATATAGTTTCTTGGAAATATTCAAACAATATCATTCAAATATCAATACATTTCTAAAAAAGTGACGTTGCCAGCTCGCAACCAAGGCAGTTCACCCAGACAATACCACAGTACCACAATACCGATATTTTGATAACTGTTTTTCTTGTCCATTGAATCCAGCATTCATTTCGCGGCGCTTGGCGATGGATCAAAATCGTTTGCAATAAAATTCTTCAGTACTATTCTTGTTTTTCTTTTGTTTTTAAGACGTGCCTTCACTAATGTCTGCGTTCGAGCTAAAAATGTGTCTGGTACTGGTCGTTAAGGTTACAGAGACCGATTAATTGTCAGATAGATGTCTTTGTTATACGGTAATTGCATTTTTAGTGTAGGTAAGGATTTTGGACTATTTTCTTTAACCCTACAGGTTATGAGTGTATTCCAGTCTGGAATACACTCTGTCTGGAATTTCCAGACATATGTACATCGCCCAAATAGGGTTAAATATCTGTGAAAAAGAAACTGTAGGTCATAAATGCACATCTCTAGCGTTTTTTGAACCCACAACCCATTGCAAAGCGTAATTCAAATCCCTTTTAATTTTGTTTAACATTATGGAAAAAAAGTTTGAGATTTTTTAATCATTAATTAACCAACTTCGTATTCGGCGCATAGCTATTTTTTTAATTTATTCAGAAAAAAATTCGTAGGTATATAAATATGCTTATTAATATTTATTATAATAATTATGTGATCAAAGACCATCTCCTTACTTAAGTGTAATCGGGTCTCAGGCTTCCTCACATTTTCGGCCATCTTCGTACCTCAAGGGCAACCGGAAACAAACTTAAGTACGGGAAAGGCTTTCGCAGTAAATATCTTACCTTTACATAAGATTAACAAAGGTAGCCGCCGACTTTGAAGTTGGATGCTCTTAGGAAGAAGATACGTGGAACATTTAAGAGTAAAAGCTGAGAATAAGTCAAGAATACCCACATACAATTACTTTGTATATTAAACTAGGTGTGCCACGCGGATTCACTCGCGTTAAACTTGTGAAAAAAAACTTTCAAGAACGCAGGCGAATCGACGTTAGAATATTTTCTATTAAGGCATAGTTACATAATATTAAAACCCTCCAAATAAATCTACCGGCTACTAACTCTTCTTCGCATCTACTTCGACTCTGATTCAACGCACGCAACGTACGCAAAATCGATCGTAATATATTTTGTGTCAGTACAAAAGCATGTTAAATCCTAACCAGGCGGTATTGTATTAACTGGCCTGTTGGTCTAGTGGTTAGTGACCCTGACTGCTAAACCGGAGGTTCGATTCCCACCCAGGACAAATCGTGTGATGAGCATAATCATTTGTTCTGCATCTGGGTGTAATTTATCTATATTATGTATGTATTATGAAATATATAAGTATGTTTATCAGTTGTCTGGTTACCATAATACAGGCTCTGCCTAGATTGGGATCAGATGACCGTGTGTGAGTTGTCCCAAGATATTATTATTCCTTGTTTTCCAACAAGTGTATTTGCTTTCCTGAAAATGACGGTAGAAGGAATTGTATTTATATTAAATCGCCAATGCCACTCTTTCCTGCTGTACCGAACCCTGAAGTTGATATTCTGTATTAAGGCGGAAAACTTCACCAACCGTAGCCTCTTCACTTTGATGTTCGTTTAATATTAAACAGCTTTTCCTCATACATGTCCTCCGTCCCTAAACCAAAGATTAAAACCCCCATCTTAATTATCCATTAGCGTTAACAACACATTTGATTGCGAACTATTTAAGTCGACAGCTTTAGTCGTAACCGTTTGCCGTGACGTATTAGTTCCCATTTCATTTTACAGCATAAGTACAGTCAGCTCCATAAATAGCTTAAGAAACCTTATGTTGAATAATTGAAAGAAATAAACATCTATTCAAGTTATTTTTTTTCAAATAACAGAGTCCAAATGATTATCTGAGAATATTTAAAACTTTATTATTTAATACATACCGGATTTACTCACGTGTGTATTTGGGAATGTCCGACTAGTTTCAAACTCGAACGGAGCCCTTATTCATGAGCTGGTTACGCGGCTCAGTCGCGAGCCGAACTGTTCAGTTCAATATGGATACCACTCACGAAAGTTATTATAGTAGAATATTTAAGACTTTATACTATGTCAGAAGCTGTTCGTCAATTAAAGGTACGTTTAAATTTATTAATGTTTAGCTACTTATGTTACTGACTGTACCACTAAACCCTACTTACAATGCGACTATTAAACTGTCGTAAAGTCGTCGACGATTGCGACTGATCTGCGACTGTAAGACAGCTGTGAAACAACAATAAAGTTTATTACAGTGCTCTGGTTTTTTTTTGTCATCTGAATTACTATGTTGAATGGGCTTTCAGTTATTATTAGTGATGTTGAAGATGAATGGTTGTGGTGAAACGCTGTAAAAGTGAATGCTGACGTAAATATGGGAGTGATTAATTATGTAGGGGCACGGTGAAACCATACAGCGACAAGTATGTATGAAGGACGTGACGGGAGTGTAGAGTGATGTTAATGACATCTTCCAGTACGTGCAATATTGCTTTCAAAGTCCCTCAATTCAATTACGAGGTTTGGAATATGTAATGTTTTTTCAAACATTATTCATATGCTACCGCTATAAAATCAGTTGAATATTTTTCTTTTAACATTGATATCTGTGAATCAAAGCTGAATAAGTATAAATTAACTAATATTCAACTTTGTATTTTACTACTAGAAAGATAGCCTTTACGAAGAATGTAAGTAGGTACCTATAATGCTTCAACTGGTTTATTGCGAACTTAGTAGTAGTTTGATTCTACAAAGTGTAATGAGATGCTTTATCGAACTCAGGCCATAGAAAAGTTAAGTACTTAGCAATATAATCTAAGCCTTCGAAACTTTATAAATTGTTCCTAATCCATCATTAGATGGTTTAATTTTTTAGGTACAAAGCCAATATATTGTAGTTGTAGTTGTTAAAAAGGCAATTTGCCGTGTGGTATCCGGCCTAGAATTGACCACCCCCTTTCCTCCCGTGGGTGTCGTAAGAGGCGACTAAGGGAAAATTCACAAGATGGGCAGCTGCGTCTTCTGTAACTTCACCACCAATACTGCAATCCCCAAGCCGCTTGCCAAGCTTGAGGATTATGCCCCCCCCCCCCCCGCTTAAAGGGAGGTCTATATTTGAAGTGAAACACGACCTTGATAGTTAATGACTGACTTTATTATTTACTTGTATGGTAACCGAATAACAATAATTGTGAAGATACCCCCATTATACAACAGTGGACGTCTTTTGGCAGATGATGATGATGATTAAAAGGCAATAGGCTAGCGTCGATATTGTTTTTCTCTGTGAAGACTAAATGAAGCAAGTCTACTAAATTATTTCCAATTCCTCTTATAAATATATTATTAGCTTTACGACGAAATATCCCTGCATACTTAAACCCTTATTCATTTGAAACTTGTGAAGAAAATGTATGAACTTCATTGAGTTACAGTCTCTTATATTATGATAGCTTTTGATAAAGGGATCCTAGCGAAACGTAGCGACTTGATAAGGCTTTGAAGATAATTGTCTAAGAGGGTTAATTTGATTAGTCCAGGCTAGCCACAGGCATGAATAATTATTAGGTATGTATCTCTTAATCTATCCTTTATAATACTTGGACTTAGGTCTATTGGTAGAGTCTGACGTAGTCAGAGGTGGATTAATCTAAAGGCAAACTAGTAGTACTAGTCGAATTTTTTGTAACTAATAAATAAAACGGCGACCCAATTGGCGCAGGGTCTAACCGATTGGACTGCTGAGCTAAGGGTTGCGGGTTCCATTCCCGCACGGGACAGAAATTTGTGCGATCCGCAGATATTTGTCCTTAGTCTGTGTGTTTGTGTATGTGATATTTCATGTTTGTGAAACGCACCTACGATACAGGAGAAATTCCTATAAAAAAAAATATATATACACTTTCCATAGTCCTTATTCCGAAGTGCGCCTCCTCTATTAATATGTATGTACCATGTAGTTTTTATTAGTTAATTAATTACACTTAAAAAAAAAGAAAATTGGCAGGGGGGTTGCGTACCGTACTAACGGTACCTACGCAAAATTGATAAATACCAGATGTAAGATTACATCTGTCGACTTGACTTGACGAGCGGGATTCGAGCCCGCGACCTTCGCCGATGTGTGGCGCTGCTCTAACCAACTGAGCCTCAGTTGGTTAGAGCAGCGCCACGGATCGGCGAAGGTCGCGGGTTCGAATCCCGCTCGTGTCCATCATTTTTCAAATTTCCTTTATCAATTTATATTCAAGCTTAGCATGGGCAACATGCTAAAATGGCACCAAAAGTCATATAAAGATTGAATACAATTTGCTAAGAAAACATCAAAGAGCACTTCCACGTCTTCACTTCGCTAGCAAGCTGTTACAATATATTCATAGCGTAACTTTGTCATCCAAAGTTACATGACACGTTCTAATGCACAACGCATTGCCACATAAATTATTGTATATGTTAATACCTATATTAAAGATATAAAGAAAAGTTTTTTGGCACAAATCCGTATCATCAAGAAAGATTGCCAACTTTTACAACTGCGGGGTTACTATGAGCTTGCTTTGCCAGTCATTTTCTGTAGTGGAAGCGCGGGGTTTCACGTACAATTATATTTTTTTGCAGGGCAAAGGCCTCCCTTTCACTCTTCCACTTTACTCGGTCGCGTGCTAAAGTGGACCAGTCTTCCCTGTAGGCAAGCAGCTCGCCATGCCACCGTCGTCTGGGTCTGCCGCGATGACGTCGTATATTTTGTGGGACCCAGTCGGTGCAAATTTTTGCCACAAGTTATTGGTCATGCGGCAGACATGTCCAGCCCAGTCCCATTTAAGCTTGGCAGCTTTTTGGGTGACATCGGTGATTCGTGTCTTGGAGCGCAGCTTCGTGTTTCAGATTAGGTCCGTATTCGACATTGTAGAATGCTGTGTTCTATTGCTCGCTGGCTTGTACCTCTGCTAAGCAGTCGAAGACCAAGTCTGTTATGATGTTAATCCATGTAAATATTCATGATAACTTAATTTATTTAAAAAACGACATAAGTATAAAAAATACTATAATTTTTGTAATGTTCAGATATTACACTCAGCACGCTTTAGCCCTTTCATACTTAAAGCTATAACAGGTTGTATTTTATAATTTATTTATTATTTTAATTATAATACGCAGGTCACGAGAATGTTATTATTCACTGAGTTTTATAGCATAGCTAATAAACAGAATATAAAGCAGTTGACCTACTAATTACTGGCTTGGATTAACTTAGCAAAACTGGAACTAAACGCAGGTAAAATAGTTTTTGTACAATAATCCAAAGAGACAAGCCGCTACCCAACTTTATTGGTCCCAAATGCTTTATGGCATAGTAAACTACACCCAAGAGATGCATAATTATTATTTATTTGTGGTGAACTATTGCCGGTGGTCGATCGTATAATTTATGATTTTAATAGATTACTGTTATCAGATAATATTTTATATGTGCGGGACCGGTTTACTGTAATAGGCTTTCCACTATGGACTTTGGGATGAGCGGTGAAAGTTATGTGTAGGTATAATATCTAGGGACAATGTTTTTGTAAAAAAGGGTAATCGTCCGACTGTTTTAAAAACCTCAACTATTCTATTTTCGACGTATTTTGCAGGTTTAATGTAATGTCTATCACACCTACTACTGAAGTCGTAATCCTAATGTAAGTCGATTTAAGTTTTAATCATTACAGATGTGAAAAATAAGAGCATTTTAATGCATCAACTATTACACTGTTACAGTGGTCATTGCCAATTTGAGATTGGTAGATAAGTAATAATAACAGCCTATAACTGTCCCACTGCAGGGCAAAGGCCTCTTCTCGTATAGAGAAGGATTGAGCACTGATCACCACGCTAGCTCACTGCGGGTTGGTAGATAAGTAAACTTCAAAAATGTACCACCTCACGTCTCTATTGCAAAGTTTATTTACTTTCTTAGTTCTTGGTAACCTGTAATTGCCTTCCATCTAGTATTCTGTGAACCAGTGAAGCTGCAGAGAAAAGTAACTTAAGCCTAATGCACCTTGAAGCAATTTCATTAGATTTAAATTGGCAACGGATCAGGGAGGGCAATAATACCCGAGAGCGATTTACTTAATCGATTTTTACAACCTGCGGTGTGCTATTGACGGTTTGTTGAGAAGAACCCTGTATTTTTTTCCGGAAGACCTACCTACGTACTTTTAGTAGGACAATAGAGATGTTCTTATTTACCTGCTGTTTGTGTTTAAAATATGGTTGACATAACTATGCAGAAACATAACGATGCTATTGTGGAAGGCTGTTTAAACTTTTCGGCATTATAATATTAAGTTTATCAGATGTATTAAAAATAAGGATACGAAATATTTATTTGCAAGAATATAAGTACAATAAGCTGACAAATTAGTAATTAGTTCAGTAATATTCTGCCAGATTGCGGGTTCCCGCACGGGACAAAAATTTTTTTGATCCGCAGATGTTTGTCCTGAGTCTAGGTGTTTGTGTATGTGACATTTCATGTTTGTGAAACGCTCCCACGATACAGGAGAAATTACTAGTGTGGGGCGACGTTTCAAAAAAAAAAGATGACTGGTGTGCAAATGTTTTGTTTCTATGATAACTACTGAATACAATATTTACAAGAATAAATTTACGCTAAGCTAACAATAGCATCACTAAAATATGCCTTAGCTGTTAAAACAGTTGTAAAGTAATACACAAAGAGGCATATTCGGCAGTTAAGGTCGACAAACAGTCTTAAATTAGTATATTACAATAGATTGCTACGTACAGCACTTCTAAACAAACAAACGACACCTAAACACGAAAGGTTAGATATAATCAGAGATCTAGAACAATATTCAGGCCAATTGTGGATCATTTATTTTGACGTTTACGAAAAGTAATATTATTATTTACGACGTAGCGTAGGTATTCCAAAAATGAACCAAAATAGTTTGTATGTCTGCGTACATAAATATATTGTTTATATATTTATATAATGTATATAAAATCAATATTCATGTGTATAAGCGATTGGACTGCTGCGCTAAGGGTTGCGGGACCGATTTCCGCACGAGAGAAAAATTTGAGCGATCCGCAGACATTTGTCCCGAGTCTGTTTGTTTGTGTATGTGATATTTTTTCATGTTTGTGAAACGCAGTCACGATACAGGAGAAATAACTAGTGTGGGGGGCCGCCAAAAAAATATTTGGCAGGAATAATATAGGCAGGTTTATGCCTATATGTCATGAATGGTAAGAGAGAGACATTTTAGCTCTAGCTTAATCACATTTCTTTAGAAGAGACGATAATTATGAGCCTAATAAATTATTAGGAGGCTTTTATTATCGGGCACAACTCAAAATAAGTAAGTGCCATCTTATAAAAACTAGAAAAGCACAAATAAAACCTATAAGATTAATATTAATGACAAGTTCATTGTGGCGTTTTATAGGGAAGGCATTTGTTCAACAGTGGACGTCTTTTGGCTAATGCTAACCCTGCCATCTTGAGTATAAAACCTCGAACAAAAAACCCTAACCCTGCCACTACAACCTGAAAACATCATTCTTAATACGCCCAAACCCGCGAAAGATAAGCTAGCTTTAGAACAAAAAAATGCTACGACGTATAATGATGGTATTAACCCTTACAGGGCAGAAACACATAAACCAAGATCTAATCTAGGCCAATATTCAGGCCCAATGTAGACCATTTCCCTTCGCATGTAAACCGCGCTTATTTTTGGACCTTTGAGGAATGTAAGCAATAAATAACTGGGTAAAACAAGTATCTTAAGGGCCTATCGGAGGTCCGAATAGACGTGTCCACAAGATATCGGTTTTGGGGTATAAAAGTGTTTGAGTTTGCGCTCGCCCAATTTGTAAGTGGGTCGTCATTTTGAGGGTTTATTTTTATATTTAATACGGAAGGGTAGAATAAACATTAAGTACCTATATTCAGGGGTACTATCGACCTGCTATGACCGTTCTGTGCAATTCAAGTTTACTGCATTTAAGTAAGATGTAAATGACATATTTACAAATAATGTAATACACAATATTTGTAAATATTTCATTTACATCTTACTGTACGTTTAATGGTCAAAAAGCGCGACTGCTGAGCATGATATCCTGGGTTCAAATCCCGGGTCCGGCAGTGTTATTGGGTTTTCTATTAGGTAATTCTCAGTAGCAACACGGAGTCTAGATTTGTGCCCGGTTGATGGTAATAGGTTCGCCCCCCATTACATTGGGACCTCATAACATTATCATCAAAATGTAGGTGTTTGCTCCTTCAGGGGAGGTGTTATGTATTTTTATGGTAAATTAAGTCTTTTAAACTTTTTAAGATAAACATTTTTATAACTTTGGCTAAATATAACTAAGATTATCTAGTAAAGATCATACTGATATTTATTGAGTTTTTCCTGTAACTGTTCAGAACGTAATTTTTTTTTTTCTTAAATTCATCTCTCTAAGGGTTTAAATAGGGGTTAACGCGGGCGAAGCAACGGGTAAAAGCTATATACATAATAATACTAACCAACAATCTAAATTACCGCGAGCGAAGCCGCAGGCAGAAACTAGTATTGAATATTTGTAAAATGGGTCACCTATTATTTAGACTTCAATTAAATAATTATTGCCCGCGGACTTCATTGCCCGAATTTCGTAATGAAATGGTAATAAAATAGTTTATTAGTGTCCTTTGTATTATACATTTAATGATCACTTTGATACTTACTCTCACTGATATATATATAGGTGGAAAAAATTATAGCCTACTTACTTCAGCTATTGAATTTTTAATCAAAATGGACTTCTAAATTATTATTGGTGAGTAGTAGAAAATAATAACGTAATAAATACTACCTACGTTAAAACAAGAATTTTAAACATACATCTTAAACTGGCATAATATATTTTAGATAGATAAAATTATTCTTATAAATATAAACATATCCTATCAGCAAAAATGTGTCAAAAATTACAATAATATCAAGATAAAAGTTATAAAACAATAATTATAAACTTAACAAACAAAAACAACATTTGTCAGGTGTGGGGTTCGAACCCACGCTCCCTCTCGGGAACCAGAGCTTAAATCTGGCGCCTTAGACCACTCGGCCAACCTGACTTGAAGAAGTATTGTGAAATACAGCGTCTTAAATAAAGTATTACTAACACCGACGGTATTTTTTAAATATATTTTCATATTACGCACTTCATGATAAGGCAAGAACGTTGTGATTTTTTTTATTTTTTTTATCTGCTTTTAACCGAAACATGTATGACGTCACAAAATAAAAGAATTCAGAATATTGAAATCCTTTGAAAAAACTACCCAGCCAGGCACTTTCTACAAGCGCCAAATTGTTTCAATATTTTTTTTTTTGGTAATTCGGGACTTTAACAATTATTATAATAATTATTTAATAATCAGGATAGTATCATAAATTATGTCACCTATTTATATCATTAATTAAGTCTACCCCTAAAGATTACACTACAGGCGTATCAGACAGTGACGTAAGACCAATTATAGTCATCTTGTTTTTAATTATATTATGATACGCATTCGTGTTTCACCACTGATAAGTCTTGTGTCGACTTTTACCCATATTAAGACCAGCGTATCTTGATCTCGTGTTGTACGAGAAATAAAACAAGCTGAGGTCCAGATAAAATTGCAACATTGTTCTCATGCTTTGATTAAACAAAGCGGATTTTATAACATTCCGTATCAATGCAAACCTATTACATATTTGACTTAGTTTTCATATGTGATAAAAATGAATTAATGGTAATAAAAAGTTTTAACATGTCTCTAGGGTAATGAATTAAAACATCTATAATTTGCTTTGTCTATGGCAACACGTACGCGTAGGCCAGGCCAAAATGGCGCAAAATGTAATTATATAGACTTCTGTCAAAAAAACAACTCTGTCTACAGTTCAGGGATTACAAGTGCGAGAATATTTTTGCAAATAACGTAATGTATGTTTTTATTCTTAATTTATATTCTATAAATATAAATAACTAGTATTTTATTGTGGCTTTCACAGCTGTTAAAACAGCACACAATGTTCACGGCAATATATTTTCCATTTTAATTTTATAATTTACCGTATAAATTAATGTAGAATTTAAAGTACCACCTGTAATTTTTGTTCTTCCTACGTGGTGAGTGGTGACCCTGACATTAGATTTCATTTGTAAGGCAGGATTGAATCGATGCAATTGGTCTCTAACTTACATATACTGTCATAGTTGTATTTAGTTACAGCATGATATAAAAATTAAATTAAAATTTATAAAAAAACCACAAACGCAAAAAGTTAAGCCCTCATTTAAAAAATCAAAAATAATACCTAGCATTGAGCCATCAAATCCGATCGAGTAACACCTATTTAACGACTCTTACTCGATCGGATTTGATGGCTCAATGCTAGGTATTATTTTTGACTTTTTAAATGAGGGCTTAACTTTTTTGCGTTGGGGTTTTTTAAATTTTATATAATATAATTTTATTTAAAATTTTTAAACTTAAATTTAATTATATTTGAATATATCCAATTGTAAACCTATTTGACATCACAATCATTTATATGAAATAATGTATAATAATGATAATCCTCCTTCAATCACCGTTCTTCTTATTTTTATGTTATCTTTTCTTTCTTTTTTAATATTATTGTTTTATTTTTTTTAAACTTCGGCTCAGACAAGAAATTTCTTCTGTATCTTTCGTGTGTTTAACATGAAATACACAAACACCCAGACTCGAGTCAAACATCTGCAGATCACACAATTTTTTGTCCAGTGCGGGAATGTAACTCTCATCCTCTAGTGCTGTAGTCAAATCGCTAAGTCACTGCGCCAATCAGATCGTCAGAAGTTATTTGATATAACTCAGTGTAAAAATGACAACCCTCCTTTCCCCGGTTTTTTTACTTTTATGGTATTTCCCCTCTTCCTTTTCATATATTTTGTTCTAAATAACAGTTTCATATTTATATTCAGTGAACGTATTATATTGCATGAAGAACAATAGATCCTGTAGTTTTTTATTACACTTTATACGCTCGTACTTCAGATGAAAAGGTTTAGCCAAAGATTTATAAAATTAACAGGACATGGCAATATTGGTATTAAATATAAGAGTCTTGGAGAAAAAGGATCTTTAAATTCGATGGATGCGAGCAGCGACACGATAGCTCAGTTGGCGGAGCTGCGCCACGGATTGGCAAAGGTCGCAGGTTGGAGGCTCACCCGTGTTCATCATTTTTCAAATTTCCTTTATAAAAGTCTTAAGAGTATTTTTGATATAAAAGTTTTATTCAGATTAAAACTAACTTAATGTTAATGCCCTCACACTCATGGTCCGATGGGAAGACGGTAGACCGACACGACCGGAGAAAAATTAAGAGCAGGACTTCCACGAGTTTCTCAATGCACGAGAAATTGTGAAAGTAAGTTTAAGATAAAAGAGTCACCTCCATTTCATATGCTTCCAAGATCCGACGGCCTGCCACTCGTGTACCGTGAAAAAAGTTTGTGTACTAGCTAGACGATACTCTTCATATTGTATTGTACATTATTTCCTGATATTATGTGATTCTAGTTGACGTTCAGGAATGTCACTCTTTATATGAATCAACATTTTATTTCTAATGTTTAAAAGTCTGTGAACTTTTTGTGTAATTTATGTCATACACTTAGTAGATACGTCCATTACTACTTGTATAGTAGCACTAGTGTGTAAGTACGTACATTTTTTTTGCCGGATTTCGCCATTTTATTATAAAGTCGGTACACATAGGTGCACATCAAAATATTAAGTACGTATACAAGGTCACGCCGGTTTCCCAAATAGGTAGATAGAGTCCAGGAATATTCCATTTGCTTCTGGGCATTTTATAGTATTATAATTTTTGCCATGTGGTATTATGCCGTGTGGTATCCGGCCTAGAATTGACCACCCCCTTTCCTCCCGTGGGTGTCGTAAGAGGCGACTAAGGGAAAACCAAGAAGATGGGCAGCAGCGTCTTCTGTAACTTGACCACCAACACTGCGATCCCCAAGCCGCTTGCCAAGGCGGCACTTTGGGGATTATGGCAACACCCCCCTTCTAAAAGGAGGAGGCCTTCGTTCAGCAGTGGACGCCTTACGGCTGATGATGATGATGATGATGATAAATTATATTAATATTGTACTATGTAAAGTACGTATACAGTTTATCGCGTATATAATATCTATACCTACTATGTAAATCACATAATATGCATGTATCTTTAAATCTCAGAGTCACCAAGACATCACAACAAATACGAGACGAATAAAAATGCTTAAGATGTACGATCAATGGCTAAATTCAACTAATTAAATCTATCGCAACGATCAGGGTTGGTTTGATGTAGGTAAGGTAAAATACGAAGCAATAAATTGTGCATCAGTTTTATTAATTCCACACCGTAATTTATTGTGACCAATGTGTCTGTATAATGAATGGTCGGTGGACTAATTAATGCGAACGTGTTTGTACGTTTGTATTTTTGTCTGTCTTTTATTCCTAGTGTGAGGCGACGGTTAAAGAAAATCACCACAATTCTATGTTTGTCATTCTAAGAAAATAATATCTATTTGGTATAAAGATTTTAAAAGTCAAATTTATAAAGAAAATTATATAATTCGGTTTGAACTTGCAACCTCGTGCTAATTAATAAGGTTGGTCAAGTATAGGCCACCAGGATCATTCCCTATGGCTTGCCTATTAATGGCTTTTCGTAAAAAATCTATGAGAAATGAACTTATTAAAATAATACGACATAAACATTGCGTCTTAATTAGCTTAATATCTTTATGAACAGATTTTATTATACGATGACTGACGTAATTACCAAAAACTTTTATGACACTTCAAATGTTAACACAACATCCGTGATTCAGATGTAATTAACTTTATTCGGTTGTTAATTAATTTAAGGTAATTAAACATTGAAAAAATTATATACACGCCTGTTTTCCCCGAAGAGTTAGGCCGAGGTATGTATTACACGGTACACCCACATAACGCTGTTGGCAATAGGCTCGCCAACATTATCGTCAGAGTTGCGGGCTACCGATGGATGCAAATGGCGACTAGCCGTTCATTGCGGCGTTCTAAGGGGGAGGCCTTTGTGCGATAGTGGACATATTCTGGCTGACGATGAAGATGAACAGGCTCGCCCACTCGGACATTTGGACCTATAACATAGCTGGCGAAATGTGGATGTACTGTGTATAGAACACCCACATTTTGGTAGCCAGCCTTTTTTTTTAATATATTGTAGCAGTATTAATTTCTGTAGAGCCCCTGGCAGACCTCCAGCTAGGTGGACTGACCATCTTGTTGCAGCACACTGAAAGACCTGGATGCAAAAGACACAGAACAAGAAACAGTGGTGTTCAAGCGAGGAAGCTTATGCCCAGCATTGGGTAATCTAAAAGCTGATAATAATTCTTAGGTAATGTGTTCCGTATGTGTGTGTGTGTCCTTTATTAATAACAAAGATAAGTGGAAAGAAAGGATCTTTTGTTGCAATAGGATATCTGTGGCCAATTTGTACCTTCGTTTGAACCCTTTGTTCGAAGATAAGGATATTTATTACGTAATACTCTATTGTTTTTAATAGTTATTATTAGGATAATGTGGTCACAATATTCTGTTTATCACGTGAAGATAATTTTATTATTCATATCATCGTATAGCAATAAAATATCGCATTTTTTGTGGTAATGCTTACCTGTTATTGCTGTGTCGTTAACTGCCTCTATCGTAGTCATTAATATTAGCTTAAAAAACGTTATTGTTATAATTATGGTTAATTCAATTTATAAAATTTACTGTACCTTTTACGAGGTTTTGTTTGCGGTTTTCCCATGGACTTCCTCCGTCCTAGGGCCGGCGGACCTTTGCGGGCCCCCCTAAAATCCTCTGAAGAGCAAATACTATAGAAAACAGTATTTATCATCAAACAGCTCAACTTCATTTAACGCGGGGTAACTGTGAGCTTGCATTGCAGGTCATTTTCCGTTGTGAAAACGAGTTGCGGCACTACACTGCACCTGGGGGACCGACCTGATTGGTGCAGTAGCTAAGCGATTGGACTGCTGCGGTAAGGGTTGCAGGTAAAATTCCCGCTCGGGGCAAACATTTGTGCGAACCGCAGATGTTTGTCCCGAGTCTGCGTGTTTGTGTATGTCATATTTCATGTTTGTGAAACGCACCCACCACACAGGAGAAATTCCTAGTGTGGGGCGACGGTTACATAATATATATATTAAAAAATTTATAGCACTTACTGGATATAAACCTCTCTTTTTGTACCATATTCCACGCGTTACAATTCTAATTACATTTAAATATATTCAACAGAGTTGCTGCACTTAAATAATTAATTTTAGTTTCATTCTACAACATTTTGAGCTAAACTTAGCATATAAATTTAGTTTTCAACCCGCATAACAAACGTAATAACGTAACTGAATTGCGTTCGTTGACAATGTGTGGCACTGTGAATACCATTAATGCCGCTAGTAAAGTTAGTTATGAGCGCACATGCAGTTCTTGAACTAAGAACTTCGTAGGAGATACGCCTGTATTAAATACTCAATACTTTATTGCATTCCATAATAGTACATAGGTGGACTTAAAATATTACAGATCATTATGGACCCTGTCGGGCACAGCAAAATTCCGCGTATGCTAAGGTATATTGTAGGTACATTTCACCAGTTACGTTATAAGTACCAATGTAATAGAGGGCGAGCCTATTGCCTTCAACCAGGCAATACAGACTCCGTGCTGCTACTGAGAATGATCAAATAGTAGAACTCGAATAGGAAACCGGTGGATGCACATGGCAAGTTGCCGTTCATTGTGATATTCTAGGGGATGGAAGGATTCTTTCGGCTAATGATGACGAAAACCCGATAACATTTTACCCGACCCAGAATTCGAACCGACCAACGAGCCAGTCAATGCACCCACGTCTAACTCCCTAAATATTTCCCATGTAGGTACCTAATAAATGACGAACATAAAGCCAATCATTGGGCAAACTGTAAGTTCAAGACCTCTATAAACTCACCTTCCCGTTCACGGAGAAGAATGATTAATGCGTTGAGTACAAAACCATTAAAGACTCGCTTTTTCGGTGACGGAGAAGAATTATTACTAAGTCTTTCTCAGTTTTTGGCATACTAAAGATAAATAATTTTGATGTGCGGGATTTGAAACTGCTATATTATCTTGTGAGCAAGCTGTCTGCAAGCACTTACTCGATTGGTTCTCATTTCAAAGGAATCGTGTTGTTTTACTGTTCTTTTATAGCTCTGCTCTAAGCCCCATAAAAGTATAGGAACCTACATTTCAATCAAACTTCTAGGTTTTTGTAAAAGTGTATCACGTAATCTTACTGAATTTATTAAGTACTTGGTACGTTATATTCCATCAATGTATTTTCCTTGATAAAAAAGAACTTCCCAAAGTTTTTAGGATCGTAAAAGCCATATCAGCGTTTTATGATCACGGACTGTATACGATCAAATTGGCGACGACATTGCGAAAGAACAAGGGTAGTTTAGTAGAAGGAAACTTGCTAGAAATGAATGGAAATGCGTTAAGAACTGTGACAGTTTTTGTGCTAATGTATTTCGGAGTTAAAGTGTATTAAAAAGGGCTTGACAGACAGACAGATGGACTACGAAGTGATCCTGTAAGGGTATCGTTTTTTCTTTTGAGGTACGGAACCCGGAAAAATATTTTTATTGTGATTCAAGTGTATTTATAATAAAATGATCTTTACAAAGCTTAAAAAGTATGCTGTTTATCTTGAGTTTTCCAAGATGACATAATTTTTGTTTAAAATCCTTAATACTGTTTCAATAAGAGCGGTTAATTATAACTGTTTAGTCTTCTGATGGTAACACCTCTGAGGATTACAGGCATTATGACATCAGAAATGGTAGGAAGGGTCTTCTTCTTCTTATCGTATGGTTGATGAAAAACATGGTGTTAAAGTTTAAACACCTGTAGGCCTCTGACATGGCTTCACACACCACTGAAAATCTGACATGCAGGATGTAAAGGTTATTGTTTAGCATATACCTAAATATTTATCGTACCAGACATGCTTGCAAATTATTCCAAAAGTTAAATTCTCTGATTGTTTAATTCAAATATAGGAGTGTTGAGTTTTCTAATTAAGAGAATTTTAATTACTATCTCTATCAATTACGTTTGGGTCTCGGTAATTACTTCTGAAATTATTTCCTTGTTTTAATTGTTTTTCTGACAACATAATATCAAACTTGAGCTGAAAATTCCTTCGCAGTTCTGCGTTAATAATGTTTTATTTTGATTATTTAACAGCGGCCTTACTACTTAGCTCGGGGTTCCTTTTATAACAAAAGTATTTTTCAAAATCATGTATGAGGAAACTTACATAAAAAAGAGACGAAAAGATTCGATAAATTGAGAACCTCCTCTTATTTAAAGTCAGTTAAAAAGTGTTTTACAAAGTAATCATGCCTTTTGTATTGGTTATTATTAATAGGTCCGACTCCTGCCACGTCACCAATCACCAGCTCATATATTAAGGCTCCTTACAAATCCAAAGGTAGTACCTACATTGCTGGTCAACGCCTGATAAATAGCGGCTGGCTTGCTTACTTTTCGATATCAGCCCCTTACCATGAACTCTTAAAGCTGAGCTGGATCCCTTGGCACACATATATGCACACACGTGGATGCGAGATGCTACAACAGGAAATGTCCTGCTTCAAGAGTTTATGGTAAGGGTGCTGTTACAGGTTTATAAAGCTCATGTTTCTGTCCATCACACTACTGATAAATAACGTTATGGTACAGCTGCTAAAACTTTTTCGTCGAACGTGAATAGCTTTTCACATAGCCGTATCAGTTTCTAACGAACACCAACAGCACTTTGATAAATCAAACAAATTTTACAAGATCTTGTGCCACACAAAATTGAACCTTACTACATAGAAAATTAATCTGATGGACTTAGCCAAAACACACTAAGCAAAGTAATTCGCGATTACGTAACAATGCCTTTGTAACTAACTTGTTGTGGAGTTATTAAACCAACAAACTTATTCATATGATACAGAGGGCACAAAGCAAAACAAAAGTTTGAGTTAAATTTTGATTCGCAATTTATTTCCGGGCACAAAAGATGTTCTAGGAATTGGTTAAGGTTAACTTTTGGTTGGGAAATTTAAGTTTGATTAAGTTGCTCTTAGCTGGGTTATGAATAGTCACTTTGACGTAGTGTATAGTGTTCATGGTTTGTTTGTAAAAGTAATTTTTTTTTAATTACTTTTCTTTTTTATTTCTTTGAAAAGAACGTATTACCTATTGGGTAGAATAAAAAATGTGTGGATATGACACAATATTTGACCATAGATTTTAAATACCAAGTAGATTTCAACTGAGTAAATTATATGACCTAAAAAACTGAAAAAATAAACAAGTCTCATAATATATTTTTAATTCTATTCGTAAAGTTTTTTGGCACTTAACATGGGGTCGGGAAGTCGCAGGCTCGCGTTATCTAGACGTTAGTTAATATTTTGGAAAGCGTGAGTGAACTTTTTAGCCAATTTATTTAGATTTAGAACGCCACAATGAACGACAACCTTCCATTCGCTTCCACCGTCCCGCAACTCTTATGAGGAGGTATTTGATCAACAGTGGACGTCTTCCAGCTGGTAATGATGATGATTTAGATTGACTACACGAGTAACATTCGATAGATACCGCAGTATAATAGAGGTGAGTTATAACCCAAACTATTTCTATTAGAGGTGTCAATAACAAACCGGGATATTGTTATAATCGGTAAATAGCTTTATGTAATGGTGTGTTTCCGGGTGGAAGTGAGCCTGTCAATCACACTGGGCGTTGATAAAGGTAAATATTGTTGAGTCCTTTTAACAATTATCTGAGATATTTTAGATATATTAAAGGAGCTGATGAATTAAAAGTTATTCGCTATAAGAAGACAAAACAGTAGAACAGTATCTATTTTAATTGTATTATGATATATATATAAATAATGACAAAAATATTGTTTTTGACAATAGACACCAAAAATAGGATGCAGGCATGGCTCGCTAGTTGTCTTGTTAGTTATACTACCCCGACGAGTACGTACAAAATCACTTGAATTAAAGTTGGTCGACCATTTAATCCTTTTTTTAAGTTTATTTAAAAAGAACTTGGGCCGACTCGTGGCAAAACGCTTGACAAATAGAAGTCAAATATAATGGTAAATGTATGACGATAACATAATGTTTTGACTGTGTAATCTATGCTATCGACGCCCTCACCGTATAAAGCCGTAACCCAAAAATTTAAATTTAAGTCTACTTTAAATACCTATATGTATAGTGTAACTTCCGTAGAATAAAACCTAATTATTTGATGAATAACTGTGTCAAAAATAAAGAACATTACACAAAAAGGTTCTGGAAGGTGTTACCAAGTTCACAGTAAAAGAAAATGGAATAAAAATATTTTACAGTTACAAGACTGCCATTTTATTCGGTGAGGGTGCCGACATTGTCTTTCCCACATATTTTCCATTCTATTTGATTTCTACTATTTTCGTTCTAGAACTTTGCCACTTGTCTAGGATCCATGAATATATTTCCGATCGTAATTGGTAAGCGCTACAACACACGCGTCTGTGACCGTAAAGGAGCATTGTTGCGCAATAAATCTCATTACTTGTAGCATCTGCAAGTGTAATTGGCTGACAAGTTTTTCGTATCGATAAAGAAAGGCCATGGCGTTATCGTATCCACTATATATATACAGCAGCATACGTTTTAATGTATTATACATTTTACTAAGTATATTGTGTGTGTGTAAGTGTGCCTTTGTGAGCAGTGGGGCCGCATAAAAGCTGAAGTTGATAATGATATTGTGTAACATGAATAATAAAGTCCGAAGCCGAAAAAATCTATGATCTCGTATATTAATAATTTTATTCGCCATAGATTGGCACAACATAGCGCCCATTTAAATATTTTTAAAAACCTTTTAACCACGCTTTCGTATAGATACGAAAGCGCGGATAAATATATCGGGATTCTAATTCATACTGTGGCAGGCAAACGAACATTCCATGAAGTAATTTTAATTTATTCTTAAACATGGATAAATCATAATTATTATTCCATAAGTATTGTCTGTGTTAAGCAGTAAGATACATATACTGAAAAACCTGGTACTTTTGTTTCGAAGCTAGTGTGAAGACATTGTTTACAAAGTAACGCGATAAGTCAACGTCGGGCACAGCGCGGCGATTAATGTGCCCGAGTGTGCTTTTTGATATATGTGTCTCGCGCAAGCCGATGACGTACATAATACTAAAACGTAGGAATAAACGAAACAGTGAAATTATATTCACCTAACCCAATCTTTGACCTTCGTCAGTGCTGGTGAAACATTGGTTCGCATTGCTAGATCTTCAGTTACCTTGATGAGGAATTCAGGTATGAATGTATTACTTAGAGCATCGAACAAGCAGCGACAGGATAGCTCAGTTGGTAGAGCTGCACTACGGATCGGCAAAAGTCAAGGGTTCGAGTCCCGCTCGTCGTCCATTATTTTTCCAATTACCTTTAATTTTATTTTCTACTATGGACTGTAATAGTTGTCTGAAATAAAGAATATATTATTATTATTATCAACTAGCGGCCCGCTCCGGCTTCGCACGGGTATTAAATATATAGCCTATGTCATTCAAAAATAACAGTATTTCTCCACTATTTAATGGATGTTATTATACATATAAACCTTCCTCTTCAATCACTCTATCTATTAAAAAAAACCGCATCAAAATCCGTTGCGTAGTTTTAAAGATTTAAGCATACATAGGGATATAGGGACAGAGAAAGCGACTTTGTTTTATACTATGTAGTGATTTATAATGCTTTATCGTTATGGGAAAAGGTAAAGGAATAAAAAAAGGCAGGTATACTACAGTTTATGATTATAACAAAATTTACCTTATAATAATTAAATAATCAAAGTACTTAGAGATTTGTTGAGCCGCGCTGTTTATCTTTCAATGGTTAATATGAATCTTTTAGCGACTTTATTTTATTTTCATTATATTTTTATCTGACAGCCAATTAAGGGTATTGTTTTCTTCTTCAGTCGTATAGTGAATAGCCCGCTTCTATAACTTTACTCTGTCAAGCACAAAACAGAGCTTAATATTCTGAAAGGAATCCACCACAACTCTGAGCTTGCCAAGTTTTAGCTTTTCGTTTATGAAGAAAAGGAATTCCCAATCTCCAAATTCCCTAGACGTTCATAAATATTCGACTAGAAAATTCGTAGAATCTATAGAGCTAGACCAATAAGCAACAGTTTCCTAGCAAACGATATTATTTTATAAGTAACTAGCTTTTTCCCGCGGCTTTGCACGCTTAAAACCATATTTAAATATTTGAATTTCAATAATGTAGCCTATGTCCTTTCTCGAGTCTTAAACTTTCTACATGCCAAATTTCATCAAAATCCGTCCAGCGGTTTTACTCGTGAAGGTGTAACAGACAGACAGAGTTACTTTCACATTTATAAAATTACTTAGTTTGGAAGTATGGATTTGGAAAAAGATAATTCTTGAGCTAAAATGGCACCGTTTCACGGTTGGTGGGTTCTACATAATGAAACGAGTACAGTTGTTTTATCTAGGAAAGCTACACGAGTGGGGACCGTTGATGCAGACATTTTCTGTATTATAGTACCTAGTATGTATTGCACTTAGTTTGTTGTCCCATACCCATTTCATTGTTTGATTTGTTGTTGTCTCAATTGGTTGTCTTATTGACTACATCCTTGGAATAATGGTACGTGACTGCTGAGTACTAGGTCCTGAGTTTAAATCCCTGATCGGGTAAAGTGTTATTCTCAGTAGCAGGCTTGCCTCAATTTTTTTTAAGGAAACATAATTATGACACCTTATTACAAGCGTGATTTTAGAAGCCATTTTTATTATGTCTAATTATGGTCGTTACAATGACCTTAATAAGAACTTATTAAGGTTTTAAGAATACTAATATACAAATAATACACTTATACTAGGATGTTTGAACTTTCACAGGACTTATTTCGGTGCAGCAGAAAATATAGTACATCTATTTTATTTCGTGATTATGACAAAAATGATCTTCACTGTTTCCAGATTTTGTTTATTCACCGCGTCAAAACTAATGAATAATACATTTATTTTAATTTTATGGGTTCAGATTATCTGGTGGGCTCTGAACGGTTTTTTGGGTTACTTTGTCAAATATTATTGGAACTAGGTCACCCATTTGCATATTTTGATGGACTTAAATGTTGGCCTAAAGATTGACACGAATTTGCGACATATTTCGAAATTTTTTGTCATGAGTCTGGCAGCCTATGCAAGTGCTGTTTGACGTCTGAAGACATACTTAATAATAATTTTTCACTATTCCTGGTAAATGGTGGTGACTGGGTGGCGAAAACGGGAGAGCTGGCCTTGTGGCGTACCCTGCGGGGGGGGGGGGGGGGGCTATGTCCAGTAGATATGTCTTACTGCAGGGCAAAGGCTTCTTCTTTTATAGCATTGTTCACCACGCTAGGTCACTGCAGGTTGACGATTTTAGACAATAAAATCCAGGTTTCCTCACGATGTTTTCTGTCACCATTAGCCACTGGTATCTTAGAATATTTAAAAGTATTTATTACATTGATACTTACTTGCCTGTATGCCAGTAGTCTACTACGGTATACTTGCATAAGATAAATTTGGGTAACGTTTTCTTTCAAACAAAGAATTATTTTATAGCTTCTGCCTTGTTGATTTCCCTTAATTCCAAACAGCGACTTAATTAGTTGAAAAATGTTTCAAGCAAAATTTAAACAATAGGTAGATTTTGTATTCCTGATACCAAAATAGGGTTGGTACTTATAATATACATTTCTTACAAGAGATCAATAAATTTGTTTGCCAAATCTTTAGCTCTCATAACATTATTATACTTGGTTTAATGTTGCTTTACAGCGCCATTATACCAAAAAAAAATCTGAAAACGTACAATAGTATCCTCTTGTCTATTTTAAAGATGAGTATTCTTTACAATAGACTTCTGTGTGTGTTTCGGTAGTTGTGAAGGAAGATTTCGGTACTTATACAAAACATTTGTTTGCAGTTCATATTTTTTAAATTGTGATGTGACAATTGGTGTCATGATATAATTAGGGTTGTCAAATCAACAGCTCACACTTTAATTCCTTAACTTCTTATGAATTAATGAATAAAAGGTGATCAAGTTGTAATTTTCGCCAAATCACATACAAAAATACAGGTAGTAAACAAACTCCATATTCCGAATACCAACGACAAAACTGAATTCATGTGAACGTAACACGGTAACAGAAATGTATTTCATTTGACACATTATTATGATTGAAGTAATATGATACACGTGCCCATTCGATTACAATGCTTCAAAAGGGAGAGTTATGGTACACCTTTCCATTCACTGCAGGTTCCGCAATTTCGTAAATCCTATTTGAGAAATAACATACCGATATGTCTGTATTAGATCTAGGAGCTATAGAGGCAGCCGGTTACACATGTTTTTGGTTACATAGGTAGTGGTTTGCACATTAGATAAACTAATTTAATTTACATTTTGGTCTGCAAATACATTATAGCGCTTGGTGTTATAGGTCCTAAAATAGGTCATCGTTTTTCGCACACAAGAGGTCTTCAGTGTCACGGAAAGCATGAGGTATTCAGTGTCTCGGAAAGCATGCGCACTTTAGTACAGGAGCACTTGATCTTTTGCCATCTTACTAGACTAATATTCTACGGGAATAGTTAGAGCACCTGGATTTGCGCACATTTGAGCCCTAAAATATCTCCTGCATAGTTAGTAAGTTTCGTTGCAACTTGGATAAAATAACTTAGTTTAGCTCTTGGTGTGCAAATACCTTATAGCGTTCGGTGTTACTATAGGTATTACAAAAGGTGATGGCTTTTTGTACATGAGAGGTCTTCCGAGTCTCGGAAAGTATGCTTAGTGCGGGAGCACTTGATTTCTATCTGATAGTCTGTTTGCCGTCTTATTAGACTACTAATAGTTTGAGGGAATGGGTAGTTAGAGCACTTGGATTTGCGCACATTTGAGCTCTGAAATGCCTCCTGCATAGTTGATAAGTCTCGATAGACTTTGGCTCCCAGAACAATTCGGACATGGTGAGAAAATCCCTTACATTTAGTCTGTCGTGGATTCAGTGTTTGAAAGAATTCAGTGTCGGAAACGAGCTTACGCACGGCTGGCCTCTTTAAACCAACGAGTAAGAGAAAATTCTCTAAACTAGATAAAGTGTAATCGAGTTTCAATGGCAAAATTTCTGAGATCGCGATCGGGCCTAATGATGGGAGACGATTTCCAATCATTCCTCGTCTTCAATTCGTTGCCTTCAGGGAAAATATCGATTGTAATTATGTTCATTTCTACGTCTTTTTATCCGGTTTCTTGTCATCTTTTTGTAACGTAGGTACGTAAATTATCTTCATAGAAAATTTGTCACATAATTTCGCATTTAAAATTAATTTCACTTTATTCTTTATCGCCATTTTAGTACTTGAATAATTTTTGACAGATTATAAGGTTCTGTCAAAAAAATTACAGTTGTTTATCCGTTCACGATTTTGACTTCTACTGGTTAATAATTTATAGGTATGTTACTATCTACACTTAAAAGGTTACCTGTAAACTTGCAACGATCTCAAACTACTCTAAAGTTAGAAGCGCCAGCTCTACTGTAAGAAGTTTGTTTTTAAAGAGTTCCGCGGTGGCTGCGATTTAAAAGTACCTACCTACCCACCTTATTTATAATTATGGTACCTAGCTGCATTTTATCAGATCTTTAATTTTACAATGCAATTCAGTTTATATTCCTATTCCTACTCTGGCAGCATAAATTTAATCGCACCAAGAGCCATGTCAAGGGCCTATAACAGGCAGTTTAAACTCTGACACCAGGTTGTTCATCAACCATACGTGATACGATGAGAGAGAGACCAAAACAATAGCACCAATTTGTTTTCGCTTTTATGATTTCCATGTACAAAATTGCTAGGTTTAGTCATGGTACGTACTAAAATTTGTAGTAAGCTAGGCCTTATTAAAATATAGCTCTAATTACTTTGATACAGTGCCCGATAAATTCCATGCCCACTAGCCGTACCATAGGCACACGTAGTTACAGAACACAGCCTCAAACTGGCTAAATGTATGTGCAGAACATGATACACTGCACTACGTGTTTAACTATACTTGCAAACAAATATTTATTGTGCCATATTTATGCCAAATAGGCCGAGTGATATCCGGCCTAGAATAGACCACCCCCTTTCCTCCCGTGGGTGTCGTAAAAGGCGACTAAGGGAAAATCCATAAAGTGCGCAGCAGTGTCTTCTGTAACTTCACCACAAATACTGCGATCTCCAAGCCGCTTGCCAAGCGTGGAGATTATGGCAACTCCCCCTCCTCATTAAGGAGGCCTTACTTCAATAGTCTCCCGGCTGATGATGATTTATGCTATATAAAAAGAAAGTATATTTGGCCAGCGCCTTTGTCCGCGAGGAGAATTCTTCTTTTCTAGGTAAAAAATATTCTTTGTCCTTCTTTAGATTAAGCTTCCTCTAAACAAAATTAAGGGTTAAGCCATGATAATATAACAGATAGAGATACGTCCGTATTTAGTAATTGGAGTATTATTTATAGATGTTTCTATCTACTAATCAAAATACGTTTATCATCATCCACGCGTTATTCCTTTAGAGTGGGCGTGATGATTATATATAATTATACATTATTATACACACACACACAAACACATACACTCATATATAAGTATATGATCTCAATATTTTGTAATTTGCTTAATTATTGTTAGTAATTAATTTCCTTTTTAGAATATAATTATGTTGGAATACTGTCCCTATCTTGGAGGTGGGCGCTAACTGTTGCGACACGGTTTTCTAACTAATGTTAACTGTTAACGCGTAATTAATATTGTAAACTTGTTTCTGTTCCAATAAATAATTTTGATTTGATTTGAATTATAAGTATTATTATTATAACCTAACTATATACTAACCATCTACTGAATACGATTTTCATTTCTAATATTCACTATTTCAGCTAATCCGTTTTGTGTGAGTATCATTCAACATTCCATCTCAGTCGTAATAATTAATTTAAATTTGTGACAGTTCGAAATGATACTCAATTATTCAAGCTTTTACTAATGTTATACTTGCTTGAGAGGGATCAATTAAGCTTTATGAATAATAATGTAATATGTCATTTCGATTTTTAGTTTGGAGTAACTTTGTTCGTTTTTTTTTAGTTTGTGTAGATTACCTTTATACCCATAATGAATCATTGATTAATTAATCCTGTCACTGTCGTTAACGTGTCAATGGATAGAGATGTCGACTTCTTATTCATAAAACATTACAATTTTAAACCGAGGATTGAATTATACCTGTCACTATCGTTTGCATGTCATGTCAAAGAATAGAGACGTCAATGGACTTAATAGTCAATTAGATTTAGTTAATGCCGGTATGATCCTCGTTTATGAATAAGAGGGAAGAGGCACTTAAGTTTAAAATCGCTTATAATTGATATCCATATAAAAAGATAAAAATGTGTTTATTGGATGGTTTTGGAGTGATTGCTTAATATAAAGAGCTGATTTAGAGTTATCACATCAGCCTATTGCAGTCCACTGCTGGACGTAGGCCTTCCCCGGGGTACGCCACAAGGCTGACTCTCCCGTTTTCGCTACCCAGTCACTAAAAATTACCTGGAATAGTTGGGCGGCTGGGAACTGGACCGTTTTATTTGGCTACTCTTCATGGGGGTTTTTGCCCATACTTGATACGCGGTGCAGGCGGGTTGACAACCGCAATATGGTGAACAATACCTACACAGAGGAACGCTGCTGCCCATTCCCCAGAAATATCCATTAGTCGTCTCTTACGACACACACGGGAGGAAAGGGGGTGGTCTTAGCTAGGCTGGAAATCACACAGCACATGAACCACATGAACTAGAGTGTCACGAGAATATTATGCTACATTATTTTTTTCTTTTTCCTGTGAGATTCATTACTGGGGCAAAGCCGCGGTAAATAGGTAGAAGTTTAATACGTCGCTACGTTGGTACCTTCACCAAGGAATAAATTTCAGTCCCAAAGATTTTGTTTAATACCTACCTTTGCGATCTCACTCTGAAATATTCCTAAGATTTTTATACCGACCCTTTGACGAATAAGTTTTCCAATATCTAGATTCTTTCGACAAAATCAGTTTCTATGTCTATATTACAATAAAATCTAAAATTAAATGAGATGAGATGAGATTTTTTGGATATTTCTTCTTTAACATTTTAGGAATGGTTAAATAGGATTTGTACCTGGTAAAGCCTACACACTTTATTGGATACATCTATAAATAGGCGTCATGGCCTATTTATAGATGTATCCAATAAAGTGGTAGTCCTTAAGAGGATTCTTATAAATTTTAATATATAGATCTATCTTAAATAGATCGACACCATTTTATTTTTGATTTACTTTCAATAAAGTTAGAACGTGCTAGCTTTAAAATTTACGTAAATTCGTACTCGACCATTTTTAACCGACTTCAAAAAAAGGAGGAGGTTATCAATTCGACTGTATTTTTTTTTTATGTTTGTTCCCTCATAACTTGCGACTGGGTGAACCGATTTTCATGATTCTTTTTTTATTTGAAAGCTGGTACTTCCCGTGTGGTCCCATTGTCACCATTTCAATACCTGATGATGGGATCTTGTAGAAATCGGGGGAACTCTTCAATAAATAACAGCAGATTAACCGCGATTGTTGCTATAGCATATCTAAGCATTGTTTACGCCATCACACAACATAATATCACGCCTGTACTCACTACAAAGGTTATAAAAACAATTTCGAAAAAAAAAATGTTCAAGGTCACTTACAACGTTTTACAAAAAAAACGCAATACTGAAAAATAATTAGATGTTTGTTCTGATGAGATATTCGGTTATATGAACAAAACTCTTCAAATTTCATGCGTCCTAATTACGTAAGCTGATCCGTGATCGCGGTACTGTCCCTGGGTAACCGTGACCCTGGAACGTAAAGGGCTATTGAAGGAACACTGTGGATGAGTATGACAGTAGTATGACTGTCAGTACAAGTCTGACAGTCCCTCCACCCAGGGTGGGAGGACTCATTGGATAATTTTGCCTCGTAAATAAAAGGTTTATTATGACTTACTTATGTACTACTGACTTACTTATCTACCTTCATTATCGGAAGACAGATTTCGTAGTCTTTTCATTTCCTGCAACGATCTATCGTCGTGTGGTTTATTATATTTCACTAAATACCCATTTCACAAAACAAAATTTAAATCGCTTAAATGGTCATACAAATAGCAAAACCACATTAGCAGAATCTAAAGCCAAAAAATCGTGAAATAAAAAATTTTAAATAAAAAATTATAACCTCCTTCAAAAAACTCAAAAGTGAAAAATAATATTTTATCACTTCACTTTACATAAGCGAAGTAGAAGTCGGTTCCAAATCCCAACATCCATTAAGCGATTCAGAAAAATAGTACTTATGAGAATGCTGCCATACGTGCGTGGTTCATAGTTTAAAAGCTAACACTATAAACTAAGCGAACGCATAGGATTTGGCGCCGACTTCCACTTCGCTTATGTAAAGTGAAGTGATAAAATATTATTTTTCACTTTTGAGTTTTTTGAAGGAGGTTATAATTTTTTATTTAAATTTTTTTATATGTTACCCACTTAATAATACTTTCTTCCATTTTTGTAGTATTTTGTTTTTCTTCTTTAAAATAAACGTTGCCCCACACTAAGAATTTCTCCTGTGTCGTGGGTGCGTTCCACAAACATGAAACATCATATACACAAACACACAGACTCGAGACAAACATGTATATAATTAAATGTTATAATTAATTGCTTTGCCCGATGTACTTCAACATGAGTGATGAAATTAATGTGATGATGTCTTGATAGTCATTTATTACGATATGAGAGATAATACACATTTAAAAAAGAAGAAATTAGATTTAATATTTAAATATATCGCTACAATTTACTTTTGTGCTAAATTAATAATGAAAACTTTGGCTGAAAATTGAGCTGGTAATATCAGTACAATAGCAAAAACGATTCGTTCAAGAGCCAAAACTTTAGCAGGTATCTAAAAATGTATTTCGGCTCCACGACTAATATTTCTTTTGTTGATTTTATGATTATTAACAGAACTTTATTGTTTAAATTCCTAGCCTCATTATCGTCGTCTTGATACATCATTGTTATGACGATATTCAGTTGTTTTTGTTAGACTGAAGTGTATTAAACAGGCAAGACATCAAAGTCGTTTTTTACATAAACTAGGTACTTTAATTTCGTACGTAGGTATGGTTTTACTGACAAGTTCCGTATATTTTCTACTTATTCGGTATTGGAAGATATTAGTTCATGATAACTTCTACTTAGCGGGATTGCGTGTAAGAAACATTGCAAGGAGATCCTTAAATATTAGACAAAGTTCTTAATGTAGTAAATTATCTCAAAAACCCGAGTATTTATCTAACAGTCATAAAAACAAAAGAAAACAGTTTTTGGATCTTCCAGAAACCATTTTAAGTGCATTCAAAACACATGCTATTCTGATGACGTCACAACCAAAATACTAATACTATAAGATAGAACGTTAGTCTGTATTCAACCTGTGTGCTACCACCAATTCGAATTGAAGTTATTACTTTGAGGCACTGTGCCGTGTGGTATCCGGCCTAGAATCGACCACCCCCTTTCCTCCCGTGGGTGTCGTAAGAGGCGACTAAGGGAAAATCCAGAAGATGGGCAGCAGCGTCTTCTGTAACTTCACCACCAATACTGCGATCCCCAAGCCGCTTGCCAAGCGTGGGGACTATGGCAACCCCCCCGCTTAAACGGGGAGGCCTATGTTCAATAGTGGACGTCTTTTGGCTGATGATGACTTTGAGGCACTAGAGCGCAGACTTCATCCCTAATTCATAAAAAATGACAATGTGAAACCATGGATTAAATTATACCTGTCACTGTCGTTTGCATGTCGGAGAATAGAGATGTCAATAGACTTAATACGCGTTTAAGTTAAAACAGGTATTTTCCTCGTTTATGAATTAGAGGGTGTAAGTTTACGCTCTAGTGGGGCAAGGGCCATGCCTCAGTTGTCCGTACCTAGATGTATACCTATTGCAAACTTTAAACTTATTGCCTCGTTGGTCTAGTGGTCGCTAAGCGCGACTGCTGAGCAAGAGGTCCTAGGTTCAAATCCCGGGTCGGGCAAAGTGTTACTGAGTTTTCCATTAGGTAATTCTTAGTAGCAGCACGGAGTCTGGATTTGTGCCCGGTTGATGGCATTAGGTTCGCCACCTATTACATTGGGACTTACAACATAACTGGCGAAATGTGGGTGTACTATATGTACACCTCTGCCTACACCTTTGAGGAATACAGGCGTGAAGTTATGTTATGTATGCAAACTAATAATGGCAACTTACGAACTATATTTGAAGATTGGAATACCATTTCCACCACTGCAAAAGCTAGTTCTAACCCTATTATCCCTTTGACCACCACGGTCATGTATAGATGACAAACGTTTCCGTGCTCTTCACGCCATAACTTTAATAGAAGACAATACCTAATCTCGATATTGTCTTCTAATAAAATGGTGGCATGGAGGGCACGAAAACGTTGGTTTTTTATATACCGAAGCCCATGGCGGTCAAAGGGTTATGGGGCAATAAACTCTTAATTGTGGAAATTATGACGACCGACTAAACTTAGGTGTATAGATTCCTAAATAAAGCAGTACAGCTCCCAACAAGTTGAGGATAATTACGCTAGATGTGTCTTCAATTAATAGCAACAAATCAAAGCTTTCTACTCAATGTTCCTGCTACACTGAATCCTAAAACAGAAAAATAAACTCGTACACACTACTCGAAGCTATAATAAGGTAAAAAACAAGCAAGAAAAGTTTACCTGACTTTGTTTATTTACGCGTGAAGAACTTTGATCAGTTGTTTCTATCGGAGCTTCATGGTCGTAAAATCGTGCTTTGTTACATTTTACGCTTATCATAAAACTGTGTATGTAGAAAGAGACTATTTTTGGAACTGTCTTGAATAGGAGGTCTATAGTCAACTTGCACCATCCATTTCAGGACCAAATTCCGTACCCATGACATCAGGAAAGCGAACGAAAATAGTTTTCTTGTGATCTAGCTTAGAACTTAATTGCAATGGAAAAGAAACCTTAGTTTAAAATAAATACATTTCTAGTATGTTCATTCAAGTTACCTGTAACCTTTCTCTTTCATTAAATTTCTGGAGCCAGTTTTAGTGTACCAAGAAATATCAACCCACACAAATTATTGAAAATGTGTTGGCTTCAATTTGTCAATCGGGAAGTTTAGTCAAATGTACTTAATGATTAATTAATTTAGAAATTAATTAATATGCTTATATAAGCATCCGTACCAATGTTTCATAACTAGCGTATTTTAAGATTTGCTAAATTAATCCACGAATTTAATACTGCTAATTTTATATCAAAGAAAAGCGCCCTTCTTTGCCCAACGTGCAGACATAATAAATAGTGGGAAAATATTGTAAATAAATAAATACATACCTGGGCTATTTTACTAAAAGCTAGATTAATAATAACAGGATTACTTGGTTACTAATAAACTAATTTATATTTTTTAAGTAATCATTAACGTCTCTGAGTGCGGATGTAAGACCTCATCGCTGGGTCTTTAAATATTAGGGTCTACATGGGATAACCACTGATTTTCAAAATCATTAATACAAAGGAACATAAAAATTTGATTACTTAGTTTCTGTTTTAATTCTTATCTGAAAAAGATCTGTCCAAAACAACGTTTACCATTTTTTCATTTTCATACTTTCACGAAATTTCTTGGAGAGGTCATTCGTAAATTTCGTCATAAGTTCAATGTCTTAAATAAGTCTTACAGCTAACCACATTTATATGGCTTCATTAAGACAGTCATATTATTATTTATTATGCTTTTAATTTTTGACTATTAAATGAATCTCATACATACTTACAAGGCATACATAAAGTCACACATGGTAGGCTGAGACCAAGGACTTCCATATTCTACAATCCTGGCATACGTCTTTTGCCTCATTTATTAGCTTTACATTCCTCATACACGCTTGCCAGTTAAGGGTACTCCTTATCTGATCCATCTGCAGAACATCTCCGATCTGGTCACAGTACTACCATTTTGTATTTCTGCCACAACACCATCTCATATTAGTCATATTAATTAAATAAATCTTTAACTGCATTAGCGAGGCACTGAAACAAAACGCAGCAGTTTTATTTCAAGCCTTTCCAATATTTCTCGTCTCGGTTTTAAAGAGAACTCTCCATTATTTCCCATGGGCTCGTTGGGAACTGAAACGGTTATTTGTACGGCTTCTTTCTCAGAATACCAAAGATCCATTGCGGCTTCAGCACCGTGGGACACTTTATAATCCAACGTCACGGTCAGTTTTGAAATGGAACGTACAAGATGTATGAGAAAGAGCAAAAAAATTTAAAAATGTGTAGCGTTGCATTTTAACTCATGTCCGAATTATTTACGGTGTTTAAGTATGAAATATTTCATTTCCTTATTTAAAGAGACGGCTGACAATTGTGTAGATTTTGAATACTAAATTAAACTGAACTTCTATTATAATTTTAAGGGAGGCTTTAGCCCTGTCCTGGGATGACTATGGCTGTAACAAATATTAAGGGCATAGGTTTTTATTGACTTAGATGAATTATTAGGTTCCAAATTAAAATTGGTATGAAGGAGGCAAATCATGGACTGCTGATTAAATGATTAAATTTTGATTAAATGATTTTATTTCTGTAAATAGGTCTTAAAAAACACTTTTACCCGTCATTTTTTTTTAAAGTAGATAGATGGCGTCGGCATTTCCTAACTGACTACCTCTGAGAAGAAACGCCGAAACAAACTCAGGGGTCAATGTCTCTTTTAAAGTCCAGACAGGTAAAAAATAATGTATGTGAGAACAGTGTAGGTGTTCATTATGTTTATATGTTAGTATAGGTACTTATAATATTTATATTAAAATTTGTGCTGTTTTAATTTATAGTAAGTACCGTATCACCCGTATCTGTATGTGTGTATATGTATGGTGGCTTGGTAATAAATGTTTTCTTTCTTACCATACTTGTCACCACAGTGACAGCTGTCATTTTGACATTTATTAAGTTCAGATGGAATTAAGTATAAACACAACCGTCTCATAAGTTACGTCGCACCAAAAATTCAAATTTCCTTTACCATTAAAAACTCATTATTCATCACAAAACGATTTACGTTTTTAAAGGGCATAGTTTATTCAAAAAGTACTCAACTCTTTTCACACGTGTCAGGCACCTAGAATACTTTTAGATCGTGTTATTACTAATGCACGATTTCATCTGGGCATGTTTATTTAGCTAAACGATTTTCTTTAAGGACTTAATGCTTGACTTTTTCTTTGTGAAACGGTGAGTGATTAGTGATTACAATAAAAAAAGCTTAAGACATAATCATTCTTCATCTTCATTAGTCGGAAGACGTCTACTGTTGTACAAAGGCCTCCCCCTTTTACGGGGGGGAGGGGGGTCGGCATAATCCCCGCGCTTGGCAAGCGGCTTGGATCGCAGTGTCGGTGGTCAAGTTACAGAAGACGCTGCTGTGTTCTTCTGGATTTTCCCTTAGTCGTCTCTTACGACACCTACGGGAGGAAAGGGGGTGGTCAATTCTAGGCCGGATACCACGCGGCAGACATGATTATTACGAGAGTGATATTAAAAATTGGAAAGTTCGTTATGAGGCTAATCGCGTCTACTGGTCATTCAATTTACTGACACGTGGATACTATTTAATGCGTATTTTCCATTAAAACCACCCAAACCACTGTTAATGGGTTTTAAGTGACGCAATTAATTGTTGGCTCGGAGCTGTATGAGTATAAATTACCCTTGCGTACGGCCAGTGAAATCAGAACTTAATTGCGGTGAACCACCAATTGCCGAAATAAGTTGCAAAAATATTAATTTATTGTAATATTAAATTAATTGTCCATTTGGTTGGAAATGCGGTTAAACTCCACGCCCTTTATGCCTGTTCGTGAAAATCCTACTCGCTAGTAGGTATAATTATCATTTACTGGGAGTGCTTATATTATTATTTTTTTCACCACTCTAAATTCTTTACAGCAGCAAACGACTTCGTGGCAGGCCGAGGAAAAGATGGCGCGACGAACTAAACGCCTACCTTAAGGACTGGCGTCGAGTGGCAGCAGACAGAGACAAGTGGAAGGAGGGAAGGGAGGCCTTTGCCCTGCAGTGGGATAATACGGGCTTATAATAATAATAATAAATTCTTTAGAATAAAAAAAAAGCCTATAAGCTGCTAGCGGAACCCATGGGAGCACGACATTTTCTGTATATTTTTTTTCTTTTAGATAGGACAAAGCAATTAATTGCTGAATTGCACCGCAGTACCTGACACAACTACAGGTACATTTACCCTCCGTTGTGTACTCTTCTATTCATTGTAACAAAAGTTCATCATTCAGCTTGAAATGTTGGATCGAAGACAAATCCCTAGCATTAGAATTCTACTCGGGGATAAATGGTTACAGAATTTCAAGCTAGCACTATGTTTACTAGAGTTAAGTAGTTAAGTGCTCTATGAGACAACGACGTTCTTTGATGGTAGATATTATGCTTCACATCATAGTTTAATTAAAAAGATAATCAAAAAATCGCCCCATTTAAATGCCCCGTGAGAATCGTTGCACTACGTTTTCAGGAGTGGAGAGCGCGGCTCGGTAAACGTAGTGTAGGACGTCCTCCAGCTAGGTGAGCCAACGATATGCACAAAATGGCTGGCACTAGTTGGAAGTGGAAGGCCGAAGGTCGAGCTCAGTGGCGTGCCATAGGAGAGACCTATGTCCAGCAGTGGACTAAATTGGTTGATGATAAATAGTTGCCGTCATAACTCGACTCTGACCGAATAGTTGGTAACCCACAATAGCTACAGGAAAAATAAGATTGACATCTATCCTTCTTACTTATAAACGACTTAAATCTGCCTGCGACTTCGTCTGCAGGGAATATTTTACGTGACTTTTCCAGGATTAAAATAGCCCTGAAGGTCCATTCTAAATATTTTTTACAGAATTTTGGAAATCGAATGGATAGTCTGAAAGATTACCCATTACATACAAACAATGTCAACCTCTTTAATGTTTTATAAAAGTAAACATAAGAAAACACTTGAACTTCTATGAATAATTAATACCGTTCTTACCGTCTTCGCACTTTCGTCACATAATTCTTTATTTTTTCTTTCTTTCTTTACATAAATTATTAACGCTGCAAATCGCACTTCGTATTTAAGGTTCTGTTGTCAAAAGACCCATTTACTTTTGCCACGTATAACTAAGAGCCTGTTTGCCATTTTCCCTTTTACCTATTGAAAATGTCCCGTAGGTAATTAACTGCAGATGGTTGAACCAACAAATTAAACAATTTGTTGATTTATATATATACCTATTAGGTGTTATTACGTTAGTTGTGTAAATTAGAAATGTTACGGATATTCGGTAACTATCCGGTAACCGGCCTATTGGGCTATCTGGCTTCAAGGTTGGCCGGATATTATTAGTGGTATTATTATTTATTATATATCATTATTGAAGCATTACAGGTTATTGTATTCGATATTCGGTATCCGACAAAACATCAATCCGTTTCATCACTAATTTAAATGTTAGAAATACATAAAGTCACGCCAGTTTCCTAGAGGGGTAGGCAGAGACCTTTGACTTCCATTTGCTACGCTGGAATACTTACTGCTTTCGCCTCATTCACTCGCATCTTATTTCTGACACACGCTTGTCAGTGAAGGGTTTAATATAAATGAATTTGCCTACTCATAAACTGACCCTTCTGCAGAATATCTCTTATTTGGTCAGAGTATATTTTCATTGCAAAAAATTTAAATTATGTCAAAGAACTGGACAGACCTAAACTTGACGCTAAAGTACTGGTTGACTATTTTCAAAGCGCTCTGAAGTCTCACTACAGTCTAATTAACTTCATTGTTTTGTCAACAAGCAGTTATGGCTATGTAGCACAACTTTAGATTTATTGTCCTGCATATTCATAGATTAAAGCATCTGTCTGTACTTGTTAAAGTAGGTTGTATAAATCGTTTGAAGCTGATGGCTCTTTGTTTTTAGTAATTTTATGATTGAATTTGTTTGCAAAAGTTTGGATACCACTAAAAAGTTATCCTTTTATTAAAATTCTATCATTCCTGCAGTATGACAATACCTGAGAATGAGAGAGACGATGGCTTACTTTCATATTAAAATTATCACCAAGACTTTATTTTTTGTGATCTTTTGTTGGACCTCGATATTTATGCAGTGTCTATAGTACAACCCTTCCTTTATGAACGTGCCTCCTATGTATGTATGTCTATTTTCAAGTAACTTTGCGTAACTCGAAAATTGAACCGAGAACGTCTTTGAGCAGTCGAGATTTTCACCACATAAAAAGATGAACACGTGCTTCTTGGTCCTACCACTTTAATTGTGCAAAAATAACCTGAAAACATTATTAAAAAATCCTACAAAAAATATATTATTTATCTTAACAAACGAACTCTCAACTGACTGTCAGAACGTTACGTGATATAAAACATTATAATACAATTTCGGCCTCTGTAACCCCAAATTACTCTGACGTCAGATTCCAGATAAAAAGTGGAGATTTAAACGTAATTTATACTTTTTTTTAATGTTCACCCGCGAGCGACCACCAGCGATAATTAAGTTAATTATGTGACCACTTTAAACAGGTGTTTTCACTTAAAACTCGCCTAATATTATGTTATGTGTGCTAATGTAACAAAGGGCGAGCCTACTGCCAGCAATCGCACACAAATCCAGACTCTGTGCTACAATTAAGAGTTACCTAATGGAAAAAACCTAAACACTTTCATTCCATGCCTTGTGGAATGGCACTATCCGGCCTAGAATTGACCACCTGCTTTCCTCCCGTGGGTGTCGTAAGATGCGACTAAGGAAAAATCCAGAAGATGGGCAGCAGCGTCTTCTGTAACTTAAACACCAATACTGCAATCCCCAAGCCGCTTGCCAAGCGTGCAATCCCCAAGCCGCTTGCCAAGCATGCAATCCCCAAGCCGCTTGCCAAGCGTGCAATCCCCAAGCCGCTTGCCAAGCGTGCAATCCCCAAGCCGCTTGCCAATCGTGCAATCCCCAAGCCGCGTAGGGATTATGGCACCCCCCCCCCTCCTCCAAAGGAGGAAGCCTTTGATCAACAGTGGACGTTTCCGGCCGAAGATGATGATGAAACACCCTCATGTTGAGCAACTGCGCATAACGACCACTAAACCAACTAGACCGTCAAGTACTATAAGAACTTTCATTACAAGAACGTCAGTGATATCCGGAATACGGTCAACAATTCAGGCCGAAACTGACCAAGGAAATTAAACGTCTAACAAAGCGGACACGAAGTAAATTAAACCACTGTCGACTTAAAAAACGTTACCATTTTGTGTAACAGCTTTAATTAAAACGTTTTAATTGGCTTTAGATATTGTACGCTTACTATTCAATTAGTGGCTTTTTGGAAATTCATTGAGAAATAAATGCTTCTGTCTTTTAATATTCCGTGACAGTTTTATCATTATTGAACTCAACGAAGACAATTTCAGACACTTTAATGGTTAAATATGGAACACAACATAAACGACCCGTAGCTATTGACGCACTGGCGTTTATTTATTACATTCACATAGGTGTCATAGATTACAGATAAAATATAGACTTTGACATTAGGCTGTATGTTGCATACAGCCATACTTAACAATAACCAGAATTGCATTTGAAATCAACTTCACGGGAATAAATAAGAGAAAATCTCAAGCGGCACGAAAGAGTCATAGTAATAATATAGCCATTTGATCTACGTCGCTCGCATGAATGTACAGTTTCAAATATCACATTGCATGGCACAAAGTATCTGTAGAACTGTAGAATTCAAGTACCAATATGTCTGTTGTACGTTTCTAAAATGCTCCTTAAAGTGCAATTCAAACATAGGTAGGTATGTAAGGCTTTAGCTGAAAACCAGCGCTCTGTTCATGATCTTCGGTGCATAAGCACAGAATAATGCCGAGGGATAGACGTTTTGCGCAAAATTGACACTTATTGTCCCTTCATAAATGTCTTTTTTCGTTTTGTATTCCTTATTTTGTGTAATTTTTTAATTTACGCGCAAATGCCTTCTCTTCATATATATTGTCATCTTTCCAGAATCTGTTTTATGAGTTTTTTCTTTTAGAAAATCCTCCTGTAATCCCGTTCACTGTTTCCCAAAAACAAATGACTAACAATATTCACATCTTTTGTTTCCTCATTGGCTATTCAGAAAGGATAGTCCATTGCTATTGTCATTTCACGGCCCGTTACCCATTGTCACTCTTTCTATTCGTACTTTAGTAGGTATAACGTATGGCGTGTCTATAAATAAGGAGGTTAGGGATTTAGATAGATAATCTACTCGTGTATCTTACTTTGCGTTTAAATCTAGTAAAAATAACGTTTGTTAATGAAGACGTACCTACGAACGACGTTATTATGTACGTAAATAATTATATTGATTCATGGCAACTGTGAGGTGTTTCCTGGGGTTAAAAATCTGAACAACGGTGATCATTACATAACATAAAATCACGCCTGTATCGCGAAGGGGTAGGCAGAGATGTATCGTACATCCACATTGAAGATATTCAGTTATGTTATAGGTCCCAATGTAATAGGGGGCGAGCGTATTGCCATCAACCGAGCACAAAACCAGACTCTGTGCTACTAGGTACTGAGAATCACCTAATGGAAGAACCCTATACCACTTTGCCGTGTGTTTGTTACTTCTTCACGCTCAAACGGCTAAACTAATTATGATAAAATTTGGTATGGAGGTAGCTGACACCCTGGATTAACAAATAAGCTACTTTTCATCCCGAAAAATGTAGCGGGTGACACCGCGGGGCGCAGCTAGTCTAATAATAAATGACCAAACAATTTTTATTTAATTAAACTTATTACGCTGGACATTATTGTGACGGTAGCAAAATTAATTAACCAGTCATTCTACGCGGGACTAGCAAAGAGCGACACGTAGTAGGTACAATAAAAATTATCTAATCAAAGTATGTACCTACACTTATGTGTCTGGAATATTCAAATGTTAGGTATACAACATATTATATAGCACTGATAGCCGAGCGGTATGACCGTTAGACTGCCAAGTCAAAGATCGCAAGTTCAAAATCTGGCACGCATCAACGTATTTTTTAATTCAGTTGCTAAAAACGGTGAAGGAAAACATCGTGAGGAAACCGGCACACCTGAGAGATTTTTCAACGGTGTGTAAAGCCATGTCAGAGGCCTACAGGCGGCTTAAACTCTGACACCAGGTTGTTTATCAACCATACGATAAGAAGAAGAAGAACATAATATTTGATTAATTTTAAGTAATTTGTATGCCTTGTACGGCAGGACATGTTGATACCGCAAAAAATATTGTAACACCACATTTTAAAATGTAACACATGTTTCATACAAATAAATTTATCTTTATCTAATATATTATGTACAATCACGCTTAATAATCCCAGGTAGGTAGAGATGTCTATCCAAAGAGTTATTAACCCACATGTTATAAGCAAGCCGGTGGTAAGCTTTTATGGGGCTCGTATAGTATGTTCATAAGATACAAAAGTAAATGACGCAACGTTTTTAATAACCTATTGATGACTGACGGATGAGCATCAGTTTGATCTCTAAACAATCATATTAATAATTGACCTGATTGGCGCAGTGTCTAAGCGATTAGACTGCTGCGCTAAGGGTTGCGGGTTCGATTCTCGCACGGGGCAAAAATTTGTGCGATCCACATTTGATTGTCCCGAGTCTGGGTGTTTATGTAATGATATGATATGAAATGATATTTCATGTTTGTGAAACGTACCTACGATACAGGAGATTCCTAGAGTGCGGCGAAGTTTTATTAAAAAAAAATACTATGTTCATACCAGTGAAAATGTCATAAAACGCGATGGATTTTAGTCCATCGCGTAAACTTTAGGGAGCTTCGTGCTCATTGCCATAAAAATAACAAACATTTTTGATTCAGAATCTACTCTCTCAGTAGAGAGAGTAGATTCTGAATCAAAAATGTTTGTCAATAATGTGTGTGTTTGAGAGGAATTCTGTGTGTATCATGAGTACATGATAGACACACAGAATTCCTCTTATGATTCTCTTTTCAAACAATGGAATTGTATTCTCAATTCTTAATCAAGAGTAACTATGGAGTTTCTTGCCGGTTCTTCTCCATAGAAACGTTTTTTGGAACCGAGAAACTAGGTTTGACGTTTTGTAAGTGCTCTTTTGTAGCCTATATGAAATAAAAACATTTTGAGTATATGTCCCTCAACAGACAATATAATTTTCCGGAATATTCTAGTGCTGCTAATTTGAATACAGAAACGACTTAATTGCAAGAGAAGATTTAAAATGCAATCTTTTGGCACGAACGCTTGCATTCAAAACAGGAAACAAAACGTGCGACGAATGAGATAACTCTTAATCTCACCAGATAGCGGCAAGAAGCTGCAGAGCCTATAAATGAACAGCCAGCTTACCATGAACTCTTAAACTTTACGATGTGAAAGCGAGACGCCGCTACGTGCAGTGTAATGCGGCGTCCCGCCTTCACATCATGAACTGCCCTGCTCTAAGAGTTCATGGTAAGGGGGCTGTTAATTTTTTATTTTTCGTGGTTGAACGGAATACTTATAATTTGTTCAACATCCTTGAATCTTACTGCTAGGCAAAGGTCCTCCTTTTTCCTTGTATACCGCTGTATTCTTATGTCATTTTCCATGTGTATAGGTACCAACGTTCCCCCTTTATACCCACGACGGAACAATAAAGGTATATGCGTTAAGGTAGAGAGGTTTTTTTGTTTGTTTGTATGTGCACGAATGATTGTTGCTAATTTTCTTTGAAACAGCTAGACCGATTATATTATATATTATATTTGAATATCATCAGCTCTTTTCTGTGAAAACCAGTGCAAACAATTGTTGCCAATTTCACCAGGCTGGCCAAATTTGATGCGTGTTTCGGTAGCAAGTATATGGTTCATCGGTCATAGTTATTAGCTATCATTCATAAAAAAATGTTCAGCCATCTTCAGACTACGATTCCCTTTCATTGCCAGAAAAGCAGGTCGTACGAGGCGATGAATTCATGTAGATAAGGATACGCTTCCTTAAGTAGCGTTTCGTTATCATTATCAGCCTTAAGACGTCCACTGTTAAACAAAGGCCTCTCCCTTAGAATGCCACAATAAACGATAAGTTGCTCTTCTATCCAACGGTTTCCCTCAACTCTGACGATGACGTCGGTCCACCTTGTTACGTATAGTGCTACAATATTGCAGCTTCTAATCCACTTAATTTACATCGTAAGGAAGCCAAGCTTAAGGATTCTTTACTCCCTCATATTAGTCAGTATTAGATGCATCCTGCTTTAAACCTAGAGGATATTTAATAAGCTTGGACTTTATAAATTCTTATTAAACTAACTACCTTGTATGAGGATGTACCGTATAGGTAAGAAAAGCAAGGTAATAAAGAAAGTTTAAAATAAATTGCAGAACATCCTTCGACGGCGGTAATTGCACATTATTACAGATTACACGAACTTAGAGAGGATTGAAGAGGTATCATTATTTAGATGCTTTTATGACATTAAAGATGGGATAAAGGTCAGGTGACTGAAGGAGTGATATACGGTGGATATGTTAGTGCCGTAATCGCGTATAAATAGTTTATTTTTAAATTAAAATAGGAAAGTTATCCTTGATCTACTGCTTGATCTCTTTACTGATCACTGGAGTAAAATAAAATGGTGCTTTTTTTAATAGCCTATATTGTTTTCCACCGCTGAGCAAAGGCCTGTCCCCTGGTTTCCAATTTCCCCTATCCTTGGCCAGCTCTTTCCAGATGCTTTGGAAGGCGTCCAAATCGTCCCGCCATCTCCGTCTGGGTCTTCCGCGTCTCCGGCTTCTGCCTTGTGGCAACTATTTGGTGGAGATGTTAGCCCACTTCTCGGGGTGCATACGACGGATACGTAAATCTATAAATGAAATCAATAATGTCATAGCTGTGATATGTCATATTCACGATTCGATTTCATGTCATATTTTCGATTCTACTTGTCTAGTGTTTTCCCACTGGACAGAGACTGATCTCTTAACATTGCTGACAAGCTTGAGGAAATTTTATTTTCCGGACGAAAACGATACTGGTACTAATACTCTCTCTTTTTCTCTTTAAAGAAGGGCATCTTCTTTTACTTATGACGAAATAATTTCCGATAACTGACATAAGGTCATCTATTCAGCAGGATTCTTGCGCAGTTGACAACTCGAGTATGCCGTACGAAGAGTTTAGTTTCATCTCTCGTAGAGGTCTTTTAATGCATCCTGAGGGCAATAAGTTCACTAACGTTTTGCCATATGGATGCGTTATTTTCTTCATGTGAAAAAATAAAGTGTAATTTTCATCGTTCAGCAAGAAAATATTCTTATTACTCGCAGCAGGTTGTGTTAAGTACGTTTAATAATTATAAATTTAATGAATCTCATAAGTAACGTGTGCCCTTTATTTTTTCTTTATTAAGTCATTAAGATCAAATGCGACGCATAAAGTGGACGGCTCTTCTTGATGCCTACGTGAAACAAAAATTATTATATATTCTTATTATAACATTACACCTGTATTCCCCAAAGGGGTAAGCAGACGTATATAGTACACCCACATTTTGCCAGTTATGTTATAGGTCCCAATGTAATAGAAGGCGAGACTATTGCCATTAACCGAGCACTGTCACTGTGCTGCTACTGAGAATTGCCTAATGGAAAAACCCAATAACACTTTGCCCGACTCGGGATTCGATCCCAGGCCCTCATGCTCAGCAGTAGCGCTTAGCAACCACTAGACCAACGAGTCAGTCACACTGTAATATTATACTGTTTTAGAATCGCGTACATATATCTAATAATATAATATCAAGAATATACCAATATGATTCTCAAAGAGTAAGTTTCTAAAAGCGCTGCATCATATAATCAAATATTCTGATCAAAGACCAAAAATATTTTGCAGAATGCAATCCCTTGCTAAAACTACCAATAAAAAATCCCAGCCGCGACAAACGCACATAAATCGGATCCAAAAAAGGCTCCATTTTTAACCGACTGCAAAAAAAGAGGAGCTTCTATGTTCGTCTTTTCACTTTGTAAACCGAAACTTGTCATCTTAGTAGACAGTCGTGATCATAAAGACTCTTAGCGGCTTATTTTGAGTTGCGAAGTTAGTTTGCATAGTTTGTCGGCGTCACCCGCTTGTGGCAGAACTTAGGAAAATGACCTTACAATTCCAAATATTAATAGGAACTTAAATGTGACTTATAAGTTAAGTGAATGTGGTTTGGAGGGTTGTGTGTACTTATCTGCTTCCTTAAACATCCAACGCATAAACATCTAATCTTGAAGAGAGAAGAAATTTTTGAGAACGATAAAAAATTAAGGTCTTATCGCAAAATATACAAATAGTTTTGTACCTGTGAATCGTGATTGTCTTTTTATACATTTTGTTAGATGGTGGTTTTCAATGAATATTCGAACCATGCGTTACCATGTCTTTCTTTAAGATATTTACATCGATTTCCTTCACGATTAATCCCGCCCGCACAAAGTTACTTACATCCTTAGCTTCTCAAATAAGAAAAAGGATCGTATTCTTAAAGTTGTCCCCCTACAGTAATGCGCTAGATACAAACCAAAAAAATATGGTCTATGAAAGCAGAATAATATAGTTTTATCACTCCCATATTTTAAGTACTTATACTTATAACATACTTTAAGATTGTAACAAAAGCAGTAAAAAACCGCATCCAAATCGGTTCACCCGTTTCAGAGCTACGGTGCCACAGACCGACAGACAGTCACACATAGCAGTCAAATTTATAACACCCCTCTTTTTCCGTCGGGGGTTAAATAGCACTTTCCATGCGCACAGTAGCCATGTAACTAGTATACGTGTCTTTCAACGTTGCGGCTATAAAACTTAACTTATACAGTAAAATATAATTTAAACTAACGGCTTCATTATTAGTGGTTCTTTTTTATTTTCATCGTATTAGAACATTTAGAACATCGTTTCTCAATATTTCATATTAGTAAAATTTGCTAACATAGGCTTTTAATGTCTTCTTCAATAAAAATGGGTTTGGTACAGGTTTTCATACTATTTCTTCATACTCTCAAAGTATTAGAATACTTATAACCTAAATGAATTTTAGTGCCATTTTAGCATGTTGCCCATGCTAAGCTTGAATCTAAATTGATAAAGGAAATTTGAAAAATGATGGACATGAGCGAGATTTGAACCCGCGACCTTCGCCGATCCGTGGCGCTTCTCTAACCAACTGAGCACTTACTTATAACTTCTTAAATGATAAAAATGGGTCTTGATAGTTCTACCCATTTCTTCCAGTTTTTGTTAAAATAGTGGAATTAAAAAGTCAGCTTTTTTAATTCACTGGATTTTATGACGATGCAACAGATGAAAAGGCAGACGAATATGGTATTACGAAAGAGTGCCAAATTTAACAACGAAAACATAAAAAAGCGAATCCCACATCTGCGTTGAAAATTTTAATCTTTTTTGCTTCTTTGTCGCTCAGAAAAAAACTGGAAAAGATGTCGATGATGTAGATCAAAGATGAGCGTAATCCTACTACCATACTTTTCACTAGTAAACTTGTTTACTCATGTGTCATTCCACTTCGTTGGTCTAGTGGTCGTTAAGCGCGAATACTGAGCATGAGGTCGTGAGTTCGAATCCAGTCGGGCAAAGTGTAATTTAACGTAAGCACGGAGTCTGGATTTGTGCCCGGTTGATGGCAATAGGCTCGCTCTCTATTACATTGGGACCTACAATACAGCATAACTGATGAAATGTGGGTGTATCGCACATGTACCTACCCCATTGTCTACCCCTTTGGGGCATACAGGCATGATGTTATATTATATTTATGTTTACATTTTATGAATTCCCGCCTTCATATTCCTGACGTATGAAACTTATAGCCTAGCACCACAGGGGGCGAAGCTGATTGTTATTAAAAATATGGAACGAGAGTCATAAGCGTTCGTTTAATTAAAACTGCTTTAATGTTGCAGAAAATTAAACAGTTTTAATTTAGAACGTCGTATATAAAGATTGTGAGCCTGCGCCCTTACCATGAACCCTTAAAACAGGACAACTTACGTTGTGTAAGCGAGACGCCGCTACGTGAAGTGTAACGCGGTGTCTCGCTTCCACAATGTAAACTGTCCTGCTTCAAGCGTTCCTGTTAAGGGGCCTGTTGTGTTGGTATATTGTTATGTATCCTTTGGGTTGCGATCAGCCCCCTTACCATGAACTCTTAAAGCAGGACAGTTTACGTTGTGGAAGCGTGACGTAGCATTACACTGCACGTAGCGGCGTCTCGCTGACACATCGTAAACTGTCCTGCTTTAAGAGTTTATGGTACCGGGGCAGTTCCTATAATGCAAGTGTTTCAACTAATAAATTAATTGTGAATATGGTATGACCGTACGACTGCTAAGTCGAAGGTCGAAGGTTCAAACCCCGTCACGCACCAATGTCTTTTCGAATTCATGTGCGTATTATAAATTAGTTATCAGTTGCTAACAACGGTGAAAGAATACATCGTGAGGAAACCGGCACATCTAAGAGATTTTTAAACGGTGTGTGAAGCCATGTCAGAGGCCTACAGGCGGTTTAAACTCTGACACCAGGTTGTTCATCAACCATACGATAAGGAGGAGGAAGGATTATGAATACAAAAGATTGATCGTTTTTATTTATACTGTCTGTTTTCCCACTGTTAGGGAAAGGCCTCCAATCTGTCTTTCCTTTCTCCTCTATTAGGTATAATTTATTATGGGTCCATGATGATGATGGTGATAATTGTGTCCATCCTTTAAAAAAACATTATTTTATTATATTGATGATTTACGGCAAACAATTATTTTACTGTTTTCAGGAGAACGTTATATACATTTTTTTCCTTACCGAAATAAAGACAGTGGTTTTAAAAATACCAATTGATAGATTACCTGTAGATTTCTTTTAAATTACTCCACATTTCTGCGTAGCACACTCAAGAGATTTTACAAATTTTGAATCCGTTTATCGTGAATTAATCTTAGAAAAAGGATTTTAAAAGGATCCACGAAATTAGTCTGGAGACAAATTTCCCGGAAAGCAAGGGTATTCATTCTAAAGTAATTTCTCTTAAAAACCGTGTAATTTTTGGTCCAATTCAATTCAGAATTGTAAGGGTAATCCAAAACTCGTCTATTGTAAACAGATTTATATTAATTTCTTAATAATTTTGTTTTATCAATGTTACTACTGTTCAGAATACGAAAGTTTAGATGTTCGGGACTTATAAAACAAGGGAAATAAGTATTTAAGGAGATGTTTGAAATAAGGAAAGTAACAGACATTCGTGAGATAACCGCTTGTCATGATATGGAAATGTTCAAATGAATATTTAATTAAAACCAATCTTATACCGTGGATTTATCCACGGTATAAGATTGGTTTTAATTAAATATTTTGGAGTTTTAAGATTATGGATTGGCCAAATGATTTTTAGTTCAATAATTCATCAAATTTTGGCATTGCATTAGAATTATGATGGTACAGAATTTTTTTTATTAAGTACTACGACACAGGGACAATAAGAGCAATGTGGCAAATCGAATTTGGGAGCAATAACATTTTTCAGAGAATTACAACACCAGAAAACATATTCGAAAAATTACAAACATTTCGCTCGGGCAAAGCAAGCATAGTTTTAGCAACAAATAAACGAATTTTCCCTCCGTTTTATTAAACTTTTTCCATTAAAAAGCCTTAAAAGTTTTGGAATTTGTAACATTTGGTTTTAAAATGCCACTTAGATGTTGGCTGGTGCTCTCAATGCGAAAATCTGCATAACTAGGTAAAAAAAGTTCTCTTTGTGTTATTATGGGAAGAGTTACCAACTTAGAATTGTAATAACGCTCTTCTGACCTTGTTACGTCTGCCAATTTAATCTGAGACAGAACTATGCTGGCGAAGTCGTAGTGCTTAATTTTGCTCACAAGTACAGGTGCCCAGGTGCATTGTCTCCTCCTAGAACCTAAAAGGGGCTCGTCCTAAAGGTGGTCTCGATGTCTGAAATACAGTCACCTATCTAAGTATTGACCGTGCCAAGTGCCGCTTAATTTCGCAGATCGACTGATTTGCGTTGTAGCTATGTAAGTACAAACCCTTATTACAAACATTACCTAAATGCGGAACGACCGTTGTTAGTTTTTTATCACTTTTCCGACATAAATAGCCACTCAGTATTTAACATTTTCAAAATGGGGCAAGTTGACAACATAATCGCCGTTTAATAAATGTTATGTTGGTATAACGTTATGCTTATCGTATTACTCAAATTTTGTTAACATTCGCGGTTTTGCTATCAGAAACTTTTAATGCTTTGATTGGTATTCAAAAGTTGTTATGTTCAGACTTAACCCATTAATGGTCAAAATAAAACTAACAGTTTTTTTTTGAAAATTTGTTTATTTATTTATTATATAGGATACAAAAAAATGTGTGAATGAGAAAAAGAAATGAAAATAATGTTTTTCAGGAATTTGTAGGGGTGTCCCAAATTGGCACAGTGGCCACTTCAGAGTAGTAATTTTTAAAACACGGTTTTTCAGTGCACAGTGTTTTTATGCATTTCTTGCAGCCCTATCGGCTTCTATTATGGCAAATGACACGGCGTACTCGTTTCTAAAGCTTTTCCGAGACGTGATCAGCACCATCAAGTTGCAGACCCTCTATGTTAGATGATGAAGGGCCAGCAGAGTGTCTTTGGGGTGATTGCTTTAGATAGAATCTGGCTATGCTTCGTCGAAACAGTAGTAGATCCATGGGATCCATGGGAACATGTAATCGCCACGCATTTGCTAAGGCCATATCAATCGTGTAGGTATACAATACCCGCCACCACTTTTTGCCATGAACGCCGATTCTGTACAGTGAAATGGACCATTTCATCAACTTCACCCATGACTTTATTATAATTTTGAAATAAATGTGGGATTGTCATATCAGCATATTTGAACAGGTGTAAGATCTTTTACCGCCTCTTTCATGCGACTTTCATTTAGTATTCCAGATTCTATGTAGGTTTTTATATAATTTGGATTTCACTTACGCCGGACAATAGTATTCGATGTTGATGAACTTGGGCTGGTCGAAAGGTTATCAACGGCTTGAGGTACAGTGTATTGGATTCGAGCTCTCTTGGTGGCTAGTGGCTCATCATCACTGCTATCGGAAAGAACACCCTTATCGCGAAAGAACACCTCTAGATTTCCGGGAACATCATTTGGCAAGTTAGATAATAACATTGTCACTATCAAAATCTTCTTCGTCGGTAACAACACTGGGTTCTGGTGGAACTATGGCTAAGTCATACGGAATTTACGACCTCTTCTAAGCCCTTGTACTCGTTACTAGCGCAAAATCTTCACCTGCGACTTATTTTTAAAATCTGGATAATCAAGGATAAACTAATGACACTTGTGGCCACTGTACCCAAATTGGCACAGCAAAGTTTCGGAAATAACAAAAGCTTACATTTTTATAATACGTTACTGCAAAATGTTGTAAATCATTCATTATTTATTAGCTTCAAGTAATATAAAGTAATATGATGTTTATTGTATCTAATTATTATAATAATTAAAAAATACTGTACATACCTCCACATGTGTCCTGATAAGACATTTCAACAAATAATAATGAAAACACCACTAATAATAACAAAATATTTGTATTGTACATTTATTCACTGCACTTTTAACTACCCAAAACTGTAATCGTATTTCAACTAGTATCAACACTTTTCGTTTCTGACCTCAATTATTAAGTGTTCCCAAATTGGCACGGCAACCAAGAATGGGTTAATGGACAAGGCTTTTCGTCTCTGTTGAGCAACATTATCCCACAAAGTCGCAAAGATATACCACGTGAATGTTGGGTGTTATGCCTTCGCGACTTGTCCCCTAGTGAAGACGCGGCATAACAAAAATTGTCTAATTTAAATTCAAATTGTTTTTATTTCTTTTATTTCATGTAAACCAATTACAGGCACTTATGAAACGTTAAGATGCTAGTTGCACGGTTCCAAAAATGTCATTCCTATGAAGAATCATAGGCAACCGGCAAGAAACTCCAAAGGTCACTCTTTTAAATAATATGAGGTACAATATAGTAAATTTACAAGGAGTTACATTTTGTGACAACAAAGCAAACTAATGTGAGAAAAAATTAAAATAAAATACAATGAACAAATTGGGTAAAACCCACATTGTCCCACCATTACTCTTGTTCCTTATATACCTACCCCGCAGATCAGTCGTTCTGCGAGGTTAAGCCGTGCTCACCGCGGTCAGTCTTGTGATGGATGACCGTTTTCACATGTCGAGACCCCACCGTGCTTCGGAAGGCACGTTAAGCCGTTGGTCCTGCGCCTGATCTCTCTCCGGTCGTGTCGGTCTACCGTCCCATCGGATTATGAGAGTGAGGGAATAGGGAGTGCACCTGTGTCTGCGCGCATACTTGTGCACTATAATATCTCCTGCGCAGATGGCTAGTCTCAGCTGAGACAGGTCGCCGTGACCGAAATTCCGTTAGGAGGACATTATTATTATTGATCTCAACTGTACTAAAGCGTCCCAAGTTAAACATACTAAGCCGAAGTTAGAACTTTAATTAATTACATTATGTTAGTAATTAATTAAATTAGTCATTAGTCTAGTTCGCCACGCCTAACTCATACAGTACTAAGACCTCGAATATTTTAAGTCTATTTTCGGGTTTCGAGACAGCGAAGTGGATCAAATCCTATTTCAACCCTTCAACCCTCTTCTAGGAGAAAAGGGTTTAACTACTCTTTACAGTTTACACCTGCTCCCTTACTATAAAGTCTTAAAGCAGGATATTTTTTGATGAGTAAGCGAGACGCCGCTATGGCTGTGTAGTGCGGCATCTCGCTTCCACAACGGAAGATGTCCTGCTTTAAGAGTTCATGGTAATGGGGCTTTAAGTTAAACTGGGTTTAAAAATATCTTGCTTATCAGGCTTTTTGAATATTGTGCCTGAATATTTACCTCATAATATAGAATTTTTTTACTACCTCGTTGGTCACAAAGCGCACTTTCTGGGTTTCATTTCCGCGTCGGGCAGTCTTTTTGGGTTAAGCCATTACGTAGTTTTTATTTGTTATGTGTTTCCCGGTTAATAGCAGTTATAACTGGCGAAATCTGGGTGTAGGTACTTATTATACATTTTTCACCTCGTTCAGAGAATACAGGCATAATTTCATGTTATTTTTTGCTTGATTTTTAAGATACTAAAGTTAATTTTTTCATCCCTTTGCGGCGTGTAATAAATGCGTAAGTCGACATCGGAAGTAATTAAGGGGTATCAAAAATGTTAATTATGTTAATCTTTGTATTGGCGGAATATTAATTAATTTTTAGTCGAGGTAAAGTTTCTTAAACAATGAAGGATCGAAAAAGAATCTGACGTCATCGGCTCAATACCTTCTGTTTCCTGCATACGAAACACGTGTCAAAACCTTTCTATTGTGGTAGTAAAATAATTAATTATGTTCTCCTGACCAAATTACGGTCACGGCGGCCTACCTCATCTGAGATTAGCCAACTATGCAGGAGATATTATAGTGCATAAGTATGCGCGCAAACACATATGCACTCCCTATTCCCTCACTCTCATAGTCAGACGGCAGACCGACACGAGCGGAAAGAGACCAGGCGCAGGACAAACGGTCCTATTATGCGCGCAAACACAGGCGCACACCCTATTCCCTCACTCTTATAGTCCGATGGAGCGGTAGACCGACACGACCGGAGAGAGATCAGGCGCAGGACCAACGGCTTAACGTGCCTTCCGAATCACGGAGGGTTCTCGACATGTGATAACGGTCACCCATCACAAGACTGACCGCGGCGAGCACCGCTTAACCTCGCAGATCGACTGATCTGCATGGTAGCCACGAAACAACGAGACCCTCTCAAAGGCAGTATATTAATAATAAAATGGCATTTTTCTCGCAGGTAGCTTTAGGGAGGGACTTAACTGGACTTTAGGCGAGACAAGACCTACCTATAAACAGTAGTGGAGGGTGATTATGAGGTATAGTAAGTGATTCGATTATGAGTAATAACTAATTTCATAATCGATTATCACGTATAGTATTACAAAGTATGTAATTCGATTATCGCAATCATTCATAATCGCCACCACTAACTAAAAGATTTGCAGCCGGGCTGTCTTAAGTTACTACAAGACATACTTAAGCACAAAATAAGCACTGATGGCCGAGTGGTATGACCGTTGGTCTGCAAAGTCAAAAGACGCTGACTCAAACCCCGGCAGGCATCAATGTCTTTTAAATTCATGTGCGTACCATAAATAAGTTATAATTTGCTAAAAATGGTGAATACATCACGAGGAAACCGGCACACCAAGAGATTTTTTGAAGGCGTGTTAAGCCATGTCAGAGGCCTACAGGCGGTTTAAACTCTGACACCAAGTTGTTCATCAACCATACGTCAAGAAGAAGAAATAATTTGACAATTAGGTTTTAAGGCTTTTTGTTCCCTTCAACTAATATACAAATGTCATGTATTGTGTATCCACGTGAAGTTACATAAGTGAAACAGAACTATCGTTACATAAGTAGCTTACCTGCCCAAAAACTGAAACTCATTCCTATCTAAATAACTTTTATCCCAAAATCCTTTTAAAATGCTCATAAAAGCATTACTTTGCCGTTACAAGGGTAATATTAAGGCAAAATTTCATCCGATAGTCCTCCAACTTACTTTCGAGTTATCAAAACGATTTCTAAGAAGTTCGGCTGGGTATTGTTGAGTATCCTACGAAATTGCGTTGGTAGAGATAGGATAGGTAGGATCTTCTTCTCAATGGTAAAAGTATAAACTCGGGTTGAGAATATCCAAATCCAAATTCAAACAACACACTGACAGACACTTTCTCAATTTCAATGTTCTTTTTACTCGACTACGGCGAAGCCGTGTGGTATCCAGCCTAGAATTGACCACCGCCTTTCCTCCCGAGGGTGTCGTAAGAGGCGACTAAGGGAAAATCCAGAAGATGGGCAGCAGCGTCTTCTGTAACGTGACCACCAACACTACAATCCCCAAGCCGCTTTCCAAGCGTGGGGATTATGGCAACCCCTTCTAAAAGGGGGAGGCCTTTGTTCAACAGTGGTCGTCTGATGATTCGGGTGATGATGATGATGACGGCGAAGCCTAAAGGATGGGTTATGATTTTAGCAGTCTATGTATGTATGTAAGTACGTTACGCATACTTATTTAATTTATTTAACAATTTTATTTAAACGTCTACCCCCACTAGAAATTTCTCCTGTGTCGTGGGTGCATTTCACAAACATGAAATATCGCATACACAAACACCCAGACTCAGGACAAACATCTGCGATTCACACAATTTTTGCCCCGTGCGGGAATCGAACCCGCAACCCTTAGCGCAGCAGTCCTATCGTCCGCCATACAGGTCGTCTAGACTCACGTGATAGGTTATTTTTAATGTGTTATTGGAGAGGACTGCCTCGTTGGTCCATTGGTCGTAAAGTACGACTGCTAAACATGAGGTCCTGCGTTTGATTCTCATGTCAGGCAAAATATTATTGAGTTTTTTTACTAGGTAATTCTCAATAGAAGCACGGAGTCTGGGTCTGTTCCCGGCTGCAGAGAATAGGCTGCCCCCTATTACATTAGGTCTTCTATCATAACTGGCGAAATGCGGTCATAGGCTAGGTACACTTCTGCCTACCCTTTCGGGGAAACCTGAACCAAAAGGTGACTTTGAAATTGGATTTTCCAAAAACCAGACTATTAAATACCAATTATTCTAAACAGAGAAACTTCACAACCCTTTACCATTTGAATTTCCAAAGGGTCTGAGGTACGTATATCCTAAGGTCAAACCGTTTGTCATCCTCCCAGGGTTAAGTGTCAATAACGATTATTATTAGAGGTCTGGATATGATAATTGTGGTGGACCTGACGTGCTCTTGTAAGGGTCTAGACTTATTAAAATAAGAACCTATTATACTAACTTTGACACTTCTCAAACAACGTGGACACTTTATTTTAGACTAATTTCAGTTCATTTTAGTAAAGTAGAAAACTTAATATTTCTTCTTACTCTTCGGAGAATAATAAAGATGAATATGATGATAAAATGTTTGTTATAGCTACTATATCATCAATCATCATCATCCGGAAGACGTTCACTGTTGAACAAAGGCCTCCCCCTATAAACGATAACTTGCCATTTGTATCCACCGGTTGCAGCAACTCTTACGATATCGTCGGTCCAACTGATGGAGAGCCTACCAACGCTGCGTCTTTCGGTTCTTGGCCACTCGAGAACCTTTCTTCCCCAGCGGTTATCGGTTCTTTGAGCGATATACTTAATACTTGTTGGAAAAAGCAAAGATGGGCAAAGTTGGAAAAAGCAATTATACATAACATGACGCTTGTATACCCCGAACGGGTAAGCAGAGATGTACCTATAGTACACCCAAATTTCGCCAGTTATGTTATCGATCCAATAGGTGGTGAGCCTATTGCTATTAATTGAGCAAAAATCCAGACTCCGTCCTGTTACTGAGAACTACCAAATGGAAGAACCCAATAACACTTTGCCCGACCTGGCATTCGAACCTAGGATCTTATACTCAGCTATCGCTCTTAGCGACCACAAGACCATCGGCAGTCATTCCTAGTATACATTAGGATTTATTCTCAATAACACTAAAGTTCAAGCACGTCACTATTTAATTACACATCTTGTAGAATTTAATTTAATGACACGTGAGTCGTGCGGATAATTAAATTCCTGCAAGTCACCTTCGTTCAACGTACCTCTACCAAAATGCTACAGAATCTGCTGAGAGACAAGTCTGATCCACAGACAACTTAGAAATGTATACATGTCTGATTCTCACTTGCATAACAAAACACTGTATGCATGATGTAACTAACTATATAATTATCACTTCACGTTAACCAAGTTTTATGTAAAACTACAATTTTACAGAACTTCAGCAAGTTTCGTCTATTCAAAACTAACATGTAAATTCCATTAGTTAAGTAGTTAATACGTAACTAAAACAATTAATTCGGAGTATGAATAATAAAATTCATGTATTCGTACATTTGAAGTTTTTATTATTTTTGACGCTGTAACTAAGTGATGATTGCTGAGCCCATTGATGCGGGTTCGATGTCTCTATGTGACAAATATTTGTGTGATCCGTAGATGTTTATTCCTAGTCATGTGATATTCGATGTCTGTGAATTATACTAGTTTTAGGAGACCATTGCAGTTAAAATATATTTCTATTAACTTGACAAATCAGAATCATATATCACCAGAGTTTTAGTCATAATTGTGTAAAATGATACACGTTTCGAATACCCATTTCTGAGATAACAGTTAATTATGACTTTAATGGAAATCAGAATTTGCTTAGGGAATAAAATAACAGTTTGATCGTATTATTACACTGTTGCCCCCGGCTGTATTGGCAGACATCCACAATCCACATATTCGAACAAAATTTTGATGAACGCCTACTTAAAAATGTACTTATTCCTTTGAGAATACAGATTCTAATTCCGTAAAGAAAAACAAGTGAATGTCTCTTTTGTAATTATATCTGTACCGAGGTAATTCCATGAACATATAACACGACTAGCTGCGCCCCGCGGTGTTACCAGCTATATTTTTTCGGGATAAAAATGCGTTTGTGTTAATCCAGGGTGACAGCTACCTTCATACCAAATTTTAGCAAAATCGGTCCAGCAGTTTGACGCACAAACACCCACACAAATTGTCGCCTCTATAATATTAGTGTGAAATGATTAAGACTAACTTATGCCCGCGACTTCGTCCACGTTTATTTTGATTAAAAAACCTGTACGTAGCTGCAGTAAGTGTTTTATTTTTTGACCTTGGAACATCAGCTATCTGCTAATGAAAAACCCGTCAAAACCGGTCCAGCCGTTCAGGAGATAAGCTGAAAACAACACAACGACAGACATCGTGAATAATAACCAAGCTATATTTTAGGGTACAACGAAAAAAAAATCCTTTTCTGTTCATAAAGCTTTGTTAGCAAAACTGGAAAGCTGAAATAATTTAAACACGTTCACAAAAAAAGTAAAACAACATCGTTTGTAAGAAAACCTATTAGATAAATATTTATTGCTTCATCAGCGCTAGTGCCTATTCCTGTCGGAAATGTAAAAGGGGTTCAAAACAAAAGACAATCAAGGATCCTATTTCTTTGAAACCTTTTTTTTTCAAGGAACTTCTTATTTCAATTATATTTAAAAGACAAGCAATCGCTTTTAAAATTGAATATTCTTCAGTTACCAGACTAGAATATAAAAAGTTGCTTGCTTTTAAGAATTATAGATAGATATGATATAAATTATTATTATTAATAACTTCCAACTTCAATGGGTACACCTCTGCCTACCCCTTCGCTGCATACAGGCGTGATGTTATATTGTTTTAGGGTTGATACGACGAATAAAAAAGAGAAAACTTATCACCATCTTGTTTATATAGTAGGTTTTTAATCCTCTATGTCATCTTGACGTTTTGTCTGACAACTAGGTTTTTACTAGTGTATCTTTATGGCACGTAAAGATCGTAGTTCATTATTACTGCACAGCAGAAAATGAGCATTAAAATATGTACTTTAAGATCGTACAGTGTAGATTCATTGTACGGTGACAACATAAAATAGCAAACAGCGCGCTGTAACTGTAAATTATCACTGTAAAATGTACCTAAAGAGTAGGAACTTAAGTCCATATTTGAATGCTCATTATTCTGCTGTGCGAGAGCGGTGCGGTATTAATGAGATATATCCATACGATAATAGCTAAAAGTAGTAACTTTACTGTTCCTTTTCATGTTTTTTGATATCATTGTAGCATGTTGTCCATGCAAAGCTTGAATTCAAATTGATAAAGGCAATTTGTAAAATGATGGATGAGACAGAGGACCATACGATCCCGCGACCTTCGCCGATCTGTGGCGAAGCTCTATCAACTGGGCTACCGTTCTTTATCATCCAATAAATAAAATGTAACGTTCGACACATCAAATAAGTATCTTTATTTCTCGATGCTATATCGATGGAGCCGCAGGAAATTGATTCCACAGGATACCTTCAACTTCTAATACGTCTTCCGTATCAATTTATCAAAGGGCATTAATAGCTGTCAAGAACCCTACTGATAATTAAGAAGAACTCGCTAAAGTCTCAAGTTTTCTCTTTGCTCATACGATACCCTTATGTTTTTGCCTAAGCTTTTCAACGTTTGAAATTAAGTATTTATTTAAAGGTTTTCATTTAGGACTTTTCCAAAAACAAAGGAGTGAACGCCTTGCACTCTAAATACGAGTAGGATCCAACGACGTCGGTGTGCCCAAAAAATCTGGCGGGGTGAATGAACTCATTTTAAGGACTGGCTTCAATTGGTGGTAGACAGTGATCACACTAATATAAAGGTTAAGTTTGTGAGTTGTATGTTTGTAACCTCTTCAAGCTCAAACAGCTGGACCGATTTTGATAAAATTTTGTTATTGAAGTAACTGGCACCTTGGATTAACAAGGCTACTTTTTTTGGCAGCTAGTAAGAAATAAATGAAAGAAGGAGCTTTTCTTACTTCTTCTCCATCGACATGAGCTGATTACCGTAAGGAAATAGTTCATACCGTGGTTAAACTATTGGCCAGTCAAGCAAAGTAATGAGGTTGACTCAAAGTGCGCTGAACGTGGTTAGGTTTCGTTTGGCCAGTCAACAAGGATGATAATGAGATTGGCCCCAGAGTATGCTATGCGTATGTAGGTTCCCTACTGTAGTATATATCTATAGTAATACTGGAGAGGGGCGTATAATAACTTTTAAACTATCGCAAACTACAACACGGGTATTGACGCGTCACTAGCAGACTATTCTCTGGTCTATCTCTAGTCTGCCTGTGACCACAGCCGATGCAACTCGGTCGAAACGTCAAGCCAAAATAAAAAACTTGTGTTCGCGTTAATACCCGTGTTAATTTTTGAATTAGGAGCTTTTATATAGAGAAGGTTATTACCGTTAACAAGATATTTCAACGGCTGAAACAAATTTTAACACAAAAAGGACACAATCCAAGTCCTAAGTGTTCAGTTTAAACTTTTCATGACCAAAAACCCATTTTATTTGCAACAACCTTTTTTATTATTCCTTCAGGGAAGATTATCGAAAGCCCTTTTTGCGGTTCTAATACTTTGTTGCCTAACAGCTTATAAAAGTTTTCAAGTTAAGCAACGTTTAGCATTTTGTAGGATGATAAAGGCTTTATCCAATGTATGTTTTGTCTGTCTTTTGTTATGACGTCACAGGGCACATTATGACGTCATACGTCGTTAAAAGAGGACGTTAGGAGTCGACATTCTATTTTTAAAGTGGATTGTCATGTCTCGTCAATTTTGACGACCTTAAAATTCTAACGTCATTGCCCGCTTATTAAATCTGTTATGAAACCTAACAAGCTTTTGCAACTCATTGAATTGCAAAGTGGCTTTTACCGGTAGTGCATTGAGCCACAGTTACAGCTCGCTAATGAGTATACAGTATTAGAAGAAAATTAACAAAACAATAATCTGATTCGATTTATCAAATGCCTTTTATACCTGTCAACAATCACCTCTTGATTTTGTATTAAAACATTACAAACAAACTTCTTTTTTACCAATCCAGTTAATTGGGACCTCTAACTGAATTGCATTGCAAATATCGCTAGGTAAAAAACTTATTATTTAGATATACATACATGTTATTAATGAAGCAGAAACAGATTTCGAAAAAAAAACCATTTATAAATAAGAGGGAAAGCCATAATGTGTTCCATTTTAATTCGCCTCCACTTACTGTGCCCGTCCCATCAATTAGCGTTGTTAAGTATTCTCATTTTAGTAATTTAATCATATTTATTTAAGGTGTACCGTTCGTGGAAAATAGTATTTAATCCTAAGTAATAAGGGACGATCATTAGCAATTTACTGACGTCAATTATAACGTGAGAGGGTTGCTGGAGGTATTAGTTTAATGTTCGGATGAGCTCAGTTCTTTGGTAAGTATATCTTTCTATACTGTCACATTGAAGCACTGATAGCCGAGTGGTATGGCCGTTGGACTGCCAAATCAAAGGTCGCAAGTTCCCCCAAACCCCGGCACATGTTGCACACGGCAATTTTCAAATTCATGTGCGTATTATAAATTAGTTATCAGTTGCTTAAAACGGTGAAGGAAAACATCGTGAGGAAACCGGCACACCCAAAAGATTTTTCAATGGTGTGTAAAGCCACGTCAGAGGCCTACATGCGGTTTAAACTCTGACACCAGGTTGTTCATCAGCCATACCATAAGAAGAAGACTGTCACATTATTTTGTTCTGGGAAGGAAATCTGGAGCCATCCCGTATGCAGTGATAAGGATAATATAAATGTAGGGTTTCTATCTCACTGAAGGTAAGGTTGGTAAAGTAAGATTGGCTCTTTTACTGTGATATCTAAGCGTAGGCACACATCGTAATGATGCGAATATGTCACTTGTGATCGTCTGAGATAACGAGAATATTAGTAGCGCAAATCTATCCTGCTCCTTACCTTGAACTCTTAAAGCAGGCGAGTTTCCTTTATAAAAGCGAGACGCCGCTACGTGCAGTGTCGTGGCATCTCGCTTCCACAACGGAAAATGTCCTGCTTTGGGTAAGTACAAGTGGCAAAATCACAAATAAAACATCATCACTACATAGTATAAAATAAAGTCGCTTTCTCTGTCCCTATATCCCTATGTATACTTAAATCTTTAAAACTACGCAACGGATTTTGATGCGGTTTTTTTAATAGATAAAGTGATTGAAGAGGAAGGTTTATATGTATAATAACATCCATTAAATAGAGGAGAAATACCTATAATATATATTTTATACCCGTGCGAAGCGAGAGCGGGCCGCTAGTGCTTTATAAATAGAAATCTAATCGAATGATAAATTTATAGGGATGACAAAATGTTTCGACCATGTAATCTTTAACATACCTATGTATGTCAATCAAAATGGAAGGAGAATTGTCCAAAACTTACAATCCAAAGCTTGCAAAACTATCAAAACATTGTCTAAATAATAACATAACATAACATCACGCCTGTATTCCCCGAAGGGGTAGGCAGAGGTAAACATATAGTACACCCACATTTCGCCAGTTATGTTGTAAGTCCCAATGTAATAGGGGGCGAGCCTATTGCCATCAACCGGACACAAATCCAGACTCCGTGCTGCTACTGAGAATTACCTAATGGAAAACTCAGTAACACTTTGCCCGACCCGGGATTTGAATCCAAGACCTCTTGCTCAGCAGTCGCGCTTAGCGACCACTAGACCAACGAGGCAGTCTAAATAATAATGTCTATAATTTAATGAAACAAATCAAAAAACGCGGCCTATATACTGGTAACAACTACCTTGAAAATGTTCGCTACCCATAATGGTAGGGTGCGGATATTTGTACAACTTTTTAAGCCACCCCTGTTGTATCAGGGTGATGCTTGATGGTTTGTTTTGCAAGACAAACTTTGAGGTTAAGGCGTTTATGTTCGCTGTTTGCTGGGCGGGTAAATTTGTTCGATAATTAGCTATGAGTTCTACAAACGCTTGTTTTTATGTTGGTCTCACTAAATGCTCTATTAGGGTATATACCTAAAACAAATGTAGAGAAAATGACGATTTCAAAATCAACAACAGCACTGAAAGCCGAGTGGTATAACCCTTGAACTGCCAAGTCAAAGGTCGCATGTTCAATCCACGGCACGCACCAATGTCTTTTCGAATTCATGTGCGTGTTATAAATTAGTTATCAGTTGCTTCAAACGGTGAAGGAAAACATCGTGAGGAAACCGGTACACTTGAGAGATTTTTAACGGTGTGTAAAGCCATGTCAGAGGTTTGCAGGCGGTTTAAACTCTGACAGGTTGTTCATCAACCATACGATAAGAAGAGAAGAAGAAGATGAGGTGAAATGGGCAGCAGCGTCTTCTGTAACTTCACCACCAAAACTGCGATCCCCACCTAGCGTGGAACGTCTTTAAGCTGATGATTATTAAATTGATTAGCCCAAAACCAACATATAGGGCCAACCTAATGTAAGCGTTGTCTAAGAACAGTAAACATAACAAAATTACTAGAAAAGCAAATACAATCTAAAACATCGCAACAAGGTGTCGGTGACGGTACCACGAAAGTCTTTTGAAACAGTATTCAATGTCACCAAACACGCAATATCAACACTGTATCATTTAAGCCTTGTTTTGAACATCGAAATCTTGGTTTATTAGTCTAAAATGTTTATAGTAATCGTATTACAACACTAGGAGCTGTTTATTTAAAATACCACATGACACAACTTAATTACGCTACAGGCTTACAAATGGATGACACTCTTTATAATTAAGGTTTTAAACCTAAGTAAATAAGCATAGTCTTTCATTATTTTACGCCTCGTTTTACTTTAGTTAAATCACTCCTACATTTCACAACGAAATATCTCAAATTATCATTTTATTTACATACTTAAATCACGTTATACGAGTCGTCAACTAGGTACGATTATTATTTGCATTTTTACATGAATTGTGCCGGATTTGCTTTCCAGTTTGTTAATAAATTAGTCGTAGTCTTCAATTATTTAGCAATAATCCAAAAGTTAATATTCACAAAAACTATATTCAGGTGCTTACTTAATGCCAAGACTCTAGCCCCCTTCATAAAAAATGACAACTTTAAACCATGGATTAAATTCAACCTGTCACTCTCGTTTACATGTCATAAAATTGAGATATCAATGCACTTAAGAAGGGTTTATGTTAACACAGGTATCATCCTCGTTTATGAATGCGAAACGAAGAACCGTTTTTCAGGTACTCCGCTCCGCTACCATTTGAAATCCTCATCCCATCCTTAGTAATACCTACTCTTATCCACTTACAGTACCCATTTTAACCCACTCAAAACTTCTCACCTCATCCTTGTTTATCGTTACATAATCCTATATCGCAAGAGTAATTAATCAAGCCGTTACTCACACAAGAAATTTGTATGTTTGAGTTGTTATGATTATGTTAATATGGTAAGCGATCATTTACATCCATGGCGCTTGCTGTTATTAATTTGTATGCTTGTATTTTGTTGAATTAAATAAGTGTTTAATTGAATTAAATTGTTTGCACTTTGAATATAATGAATTGAGGATTGTAAGTGTGTCTCAGCCGCTTCAATTCTAGAACTATGGAACACTGAAACTTTTACAGTGATGTCTATGAGATATTTTTTTTTTTTAATAAAGCAACGACGCCCCAAACTATGAATTTCGCCTGTACCTACCTTACCTATCAACTTTGTTCCACTCTGTTAAGTAGCTAGTGAAAAGAATACTTGGACAAATGATTTTGCTTAATTTTGCTACTCTAAAAGAAAACATCCTACAAGTTTTAAACAAGAAAATTTCCGCCTTCCAAACAAAAACAAATCCTATTTTATCATTCTTCCTTCTGTAGAAAGTTTATGAAACAACGCTATTTTATTCCTTGAATAACAACAATATTTAAGTTCGTTATAATTTTTCTCAAATTGGTTTGATATTGAAGACCCCACTATACTATACTAGTATTATTTGGACAAAAAGAAGTGTATTATAGAGGTTTACGCCATATCTAAACGAGTTTGGCTATCATTCAGAAAATAAATTGAAATCATTTCTGAGGATTGCCATATTTTTGTGCAAACTTATTCTGTGAGATTGCGGTGCAATGAATTTCGCGTGCTTGGCGTATTAGTTCAATAACATAACATCACGCCTGTATTTCCCGAAGGGGTAGGCAGAGGTGCACATACAGTAGACCCACATTCCGCCAGTTACGTTATAGGTCCCAATGAAATAGGGGGCGAGCCTATTGCCATCAACCGGGGACAAATGTAGAATCCGTGTTGCTACTGAGCATTACCTAATAGAAAAACCCAGTAACACTTTGCACGACCCGGGATTTGAACCCAGGACCTCAAGCTTAGCAGTCTAAAGTCTTAGCGACCTCTAAACTAACTAGGCACTGTTGGCTTGATATCATTGCTAACTGTAGAAAAATTTGAAGAACATATCCACTAGGTTAGAATCGGATAGTTCCTCTCAGACGATTTTCACTTTAATTTTAATAGTGGCAGTACATAAGTAACATGAAATACCCTTGGTCCCAAACTTCGACAGCCGACTTGGTGCAGTGGCTAAGCGATTGGATTTCTGCGCAAAGAATTGCGTTCGCTTTCCGCATGGGACATAAATTTGGTGCGATCCGCAGATATTTATCCCGAGTCTGAGAGTTTGTGTATGTGATATTACATGTTTTTGAAACGCACTCACGATACAAGAAAAGTCCTTAGTGTAGGGTGCCATTTATTTTCAAACTAAGCAAGCTTATTATTATGTAATACATAATACAATTTTTTTAACAGAGTTTATTTTAATTTTTTTGACAGAAAGGTTAGATTTACATAATAAGACATTATCTAACATGGGAAAAAAGGGAAAATTAAACTTAGTAGCTTGTTCTTGATTAGTTAAAAACTACATTTCCGAAATGTAAATTGTGTATACACAATACCTTTTACCTTTCACGCTTCGTTGTGCCAAGCGATATAAAATTAGAACCCTAATAAATTTAGTTAAAGTAAGTCTGAAAAAACCTCTTCGGGTTCTCGTAAAAATGTACAAAGGATTAAGTTACTTTCAAATTATCGTTCAATTAAAATACGAGAACATTTTCACTTTCTCCGAATTATTAAAGTGCTTATTACTGAAGGTGACTAAGAATAGAAAATTAAATCTTGGAAACAAAATCGAAGAGGAGAAGATAAACATAATAATGTTTGTTACTTAGATTATCTAGATGGAGTCTGGCGCTACATTGAAACAAAAATCAACGTGCCAATTGTTTTTTTTTTTTGCATGAGTGCGTGACAGCTACGTCTTACACAAGTATATAATTTATTTAACATACGGGTGATAGGATACATATTTATTAATATTTAATCGGCCTCTGTAATCTACACACCTTAATAGCTCATTTCGCCATTTTTATTACGTTATTTTATGATAGAAAAACAAGCGTCTCCATTGACACTGTTGGCGCCAAAAAGCTGTAGGGTAGGTTTTTAGCGCCAATTGGGAGGAATTGGCGCTAAAAAATTCCGACGCTGTCAGAGCCTTGACACTCCATCTAGACTTATAAATAATCAAAGGTTTGTAACATCATTAAAATCTCTCTGTAGTAGGTACCTATATAATTATATCGCCAAGAAGTGACAATACTGGGTATGGGTCCTATTAGTTTCGATAGCCAAGTGGTATGACTGTTGGACTGCCAAATCAAACCCATGCATGCAAGCATGCACCAATGTCTTTTCAATTGGAATTTATTTATTATTTTGATAGATTGATTTGATACATACTTTATGGACATTTTTTTATAAAGTGGGACTTAATGCCATCGAATCAGTGTTAATAACGGTGAAGGAAAACATCGTGAGGAAAACCGTGTAAAAAAAGTAATATCTTCCACCAAAACGCGAGCAAACGTATTAAACGCATCACCTCATAGTATACACACTGAAGCAGCTGCATACACTATATCAATGACTCAACATTTTTTTTTTCGTCGCCCCACACTGTGAATTTCTCCTGTATCGTGCATGCGTTTCACGACATGTAATATCACACACACAAACACCCAGACTCGGAACAAATATCTGTGGATCGCACAAATGTTTGTCCCGTGCGGGAATCGAACCCGCCACCCTTAGCGCAGCAGTCCAATCGCTTAGCCACTGCGCCAATCGGGTCGTCAAAATATTTTTAAAATAGATTCAGACAAACTGATACAAATAATGATTCCTGATAACAAACTCATAGTTCATGAAACTCGAACTAGAATCGACCTAGATCGCACTGCTTAAACAGGATTATTTATAGCCTCTCAATAGCATACCAATGCTATTAACGGCCTCTTATCTATTGAGACCGATTGTACTTGATTTCCAGATCAATGGGTTCTTGATAATGGATTAGTATGGTCTAGTCAATTGATGCATGTAGGTACTAACATAATATGACGTATTGTGAATGTGATATAGGATTGACGGGTTAACTTTGAGAATGGAGTGGAGTCGACCAAACCTTTTTCCTTTATAAAATACTAGCTGTGCCCCGCGGTGTTATCCGCTACATTCTTTCGGGATAAAAAGTAAGCCTTTGTGTTAATCCAGGGTGTGAGCTACCTCCATACCAATTTTTAGCAAAATCGGTCTAGCCGTTTGAGCGTGAAGAGGTAACAACCACACTCACAAATTTTCGCCCTTATAACATTAGTGTGATCACACTTCACACTTTATCACACTAATTACACTTCACACTAATAATAATAGATATTATAAATGCAAAAGTTTATGAGTTTGTATGTTTGTTACCACTTCTCTTGTATATACAATATAATCAATAACCTATGACTAACTTCTTCTTTCTTATCGTATGGTTGATCAACAACCTGGTGTCAGAGTTTTAACCGCCTGTAGGCCTCTGTCATGGCTTCATACTCCGTTGAAAAATCTCTCAGGTGTGCCGGTTTCCTCACGATATTTTCCTTCACCGTTTTTAGCAACTGATAACTAATTTATAATACGCACATGAATTCGAAAAGACATTGGTGCGTGCCGGGGTTTGAACTTGCGACCTTTGACTTGGCAGTTCTAGGGTCATACCAGTCGGTATGGTCGGCTATCAGTGCTATGACTAACTGTACAGTGAAATAAGTTCGTACTAAGTATTTTTCAAAGTCAAAGTCCATTATTTGCCAGAATGTAGGTGTACAGAGTATGTTCTTAAATCTAAATTGGCCCATTTACATTCTACCATTATTATTGGTACTGCTTATCATTTTCTAAGGAACTAAAGTTGATATTAAACTTAGATTTACTTCAGTTTACGTTACTTTAGCCAAGAAAGAATTCTAGGAAGCCAAATAACTTAACAAAAGTATGTAATCTAAACGTTAAATTTGTTCCTGGCATTTGAAGGCTTCGAAATATTTAAGTTATTTACAATGGAATGGGAAATTAAGATTTAAAGTTTAGAGTTTACTTAATATTTGACTCCCTTATTTTGTTTCTTGATAATTTATAATTATAACATAAATTGTACAATTAAACAGTGTTAAATAAAACAATCTTTTCGTAGAATTACCGACTCGTGGATTCGGTGGTCACTAAGCGCGACAGCTGAGCATAAAGTCCTGGGTTCGAATCCCGGGTCGGGCAGGGGTTACTGGGTTTTACCATAAGGTATTTCTCATGGCAATAGGCTAGCCCTTTTAACGTTGGTACCTATAACTTAACTGGTAAAAGTCGGTGTACTACCTATCGAGCTTTTACCTATAATTAAGCTATTTTCATTACGTTAATAATATAAATACACAAACCACAAACAAACTAGAGGCGTGATGTCAAAATGTCGCCATATACTATGAATTCTGATTTACCAGTCATTTGTTGATACATAAAATCAAGATAAACAAACAAAAACAAACACAAATAATTTCAGCCATCAACCAACGTCAGTAATTACGGATAAACAACCCTTAAAATTGAACGAGGAAACAATGTCCCCAATTAAAGGACATTTTCAACTTATATTTAACTTTTCTACCTTTTTTGGGATGTATAGGGCCTGCCCCCTTACCACGAACTCTTAAAGCAGGACATTTATCGTTGTAGAAGTGAGACGCCGCTACGTGCTGTGTGATGTGGCATCTCGCTTACTCAACGGAACGCCCTGTTATAAGAGTTCAAAGTGGGGGGCTGGAAAAAGTGAATGAGTCGCGCGAGAAAACAATTGACAACTCTGTTTTGTTTGAATCAAGAATAAAGTATTCTAAATTCTACTTTAACTAAGTTTTAACCTCTGTGGTCTACTTGTAATACAGAGTAGGTATTGAAAGTTTTCGAATACATATTTAAAGTCATAAAATAAGCACTTGATTTATAAGTAATAATTATATACTGTCTGTAAAATGTAGTGATAGCCGAGTGGTATCACCGTTGGACTGCCAAGTCAAAGATCGCAAGTTGACCGGCACGCACCAATGTATTTTCGGATTCATGTGCGAACTATTAAGTGTAAAACGGTGAAGGAAAACACCGTGAAAAAACCGGCACACCTGAGAGATTGTTCAACGGTGTGTAAAGCCATGTCAAAGGCTTACTGGCGGTCTTAGCTCTGACATCAGGTTGTTCATCAAACATACGATAAGAAGAAGAAGAATTGACTAGTATTCTGTTCAAATACATAATACCTTACCTCAAGCTCTCTAAGGGGTAAACAGTTCTCTTGACAGTATTTACCCCATAATAATACACCAGAAAGAAAAGGGTGATTTGGAGATGATAATGTCGTTAAGACAGCAATGAATATTGTGCACAATCACAAGTCAATGATGTCTAACTATTGCTAAGAAATTTAACACATTCGCATAGAACTACTGTTAAGAATATGCATTAGTAAAATACTCACTTAGGTACCTATGTTTATGCTAAAACAGACAGTTGTTTACCGTATTCACAAGACGAGTTCAGCCCCCTGCAGTTTACCATGTGGAAGCGAGATGCTGCATTACACAGCACGTAGCGGCGTCTCGCTTTAACATGGTAAACTGTCCTGCTTTAAGAGTTCATGGTAAGGGGGCAGTCTGCTCGTAGGGACCTTAGGGGTGCATTGAACTAAAGGTTTAAGTGCACGAGTAAACAGATGCTTGAATGTGTATTCTATAAGATTATGGCTGAATCGTGATACGTGGCTTAGTTCGTTGCTTCTTACATGTTATAATGCTCTTGCAAAATGACGTGAAATTGTAGATAAATTTCGCATAGGTATGTAGGTATTTTCTACGTTATATAATTATTGAATGCTTTTCGGATTGAAAAAAAATTAGTGTTTATAGGAAAAGACTGAGAATGGAAGAAAATGAAAGCCCAGAGGAAATCTTTTGCCAGTGGGACCGTAATTAGAGTAATAAGGCAATTTATAAAAGCCGCGTCAACACCTAAGCTAATCGGTATGAAAATACGGGTATTTTACTAAACAAAAATTATTCTCATCAATCAAAATATTGGCTTACTATTTCTTCACATTAAATTTAATTATAAATGATTTTATTGTTGCAAATACGTTAACAAAATACATTTTTTACACGGCATTCGTTTTTTTAACTAGATTGCGTTGGTTTTTTCTAATTGACTACCTATCTCTGAGAAGAAATGCCGCAAAAAATTTACATTGACAGCAAGTTCCTTTCAAAATATCAATGTATCTTTAAGTTTTCGGTGTTCATCTCCCGTTTAAATTAAATTAAATTAAATATCAGTTTATTTACATTACACACAAAAAAAAATATAAAATTTTAAAACAATTAGCTGATAAACGTTTAGCTGATATTCTATTATTTTACGCTAGATTAAGTTTAAGTCAGTTTAGTATTTTCATGGATCCAATTATATTAGCATCATATAATCTAGAAATTCGTTACAATCCAGACAAGTCTTGGAATGGCGTTTATTTGCACTTTGCATAAACAATTAAATTAATAAGACATTCAACATGTGGAAGCGAGACGCTGCATTACACGGCACATAGCGGCGTCTCGCTTCCACATGTTAAACTGTCCTGCTTTAAGAGTTCATGGTAAGGGGGCTGTGCAAGGTTTAAAGATGTCTAGATAATTATCTTAAATAATTATCCCTAGACTCGCATAAAATTTGTACGTGCAAAATATGCTTTTAATATAGAGAATATGAAACTCACGATTTTTGGCATTATCTTTATCATACACTGTTTTAATCTGTGTAGTTTGTTTAATTATAGTTTTTTCAACCTTATCATCATGTAGTGGATACCTTTGACAGCCTATTATAGTGATCCTACTGGTCGCATAGCGCGACTGCTAAGCGTAAGGACCTGGGTTGGATTCTTGGCATTGCTGAGGCAATGTGCTAATGGTTTTTTTTTAGGTAATGCTTAGTAGCACGGAAACTAGATTTCTGCCAGGTTAATGGCAATAGACTCGCTACTTATTACATTGACCTGTAACATAACTGGCACAATGTGGCTGTACACTGTACATATCTGACCCTCCAAGGAATATGAGGCTTAATAATATAATTTTATGTTTAGTGAGAGGTTCAAGTTTTTTTGCATGCTTTACAGTCAAAGTTGACGACCTGATTGGCGCAGTGGCTAAGCGATTGGACTGGCTGCGTTAAGGGTTGCGGGTTCGATTCCCGCACGGGGCAAAAATTTGTGCGCGAACCGCAGATTTTTGTCTCGAGTCTGGGTTTTTGTGTATGTGATATTTCATGTTTGTGTAACGTAGCCACGACACAGGAGAAATTCCTAGTGTGGGGCGACGTTTTTTTTTTAATGTCTCTGAATGTTTTTGGAACAAAGCAGTCAATGCCTCAAACTTTCTGATGACCTTCACCCACTATACCACAACCATAGCACAACAGTAACTGACGAATAGACGTGTCTACGCCAATCAATACTATCTACAAACAAAAATAATGTTGAGAGTGAAAATAAATTTAATAGTGTCGATAATTTGTAACTAAATTAAATGAGCAGCCGATTTGTCTACGTCAACACCAGAATAACAATCCGTCATGAACAGTGAAAGGCCATACTAACGACGTAGATTTAGAAAGATATTTATAATTAAAGATAATAATGTACGTATAAATATGACGAATTCTGCTACTGTGTCCACTAAATCCTCGATATAAATAATAATAATCAACCTATATATAACTATCTCACTGTAGAGCAAAGACTTGTTCACATCAAAGAAGGTACGAGAATCAATTACCACGCTAACTCACTGCTGTCCCCTTACCATGAAGTTTAAAGCAGGACATTTTCCGTTGTGGAAGCGGAACACAGCATTACACTGCACAAAGCGGCCTCTAACCTCCACAACACCACGGTAATTCACTGCAGCCCCCTTACCACAAAGTTTAAAGCAGGACATTTTCCGTTGTAGATGCCGGACGCAGCATTACACTGCACATAGCGGCCTCTAACCTCCACAACACTACGGTAATTCACTGCAGCCCCCTTACCACAAAGTTTAAAGCAGGACATTTTCCGTTGTAGATGCCGGACGCAGCATTACACTGCACATAGCGGCCTCTAACCTCCACAACACCACGGTAATTCACTGCAGCCCCCTTACCATGAAGTTGAAAGCAGGACATTTTCCGTTGTAGAAGCCGGACGCAGCATTACACTGCACAAAGCGGCCTCTAGCCTCCACAACACCACGGTAATTCACTGCAGCCCCCTCACCATGAAGTTGAAAGCAGGACATTTTCCGTTGTGGATGCCGGACGTAGCATTACACTGCACAAAGCGGCCTCTAGCCTCCACAACACCACGATAATTCACTGCAGCCCCCTTACCATGAAGTTTAAAGCAGGACATTTTCCGTTGTAGAAGCCGGACGCAGCATTACACTGCATAAAGCGGCCTCTAGCCTCCACAACACCACGGTAATACACTGCAGCCCCCTTTCCATGAAGTTGAAAGCAGGACATTTTCTGTTGTAGAAGCCGGACGCAGCATTACACTGCACAAAGCGGCCTCTAGCCTCCACAACACCACGGTAATTCACTGCAGCCCCCTTACCATGAAGTTTAAAGCAGGACATTTTCCGTTGTAGAAGCCGGACGCAGCATTACACTGCACAAAGCGGCCTCTAGCCTCCACAACACCACGGTAATTCACTGCAGCCCCCTTACCATGAAGTTTAAAGCAGGACATTTTCCGTTGTAGAAGCGGGAGGCAGCATTACACTACACATAGCGGCCTCTAACCTCGAGAAAAAAATGTCCTGCTTCAAGAGGTCATGGTAAAGGAGCTGGTCGGTAATTTCAGCCACCAGCCACAGAAAAAATGATTTGTTTGTCAGCAAATTGGTAGTGCTACACGAGCAATTGTAGTAGAGTACCTAATTATCATCTCTAAAGGGGCTTTTGCACCCCAATCAAGTCCAGTAAACAGCCAAAATAAATGTTCTAATAGTTCGATGATTACATTTTGACGACCTAATTGGCGCAGTGGCTAAGCGATTAGAATGCTGCGCTATAGGTTGCGGGTTCGATTCTCGCGCGGGTCAAAAATTTGTGCGATCCACAGATGTTTGTCCCGAGTCTGGGTGTTTGTTTATGTGATATTTCATGTTTGTGAAACGCACCCACGATACAGGAGAAATTCCTAGAGAGGGGCGACGTTTTTTTTTTAAAAAAAAACCTTTTAACTTTATTTTCATAAGAGGGTATTCCATATAAGTCAGAAGAATTTCATACTATCATTTAATAAGAATAGTTGCTCATTACGAGTCTCAGTTCTATAATGTCGTCTCTTCTCATCGTATGATTAATGAACAACCTAGTGTCCGATTTTAAACCACCTGTAGGCCTCTGACATGGCTTTACACCCACAATAATAATGTCGTAGTTTGATTTAAGGTTTCAAAGGCTTTGAAGTTAATATCCAATTTCTTGGTATCGGATATAACGTACATTATAAACCCAATAATTCCCTTACCCCCGTCAAAGTTTGCTTCAGTAATTTTAACACAAACTTGAGCTCTGCATCGTATGTAACCAATCACGGAAGCCAAACCCGCTTCCATCGTAATTAATCAGTGTCTCGCGCAACGCTCAACGTAGCCTTGCAATGCAACTGGGTCACATACTTTAAAATCATAAAATAACATCACGCCTGTAGTAGACGTGTACAGAACACCCACATTTCGCCAGTTATGTTAAAGGTTCCAATGTAAGGGAGCGAGCCTGTAGCCAGTAACCGGACACAAATCCAGACTCCGTGCTGCTTAAGATAATTACCAAACGAAATAACCCAGAAAATCATTGCCCGATTCGGGGTTGGAATTCGGCTCAATGCTCAGCAATCGCGCCTAGAGATCACTAGAGCAATTTATTTACGAAAATACAACTAAAGCTGTAAAATCTCGTGTTAAGTGTCAATTGATTTGTGAAAATGATTGTTAACTACTTTGATATTAATTACTTTATATTCCGGCTATACTCACGTGTGTATTCAGGAATTCCCGACTAGTTTCGAACTCGAACGGTGCCCTTATTCATGAGCTGGTTACGCGGCAGAGCTGCGAGCTAAACTGAACCATTCCCAAATACACACGTGAGTATAACCGGAATATATAGTAAATAATATGGATAACACTCACGAAAGATACAAACATACATAAAGTCACGCCTATTTTCACGAGGGGTAAGCAGAGACCACGGATTTCCATTTGCTACGATCCTGACATACTTCTTTCGATCATTCGCTCGCATCACATTCCTCATACAAGCTAGTCGGTTAAGAGTACTCCTCAAAAAAAAGTTATTACAGTAAAATAACTACAATGATTTCATATTTGAAATTGGTCAAAATATACCGTCTATTTAATTTAGGAATAAAATGTGCAGCAACTTAAAATAGCTTTTGACATAGGACAGCTGTGTCAATTGACACGAATATCAAATTCCGCAAACCTTTCAGCAACTCAATTGACACTTAACAAAAGATTTGACAGCTCGTTAGTTAGATTTTCGTTGTTCCGCATTTCAGAAACCTAGGGTATATTTTTGTAACCTTTTTGTAGGTCAGTAAAAATGTTGTGTCCTTTTGACAAGGTCCAAAACTAGCTACTATTAGGCTTTACGGTTCCAAAAACTAGCCCAGAATAATTATAATTATATTCTCATTATTTAAACGCCCCTCATTTTCCAGCCTACGCGTGCTTTCGGCTTATTCCTTACGAAATTTGATATGCCATAATTTATTTACTTATTCGCGGTAGGCTGATTTCTATTTACTTCGACCTTCACAAAATGTCTCCCTCATCTTAATATTATGAATATTGCTGAATGTGTGTGTGTGGAAAATATAAAGTACTTATAACACCGTACATTGTGGACGCAAATGACGACCAAGCGTGTTCTTTGAAGTTGTAACTACATGTTTTTGAAATGTCTCCAATAAATGACAAAAGATTTGCTACCTAGGAATTTAAAAGATGTTAAGTTGGTTATTTTTTGTCCTTGGTGCGGAAGGCACTTATCTACACTTTAATTAAGATATAATTTTAAGCGTTTTAAAAACATACCTAGTACAGCAAATTAAACAAGCGATAGGGACGAGAATGTATTTAGATATCTAGTTATGCCAAGATTTGGACTGACAAAGCACGTATTAACCGAGCGTTAACAAGACGCAAGCGAGAAAAAGACGCATTTAACACAAACAAAAATTAGAGTCGGTAAAAAAATTAGGTATCATTATGAAGCAAGAGTATGAAGAGGTACCTTAATGAGAATACCTTTTCATGACGCAAATGTCCAACTAAAAATACATCTTAGTCGATCAAAGTTAAACGTAATATTTATTAAAATTTACTTTTCATAATCACTATACTTTTTATTTAATTAATATGTACCTGCCATGTTCTAACTGTACCGTGGGTGTGGTAACATTAATCTTGTCATACGAACACTGAACGTTGAACAAATGAATTTTAAACAATGTTTCAAGTAATTCATACCTAATTAATTATTAAGTGCAGAGTTTAAATCCACCGTCAGTAGTGCAGTGTGATTTTGCATTTGTGTGATGGTTTTTTGTGTTATTGGTTGCAAGTGAACAGTCACTACGAGTGATAATAGCTAAACCTACGTTCGTCTTAACTCGCTACCATCCCTTGTTGACTCGCCAATCTCCTTACAGCTGTTTGCATGTGACAATCAACTGAAGAAAAAGTTTTACATTTTATCCTGTGTCATCATCATCATCATCAGCCGGAAGACGTCCACTGTTGGATAAAAGCATCCCCCTTAGAACGCCACAATGAACGTCAACTTGCCATTTTCCTGTGTACAGCTTTCCATCACATGATTAGGACAATACACATGTACAATGTATTTTTGGAATACCATGATGTTAAATATTGCTAGAACGTGAAATTGTAGATGGAGATAAGCTTTAGTTTTGTCACTAACATTTATTCTTCTACCATAAATACCCTTGAAACCTGTAACTTGATTACCTACGATGTAGAAGCTCCATAAATTGGATTGTAATAGAACATAACACTGAACTTGACACGAAATAGGCAATCAATTATCCTAAAACGTGGAGGCTAGGTTGTTACAAGTGACGTTAGAAACAGAATGTTTGATGTATCGATTAAAACGAGTAACCGATCCTTATAACAGTTTTTTTTATTTGTTTGAGATCGTTCTCAACGTAAAGTTGATTAAACTACTTCGCTACAGGACAATTATTTGCGGTATTCGATTCGTTAAATCTTTTGTTCCGAATCTGGATGTTTGTATATATGTATGCTGATGTTTGTATATATGCTGTCGAATGCACTCACACACGCATACACTAGAAAATTCTGCTGTGTGCAGAATTTTCTTTATTAGTGTGTTAGAAATTTAAACCAAATTGTTCCGTGCGAGAATCGGATTTTTAATTCATTGCACTTAAAGCCATTCCAGCCATACTTGTAGTAGGCCACGTTTATCGGAAATTTGACCTCATGATGTTCAATCTGTAGACTTAAAATGCCTATTCCTTTTTGTAACCGCTCGGCACAATACACATTATTGCTATTGGCATTTGATGAAGCTTTAAGAAAATCGCAAAACTAATATTAGTGGGTACTGAATAATCCATTTTACTAGAAATCGTCCCATTTAACTTCGATACAATTTTAAACGAAGGCTTCGATACCGCAGCGCAAACCAGTTATTCTGTAATTGTACCTTTATACGTGCGAAAACTTTCGGTTTTCGGCTTTCGGCGATAAGCAAGGAATGTGAATCGACCGGAAAATTGGCACTCGGCTAATTCAAGCGAGCAATCTCAATTTCTCAGACGCGCTGTGGATATAAAATGAGTTTAAATAAACATATTGAGGTGAATGTTCTCAGGTTGTATCGTGTTTATTGTATGAGGGGTGAGCTACTTCGGTGATCTCAATAAGGGAATAAGTCACGTGACTAAACCTACGTATACTTTTTAAATATTTTGCTTTAACAAATATTATACAATATTCTTATATGAAGTTGTGTGTGATACTTAATTAATAAGATAACCATTGAAGTGACGACTTGTTCCCTTACCATGAACTCTTTCAGCAGAATATGTTCCGTTGTGAAAGCGAGACGCCGTTACGTGCAGTGTAGTGTGGCATCTCGCTTCCCCAATGGAAACTGTCTTGCTTTAAGACTTCATGGTAAAGGGGCTGGTTTACGGAATGGCTTTCCGCACAAGCCTATCATTGTCGCGACCTTTATACCTGTAGACAACACAATAAAAGGTTTCGAATAATTAGTCAATGCCAGTTACTTGTGACTACTAAAATGCATTAGGTAACATATTAAAAATAATTTTCCAAATAATAATATAATTATACTCAGAAAAGCCATATGAAACACCATGTTATCAACAAATAGCATTCTGTTCCAACGTGAGCCATGCAAAAGGCCGGTATCCCACCAGTTTCGTTTAGAATTTAGAGATAGGCGTCACCTGCCAGAAAGCGGCCTTTAAAATGTAAACTACACAACTAAACTGTTTGATCCTACTCATTACGTCTAAAATCTAGCCCAAAAACTTCCCTCTTCTCTTCAAAGTTAAGCAATTTTTCGTCACAACTTACCCTATAATACGACCAAACTACTTGGTATATATTGAGCGAGATAAAGTCAAGATTAGCTTATCACGGGCAAACACGTATTACGTATTTTCGTGCGCAATCTGGCTTTAATGTTCAGAGTTTATAGGCATTGACCTTGAAAATAGGAAAGTTATATTGTGAAACTGCGAGAAGATAATTTTCATCACGCCTAATTTTCTTAGTATTTATATTATAATTATTTAATTTTCTTAGGGGGTAATTACATAGGTAAGTATAAGTACAGTACTAGGGAGCGAGCCTATTGCTGTGGTAAAGGTACAACTCACAAACTAGATAATATGACGTCATAAAATTCAATCAGCACATCAATAAGCATTTGATTCGTCCACACTATCCATAAACGTATAATGACAATATTAAGTATAATTTAAGCACATTATTTACTGGCACAGAGGCTAAGCATATTAATCAGCGTAAAGTTTTAAGACTACCAGAATTCCTAATCTGTTTCTAGAATAACTTTTCCAAACCCATTCCCACGCAATATCAGCTTGCCTAGACCATTTTTTGGTAGTCTGTTATCTTATTGTTCAGGCCCTAAGGCGGCCGTAGGAGAAATCCATTGTACGTCAAGATAGGCATCTTGACATTTATTCGTTCACTCGTGTTCAGTTCAATCTAGCTTTTCATTGACTACTGATGGTCTGATGGTGTCTATGTTTCACGTCGTATTTTTGTGGTACGGAAGTTCTGGGACTGGTTGGGTTTTATTATTCAACTTTTTTTTAACGTAATTGAATTTTGAGTATTAAAATTATGATAATATTAAGTTTTGGCATCACAGAATTTTTCAAGCTGAATTATAATTTGTAGGGTTATTTGGGAAAATGTTGATTATTAATCAGTTTTACCTGTATTTTTTGTTTACCAAAGTATGTTTTTTTTTTTTTAAAAAACGTCGCCCCACACTAGGAATTTCTCCTGTATCGTGGGTGCGTTTCACAAACATGAAATATCACATACACAAACACCCAGACTCGGGACAAACAAATGTGGATCGCACAAATTTTTGCCCCGTGCGGGAATCGAACCCGCTACCCTTAGCGCAGCAGTCTAATCGCTTAGCCACTACACCAATCAGGTCGTCGATACAACCCACCCAATAATGCATAAACAAGTCATCTACATTCTAAATAAACTCTCACTAAAAACTTTTATGTAGGTTCAGTATTTATAACAAAATAATGTTATGGCTTATCCATCAAAACGCGGATCGAAGAGAACAACATCTCAAGATACAGAGCATGAAAATGCATTCAGATGTCACTCAACGCCGACGTCTTACGAATGAACGATCATTCCACTCCAGATACTGTTTCTCAGTATGATTCAGATGAACCTATAGAATATACAAACAAATTTCTGGAAAATGAATTTATCAGACCATTTTGAATTGTTACCAAGTAACGCCCACACGTCCAGGCATTATTCATTGAGGTTATAAATGATTGGAATTAGTGACGGTATTTAGGTACCTTTGGGTTTTCTAGAATGTGTTCCTTTACCTTTACTTCTTCTAAGAGGAATTAAGCCCGTACCTAATTTTGCCATTATGATGAAAAAAGATTTTATACAGCAATTTTTTCAAATATTAATCAAATCTCTCAATTTTCGGTAAATAATATTCAGCGAATTAAATGAATTCCATGATAGGAACCTACGCAGTAATGATCCATACCATCATCTATAATATAATGATTGTACAGCCATTTAATGCCACCTGTAATTTTTTTTTCAAAAACTTCCAAGCTAACACCACTATCACGAAGACAAAAAATTGACATAAAAACAGTACTGACTCGTTAAAGACAGACAAAATTGTGGCACTCCATCTCAGCCTCTTAATGTCGTAAAAGGCGACTAATGGAAATTTTATCTTAATTATACTTCGAGAACCGTACTTTATAACGACGAAAAGCTGACCATTTATCACATATAGCATTCTTGATTCATTTAGTATTTATGCCAAGTCAAAGTTCAAACGCCGGCACGCACCAATGTCTTTTCGAATTCATGTGCGTACTATAAATTAGTTATTAGTTGCTAATAACGGTGAAGGAAAGCATCGTGGGAAACCGGCACTCCTGAGAGATTTTTCAACAGTGTGTAAAGCCATGTCAGAGGCCTACAGGCGGTTTAAACTCTGACAGGTTGTTTAACAATCATACGATAAGAAGAAGTATTTATATTCTTCGTTAGTCATGATTTTGATCTTCTTTTTATATAATATGGACAAACATCAAATCAGACCTAAAACTAAGGTCAATAGTTACCATAACTAATCTTGTAGTATTCTTCATCTTTACTTTTGGGCACAGGCCCCGCGTTCAGCCATTTTTCCTTTCCGTGAACTGTGTCCATATGTACAAATGAAGTGTAATCCTACCATGTTTGATATAATTCCAACTGCATTTCTGCACATTGGTATTACGGAGGACATCATAATCGAATTGAATGCGCAGCGTGATATACGTTTCAACGATGCGCGCGATTCATGTGAACTAAATGTCAAATCGTCCAATTAGGCAACTACTCCATTTTGGAATAGCTGGTGTTGCTTTGATATTGTGCGCGTTCATGGATTCTTGTTTGTACTGTATTCTGAGATTTTGGATTATAAAAATTATATCCGTCTCAAGTATTGAGCCATGAATCGAAACGGATATATCAAGTTTTGCACCCATCAAAGACTAACGGTGCGATAAAGTCAAATGAGCAATAGAATTGGCAACCTAGTCGTTCTCAGAATTCTATAAAAAGGGGATTTCACTGTCGTGTCTCAGTTTCAATAGAGCTTCAAATTCTGGGAACAACCCGCGCTGATCAGGCAGAAGGACTTTTGAGTCATAAAGTTGAACAAAAGTTTCTAAAGGTCACTAGAACTAACGTAATATTTAGAAAATTGTTTTTATTTTGTAAACAAGCTTTTGTTTACTTTATTCTTAACTTTACGTGAATAATTAAAGGTTTTCGTATTGATTACAAATTATAACCCACTCCAATTATTTAATAATGAAAATGGATTAGTTTTAGGTAAAATACGGCACGCCCCAAAGATTAGATACCAATCTGCTGAGTAGCTGGTCTTTGACTTACGGCATGATCAGCTATTGCTATTTGTTTAGTAGATATTAACTTTGTAATTATATACTTGCTTGGTTATTTTAACCCTTTCCCAGTGTAATGACCTCATATAGGGCACGGTCATTGTTTATCCACTGTGTGCTGCACACGCACCTTGAAAGGGTAAAAAGACAAACTTATAAGGATGCGTGCCTGTAAGATTGCAAGAAATGCGCTTTAAAACCTTTGGTACTACGACAACTTACTTTCCTCTGGATACAACTTCCAGTGAAAAAATACGCGTTACGTGTAACAAATTGGTTATTGATTCTGAATTCTTATGTAGGCACAATGTTACTTTAGTAATAATCGGATACAATGCTCCACAAAAACAGAGATATTTTCATAATCATCATTGCGAAATAAAAATATGTATAACATACACAGACAATGTCAAAATAATATTCCTGAAAAGTATATTATCTACAGCTGCCGGCAATATTTACAGCACCGTATAGCCTTTGATATACCGGCCCACATTACGATTTTAATTTTTGTGTATTGCCCTGACTTTTTTAACACGGCATGGGTTATTCTTATTCACTTACTCATGTCGGCAGGATTTAAGCTTCGTTGCCATTAATCAAGCATTTGACATTATTATTATTTAAATTTAAATGAGCCTGCAGCAAAGCAGGGTAAATGCCTACTCTCTAAAATGGAAAATCTTCGATCATATTTTGTACTTAATTTTAAAAGTCATTTGCTGTTCCACATTGTTTCTTGTTGGTTGCCTTTAGGATAATTTATAAAAACAATATAGACTTTATACGGGTATATAGGTCAAATAACTGAAGACCATAAGAAATATTACTGCATATGGATGATAAATGAAAATATGGACGGAAGATTAATGCATTCTGGATCTAAACTCGTTGAGAAATGGCAATTCAATAACGTAGCAAAAAGTTTCTTCACAATATATCGGCTATGCTATCAATAAGTTATTTATTTCCATTTTATGTTCTAACTTATTCAATTTTTAGGGTTCCGTACCTAAAGGAAAAACCCTTCGTTGTCCGTCTTTCTGTTTGTTGGTCGGTCAACCCTCTTTTCTTGGTTAAAAATTTGTGTGATCTGCGATGTTGGTCCCGAGTCTCGGTGTATCGTTAGAACAATGTTATTAGGATAAACATAATTTAAAGTTTATACGGAACCCTCGGTGCGCGAGTTCAACTCATGGCTTGATCGGATTATCCGAGAATATATAATTAAAAATTAAAAAACACGACTGGCATGACAAAAAACGAACTAAAAAGTGAAAAACAAGTTCCATCGCAGTCTGGGTACCTCTTAGATAACACAGTATTTCACAGAACGGTACTCTGATTTATAGACTCTGGTACAGTTCTGGTAATTTTTGCGACCCTCTATGGTCTGCGCCCTTTGCCTGGGCACCGCTGGCACCGCCCTATTCACAGCAACTATGAACTCACGATCTTCTAACCGACATCAATCATTTTATGGCCAACATTGTGTCCTCAACATACATTTTCTCGTCCATAAATCGTAATACAACAAAACTATTTATAATTTCATTTTGTCACTACGGTTTCACAACTTTTCGAATGAATAATTGTGTTATAAGGGATTTAGGGCCTTTTCACATCACATTACACCGTCGGTGATCTGAAACTTTTTTATTGTTTTAAATTTGTTTTGTGATGAAAATGGTAACTGATTTCAGGATTTATTTATTTTAGTGTTACAGTGTTAGTAAGAAGTACTGCATCGTTTCGGTCTAGTGGTCACGACTGCTGAGTGTAAGGTCTTGGGATAGATTCTTGGGTGGGGCAAAATGCTATTAGGTTTTCCATTAGGTAATTCTCGGTAATATTGCCCGGTTAGTGGCAATAATCTCGCTATTACATCTGGCCCTTTAATTCAACTGACAAACTTTGAGTACTGTACCTTTGCTCATCCCTTAAGGGAACACAGGCGGGATGTTATAGATGCAAGTACTCATTTATTTCATAAAACCAATTTACATGTAAGAAATTCTGCACATTGAAAATTCATAATTATTTCAGTCATAATATTAAATACTGAAATCTATTATTGTTTAAACAGTCTTCATAATAGCATAGGTCTTGGCATATAAGGACTAATTTATGCAGCATATCCTCAATGGCTCAATAATCTCCTTTATTACGGTGGACACAAGGCGATTTCTGTCGACACGTAGCTGTACTAATTTACCATACCACTGATTTGTATTGAGCCGAACATAGCTTTGCCGAATTGAATATGACTAGGTATCCAGACCAGTATGCATGCAATTAGGACTTTTAATATGGTGGGATTACGATTAATAATGTTCTCCTGACCGAATTTTGGTCACGGCAGTCTGACCCATCTAAGACTAGCCAACTACGTACGAGATATTATAGTTCACAAGTATGCGCGCAATCTCAGGTGCACTCCCTATTCCCTCACTCTCATAATCCGATGGGACGGTAGACCGACATGGACATGACCGGAGAGAGATCAGGCGCAGGACCAACGGCTAACGTACTAACTAACCACGGAATTATTATTAAGTATCTACATTCCATATATATTAACCATGAGGGAGATAGGTCTTCTGAATAGTTGACATAGACACAGGTACATTACTCGCTACACTTATAAATATATTGTGTAAAAATTCTACAGCAATCGACAACATGCAATAATTTACAGCTTGCTAGCGTGAACAAACTATCCACTAGGGAAATTCGTCGAAGTTACTCTACATCTTATATCTATTCCTTTAAAATATTTTGCTCTTGTTGTCTACTAAATTCACTAGATAAGTTTTCCAAAGAATTAGTAATACAAATTATGTATTAAATAGATCTTCAGAATCAAAAGAACCTGATTTATATTAGTTTTCTACCCGCGACTTTGCTCGCGTGGAAAAATTTAGCGCTTCTTTTTCGGAATAAAATAAAAGTAGTCCTTACATCCTTCCTAGGAGTTTTCCCTTACCTTATAGGAATTTCCATGGAAATCGGTTTAGTAGTTTAGCCTTGAAGGCATTACAGACAGACAGTTTTACTTTCGCGTTTATAATAGTAGGTACGTGTGAGTGCGGCGGTAACACATTTATAATAATAATATTTTCATTATGTAACAACGTGCTAACTTATTTAGTAGATATTTTTGTACCGCACTACTACGGTCAACGCTCCAGAGATCTTAGCCATCAAGTTAAATGTTCTTTATCGCGATGCTCGTAAAACTTCGTTCTAGTATCTGTCTAGAGTCGTATAGACGTTCCTCGATGTTCTGCTTCGAACACCAACGATCGAATGTCCACAATCTTCTTACTACGTAGACTAGTATCGAGTTCGCATTAAATTCAAATATGTTATCCAAACGAACGGTTTCCCTTCTGACAGTTAGAATCGATTCGATGTTCATTATTTGAATTTTTTTTAGTTTGATCACATAATTATTATGCAAGCCAAAATGGCCACCAACTATCTGTCAAAGCACGCGCGCGCCACGTGTTCTCTCCCCTCAACCGAATAAAGAGGTTATTAAAGTTTATATTTTTCTAATGTTGGTAGTCTTGAAAAAATGTAGTAAGAAATGCTCGTCATTTGAAATAGAGAAATAGCATTCATTTGGCACTAAACACGCTACACTAGATACACTATTCAAAGAGTAACAACGCACAGACGAGACAATAACGTGTACAATTAAAATGAAAATACAGTCCATTCTATTTACACAATATTATTTAGCTTTGATAGTAAATTGATAAATCATTTAAACCCTCCAAATGAAGCTATATAGCTAGGCACAAAATTACACAATAATCTGTGATTCGAAATAACTAATTGGGTGACAGATAAACAAATGATTTCAGAAATAAAGCACTTTACTGTAAACGACACGGAGCCGACACGACATTTGTATGGCTGAGTTATTGTCGCTTTATCGCTGGGGTTTATGGTGTACGCAACGATATATTAAAAATTATGGCCTGATTTTGTTATTAAACTAGGTAAGATAAAGAGTTTAAGTAAATATTTTGTAATAATAGGTACTAAAGAGTAATGTACATTTAGTATACTCCGGTTTCGGGAACCCTTTTAATGTTCTCATCGAGTTTATAATAATTATGCCAAATCTCATTAAACTGCTTATTTTCTCACGGTCTGTTTACATTATTATATTTTTTAAATATTATTATTAAAATCACTTTTACCTACTTTTATTTTATTGAACGTTAAGTCACTTTTATTTTAAATAACGTTTTTTTGGAGTTTTTCGAAAATCGTAGATAATAAGATTGCCTACGCAAATCGATTCGTCGTCTTCTAATAATATGTAAGTGTATATTATTCGAGCCAATTTCTGGCATGTAAATTGTATTTTCTCTCTCAACCTACTTTTTCAAAGTAGATTACGTTCTGCAACTGAACCAAATATACATTTTTACTTACATATATATATTCTGACGCTTATAATATAATATTGTAGCTAGATAGGTTGGAAAAGTCAGGATGTTTTCCAATTTAAAATGTACCGTTAATTTTATAAAATATAATCTGAACGTACAAAATGTTAACGAAGTCTACAATGGTTTGGAATAAAATATTCTTTGTTTTGGTAAGGTTTAAATTTATTTATTCTGTATAAATTCGTATTTTGCACTGTTGGCTTATAAATTTACAGTTGAGATTTAAAGTTTTTATTCTTTTGGTAGATAATTGTGCTTTTTCAAAAATAATACATTACCTATATGCTTTTTGCGTTTGCTTTTTTATTACAAGTCGCTCCGCAGTAGGAACTAGTACCCTCAGCGCAGCAGTCGATTCGCTTAGCCACTGCGCCAATAAGGTCGTCATTTTTTTTTAAATTAAATTATATTTTGCGCAGGATAAATTTAATGGTAGTTTAAAATCTACCGTGGTCCTTATATAAAAAAAAAAAAGTTTATTGATTTAAAAGTAGCCTAGGTATGTCTAACTCCCACTAGCTTATTTATCCAAAACTAAGGTTTTCAATTGATCCCTTGCAGCATAAAAGATATATTATACCAATAGACACTTTACAAGTCACTACAACGCAGTGCAATCGTACCTTATAAAAGTCACCTAGTTATTATACCCACCAATTAGTAATACATAACAAATATTCATTGATGCACATGCAAATATGTGAGGTCTGAATATAAAATTAACATATTATACAATATCTATACCGAGTAACTACGGTCATTTTAATACAAAGTGTAGTTAGGTCGGATCTAGTTAGCCCATTCACAGTCAGTTTAGTTGACCGAAAGGTATACTTAGACTATTTGATATTCATGAATTCACGGAATATATTTAAGTTTCAACCTCACTGTGCCCGTTTACGAAAGCCATAAACTCGGCACTATTTTCTTAAGCAAAATAGTGTGCATGTGTGTTTAAATTGTATAATCTACATTACGTACCTACACTTCTCTCTGATGGCGGTAGAATGCTATTGCGCAGCGTTTTGGCAAAAGTAGAACCCTGTGGATTTTATTCTGTTCATGAGGGAGAGTCCTACATTTCCTCGTCGTCTCCCAGCGGCGAAAGATACGTAATGCATTTTCCACACTCCAAAAAATATGGTTCACTCCTCTCTGCTCATATTGCTTTGTTTCTCAAAAAAACGTTGCCCCACACTAGGAATTTCTGTGTTGTAGGTGCGTTTTACAGGCAAGAAATATCACATATCTACATTAACAGCTGGACTCGGGATAATCATTTGTAGATTACACTTATTAATATCTGTCTTCGTGAGGACGTCGAAGCCTCAATTCTTAGAGCAGCATTCCAGTCATTTAGCCGCCGCGCCCACTGGGTCGATAAAACACTTGACATAAACATCTTTATCTTTATCTTTCTCTTTGCTCAAATTGCTAAATAATCGCAACAAAAAATCCTGTTGCTCTAAACGCACCCTCGTTATGGGCGTTAAAACTCTGCAAAGAAGAACAATTTGGCCACTGAAAAGCTAGTACAGTTGGTTAAATGAAGAATTATGGGTTGTAAAAAAACATAATTATAATATTTCTTGGTTTAATTTTAATAAGAACGAATGCTTTGCAACGCTATTGTTTTTAGAGAAAAAAAAACAAATTTACAGCGTTTACTTTTTTTTGGATAACGTGAAAATGAAAACATATTATGTTTCTCGCAATCCAATTTCTTGAACATTGCTGGAATTCGATCAATTATAATAATGTTTTATGTCTTCAATTTAAACATAACTGGGTGCAAGAATCTCTGTCTTCTTGAGACGGTCAGCTCTGAGAAAAAAACATAAAAGATAAACCTCATACTCAAAAATATAAAGCTAAACAGAATGTTGGAATACTGCTGTTAATGTCCTACGCAAAACCACAGTGTAAAAAATCCAATACCCTCGTCACTGCCATCCATCATCCTAAAATTAAAAAACTTGGAGCTGCACTGTCAACGTTTAATTGGAGCTAAGCGGTATTCAATCATTTTTGATGGGTTTACATAATATTTTTAAGCGCTGGTTCCGCTTTGATTAAGCACGATTCGATGGTTTGATGCAAGTAATGTTCTCCTGACCGAATTTCGCTCACGGCAGCCTATCTCATTTGAGACGAGCCAGGTACGCAGGAGATATTATGTTAGACCGCAAGTATGCGCGGAGCCACAGGTACACTCCCTATTCCCTCACTCTCATAGTCCGATGAGCAGGCACACCGATACGACCGGAGAGAGACTAGGCGCTGGACCAACGGCATAACGTGCTTTTTTAAGCACGGTTGACGCAAATAGGCACTTGTCCAAGAAAACAATTTCTATCACCTTCGTATATTCGCCATTGGTTGCAAGTAGCAAGCTTGAGGTTCCGGATACATGTCCTGGGTCGGAAAAAGTGTAATTTGCAGTAGCGGTAATGGAGTCTGAATTTAATGGCAATAGGCTCGCCCGTTCTCGGCCTATAACATAACTGGTGAGATTGAGTGTACCTTTTCCTAATCCCTTTTATTAAAACAGATTTGATGATATTATTATATTAACTCGGCCTTTGAAAACCTGGTAACTACATAACATTCCGCCTGTCTTCCCCGAAGGGGTAGGCAGAAGTGTGCAGTACACCCACATATATTGCTCAGTAGGTACACCCACATTTCACTAGTTATAAGGTCTCGATTTAATAAGTGGCGAGCCTATTGCCATCAACTGGGTACAAATCCAGAGTCCCTGCTGCTACTAAGAAAAACCTCATAGAGAAACCTAGGAACCCTTTGTCCAACCCTGGATTAGAACCCAGGACCTCATGCTCAGCAGTCGCGCTTAGCGACTATTAGACGAACCGCCGAACTCAGTCATTTAATGATTACTTAAACTATCACTAAGTAAAGGTTCTTTTTATGATATCTTTACTTAGTGTCAGTTTAAGTAATCATTAACGTCTCTGAGAGCGGTGGTAAGTGCCTCAAATCCTAGAAATTTAGAGTGTAATATTAAATGTTGTATTATTATAAAAGTAATTTCAAGAGATCAATGTCCTAATAACACATAAGTCATGTCCCCATTACCTAAGGGATGATACCCAATTGAATTAAGGGATATTTTCAAGATTTTTAATTTACATAAGATCGGACGAGTGCAGGTACCTTTTGCCTTTATTTGAAATAAATATTAGGTGCTCGACCTTCGAGAAGATTAGCTTTCCATTTTTTGTTACGTTTTTCATGTTACACTAACTTTTACACGCGACTTCGTTTATATTTTACTTCATAAAAGGCCGTACGTACGTACTAAGACTTCTTTGAGTGCTATCTAACCAGCCCCCCTAGACAAGTGGTAAAACATTTGACGAACAGCCCCCTAGACAAATTGCATAACGCTTGACGAATAGAAATCAAATAGAATCATTAATGTATGGGGATGACATAATATTTAGACTATGTTTATTTTTCATTTTATTCGATTTCAAGCGTTTTACCACTTGTCTAGGAGGGCAGAAATTGAATAGAATGAAAAATATATAGGTTTGACTTATGTCATCTATAACTAAACTTAATCGAAACATTATATATTTCCCATATATTTATAATTCTATTCGATTTCTACTTGTCAAGCGTTTTGTCACTTGTCTAGGGCTGAGGCCCTAGAAAGTAAGAGAGACGAGGACGAAGACAAAAGAACCAACAAAATATCGAAGTTTTTTGTCCTTATGATCTTCTAATGACACAAATCTTAGTCCAAATAAGTAAAATGGTGATGATTAAGCATTAAAAATGCGTGTAGCAGAAGGATAAATATAAAATAAATATAGCAGACGTTGACTAGATTTATTCAGTTCCGTAAATACTGCGAGTACACAAATGTATCGCAAGCGATTATCGGTTCCTTGAAAACGAAGCGGATAGCGAATAACAACTGGTAGGTACTCTTAGAGTATGAAACAGATAAGGTGTAGAATATGACTATTGAAGTATAATAAAGTTCTACTTGTTAACGTCGTAATAAAAGATCGACAGATATTGTGCTGACATTTTGATATTTTTTAATTAGTGCATGCGTCAGCGGTGCAAAATATGGGGACCGCAGTCTGTTAATTGTTTTGAGTTCATAAAAGCTTGCAGTATAAGATTCTGGATGTTGCCGGAAAGATTTATGGTCCATTTCTTTTATGCCCTATCCAAGGTATATTACATAAGGAAATTACTAGTATATCGATTCAACAAAATGCTTTGGAGCCATTTAATTGATTGTTTGATGCAAGTGACAGAATTTGCCTAAATTCAATCTTGCGCACCCTAGATACCCTAAATGATCAACATCATTTACATCCATATTAAATTGCTAATCCCTACACCGCGGCATGACCGGCTCCCATGTGAAAATTAGCTTACGAATTTACGATGATACGAAGAGCTTTTCTTTTTCATACTCAGATGAAAATAATCGAAGGAATGTATTTACACTGCAAATATTAAACTGTTAGTGTATTAGAAATAGAAAATATTGATATAGATAATACTCAGTTATTAAAATAACCTTGCAGAGGTTTATTATATATTATAAATACAAGCGTACCTTCGGCCCGCGAGATAGTCTGCATGAAACCGAATTTCATAGTTTTTAATTTATTACTATTATTTCATTTTTCATTTTTTTTTTAAAAACGTCGCCCCACACTAGCAATTTCTCCTGTATCGTGGGTGCGTTTCACAAACATGAAATATCACATACACAAACACCCAGACTCGGGACAAACATCTGTGGATCACACAAATTTTTGTCCCGTGCGGGAATCGAACCCACAACCCCTAGCGCAGCAGTCCAATCGCTTACCACTGCGCCAATCAGGTCGTCAGATAATATTATAACTTTATTTTTTGCAAGGAACCCTTATTTTCTTTTAAAAATCGTCACCCGTCAAAATTGACCTAGCCGTTACGGAGGTAATGGACATTTTGGATGGAAAGTATTTTTATTCACATTATTTCACTAGCGTAAACTTACAAAGAACGATAATTCTCTATCAAAATATTAGTCAGGTCATCAGACCCACAATTTAATCCAGCTCCTGTCTCCATTCTACAAGATTATTCACGAGCCTGACAAAGTGTTCAGATCAAAGTAATTTCAACAGATGACTTCCTTTTAGAAAGCTGTCTACATAATAGCCGTACTTGGGCCCAGATCCAGGATTTACTTTGATCAAAATATATGTAGTTACTTACTTGGAATTTGTCTGCGTCAGAATTCTGGTGATCTTTGAAATATTATGTACGTGCTTCGGACCGCAACTTCCCAGCGTGGAAATTTTTTCGTGTCTTTTTCGGGATTCAAATAGCCTACACTGAAGGTCTATTCTGAATATTGGAGAGAGATTTTTTGAATTCGGATGAATAGTTTCGGAGAAGCAAGAAGTAAAAACGGGGAGGCCTATGTTCAACAGTGGACGTCTTTGGCTGATGATGATGATGATGATGAAGAAGTACCTCCTAAATACAAATTGATATCTTTAAGTATAGATAGGGGTACGTAGCATAGAATAAAAAACTTGCTTTGCTTGCTGAATAAAATAAGCATTTTGACCAAAAAGCTTATCTTTTTGAGACCGATAAAGCCTTACCGATTTTACTGACATGCATAATGTATTAAACTGCCTCCTTAGTTTACGTTGTGGAAGCGAGACGCCGCTATGTGCAGTGTAATGCGGCGTCTCGCTTACACAACGTAAACTGTCCTGCTTTAAGAGTTCATGGTAAGGGGGCTACAAATCTTCAGATTATCGATGAACATAACCGCAAACTAATAAGTAAGCTATATTCTCACCTTAATTACTCACCGTACCACTTAATACTAGTTGGGAGGCTTCTTATAAACTGTTAATGAGTTAAGAACTTGTTACCTAATACTCCTTCGAAGAAAATTTATATTTTCACTCTATCAAACGCGCTATTTAATATTTTAGTCTTTATTTCTGTTGGTATACGGTCGTTTTTAGAGTTGATGAACCGCAAAATGAATTTGCTATTACTGCATGTGATCTAAATTATGTTAGAGGCCAACAAACAATACAATAAGTATTTAAGTTGGGAACAAATAAAAATTACCCGAGTTAAAGAACTAGGGAATTCTGTCGCATTTAATATGAATTATAACTTATTATAGGGTATATTTGTTAGATTAGAGTCGTAGAATTTTGGCGAGTGATGATACTGCCTCCTGAGGTTTTTGGTAAGTAGTATAAGCACTGATAGCCAAGTGGTATGCCCGTTGGACTGCCAAGTAAAAGGTTGCAAGTTCAAAGCCTGGCACGCACCAATGTCTTTTCGAATGTACGTATCATATATTACATATCAGTTGCTAAAAACGGTGAAAGAAAACATCGTGAGGAAACCGGCACACCTAAGAGATTTTTCAACGGTGTGTAAAACCATGTCACAGACCTACAGGCGGTTTAAACTCTGACACCAGGTTGTACATCAATCATAAAATAATAAGAGGATGTGTGAATCTCATGGTTAGCTGTCGTTATTTCCGACCACTAGACCAACGAGGCAGTCCATAAAGGGAATACGTCATAATCATTATCCAAACATTCGAAGAATTCAACCTTCTCCGACGAATGCCGATGCCAAATTGATTTGCGATTCGACCTTTAATACTATTTGTCTTCCAATGACGTCACTAAACGAAAACAGGAATTTCATTTAAATAGAAAAAGATGGTTGTAAAAGAATCTCTTGATTCCATTAGTGAGCTTGGTACACGGGTTTACTTAGCGTTTCACGTTAATTTATAGTTGAAGGAGTTTCGGAACTTGATACTTGAGTGAATGCTGTGAAATTAATGTGTGTTTACTGTTTACTATACAAATATATTTGTGTTTATGCATGTTCTTGAAATGTGGCAAAACGCTTGTTGGATAGAATTGAAATTTTTGTCATAGATTACAAGTTATCCCCATATTTTTTTTCAATTCGTTTATTGGTCATGCTATTAAATTTCTATTTGACAGGCTACTTGGCTAGAGCCCCTGGTTAGGCAAGTTTTATGCTTGATTTTACAAGTTAGATTGGATAGATTCAATTAGGCTAATCCTTTTTTTCAAATGATTAAAACCTTTTCCGACGCAGTCTCCAGCTCTAAAAGGTTATAATCATTATTTTTTATTGGTAGTAAGAAACTTGTATTGGTAGTGATTACGAATCAATGTGAATCACTAGTTCTTAATACTTTATTTTATAATTAAAAAGCAGTTTTATTCTTCTCTTCAGACTTAAGGCAAAATAACTGCAAATTAATCATGTTAAAAACTGGCGTTACACGTCAACGCGGAAAAAGGCATAATTTTAAAGTTCCTCTTTTGCCAAAACAAAATATTTGTTTCCCAACGTCTGCAGTGTTTTGCAATTCAAATCTAATCAGGAAATATTAGCACATTCAATGGAGACTGTTTTTATGGCAGTTTTAATTTGGTCTCATTTCTCAAAATATTTGCCAAGCTTTGCGGTGACAAAGTTAATAAGCAAGCATCTTAAAGTTTGGAGTCATCAGCATCATCCACAGCTTTCAAAATCCCACTGCTAGGTATAAGCTTGCCTTAAACAATGCCATCCGCCGCGGTCCTGTGCCAATCTAACGACCTGATAGGTGCAGTGGCTAAGCGATTGGACTGCTGCGCTAAGGGTTGCGGGTTCGATTCCCGCACGGGACAAAAATTTGTGTGATCCGCAGATGTTTGTCCCGAGTCTAGGTGTTTGTGTATGTGATATTTCATGTTTGTGAAACACACCCACGATACAGGACAAATTAGTGTGAAGGTCTCGACACGAATTTAAAATACATTTCCCAAATGTAATAAACATAGGATGAAAGTAAGCGTAAATACTCGTCTACCTTTTTCCCAATCTTATGAGTAAATTCATATACTTAGTTCGGCATTGTTGGAGTCGAGTACATATTTATTCTAAAAGCATTGCTTTAGGTAAAGGCAAGCGGCTAGTGGTAATACGCTAAGTAATTGACCAGAACTTCCTAATTTCTTACACTTGATTGAAAATGACGAAAAGATAAAGAATTAAAACGATTTCAGCAGCGAGATAGGTCGATGATATAACAAAGATTGCGGGGCGCACCTGAATAAGATTTTTTTTAATATTTCGCCCTACCCTAGTAGTTTCTCCAGTATCGTGGGTGCGTTTCACAAACTTGAAATATCACATACACACACACCCAGACTCGGGACAAACATTTGGGGATCGCATGTTTTCCCGTTCGTGAATTTAACGACCCTTAGCGTAGCAGTTTATGCTATAATTGGGGCTCGTAGCTATGCGGCTACCCGGTAGATCAGTCGATCTGCGAGGTTAAGCCGTACTCCTACGTACAGTCTTGTGATGGGTGACCGTTTTCACATGTCGAGACCCCACCGTGCTTCGGAAGTCACGTTAAGCCGTTGGTCCTGCGCCTGATCTCTCTCCGGTCGTGTCGATCTACCGTCCCATCGGATTATTAGAGTGAGGGAATAGGGAGTGCACCTGTGTCTGCGCGCATACTTGTGCACTATAATATCTCCTGCGCAGATGGCTAGTCTCAGGTGAGACAGGCCGCCGTGACCGAAATTCGGTCAGGAGGACATTATTTTTATTATTATTATGCTATAATAATGATCAATCACATTAGAGTGAACAACACACACACTCACAAGAACATTAGAATGTTTAAGTATATATATATGAAGGTAGATACTTAGATATATTATTCCTAAAAGTGTATAATTTCCAAATCCACGCTCTTAATACATGCAAAACCGTTTTGTATTCTCAATGGAGTGATATTTCATTATTTTCGGCTCGATTATAACGAGGAAACGATACTTTGCGGATAATATTGAAATCTGTTATGAAATTCAAATGGGTATTGTTGAAAAGTTTGTGCTCAATACATGTACTCTTGTAGCTGAACGATTATTCTAGATAATACTCTGTTTATAGAAGTATTATATAAGTAAATATAAAATTATTAAAAATATATTAAATAAGTTAGTATCGTAAAGTTCCTCAGTCTTCTTCCTATCATATGGTTGATGAACAACCTGGTGTCAGAGTTTTTAAACCGCTCGTAGGCCTCTGACATGGCTTTACACACCGTTGAAAAATCTCTCAGGTATGCCGGTTTCCTCACGATGTTTTCCTTCACCGTTTTTAGCAACTGATAACTAGTGTATAGTACGCACATGAATTTGAAGAGACATTGGTGCGTGCCGGGGTTTGAAGTAGCGACCTTTGACTTGGCAGTCTAACGGTCATACCACTCGGCTATCAGTTACTCAGTAAACAGTGACCTTTACAAATATTTATTGTGCTTAATAATATTAGTAAATTAATTAGGAGGTTTAGTACAATTTTAATTCATTTAATTACGGCCTGTGTAACCGTCAAAAGCATGCGTTCGTGTTAATTTCCGTGACGTAATTTTACTATAATTATGAAACGCGATAAGTCGTTTAAATATTGGTACAATCTTAATAAAAATACAAAAAAGATACTACGACGCTGCTCGTAACTAACTTCAGCCAACGCAGCTTAGTATATTTTAGCATACTTTAGTTTGTTTGTCATTTTGTACGCGGTTAATGGCAATAGGCTTTCACCAATACGCTTGCACCAATAACACAACTGCCGAAATATGGGTGCCTAATTACCAATACAATACGCTTCTATCATTCCTTATGGGATACAGACGTGATATAATGTTATTGTTTTGTTGTATCCTAAAAGTTATCGTTGTAATAGTCTAGTATAAAGTTTGTGCGTGCGTATTTTATAAGTGAGTATGGAACAGCGAAGGTGGGCCAATATTACCAGAAAATGGATACCCAACGCCTGCCGTCGGCGATCAGGCAGACCGAAAAGGCGATGGCGAGATTATTTTGACATCGTTTTCGGGAAAGACATGGCCCGAAATGGCATTGGACAGGGTTTTGTGGAGGCATAATGGGGAGGCTTTAACCCAGCAGTGGGACACTGAACAGGCTGATTAAAATAAAGTTTGTTTTTGTAACTTTATTTACCTGACCAATACACAGTCGACAGCGTAAACACAGGTGAGTGAGTACAAGAAGTTTTCATTGTTTAGTTAGAACATTTATCTTCATTAACGGTCTCCTAATAGCAAAACAAAATCATTAGGGCGGGTTGCTTCAAACAGTTAACGTACCATACGTGCGTCAAAAAATAACGATTACTAAAGATCTTTAACGTAGATAAAATATGAAGTGTTGTTTCATGGCATAAATAACCCAGTTATCAACGTTATTAGGGATGCAAGTCGAAACCAAACTTTTTCGTTATAAAGGCTGCTAGAAAACCAAATTGGTATCGCCATTTTTAACATTTACGTGTGCGTCAAGTGAAGCTGAAGCAACCCGCCTTTAGTCGCCTGTCATTGGTAATGATACTCGTTCGGACAAAGTGTTATTGAGTTTTCCTTTTGGTAACTGCTAAGAACAATCTAAAAATATCTATGTATTATTCTTACTTCGTAGTAAACTGTCAGCTATTGTATTAAATAAGAAATTCATGACTGTATTTCTAGTAGTGATAAAAGTATATCTAGATATTGTGTAACATTCACAGAAATACTCAAAGATTTTTAAGAGAACTCAATTCTTAGTTAAGCTCGCCTGTGTACATGAAATTACATGTTACGATTTTTTAATTATGTTTTGTGTCGATAAAGAATTACCTAGTATACAGAATTAATTTCGTAGGTACTTAGGTAAATAAGTTGCTAACTTTATCATATTTGTAGTATACCTACTTGTAGAGCATTGTATTTTATATTGTAACTGAAAGAAATTAACAGTTGTAATTAATTGCAGCTAAGTTGTGACAAAAATTAGTGAAACGAAGAAGTGCCTACAGTTTTATCTTACAGTGCTAAAGCCAGACCGTGTGAGCTCCATATGCAGTAAAGAACGAGACTTGCTTGTTTTACGTTACATGTTTTGTTGATTAAATACCAGAGGCATAATGTCTTCAATAACGTCACTCCTTCAAAACTATCCAGTCTAATCTTTGCACTACTAAAACAGCGATACAAGTCACTTTATGTGCCTACATGAAAAGGCCTTCACGATTCGGACCCGGCCCGGGAAATATATTAAGATTTAGTGACACTGCCATGACCTTCGACCGAGGTCCGGGACCATTGGCCCGACGGAATTTATCCTTGTTCGGGTCAGCACGTAACGACCGAAGAATCTTTTGTTAATATTTCCTGATTAGAGGTTGGTTTGTCGTTTATCTATGGCGATGTGGTTTTGTGTGTGACGTTATAATGTACTAAAAAATACCTCGTTTTTTTTAAAATAAATAAACGTCGCTCCAGACTATAGTAGTTTCTCCTGTATCGTGGTTGCGTTTCACAAACATTTAATAACACGTACACAAACATTCAGATTTGTGACAAATATCTGCGGATCGCACAAATTTATCTCCCGTACGGGAATCTAACCCGCAACCAACAAACCAGCAGTCCAATCGCTCAGACACGGCGTCAATTGGGGCGTCAAAAATATTATTCGAAAGAGGAGTATAAAATGTATATTTTCTGTATAGGCATGATTTCTGTGCATTTCATATTTCACGTTGTGAAAAGCAAATAACGGTAGGAGTCTGCTTGTGACCACGGCCGGTGCAATTCGATTGAAACGTCGAGCCAAAATTAAAATCTAGTGTTCGCGTTAATTCCCATGTCGTAATTTATTTTTATAATTATTAAAGGATTCCTCGCGATGTTTTTCGTTACCGTTAGTCAGTGGTGTCTATGAATATCTAAGAAAGTGTTTTATGACATTGAAAAAGTCACATTGATACTTGCCTGGGTTTGAACCTGCAACCTTGTGCACACAAATCCGGCATGTCAACCACTAAGCCGTCACTACGTATAAGCTTCTAATAATTAATTATATTCTATTCGTCTATCTCTTTTTCTTCTATTCTTCTATATTCTAATAATGTAGTTAAATGTTTTACAATACCAACAATAGCAAATAACATAAAAATATGTATTTAATAAAAACTTCAGCCTCAATCAACGTTGCTATTGGCGACCGTCCAGATTATTGGAGGACTCAAATATCTGACTAACGAACGATGATGTAATCTAGAGTTTCGCCTATTATGAGACCTTAAAACTTTATCAATTTGCTTTCTACAAGTGGTGTCTAGTTGTGGATAAGTTAAATTCTACTCCATTATAGTCGGCTTCGTAATATTCGCTTGTTAAGACTGAACATTTTCTGGAATTAATATTAGAAATAATTATTACTTTGACCTCGATCGCAGACGTTTGAAAGACGCTATAAATAGATATTTTGGCCATAAAACAATGGAAATCTAAAAGGTTTTTTAATTATGTTGTATAGAAATACGATTATATTTACAATTAAATGTAGGTTCGAATAGGTACTTGTGTCACTTGCCCTCGCGGCAAAATTGAGAGAGGCACTGGGTGCCGAGGACGTCCTGGTCTCCAGGCCTATTAAGTGCGCAGAGATGCGCATTTCGGGCTTGGACGACTCCGCGACGTCCGAAAGTGTCGTCGCCGCAGTCGCCCGTACGGGTGGCTGCACAGCCGACGAGGTCAAGGCGGGGGAGGTACGTCACACCCCCTCTGGCCTTGGCAGCGTATGGGTGCGCTGCCCTGTGGCAGTCGCTCAAAAGGTGGCCCGAGGCAGGCTTCTTGTCAGATGGGTCTCGGCGCAGGTAAAACTGCTCGATGCCAGACCCACCCGATGTTTCCGTTGTCTGCTCAACGGGCACGTGCAGCACTTTTGCACGTCCGAGGAGGAAAGCCGCACGCAGTGCTACCGCTGCGGCGAGGTCAGCCACCTGGCCAAGTCGTGCGCCAGGGATCCGCACTGCACAGCCTGTGCTGCTGCGGGTCGAAAGGCCGACCACCCGATCGGCACCAAACCCTGTGGGGCTAGTGTGCCCCAAAAGGGTAAGGACCCCTGCTCCAGCTGCCACGGGTGGAGAGGTTGTGCCCATGTCTGCCTGATATGGCCCACCTCTCCCTCTGGTGACGCGCACCCATGCGCCAAAGGGTCAGTGAGGGGACGGACTTGGCGTCCCCTCACTGAGCAGAGGCCTGCGGAGGCTGGGTTGGGAGACCCACCTCTGCATTGCACTGGCCTCTGCACTGAAGTCCTGTACCCCCCTACCTCTACATAGGGGGGAGCGAAGAATCCGCCCCACTTTACAGGGCGGATAGCGCTGGTGGGGTTGGCGGTAGAATACTATAGCAATCCCGCCTCCCCGCCACTTATGCGCCGAAGCAGGCAACATGTGAGGTTTTTAGTGGGTAGGCCCTCGTGGATCTTATTGGGTTCATGGGGGAGAGTCCCATATATCCCCGTCGCCTCGCAGCGCGGCGGGGAATGCGTAAGGCATTTCCCTCACGTTAAAAAAAAAAAAAGGTCCTTGTGACACTTAGCTGAGCTGCGTCACGGATCGGCAAAGGTCGCGTGATAGAATACGGCTCGTGTCCATCATTTTTCAAATTCCGTTTATCAATTTGAAAATTCAATTGCCTAAATAAGCATAGTATGAGCTATGCTAATTGCTGAATGATATTAAAAATCATGTCTATTAAGATTAGTCAAGACTTCAATTGGTTAATATTGCTCAATGATTGTTAACATTATTGATATTTCGATTGCCAAATTGATCAGGGTATTAGGAAGTTAAACAAGGAGCTAGATTCAACGGCTATAAATAACTATCTTGCCTTATTGCTAATTGTTTAGGTTTGAAGGAAATTGATTTCCTTCCCTTTAACCTAAACAATTAGCTATAATGCAGGTTCGAATTTGGATCAACATTTCTGTATGTAAACAGGGAGAAATAATAAACTTTGATTGGCAGTGGTACAAGATTTGCAAATACAATTTACAACAGTGGTTTTTAACCTACATTAAATCCCTATTTTTAGTAAATGTCTACCCTTTCTTTTTACCTTCCCCATATTAAACATACTATAAAATAATCATCATCATTATTAACCGTAAGACGTCCACTTCAACAGTGGACGTCGAAGGTCTCGGACGACGAAGGCCTCCCCCTTTTAAAAGGAGGGAGGTTGCCATAATCCCCACGCTTAGCAAGCGGCTTGCGGATCGCAGTGTTTATGGTCAAGTTATAGAATACGCTGCTGCCCATCTTCTGGATTTTCCCTTAGTCGCCTCTTACGACACCCACGGGAGGAAAGAGGGTGGTCAATTCTAGGCCGGTATAAAAAATAAACACTTAAAATCTTAACTGTGTGCACGAACACGGTTCAGCTGAAAATGTCTTCCTAAATGTTTCATTCCCGTCATTTTTCCACACCAGAAGTTAGTATGTACTTTACGGGCTCATGATTTGGGGGCTGTCTTTATGTGATTGACGTTCAAATATATTAAGACCACTTCAAATAAAATATGATTTTTTATCTTCCTTTCTTATCCCGACTTATTAATTGTCTTCTGAATCATTTCCCTGCTTCTGGAGACCATCATCATCAATTTTTACGTGACTTACTGCCAGTTCCTCCCTTAGACGCCACTTTGTGTCTCTTCTTGTGTTCTTTATAAACAAAATCGTGAATAAAAGCTTCACATCCTTTTAAATAAACAAAGATACTTTATTTAATGAATTTAAATTGTTTGCAGTTGCCAAGAGTTTATGAATACGGATTTCGGTGGAGGCTAAGTCTTCGCTTGTGTGCACTCAAGTTAATCCTTATTGAAATGGCCGGGTCTACACTGCTTTGACAAACAGTTGTGGCTTCATAATCTGGCATTTAATTTAGTTAGTTTCGCTTAACAACTTGTAATATTACAAACGCATTTCCTGAAATTAGTTCGGTATATGAAGCCGGTTCTGCAATATTATATATATAGTAGGTATAGGTTTGCTTACGGAATTCTGAAACGGAGAGTTTAACATTTTATTTTATTTATTCGGGAAAATAAACAGTTATACAATAAAATCTTATACTAAGTTATAAATATACAAAAGTAATTAATGTATAACCTACGACATTTTCTACAACATATTAAAAGTTATATTTTACAGTGCGCTATTCTAAGCTGATAAAACATAAAAATAGTTAACACTTAACTTAATCACAGACAGGCATGCAAACACCAGAGAAAGAGAGAGAGAATGAATCAATATTAAACTAACTATTATAATCTAAACACAAAACATGATACCTATAATATAAAATTGTATACGTAGACATACTAAATTCCTTAATAATTTGTCAATATTAAAACTATATCATTGAAATATTATTTACGGAAAAACAAAACTGTAGTACCAATTTGGGTGCTCGTTGTGTACCTACATGATAATTTTATTAAGCCCACAATTCACGGAATGAACACAAATAATTTCAAAAACATATATTAAAGTATTTGACGTATGTTATGTTGTCATTAAAATTCATACAACACATGCATACTTATTTATTACGAATGCTACATAACATAACATAACATCACGCCTGTATTCCCCGAAGGGGTAGGCAGAGGTGAACATATAGTACACCCACATTTCGCCAGTTATGTTTTTAAGTCCCAATGTAATAGGGGGCAAGCCTATTGCCATCATCCGGGCACAAATCCAGACTCCGTGCTGCTACTGGGAATTACCTAATGGAAAACTCAGTAACACTTTGCCCGACCCGGGATTTAAACCCAGGACCTCTTGCTCAGCAGTCGCGCTTAGCGACCACTAGACCAACGAGGCAGTCTACGAATGCTGATGTTTTATAATTCACTTTTGGTGTTGACTGTACCAACATGAAGTCAAGTTGTGGTTTTTATCTATACGGTACTTATAGAGAAAACAAGGTACCTACATAACTACCTGATGATTAGGTGATGTTCACAGTAACGTTATAAAGGCAAAAGTTTGTGAGTGTATCTGTGCGTTTGTGTGTTTGTATGTTTGTTACCTCCTCACGCTCGAACAGCAGGACCGATTTTGATAAAATTTGGTTTGGAGGTAGCTGAAACCCTGGTTTAACATGTAGATTTTTTATCCCAAAACAATGTAACGGGTAACATCGTTGGGCGTAGCTAGTATTTCATAATCCACTTTTGGTGTTGAAATTTTTAACCGTCATGTTGTTTTACCGTCAGGGTTTAAAGGCTTGGCTTCAGGGTTTAAAATGCTTCTTGTTATGGTACTTAAGCCAAGCCAAGAAATGTTAGTATAGACACTTAATCTTAAGCCCAGAATTCTATTCTATATTTACTTATCTGACCTATAAAACTGCTGTAAAGAAAGCACTAACATTCGTATGGCGTAGAAACCAGACGCTATTATTACGGCACTATATGTGTGTATTGTTAAGAATTATAGTACCTACTACCTATTACCTAGGTACCTATTTCAGATTTTCGCTGAAGAAATTCTGAGACTAATAAAGAACCATTTCTTAGCGCGCATTGAGATGAATTGCACCAACGCAACGCGAAGCGAAAAAGTCTGGGTCTTTTTCTCGTGGCGTGGCGTACCGAGTTGGTGCGCTTTAATTAAACCATTAAAATCCATCGAGGCAATGAAGCTCGAGGCGTCCCAGAGAAATGAATCGACTGTCTTGGAACCTGCAATGAAATTATTCATACAAATATACATAGGAGGAGTAGGAATATATAATTTAGTTCCCACTTACCTCCTAAAGACTAATATGCCAAAAGCGAGGGAAATAAGGGACGGGATGAGACGGAAGAAACCGGGCTTACTTTTCAAGGCATAATTTTTAATGTAGTTATAACGGTCACCCATCTAAAGGCAAACCAAGGTAAGCACTGCTTAACCTCGCAGATTGCCAGCGAGGCAGCTATGTAGCGACGAATTTTTAAAATTCTTGGCGTACTAATACAGATAGCGAAATTGTCAATACTTTTTTGTTACAAACTTTTTATATAAAACAATCGAAATCTTATTGTAACAGTTTAATCCCGTTTCCACTCACAAATCATTATATACCTTACTTAAGACTTATTTTTCTTCTGACAAACAAAGTTCAAGGGCATTAAAAGTGGAATAGTGATGAGAGAACGTCAGAAAAACAATAATGCTCTGGTTGTTACGACTGGCTGGTGGTCATTAATCATGAGCGTGAAATGGAATGCACCCGAGAAAATACACGCTTTATTAAAACGATAAAGCTCTGGGCTATGTCACGAATAAACAACTACGATAGTTTTACTCGATGTTTTGGCAGAATTGTCTGGCAATAAATGTGTCTAAATTTCATAATTATCATGTAACTGATCTTTGGACAATCATTTGTCTAATAAACTATTATAATTATTATGCCTATTATTGTCTCTTCCTAGTATGCTATATTTTTAGGCGAAAAATTAGCTTTAAAGCGACTTAGGTTTCACATCCATAGGCATAGGTATAGATCTTAGATTATCTAGATGGAGTCTGGCGCTACATTGAAACAAAAATCAACGTGCCAATTGTATTTTATTTTTTGGATTAATGCGTGACAGCTACGTCTTACATAAGTATATAATTTATTTAACATACGGGTGATAGGATACATATTTATTAATATTCAATCGGCCTATGTAATCTACACACCTTGATAGCTCATTTCGCCATTTTTATTACGTTATTTTATGATAGAAAAACAAGCGTCTCCATTGACAACGCAATTGACACTGTTGGCGCCAAAAAGCTGTAGGGTAAGTTTTTAGCGCCAATTGTGAGGAATTGGCGCTAAAAAATATTGACGCTGTCAGGGTCTTGACACTCCATCTAGACATATATATAATCAAAGGTATAGATGTAGGTATGTATTTTAGGTACAAGGATTCAGGTTCAAACTCAGACACATAGTTATTTTGATGACACCACTGACTAATCTCGATTTAATTGTGGTTGAGCTTATTTCATGGTACTTAATAACTAACGGATAATGGGTGTGTAAAGGTTTGCACGGCAGTAACTGTACGAAGAAGTATCTTTGGAGGTCACAAGCGAAACCGCGTTTGACGTCAAAATGAAATGATATTTGAGATGATTTTCATATTTTTACTTTTCAATATATTTTGCTACTTGTTTAAGATACAGATAATGTGTACGAATCGGTGCTCCTAAATGTGGTAATTTTGATGTATATGAAATGAACTTACAATGAAAGGAAATCGCAACGATTTGAACAAAAAAAATTAATGAAAACCAAAGCGCCAGCGCCTCGATTGCCTCTGTTTCACCTTACATATTACAAACAACGCCCAATTTATTTGCTTGAAACTGTTTACTCAACGCAAACTATCTAGTCTGATAGACGCAAGTTTCGCTTGACTTTAAATTAATGTTATTCAAGAACTAGTAGATACTGTTATTTGGTTAGGATACGTCAATACTTTAGAATAACATCGCGTAGGCAATTATAGCCTATCCCGACGCCGACGACGTCGAGGAGACGATTAACACGTTAGAACAAGCTGTAGTTTGGTACAATAGTTTGGCTACGAAAAATGAGGGTTATTTCTTCAATCACATCTCACTTATCGCACTAATATTATAAAGGTGAAAGTTTGTGAGTGTGTTTGTTACCTCTTCATGCTCAAACGGCTGGACCAATTTTAATAAAATTTGGTATGGAGGTAGCTGACACCCTGGATTGACATATAGGCTATTTTTATCCCGAAGAAAGTAGCGGGTGAGACGGCGGGGCGCAGTTAGTTTCATATGTTTCTTATCATATAAGTTGCATGTTAATATAGACAAGTGGAAGGAGGAAGAGAGGCCTTTGCCCTGCAGTAGGACAGCTAAGAGAAACCTACCACGAAGTAACCGAACTCGGAATGTGAGGATTGTAAGAGTGAGGTTCCATACAGGTTTCAAAAGGATAATAATACTAATATACGTCGCAATTGGCATATACACATTTTACCGTATAACTTTATTATAATTATAACGTCACAATTAATAAATTATCAGTAGCTTAAAACGGTGAAGGAAAACATCGTAAGGAAACCGGTGTGTAAAGCCTTGTCAGAGGCCTACAGGCGGTTTAAACTCTGACACCAGATTGTTCATCAACCATACGATAAGAAGAAGACCGTATAACGTAGGTCTTATTGTGGCAAATGTGGCAAATGGCATTCCTATTGCTATTTCACAACTAATAATAAATATTTAACTTGTTTTCATCTGGCTGAAGACTTTTGCAAGTCTCGCCAAGTAGGTGCCTAGTTAAGCATTCATGACTCTTCTTAGAATTAGCTGCGAGAGATAAACCTAATCGAACAGAACGACAAATGAAATTAAGGGACGGTCGCGTCGGAACTTGGATAGAACGCTAATTCCAGACTTATAAAAAGAAATTTCCCAGTATACCTTCCTAATTTGAAACCTACAAATTAACAATAGCCGCCTGCGTACTGCTCTCAAATAACACTCAAACCTCGGTACGATGACCCAAGAAAAAAGGGGTGAAAACACCAAGGCCATTCATATTCAAAACATGTGTAACGACATGAGCTATTAAAGTAAGTTGAACGTATTAAAAAAGTAATTTTTACCTCAATACAGATAAAGCCACGTCCATAAAGTTAATAGCACACTAAAAAGTAGTCATTTACATGAAACTGCGTTTAAAATATTAATAACTATAACAACGTTGTGAATTTCATTTGAAATAAAAATTCGTTTACGTTCGAAATGAAGTGAATTATAATATTTTGACAAAATTAATGGTTCCCCTAAAATTTGTTTTTGACGACGAAATATTATGGCAGTGGTAGGCAGATGGGTACATACAGTAGTACATACACCTACATCTCGCCATTTGTCAGGTCCTATTTAATAGGGGGGGACCTATATCCAGTCTCCGTACTGCTGCTAAGAATTACCTAATGGGAAAACCTAATAACGCTTTACCTGACCCGGGATTCGAACCCATGACCCCATGCTCAGCAGTGGACCAACGAGGCAGTTTTCGAAATAAGGTATTCTACTTAACGTATAGTTGATGAACAACCTGGTGTCAGAGTTTAAACCGCCTGTAGGCCTCTGACATGGCTTTACACACCGTTGAAAAATCTCTCAGGTGTGCCGATTTCCTCACGATATTTTCCCTCACCGTTTTTTGCAACTGATAATTAATTTATAATACGCACGTGAATTCGAAAAGACATTGGTGCGTGCCGGGGTTTGATCTTGCGACCTTTGACTTGGCAGTCCTACGGTCATACACTCGGCTATCAGTGCTTCTTAATAAGGTATTAGAAACACCCAATGACACTTTGCCCGACACGGGAATCGGTCTCAGAACCTCATGATAAGCAGCCGTGCTTGTGACGACTGTACCAACGAGGCAGTCTTTAATGTACTTAGTAAATACAATTTAAACACATAGGCTTGCTATATAACACTTGACTTTGTTAACTATCTTCAGATCTTTATCACTGTTTATGTCAAATCAAACGCCTTTGATCATATTCAGGCTAGAGCTGAAACAGCAGACACAATTAAAAGAGGTGTTGTGCCGTATTACGTAATGAATAAAGTTTAAATTCGCTTAATATAATTTTATTAAATTAATGTAAATCAAAAAGGGATATGGGCACAGCCTTTTAAAGTCTTAAAGTTAGGGCAACAAAGAAGTAACTTAACTGTATTCAAGTAGAAATAAAACAAGGCTAGACTAAATAAAAATTTGTGAGCCAGTCCCAAATAAAAGGGCGTCTATTGGACAAAGTTATTAGACAGTTATGTCAGAACTTCGTGGAACTTCAACGAAAATACATCAGACTACTTCTTCTTCTTATCGTATGGTTGATGAACAACCTGGTGTCAGAGTTTAAACCGCCTGTAGGCATCTGACATGGCTTTACACACCGTTGAAAAATCTCTCGGGTGAGCCGGTTTCCTCACGATGTTTTCCTTCACCGTTTTTAGCAACTGATAACTAATTATAATACGCATATGAATTCGAAAAGACGTTGGTGCGTGCTGGGGTTTGAAATTGCGACCACTCAGTTTTCATAGCACAAGATAAAATTAAAAAATACCTTTTTTTTAAACGTCGCTCTTGTACCTACTTCTCCTGTATCTTGGGTGCGTATTACAAAGATGAAATATCACATACACAAATACCCAGACTCGGGACAGACTTCTGTGGATTACACAATTGTTTGTACCGTGCAGGAATCGAACCCGCAGCGGTAGTCAATCTTATTTAACATGATGTTTATCAACATCGTATACCTACGTTTATTCATAATTTTACCGTTTTGTGGTCTATCGAAGAAACTGTCTGCTAGCGTCTACCGGCTGCTTTGTTAAGCTAACTTATATAAATGAATAAACACTAAGTACAATCTTGTTCATCAATGTCAAAATTAATCTTGGTTTTAGGACAAAATAATGAAACAAAGAAGATCTTATTTTAAAAGACGACGGGCTCCGATAACATTTTAAAAGTAAACAATAATTTATAACAATAATTACAATAATCCCAATAAAAATATTATTAATGATTGTTTACTTTTGAAATTTTATCGAAATCTATTCAGCCGTTTCGTGTGATTGAATAACTAATCCAAACTCACACACATTCGCATTAGAATTGAAATTGACAAAAAGATGTACAACGTTCGCCAACCTGAATAAAATACAAGCTAGCATTTACCTATCAGGCTACGTACTCTAGACTTGATTTAACCGCATTTTATTTCTCCTAACAACGGAATTACAAAGAGATTCTTTTTCAAAAAAATCCAGAGAAACCCGTAATTAATAGGGGTCTCGAAAACTCATACCGTTTTAAAGAAGGATTAATTTCGGAAAAAGTTTGTTTAGTTAATTAAAAGGTTTGAAGGTTTATCCTTTGCTACTTATCGAGGGTTACCGGTGAAGCGTACCTTGCTTTTTATAAGCGTTTAATTCAGTAATACAAACTTAAAGTCCGATTTAATAATATGTGTTATTTTATATAAATTTTTTGTTTTCTTTTTTAAACGTCGCCCGACCCTACTAATTTCTTCTGTATCGTGGTTGCGTTTCACTAATATGAACAGCACTGATAGCCGCGTGTTATGATCGCTGTACTGTCAAGTTATAGGTCGCAAATTCAAACCCCGGCACGCACTAACGTCTTGTCGAATTCAAGAGCGGACAAATTTTTTTTAAACTTCAACCTACACTAGGAATTTCTCCTGATTTGTGGGTGCGTTTCACGGACATGGAATATCACATAGACAAACACACTGACTCGGGATTAACATCTGCGGATCACACAATTTTTTGTCCCGTGCAGGATTCGAATCCGCAACCAGTAGCGCAGCAGTACAATCGCTTAGCCACTGCGCCAATCAGGTCGCATGTGACTTCCATGAGTGGGTGCGTTTTTAACTTACTACAGAAAACGTTCGTGATCTCTATGGTAACGAGCACCAAGCCCCTGGAGTTAACGCGAAACTGAAACCTGTTTATGCAAAAACGGCGATGTTGTATGAGAGTTTTCTCGGTACAAATATTATCAATAATATTGTAGGCTGACCCGCGTTGTTGAAAGCTTTACGTTATTTTTTAAACTGGGAGATACAAAGGTGCATGAAAGTTAATTTTAAAGGTAATATTTAGATTGGTATAATTTATTCTGTAGTATGAATAATGAAATACAAGTATAGTTGATACGCATAAACAGACAAAACCTTTTTCCCGCATAATTAATTCATACCCCTTTAATCACCTCTATTGTGTTACGCGAGAAGCAGAGATCTATTTATTCACTGAATTAGCTATTTAAATAGCCAACGCTTTATTTAATTTCATTTTATAGCCTTTGTTAGTATATATTTTAACCCTTCAATAAACACTTTTTTGCTAAACACACACATAGGTACCTAATATTAGCCACCTACACAGACAATATTTTAGGAATTTTTGGAACTGCCTAACTAGATTAGACTACCGGAATGGCGCAGCGGCTAAGCGAATAGACTGCTGCGCTAAAGGTTGCGGGTTCGATTCCCGCACGGGACAAAAATTTGTGCGATACGCTGATGTTTGTCTCGAGTCTGGGTGTTTGTGTATGTGATATTTCATGTTCGTGAAGCGCACCCACGATACAGGGGAAATGCCTAGTGTGGGGAGAAGTGAAAAAAAAAAAGATTGTGATATCTGATTTGACTGTTATTAGCGTAACAGTCAAATCAGATATCACAATCTTTGGGTTGCGGGTTGCGGGCTCGATTTGTTAGCAGATGTTTGTTCCGAGTCTAGGTGTTTGTGTATGCGACAGGATACTAAAGTGAGGAGACGTTTTAAAAATACTGGGTTTAATGGAATCACCATGGCAACAGTACAAAAACAAAACGTCATGTTTAAATAAAAGGCTTACTGCAATTACCAGTGATTATTGGCTACCTTTGCACGAAAGCAATTCATTTGCTTCACTCCTACCACGATGCACGATGAGATAGCGCACACTATTTTTCTTTAAAATTATTTAATTTTGTTAGACCATGGTGGCCTAGTGTACCTATAGTACTTAGGTATTGAGACTGACTTTTTGGATGCACAGGAACAAACTGCGAATAGTGGCAAAACCAACAATGATCAAATTTTTTCATGTCTTGTCGGGCATCCCTGAATATACACGTGAGTAAAATATAGGTTTAAAGTAAATATAAGGTATAAATTACTCATGTTAAAATTAGAGAAATGAATTAAAACATACGAAACGTATAACATTTCATTATTATCTCAAGAATAACTCTTTTGAATTTAAAGTATTACCTCATAGTTTTATAAAATTAGCGTATAAAAAATTCGAGCGCTCGAGGCTACGTTCCTTGCTGGCCAGTGGTGTGTAATTTTAAAACAAAAGACTGCACAATGCGGTGTAATATACAGATAATTACAAAATACCTAGTTATTTCTCTATGCCTAGTGTTTATATACTGACTTAAAAAAATAACTCAGTATTCGCATTAATTGCCTACCACTTTTATGCCAGCGTCTTGTTACGAAGGTCTGCTACGATGATGCGAGGGTCAATCTTGGTACGGAGGTAAGGCATGCTACGAGTGTCAGTCTTTCTACGGATGAGACATGCTACGAAGGTCAGGCAAGCTACGAGGGTCAATCTTGCTACAGAGGTCAGACATGCTACAAGGATCCGTCTTGCTACGAAGGTCAGGCATGCTATGAGGCTCAGGCATGCTACGAGGATCAATCTTGATACGGAAGTAAGGCATGCTACGAGGGTCAGTCTTGCTACGGATTTGAGGCATGCCACGAAGGTCAGGCATGCTACGAGGGTCAGTCTTGCTACGGATGTGAGAAATGCTACGAAGGTCAGGCAAGCTACGAGGGTCAGTCTTGCTACAGAGGTCAGACATGCTACAAAGATCCGTCTTGCTACGATGGTCAGACATGCTACGAGGGTCAGTCTTGCTACGGATTTAAGGCATGCCACGAAGGTCAGGCATGCTACGAGGGTCAGTCTTGCTACGGATGTGTGGCATGCTACAAGGCTCCATCTTGGCACGAAGTTCTGGCATGCTACGAGGGTCAGCCTTGCTACGGATGTAAGGCATGCTATAAAGGTCAGGCATGCTACGGATTACAGGCACGCTACGAGGGTCAGTATTGGTACGGAGGACAGTTATCTTCTTTAGTATTTTTCTATCTTTTTAAAAACATGTCTCCCCACACTACGAATTTTTCCTGTGGGCCCATTTGTGGACAAAACTTTGGACCCATTTTTCACAATCAAAAGGTAATGTTTAAGAAGTATTGAATGCAAAAGATGTACATAATAATGCAGTTGTCGAAAGTTTAAGTAAACAATAGTGCTACTAAGTTATATACATACAAATATAGTTGGTGGATTGTAGTCTCATTCCACACTATTTGCCACCAACCGAAATTGCTTGCCAATTGTTTGTTGATGCCAAACTATTGCTGTCAGTCGTTTTGTCTCGTATTGATATAACAGACGTGTGACTCAGTCTAATTGCATGTGGTATTTATTAGAAGGCTTTACTAAGTCCCTAACTCATTTCATTCTGCTAATATTTTTCTAAGCCGTGCATAATATGATAGGGTTGATTGAAAAAGTAATATTTTTCTCTAATGCCAAACTGCCCATTTTTGGCATAGAATTGAACCAATAGGTAGATATATAGTTAGGTACCTATGAGTATACGTAGAATATACTAACATAATTAGTAGCTTTTGAGAGTATTATTCCCGTAGTATCCCCCACCAAAATTACTGAATTTCACAACTATTTGTTCTAAGCGTGTGGTATTGGGTCTCCCGTGGAGTTCCGGGTGAGAATAGCACCTGCCCATTTCATCCCTTGGGTGTCGTAGGAGGCGACTAATGGAAAATCGAAAAGATGGGCAGCAGCTTCTTCAGTAACCTAACCACCTAAACTGCGTTCCCCAAGCCGCTTGCCAAGCGTGAGGATTATGGCACCCACCCCTCTTTAAGGCATTTGTTTAACAGTGGACTTCTTCCAGCCGATGATGATGATGATGTTTTAAGCAGAATTTGAACATCATCTTTTAATTTCATTTAATAAGTGTGATAACCTTAAATCGTATATACCCTCATACATATCAAAGTTCAGTTTAAGTTCAACTCTATATATTGATAAAAGCCGGGCAATCAAATAAAGGCATGATAAAATACGAAACTCATTAAGTACAACTAATAAAACATGTCAAAAACAAAAACCTAAGTTAGAAATCATTCTGCCGGCACTAATAAAAATCAAATTAATAATATACAAATAAAGACAGGCCAACACACTTAATTATCAATTTAATTAATTGAATTTTATTGAGCTGTGTTTAGCTACTGAAAAATTGAAAACAAACTTTATTTCATGAATTTAAAGTTTATTTTTGAATGGATGGTTGACTAGACTAGAAGACAGCTCGAACTCTCACTTCGTAACGTCTCGCGCAAACGCGAAGCGACTAACGATTGCTATCTATTAATTAGGATTAATTTATTATAGACGTATGTTTAGTGGTTTTAGTAGACATTGTTTGTTTAGGATTTGGCTTTTATTCGTTTACAGGTCAGTTTTTGGATACAATTTATGTATTTATGTATGTACTATTGATTCTTGCAGCCTGTAGGTAACTCCAAAATGGTAGGTAGATGTTCGACCGTTTCCAGCGACAGTTTTCAAGGAAGGTTCAATTGTCATGTATCTGACTGCATACAATAGTAATGACCTCTCTTCTCACTTCTCTCATTCTCACTTGCCTCTCACAGGAGTATAACTTATATGTTTTGTGTTTTACAATTTAGAACAATAATATGCAATTAGAGACAGACACGGAACATACATCTGCGTATCAGACAAGTATTTATTCCTTAAGGGGCAACCCTCAACCATAGTGTACTGGTCCAATAGGGTTGTCAAAATCAAATGGCGAGGAGTGAATTTAGAAATAGTTGAAATGAAATGGAAAGCCTCTGGAATTCATTTTTCACGCGTATAATATCGTTTACGAAAGCTAGTACTTCATAATTTCGTTTCCCCAGTGCCTCACTTACTACTTCACGACCTAGGTGCTAGAAAAGCTTTTAACGGAAACTTTAACGAAAATTTCATGACCGTCTCAATTCTGAGGAATGAGGTTTTATTGCTCAGTTTGCAGGCAACAAAGAAAGTAACCTCTTTACCTTGATCGTAACTTATTTATGACCTGTTAAACATCGGTAACAATTTTAAGTGTACACCGCTCTTTGACATTGGAAATCTCTGATTAGGTACCCATTAAAAAGGGAATGGAAAATTGTATTTAAGAGCAAACGATTTGAAATAGATCTGTTTATAAAACTTTACTTACATTAGGTAAAATACATTTCGGCCTATGACCAGCAGTGAGCTAACATATATAAGAAGAAGATAGATAAGAAGGCTGATAATGATGATGATCTCATGATCACCATCATCATCAGATATCATAGATACATACATCACATATACATATATCAAAAGCATGAATCAGAGATTCCCGTATTTGATTCCTAAAATGTAATTCGTAATCTTAGATCTACATGTATGCATATTATAATCTAAGTCCGTAAATTCGATCCTTCCTTGAATGCTTGAACGAGGTAAAAATAGTTTACAATAAAATAAAACAAAAGAAGGGACTAAAGGTTTTACTTTTTATCACACACCTAAGTCATCATAAGGCATCAGCGCAGAGGAGAGGATTTTTGTAAGACACTCGAAAATAAACGTTAAAACTATTGTTATAAAGTGCAACTAGTTTGACGTTTTGTAAGTGCTCTTTTGTAGCCTATATGAAATAAAAACATTATGACTATGACTAACGTGACAAACAATAGCGAGCATGCCCGAGACTGTGCGCGGTTCCTCTCGGTCTCCGCTGACCCTGTAGGTTCCGTTAAATATTGATGAGCCCACAGTTTCAGGCAAAAATCAAACTGAAAGATGTTTCAATGCTCAATGATAAAGCAATCATTCCCATTATCGTTCCCAGTATTTTACCTTTACGAAATCCTTTGTAACCCCCAAACCTAATTCGGATTACCATCGAAGACACGGCCAGATGAGTTCTTAGAATGCTAATCTGTCTTTTGAAATTCCGTCCTGTGGTCTTTACCAGGAAATCATGTTAGGAAAGATCATCTCGTTGTTCTTAAGGTCGCCAAGCGCTACTGCTACATGGTCTCATGACAAATTCCCGGATCAAGCAAAACATTGTAAGTTTTTCAATTATGTAATCCTCAGTAGCAGCACTGAGTCTTGATTCGTGCCCAGCTTTGACAAGTCTTCTACTTAGTGGAGTGGATGTCTCGTCTTCTGAGGTGTTTAATTTATTTTGTCCAAGTTAAATAGCATAACCAGAATTGGTTTGCAATTAACATACCTTTGAACTTACACGGTACATGAAACTTGCTTCTTTTCTGAAATCGGTTAAAATGTTTCATATACAGAAGAGTTGCTCAACAGCTTTTCGCTGTACATATTTAATCATATCTCAGAAAGCAAGCTCATAAATATATCCTTATAAATCTTACACAAACAACTTTATCCAAAATTAGCATGACAAAGATTTAATAAGGGTTATGACTATTTGAGGGTTTGTCAAACAAACAAGGCCAATAAAGGCAGTTAACCCTCTCGCTGCTCAGCACACAAGTGGCTATAAGGTGAAGCTATAAATAACTTAACTTGGGCAATCTTAAGTTGCGAAGATTTGGCTCACAATACAAGGGCATCTGGCGGTGGAAAGTTTTGGGCCTATACGTCACGTAACAGTATGAAACTTCTATATTTCTTACTTATATATCAACCCTGAAAAGCCAAATAATGTATTATTTGTATTCCTGTAGGCAGAATATGTTATTCCTAACTATATACAATTTTCATCTTATCTTATCTTGGGCCTAAGACAAGTGGCAAAACACTTGACGAATAAAAATCGAATAGAATAATAAATGTATGGAGATGCCTTTTTTTGATGTTACGATCGATGATCGAGGGCTCAAGTCACGATAGCCACTAGGCCAAACTCGGCGTTCGTTATATTACAATAACTAAACAAAATTTATGTTATTGAACAACATTATTCATTGCCATATTGATTGATATTCACATAGCAGAAATAGGGTATTACATAAAAGGGTTTTCAGGCCGACAGACAGACGGACGACGAAGTGATCCTATAAGGGTTCCGTTTTTCCTTTTAGAGGTACGGAACCCTAAAAATGGAGAGAATGAATCCTATTGGAGTTTTTTGCGGGTTCTTCTCCATACGACATTTTAGACACGCGCAACTAGATTTGACGATTTTTTTTTAACATTGCTGATCGAAGTTGGAAGCCTAATGTAATGAAAAGGGGGCCAAGCAGAAACGCTATATATCCGCCTATCATAAGGATAACAGGATACAGCCGACGGAGCAGGCCGACAAGGAGGGCTTCATCGTGGTACAGAAGAAGAAAAAGAAGCCGACCCAAAACAAGTGTGGCACTGCACCGACCGGACCAAACCATTTGCTGCGTCCCGCTGTACCAGTGACGCCGCTGTACGTGTCCAGGCTGCAGTACTCTATAACAAAGGCCGAAGAGATTGTAGAGTACATCAAGATTAAGACGAATTGGATTTTGAGGGTTGTGAGGTTGGAATCTCGTCACAACGTGAATTTTAATTCTTTTGTCCTGTAGCTTCGCTCTTTCGGTGCGGTCTGCTACGGTCCTGCGAATTTCCGGGGGTGCAATGCCAGTCAGTGAATACAGCAGCCGCAGAGGCGTCGGTTTGAGGCAACCTGTGATTATCCGGCACGTCTCAGTGATTATCGTGTGGACCCAGTTGTCAGTAGCGCCTCTACCGGAAGATGCGACCTTTGGCAGGAGCTACTGAGTCCTCCCGACTCCTTTATCAAGCCATCAGAGAGTCTTCCACCTGGGTATACTTTGCCGTGGCCAACTTGGAAATCCCTAAATCGACTCCGTACCCAGGTTGGCCGCAGCAGGGACAACCTCCACAAGTGGGGTTTTATAGATGGTTCAGATCTCCGGTGTGTATGTGGCATCTCTCCGCAAACAATGGCTCACCTCCCATCTTGCGCCTCTTGCCCTGTCACATGCTCACCTGAGGATCTTATGACCGCCTCTGCAAGCGGAATAAGGGTCGCTGAATTTTGGGCCAAGCTAATATAATCTTGGCAAATGAATAATTATTATTGTATAATTATTATTATTTATAAACATATACATGTATTATAATTATATATTATATAGTTTTTATACCCATATTTTACTTTTTTGCCATCGACACGCTAAGAAGAAGAAGAATTCTTTTGTTGTGAGAGTGCCTACTGAGCATCTTTCAAAATTCACTTCTCCGGAATTTTGGCCGAATGGCGTTATTTTCCGGTGATTTCGTGGCCGGATACCTGATACCGCGTGATATACGACGCCGACGCTGTTTTTGGTTTATATAGTTTAATTGTTTATGTATAGTATTTTATATTTTGTGATTTTTGTATAGTATTATTGTATTTTTTAATGGCCTTTTGGGCCTTTGTTGCCTGAATCAAATAAATAAAAAAATAAAAATAGTTATCTCAGCATTATGACCACGCCATGTTACCCATCTGATAACAAGCCATTTCAAATACCGCTTCACCTCATAAATCGACCTGTCTGGCTTTAGGACAAACCTAAGTGTTTGTTCTATAATTTACTATAGTGGGTAGGTAAGTTAGTTTAAGACGTCTGAATAGGCCCTATTTTATCCTTTAATCTTTCACTTAAATTATTAGACGACTAATTACAACAGATGGCCTTTGAATAACAAATTAAGCTATTTACTTTAAAAATTTAGTGAAATGTTTTTTGCAAATAAACAAAATAATTGGATTAGAATCGAAATAACTTAATTTGCTGCTTCGGTATTCGTAGGTAGAAGCTTAGACTTCAAACATTTTGCGACGATATTCAAATTAGCAATGGTTTTTTTTTAATTTATTAGTCCGTAGATATGCAAGTAAGCAAACGTGTGTAGTACAATGTAGTACCCCCACATTTCGCCAGTTACGTATAGGTCCCAACGCCATTTACCGGGAGCAACAAATCAGACTCCGTATAACTACTGAGAATTACCTAATGAAAAATGACTAAAGCAATGCAATACAATATTTATTTAAGCACTTTGAACCCAAGACCTCAGGCTAAGCAGTGGCGCATTGTGACTACTAGACCAACGAGGTAGACTTTGAATTGGTAGATACAATATAATATCAATACACCATAGTACATATGCATAGACGACCTGATTGGCGCAGTGGCTAAGCGATTGGACTGCTACGCTAAGGGTCGCGGGTTTGATTCCCGCACGGGGCAAAAATTTGTGCGAACCGCAGATGATTGTCCCGAGTCTGGGTGTTTGTGTATGTGATATTTCATGTTTGTGAAACGCACCCACGACACAGGAGAAATTCCTAGTTAAATCCATATTAAATCATAAATACATTCTATGCTGTGTTAATATTCAAAAAAGCTTTCATAAGAACAGGTATATATACAGTAGGTAGGTAATACGATTAGATTGCGTATTTTTCAGCAATATATTAACCTTATTCTATTATACTAGTGACGAAAGCAGTGTAACTTTTCCGATGTCATTTCATCACGTAAAACAATAAAGAATAAACAGAAATAATGACCTACCCAGAAAAAGTAAATACTCATTTGAATAAAGGCACAAATTGTATAGGCTACTGTCACGAATTTAGTCGAACTTCTTAATATAACTATCAGTACAAACATATTTATGCTGTCGACAGTGGCGCTAGCAAAGCTGTCATCGATTAGAGCATAGTGGTTAAATGTGTGCCTGTTTCACCATCGACAAAGTGGCAAGTAGACTAACCGCTTTAAGTCACCCGTAACTACTAATACGAATTTCACAATATCTGAGTAGCATTAATCAGGGAATTAACTGGCCTGTAACTAAGAAACTATAGAAGATACTCGTAACTTTTATTTGCCGATTAGCGTTAATCGAGAAGTAACTATTTAATACTTTACTTGTAGATGGTGCAACAGGCCTTAGGTGTATCGCATAGAAAACTTTCTCATTGACATTTAGTTTGTCTCCTTAGATGGTTAGTACCTGTGTTCACCACCAGTACAGACAAGTTTGTAGAATTATTTAGCGAATGAGCAGCAGTCATCAAAGTACCACGGTAGTTATGGGCCATAAACCTCCTTTGATAATACCTGGTAATCATCCTTATTTAGTTTTAGTTCAGTTAAAATTATAAAAGTCTGTATAGGTACCTACCTTGAAGGCGTAGGCAAAGATGTAGGTAGGTAGAGTAGTAAACCCGCATTCGTCAGTTATGTTTTAATAGGAGCGAGCCTAGTGCCATAAATCTGGCACACACCCAGACTCCGTGCTGCTACTCAGAATTGAAAGCCATAACATAACCCGGTAACCAAATTCAGGATTTAAGCAGTGACGCTTGAACCACGAGATAACGAGGCGGTCAAAGTTGTTTTTACACGACTACCCAAAAAAGGAGTGTAATGTTTTCAGAGTTTATGTATGTACGATTGTACATGTACGTAGTCCACCATAACTTCTGCATGCCTGAACCGATTTTGATGTATGGAGTGTCGTTAGAATCCCTACACCATCGCGAGTAACATAAGCTTTAAAAAAATACAACAATCAAAAACATATAAATTCAAAAACACGACCGCCATGACAAAAATGAACTAAAAAGTAAAAAAAAACAAGTTCCACCGCAGTTGGGAGACCCTTCTGTGGAACGCTGCCTTATCTAAGAGGTTTTTTTTTTTTTCATCGTGCGGAAAATGCATTACGCATACCCCGCCGATGGGAGATGACGGGGTTATGTGGGACTCCCCCCCGTGAACCGAAAAGGCCGCTCCGCGAGGGTATACCCACTAAAAACCACACATGCCTGCTGGCGCCTATGATGGCGGGCAGGCGGGATCGCTATTAGCTCTCTACCGCCAGCCTTATCTAAGAGGTACCCCGACTGCGATGGAACTTGTTTTTTAGTTCGGTTTTCTATCAAGGCAGTCGTGTTTTTAAATTTTTTAATATTTTTTTATTTGTGTTATTTTTTTTTAGCCTCAAAGTTGTTTTTAATACCATTGTAGCGACATCTACCCGTCGAAGGACGAATGACGATGACATTCCTGCATCGCGCTAGCGAAGTAATCACACGCGCTAGCTATAAGGCTATAAGCCGCCCCGAGTTGAGAAGTGGGGCGCCGCGGCCCACCAGGCATACCACCGCCCGGTTGGAAGATCTTCCTTTTCGTTGGAGGAACTCCACATCCCTCCCTCCACACTATATTATTAATTCAATGAGCTACCTTCTTCCTCATAACTTAAAACGAAGCTAGATCTGGCAAATATAAAGTAATCTGTGAAAATCGGCATTTGTTTTTTAAACTCTAACTAAAGCAAATAATTATATTTTTTTATACAAACACTCGAAACACGCACTCACACAGACGCACGTGTCGCAGTACCTAAGTACCTAAAACTGAATAACTGTTGCGTCCACATATTTCTTGTAACTGTACACCATGAAACTTGAGCAAATGAGAAGCACTTAGATAGTTTCCTGTGTTGAGAGCAAACACTCACGGATCATGTACCTACTTATATCTAAACATAGGTAGTACGTAGGTATCTATCTACGTAACAAAAACGTGATGAATCAAAATATAATATCTCAGTGCGTTTGCTGGAAATACTTAGGTAGGTAGGTACCTAGTCCTTGATATATAGGTACTGTGTTCAGTTAGTATCTACTTAGGTATGTGATGATAAACTCTATAATTGACGGTTGACAGATCTAACAGTAGGTACTTAATCTGAATTAAATAGCCTGCCTGCGACGCGGAGAGTTCCCACAGCTGTGGAAGGCAGGCAGGCTGGTACTGCTCCGGAAGGAGGGGCGCCCTATTGACGGTCCATTCGCATACCGGCCGATTGTGTTGCTTGGCGAGGTGGGAAAGCTGTTCGAGCGAATCGTCGCCGTCCGCCTCGTCAAGCACCTGACCAGGGTAGGACCCGACCTGTCAGAACACTAGTTCAGTTTCCGGGGGGGTCGATCCACTATCGACGCGATCTTACGTGTCAAGACCCTCTCGAACGAGGCAGTGTCGGGCGGTGGGGTGTTGCTGGCTGTGTCTCTTGACATTGCCAACGCCTTCAACACTGCCGTGGAGTGTCATCGTCCAGGCGCTCCGATTACATGGAGTGCCAGAGTATCTTTGTCGGGTACTCGGGGCCTATCTGGGCAACAGGGTGGTTGCCTATGAAGGTCGTGGTGGGCTGGTCACCAAGCAGGTGACGTGCGGTGTTCCACAGGGGTCAGTCCAAGGACCTCTCCTGTGGAACATCGGATACGATTGGGTCCTGCGGGGCGTGACTCTCCCGGGTGACAGCCTGGTGTGTTACGCTGACGACACACTAGTACTGGCCCGGGGGAAAACACACCGAGACGCGTCCCTGCTCGCCACGGCCGGAGTGGCCCACGTTGTTGGGCGCATTCGCGCCCTTGGCCTAGAGTTGGCGCTACCAAAATCCGAGGCCCTCTTTTTCCATGGGCCCCGGAAAGCGCCACCTGCTGGGTCCCACATCGTCGTCGGGGGGGTTACAATTCACATAGGGTCCACCATGCGGTACCTCGGGCTGGTGCTCGACGGCAGGTGGACCTTCAACCCCCACTTCGAGCGATTGGGGCCCAGCAGGTGGCGCTTTCCGGGGCCCGTGGAAAAAGAGGGCCTCGGATTTTGGTAGCGCCAACTCTAGGCCAAGGGCGCGAATGCGCCCAACAACGTGGGCCACTCCGGCCGTGGCGAGCAGGGACGCGTCTTAGGGCGGCTGCTGCCGAATTTGGGAGGGTCGAAACAAAGTGTCCGACGTCTATTCATGGGCGTAGCCCGGTCGATGGCGCTCTACGGAGCACCGGTCTGGGTGGAGTGTCTGACGCCGCGCAGCGCCACGTGCTTGCGGCGTCCGCAGCGCGTGATGGCTGTCCGGGTCATCCGCGGCTACCGGGACCTGGACGCCAGAGCATTAGCGGACGCCTACTACTGGCGTAAAGAGCTGGTGGCGCGCGGCGATGGGCCCCCGCCCAGAGCCGTGAAACGGCACATGAGGGAGCTCCGTAGAGCCCTCGTCTTGGAGTGGGCGGTCAGGCTGTCCCGCCCAACAGCGGGACATCGGACTATTCAAGCCGTCCGCCCACAGATCTTCCAGTGGATGAACAGACGTCACGGGACACTTACGTTTCGGCTGACACAGGTACTGTCGGCGCATGGGTGCTTCGGCAGTTACCTGTGTCGAGTGGCTGGCAGGGAAGACTCTACTTCCTGCCACCACTGCGTTGGCAACGAGGTCACGGCGCAGCACACGCTCGAGCATTGTCCTGCCTGGGCTGTGCAGCACCGGACACTCGTTACCCAAGTGGGGCCGGACCTCTCGCTCCCATTTATCATCGAGGAGATGGTAGGGTGTGAGAGGTCATGGAGCGCCATCGCAAACTTCTGCGAAGAAGTGATGGCGCTCAAAGAGGCTGCGGGCAGGGAGCGGGAACTCGACACCGCTCTCCCAATCCGCGCCCGGCGGCCCCGGCGGCGGCGGAGGGCCGACAACGCCCCCTACCAGCCGCCATAAGACTCGGCCTCAGGGCGGCAGACGCGGCTGAACTGCAGCCCGCTCAACAGAGGCCGAGTCGCGTGTGCGCACATACTGCGCACATTAAAGATGCAGCAAGGGGCACGCACTGAATAGGCCTCCGCTGAAGTCCTGCAGCCCCCTCTCCAACAACAGGGCAGGACTTTACAGGGCGGAAAGCGCCGGCGGGGTTGGCGGTAGAATGCTGCAGCGATCCCGCCTCCCCGCCATCAAAAGCGCAGAGCAGGCATGTGAGGTTTTAGTGGGTAGGCCCCTGGATCTTATTGGGTTCGGGGGGGAGTCCCACATACCCTCGTCGTCTCCCAACGGCGGGGGATGCGTAATGCATTTCCTGACTTGAAAAAAAAAAAAGGTACATAATCTGAATTAAATACCCTAAGAAAATACGTTAACCTAGGTAGGTACCAATTAGGTATAATGTCTAATTTATGCCGCTTCGATAATGCTCTAGTGTAGGTAATTACTTTGGACGTAAAGTTTTATTACAACAAAACAAAATTTGAATTAAATTTTAAAAAATACATTTATTAAAAGCAATTTGTTACAAACAGACGAACTGCCGTGCCATTCTAAAGACATCACTTTACGTAGTACGTTTAAATTTGCGATGAGATTTGACATTTAACTAGTGCTACCGAATGTGATGCACGGTGACTTTTGAGATGATGTTAGTGTTTCAGAATAGCATAGCAGCCCCCCTAGACAAGTGGCAAAACGCTTGACGAATAGAATGAACTTTAGTGGTAACATTAATTCTGGCCGTCCATTGACCCCCATTTTCACCCCCAGGGGTCTTGATAAACGTCGTAGTGATATTGTGAGGGGGGTCCGATACCTGTTGCCCCCCAAAAGTGACCCCGTCGTGACGTAACCACCCGTAAGTGGCCAGGTGGTCGTTTTGGTCAATAAATGTATGGGGATGACAATTTTTCGACTATGTTATCGATGACATATGTCAATCCCATACATTTTTCATTCTATTCCATTTCTATTCGACAAGCGTTTTGCCGTTTGTCTAAGGGGCTTGGTTGGCGCAGGGGCTAAGCGATTGGACTGCTGCAAAAGGGGTGGCGGGTTCGATTCCCGCACGGGGCAAAAAATTCTGTGATCTGCAAATGTTTGTCCCGAGTGTGGGTGTGTACCCAGACTCGGGACAAACATTTGCGGGAACACATGTAAGTGATACCTATTTCATGTTTGTGAAACGCACCCGCGATACAGGAGAAATTCTTAGTGTGGGGCAGCGTTTTTTTCTTTAAAAAAACAACAGCAATAAAAAGTCTTAAATATCCTCAGATCATCATTTAGGACTCTTTTATTTAAATTGACACTTACTTGAATAACTTGTTTAACTACTTCTGTTGCTGACCGTACCTATGTGTACGTTGAATTTTATAAAGTACCTATACAGCTATTTTGGTAAAAAAGAAAACAAAAATATTTTTCTTTTCATAAAAATATATATTGAGCAAAGAGTAACACGAAATCGATATTTTATCTGGTTGTATACAAAAATAAATAGGAAATTATAATAGGGTAATTTCATTACAGCATTTTAATTTATTTTCACTACTACAACCTTCGCGTTTTTTCGGAAATCCCCGACAATTTTCACACTCAAACGAAGCCCATATTTATGAGCATCGGGAATTCCCGAAAATACATTTATGGATAACACAAGATAATACCTATACATACAAAGGTTAGCCTTTTTTATATTGGGTTATTTACCCAACGAATAAATGTCTTAGACAAGTTGCAAAACGCTTGACGAATAGAAATAGAATAGAATGAAAAATGTATAGGAATGACACATGTCATCGATAACATAGTCGAAACATTATGTCATTCCCATACATTTATCATTCTATTCTATTTCTATTCGTCACGCATTTTGCCACTTGTCTAAGGGAGCAGATGACACTGTTAATATCGTCTGTTATAGACACATATAGATATTAGCTATGGCACTCTTAACAACGCGAGCCTTGCGCTCTAAGGCGATAGCCACACAGAATGGACGTAAGACGACGACGCGTAGCGCACAGGGCGCCGACATTTGCCCCTTTGATTTACTTTCATACAAAATGTATGGGAACGTCGCGTCGTGACGACAAACACAGAAAAGACAGGGCGTAGACACGACGTTTATTCGTCTGCGCTCTATGGCAAAACATACAAAAAAGACGAGGCAAAGGCGAGAACGGAGGTGATTACCAGGACTCGCACGCAACGTTCGTTGTCGCGCCCTGTCCGCGCCCCATTTTTCTATAATGTTTTAAAAACTCGTGACGGCGGCCTGTCTGCGACGCGCCCTCGACTTACGGCTTTTGTGTGGACATCGCCTAATCATTGCTTCAAGGAACTATGATTATGCGAATAACGCTCAATTCACATCGCAACACAACGGAAAGGAAGCCGCGTGAATTTATGATGAACAGTATAAAAGGAATTCCTGAAACCGTGAGGATTCATCGGAAGACGGCCTAACAGTTTAATGCTTTAACCTTTTGAGCGCCACGGTCTTGTATAGAAGACAAACGCTTCCGCGCCCTCCACGCCATAACTCCACCAGGTGGCAATATCAAATTGTAAAATTTGTGTAATGTAATAACAAGAAATAATCTTAATAAATGTTACGATTAAATATTGTCTTCTAATAAAATCGTGGCTTGGAGGGCACGAATACGCTTGTCTTCTATACAAGACTGGTGCTCAAAAGGTTTAACATGTAGGTACATAAAGTTCCTTATGCAATATCACATACATGTATGAAAATATTTAATATGCATATTGCATACTTACTATACGCGCAATTATAATGCGAACTAAAGTTTGCTTTTGGTTAATTATGCGAACTAAAAAAAATGTTTTATTACTTAAACCAAAAAGCCTTCAATGTACATTTTCCCAGTGATGAGTACATCGCTATGAGTAACATAATATCCTACATAATCTTCTCTAACAAGTGTACGTCGTTAACACAATCATGTTTTAAGTAGAATTATTACAAATCGATATTGAATTACGAAATGTCTGTTCTACAAGACAAGACACTTCTGAGGTTGTTACCTAAATTAGAAACACCGAAAAAATACATTATTAGTAGACATTTTTGTTAAGTACATAGGTTTGTTTAATATACCTTAAGTTATAACATTACTCATAAGTATAATCATTTAAATAGTGACATTAAGATCTCTAAATAGTGTATGTACCAAAGCGAGTAAAAAAGTACACCTACTGTATACAATATAAATGTTACCAAGATTTACAGAATTTAATAAAACTATTTATTAACTTAGCATTATATTCCTATGAATAGTCTATTATTTTTTATCAAACATTATTTAAATATCTAAATTGCTAAAGGAAATTTGAAAAATGATGGACACGAGCGGGATTCGAACCCGCGACCTGCGACACGGTGGCTCAGTTGGTTAGAGCAGCGCCACGGATCGGCGAAGGTCGCGGGTTCGAATCCCGCTCGTGTCCATCGTTTTTCAAATTTCCTTTATCAATTTAGATTCAAGCTTAGCATGGGCAACATGCTAAAATGGCACCAAAAGTCATATTATTTAAATATCTTAAAATGCACTCAGTTTTGTGTAAAACATTCTACACATTGGCTAATGTTGGTCACATGACAAATTCATTACAATATAATGTTTATAGTTTGATAGTGTGGCCAGCAAAAAAATAATCCGATTCTTTACAATATTATGATGTTAGTAGTAAGAGAGTGGCCAAAAAAAAAAAATTTAGCTACCCAATGTTTGGGTAACAGCTATGAATGGGTCACTAATAGCTCCAATGACTACAACTAATATTTATTCAGACAAATAAAGAACTAGAATGTTTAATACATTAACTGTCCTCTAAGTAGACACAATCAAAGTGTAATATTATATTATGACGTGCACTGGACAGTGAAAGGGTTAAATGCATACCAATGTTGCCTATAAATACATGAACTAAGCCCTATATCTTTGCTATAATTGATATAGGGTACTTTAAACTTATTAGACTATAATACCAGTCAATTATTGCATTCACTTAGCCTTAAATCTGTCTTAGACTTTTCAATCATTTAGCACCGCCATGGCCATTTCTTTAGATATATTGTCTGACATGCAGTTACGATTCTCAACTTCTTGTTCGTCACTTGACCACCAACTCTCATCATCATCTTGTATAAAACATAGGAATAAATCATCTTCATATGTTGGGAAATAATACTCTGGTTGATCCCACTTTTCCTTACACAGCGCCCAATGTTTCATTTCTTTTATGTGTTTCTCTAAATTCTTTGAGTCGTCAAACTTTGTTTCGCACGACAAACATTGCTTCATGTGTATCTGTCGGCGTATGTAGTTGACAACCTTGACTTTATGATAAAAGTCCATTCCTTCTGTTGCTTTAGTAAATGAGAAGTCGTGATGTTGCTCCATGTGGTCTAATATACTGTCGTATTCTTTTTCTGTGTGATCACATAAGAGACATGTGATTACCGGACCATTCTCTTCTGTCCATTCTGACCAATCAGGATCGCTGTCTGTGTTAGAGTCGTTATCGAAGTCTGGAGACTTCTTTGTGTTATGATTCTTATTCAGTCTGTAGTGTTGTTTAGAATTCTGTTTGTCACCAATATAATTTACTAGAAAATACTTGTCATACTCTTTGTTCTCTGGGTTTATTCTCTTGTGTCCTTTCTTACGCATGTGCTCCTTGAGTATTGTGCGATCTTTGAAGTTGCCTTCACAGAATATACATTGTAACTTTTCTAATTTAGTTGCAATTGTGTTTATTAATTCATCTATGAATATCAGATTATCTGGTTTGGCAATATGAAAGTTATGTTTTTCATACAAATGGTTGAGATAGTTTGCCCTTGTCGTTGTTGATACATTGCGGCAGAAGAGACATTCTCTGACGTAGTTCCTGTCTTCTCGTTCAAATTGGTGTCTCTCTAATAGTTTTTCGAGTTTTGTTTGCTGTAGATTGGCACGGAGCTCTTTGTCTTCAGGTAGAACGTCACTGAGCAAGTAATATTCTTCATTCTTAGACTTTGTGCCATCTGGTTTGTTATCAAGCAACATTGTTGTACAGAAGTAAGGCAGGTTGCGATCTGTAAGTACAAAATAATGGTTAGGTTTTAAATATTATGTAGTTGCTATCATTATGATAGTACAACAGTGTATTAATACAGTAATTATGATAGGACAGTAGGCATATTATTAAATAATAGTTGTTTTAACAACAGAACAATGAAATCAGAATTTTCAGCAACCAATCAACAGAATAATTCTAATATGAACACCGTGAAATTGTAATAATATTTAGTATAACTTCATAATTCATGTTACTCGGCAAACTTTGATTTTATAGTTTACGGAAAAACAGTTATCATAACTATGATAACATAATTTAATTGTATCAGCCCTGTTTTAGGTACAGGCTTCATTTTTCTTCTTGGTGGTTCTGTGACTAATAATATTGACGTATTTTAAATATTTCTGTCATCCATAGTGTAACCGTAGTCAAGAGAGAAAAATTGCCCTTATAATGCAATGAATCACAATCACTACATATCTCAAGGAGCATGTAAGATGTAGGTACAGGTAGTCTTTAGATACCGATTTTCAGAATGGTAGTTAGCGGCAGTCAGAAGTCTGAAAGTCTGACAGTTGTACTAAAGATAGTGATAGTGTTAAAAGCTGATTGTTGAACGTTATAGACCATCATCGTAAATTATTTTAATAAATATCAACTACATAGGTACGTCAGCGGCATAGCTAACCATTTATGACCTAATTTTTATTTTAAATTCAGCAAACTTGAGTATTCAATGTGTGTGCAAAGGTTACAAGTAAAGTAAATCTCTCGAACAATCTTTCGTTAGCTACTCCGTAGTGGTTTCGGCACTAACTACACAAATGCCAGATATAAAGCCTATACTATACAGTTTCAGGAAAAGAAGGCCACCTATACCAACTTAGACCCCGTAACAGCCGCAATAATGGTAGCTCAAGCTCTATTTAAAAATAATAACAAAGAAAAAAAAACAACCATTCTAAAAACTAACCTTTAAACCTCATCCGCCAATACCGCACATATTCTTTTAAATCCGCTATTTGATTGACATCAGCTATAACTAATCGGTGTTCCATAAACAAATGGGTTAAGAACTGCTTCTCATTTGCTGGCAAAGTAAAGTTTTCTTCGCATAATACACAAGAGCATTCAACCAGTTCTTCGCTCTTGAAAATCGATGGGGTTTCGTTCTTTTGGTGAAGAGTTAGCGGCCCGAAGAACTCTTTTTCCTTAACTGACATTTTAAACTCTGAAGCAGACTTAATAACAATATATTGTACAGAAATTATTATAGATACAGAAAAGAAATAGCACACCTCGCAGCTCAATAATTTCACAAGTGACAATAAGTCAATGACATTATGACAGTGACACCTGACAGTTCGGTTCTCATTGCCTGAAATTTATTATAACAGCGCAGATAATGTATGACTTAATCTGTGGAATCATAAAACATCCTCTTCTACGTTCATAGGACTCATGGACTGGGTTATAGCTTGCTAAGGACAATAATTGTGTGACTGACCTGGCATAAGATGGAATTTATGATTGTTTTATATTACTACTTTTTCTCTTAATACGAGTGCGATATTTTATAAAATCCAAAAATGATGCTATTTCATGTAATTAGGTAAAATAATAGAAAACTCATTTATTTCAGCAATAAATGGTAATAAAAATTGATTCAAATAATTTAACAATTCGATTTAACATTATGCAACTTATACAATATTTTTGTAGATGAATAATTATGTCATGACGCGACCTATTTCACCGCATTTTACGTAGATCCGATTATTTATACATTTATACAAAACTAAAATAATAATAATAATAATCATTTATTCTCTCTACACAAGTACACTTATTGCTAGATTTACAAAGGTGCATGTTAATGATTCTACTTTGTGAGAGACTGGTGCTTGAAGTAGGTTTACGAATAAACCTGTATTACAAGTCACCAGGGCCCTCCCTCGGCTGGATGGCAAAAACACAACATAGTGCAATAATATAAATGTTTGAGCATAAAAATTAAATGATTGTAGCAGAAATAACAAATATGAAGCTAAAAAATAAAATAAGTCCTTTCCTTAATAATTAGGTATAGTATAGCTATCTATCTGTACAGTAACATGTTTTTAACTTTTAACTTTAAGGTTTTATCACAATTTTTTAAGTAGCCTTTATACTAAAACAATAGCGGTGTACAATTCGGTTAGGTAAATGGTATCTAAACTATATAATTATTTTAAATAACAAGTAGTTCCTAAGGCAGAACTAAGAAACAAAATCAAGTAAAAATATTTTAATGACAATAATTAATTATTACCATTTGCATCCATTTGTAGTTCATTGTGGCGTTCTAAGGGGAAAGGTCTTAATAGTTGAAATTGTTGACAGTGGACGACTTCCGGCTGATTATGATCATGATTAGTATAACAATTAGCTTAAGTAATGGTTCTATTCATAAAAATTATGTACTTTATTTTATTTTATTTTTATTTGGGAAACAAAGAGAATACAACATAGAAAATATTAAACATACAGAGTAAACTATACATTATCCAAAACAGTTTCCACATAAAATCTAAACATTTGCGCCAAACCGGAAAAGAAACTAAATGAGAATAAACAAACATGATATACTTCTAAACGAATTGTTACCTAAATAAACCTACTAGGAATTCTTAAAAGAGTAACTAGGTATGGAGTTTCTTGCTGGTTCTTCTCCTAAAAACGACACTTTTGAACCAAACAACTTGATTTGACGTTATGTACCTAAGTGCCCTTTTGGTAGCCTATATTATTTCTGACACATCACTGGCCTATATGAAATAAAAACTATGACTATTTTGTAGTAACCATTGAACGTTATTATCGATGAAAAATTCTTAAAGGTTGTGAAGGGGGAAGAGGTGAAACTCGTCTTAAAAATAGCAGCTCCAGCCGTGCTATTCTAACGACTTATTTTGCTAATATAGTTCATGGGAGATTGGTAGGTAGCATAGGTAGGTAGTACTCTGATACGGAATTCGGCAGCTGCGAATTAATTTGCCATTTATTAAAAAAGGGAGTGTATGTTACGAATTAACTTGCAAGGTGACTTACAGGATGATTCACTGATGGCATAACTGAAATAAAATAATGACGTCACCGAGCACTTTGGTTTTATAGTAAACATACCTTGTGTTATTTAGGATACTAGAATATTATTATTAGGTTCGTTTTTAGCGGTTTGTGAGATCCACTTCTTTTTCATTCAAGATTGTCACGAAATTTATGAAGTACAAAATCTTTTATATCTATTGTAACATTTTCGTCGTAAACTTTTTGTATTAGATTTTTGAAATTCATAGAAGAAAACTCGTCGTATGGAAAATACATTATAGGAGTGAAACCAGTTGCGTCTTTCGTCTTACATATTTTTACAAAATCTTCTTTACTAAGTAAATATTCCATAGTTTCAAAATAATCATAATTAGTAGATTTTGCTGCTATGTGAGCTGGCAGTTGTCCTTCTAAGTCCTTGATAGTAAAAATTATTTTGCGTTGTTCCATACTTAGTTGCACCAGATAAGATATAAAAAAATTGCTAGTGTAATGCATGCCTATTGCGTGGGACACCGTGAAGTCGGTATGAAGTTGCAAAGTAAAAAGGTCAACCATAAAATTTTTGTCATCTACTATTTCATCTAGCAATAAACTAATAGTTTTTGTTCCTGCAAGTTGACAAATGCAAGCTAATTTCAATGGATTATTTTTACAGTGTAATAGTTGTTTTATTTTACTTCCGTCAATTTGTCTAATAATGTCTAATAAGTATTTTAATATAGATACATTATTCCGTACAACGACTAAACAAAATGTACAGTATTTCAAACATTTTTTTTTCAATACATTTATAAAATTATCTAAATTTTCTTGGTTAATCACTGTTTTTACACATTGTAATAGAAACATTGCAATGTTATCATATTCTTCGTTAATCATAACATACAAGGAATTAGGAGGTACACTAATCTGGGATAAGAGTATTTCAAATATCGCGCCAGAGAGTTTTGTACTAACAATTATTGAATTAAATAGACGTGGTTTAATTTCAAGCTTACTATTTAAAAACCTGTGGATGCCTTTTTTGTCTGAACTAACAATATAAAGACAAAGAAATTGTAATATGTCAGAATCACAAGAGCCGTACTCTAATTTATCGCTGATGAACTCCATGGCAAAGTATTCAGCTAAAGTCAAATGAATAAATCTAAAATCATAACCGACCATACATTCAACTATACCAGTTTTCTCATCTCCTGACTTTACAGAATCTATAAAATCAGTCATCTCTGTAATATCCTTCATAGAAAAAAACATCATTAATGGAGTACCGCTGAAAAGTGCATAAGCACCTATTTTCTTGTGAATATCCAAAAATACTTCACGTTGTTGATGCACCATTTTTCTTATATCTGGTTCTTGGAGGTTCATATAAGGTTTTTTTTCTCCAAAACGTATTTTAAAAAACTTTATATCTACAAATGTTTCATACAAAGTACATAACTTTAAAACCTTTTTTATAAAATCATTATAGGTTTCAACAACTCTTCTTGTTGGATTGCGAGTTTCTCCTAAATTATAATTAAGTATGTCAGCTATCATATAAATATGTAACGGTATACTAGTAAATAAAGAGTCAAGGTAATGTTCTATAATTATCCCATTGTTTTCGCCCATGTTTAAAGGAATTTTCAATATCTTGTGTAATAATATTTTTTGTTCCGATGTAGAGAGAGGCTGCAATGTAAAAGAAAAAGTGTTTAAAGCACTCTCCAATTCTTGTAGGACTGTATGATATGGTCTGGTTGTTATCCATATATGTGCGAGCCTAAAAGATTTTAATGTATCAAATAATTGGATTACCACGTGTGCATAGTCAGGACAAATTTCATCAAAACCATCAAATAACAAAGCTACGTTATTATTATTAAGACAATGATTAAATAAATCAATTTCTAGCAAGTCTAAATCAAAACTATCGGATTTTATCACATTATTTACATGTACGTCGTCAAAAAGGTTATGGTTAATTAGATTGCATATCTTTTCCAAAAATGCATTAGTGTCTACATTATCAAGATCTTTTAATATATTTAGACCAATTGCAGAGTATAAGAACTTTAAAGCTTCCTTAAATGTAATATTAGTATTATCTTTTTTCCACCTAGAAAATGTGCTGACATGTTCAACTAAATTAATTTTTGATATCCACATATTTGGAAACATTTTTTTGGTTTGCACTGCTAGATGAACCAATAAAGATGATTTACCCATCCCAGGTTCGGCGCTAATTATAACAATTTTCTCCTTAATATCCTGTATAATTTCTGGCTTCAATGTGTAATCAACATGCGTGCCCCTATCTATAAAATTCATCAATGCTTTTATATGACCGCGAGATTTCAACCAAATATTGAAACCATTTATTTTATGGGTAAACCAATGGACATTATAATCTCTAAACTTCATACACATCTCTTCAAATTGTTTTTTGTCTTCTAATAAAAGTAGTAGATCAGGATTTTTCCCAGTTGCAATACTATTAATAAAATATAAGTCAGTCTCAGATTCAGGTGTTCTTATTTTTATGAAGCGGCAAATACTCTGATTGATATAAAAGGGAACAGTTTTCTTGTAAATGGTGGTAGATAAAGTTTTACCTACATAAATATTTTCCTTATTAATTATTTTACGAATTAAGTTTGGCTTACTAAATTTTAATAATTCAGCATTAAAAGATATCAATTCGCCTTGAAAATTAAGTTTACGTTGTTCAAGAATAACTTTTTGAACTTCTCCGTCCAGATCTATAAATCGGTTTTCAGTATCATGTTTCTCAACAATATTTTCGGTGAGTGTTGTACTTATAACCCGGACTCCAACATTGTTAGTAATTATAATAATTTTACCTTGATATGCGTTCGTAACACCTTTTATTTTTTCTTTTAAGTCTTTACTATTACTTGCTTGAAAAACTAACGCTAACACGTCTATTTTTGTAACTTTTAACTCATCTAGTAGTATAACAAAATCTTGTTCAGTTGAATCATAATCCAAGTCTAAAAAAGCATATGTCTTGCAGGACTTTCCATTACAATATTGTGTTAATTTAATACTGGTAAAACTAAGTTCATCTGAAATGAGAACCATTATTCTTACGTCATCGTAAAAAAATATTTCAAATTCCAATGCCTCAATTACAATAGGTTTAAATCTAGCCTCACACTTTTTTAAGTTATTAATGTAAATAAAATCATAAATATTTAAAAGTGGACTATTCAATATTTCTTGTTCAGTTTTACAAAAAAGTTGGCTTGTTTTAGTCAAATAAGGAGAACTTTTTGGCCGTTTCCACCATTTAAGTATTTTATCGTGAAATTTTAAGAAAATAGCTTCACATTTTGCTTGAAATAGGGAGTCATTTTTTTTCATACTACAAATAGCTAGTATTTCGTTTTTTAAAATCGTTTCCACTTGGTCTTCTTTTGCTTGGTTTGTATAAAACTTAAGGTTACCTAAAAAGTCTTTAACTAGTTTCTTATCGAGTTCATTTGCCATTAAAGTCAGTTTGGGAAACCGAAACATCTTAATATCCAATCTATATTGATTAAGATCACAAAATTCATTTTGTAAGTATTCCAGTAATTTTAAACTTTCCTCTGATATATTATCATCGTTTTGATTAAATTTCAACATGTTTGTTTCTTCATCAAATATTAATAAATTGCCTACTAAGCCACCCAGCCTGTATGACTCCAGATCCTTTTCCTGTAAAATTTCATTGTGTCCGATATTACTTTCATCAATTTCTACGATGAATTTTGAACCTTTTTTATAAGCAATTCCAAAAAGTTTCCGAAATGTAGAACATAAGTAAGAAATTCTCCTTTGTTTTTTCTTTTCACTTCCACTGAGATAAAATCTGATGTTTCCAAAATTTGAAGGTAGTTTAAAAGATAGTGATTTTAATTCATTTTCTATATCAGTTGATATTGTAGCTTTGTTGTTTCTTAATTCATTAATAATTGTATGTTTCATAATCAAAAACAGGTCATTGGTCGTGTCTAAGAATGTTTGTTGAAATTTTCCGTTAATATAGGGACTGTTAGGTGTTAGGTCTTGAGTCTGTAAAAAAAAAATATTTTGCGCCAAAAACACATGATACATTTTTATCATATCGTCAGCCATCATATTAGTGTGTTTATCTTTCAAAATAAACTTTGTCAATCTTTTTGCTAAGGACACAGCTCGTGATTCCACGACATTCTGAATTATTTTTTTTAAATCTTCGTCATCATATTTAAACTGGAAAGTTTTTCCATTGTCACATGTTTTCATTAAATTTTCTTCGTCAGAATGTTCTATGATTTGCTTTTTATTAAAATTTTCAGTGGCAGATGTATAAATTATAAACTCACAATTTTTAATCTGCGATCCCTTAAATATGCTATCGTCCATGTCGGAGCCAATTTTTTTATTTATTTCTAAATAGCTGTCTAAGTATTTTTGTAAACAAAAATCTCCTTTTTGCTGAAATACCTCGTCCACAGTTACCTTATCAGCAATGGGATCATCTTTATGTTTAGCCTGCAAGAATAGAATTTTTGGTTCCTGAAAACCATTTCTTTTGTATTTAAAAACAATATCATCAAATGCACCAAGTCCTTCAATATTCGTTCCTAAATAAAATTCACTGATATCCTCATCAGACTCAGCTCTGAGTAAAATAAGTGTGATTAATTTCGTTTCATATAAGTGTCCACTTAGTCCTGATGTGCCTTTTCTTTTTTGATAGTAACATTTGGTATCTATTAATGCATTACTTGTTTTTTCATTGTGCTCTTTTGGCTTTTCGTTTTCATTTAGGTGACTGACAGTAATTTTCGATTCTACATCACCGTTATTTATTGTTTTCTGAAGCTGCGGAACTTTATTTCCATGCTGTCTTAAAATTTTAATAATTTCTTCAGAGTCAGTAAAGTTTGATAGATGTGCAACATCTAAAGCAGTCTGACCAGCGTAATTCTTCACACAAACGTTTGCTTTTCGGTCTAAGAGAACTGTTACAACTTGCAGTTCACCTTTCATAACGGCAATGTGCAATGGGGTATTACCTATGTCATTAGCGTCAGCAGCATTAATATCTGCCCCTCTTTCTAAATATTTTATAATTTTCTTTATTTTTTCGTTGGGGGGTTTGCGTTTTCTAATTGTGTTGAAAAGCTGTCCATTGTTAAGTATTATGTCTTGAAAACTGGGGTTATATTCTTCATGCATAGCGATTTTTGTGATGTTTGATGAGATCTCTGAATAGAAATAAATTTTATAATAGAAAGGAAATAGTCAATAACTGATGTTATGATTGCAGAGAGCCCAACTAAAATAATAAATTTTCATTTTTACTACCCATAGTATATACCTAAGTGATCAATTTATAAATATAAATGAATTGTTGTTCGTTAGTCTCGCTAAAACTCGAGAACGGCTGTACCGATTTAGCTAATTTTGTTTTGTAATATTTTTACAAGTCCAGGAAAGGTTTAAATGGTGAGAAAGCGATACGATAAGTTTTCCGGGTCAAGGAGTACCTTATATACATAGCTGGTACATATTTGATAGGATGAGCATAATCATTGTTCTGTGTCTGGGTGTAATTTATCTATATTATGTATGTATTTAGAATGTTTATCAGTTGTCTGGTTACCATAATACAGGCTCTACTTAGTTTGGGATCAGATGTCCGTGTGAGAGTTGTACCATATAATTATATTATATATTTATTAGTTGAGTGAGAATATTCTTTCAAATATTGTATCAAATCATTATTCCTCATCACGGGACTTGTTTCTGTGAACATTGACCAAGTAAATTTTAATATTAACAAAATGGAAACATGACCGTTTTTATTACAGTAATATTAATCAAGGCCTAAGATATATCTCAATTACACGATTCAGAATCAAATTTAACATAGAACTAAGAATATAATTATATATCTACTATAATAATTAGTAATCTTGTGGATAAAATAGCCGCATATCTTATGCTGCTAATAATAATCGATGCCATTTTAGTACAAAGGAAAGTAGATAAAACAACATCCAATGACAAGAACATAAATGTTAAGTATACAAAATAATACTATGCAATTAGCCGATAAACGGGCTGAGAAAACATACGGTACCTACCATTATAATTAGCCTTACGAATTATGAAACGCAATACAACTTAGAAATTTGTTCTCAAATTCAATACAACATTAGGAATCAAAATTGATACTATGTATACTATACTATACAAGATTGATATTATGTTTAAACACGCATGCAATTGAGAGATTATTAGACTAACTTCATTTATGAAATGAAAGGTTATTTTGTATTGTTATGAGTGTTAAGAATTGAAGTTGATTTATAAAGTCAAATACAATATTTTAGAATTAGTCAAAGTACTTACAGATATCAACACCGTTTCACTAAAAAAACAATGTTAAATACTTGCTATCGTAAATGATTTGTTGTCATCGTTATCAAGTGATACTCAATGACGTCGTTTTGATAAGATTGAATTGTATATGTGGTATTAGTATTTACAACTCTAATGTTACTATATACAAATATTAATATCGATACGTGATATTTATAACTAGCTTCCGCCCGCGACTTCGCCCGCGTGGATTCCTAATGTTTTATAGCCTATAGCTAGCCTTCCTCGATAACCGGACTATTCAACACAAAAATATTTTATCAATTCGTACCTTTCCTGAGATTAGCGCATTCAACCAAACAAAGTCTTCAGCTTTATAATATTATACATATATTATATATAGTATAGATTTTGTCTACCTCGATAGTTTAGTGGTGGCGAGAATGCTAAGCGTGAGATCATGGGTTCTAATCCCTGGTTCGGGAAAGTTGAATGGATCTATAAAAGATGTCTAGCCTATTGCCATTAACAGAGCACAAATCCCAATCTCGTGTTAAAAAAAACACAATTAGCAGGTACACTGCCCGTTTCGGGAATCGTACCTCCTGGGTTCTCCTGTCCCTTCAACCTCAGAAAGCATTAGTCTAATGAGGCAGTTATGTTAAATTCCATTAAAAACCAACTCAATGACAACTTGTTTTTAATATTCAATATAAATATCATACAAAATGATCTAAGAGAAGGCAAAAAGAAACAAACACAAAGTTTTGATGCATTTAATAATAATTTATTCTACTCTATTTACATACAAAATAATAGGAACTTATAGATTTCGTAATTATTACTAACATTGCACTTATATTTGCCTGTTTAAACTTTAAACGCGTAAAAAAGCCATTTTATCATAAAGTAAATTTGTAAGGCAGCTTGTCCACCGTCTGCCGGCAACGCCGCAGATCAGACAACGATATTTTCTGACCGAAAAATCCCGTGCCGGCGACGGTAAACAAGCTGCATAGGAAGGGCGTTTGTCCACCGCTGCCGTCACCGGGACGTCATCACCGCTAACGAAATGCCGGCGCCGGCAGTATATTTTGTATGGCCGCTAGTCCACTGCAACGGCAACGATATTTTTCGAGCGAAAATGAACTTGCCGGTTGCCAGTTACTGGTGCGTTTGAGACATAATATATTTTTGGGAAATTTTTAAAATAATATTTGATTTACTACAGATGGGTAATTATCGCCGGTGTAAAAGATTATTACGTAAAAAGCTTAAATAAATTTAATACAAATATAAATGCCATAGTGTATCTAATGCCTATTTTAAATATATTTATATTAATTATTTATTCTAGGAAGCATGTGCCTTTAATGTATACCACTTAGGAACTAAACGACAGATTATTATATATTGCAATATTTACACATTGTTTTAAAGTATGACGGACATTCATATAATGTACAGTTTCTACAGTAGGTACCTATAACAACGCATTTTATTTTTATAGTTACAATTACAAGCACTGCAGTGCTATTCTAAAGACATCACTTACAAACTCACTTCTAAATCCACGGTGAGATTCAACACTAGCGCTACCCAATAATATGATGATGAGGGTAATAGTGAGGTGACGTGCGGAAGACTTTCAAGATGATGCTAGTGTTTCAGAATAGCATTGTTCTATGTTCAATGTAGTGCAATAAATATAATGCTTAGACTGTATTTATAAGTAGGTAAGTTACTTTACCGAGGCTTGATATAAGAGGTCTTTTTTTTTACAATATTGATCCGGTTGTGACATCACTATTCATCAATATGTCGGGCACATTATACAAAAATCTCTACTGTATTCTAGGCAAAATGTATAGGCTACCCGAATTTCGCCAGTGATGTTAAATTTCCTAATGTAGGTAAATGGAGGCGAGCCTAAGCCAATAAGAGGACATTAGGCTCCGTGCTGTTACCAAGAATGGCCTAATAGAAAAACCCACATTACTTTGCCCAAGAATCGAGACCATGGAACTCACGGTCAGCAGTCGATGTGCAACCACTAGACAAACGAGTTTTTATTACTTACAACAGTTCTAGAGCAATGAGGAAGTTAGAACAGACCCCTTAGACAAGTGGCAAAACGCTTGACGAATAGAACTGGAATAGAATGAAAAATGTATGGGAATGACACATACAGTCATCGACAACATAGTCGAAACATTATGTCATCCCCATACATTTATCAGTCTATACCATTTCTATTCGTCAAGCGTTTTTCCACTTGTCTAAGGGGGCTGAGCACAGAATTTAGCATAGTGTGAATAAGAGAACTCAGTTTTGAGTTAAGCTCACCTCTGTTCATCATTTTTGTGTACAATAAAGAATTAATAATAAAGCTTATTATTTCAAATCCCAAGGGCCAAGCTGCAGCACATTCATAGATCTAAACATTCGATTTCTATGGCTCTTTTTATACCAGGCAGCTTAGATACCAAATCTTAGCCATTTTTTAACAACGCAAGATCATAAATAATAAATTCAACACCATAATAGTAAAACACGCACATACTTTTTAATCTACTAATACTGTTACCAAAGGTAGTTTTTGTTAAGCAAGAAATAGTAATGCATGCAAGAATATAGGTGCTATTCGAAATTACACTCACCGGCACGGAATGTGGCCCAAACATAATCGATATATTTTTTGGGAATCGATAGAATCGCGTTATTTTATTAATCAACTAGCTGCGCCCGGCGGTGTTACATGCTACATTTTTTGGAACAAAAAGTAGCCTATGTGTTAATCCAGAGTATCAGTTACCTCCACACCAAATTTGATCAAATTTGTAACGAGTTATGTTGATTTTGTGACGAGTTAACAAACATAAAAACACACAAAGTTTCGACTTTATAATATTAGTGTGATGATTCACGTTTTAAATTAAATTAATCACTGTAAAGTGGAGAACCAGCTAACACGTTTTAGATAAAAATATGTTGCAATCTATGTTTAATTTTGATTATAAACTATAACCCACTATAGTCAGTCGGGCGACGACCCGATTGGCGCAGTGGCTAAGGCATTGGACTGCTGCGCTAAGGGTTGCGGGTTCGATTCCCACACGGGACAAAATTTTGTGCGATCCACAGATATTTGTCCCGAGTCAGCATGTTTGTGTATGTGATATTAAATGTTTGTGAAACGCCTCACGATACAGGAGAAATTCCTAGTGTGGGGCGACGTTTTGTTTAAAATAACAAGTTTGGGCAACAATTCATGTCGGTGAGTGTATTTACATTGATATTTTTTTAACTGCTTGATGTAGTCAAGGATGGTTACAGAAGAGAGTCAACATAATCCACATTGAAAACACAAATATAAACACAAAGCAGTTTGTACAAAAGTATAGCTGTCCCCTTAGACAAGTGGCAAAACGCTTGACGAATAGAAATCGAATAGAATGATAAATGTATGGGGATGACATAATGTTTCGACTATGTAATCTATGACAGGTGACAGTCCCATACATTTTTCATTCTATTCGACTTCTATTCGTCAAGCGTTTTGCCACTTGTCTAAGGGGACAGATTTTCTATCTCACGAAGTCCGTTTGGCTCTCGCTGTAGTTGTAACGTCTAGGTAACGATAAGCGCGCTTGTGTGTGTCGCGCGTTGCAACCATGACTGAGCGCTCTTCAAGTTACACACACTAAAACAATGTGCATGTGCACGCCTGACAACGTTCAAACGGACTTCTTGAAATAGAACATCTATACTAGGTAATATTATGGTAGCATCTCACGGCGCGTAATGGTGGCGTCTCACGGCGTGTATAACACGGGCCGCGTCGCCCGGCACAGACTTTCACGGGTCAGCAAGTATAGCGAACGAGCCCGCGCCATCCTTTCCCTCGGCGCGTTGCTCGGTTCCGCGCTAGCGTGGCCCGTGTTATTACGTGCCGTGAGAAGCCACTATAATACCACGAGCGAGCCCGAGCCAACCCTTCTCCCGCCGCATTGCTCGGCTCGGCGTGACTTTTGCTATTACGCGCTGTGAAAAGCTACCATTATACTATTATTACAAAAGATTTTCACAACTTGAACTCTTTGAATTGATCTTGCTTACATAATTTTCTTACATTACAAAACGTGACGTCACTATCAATCTTTGCACGACACGTTCGTGTCGACATACAACATATTGTACGGAACAAAATAACCTTTGTTTGATGCCATCACTTGAACTGCGTACTTTCTTCCTGGTTTTAGGCCGCTGATTTTCTGTTTAATTACTTTGACCCTGGAAATGAGAGTTTTAAATTATTAAATAATTCCCAAAGAATAGAGAATTTCCCAAAGATTGGGCGGGACCTCTTGCATCGCTCTTACTTGCAATGTCACTAATGATGGTTATATTGGAAAGAACCAGAAAAGATCATTATTATTAATTGTACATATTATTTAGTGCCTAAGGGTAAACAGATACTTGTGTTTTTTCTGAATACACAAGTAAGTATTAAAATTATTTAATGTATTTTTATAATAAAACCGATCCTAAAAACAAAATTTGTTGTAGGCCAAAAGATACTACAGACTTACGTTTTTTGTCCATGATTTGTACACTGACTTTTCATCAAAGATTTTCTACCAGACCAACACCCGTAAACCTCTCCGGTCATGGTTTCACGAGCCACAATGCAATATCTGAAAGAAAAATATTTTCATTATTAGCAGCAGTCCTACAGTGGCTGTAGATGGAAGACCGAAGATCGAGCTCAGTTGCGTGCCACGTGAGGGTTATGTCCAGCAGAGGACAGAGATGGCTGATGAAGATGATAATGATATCAAGATTCATTACCTTACTAAACCCTACTGCCTTGGGTAGTATAACTTTTAGGGTTTGGATGTATTTCCTTATGGGCTGTCAGAAGCTCAAAGTCTTGCCGAAGATCGAGCTCAGTGGAGTGCCACGTGAGGCTTTTAAGGGTTTTTTAAATACACTAGGTATGCGTATTTACGACCAGACTAAAGTTCTTATCAAAAGTTGGGAAAAAACAAGGCATTTTTTATGCTTATCATCAGTAATATACTAAAAAAACCCACTGATTTCAACATTTATACTTCTCACGTGATTCTTTGGATATAGAAACAAAAGAAATATTTTCAAAATATTTGAGCTGTCAATAAAAATATACCTGATGACATCGGTGGCGTTATGACTGGCTGGTAAGAAAGCTACGTCCACAGACCGGCAGGATCGTTTCGGTCGAAGTTCCCTGACGTTAGCGCCTCCTTCTGTGAGCTCTGGAGTACTGACACCCCATCGCGTTGTTGAGGCTGTCAACTGAAATATTGATTAAATAACATAATATCACACATGTAGGCAGAGGTGCACGTAATATATAGTACACCGACATTTCGCCAGTTATGTTTAGGTCCCAGTGTAATAGGGCTCGCTCCCTTTTGCCATCAACCGAGTACAAATCTAGACTCCATGCTTTTTTTTCTTATTGTATGATTGATGAACAACTTGGTGTCAGACTCCGTGCTGCTACTGAGAATTACCTTACGGAAATACCCAGTAACACAGTAGAACAAAGAAGAAGTAAAGAATTACATCGATACTTTGCCGTGCCTCAAAGAGTACGCTGATTTAAAATTTTCTGTCATAAGAGAGTCTTTTCTCTGATGAGTCAGAATAGAGAAAATTTTAAATGATTACTTGCAATGAATAAAGGTTTTACAGAATATCCATTTATCCAAGGAATTTCCAAGATGTTTTTTTAAAGTTCTCATAAATATTTGCGATAGTAAGCTTTCAGGAAATTAGTGCAAACATTGGCTGCCCTAATTAAATTGTCAGGATTAAATTATTGGATTTGGAGTATTAACCTCGACACCAACAGCGCTGCTCCTGTCCCATCTGCTTGGTACCACTTTGATAACATATCGCATCCTAGCTTCCTCGGAACTGGAGTCAAACTGAACGGACCCTTCGTCACTGGTTTCTTGAATTGAGGTTATTGAAATCGGCGCTGGCACAAAGAACTTCGAGTGAGGATCTGTCGGAGAAGATTTAAGCATACAATTTATACTTATCCTCTTTTGCAGTAGATTTAAGTTAAGACAGCTCTAATGGCCGGGGGATTTAATTTTTCTAGTCCATATAATATTATTACTTAATCTAGAAAAATAAGAGTTCTTATAGTATAGTGATAATAGCCTACAATGTCACTGCAAGGCAAATGCCTCATAACGTATAGAGAAGGATTGAGCATTGATTACCACGATAGCTCACTGCAGGTTAGCGATTCTAGATATTTAAATCCAGGATCTCTCACGAATTTTTCCTTCACCGTTAGTCTGTGGTGCCTTAGAATATCTAAGAAGAAGAAAAATATTTTTTGCAATTGAAAAAGGTACCTTGATACTTGCCTGGTTCTGAACCTGCAACCTTGTGCATACAAATCCGGTTTTTCAACCACTAAACCACCACGACTACTATGTAAAATAATAGAAGTAATCATTCAAAATCAATGTATTGTTTTCACACCGCTATGTATTTACTTACCTATATTTCTTGCCATGTGAAGTCTCTTCCCCCTAACCAAGACTTCGACATCCACTGCACCCCCACATGTCGATACCGTTAACCAAAGGCCACCCCCTGTTCCGACTGTTGCCTGCAATAATTTGTGATAGGTTTTACAAAGTCTTTTAGGTATGTCACTGTCCTTAATAATATAAATTAAAGTTAGGTTTTATATGAGGTAAGTATAATATTGGTTTATAATTACTATCCAACTGAAAGGCAAAGGCCTCGTGTCACATTAAGAAGAATCAAGCACTGATCGCCACGTGATCTGTAAGTTTGCAATTCCAGATATTTAAATCCAGGTTTCCTTACGATGTTACTCTACTTTTCAACTTACCTTAAAGTAGAAAACATTTCTTCCACGTATATCAGCTTTGCTCGGCACATTCTCCCGGAGCCGCTTGGCTGTAGAGGTGCGTGGGCGCACGCTTCCTGTTGCCAACAAGGATCCAGAACGACGATCCTTGGCCACGCCGAATACGCTGACGAAGTAGGTCTGTTGAATGAAGAAAATGTATTAAGTACCATCCATTCCAATTGAATGAACTACCTTAGGAGTTTTCAAGAATTGATGAGTCCAAAACTTTAAATATCGTTCATTATCGATTCTAATATTATAAAGAGGATTAAAACATGTTTATTAGTATGTTGGGAGTAGTCTCCAGAACGATCCATCAGATTTTATTCGTTAAAGAATTTTGGAAATCGCATGGATAGTGCCGAACATGACCATTGTATACAAACAAAACCTTTTCAGAATATTAGCATAGATTAAATATACCTAATAGATGTCGCTTGTAAGATAAGTTTGAGATAAGGTGTAATGCTTTATAGACCTCAGCCTTAGCAGTCGTCATCATCAGCCAGAGGACGTCCACTGCTGAATAAAGTCCTCCCCCTTACAGGGGGTGTTTTACCATAATCCCCACGCTAGGCAAGCGGCTTGGGGATCGCTGTACTAGCGGTACAGTTTCAGAAGACGCTGGTGCCCATCTTCTGGATTGACCCTTAGTCGCGTCCTATGACACCCACAGTTCGATGAAGAGGTGCTATTCTGGCCCGGCACTCCACGGGATAGTTAGTAGTATTGAAACTTTATTACCGTGCTCGGATCTAAGTTTTCGATCAAATGATGAGTCCTTCCACCGACACATGCGATAACAGGATCCTCGTCCGTCACTTTTGTGCTGCGCCCTGAAATAATTTTTTATAACATCACACCTGTATTCCCCGAAGAAGTAGACGGTGTAGAGTACACCCACATTTCGCCAGTAATGTTACAGGTCCGAATATAATAGCGGCCGAGATTGACCATTAACCGGGCACAAATCTAGACTATCTGCTGCTAGGTACTGAGAAATACCTAATGGAAAATCCCAATAACACTTTACCCGACCCGGAAATTGGACCCAGATCTTCAAGCATAGCAGTCGCGCATAGCAACTAGAGTAAAGAGACAGATACAGTTAGATATTATTCTTTGTAATGACTATGAAATAGATATAGTTTTCAAAGAAACAGAAAATTTCAAATCCTTCTCTATTCGAGAAGAGGCTTTTGCCCTGCAGTGGGACAGTTATTGGCTGTTATTATTATTTGACTGATTTCAATTAGGTAGATACGTTATAAATTATTTTTTAAAACATCAGAAAACTCACCAAACTTCTTCCTCCGAAAAACATTGTTGAAATTCCCTTCATAAATATTAAAATTGTCTGAATCCACGTTGATTTTGTTGTCGACATCGGTCAATACCGATCGTGTTTCATTGGCCTTATCAGTTTTCTTCGGATCAGCATCATGATTGAGTCTGTTAGATTTATTTTCCAATCGACTAGCTTTGATGTCGTGTTGAGCTGCGCAAAGTGATGTGTAGTTCTTTCTGTGGGATGCTACTACGCAGTACGTCGTGGCTTGGGGATCGATGGGGCTGAAATTAGAAGGTATATTGTTAATGGATTTATTTAGCTCCTTCGTTATTATTAAGGTACATTTGGTTTTTTTTAAATACCCTTTTTACCCGACTTCCAAGAAAAGGGTATGTTTTGTACATTCAACTCTGTCTATCACTCACAAGTTAACTTTTAAAGTATTGCGTTGCATGATAATTAGAACTACAACACGGGAATTAACGCGCGTTCCGCGTGCAGACACAGTTAGCGTAGTGTGTAGGGTGGTGGAAGAATTGAGGGTAGATGAAAAATCATCTACAGTATAAATACGGGGACATGGCAGTCTCAGTCTGCTTGCGACCACGGCCGATGCAACTCGATCGAAACGTCAATCAAAAATTGTGTTCGCGTTAATACCCGTGTTGTAGTTTTAATTATCACAATGTTGTTTGTAAGAGATTTCTTAGTGCGGTAAGACCGCTCATTGTACATATGTACATTAGCCTTTAATTTTAAGGTTTGTTTTTAGAGTAAAATAAAGAGAAAATCTATCTATCTGTGCCATCACATTAAAACCAAATATTTAAATTTAACTCAAGATAAAGATTTTTATCTATAAACTTAAACTGAGTGCCATACTGATATACTTAAATGAATATACCGCAAAGAAACACGCAAGAAAAGCAGACATCTTACACTTATGATCAACCAAGAACTAGAAACAGGGAATCTAACTTTCTCAACTAGCTTTATATGGAGTCAATTATTGAAGTTAAATTGAAGACTGGTAAAAAAATTTATAAAAACGCCATTGAATTACTTTAATGGTAGGATGAGCTAGAATCAATACGTGTTTAGAGTTGAAAAAGTTGTTTGTCAGGGACTATTCTTAACATAATTGATATTTTTGTATTACCGATCGAAATATTAGCGCTACCTCGTGAAATTCAACCCAAAGAAAACGTAATAATTAGCGATACGACACTGTTTTAACAGTTTTGTCGGGGAATAGGAATATTTAACATGTCTGTTGGTAAATGATCGAAGAGCTCGTGGCTTTTTGGATTGATTAAATAAGTAAGCTATTTAGTATTTTCTGAAATCGCCAACCCGCAGTGAGCTAGCGTGGCGTTCGAGATGCAGAAGGAGAAACATATTATTATTATTATTATTATCTATAAACACAAACTAACAATTACATCAAATTTTACATTTTTAACGAGTTCATCAGAATTGTAATTACATTTATATCAGCAATTGTATTTATACTACTTAATAGCGAGTGCATTGATAATACTGGTCTCTTGTTCCCTTAAATAAATGGTTAAGTTATCACCCAGTTCAATACCACGGCGGCATCCATAATTATAATATAATCAGCAAGAAACCGATGCATGGTCGCTAGTTTCAAGACTCACATAATTAAAACGTACGCTCGCTGTCATACTAATTACTTATTAATTAGATATGCTCTAAGTGGAAAATAATGAAAAAGTTTGTATTACTAGGAAGAAAGTTTATGCGATTGCTGTTTAGTTTTGATAAAGAAGCTTAGTTGATTATTGGCCTATAACATTTATACGTATTTGAATTGGTATTTTCATTTAGTCGAATATGTCGAATAATATTGACGACCTGATTGGCGCAGTGGCTAAGCGACTGCTGCGCTAAGGGTTGCGGGGTCTTTTCCTGTACGGGATAACAATTTTTACGATCCGCAGATGTTTTTCCCGAGTCTGGGTGTTTGTGTATGATATTTCATGTCTCTAAAACGCATACACGATACAGAAGAAATTTCTAGTATGGGGAAACGTATTTTTTAAAGCAAAACAAGTTTATTAGCGTAACATATAATTGTATATTATCAGAATAATATACAATCTCATATACAATATTAAATTTAAAAGGTGGGAAAGCGAGCAAATCGAGCAATACAACATGATTTAAACGAACTTGTTGTCGCTGTAAGTCATAGAAAGCATCAGCTTCTATTTACTTAAATAATCGCAGAATACGTTCGCACTTCAGAAAAGGGTTTTACTTAGTGAAGAAGCCTATGATGAGATAGAGAACGTTTCAGAATGGCTGGCACCTAAAAATCACCTAACAAGCTGTCAAATCTTCCGTTTAGTGTCAATTGAGGTGCTGAAAACTTTGTAAACTACTGGTTTCATATTTTGGAAAATTACCAAAGCTATCATTTTTTTCAAAATCTTATGTTAAACGCTCTTCTGGTTTGTTGGAAATTTTAATCAAATTATCCTTTCAAAAACCTTAATTGATTTTCCAACGCAGTTAAAATTAGTTGCCTGTTGGTTCTTAAAAATTGGACTAGCCGTTTAGAAATCAGGCGGTGATTCATTAGAACTCGACAACCCTAACTTCAACAGTACTAACGGCATACACTGGATGTTGTATCACAGTGGTCCTTACACAATTAAAACCCATGGAATTCCAATATACAATGTTGCAGCGGCATCGATGATTTATAGGCTACGTGCCACGCAAAAGAAAAAGCAAGCCATAAAAATAGAAATCAGGAAGTTTCTAACTGTGATCAGATAACTTAGAAATATTCCTTTTAAGGTTCTTATCGTAATTGACAAGGTATGACAGGCCGTCTATCTTTTACGGTTTTTATAGAAAGCTCTGTTACCATTTTAATGTAATTTGTAACTTCTATACTTTTACCGATTAAATATTTGGTAGGTATAGATTACAGTTTCCCCTAAACTATGGACCACCTGCTGGTCTGCCCTGCATGCCCAGTGAGCGCCACACTGGAAGACCTACTAGAGGCTTACCAAACAGCAATTAGTCTTGCTATATATTGGGCTGATCAAACCTAACAAAGAAATCATCGACACGATAAGAAGAAGTTACAGATTATATTACGCTAGGCTTCTTTCCAACTATGAAAACAAAACGGACCTTATTAAACTTAATTGGCGAGAGCAACATCACAGTAGCTTTGTTAGAAGACCAGCAAAAGATTGGCAGAGGTCGTGGGGAAGGTTCAAATCCTGCTCGATATGATTATTTTTTGAAATTTAAAAAGAACAAACTTTATATACAGTTTAAATTGAACAAGGAAATTTGAAAATGATTAACACTTTGAAATGATAAACAATTTGAAAACCTGACCCTTCGCCGATCCATGGCTCAGTTTGGCGAGGGATGCGGGATTTAGTCCCTGCTCGTGTCTATCATTTTCAAATTTCCTTTAACAATTTAGATTCGAGCTTAGCATGGGCAACCTGCTAAAATGACACCAAAAGTCGTATTCATATACAGTTGTTATTATCTCATAACTACAAAACTCCAACTGTTTACTTGTTATATTTATTGATTCTTGTGAAGAACATGTGTATGTTAGACATTTATACCTAACGGTGCTTAGGTACAACTCGTTTTTATTGAGATATTTCTAAGTGTCAACTGACGAGGTGATTTAAGAGCTTGTTCGATTGATTCCGAGGTATGTAAGACCGGCTGTTGCATTGGACATAATTCCGAAGTGACATTATATTTCAGTACACACAGTTTCTGGACTTGTACGGTAAGGTAGCCATATTTTTTCCTTTTATAAAACAGCTTTACTTATCAGCATGTCTTTCTTTTCTTACAAAACAGTACTGAGATATCAGTATTAGTGTCTTTGAAGAATATTAGGACCTTTTGGGACATTCATTACCTTGGTATTAATACGTGAAGCGAAGCTCTTCTACGAAAATGGCGCGGAAGAAGTATGAAATTTGGCATAGTTAAAGTTTATATGGAGAAGTGCAAAAATCTAAAATTGTTATCATAATTACGGTAAATTTTTGGCCACAGTGCGACTTTTAGTAATGGTAAAAATGATTGCTTTTGAGTAGGTATTTCATAAAATTATTATCTAGCGTTGGACGATGGATAAGAGGATGGTTTAAATAATTCCTACCACATTCTACATTTATTTGCAGTCCATTAAGTTAAAGTACCGACATTTATTAAGTTAGGACAGGTTTTCAGCAAGATGTCAAGAAGGTGGCAATAAGGAGCTAAATAAATATATAATATAATAAACACGCAACGTATTCGAGTCGCCCTAGAATTTACACTTACTTATATCCTTAGCTACAACCGACTATTAGGCTATTTTGCTCTAAAGAAACGTTTAAATATTCTTTTTTCATATTACAATAATTGTATCCTTAATATTCTTGGTGCACTAGAAACACTATTTTCTCAGCGTTCGTTCATATTTACGATGTAACCTCTAATTTGTGTCGAACCGCAACCAGTTTCAAATGACACAGTGCAGGATTTACCAACATTTAATTCACTTAACGGCCACATAGTTACTTTATTACAACTTACAGATAGGAGACTCGATAACACATGACTTGTGTAACGAGGTATCGGTAAGTTACGATAGTTTGTTCGCTAGTATTATCGTGAAGATAGGTAGTTCCCGCCACGTAAAATGAACGCTGACAGGTAACTTAATGTTTAAATTTAAGTATATTCCAAAGTTTGACGTAACTAGTTCAGTACCTATAACGATTCTACAATAAAACAATTACACTTAAATAATAACCACAATAGCGAAGCGAGTTTATTAGAGTGCTAACTTTTTACGTGACGAGAACTATGCTACTGTACTGTAACTGTACTGTTATCTGCAAACATACGTAACCATAGCAACCTTGTTCTGCAGGACAAAATCGGCCACATTGAGTAAGAAGAATTCCAAAATCTCAGCTTCCAATATTTTTATTATATGGTTACCTTTAAAAGCTGAATACTCAATTCATTACTAAATAGAATCATATTTGGTGAAATATTTGAATTGTGATTTCTCAATTTAAGACCATTTTGTGATTTAAATTTTCATTTTATTCAAATTGGATCGTTTGTAGGTTTGGAGCAGTATCTTACCTAGCCTCCCAGTTAGCAGCCAGCCTTCTTCGTGATCGCACCCGAAGACGCATGCGCACCTGTCTCGTGGCTTCTCCACGGACACTGACAACTGCAGCGCCGCCTCTTGTTGATGAGAGCTGCAAAAAATATTCTGTTTACTCCAAAGAAATAGACTCAGTTCTGGACAGAAAAGATCACATCTACAAACACGCAGACTTAGGACAAACATCTACGGATCACACAAAGTTTTGTTCTGTGCAGGAACTGGACCCGCAACTCTTAACGCAGCAGTCTTAGGTTTAGGTACTGCGTCAATCATGTCGTTAATTATACAATAGATTTTAGGGGCAAAACATATTATTATAAAGAAGGTATTAGAGATACAGTACTTACGACTATAACATATTTATCGTTTTGCGATATATTCAGAGAGAATGTGCTTATTTCACCACTGCCATTTTCTTTTTGAAGACTAAATTGGCCTGTAAGTATAGAAAACAAAAACATTATTGAAATCCACTCCGTTAAATTCGAATTCGAAATTCTCAAGCGACTCAATCATTTGAAAGGAACTGGTAGTATAGAATGAATTGCCTACCCAAAACGTACTTTATTATCATTTTTACCACCAAAAACCGGCTGCTTGCTTATTTTGCTGCATATCCAAAAAGCCTAGTAGCTAATCATCGGCCCCTTACCATGAACTCATAAAACAGGACAATTTACGATGTGAAAGCGAGACGCCGCTACGTGCAGTGTTATGCGTCATCTCGCTTCCACAATGTAAACTGCTTTAAGAGTTCATGGTAAGGCGGCAGTTTTAAACAGTAATAGGTGACTAAGAAGATACAATATGCCACGTGCATACAGGTGATGAAAGTATGTAAAGGGAACTAAGATTACCATTGTTGTTTCCTATCTTTCCATAGTACAGAGCCCAGTGGAAGTCTCTAGAACACGGGCTGATGGTGATGAAGACGACCGTCTGAGACATTGAGGTGGTGTTCAACTCCAAACTGTAACGAAAACATATTCGGAGCTTACAAATACATCAAATATTGAGAAGCAAATGTACAAGATATCGGAAGACATCGACGTAAAGTTTTCGACAATTTTGTTTTATGATCTCATGCTGCCTTACATTGACGTAAAGTGACGAAGGACTCCAAAGTTTTTAAACACTGTACAAAGTTTAATACCGATGTCAGGTCCGAATATGAAATTAACAAATTATTCAATTTCTATGTATAGTCCTCCTTGTCGATTTCGACAACGGCGACCCCTGAAATTAGCTACCTACCTTCTTTGATGAGCCCTAATGTGGCTCGCTAGACCGAACTTAGTTTTAAATGTACGGTCGCATGTACAGCAATAGAGTTGGCCTGAAGAGTTGTATGTAAACGTATAGGAGGTCTTAGGTCTTTCTTTACGTAATCGGGCTGTGTGTCCAGATTGGCAAGTCGCTCAAACTCAAACAGTTTAACTTTATTATGTATCGTAGAGCGCCAAGATGACCTTTGTACGGCAAGCTCCTCCCAACGTTTCAGGTCTATAGCACAAGCAGTTAAGTGTCTTTTGAACACATCCTTAAATCGTAAGTGCTGTCCACCGTGTTTCCGTTTACCTTCTGCCATCTATCATATAATTTCTATACCTAGTACCTACGGTCACTTAAACAAAATTAGGTGAGTAATTTTTAAGTAGAGAAAAAGGTAGGTTCTATTTAACTTGTTCACAGACAGTTTAGTTGACCGAAAGGTATACTTAGTCTATTTGATATTCGTGAATTCACGGAATCTATTCAATTTGAATACGTGTCTTAGTAGGCCAAACCTGTGTATTTGAGGACCATTTGACGCCAAAATTAGTGTCCAGTTTGGTAAACAAACGATGAGTTGATTGATCGCTCAATTAAACATGTGACTCAGAGCAACGGTGTGCCGGTGACTGTTGAATTTACACACTTATCTGTGCAGGCGGCAAAAATTAGAACTAACGCTTACCAGGGCTCAACTAATGTCAAAATGATAGATTTGTATGCGCTGACAGCTACATCAGCGACGCGGTTATCAGCATAAATAAGGTTGTCATTGCATTGGTAGTGATTTGGGGCAGTTTATTTTATTTATATCATTGGTCACGTCAAAATAGTCATTCGGTCACATCGAGGTGCTATTATTACTTTGTAAGCAGCCACTTTGTTGTCGTGTTGGTTTGTCGGATTAGTCATGGTTTCAAATGGGGTGTATCATTCAGACTGGATTAGATAGAGCGATCAACAAAGGGTTTTTAAAACAAAACTGATTTTGTGGGAAAGAAAATAATAGATTTATTGTAAAAGTTAACAATAATATGGTTTTTGGTGTAATATTTCCTCGAAGATGTATTTAGAATGACATTATAAGGTATTTTAATTCATTGAGGTCAAAAATCCATAACAGTCCCCTTGTCATGAACTCTTAAAGCAGGACTGTTTACGTTGTAGAAGCGAGACGCCGCATTAAAATGCACGTGGCGGCATCTCGCTTCCACATATTAAGGGGGCCGGAAAAAAATGTATAGTACGACTAATTTTCTTTTTTTTTATCCAGCCCCCTGACTTTACATGAAGACGTCAAAAAGGCATGTTTCGACAAGGATGTTAATGTATCCCAAGTGCTTGTCGCGTATTAATTACTCTTTTTTTTTCATCTAAATTAGTTTCCAACTCACCAATTATGATACCATTAACGTTTCGCGTCCCAAATGTAGTGAATTTCCCGCTCCATCGAATTATCTAATTACAACCTAAATAAAATTGCATATGTTAAATAACGGGTATGCTGAGAATTGGTCGCTTCACCCTACAAGGGTTTTATCTTAATTGCACCTTACTAATTGTAGGTGACTAGTTACGCTTCTTGTAATTAATGTAAATGGCGAAAAAATGTCTACATGAAGCATTATTCATGGTCAGAAGATAGCCGCATTTGGACGGTACTTAATGTATGATAAAAACTACTTAACGATGTGTTTTGCTATCGGATACGAGACCTGACTAAACGATTTGTATATTTGTATTTATATTTTGCATGACTGCTTTAAGCTGGCCAGTTAATTCGTTTATTTTTTTCCTTCAAGCCACTCTTTAAATTGACGCACATGTATCTTCGTAATCATAGTTTGGTAGGTATTCTTTGAAACATCTAAGGTCAACTAGTTGATGAATTGCCATTACCGAGATTTTGGGTCTCCGATTTGCGTAAACCTCATGCGACCAGTCCAAAAGTCGTTTTTTCGGTTTGCCATTTTAATCTCATAATTATTGAGGCCAACATTGTATGATCATATTGTTTATTTACACCAGATCAATATATTAGATAATCCAATCATTTAATTTATTATTATTAGGATTACTTATTCCTTTAACTTTTACAAAAAAAAATAAAAAAAAAATATAGTCACCTTCTGCTTTCGCCTTCAGCCAACCTGTACACCGTTTGGTTGTCGATCGGCAACCACTCCACAGGCACCTTTGCCATGGGCCGGGTGACCAGCACCGTTGGAGACGCGAGTCCTGCTCCTGCAGCGTGTAGAACCAGCAGGCTAGCTAGCCTCATTGTGAAGATATTTAGCTTTCTGAAACAAATGGAATCTATAGGTATTGAAATAATCAACTAAAGATTTTCTGCCTCGTGATGCCTGCCCCGAAAAGCAGCACAACCTACCGAGTCCGACCGAGTTGTGTTTACAAACTATCCAGGAATCTATTGAAATTTACACACAGATTTTTATCGAAATCGGTCCAGCCGTTTAGGAGAATTTAGGTGACAAACACACGTACAGTTGATTTATTTATACTAAGATAATAAAACATGACTTTAAGTTTAGACTTCAGGCCATCCTTGAATGCAATCGAAATTCTTAGCGACTTGCGCTATCGAGGTTCATAGGGACTTACGGTATAAAAACCACTAATTTGTCAAAGCGGACGAAGTCGCGGACCTAAACTAAACTTCTTCTTCTTCAAATACTAGTCTAAAGTTCGTGTTTATTACTATAACTTGCCAAGTCAAAGGTCGCAAGTTCAAACCCCGGCACGCACCAATGAGGCCTACAGGCGGTTTAAACTCTGACACCAGGTTGTTCAACAACCATACGATAAGAAGAAGAAGACTATTACTTAACTAATGGTCCATAAAATGACCTTTTTGTTTCAATGTAGACATATTACGCACAGATTCCGAGATTGTTCACGATGTCTCACACATAAGTATATGTTGAATAAAATCTTTTTTCCTAGTAGAGCAGAGATCACTAAACATTTTTTAAAAGCGTAGCTCAAATGTTACTTATAAAAACAAACCCTGTTCTAAAAACCGCTAACAAGAATAATTTCCCGAAAATCGATTAATCAAATGCTAACACAATTGTTTTAAACAAAGAAAAACTACAAGAAGTGTTTTAATATGTATATACCATGTCACTTGTTATAAATGTTGTTATTTATTCAATGGCAGTTATTCAATGAGTTGATTATACAACAGGGATCGATTTAAATCGGTTCCATTCGATTCGATGTTAGTTGCAACGGGGTCAGTGGTCGTCGCAATTATTTTTGACACGTGTATCAAAAACGGTCGTCTTTCATGTGTGGATAAATAGACGGTAGAGTATATGGAATTTAGCACGTGTAATTTTGTGCACAAAATGGTCGAATAAGTTTTATTTTAGTTCTAGAGCGAATGAGTTTGAAGTTAAAAAAAACTATTAATATAATTTTAAGAGTAAAAACAATTGAGGGTGCATGAAGAGAGCCTCCGCGAGTGACGACACTTTTGTATGTCCGGCGCACCCTGGACGGTCAACCTCTATACCACGGCATGACCTATTCCATGTGGCTATCGGCTCATGCCTATACGAAGAAGAAACAGATAGAAAAAAACTTATGACAAGGATAGGGAGGATGTTTACAAGATATGAAGATACGTGTGAAACGACCCTGAATTATTAGGAACAAGACAAAAAATAAGATGAATTATTTATTAGTTAGCAAGTCACTGCGAAATTGCAATTCAAATATGGCCAAATAGCTGTGCTTATACTTTGTGTTACATAGTAACTAACGTTATGATTATAAGATTACAAAACGCGTATAATAGAATTTATGAAAATTTTGTACAGGAAAAGCGGTCATAGAACGTCGCGTTTTCTGAAAACTAAAGATTTTATTTTATCCTTTTAACTGCAAGCGGCTTAGTGCTCCTTGCCATAGAAATAACTACAGTTGACGACAGTAAGTTGAAAACGCATCAATTCTTTATAGACACAATGTTAGGACAAAAGAAAATACTAAGCTAATTTTGATCCTAAAACAAAAGAAGTTAATCCAGATCATATCGCCTGTGTATTAATACAAAAGGTTGTTAAACTTCGTCAGATTATAACACACAATATAACAACTTGTATTCCCATATCGGTTTGTATAAAAAGACACGGTGTTCCTGACATCAAGGTTCGCCATATTTACGTGCCTCATTATGCTATTATTCTTATAGAATCCCTTTCTATAACTTCTTTTCTGGTCCTTTTGTAATTTCCCGACGCACTTTTTCTGGTCCTTTTAGAATCTTCTGCTTATTATAAAGTAGTGTGTAGGTAGGTACTAATAGAGAAATAGCTTTAAGTGTTTTATTACGCTAGTGAACATCTCAGCTATATAGTAACTGCTTTGGTAGGCGTAATTTATTAATCATAGCAGAATATGGTTTTGTCCCGACTTGCCGAGTATTTGAATTCTATTTCGCTGCTAACTCTACGATCAGCTCTCATTTTTTTTAATTGTACCTTCGGTACGAGGACTTAATGTACAAAAGGACCTTACAAATTATTCTGCGTTTAGTCTGCTTAAAATCAGAGTGAAAGTGATATTATAATATAATAAAATATATTCATTCTAAACGTTTTATTGAATTCTAAATAAATTCTCACAAGAGTATAACAGTATTATGAATTAATTTACACGTATTCCCTTACATAATAGGCAAAGGCAGCGTGAACTTCGGTTCAATAAGCCTATAAGAGCCAAAGAATGACCAATGACCATTTGTAGGTGACCACAAAAGGTCATTGTTTATAACAAGAAAACAACCGGGTACCGTGCGTTCTCATAAATCTCTACATAGTAAGTGTGTTGTTTTTTAAAATGATTTATCGGTTCCTACTTGATTTTGCACGGAAAGGGTACGCGCAGGTCAATTGTCCGTGAGGTCACGCGACTTCCGTGGTCAGACATTGCAAATCAAAACTCTTCCAAATGTTTATTCTGTAGGGCCCCCTACAGAATAAACATTTGGAAGAGTCTTAATTTGCCTATTAAAGAATACAATGTCCCATCGGTGTGTCCAGGAAAGAAAGTCGCAAGTAGCGATGAAACCGGAATAGGCCACTTTTTTATGGAACTTATTAATTATGGTGATCGCAAAGTGTGGACATACATACTTGATTTTCAATTGTAATCGTATTTTGCTCTATAAGCTACATAATGTCGTATTTAGGGTTAGAACTACAGCACGGAAAGTAACGCGAACACAATTTTTTAATTTTTGCTTGGCGTTTCGACCGAGTTGCATCGGCCGTGGTCACAATTGTGTTCGCGTTAATTCCCGTGTTGCAGTTCTAATTATCATGCAACGCGATAGTTTAAAAGTTATTTAGGATTGTTATGGACTCTGTCTAGTTCGGCAAAAACACTTGCTAAAGAAAATCAGAGAATGCAAATAGGATTTTACGTATCAAAACAACCATCTGGCATTTTAAAGTCGTTATAAGCATCGACGTCTGTCTTTGCTGACACGGATTTACAGTCTCAAGTCTAAATATTTCAATAGAAAACCACACCATTCGTCAGACAACAGAAAACAATAAGCAGTTACTATCCATTTAAGACAATATCCAAGTAATTATATTTACAAGTAAAAGAGAAAATTTTCGTGAAAGTTAAATAGCAATTTAAAATGTGCACACAAACGCTTGTAATTTACCATTTTATTAGTTATTCTTAAACGTAAAAGATAATTAAATTTTCTTTTAAATATGTTCAGTCATAATGACGGCGGTAAAATTGTTTAAAGACTAATTGTTATGTACGGTTAAAGGCTGTTTGAAATGCTGTGCTTATTTTAAAGTAAATGTGCATGAAGGAACTCTGTGAAAAAACGTACTAAGATGTAAAGAATCTCCTATTTCCTCCTCTTCCATAAAAAGGATGAGATAGGAGATTCTTCTCTGACTGCCCAGCTCTTAAGAAGCGGTCTACTCATTTTGAAATAGGGCCAATAGAGTGCAAGAAGACAGCTTCCTTAGTCTTCTTCTTATCGTATGGTTGATGAACAACATGGTGTCAGAGTTTAACATGCATTTAGCCTCTGACGTGGCTTTACACACTGTTCGAAAAATCTCTTAGGTGTGCCGGTTTTCTTACGATATTTTCCTTCACCGTTTTTAGCAACTGGTAACTAATTTATTGTACTCAGATGAATTCGAAAAGGCATTGGTGCGTGCCGGGGTTTGAACTTGCGACTTTTGACTTGGCAGTCCAAGGGTCATACCTGTAGATCCGGCGCACCCTGAGCCATAAACCTTGTTATCATCCTTGTTGACTAGCCTATCTTTACAAAACTACATGATCTGCTTCTTAGACAACTAGCTGATAATACGGAGAAGAAGGTAGCCTCATTGGTACTCTTTATTTAAATGTAGGCTTTTCCAATCTTCTGTAAATTTATTTTGGGTTGGCAGACCTGATAATAAATACGTAGATACACACAGATTATAAATAACACTAATTGTTTTTATTCAAGTAATAATCTGTAAAAGGAAAAATCTATGAGATCTTTAACATACTCATAAAGATCGGCCACCGAAGTGGTTTTTGCGTTGTTATTGCCAGTTAAAACGTTCACACACTTTAATTATATTGAGGGGACGTGAAAATATTCTATAAGTAGTGTTTACTTGCGAGATTGCTCCCGTGGAACTCACAGAACTGTAGATACTCTTAAAATGCAACATACATATGTATATATTCATCTTTGGTTCGTAATCTACCTTTAAGCAAAGTTCATGATTATACCTCCTTTGCTTCGTGAGTGAAGGACTGACATGAATACACTTTCATTTTTATGACATTAGAGAAAGTAGGTAGGATAGCACGTGTGATGATGGTGAAGTCGATTATATAGAATACAGTGATTCAAAATGATTATGTAGCTATAGAAAGCTATGGAGCTTGATTTAGTAAATGTTTTTACTATTAATTGAATTTAACCTTTAAAACAAACACATTACCCGGGTTCCTTTGCATAGTGCAGTCGGATAATAAGGTTTACTCACATCACAAATCTTAATCCCTTAAATAACGATCCTTTTGTACCAAGAATTCATGACTCACTTAAAACTCTTGAAATAGCAATCATAATACTTATTACTTCAGCAAATGGGTTCATAAAATTGTAGGGACATAAATAAAATCATTTTCAATAATGGTCAACAGGAATTAACCTGTCGTCTGCCCACGAGGTGTTGGTTCTCAAGGAAACATAGGCAATAATATTTTTTTTTTTACGGGTAACACTGATGAAGCTTACGAGTAGGTACGCGTTAGTGTTGCCAAAATATAGTGTAGTTTACCTCTTGGTTCTTTTTACGTAAAATTCTTATTCAAGAATGCCCAAGTCGGACTCAAAGGGAGGCCTAGGAGTAAAAACCAACGTATTGTTAATTCTAAGGGAAACACAAGGAAAGTATATAGTAAATTATACATACGGAGCCCGTAGACAAATGGTAAAACGCTTGACGAATAAAAATCAAAATGTTCGCAAAATACTAAAATAAGACGTTAACCTCCAAAAATGTCGCGTGGCTACATCAGAACAAAAATATTAGGTATAAGTAAGCACCCATTATGTATGGGCTTTGGGCATTCGCCGACATATTGAAATAAATGTGCCGGTTTTAGTTCATTTAGTTATTATGTTTGACGCTAAAGCTCAATGAGCAAATAAACATCGGTCAACAAATCACTAAAATGAAGGAGTTTTAATTTGCAAAAGATGATTTTGCGTAAAGTACGTACGTATTAATCCAGGATAATAATAAATTTCTACATTTATTGTAGCACTTGACATAATAATTGGCTTTAACTGTGAACAGAAGAATGACAGCGCGAGTGCGCGCATCAGCTCCCAAGAACAACGACTAATAACAACATCCAAAAAAGCTAAATTAAAATCAAAAATACACTGCGCAGACATAATATTAATACAAAAGAATGATGCAAAAATCTTTCACTAATACAAAGACTGTCTGAGCTTCATTTAGAAGGAACTAAGTCGTTACAAGCCTTGAGGTTATTAATACTTTGGAGACGTTTCTGAATCCGCCTGCATAAAGTAAAATACATCAAAACACAGACAGACAGAAATACAAAACAGTGGCAGACAGACGGACGGGCAGACTGCTTGTATTTATAGATGTGATAGCTTTTACTTGTGGGTATGCTCGAACACCTTTTTTATGAGTCAGTCAGAAGTGTCGTGATTTTGATTCGGTATTTGTGAGTGAACTAACAAAGCGAAAACACTTATACAAACAAGGTGGGCATAAAAGAATATCTTTTCAATAGATATAAATAATATTTAGCCAAATCTAGAATTATTATGACTAGTGTAGTGCGATATAGACGCAGATGCCAGCGAGCGCATAGATCAGAGAATATTGGCAGGAGAAAGATGATACGTTTACCTTCTTCTTCTTGTCGTATGGTTAATGAACAACCTCGTGTTTGAGTTTAAAGCGCCTGTAGGCCTCTGACATAGCTTTACACACTGTTGAAAAATCTCTCAGGTGTGCCAATTTCTTCACGATGCGATGTTTTCCTTCACCGTTTAATAACTAATTTATAGTCCCTACGCAAACTAATTCGAAATGACATTGGTGCGTGCCGGGGTTTGAACTTGCGGTATTTGACTTGGCAGCCCATCGGTCAGACCACTCGACTATCACTGCTTTCGTAGATATAATATAATAAGCACTGTAACACAACGAGCGAAGTGAAATGTATTACAAACATTATCGCAAATAATTCATCACTTCATCGTGACTACGAATAACTTAATTCCGATTGGAGTTCCATCTGCACTGCGCTATGTAAACGTTTTTGTTGCGATTCAGTTACGGTTACGATGGAATCGTAAAGAGGTCGCGATGCTGACAATCCTTGGATATCATAGCTTCCCGTTACGATTAGACGATTAGATTCAATCGTGCGTTATGTTTTATAAGTCCGGTATAAGAGATTCTAGATGGAATTTTCACCTGCATTCTACGATATAATTATTTATTAATCTACGTTAATTGTCTATGTGTGGAGTGAATATATTAGGTTTGGATGTCATTTCGGTAAAAGTCACAGATATTTTTCAAATCAATGTAAATGCGGCCCAAAATAAGTAAGTTCGAGTTTCACCTTTAACCATAAAAAATATATAAATATTTGAAACTGGATTTTTGGTCCACATTTTGACACTAGCTCCAACAAAACATGAATTAGATACCAACAGGATTAATGCCTCCGAATCAACCGAATTATGTTACAAAACCAGACCTCTTAGACAAGTGGCAAAACGCTTGACGAATAGAAATGGAATAGAATGATAAATGTATGGGGATGACACATGTCAACGATAACATAGTCGAAACATGTCATCCCCATACATTTATCTTTCTATTCGTCAAGCGTTTTGCCACTTGTCTAAGGGGGCAGAAGTGTTTTTAAAAGACTACCAACATAACAATTTGATCAAAATTCGTCTGTTTGAAAAAAAAAAACTTTTACTTCAACGATTAATATTAAGTAAAGGAAATAAACCTTACTGATCTAGAATGTAGAAGACCAGGCTACAGGCTGATAGAGGATACAGGCTATAGACAAAAAAGAAAACAAATAATTTAAGAATGAAGTAGAAATAATTTGTAGTCTTGGCAGGGTTATTAGGTGATGAAAGATTTACAGGCAGGTCGAGTCAAACACCGGTAGGCACGAGAATGAGGAAGCAATTAAGTTCGGCTTGTAGAATTACTGGTTAGAAAAGTCAACATTGTTTTAATTGACGTACAAATTGATCCTTTAATTCGTCATTTGTGAGGGCCTCATAGTAGGAACTAACGTAAAACAGGGTGCGAATTTTATAGTAAAAAAAGTATAGATTTATCACCATTAAGGACACTATACTTTAAATTGTACTATAGACAATAATCTAGAGTCATTTTTGCAAACTATCTGTAATCATTTATTGTTAAAATCCGTTCTAAAGTTTTGTTTCTATTCACCCTTAAAGCCCGATGCACCCCGTTTTACCGTTACTTGGGATTTTTGATCTATGGCGAGGGCCATATGAAGGTAATAGTCTTGACAATGGAGGGACTTGTGATGAGAGGTCAAATGTGGGTGTATTGACTTCTGTTTTGATAAAAAATAAAGCATCGACCTACTCATTACGGGCGTGATTGTATGTTTTGACACTAACGCGAACACGTGATTATAAAAAGAAACTTTGTTTTTAATTATAAAAATGTCATTTATTTTATGTAAACCAATTACAAACGCATATAATTATAGTAAGTACACTTTGCTCATTTTACGCATTTTAATGCGGTTACATTCGGTTCAAACTTAAGTAAAACTAAAGAGTTTATTTTCACTGTAGGTAAATTCCCTAAAATAATAATACACGTACCTACTAGTACTCGACTGGAAGCGAATACCTGTCACTATTCTTACTATATTAAATCGTCCTTCGATATGACTTCACTAGGCATTACAGTCTATAAATAAATTGAATAATTAGGCACTAAAATCCAATAGACTTACTGCCTACTCGTAAACCAAATCTATGGAATTATGTATTAAACCTGATCTTGGTATAATCATATTTTATTTAGGGTGACGCATCTGATTTATTATGTAGTATGTTTCAATACAGGATGTACTAAAATACAGTGCCTATTGGTATATCCCTTACCTACGTTGTACTGACTTTTACAGTTTAAGGAATAAATAGTATTATGTTCATTTTAAACAGCCTGTAGGTCTGATATTTAAAAAACGTACAATACAAAATGAAACTGATCCTCCACACCGTGAGTCTTTTTAAAAATAAAATATAAAAAATTAAACAAAGAAGAAAAACACCGTCATACAGTTGTTCTAAACATTTTCCAAAAATATTTATCGTAAATGCACTTTTAGCCAGATGTTCTAAACTTTTTTTAACTGTCACACAATGCACAAATCCAGTTGCTGTGAACATTTTTGTAAACTGTCTCACTGAAATGTTTTGTAGTGACACGATTGAATTATACAGATTACATTTGGGATTGTCTTTTGTGATCGGCCAGTGATTTATGATCTTCGAAAGCACTCTTTTTCTTTTTTGCGCTGAAAATAAATGGCGTTAAGTGCGACTGGAATATGACGGTGAAGATGAAAATAGGTTCAATTAAAATAGTTTGAGTAGACTTTACAGAGAATATAATACGAGCGTTCGTTGTTCAAGTCTATGGTTAAGATTAATGTTTAGTACTGTGACTGCGTACATGAAATATGCTAGAGAATATTGCTACGCGTATACGGACGGATTATTGCCTTTAAATAAAGATTACTAGCGATGTTAATTGCTCATTAGCTACTCGTAAGTCTATTAAACGCATGGAGTAAGCTAAATATACTTTTGCTAGTGGGTTCATTGCTTAAATGCATTAGTAGGACTAAGAATGAGAACTGACAAAAAAAGGGCAAAATAAATAATAAACTAAGTTGATTTTTCATGGTATCTTTATTGAGACGTAACAATACCTTTGCACTATCGGGCATTAATATTTTCAAGAAGGATAAAAAGCGACTCCAAATCTCAATTTGATTCGACTTCGCCCAACTTTTTTTAAACTATGATGTATACGAATATCGTTACTGCGACTTAGAAGGTCGCTTATTAAAATTGTTTGTACTGAAGAAAAAAGGTTGTAAGAAACACTAAGGCTAAGGACTCGAGACCAATTAGGATAAATTTAACATAACTGGCGAAATGTAAGAGTGCTTAAGTCAGTCACCTCTGCCTGCCCCTTCGGGAAATACAGGCGTGATGACTATGATGTGATTATGAACAGTAAACAAAGCACACTCATGACGATTTATCTTTGAAATCCATCACGCGTTTGTACATGAAAATCTCTACAAACATTTCACTTGATGAAATACATACATACATACATATATGTACCTTCTAGATATAATAGATACAGAAGTCTAGGTGTAGTACTCCCACAATTCGGTGGTTATGTTTAAGATCAATAGGGGAACTATTGCCGTTAAACCGGGCATAGATCCTAACTTCGTGCTGCTACTGAGAATTACCTAATGTAAAAAGTTAAAAACAACAGATTGCACAACCCGGAAATCAAACGAACATCGAACCTCCTTACTAGTTGCGCTTCCGTCCAAAAGACCAACAAGGTATGATACATTTAAAAAAAGTAAAATCTAAAAATTGATTAGTAAAGAAAAGTAAATTTACCATAAATCTTGTTAAATCGATCAAAGTATTTATAAACAGGAGACGATCACATACACAGGATGTCCTAAAATCCTTTAATCCCAATCTGTTGACTCAATACGTGGAAAACGGCGCAATAATTTAGAAAACCGACATCTCTGTTGGTATTATCACGTCGCACAAAGGCTTACAACTGTTTTGAGTCCATCGCTTTCTACGTTAGTAGGATTTATTGCGTTAGGTGTTAGACACGTCGATGTATGCGTTATTAAATAATACTTATTTCCCGGATTGAATGGATCATTTTTCCTTCCCGAAGGGCTTAAATCAAATTTTATGGTGATAATATTAGCAGTTTTGTCGTGACGAGCTAACAGACAAACTTTCTCATATAGAAAGACCGCCTTTGACTTTAAAGCCTTTAAAATCCATATTGCAACAGGAAGAGCAATATTTAACAGCATAGACTTAGACACTGTTAATGATTTTAAGACATTCGATAATACTTTGTAACTACTAATTTAAGATGCATAAGTCTTCATGATTTTTAATAGTTGTAACCTATAGGAACTTTTTTAGGATCAATTATACAAAAAACACGCACGCCGAAGACACTTTAAGAGAAAAAACATAAATTAAAATTGAAAATAGAACGCATATTACCATAAACCCGCTAAGATTTTATTCTCATAGGCTCGCAGAACGTTTTAAATAAGTCTTACAAACATAAGAAATTGACATTCGAAATTGAAAATATAACATAACATAGATTTAGTTGAAATGCCTTACAAATATAATGGCCATTGTTTTGAGTTCATTCTCATGTTATTTGAGCTAAACGGGGCTCGAACGTGCTACAAGTTGGAATACGAAGCAAATAAATAACATTAAATATTGTTACTCTCGGCCGCAATAATGTTTGTATTGTAGGTCCCAAGTGTTGATATTTTGTTCAATTTATTTGTACTATAGCAAATTCATGACTTTATTCCGATGAAATATTGTTTTTATTTTTTTATAGCTCTGTACTGTTTCTTTTTGTTTAGTGAAAAGGGTCGCATTTTGTTTTAGGTGTCATATTTTTATTACTTAGGTACAGTGAGCAACGAAAGCTTTTTAACACTGTAGTGTGAATTCATTATTTGATGTTTAAATATTTTAATACTTTTATTCTCAGATTTGAACTCTTATAATTCGAAATTATACATATGTATAATTGAACTTTTCTTTCGATGATTTAACATTAAGTTGCTGACTGTACACAGGTAGTTTATTGGCGACTGTCCGACTGGTCAGATTAACATCGAAGATACTAGTCTCACAAAAATAGGAAAGCGTGGGAAACTGTATGATTACATGAGTAAACCGCTCCTAATACGGTATCACGCCTGTGTTTCGGTATAGGCAAGGGTGTGCCGTGTGGTATCCGGCCTAGAATTGACCACCCCCTTTCCTCCCGTGGGTGTCGTAAGAGGCGACTAAGGGAAAACCCAGAAGATGGGCAGCAGCGTCTTCTGTAACTTGATCACCAACACTGCGATCCCCAAGCCGCTTGCCAAGCGTGGGGATTATGGCAACACCCTCCGTCTAAAAGGAGGAGGCCTTTGTTCAACAGTGGACGCCATACGGCTGATGATGATGATTGATGATGAAGGGTGTTTACTATTATCACAGTTTATTAACATACACCATCATTCCTGCTATATTACTATCCTACTCCTCCAATATGTCCTTTATGATTAATTTCGTTGTGGGTTCCAAGACAGTCGAGTCATTTCTCTGGGACGCCTCGAGCTTCATGGTTGTCATTAAAGATCCTGGCTTACAGGAGTGACAATGATGGGCACGAGTGGTGGGCAAAAATACACCATCATTCGCCTCCCATTATAACTCCAATTTTAAAACTGAAAAGACCAACTTACGGGTGTCACTGTTAATGTCTATCAATTAATTAAATCTTCCCCTTCTTCGTATTGGCATGAACTATGTCTGAGAAAACAGGTCGTGCTCATGCCGCAGTGTAGACATTGGCCAGTCAACAAGGATGGTAGCGACAGTTGACTGCCCAAGGTGCGCCGAACGTACCTTGGTATTATTACATGTGGAGACATTCTACTTGCACCCAAATTGATTAAATAAAACAGACAGACAACGCACAGCCTTAACCATGTAATCAAAATCATCAGTAAAAGACGTACACTATTGAACATAGGCCTCCCCGTTTACCCGGGTAGGTATGAACCTAACCTAATACACGCTAAAAAAAGGATTTATTGAAATTCCAACCCTAAGAAACCCCGAAATAAACGAAGACAAAGAAAGTCGAAAGCAAGAGTTTGTCTTTAACTGATTCATCATCATCATCAGTCGGAAGACGTCCACTGCTGAACAAAGGCCCCCTTAAGCAGGGGTGGGTTGCCACAAACTCCACGCTTGGCCAAGCGGTTTGGGGATCGCAGTATTGGTGGTGAAGTTACAGAAGACACTACTGCCGATTTTCTGGATTTTCCTTTAGTCGCCTCCAACAACACCCAACGGGACGAGATGGGGAGGTGCTGTTCTGAAATTTCACTAATTAAATCTATCTTACATATAACGCGGCGTAACTTATCACTTGTACCTGACCCTACGTAACATGATAAGGAGAAGCCCTACACACCAATTTGTCTCATCATATTTACACCGTGTTCTGTCAGTGTTACATTACAAAGGGGTGATTACAAGGCGATAGTAACACCGGTTATACACTGTTTATAGGGTAAACTTTACACTTATGTTATAAACCTATTTGTAAAGTGGATTAGGTATAACATTTATTTTAACGTTACCCTACTGCGCTAGAAGGAGGGTTATTTTAAAGTAACGTTTGTGCATGTGTTGCAATAATTTTATGTAAAGCAACTTCCTACTAGGTAATAATATAATTTTAATTGAAAAAGATTGTATGTCTGTATATTTGTTACTGATCAACGCAAAAACAGCTGAACCGATTTGGTTGAAATTGGGCACACAGGGAAGTCTGAATTTATCAGAAGTCTTATAGATCCCCATTGTGCCTTCCACCGTTGGTCCCACGTTTACCCAATATAATTGATAGGTACTTGCTTGGCTTAGAACCTTGTGCCATAAAATTCCGATCTGTTAACCACTAGGCCTCCACAGTGCTTCATAATTAATTCATAAAATATAAAAATCCACACAACGGAACGTAGCCTCAGGTAACGATACGCGGTGAATAAACATCGTGATATTAGGATTGCGATACGATCGTGTTATTATGAAGTATTGAATAATTATCACGGAATTTTATGATCGTGATAAATATGGTGTGTATAAATATGGTGTGTACCTATAGAAGGAATATTAAGTTGGTGGAGCTGGAGATTTTCTAGATATTCGGAACCCGGGACAAATAACGTTTATTAAAGGTTTTAATTCAATTTTTTTAATTCTGCAAGACTGGTCGTTGGCAGATGACAGGGAGATTTGAAAAGAGAGTGGGAAGGAAATTTGAAAAATGATGGTCACGTCCAGGACTTGAACCTGCGATCTTTGCCGTATCGTAACGCGGAACTTGAAATTCGGTGGGTGCGAGCAGCGACACGATGGTTCAGTTGGTTAGAGCAGCGCTACGGTATGGCGAAGGTTGCAGGTTCAAGTCCTGCTGGTGTCCATAATTTTTCAATTTTTTTTTATCAATTTAGATTCAACCTACTACATTAAGCTACTTAAGATGCTGACTATACCTACCAAAATTAGTTAAAATAACTTATGTACCTACTACAACTTAAGACTTAAAAAGTACCTAGTAGGTCGACTACGAAGTATATTCTAGGTTAAAAATGACGTAGCCCATGGTAGGTAGGTATGTGCTAAGAGCAGTTTTTGTTCCTGGAATCTGTAAAAAGTTTTTCAATTGTTTTTTTTATATTTTATGCCAACGTTTGCTAATAAGGAGGGTGAATACAAAATGAGTTGTGTACATCCTTATTTTAAATTCTTTAGCAGAGCACAAGATTTTGGTTTGATCTACCGAGCATAGAATCACATGAAATATTTTTTACTACGTATATCATCAATATAACTTTCTTAAGACGATCCTAGAAGGAAAAATAGAAGGTACAAGAGAATGGGAGAGGCCAAGGCGTAGTTATATTTTCCAAGTAAAGGAGCAGGTTGGAATTGAGACATATCAAGCGGTCAAGGGCCGTGTGATATCCGGCCTAGAATTGACCACCCCCTTTCCTCCCGTGGGTATCGTAAGAGGCGACTAAGGGAAAATCCAGAAGATGGGCAGCAGCGTCTTCTGTAACTTAACCACCAACACTGCGATCCCTAAGCCGCTTGCCAAGCGTGGGGATTATGGCAACCATTCTAAATGGGGGAGGCCTTCGTTGAACAGTGGACATCTATCGGCTTATAATGATAATGATGATGAAGCGGGTAAATGGAATACCGAAAATAGAGAACAGTGGCGTTTGCTCCACTACAAGAGCAAAGTTCTGAAGAAAAGGAATATCACACTACTATTAGACAGGTGAAAGTTTGTGTTTCTATGTTTCTTAGCCCTTCACGCTCAAATGGCTGGACCGATTTTGCTAAAATTTGGTATGGAGGTAGCAGACACCCTGGATTAACATATAGGTTACTTTAACTACTACTATTTTATCCCGTAAAAATGTAGCGGGTAACACCGCTGGGCGCAACTAGTCATTAGAATATCTGGGTGCAAAACGCTTGTGCTCAGCAATGGGTCACCTAAAAGCTGATGATGATGATGACGTATATCATCACGCTCTATTGCTCGAAGGGGTAGGCAAGGGTGTTGGTATTGTACCTACCTATCTCTCAACACTACTGCTGTACCTACTTAATGGTATCTTGATCTTACTGACTGACTCATTTACTTACAAAAATAGGTATAAGTTACTTCAAAGTTTTAATGCACTTAGAACACGGCGAATTACAAAGAGAAGATAATTTCACAGCAAACCTATAAATTAAATAATAAAATTGATAGAAAAAGACAAATACATAGATTAAAAAGATAAAAAGGCGCAGTAGCTAAGCCTAGTAAGACTAATCTGCGCAAAGACAAAGGTCTATGCGTGAAATATTTCAATTAATTTCGCGGCTAGACTGTTTAAGATTGCTATCTGTAAACACACACCTTTCGAAAAATCTGATTAGGTATGCCGCGTTTAAAAAAGCAAGGACTCATTTCTAGTTTAGATTTTTAACTACATAGAAGTAATTGGTACTTTATCATTTAAATTTACTCTGCTGACCGAGTAAGTAACAGTAACATAAAAACAAACTGATGATTAATAAAGGAACCATTAGTTAAAATCACCAAAAACAGTCGTATAAATTGTTTGGATTTAGCTCATTAAACTTTCTTAATCCAACCTTTATATTACTCTGAAGGAATAATAAAAGGAAACAATAAATAGGTACCTACATGATACTTATTAAACAATATAAATTCTTGCTTGACATTCTTTCTTAATTTTGCGTCTACTATAAATCATAAAAAAATCAAAACAGGTTTGATTTCAGTAACACAGATAACAAACACTAGTAAAACGTAAAATTGATTTTTAAAAAAGGAAAAATATTTTTTCCGAAAAAAACGCACTTACCCCATATTGGTATTTCTCACAATGCAGCTCAGAGACGAGAGGATATCTAACACAACACCCTCCCGCGACTCACAACGGGAAATAGTCCACAAAAATAAAAACATTCGTTTATAAAGACATATTTGAAATTCAATGTGATCGTGAAAAATAGGATTGAATATAAAACCGAAATCAAAAACATGTATATAAATTATGCACTAGCAAGTGGAAGGTTGCATTTTATTACAGAAATATAAACTATGATTTTATTTAATTTTAATACTAGGCTTAACTTTAACCTTATAAAAAACTTTGTCCAGTACATTCATAACAAACAAAATTAATCACCAATCAATTAAAAAGTTACATCAACAAATCAATTAGGTACACGAAACTTTCCAATAAAAGCACACCACATTGTGATCGATAAAAAAATAAATCGATTTAATTTAGTTCGTTAAGCCGAGGTCACTAATCGATTACCGATTGGTATCTAGTGAGCTTTCGGTGCTCATGTGGTACGCGCTGCAAGGCGACTGCAGTGAATACTGCGAACATGCGTGTGCAGCGGAAAGCTAGCGATGCATCGCTATCAAATAAACAAAAACTGAAACTGCTCGGCGCGAGCTTCGAACAAAAATGTTAATTTTATTGGCTATTTTATGAAGGCGGTAATGTGTGATGCGGTTCGGAAATCGATACCGCGGAAGTTAAGTTATTAATTACTGCCCTTATGTTTCAATTGTGTTGTTTATTGAATGGTGAATGTGGGGCTTTAATAATGAAAATGTATTTTGAGACTTACAACTTTATTGTCCCGTTAATAAGTTTTTATTAGAGTTTTATCATAAAATATAATTATCTCGTTATCTATTTAAAAGCTCGTATATTAACTTAAAATATCAAAAAACAACTACAATCGCCAAACCATAAATAGACGAAACCAAAAACTATAAAAAAACGTAGTAACTAGGTACTTTTAATGACACAAACATAAATTATATTTGAACAGCTACAGCCCTAACTACTTAGCGTTATCAGTTTTCCAATCGTCCTCTTTATGTGCCATTTAATTAATCGAACTCTATAGAAGAAAAAAAATGTTGTGCGCGCGCAGAATGCAAGGAGCGCGTTCAGTTTTAAATATAAACCGTGCGGTGACAATGGACAGTCCGTCACTCGATCTAAATCAAGGATACAGAATACACGTGTCCGAATATGCGACTGTATTGCGTCCGCGCAATGTGATTCACATTTTGGTGTTATATGAATTTAAGCGCTGAGATTTGTATATGACAGCATATAAAACAAATTCAACAAATTAAAAAGATATTTGTGTTTCTTTTGTCGTAACCTATAACAAAAGCATTAGTTAAACTTTTAATCATTTTAAATATTAAATTCAGAGAGGTCATTTTAAATTCAGATAATCAATGTTCATATTATTATTTAAACTTACTACATTTTTTTTATTTTGCTAGCTTTAGGTAAAATCTTAATTGTGACTTACAACCTTTTTGACATGTAACCTATCGTCGACTCACCCATTAACCCTGCTAATAAAGCGTCTTGTTTATTTACTTTATACAAATATCAAACGTTTCCAACACTTTGTAGCGTTTGTGGTCATAAGACTTAAATATCACTCGCTTAAACGAGGTGACATTAAAGAGTATACAAAGACTGACTGTACTCTCTAAGGCAGCAGCTTTACAAAAGCTCAAATACTTTTAATAAAAAGAAAAAGTCTTCTAACAACTGACTAAGAAAAAAAAATATAAATTCTTAAATTCTTCAGTCTGCCCGTGACTTCTAGAGGACGTAGAGTGACTTCTATAGTTAAAACGTCAGTTAATTATAATGATTAGCCAAAAAAGGTATCGTTTTAAAATAATTATCTATATAAATATGCCAGAGAATTTCCCGCCAGAAGATAATGCAGTTATTGTTATACCCTTTAAATAAAAAACATTCAAATGGTACAATTTGAAATCTAACCAATATAATAAGAGATTTTGGATCCCTTAAAAATCCTATATTTTTATTTGTTTTATAATATAAATTTCTCGTCTCTAATCCTTGTGCAAAAATAAAGAGCTGAAGCTTAAAAATAATATTCGGTACACCGCACAATTTATTCTTTAAACGAAATTCGGGTCCCTAGAAGTTTAATTTATTAAATAACCTTTGAACTTCTAATAAACAAATCAAAGCGTCTATTCCTATTCCAAAATTCAAATCACACTGATCGCTTTGATCTGACATTAGAACGTCAATAATTTGAGTTCGAATCAACCAATAAGCGAGCGCATACAGCTCAGAGTACCACTTTTACTAATACTTACTTACACTTTAATAATATATGAGACTCCTTCGGACAGTAATAGACTTACACTTGGTTATAAATGGTTTAGGAATTTCAGAGCATCGACATCAAGATATGAGAAAAAGATTAATTTGATGTATGTTGATTTAACACGCAACTTTTAACTGCGTATAAAATGTATAAATGGAATCGTTTGGATTGTTGGAATGTTTGCTTTTATAGCTAAATGATTTTGTAAGCTAATAAATAGTTGATGTTTGTTTTTATTGTACATTCATATTAATCACGCCTGTTACGTTGGATACTTAATATTATAAAGCTGAATAGTTTGTTAGTTTGGTTGAAGGCGCTTATCTCAGGAACTACTGGTTTGAATTGAAAAAGGCTTAATGTGTTGGATAGTTCATTTTTCGAGGAAGTCTATAGGCTATAAAACACCCGAAATTCACGCGAACGAAGTCACAGGTAGAAGCTACTTATTTAATAAGACGATAGAGATGATTTCAATTGCTTAAAAAGTCTATGTGGTGAGCATACTGCTATGGGTAGGGCCTGTACTGTGATTCAGTGTTGTGTCAATTATTTAGCTCCATATCATCCTTCCTTCCTATCGTATGGTTGATGAAAAACCTGGTGTCAGAGTTTGAACCGCCTGTAGGCCCCTGACAGGGTTTTACACACCATTCAAAAATCTCTCAGGTGTGCTGGTTTCCTCACGATGCTTTCCTTCACCGTTTCTAGCAACTGATATCTAATTTATAGTACGCACATGAATTCGCCTTATCATAAGATGTTTAATGTAAGATCAAGCCAGCCTGTGTCCGACACAAAGATGACAGGATTCTTATTATTATAATACAGGTCCTTATAAATCGCAAATAAAATTATATTCAATACTAGATGTGCCCGCGACTCCGTCCGCGTGGAAATTCGGAAACAGCAAAAGTATTTTTAAATTGTTTTCAATATATTAGCTAAGTTTGAGCGAATTCGATTTAGTAGTTTTTACGCCATGCCGTAATATTTTATTACATGTATAGCTGTTGCCCGCGACTTCGTCCGCGTGTATTTCGGATAAAAGACCAGTAGTAAATTGAACTTTTAACAGAAAAAAATACCTACCAGGCAGGCTTTTTTAAGTAGGTTAAAAATCTTTAAACCACTTATTTAACTAAGAATACTTTCCGGTATTTAAAAAAAACCGCAAAAATTGAACGGTAATTACGGAAGTTACAGAAAGTCTATTGAAAATAATATATAACTGAAGAAGAGAACATAAATAAATCCGTTTTGTGCGTTTCTGAGTTCCTGTACATTGAAACTACTGTAGAAAAAAAAATGCCAAGGATAAAAGACAACCGTGACGACCTGATTGGCGCAGTGTAGCCACTGCGCCAATCAGGTCGTCACGGTTGTCTTTTATCCTTGGCATTTTTTTTGAGCGCGAGCGATTGGTTGTGGGTTCGATTCCCGCAAAAAAAGTGTGATCCGTAGATGTTTGTCCAAAAAAAACTAAACAAACTAATTATTATTATTATTTAATAATACCTACTTTAAACTTATATCTAAAAACTACGTACCTGTATTTTTAAAATCTAACGTGCGCTTATTCCAAGGAACTTAATGCACTGATAGCCGAGTGGTATGACCGTTAGACTGTTAAGTCAGATGTCGCAAGTTCAAATCCCGGCACACACTTATGTCTTTTCGAAGTCATGTGCTTACTATAATATTACATATAGCGGGTGCAACCAATGCTGCTTATAGAAATCTTGTCAAACTACCCTCCATGCACGCTCCGGGTTGTCGTGTGTTGAGACACTTTGAAGAAATGCCTAACGATCAAACACGTTATTGTGGCTAATTTATAAAAGATAGATATATACTATTGAAGACTTTTTTGTAGATCTTTTGGAGATTATCATCTTTGTAATACATACTTTTGGTGTATGATCAACGAATGCGAGGATAAGAGCTCGAAAGCGCATTTTCATCCGACTTGCTTCAAATTTATCATTACTGCTCAGCTCCTATGTGTTTTAGCGTTATGTTATATAGCCTATAACCTGCCCAGGAGTATGGACTACAATCGTACCAAGTTTGGTTAAAATCCCTTCAGTAGTTTTTGACCCATGCGTGCACATACAGACAGACAGACAGACAGACAGACAGACAGACAGACGGACAGACAGACAGACAGACAAAAAATTTACTGATTGCATTTTTGGCATCAGTATCGATCACCAGTCATCCTCCAATAATAATTTTGAATATATATTCAATGTACAGAATTGACCTCTCTACAGTTTTATTATAAGTATAGATATATCAAGCAATTTGTATTTCTCATAAATAACCTATCTGCGAGGTATACTATATACTTATGTAGCAGAGCAACTAAAACAAATTGTACTTTACTTAAAAATATTGGCAATTTTTTAATCATTATTATTTGCCCATTAGGTGATTAATTATTACTGCAACACGAAACCTGGATTTATTAGTCTGAAGATAATACTTTTGTTATTAAAGTATTGCTTAGGATTAAGTCACTGCATTTTAAAAAGCTGAAAATTTGATATATTTTTTAAAGAAGTTATTAAAGGGAAAAGAAGTCCTTGATATAAGTTAAAAGTCATGCCTCTTTATCCATACTTGAGGTGTCGGACATCACAACAACTCGACTTAATCCTGGCGCATTGCTCCCACTTCTTCACTTTCATCAGATGCTCCAACATACTCGTCCGCTAATAAATATTCAAACGAAAAAATAAAAACATCACCATTGACAACTCATCTACTTAAAAGTGTAATTAGATTCGCATTCTACAAGGCATTGTGGCCGTACCCGTCGTCACTAATTAGTCTGCTAGCAAGCATTGCATTGAACAGGTTTGAACATGATTTAGCTGGAAAAAGTAGCACCCTATACAAGAAGATACATCAATTAACGCTTCCCGTATCAATTCATCAATAATTTTAACACCATCAACGATACCAAAAAAAAGTATAAAGAGGCCGCCTCTTTCAAAATTCATTTACTCCATCCGTGGTCACTTACTCGCCTTCACAGAACCGATTAATTTATTATTTTAAAGCATCCCTTCTCGGGCATCCAATTTAAAATTTGACGTCTTAAACAGTCTTAAATTACATGTGAAATTATTTCATTAGCACTGAAGTACCTCAGGCTAACCATGATATAATCGGGACCAAGTTTTTCGGTACCAAAAGTTGTAATCAACACGTCAGTGTGACCACGCCCTAAGCTCTTCGCGTTAATAGGCAGATCTCGATATCGACTCATTCTGCAAATCGGGCAAACTTAACTTTACCACTGAAATTTTGATAAATCATTCAAATTTGAGCCTTATTACTCATACCGTAAAGCCGTTATGTTTTTCTTGTGAATGTACTATAACTTGGTAAGAGTTTATAAGTTAGTATTTACGGCGTGGTTGAAGTTTTGTTTGTTTATGCATTACGTTTAGACGAGGGACTGGTATGTTCGCGGCCTTATGTGCGTAGGATAAGTATGATAGGCAAACTATTAATATATTTATTATAGCCTCGCGTGTTACGACTGGTTTGTAAGCTTTGGTGATTAATAACACTGCTTTATAATTAACGGTGATTGAAATAGGGAATAATTTGTGGTGTGTTTCCTTTTTCACGCAATTTACGGTCATAGTGTACTCGTATACTTAGATACAGCTCTAAAAACTACCTACCACTACAAGCCAGTATTTTATTCAGTCATCTATATCAGTATTAACTGAAACGTTACAATATTTAAAAAAAAATGAAATCAATTTCAAGGGTGTACGGCTAAAAGAAGTAATAAAAAAACCTTTTCAAGAAGGTCAACAAAGGCCAGAAGAATCTCAGCAATATTATAAATGAACGTGTCTTTTGTTCTGGACAAGAAAAATTTGTGCTTTTCTTCCTTGCATTCCGGGTTTCGACTCTCGACATAAAATCATGGAACTTCAGTATTCAGTAATTACACGTGTATTATGAGATACAACAGAAGGATTAGAAGGGAAAGAAGCTCTCGTGCATTTTTTTGGATTTAAAAAGTGGCCTCTGAAATGAGCATCAATTTTATATTTATCTTCTTTCTCTCTTAACTCAGTCAGTAACATTTTGTTCGATTGAATAACTACACTGAATGGCTTTTAATGAATAAAATATTAGTCTTTCAACATAATCACTTTTAGTATTATCGGTCTCTCGGAAGGAGGTACATGCGGACTTATTTGTCACTTGTGTCATAAACATCGGGAATGTAGCTAGCAGAGGCCAACCCTGCCCTGACGACTATCTTCTCTTTGAATTCCTTAGTGGCGTCATTACTTAAGTAAACACTAACGTATAATTTTATGACCATAATACAGATGTGTTAATAGACAGAAATGCCACAAGTAATAAAATGACTAATAATTATAATTACCAATCAAATGCCAGACGTGTTCGTTGACCCAAGTTCACTATGGCCACAACATAAACAACCACGAAACATACTTCAAATGTCAAAGTTAGCGAAAATAATTTGACATAATCAACGGCTGACACGCTTAGCGCGATCCTTTACCTGTTCAGATGCGCAGGCGCCGTTCAATTTGCGGCTTTGTGAAACGCCGCCACTTATGAAGGGTCCAGTATAACTTGATGCCGCGGACGAGCTAGAGTATTCTGAAGTTCTTCGTCACAAGAGGTCGAGGTAAGCTGGTCAGTTGTAATAGGGGTTTGTAAAGGTGAAATAATGCGTGGTGAAATTGGGTTCTTAACTTCGCGTGTAAACCAGGTACCTATTCTTGACTAAGTGGATTGTTTTATGTTACATACGATTGGATGGTTTAAGAGTGATTGGAGTTAATTGATTTTATATTCATTAACGATGTGTTTGGCTGATGTGAGTAAGATTGGAATTTTAAAGTTTATAACCAAGGTAAAGTTGAGTTCACGTTGAAAATATTTTGTATAGCTATAATTATTGGTATATAAATTTTCTGTCTCCGGTCTTTCGCAGTAAACCTTTGTACAGGACATAACAGAAATAATGAACACTGATAGCCGAGTGGTATGACCGGTGGACTGCCAAGTCAAAGGTCGCAAGTTCAAATCCTGGCACGCACCAATGACTTTTCGAATTTATGTGCGTATTATAAATTAGTTATCAGTTGCTAAAAACGGTGAAGGAAAACATCGTGAAGAAACCGGCACACCAAAGAGATTTTTCAACGGTGTGTAAAGCCATGTCAGAGGCCTACAGGCGGTTTAAACTCTGACACCAGGTTGTTCGTCAATCATACGATAAAAAGGAGCAGAAATAATTGTATTTTTAACTGCACCTAGTAAAAATATTAACAGCCTATAACTGTCCCACTGCAGGACCAAGGCTTCTTCTCGTATAGAGAAGTATTGAGCATTGATCACCACGCTAGCCCACAGCGGGTTGGCGAATTCAGATAATATTAAATCCAGGTTTCCTCGCGATGCTTCCTGTTACCATTAGTCAGTGGTGTCTTAGAATCTCTGATAAAGGTATTATGACATTGAAAAAGTCACATTGATACTTGCCAGGGTTTGAACATCCAACCATGTGCATACAAATCCGGTATGTCAACCACTAGGCTACCACATTTTACTTGTCCCGTCACTATAATTTAGCCAGCATTATCTCCATAATATCATCAGCCTTTACTGTTCTAGCTGGAAAAAATCTTCCTACGCAGGAAAGAAAAGAGCATTGATCACAACGCTTACTCACGTGACTGCATTGTGATGTGATACTTAACGAAGTTTCAACTTTGACTTCCTAGAACATTCTACGGAATTCACAGGAGGCTAATGACGTTTATTTAACGACCAATGATATCAGAAAATTTCCAGTAAGCTACATTGTCACAATAGCAAATTTTACTGAACGGGGCATTAAAGAACTTGATGGTGTTTTGTTTTAACAAATAAACAAGTAATTAAAATGGGGTGCAATAAACATTTAAATAGCCTCCACGGTTGCTGATACTTTAATATAAGTTCGTTGTACCGAACAGCACCTTGTTGTCCGGCTTCTTTCTCTTCCTTGCTTCTTACTAGATTTGTCATTAGCCAAACGTCACATGGTAAAAGTTCAAAGTCCCGAGGAGTACCGGGCCAGAATAGCACGTCCAAATTTCGTCGAGTATGTGTCGTTGGAGGCGACTAGGGGGAAAATCTAGAAGGTGGGCAGCAGCATCTTCTGTAACCTCACCACCAATAATTCGATCCCCAAGCCGCTTGCTAAGTTTGGCGATTATGGCAAAACCCCTCTTTAAGGGGCAGGCCTTTGTTCAACATTGGACGTCTTTCAGCTGATGATGACTATAAAAAGGTAATGTCGCATGTCTTCCTAGCTACAAATATCATTATGTGGTGGTGGATTCAGCTTTCCTTACCCTTCTTCTTCTTTGAAGACTGACACTCTTTCATATTTGAGCACCACATCTTTCCATTTTTTCTTTGGTCTACCTCTAGATCTTCGGCTGGATTGAAAGTTGTAGTGCTAAGTTTCCGACGAAGTCTGGTGACCTTTTCTGGGTATTAAGTTACCTTAGGGTCTGCATGATTATTGAATAAAAAACTGGATTGTAGGTCGAAATAGTGATCTCAAATAAAAAACAAACGAGTAACTGTGAAGATCAATGCTCGTTGGTTCCTGTTTCTTAATGAGAAGAGGCCTTGCCTAGCAGTGATTCAGTTATAGACTAAGATTACTATAGATTAGTATGGATAACTCATCAAAGTTGTGATTATTAAAGTAGTAAACATCCCACTGATTGACAGGGAATAGGATACGAATAAAATCCTAACAGGATACCTTATTTATAATTACTAAGTGTTTAGAGTTAGTACCTATTTAGCTACTTTAATAAATATTACAATTATATAGATAATAAAAACTAACGAGGTGTCTTTATTTTTTCTTCAGTCGCTTTCACGATGCCCTCGATAAAGTCCATACATGCATAACAAGGATCGTCTCATTTTATTCGGAGCCCAAATTTAAAATTAAACAAAAAAGTATATGTTTTATTGGTCAATTATAGTAAAAATCTCAATAATAACACATTATCGATAAAATTATGGAAATGTCTTCATAAATACATAATTATTTTTGCATTAAAATCGACAGAGATCTCGTGGTGGACTTGTTTTAAGCTTGTTTTGCGGCCTGACTTTGTTTTTTTTAGCTCTTCTTTCGGTTATACGCCACTATTTAAATCTGCAAATAGGTAATCAGCAATATGGGAAGAAGATATTACATATATTTATACGGAAACATTTAATTTCTCGTAAATTTTAAGGCACCTATCTAAAACTTTCATTATAGATTCGCGATGAGCTACGCACATATCAACTCACAAACATTTTGTCAAAGCCCGTGACTTTTAGTAATGATTGAATCTATTGTCATATCGAGAATAATTTCCAAACCTTACTACGCTACCCTGTAATACTCAATCAAGGACTGCAACCTTAAGCCCGGTAGACAGCGATTACCAAACCAATGAGATGATCATATGTATCTCGTTGGTCTAGTGATCGCTAAGCGCGACTGCTAAGCATGAGGTCCTGGGTTAGAATCCCGGGTCGGGCAGTGTTACTGGGTTCCATTAGGTAATTCTCAGTAGCAGAACAGAGTCTGGATTTGTGCCTTGTTGATGGCAATAGGCTCGCCCCCTATTAATAATGTCCTCCAGACCGAATTTCGGTCACGGCGGCCTGTCTCAGCTGAGACTAGCCATCTGCGTAGGAGATATTATAGTGCACAAGTATGCGCGCAGACACAGGTGCACTCCCTATTGCCTCACTCTCATAATCCGATGGGACGGTAGACCGACACGACCGGAGAGAGATCAGGCGCAGGACCAACGGCTTAACGTGCCTTCCGAAGCACGGTGGGGTCTCGACATGTGAAAACGGTCACCCATCACAAGATTGACCGCGGCGAGCACGGCTTAACCTCGCAGATCGACTGATCTGCCGAGTAGCCGCATAGCTACGAGCCCCCTATTACATTGGGACTTAAATTAACTGGCGAAATGTCGGTGTACTCTAGTGACCTCTGCCTACCCCTTCGGGGAATACAGGCGTGATTTACGTTATACTAACTTTTAAACTATCGCGTTGATGATTATAAAATTAAATTACAACACAGGAATTCACGCGAACGTATATGTTGTGTATGTTATATCATGATAATATATTATGTTATTAACTAATTTGTTTTAACATTTGACTAAAGTTTCCTCCATAAACAGCCTTGTCCTTTAACATTATCTTTACAATACTTTACTAACAAATTGCCGTAAAATCTTACACCTCGCGTTATGCTCTATTATTTTATAATTCACGTTGGTGTAACGATAAAAATATGCATCCGCTGTTTCGCCTTAAATATTAAGTTAAAACGTTTAAAATAATTACAGGACAATTTAGTTACGGCGCCGTTCCATTGTTTCGACATTGCGACTTTTTTAATCGCGAAGGGGCTGTTTTGTCTTAACAATCTGTCGTATGTTTTTTATAAAACACCGACTGTGTAGAACCTTAATTTTTTTGGTGTTGTAGTTTTATTATGTAGCAAGTAGACGTAGTGTGTGATATGTGCTACATTTTTTCGGGATAAAAAGTAGCGTATGTGTTAATCCAGGGTGTCAGCTACCTCTATATCAAATTTAAAAAAAGTCGGTCCAGTCGTTTGAGCATGAAGAGGTAAAAAATTATTAGTGTGATTGTGTAAACTTTAATGTTTTTTATCTTTGTGCTCTACTTTTAGGTTGAGTGAGGTGATTTCAGATATTTATTTACATTTTAAACGCAAACATGAAAATAAGTAATGTATCGTTTTCTTTAATGCATACCTTTTAACTAAGCATTTAAAAAAACGAAATAAATAATTGTTTTCAATATTCAAAACCTTAATGTGCAACTGCGCCAAACATATTTTAAGACATAACGCACACATTATCTATCAAGCGCACAGACGATTTATGATCAATAAATAAAAATCGCATTAACGAAACAAGAGCTTAACTTATAAAGAGTTGATCGGAGGTATCGCAAAAATTGCGTTTCTCGCGACCAAAGCCGCTCGTTGGAATGCCATTAAATTTTACGACCTATTTGTGAGGCGGCAGAACTGCAAGTTAGCCCCTGTACAGCATATACGCAAATATGCTCTACTTAACAGTACAGTTGGTGCATAAAGTTGGTAGTAACTGTACGTGGATACGTGGAGTTGTATGAAACTTGATGAGAGGTGGGTACGGCGTATTGATATTTCTTTAATTGCTTTTATTTGACGGATAAACTACTTTTGCGCGCTATAGCTACTGAAGATATTGAAGTATTCATTATAACACAAATGGTAATATAAATATAAATAATGTTTTTATGACAACCCTGACAAATTATTGAAACTTTGACGGGTTTAAGAAATAATAAGATTGGATGAGATAACGGGCAAAGGTATGATCGCGGAGGGCCTGTACTGTTTTATATTTACATAATTGTTATTACAAAATACCTATGTATTCGCAATTTTCTTCATTAGGTAGGAATATAAAGTCAGTATAAAAATTGCTAATACAAAATATTGTTTTTTCCTACTTAATCGTATTACGTTTGACTGCCTCGTTGGTCTAGTGGTCGCTAAGCGCGACTGCTGAGCAAGAGGTCCTGGGTTCAAATCCCGGGTCTGGCAAAGTGTTACAGAGTTTTCCATTAGGTAATTCTCAGTAGAAGCACGGAGTCTGGATTTGTGCCCGATTGATGGCAATAGGCTCGCCCCCTATTACATTGGGACTTACAACATGATTGGCGAAATGTGGGTGTACTATATGTTCACCTCTGCCTACCCCTTCGGGGAATACAGGCGTGATGTTATGTATGTAATCGTATTACGAGAAAACAATCGAAAACGATAGCTTATGGCAAATAATATGATTCCAGAATACTACTATTGGGGTATCACACACACTACACTCACGTTTTCCAAGCAAGAAACTGCCAGTTATCAAATGGCTACAACACCGCTCACCGTGCAATAAACGAGAATATGATTATAAAATTTGTAACTATACAAATATTTGTCGCCAGTATCGGTACAAATGTTTGTCCAGAATCTTGGACGATCCACATAGCGCCATTTAGGTTGTCAATGACAAGATTATCATAACTTATGATCTAAGTCCCGTACCTGATACTGAGAACTGGGAAACGCGAACACACATGAGAATCTGGCCTTATAAACATATTTTGTTGTAGATATCTCTATGAAAAATGTTATAAGTCGTATTAGATATTACCTAAATGTGATTATAATTTTCTTTGTATTCGAAATTAATTACCGAAGCTGGTGATTTGTTTTTGAGTCTTGTATTTGGGGGACTGTTTCAAACTCGCCAACAACATCATCAGCATTTAAAAGTCCTAAGTTTGGTACACCTCTTTTTGGCTCACCACTGTCTAACTTACGATTCTATACTTTAGTAATAACTATTTTAACATCAAAATCGGCCCATCCGTTTAGAAGCTACGATACCACAAACATCAGGATACACAGTGGTAACAAACAAAAGAAGGTTTACATCTTATTTTTCCATCGGGTGTCAAAAATCATATACTGGTAGATCAACGCAAAAGTATAGAACCCTGATTTTCCATACACTACAAAAATTCAATGCACATACGAGTCAACCAGGCTTAAGGCTACCTTTAAGCTTGCCATCCATTACAAGCTATTATATATAAATGTGTCGCATATATTAGTTTTCGAAGTTAATGCTCGCCGTACGCAGCGTGTATTTAAAATGTAATTATTCATGGAAATCCTTTTAAACTAATGATAAGCAATAAAGAAAATATTTATCATATACGCGGAACGCCCGGTTGTTTTAAACAATTTATTTAGCATTACTGCTTGTGCCGTCTGTCTGACTAATGGCATCGTTATTAAAATTTCAATTTTAATCTTAAAAATGTTTTGGTACTGTCCGTTTATGGGCGATTTTCCAATTGCTGTATCTACTATTATTAGATTTTTATTTTACTCGTACAGCTCTGATGTCTTTTGTAAGCGAGGGTGCAAAAAATTCGGAAATAATCCCCCAAAATGATTTTTTTTTATAAAAAATATATACCAAAACGTTCTGACTCGAAACAAACCTTTTTTTTTAATTGAAGAAAATAAACAAACAAATAAGTTATTCAGTCAGCAAAACACGATAATAATTTTGTTTGTATTGTACGAATTATGACTTGACAATCGTTTGCAAATGAAGAACGGAGTCCAGAAACAAGATTTAATTGGGTGGCAACCTTGGCGAAATGCTCGCCTTGGCTTTATTGTTTTAAATTGAATGATTGAGATTAAGCTTTCTTGTTCTCTTTCTGTATTGTTTTGTTTGTTATTCATCGATTAATTGGGTAGGTATTCGTAATACGTTACGCTAACTTTAATAACTGCTAATATTTGTATGTTAAGTGTCGTTACCGTGTGGTATCCGGCCTAGAATTAACCACCCCCTTTCCTCCCGTGGGTGTCGTAAGAGGCGACTATGGGAAAATCCAGAAGATGGGCAGCAGCGTCTTCTGTTACTTGACCACCAACACTGCGATCCCCAAGCCGTTTGCCAAGCGTGGGGATTATGGCTACCCCTTGATCCCCCTGATCACATTTGCTAAGGAGTTAGCATAATCTAAAAAACTTTTGAAGGCAAAAAATTACAAGATAATTATTTAGGCAAAGTTGCAAGTGCAAGATCGTTATCCAAAAACATAATACTGACTTCATTACTGCTATTTTATTTATCTTTTGTGCATGACGTTTTGTTCCTCAACCGAATTTCCTAATGAAATGTATCATACTTCTGGTGGGGTCGCGACAACACTGTGCCGCTTTATATGAGGTTACGTATAACGTGTCACCAGTTTAAACCATTGGAATTAATTTATTTTGACGTTGCACCAATTAGCGGGCCAAAACACCGCCTGATACAAAATTGTCGATTTCGCTGCTCTAGCTCAGAATAGGACATTGAACAGTTAACGAATGCTGCCCTAAAATGACCTTGTGAACCTGATTAAAGAAGTCCGTACTCGAGAGTTTTGGTTATAGAGAAGCTTTTTTAGCGAAACGTCAAGGGAAGTCAAAGAGTATTCTTGGATGACAAAAAAACTTCGATTTTTTAAGTCAACAAAAAAGAAAGTTCAGGCAAAGTCTAGTAAAATTTTGTTTACTTTCCATAATATGAACCTTTTTAATTACTCTTTCACCTTTATATATTTTCAACACAGATGTGCGTTTGATGCATTAACTGACGCTGTTAAGATATAGGTATAAGTAACATTATTATTAAATTTATCGTCATCAGTAACATTGTGGACCCATCATTTGACATCCAGAAACGTCTAGTAATGGTTATAGGATTTTTTACGGCAACGATTAAATGTTAACTTTGTCGTGCTGTATCGGAGGCTTTGGCGCTTCGATTTAGAGCCTAGTCTCGGCCTTCATCGAACAAAATGTATAACCTACATTTGTTTAAATGTATCCTGAATATAATAAGATATGTGTTTACAACTTTCGATACATAAAAATATCGAAATGTTAATCTTCTGAATTATAACACATAACATAACAACACGCCTGTATTCCCTGAAAAGGTAGGCAGACGTGCACATATAGTACACCCTCATTTTGCCAGTTTTGTTATCTATAGGTCCCTACGTAATAGGAGGCGAGCCTATTGCCATCAACCAGGCACTAACCCTGACTCCATGCTGCTGAGAATTACCTAATGAAAAAAACCAGTAACACTTTGCCCGACCCGTGATTTGAACCAAGGACCTCATGCTAAGCAGTCGCGCTTAGCGACGAGGCAGTCTGAATTACTGTTCTGAATTAAATTGAAGTTAAATAAGACCGTTAGCGTCTTCCGAAAACCAAAAATACATTCACTTGTTAGATCAATAATTCACACACGTACGATTGATTCCATCACATTATTTCGGACCCCATATCCTTTTAACGGTATACAGAATAAAAAATGTTGTACATATCCAAAACTGTTTTATGTATTACTCCTATGACATCAATCGCATCTATAAATGTAGATTTTGTATACATTTACACGTATATGGTATGTTGATGAATTCAGGCTGCAGGCTGATGTGACACGATTAATTCTACTGTATTTTAGGCTGCTTTGTAGACTTTCTAATCTATAGAAATAGGCAAGTGTAGCAATAATGTTACTAGAATCGCCAAATTGTTTAAAGTCTTAGTTCTTTGATTTGTGATTTTTCCGTTCATGTGTCAATTAAAAAAAAGCTAACGACATAGATTGATCAGTCAAGAACCTTACACTGGTAGCTCTGATGGCAATTTTGTGAGAAGGTTAAATAGCCTATAGGAGAAGAAGAGACAGAGTGAGAAAGTGATAAAGCAATCAACACGTGTTGACACAGCGTCTGAAACCAGTGCGAGTATTTTTAGTTTTGGAAAAAAAAACGTCATATTTGGCAAACTAAAAATCCAATAAGGATAAACCTCCTAACAACAAAGGTTGACTGGTAGAAAACGTCTAATGGCATTAGGTCTCCTTTTCACAATTATTTTTTTTTCATAACTCCAAAACCGGCCTGGCCCGTCGAAATACACAACTGGCCTTTATTCGTTAAATAATGCTGTACTTAGTTATTGTCATTACGTATCAGAACATAGGTACCTTAATACAAGATTCGGCATATCACAAAAGTAATGCCGCTACTTAAAACGATTCCGAAATCTGTAGCTAATATAAAATACAGGATTCACCTGCCAATAACGCTTCTTTGTCCAGTAGACGTTGCACGGGAAAAAGTAGAATTTACATCAGTTCATCGAATCGAAGCTATAGGAACACCACGATAACTTGATAACTCACTAGCAAGAGAACAAACAATTTCCAACTCTATTCCAAAGTGATAAAGACGAAGTTAATTTTGATGATGGCAAAGTAAATTTGCAAAACGATAACATTGATGAATCTCCAACCGTTTTAGGAACAGTCGAAACTGACATAAACATGAAGCAGAATTAACATTTCAAATAACAAGACATTGTTGTCAACCAAACATGAGAAAAACGTCGGAATAAAATCAACCTGTTCTTACAAAAGCTGCATTTCGTATTCTCCAAAAAAATATTAGCCTTGTTTCGAATAAAAAACTGTTCAAAAATCAAAAACTGACTCGATGTTTCCTTTTTGTTGGACTTGCTGAATTTGATTTGTTTGTTCAATAGAGATTTGGTTTAAGTTTGCATTATACCATTATTTTTTTAATTTTAATGATACATGATAGATTAGAGGAGAATATTGGTGTTATTTTTGGTGAAAACACAAAAGTGCTTAGAAACAAGTTTATTTTTAAAACCAGAAATATTCCTCATTTTCGTTCTCTTGAATTCGTCTTAAATTCGTCATAATACATTTAAAAATATATTCCTTAGCCCCTGTAGTATGATATTCCCACGACTTGTTATCTATACTTATAATAAAACTGTAGAGAGGTCAATTCTGTACATTGAATATATATTCAAAATTATAATTGGAGGATGACTGGTGATCGATACTGATGCCAAAAATGCAATTAGTAAATTTTTTGTCGGTCTGTCTGTCTGTCTGTCTGTCTGTCTGTCTGTATGTGCACGCATGGGTCAAAAACTACTGAAGGGATTTTAACCAAACTTGGTACGATTGTATTCCATACGCCTGGGCAGGTTATAGGCTATATAACATAACGCTAAAACACATAGGAGCTGAGCAGTAACGATAAATTTGAAGCAAGTCGGATGAAAATGCGCTTTCGAGCTCTTATCTTCGCATACGTCGATCATACACCAAAAGTATGTATTATAAAAATGATGGTCTCTAAAAGATCTACAAAAAAGTCCTCAATAGTATATATCTATCTTTTATAAATTAGCCACAATAACGTGTTTAATCGTTAGGCACTTCTTCAAGTGTATTAATAAAATATATTGTATTTCAAATAGATATATCGTTATCAAACTCCAATATTCAAAAAGTACACTTTAATATCTATTTTTTTTTTAAATAAAAAGAAATCGGTATATAAGTTAAAGATGAAATAAAACTTCCAAATCTCGCCGCGCCAGTATGGGTACGGCGGTATAAATGGTTTTTCTTTTTTAAAATTGAATGTACAGACACGGGTCGTTTACGATTTTATTATATGTAGGTATAAATATAGATTTTTTCTCATTACCTCATAGACAATTGTAATTCTCGCAGCAAGTAACACATACGGTTCTCCGGAACTTATTTCTGTCAAAGTAATTTAACGACTTCTAGCTCAAAGGCATCCTTCAGCTGTAACATCATTGAGGCGGACATTCTAGCAGCAAGATAGATTTTCTATCCTGTGTGTGTATAACGATTTCGGCTGAGTGTACAGCCTTATGCTTCGCCATGACCATCGACATCAACCATTACCATTGACTCACGCAGTCTTAAAGTAGCCTTTAATCTTACGAATACTTAGCTGCTTCTTACACGCACACACAATCGTACGACGCTTACTCTTAGGTCACGAGTTCTCTATACATTTTGTCTGTTGAGATACTGATACATTGGGATCTACACCAAACCTAGCGAAATTGTGGGAGTAGGTACAATATGTGCACCTCTGCCTACGCCTTCGCGGAATACAAGCGTGTCGTTGTCGTATGTTTTATAACAATATTTTTTATAAGAGTCAACTGCAATGATTCCCTATTTTAACTTAATTACGAATAAACCGACACACAGACAAAATATCAAAAATAATAGAAATGGGTTGTATTGTATAGGTTTCTAAAACGTCGCCCCACACTAGGAATTTCTCCTGTACGATAAAGGGTGCGTTTCACAAACTTGAAATTTCACTTACACAAACACCCAGACTCGGGACAAACATCTACGGATCACACTTTTTTTGCAGGAATCGAACCCACAACCAATCTCTTAGCAACTGCGCCAATCAGGTCGTCACGGTTGTCTTTTATCCTTGGTATTTTTTTTCTACAGTAGTTTCAATGTACAGGATCTCAGAAACGCACAAAACGGATTTATTTATATTCTCTTCTTCAGTTATATATTATTTTTAATAGACTTTCTGTAACTTCCGTAATTACCGTTCAATTTTTGCGGTTTTTTTTAACTACCGGAAAGTATTCTTAGTTAAATAAGTGGTTTAAAGATTTTTAACCTACTTAAAAAAGCCTGCCTGGTAGGAATTTTTTTCTGTTAAAAGTTCAATTTACTACTGGTGTTTTATCCGAAAAACACGCGGACGAAGTCGCGGGCAACAGCTATACATGTAATAAAATAGTACGGCATGGCGTAAAAACTACTAAATCGAATTCGCTCAATCTTAGCTAATGCTAATATATTAAAAACAATTTAAAAATACTTTTGCTGTTTCCGAATTTCCACGCGGACAGAGTCGCGGGCACATCTAGTAAAAAATATTTTTTATTTTATTTTACTGGTTACGTTATTATTATATAATTGTAATGCCACGTAAGTGTAATCAAATAATCAAGGAAAAATATGGAGAGCCTTGCAGTGTAGTTGATGAAGGGCTACGGACACGTGACCTAATTATATGTTTTGTTGTCATTTACAACACGTATAGCTACACGTGGTTGAAGTATGGCTCATGAGCTCGGTAATAAAAACGTCAGTTGCCCAATATAAGGTTCAGTTTGGTGGCAAAGAGCCCTTGATGTCGAAGTTTATCCATTGCACAATTGTCATAAACCTTTATCGAAACACGAACACGTGCATGCGATGATTGGTAAATTACTAATCATCATCTTAAGCCTGTTTAAATTCTATGCAGTATTATTTAAGTTAAGAAACGTTTAATATTCCATTATTAATCCAAACATTATTTACTAGCTGCGCCTCGCGGTGTTACCCGCTACAGTTATCAGGATAAAAAGTAGCCTATGTGTTAATCCAGGGTGCCAGCTACCTACATACCAAATTTCAACCAAATCGGTCCAGCCGTTTTTGCGTGAAAGAGTAACAAACATCCACACATCCATTCTCACAAACTTTCACATTTATAATATTAGTAGGATGTAAAAGTCTAAGCGTGCTGTGGTTCTTATGCCACAATGCACGTTTGGCATTATCCTTATTAAAACTAGAGCTATATAATAAGGACCACGACGTTGTAACACATTTGCAACTCACTTCTCACCGTCACATTTTTCAATATAAATTATCTAAAATTATTTATTATAGTAAAATAAATTATCTGTCTCTTATTAGGTACATATTAAGAAGATAAAACAACGATATGATATATATTTTTAATTGCGGGAATCTAATTAAGCTTTTTGCGATAAGTCTTACTATAGACTATGTGGCCTATCAATAGTACTTTGATTAGCAAAATCAAATAAGTTTATTGCCAAAAAAATTACATTACTACGGTTTAATGTACATGGGCAAGGAAGTATTTTTTACCAGTTAATAATAATAATGTCCTCCTGACCGAATTTCAGTCACGGCGGCCTGTCTCGGCTGAGACTAGCCAACTACGCAGGAGATATTATAGTGCACAAGTATGCGCGCAGACACAGGTGCACTCCCTATTCCCTCACTCTCATAATTCGATGGGGCGGTAGACCGACATGACCGGAGAGAGATCAGGCGCAGGACCAACGGCTTAACGTGCCTTCCGAAGCACGGTGGGGTCTCGAGTTCTCGACATGTGAAAACGGTCACCCATCGCAAGATTGACCGCGACGAGCACGGCTTAACCTCGCAGATTGGCTGATCTGCGGGGTAGCCACATAGCTACAAGCCCCACTACTTAAACTTTTACTAGTTAAACAGTATCCAGAATGGTGCAAAAGAAGGCCTCCATCTCAAACATCTGATAATTAAAAAACAACCCAATATGGAAAATTCCCCATAACAACTAACATCGCCATAAATATGCACAAATCTAAGCAGGCACGGTCACGATGCACATCTGACATTGTCCCAATTGTGGAGCCTCAGCCGTGACATTGTAACACATTGTTAAGTGTCCGTAAAATATTCACATCGCGCATCGCCTTGGCGCATCGGTAATATGACATAACTAGCTGTGCATCCTGGCTTTGGGCGGATGCTGGACTTTTTATCTCCGTCTTTAGTCACCTTCACGATTTTTTTTTAGAAAAATGTTTATCGTCTTTGCCTCGTATCTAACTAAGATAATTCTCTTATGGAAACAGGTCCTATCGTTGGGCAAAAATTGGCCAGTCAACAAGGATGAAAAGCAGGATGCATCGGTCCGAACGGACACTAAGATATCATCAGTTGTGGAAGCTCTAAATATAAGTTAAGAGGTTTATTATATTAGAGCCTCAATAAATGGCAATAATTCCATATAGCCTAAGGATATTAAATCTTAGAACACAAACTCTAATGAAAACTCCCTGTAATTTAAAGCAGAGATTACTCTGAAGTCAACACTGGAGCACCCATTCTGCATAATTATAAATAATCAAATCTTTGCTTAGTAAAAATTAGCGAGTCTGAGGCAAATGGTCGTTGCTTCACCGTGTAGTTTAGCTTCAGATTTCTCTTTAGATTCGTGAACACAGGTCTATTGTATTCCATGCCACGATTAGTAAGGATCACAAACATGATACCTTCTGGGTCATGGACCAACAATTTATGATCAGTCCGCTGCAGTGACCTTTAAACCCTTCGCTTACAGTGACATGCGACCTCAAGTGAAGCACAGTGTGAATTGCACATTTATACTCCTAAACAAAGTTCTTTGCCAATATCAAGTATTAGATGTTTCGAAGATTTGATCCTGTTAAATTAAGTTTAAAATGTCACAAAGGGTTTATCAAATAAAATAATAGTTAATCAAGATGAGTCAGCACTGGTCAGTTAAATTTTTCTGTCGCATTCTGACAATTAAAATTTTCAACCGCTCCGATATAGAAATCGAGCCCATTAATCAAGCACTATTGCTTGATTTCATTTTCATCATTCATTTGCATTGACTCTAATTAGCTGTTCCAAAGATATTATTTTCAGAAATTCACGAAAAACTTCAACTATGAGACATTATACTAGAAAAACTACTTAAACTATTTATTAGAAAAACACAAGGATTTATAAGATTGCAGGATCAGGCTTAGCATAAGTTTCTGGATCATGATCATTATACCTATAATAAAAAATTAGGACAAACGCGAAAAGATTAAAATGTCATAGAAAATACGTTAAAAACGCAACCTCCCATCCAACACATTATCAGCCGGAAGACAAAGGCCTCCCCCTTAGATAAGGGTGGGGTTGCTATAATACCCCCGCTTGGCAAGCTGTTTGGGGATCTAAGATTGGGGAAGTTACAGAAGATACTGCTGCCCATCTTCTGGATTTTCTCTTAGTCGCCTCTTATGACACCCACGGGTAGAAAGGGGGTGGTCAATTCTAGGCCAGATATTCCTCACCGAATTAAAATTATCCAACACATGACCGTGGATAGTGCAAAACTTCAGCAACATTTGTAAGGCCATTCAAATACATAAAACGATTCATAAACATTATCATTTTAGTACAACAATACAATATCACAAGGTTTATTTAATTTCCTTGATCAGAGGATTAACCTAAATTTTTGTGTGCATTATGGCAGTGATATCGCTGTTCAAATTTATGAGTTTGTCAACTAAAATGGCCAAAAAGGTTACTTATTTATAGGTTTCATTGTAGCTATAACCTTAATAAAAGTGCATGGATTTTATGATTTTTTGTCGAATATGGAAACTTTATATCTGTTGATGTTATGTTGTTGTTATTTTTAAATTATGATTGCTTAGTTAAGTTTGTTAAATATATTTTAAACTAGCCCAGACTTAACTTACTTTACCCACTGTAAAGGTTCCCTAACCTTAGCCTCTTCACATTTGGAGAATGAACGAGCATTAACACACTCGCATTCGGGTTGGTAATTTTATAATTCGTCCAAATAAACTTTCAACTAAGTCAAATTTTATATTCCTCTACGTATTATGAAAGCGAAAATATCTTCTTAGCAACCTAATTTATAATAAATAATTATTCATAATAATTTATCGTCTATAATATCGTATCGTATCATCGGCCCACTTTCATAAAGTATTAAACAAAGAACAACACTTAAAAACCATAACAAAAAATACTACGAAAACCTTGAGATTCCCACGAAAAATCTCAACATCACTTATCAGAATCCACAAAAGGTTTTATCACATTGTCCTTCTACTAAAAATAGGCATTTCAAAGTCGGAAATGCATTTGCGGAAAAGATTCGTTCGCTATGTGGGTGATAAAGAACTGAGGTCGTTCGAAGGTAGCCGTCTATTGACAGTCTGGCCACGCCCGTATGACCGCGCTGTGATTTTATAATTTTTTTTACTACTAAGCTCTATTGTCCATTTGTTTTTAATTATTATTTACGTAAATTGATAAATTCGTCTATGATTTTTTTTATTGGTTCAGTGGTAGCGAATGAATTCTATGATAAAACTTAAATTCTGTCGTTACCAAGAAGCCAATAAGTGTCGTATAAATAAATTAGACGGTCAAGTAATTTTTTGACTTTCGAATAATATGCCAATTTATTATTAGCGAATACCTTTCTGGTTTTGGCTCACAGCTCTTAACTCTGTCTATTTTGACATGATTGATTGATGATGATACTTACTTCGGTTTATTGACAGATTTTATTAAAAAAACAAATGACTGACTGACTTTACATTCATCAAAACATAAACCAGAAAAAACTTATGTCAAAATCAAAATCTTCTAACTATAAACGCCAATTAGTCTGACATTGCTACAACTTGTCATTCAGTAGCAAAGCTGATAAATAGTCAATAAATCACAGGTAACATCACATTACCATAAAATGTAGAGCAAGATGCATTCCAGATCGATGTGGACTTGACCAAGTGCAATTAGCAAATGTGTTATGTTAATTACATACGGTCGCCATGTTTTGTAATATCTTATGGAGAGTGCTTTTAATGACACTGTTTCAAAAATTCTGAAATGTTAATATAATTAATATAAAGTTAATATAATTCTTTTTTTCATTTATGTCGTATTTAACAACTAATACTTTATAGATCTATAAGTTCAGGACAGTGGTCAGGATGACGATAATGACCTGTTCATTTTCTTTTGATGCGAGCTCTTCAAATTCTTCTTAAAGGCTTATCTATGTAATTTCACTTATGGACATAATTATTAAGTCTGAATTAAACGAATTTTATTTATTATTTATCGGATAAGCGTCTATTAAAAATGCATCAAAATCAATACATCATCACATTTAAATTCATAGAGTTATTCGTGATAGAATCTACGTTAAAATTATCATTTTTCGTAAGTTGTTGGCAAGAAAAACGTGAATTGACAGTATTTTTGATACTATATATCGTCAAAAACTATTAATTAAAATTTACGCAAATGACAAAAGATTATTCAACACGCTAAGAGGAAACATTTAATGTGTTAAATTACATTATCAGAGCACGTAACTTACAAGGAATATATTTGAATTGCAAAACGAGTCTATCATTGATTTCTTAGTTTTAGTATTTATTTACATGTATTGTGTTGATGGACAGTTTGACGTAATTTTACACACGAAACTTGAAAAGATGAGTCTTCAGGAAATTGGTCTCATTATTTTGGCAACGAGAAGGCTGATGATAATTGATTTTTTGTTTGTCTAAATCTTCCGAGAACTAGACAATATGTTTGTTTTAAAAAAGATTTTAAAAAGTAGGCTTTGTTGTGTTGTATGTATTGGCGTTACCTTATAATTATTAATAAACTTACCATAAATATATTAATATTATGAGGTTTTTTCTTTTCTTTCGGCAATCAGTAATCGTGCCACTTCTGCCAGTGTCGTGTAGTGACCACACATGGGTGTATTGCGGGCCCTGTTAAGAACGGTTCATTTAAACTTTTTTCGACGATATTTCGATGCCTGAAACAACGCAAATATAGGTGCTAGTTGATGTTAATACTTACTATGAGGTTATCAATAGGTTGAGGGAAATAGTTATTTTTATTTTATTAATTGACTAGCAGTGACGCAGAAAACATATCTTTAAGGCCTTTCCTTAGTTTTACTCGTAGTTTTAGCCAAAATATATCAGTCAGTTTAATGGCTATATTACCAGCGGTAGAATATCAAGGAAAACAACAAGTGCATTAAATATTATTATTATTATTAAAATATGTATATTTTGTTCAGCCTTTTTGTTTTCATTCAATGATCGGAAGTAAGTCTCATTCAGAAAGATTTGAATGTTTTATTAAACAGAAGAAGAAATGCAGTTGTGGTGGAACAAATTAGGACATAATACAGATCAACATTAGCAGAATGATTAATTTCAAAGGTAATTTCTTAGGGATTCCTAAATAAAAAAAATACAAAACAAAGTTCTCGCCATTCATCAGAATATAATAGGTACCCTTGACAAAAATGTGCAATATTAAAACTAGGCATTGTCACCGTACTACAATGTATACACGAGTTGACATTGCATAGAAATATTTCGATAATTCATATTGTTATCGTTAACGACATGTGGTTCCGCGACTCTAATCGCTAACCAGCGAGGTCGCGGCGAACCTGACAATGAATTTGTGATAGTGATGCGACTACGACTGACACATGTGTTGATATCGATACAATATTTAGAGTGAGGTATTTTTATATATATTATCGGTATAATATCGGTATTAGTCTCATCGATAATAGAAGTAAGTTCTTTTAATAGTTAGGTAGACTTTTCCAAACATTAAAAAATTATACTAAGTATAATTATTATATTATTAATATGATAAGAAAATTTCCGTGAGAAGTAAAAGTAAAGTAATATTTACTGCCTTTGAATAGGTATTTCGGTATAAAAGTGTTACATTAATCAGTTCATTTTCGATGTGATAATATTTTAAAACTAAGGCTAATGTTAGGTTATTTAATATTTCTAAATAGGTACATCATTAAAAATAATAACTTATTTATCGTAGCAGTAGGCCACCTCAACAGACTAAATAAATAAAGCAGGCATTATTTATTAAAGTTTTGTACAATATAATTTTATTAAATTATTTAATCAAATAACATGTTATGCGGGTTCAATTTATGAATAAAGTTGAACCCGCATTCGATTATATTTTCTCAAAATTATAAATATAAATTAATGAAATGTACTACTTTCAAATATCAATAACGCTGATTGATATCAAATAGGTTGTCAAGAAATTATTATTTATCGATAAAATTTATCAGCGCATCACTAAAACAGCATAGGGGTCAGGCCTTCAAGCAAACGAAGGAGGGCCAATACAAATCATAGAGCACTTAAATATCCTTATGTTAATCGTCAAGCATGTAGTGAGTGCACGCACTTTGACACGTCAATATATTATATATATGTATATAAAATATAATATATAATTATACTTAGTCCTAGACCTATATTTGAGGGATATATACGGTTAATGTTTACTAAAATCCTCAGATAATTGGGTGTGTTTGACAAAATGTGTCGTGTTATATTTGTGTTTTTAATTTTGTGTGTCAGATATGGATTGTGTTTTATTAATTGTGAGTATTTAAGATTTAAATTTATTTAAATAAAATAAAAAAACTTTAGAGCTTAATTAAAATAGCTACAGCTTATCCTTTTTTATTAATGCAAAACATAAAAAAATTAAGTCCCGTTTTTATTGTTTAAAAAAATATTGTTACCCCTTTATATACAAAAAATTAAAATAATAAACTTGCGTATATTACGATTGTAACTAGTGAATCTGCAGTTACAACTGCAAAGCTCTAAAATCTAAGTTAACATAACAGTAATTAATTTCTAAGTTAACATACATTTTTAAGGGGCCGACATTTTATTATATAATATAATTTGGTCTCAAGATAAAATAATATGACGATTTGGGAAATTTGTAATGAAATCTCATAATCCGTATGTGAATATTAGAACAGGATTAAAGAAAAAACAATACAAGACAAGAAAACTTACAGATGAGCTTATCATAGTGTAACGTACCGGAGAAAACCCACCAACCTTTAGTACTTACTCTGTAATGAAACCCCTTTAGTACCAACTCTGTAATATAAAACGTCACGCGAAAATTAAGGTTTAAAATATAACTCATGGCAAAGGTCCCTTTATAAATTATAGGCCTTTTTTAAAAACTTTTGGCACTTTCAGGATCTTCTAAAACTATACCGTATCGTGTTAAATAAAATATCGCCTCGATCCATTCAGAAAAAATACAACATTGACTTGTGTGACTAATATAAAACAAATCAAAATTTAATAATATACTCGTATCTGCAAAACCACAACATCATGACGCTGCAACCTTGACTGAGATAAATCATAACAAAAGACGTCCGTGACCAAGTCTTTGACCCACAGACCCGCAATCTATATTTAGCCTTTTGCAAATTATGTAGCTTATTACGAAATGATTGACTATATGTAGCCGTTTCAATAATATATGAAGGAAACGAATGAATCAGCCTTTTATTGTGGTAATTTAACAATAATAAACTAGGTAATCTTGCGGTAGAGAATTTTGTGTGTATTATTTCTGAACAAAGCTCTAAAATTTACAATTTATTGTTCCTGCCATTTTATAATGAGTTATCGAAGAACTGTAGATAAAAATCAAAGTGGTTTTTAATCATCTAGTTAATAAGGTCCTGCAAGAGAAAAATATTTTTGCAATCCACAGGAATTTATCGCGAATCTGGGTGTCTGTATGTGATCTCATGTCTTCAGGGGAAATTCCTACGTAAAACATAATTATATTTTGTCAACAGTGGCGGACGTCGAATGCGGCATCGACGTAGCCCGCAGTGGCCGCATTGTTGGCGGCATTGACAGTTTACCTGCCGAGTTCCCATGGGCGGCCAGCGTGTGGAGACAGGGCGCTCACCAATGTGGGGCCACTGTACTTAGCGATCGGTGGCTATTGACCGCTGGCCACTGTGTATGCAGGTACAGAATATCTAAAATGATTGCGAAGCCTAGCAGCACAACAGCATCTGTAGGGTATTTTACAACGGGATGGTTCACGAGATTTTAGTTCCCAATAAAAAATGTACTTAGAGGACATCCTTAATGTTTCCCAGATCTAGTATTTAGGTCACATAACTAAGACTAGTCGACTTCATCTACAAATATTATGCACTCTATATCCTGTCCACATAGTCCGACGGGACTATTTTCAGAAGAAGACCAGGGTTTGGAGTTGTCCCCTATGAGTAACATTAGGCACGCAGATTATAATTTGTCAGTCACAAAATATTTTGTTGTTAGGGAAACAGCTATTCCAACGGTTCTTGTTTTATTTTGATAAAAATTCTATGTATAATTTTAGTGTGTTTGACGACTTCTACAAATCAAAGCAACTCTCTGTAGTCGTTGGCTTCACGGATATATCGACTAAGGATGAGAATGAGGCCATCTCTAGGATAATACCACATCCAGATTACAAGTACGTATATCACACTCCATCTTCACATGTATAAATACTATGGTTTTTATTCAATAGCAAATACAATGAGGCAATACTGCCAGTCTTTTGGGCTCCGTACCAGTCGACAGCGTGAGGAGAAATACTTTAATGCTTGACAGCCTATTTGTTCTAAATTGATAAAGGAAATTTGAAAAATGATGGACACGAGCGGGATTCGAACCCGCGACCTTCGCCGATCCGTGGCGCTGCTCTAACCAACTGAGCCACCGTGTCGCTGCTCGCATCCATCGAATTTCAAGTTCCCTTTTAGTATTTACGTCTTAAGGGTGACGTCAGTTGGTTAGAGCAGCGCCACGGATCGGCGAAGGTCGCGGGTTCGAATCCCGCTCGTGTCCATCATTTTTCAAATTTCCTTTATCAATTTAGATTCAAGCTTAGCATGGGCAACGTGCTAAAATGGCACCAAAAGTCACAGCCTATTTGTTATTATGTTTTTTGGTAAGTATATATTTTTTTCCACATCTTGAGCTTAAGTTTCTGCAACCTTCAGGACATGATGGAGGCCAATGACCGGGCCATCCAGGTGACGACTTTTTGGTCAAACAGTGTCTAGTTGTTTTTTTTTTGGGATAAATCTACCACGTAGGGTATCTATAGCACAATTTCATCCACCATTAATTTAGTACCTTGAATTGATAAAAGCCTCGTTTTACCTTTTGGATCATCAAAAAATTGAAAACAATTATACTCAAATAAAATTTGATATTTAAACTCACTGACTTAATTGTACTGATACAAATTAATAGTGTCTTTGACTAAACACTTGATGCGTAAATAAAACTATTGTCTTAATTAAACAGACGATCTCGATATTTCTTTGTTCGTAACTTTAAATTAAAAAATTAAAAATAGCTTTTTTACAGAGGAGTTGTTGTAAATTAATATTGCACTTAATGAATTTCTTTTGTACATTAAGCTAGTAACTTAAATTATTAGTTTTTAAATTAGTTTGCGTAATGGTTCGAACAAAAATTCGACCAGTTTTAATTTATCTTTTGAAAGAAAGGTGGCAAAGTGTTTTTTTTTTAAGTTTTTTTACCGTCTCTGACTCGGTGTTAGGTCACGGTGTCTTAGACCTGATAGTAAGGCTGCTAGAAGTCGTTTAGAGACTCTAGAGTTGTTTAAGTGTAACCTAACCCTTAGCTTTTTACGAATTTCATGGCTTCATTATAAGACCACCTATATGGAACTTAAACATACCATACGTACATACATAATAAATGTCACCTGTATTCCCCGAAGGGGTAGGCAGAGGTGTACATATAGCAAATTTCGCCCATTATATTATAGGGAGCGAGGTTATTGCCATTCAACCGGTCACAAATCCGAACTCAGTGCTGCTACTGAAAATTGCCTAATAGAAAAACCCAGTAACACTTTCCTCGACCCGTGATTGGAACCCAGGATCTCATGCTGAGTAGTGGTGCTTAGCGACCACTAGCCTAATGAGGCTATCTGACCGAAACTGACCCTTACATCTATTTTTCCAGATGCAACAGAAAGTCTAACGATGTGGCTCTTCTGAAGACAGCGAGACAGTTGAGATGGTCTACTGGACTGCAGCCAGCCTGTCTGCCTAACTCGAAAACACAGGACTTTAGCGGCACTTCAGCCACCGTCGCAGGCTGGGGGTTTACTAATGAGAATAGGGAGAAAGGTATGGACCCTGGAGAATTATTTGGGCTTTTTGTACCTTAACTTTACTTAGTTCTATCACATGGAACATTACATTCTAATTTACATACAACCATTGTAATTTAGGTATAACGTATATTATATTTATAAAAAGAATCCATGAAATATTCGAGGATTAAAAAAATCTATTGCACTTGCGTTTGAAAACGATTCTACCACTGACTTTACGAATCTTTGACGTTCATCGTTTGAAATATAGTATATTAATTAGCACCTCGTTAGTTAGTCTGCGTACACATATACATCACACCTATAATCCCCAAAAGAGTTTTTATAAATCAGGGCCCTTAAGGACCTTACATTTTCCGTAGAGGAAGCGAGACGCCACCCTACACTGCATGTAGCGGCGTCTCGCTTTCTCAACCGAAAACGTCCTGCATTATGGGTTTATGGTAAGGGGGCTCCCGGGCAATATGTGGCAAACCTTGCCATGCATGGATCTACTAGTCTACATAATGTAATACTTACTTAGTACTATTATACTAAAACGGGGATCCCACTCACAGGGGATAGACCCAACGTGCTGCAGAAGACTGAAGTGACGGTGGTGACCAACGACCAATGCAACACCTGGTACAAGTCCCAGGGTAGCAAGGTGAAGGTGATAGCCACTCAGATGTGCGCCGGTCACGAGGTCGGGGGACGAGACTCTTGCTGGGTAAGTATTGTGTCAACATCGTCAGGCGAGGCTTCAGTACTTGGCCAATAGCCACATGGAATAAGTCATGCTGTGGTGTAGAGATTGGTCAGTCAACATGGATGGTAGCGAGGTTGACCGTTCAGGGTGCGCCGGACGTACTTAAGTATAGTCACGCGTGGAGGCTCTCTACTTGCATCCCAGTGCTTGGTGATTATGTTATATTTTTACATCGCCCCACGCTAGGAATTTCTCCTGTGTCGTGGGTGCGTTTTAGAAACATGAAATATCACATACACAAACACCTAGACTCGGGACATTTTTGCCCCGTGCGGGAATCGAACCCGCAACCCTTAGCACAGCAGTCCAATCGCTTAGTCACTGCGCCAATCAGGTCGTCAATACTCATACTCAATTGTTTTTCTATTGCCCTAACATTACCTCTAGTGTTTTGTCTTGTATAGCGTATCTATTTTAGAGTTATGAAATATTTGTTGTACGTTGCACCACGAGTGGATTAGATTAAAGTTATGTATTGTGCATAACTTTGACCCGTGGTTTACGGGTTCATCAATGCAGAATTTCTAATAATGGAATACAATCTAAATTTCGCGAAAGCTCGTCCATCAGAGCTTCTGTAAAAACACAGCTATACTCTTACTAGAAGAGATCATACTTAACTTAAGAATTGTATCCAATTAACAAAACATTATTTTATTGTGAACAGGCTGACAGCGGTGGTCCTCTAATGGTAAGGGAAGACAGACGTCATGTGATGGTAGTAGGAGTCGTATCCACTGGCAGTGGCTGCGCCAGACCCAAAATGCCAGGAGTCTACACCAGGATATCCAGATACACTGATTGGATTATAAACAGTATTAATAACGATAAGGCTAGGACTGGTCTCAATTGGTATCCCAATTTCAGTAGCTTTTTTGGTTGATTAGAACTCTAAAAAAAAGGCCTTTTGGCAATGCAAATATTTACAGTGATCGCTGAAAAGTGAAAATAGAAGCATCAGTATGATTTATATGCTGAATTCTAGGATTCTATTGATGAGAAGAGATCAACGCTAGGTCAAATTATATTAGTAACACTTTTATAAGTGTCTAACATGGGCTTAGTAAAATTGTTATTTGCGACTAAAATAGGCTCAAGTGAGATGAGCACCTATTGATATCGATACAAAAATCTATTCATAAAAACTAACTACTAATTGTACGTGATGGATTAGCAAGTTTTGAAATAGTTTTTTAGAATTGTTGTAAAATAACAAAGGCACATTATTTGTGTGGATATTAGTTTTAAGATATATTTGTTGTACATGAAACGGCTGTGTTGGAGGAAGACGTTTTTGTCTCGTTATAGTATAGTTTTCTTTGGTTTATTTCGCTTTCGTAGTGCTTTTAATCAAACTGCCATTGACCAATATTTGTTATTATCGTTTCTATTGATATAATAATCACATTGTTACCTTCAGCGTTATTAAAGACAACGATGAACCTATTTTATTCATGTTGATCAAAGTAATGATTTAATTTTAGTTAAGTCACTAAAATACGGTTGAATATATTTAGGGAATTTTAACATATACGTACACTATTGTTTTAAGTGTTAGTTATATTAATAATATGTCCAGCAGTGGACTGAGATAGGCTTGAGAATGATGATATTTATAAGAGGATTGTTAAAATAACGTAAAAATAAAAAACAGAAACTGACTTTTAAAACGTTGTCTTAGTATGTATAATATTACTAATGTCAAAGAAGCCACTGTGATATTACAGTTTAAGATTATTAATAATTACTAGTATTGACCTATTAAATAATAAGTTTATAAAACAATAAAATGTCTAAATTACTAATTCTATTTGTTTACAATATTCATCAAATTCCCATTTACTATTCTCTATTACAGATAGAAGCTTCTTTCCAGAATCTTCTTCTGTGTCGTCTTTAAGAGATTGTAATGCATCTTCTATAGCTAATTTAGCTTCAGTGAGCAAAGGCTTAGAAATTTCAACATTATTATCACCGGAATCTTCACTAGCTTGAATAGATTTCATAACTAAGGCAGTATGCAATTCGTGTTGTAAAACAGTATTATATAAACTAAGTCTAGCATTCCCTGGATCTAAAGCTTTTGTAATACCTACGAGATCTCGACAAATTTGAATTTTCTTATCTAAATTTTTTATTGAAGTGTAGCCTGGCTGTCTCCCATATAATTGTACTAAAGAGTGCTTCAATGTATACATGTGATAGTGATTAGGATGTAAAAATGTGGATAATTTGGTAAGAAGACTTTCTAATACTGTTATAGAAGCACCCGTCATCAAAACATCTTCAACTTCTTCCCCCATCTGTGATATAAGCATGTTTACTTGCATATTATTTACTTTGACTGAACATTTGTCGCATGCCCAATCAGTTTCGTCATCTAATGGATCTTCAGGAAGATGAATTCCTCCACAAATATTTGTTCCGTCGCCCAAACATTTCATAGCACTCAGATACGTGCCCAGTTCAGTAGGATCTCTACACCTTAGACATTTGCACGAGAAGTACTTTGTATCTTTCAAGTGTTGTCTTCTAGCTTGAGTTCCCCACAACGCGTGGCTATACATCGTAGATATGTGACTGTCTTTCAATATTGGGACAACAGCTTTAGCTATGATTTTGTATAAATCTTTCCTATCTTTTGAAGTAACAGTAAAGATATGTTTTGTGTTTGGTATACAACTGTGTTCCATTATACAAGTATCTGCATACAAAGCGTTTAGTTCAGCTCCTTGTGGCAGTCGAATCTCCAGAGCGTTCGTATCTATAATTCCACACAGCCTATGAAGTAATTCTGGGGTGATTTCGAGAGATTTCTTTGATTTTTCGTCCCGTTTGTCAAGGAAGTTTTTTATTAGGTATTTCACGATAAATTCGTTCGCCTCCCTGAAATTATAATAATCAAATTGGATATATCCTATGAGCATGTTGTTTGTTTCTGCTTGTGAATAAGTTTTCTACCTTTTTCTTATTTTAAAATTGACAATATCCAACTAAGAATTGTTTTCGATAATTATTCACACTACTGCCACGCAAAGGCATGTCGAGACTCGAAAACAACCTGAACGAAATAGTTTTTCGACTTCAAAGGGTATATTTACGTACTCGTATGCTTCTGTGCCTGGCGTCCGACATTCTATATGTGACTGCATATTTAACAACTTCTTCCAGCCTTCAGGGTCTGTTTTCTGAAGTAACACACACCGCAACGGTAGCAAAGCATCATGCCTGCAAAATGTAGGAAAATTTAAGGTTATATCTGTTGTAATCAAGATAAAATAAAGGTTTTTTTCAGTGGTCAAGTAGGGGTTTGTAGGTATGCAATAATCACAGCACGCCCATATTTTGCTTCTTTTGTTCAACATTTTATTCAAGCAAATATATAACTACATTGTTAAAATTACCTACAATTATAATCTAGCTTGGTCATGTATAGTTCTAAAACCAATTACCTATAGTAATCAGCCATGTTGTTAAGTGCACATTCAGGTCTTAGACTAAGGATCTCGCACTCTGCCGCGTGGTGCTTCGGATCCTTTAAGCCAGGACAGTTGCCGGTGCAAACTGGCCAGCCGCACCTGTAAAATAATAAGTTAAAACATTAAAATATTTCATTCTTTTAAAATGACGCAATGGGCTAGTTAGGAATACACTCTGTCGTCGAAAGTAATTTTTTTCTGTAGTGCCCCAACTTTGCGCACAAGCATTTTGCTCTCTAGAAAAGGGTTGCAGAGATAAAGTCATTAAAAAATTGTCCATCCATCATCAGCCGGAAGACGTGCACTGTTGAACGAAGGCCTCCTCCTTGTAAAAGGGGGGAGGTTGCCATAATCCCCATGCTTGGCAAGCGGCTTGGGGATCGCAGTGTTGGTGGTCATGTTACAGAAGACGCTGCTACCCATCTTCTAGATTTCCCTTGGTCGCCTCTTACGACACCCACGGGAGGAAAGGGGGTGGTTAATTCTAGGCCGGATACCACACGGCACCTTTACGTAACCACCAAGAATGTCACCTTTACGTATTTATTTATTTATTTATTAACTCTAGCTTTTGTATAGTTGTGATATGGATCCTACATGTTAATCCGGATTTTAAGGAGCCACTGAAGAATACAAATTCTACCCGCTTTGCACTTATGTATATGACAAGGAAAAGTCGGTGCACTAAGATCACTCTACAAACAATCGCTTCAGGAAATACATGCGTATAAATCAATCATCATACATAAACTTACTTGTGACATCTTTCACCAGCCTCGGTGATCACTGGTACGTAGCATCCAACGCAAGGCATGTAGGCTTCTGGGTCCAGCATCGCCTTAGGTCCGAACACCAAAGCCTTCTCGTTTATAACCACATCTCCAGGGTTTATGTCTTGAGTGGCGACCAGGTATCTCCCGAGGTCTTCGGACGCGTGAGTCTGGGATTATGAAAGCAGCAACAATTTATAGCTTTTTCGACACGCTTTTATTGGCTTCACATGTAACTATTTAAAAATATTTATAAACCAAACGGCCTAATTAATTAACTATTAGAGTGTAGTTTTATGATTGTATCTACTAAATACAAAAGTATAATGCTTATGTAAATATAAAAAGTTAAAGCTAAACCTTTTTAAAATATTGGAATGGTATAGTTTTGACATGTTTTGATCACTTACCGCCATCTAGCTACGCACCACCACACTATTGCTTAGTGACATCTATTCAGCGACCAGTTTTACGAAAATGGAAGCAATGAGTTACTAACAGATAGTTTACTTTTGAACCGATAGATGTCGTTATTTAAAATTTTATTTGCTTAACTTTAGAACAATTTTTAGATTAAATTAAAGTCTATTTTAGTGCATCTGAGCAAATAAAATTGGACTGAATTGTGAGGGTCAGATATCCTAGGCAGCAGTTAATAAACTTATTTTATTGTCTAAAAACCTAATACAGAATAAATTGTGTATTTACTTACCACATATTTACCTACACTGACGCCATTTTCTTGACCCATTTTTCTGTAAAATAACAACATTTCATAACATTACTCTATTTGGAGTCGTAGTGGCCTAGTGGTTGTCATATCAGATTCGTAGGTTCAAATCCCGGCAAGAATCAATGTAACTTTTTCAATGTCATATTTACTTTCTTAGATAACTTAAGACTACTGTTTGACGGGGACAAAAAAATACATCGTGAGGAAACCTGGATTTAAATATCTGAATTCGCTAACCCGCAGTGTGCTAGCGTGGTGATCAATTCTCAATCGTTCTTTATACGAGAAAAAGCCTTTGCCGTGCAGTGGGACAGTAGGCTACTATTAATATTTGCGAATCTAATAAAGATTGCGAGCTTAAAGTGAAAATAGTCTATTCATCTCCAATATAAGGCTTTATCGACGACAGTATGGCTAAAGTTGGGTGAGATGCGTGTGAATAAAAAACTAATCTAAATTGGATAGTAGCCATTTTAATTAAAGTAATACATATAAATAGTAATTATAATTAAAATTCATTTCAGTAACTCACCTAGTTAAAACTAAAAGCCATCAGTGAAATAAACAAATCGCCACATGTCACGTCTTGGCAGATCTAGCTAGGACACATCGGTGTCAAGGTGGCAATTAAAAGAGTAATGATCTCTCAGATTGCCAGGCCTTTAATAGAAATCGATAGCATCTGATAGTGTCTATTAGGATAGGTCGAAACCCTAATCTATAACCTAGTTTGATTTTTTCTTTAGGTACCTAATAATACTCATTGAGTTCTGACTAACATTTCCGTGGATAAAAACCCAAAAAAAAATATATATAAAAGAGAATGAATGGTAGTGATAGTATATCTACAGTTGTTTCTTTTAGATCTGTGACATTTACTTCCATAAAAACAATCAGACGAGATAAAGCATTGATAATATTCTTATTTTTTAAGAGTACGCTCGTTAAACTTTTACCTATTCCTTTGTTATTTTTTCATGTAGAAATGCAGATTGATCACTTTTTTTTTGGAAACCTGTATTACCTACAAGCTACATAATATATGGATTACTAGAACCATCAGGTTTGTCAGGAATAGAATAAATAAATGATTTACTTTATTTCTGTAAATATGTAAGTTTTAGGATTTTTTGTTTAAGGATTTGTGTCTGGTTGATGGCAATAGGCTCGCCCCCTATTACTCTGGGACTTACAACATGTGGGTGTACTATATGTTCGCCTCTGCCTACCCCTTCGGGGAATACAGACGTGATGTTATGTTAATATGTAAGTTTTACAAAAACACTTTTACACGTCGAAACATTTCAATAAACAAGAAACTAGATAGCGTCGCAATTGCCTTAAGAATTGTGGTAGGTATTTAGATATCTACGTGGTGCTAAAAATAGTCTTAGTAAATATTTGTGACTGGATGAAAATAGGATATTTGCAAAACTCACATTAATTATAAACTTCTGATGTCAGAATGTTGATTTGGTGCCACAGTTAATAATCACGTCTCAGTGAAAATAAGATTGATGACGCACCTACAAACTATCCTGGAAATGGTGACAAGGCTGACTCCTAACAATCCTAACATGCAGAAAAGGACGAAGGACGAAGAACTGAGGTTACTAGAAATAACGGTTTAAATCTTCTTGGTCTTTGTGCCTTGGGATTTTTTTTGTTATAAGCTTCGCAGCAACAACATTTTTGTCTTTTCGTCAGTGTGCTTCAAGAAGACAATTACCTACTGTATTAAACAAAGCGCTATTTAAAATATCAAGTTAAAAAGTATGACATTAATATAATAATTTACGCTTTACGAAAAAAATTCTCCTTTAAGTACCTTGACAGTAGTTTGGACTAAATATTAATCTGGAAGCACACTTAATACGGTCAAGAATGAATTGTAGCAAAAAATATTGCTCGTTTCAAGTGCTTTGTACCGGCTAATAGTGTAATTAATAAATACCTACAACTTAAAATCATCTAATCAACATTTTTAATTCAAATTCATCATCATCAGCCAAAAGACGTCCACTATTGAACAAAGGCCTCCCCCTTATTAGGGGGTGTTGCCATAATCTCCACGCTTGGCAAGCGGCTTGGATATCGCAGTATTGTTATGAAGTTACAAAAGACGCTGCTGCCCATCTTCTGGATTTTCAATACTCAATACTCAATACTTTATTAGCATTCCATAAGTCAAATACAGGTGTTACATATAAGATAGAATCATTATTCATTTCCCTTAGTCGCCTTTTACGACACCCACAGGAGGAAAGGGGGTGGTATATTCTAGACCGAATATCACTCGGCAACTCAAATTATATTTACTTTATTGCAACTGAAAATAATAAACACCACATTTTTTATATTTATGTAATTGCATAACCACAACGCACTGTTTAACTTCATAAAAAATTATTATTATTGGCATCCGACCAGATTCGATGACATCAATCGCGGTGTCTTCTTAACTGTTCATCTGATGCTGTGTTGTACTCATTGTTTTGATACTAATGGCTTGATAAATCAGTCTTGTGTTGCCGAGCGCATCTATTTCGATCTTAAAAATAAATGAAACGTGTGAACGAGACATGATCTGACATTTGTTTGCAAACGGTAATTTTGTTGCTTTTTGGAGATTCGAAAGAATTGTGTTTGTCAGACTGAACTAAAGTGGTTTTATATAAACTTACGGATTCCTATTGATCTTCTCAGTTAGCTGTATTATTGTGAGTATGTGCAATGCAATGAAAAGTTTTTAACATTTTTGTTGCTTAAGTTGATCTTTTGATGCTTTTTTTAATGGACCCGTTGTGACCCGACTTATTGAAAAATACTAGTGACATACGAGCATAGTTTAGTTGACCTTTAAGCATCACATAAGCATCACAGAGAATAACTGTAGACCACCTACGATGTATAAACCTTTTTGTACCAGCTTCATTTTACAAGCAAACACTAACTGTTACCTGAAGATAAAGTACCATCAGCCAATATCAGTCTACTATTAGACGTAGACCTTTTTAATTGAAGGCAACCATATCGATGATCGGCAACAGACTCCGAGAACAAAAAAGAATGGAACAACAAAATCAAATACACTACAAACCTAACAAAGATAATTCCAGTGCCAACAAGAAGAGTAACAACTATCTACGCATTAAAATCTGTATTTACCATATCATCATCATTATCAGCCGATAGATGTCCACTGTTGAACAAAGGCCTCCCTATTTTAGAGGGGGTGGGGGGTTGCCATAATCCCCACGCTTGGCAAGCGGCTGGGGGATCGCAGTGTTGGTGGTCAAGTTACAGAAGACGCTGCTGCCCATGTTCTGGATTTTCCCTTAGTCGCCTCTTACGACACCCACGGGAGGAAACGGGGTGGTCAATTCTAGGCCGGATACCACACGGCACATTTACCATATCTATTCCTAAAACTCATAAAATACGTCGTGATCTTAAACGTGATGTTTATGGGAAAGTCGTAAACATTCGCATATATTTCGTCTGTCGAAACATACATTACATTTGGCACGTACTGCACTTTTCTCTGGAGCGAACCAACTGGGTTACTCCGTTCTATTTTTAGTACGTATCTGATAAACGTTTGGTTTCTAAGAAAGCTGCGTTCACATTCTTTCTTACTTCCGTATTAACTGCGTGGAGTAGTTAGTTTTCTTCAGTGTACTTCTCACTTACATAGTCTATTTATCTACTTTTTTTACTAGGCCTAGCTAATTTGTGATTTAATAAAAAAACTAAATTGAAGCGGCTTAGATTCAAGTCGGCCAGTTAAAACAACAAAAGCCGACATTGCATGCATTGGCAGGTTATTTTTTCTTTTTTTCCTACATATGAATTCGCAATAGTCTACAAACCAATGGCTAGTTTCAATATGGTTCTTTTAACAAAATTTTGTCATTTACGAGTAATAAGACACAGTAGTATAGTAGTAAGACAGTACAAGAGACTAGACCGAATGTCAAAACTACGCGAGTACTCTACTGCTACTGTCAAAAGATCTTTGGTTCTATCCTAGCTTTTAGTTAGGGATAACAGCACTGATAGCCGAGTGGTATGACCATTGGACTGCCAAGTCAAAGGTCGCAAATTCAAACCCCGGCACACACCAATGTCTTTTCGAATTCATGTGCATATCATAAATTAATTATCAGTTGCTAAAAAAAATGGCGAAGGAAAACATCGTGAGGAAACCGGCACACCTGAGAGATTTTTCAACGGTGTGTAAAGCCACGTCAGAGGCCTACAGGCTAGGCGTTTTAAACTCTGACACCAGGTTGTTCATCAACCATGCGATAAGAAGAAGAAGTTTGGGATCGGCAAATATTGTAGTCATATGGATCCAAGATAAATTAACCCTATATTAAATTACATTAGTATCATAAATGTAGCACCAATGAAGAGTCCTTGAAGAGAATTGTTGGTAAAGCGTTATAAAGCAAATTAAGATAACTCAAACGATACGTCAATTGCAATAAAAGGTACGGATTATAATAGTAAGATACTTTTGCAGCGCTGATTTTTCGTTTCGTTTAATAACTGGCTGTAAGATTATTAAAAAGAGGGAAATTGAAGAAGATAGCTTTAGAAGAGAGCTTTTATTGTTTATGGATGAAGACTTATCCGATAACATATTGAGTTCTAATTCTTTATTGTGAAACATCAGAAATATAATCGCTGCTGTTTCTATTTCGGTCCCTAACCCTCTTTATTTGATGACGTCAGTCTTAACCTGATCTCAGAGATTCTGTAGATTATGAGTTTTCTTGTTCTAGTTTATCTGAGGTTTTACTACTGGTACTATCTAATTCGTATGTACTTATGTAGTCTTAGTAATCTTTCCATAGTGGTAATTATTGATATCTGGGTCAGTTATAATAATATTTTTTTATTAGGATTTTTTTTTTATGGGGTATAATATATTACCTTTAAAAAAAGAAATTTTTCGTTCAGTAAAAATATTTCTATAATTAGATCAATTTTACTTACATATTTTCGCTCATTTTTTTTTTTCAAAAAATCCAAACTTAGAATATTCACTACTTTGGTTTTGCTAATTTATCCACAAATTTTCACAAAAAAATGCGACAATTTTTGTCCCAACAATGTGCTTTTTTCCTATAACCGCTGAAATTCAATGCGACTGCGCACGAGCAACTGGCGCTCGCTCTACGAAGGACTGAGTATAGCTTTGTATTGCGTAACGTTTGGATATGTGAATGAACTAAAAAACATTCGAGGAAATCGTTTTGTTCAAGAAAATCGTCGTAAAACTCTTTTGTGTGGGTTTCAAATGAGGTATCTAATATTTGTATCTATCTAGTAATAAAAAAGGCATATTATCTCTTTTATTTTTGTAAGTACCCTGATATTTTTGTCATTAAAATATTAATTTCATAGGTGATTTAATAAAAAAAAACCCAAATTAGTACGGCCTCATAGGTATTACCATAGACGTATTACTAAGAAACTATCAACACACTTTTTAAAACGTAATATATTAATATTACCTTTATAATACTTAACTTGTACATTTCCGTATTTTCCAAACCGGAAAAATTCCAACTTTATTTTTTTCCTGCTTTATATAGGTACGAAAAATTGGCTGAAACTTCGACGACTACTAGGTACTTAAATTGATTTGGAGAGACTAAATGAACATGATTACTGAATAAATAGAAGTTTCGCAACAGGACCGCGTCTGGTCAAGACCATGCAAGGTATGAGGCATAGCAATGTCTCAGCGAGACGCGATGGCGTTGCCAGCTTTTTTGTTTACACCATGATCGATTTTAAGGCTCGCTGCACAAGTTTGGTTCCGTCAACATGAGTATTTTACTTGCAAGACTCGGATTGATGTCTCTTAGCTTTATAACAGGGTCCCATTATCTCAATGAATTATGAAATCAGGCATCTTGGCTATAATATAGAGTGCTTAGTTTTGCAACAATAGCAGAAACTTTATGGCTGTTGTATGGCAGTGAAGTTTGTGTATGCTCATCTATTTCTCTTTCCCTAGTACAGTAACTTTGTGAGTCATATTGTCACTCTCCCTAAAATATGGTTGAGATAAACGGTTTAATGCTTAATACATGTTGAGTAATATGTTTTGTTATTTCATTAGATACCAAATAAATACGGCGAAAATAGTTTTAGCCTAATGTTAGCGTTAGCCTGATAAGTATAAAATCCTTTAATTTGTGTATGCGAAAAAGTAGGTTTCTTTGATTAATAAAATATGTATAATTGTTGCCAAATCAAATGATCACCTAAGAAATTACGAGTGAAAAGTTTCTGGCCCGATGCCTACTTATAATAATCGGTATGTTCACTGTTAGCCAAAGTGCTTTTTTGTAATATAAGAGCGACCAATTCTGTGGATTATCTTATGGTTTTTGATTGCCGCCTTTTTTTAGTGCTGTCCATTATTGGTTTATTGGTAACTTCCCAAAGGTTCCGTAGAAGGCTTCCACTTACTATACATCTTGATTTACGAGTTGGCAAATCAAACTTTGTAGTTTGGGAGACTATGAGAACCAGTTATCTCGAAAGGAAAATCACCTGCTTTCTGCCCCTTATTTCCACAACAGGTTGGGGTAAGATAAAAATTATACCTACCGTGAGAGTCAAAATGTATGTAAACTGTGGATACATCTGCAAGCGGCCTTATATCCCACATACAATCATATCATCGACACAAAACATCTTACCTAACCGAAAAGCGACATACGTATCGGACAACCTTTAAGGATATAAACTGTTAGATACTTATATTTTAATTATATATTTTCATTATTCTGTGTGACTTGTACTAATTGTACTAATTGACTTGTAATTCTGTGGTACTTACGCAAACGAGTTTCTGAAATTAAACCAAAGTTTCTTTTGAATAAATATGTATGTACCCACACCAATCCTTTATTTTTAATCCTATACGCATTTGTCAGACACAGTAACCACATTTAAACTGTTCATAGTTTATTTTAACTTCGTGATCTGATTATATATTCAAAATAATTGAAAGGTCAATCTGTATTTACTCTATGTACAAAGGAGCATAATATTTGCTAGCAACATTCATACTTCTATATGTTGGCACTGATCACAAATCTTAACTGTCTTGTTAATTATGCATGACTATTTAGAACGAGTATTGTGTTTGATACCAAGCGGAGTGGTCGTGCATCGCGGACTAATAAAACTAGTAGTGCCTTAAGATAAAGTAGTCCACGCGCGAAATGCCAACGTGCGAGGTGTGCCAACAACCCGCCAACCAGATCTGCGGAGGCTGCAAGCTCGTCTACTACTGCTCCAGACCTCATCAGAAGCTAGGATGGCGAGAGGGTCACAAGTTCAAATGCTGTGCCTTCAAAATACAATATTCCGATACCCTTGGACGACACATGGTCGCTACAAGAGACATACAGCAAGGTGAAATGATCCTGAAAGAAAAACCAGCAGTCATAGGACCAAGGATCACTTGTCCAACGATTTGTTTGGCGTGTGGCAAGAACCTAAATCCGAGGGAGTTCGCAGCTAGATGGGATTATTACAAATGTTCAAAGTGCAACTGGCCGATGTGTGGCCCCGAGTGTGAGAATGCTGAAGTTCACCAACCGGAGTGCAAAGCCATGACAGACCGAAAATATAAATGTGATATAAAATATGAAGGTACAAACAAAGTGCAAGCTGCTTACTGTGTTATATCGCCGCTCAGGGTCCTATTAATGAATCAGTCTAACCCTCTTCAGTACGAAAATATCATGAATCTGGAATCTCATTTGGAAGACAGGATAAACACCCCTCTGTACTTAGTTTTAAAAGCTAATTTAGTGACGTTTGTAGTTCAAGTGCTAGGATTGCCGTTTGATGAAGAAACGATACTGAAGGTCGCATCTATATTTGACACGAACTCTTTTGATGTGCGGTCAGCAGACGGGTCTAGGAGACTACGAGCTATATACTTGACGGCGTCAATGATGGACCATAGTTGCAAGCCTAACACACGACACATATTTATGGGTGATGAATTTCACTTAGCCATTATAGCTACAGTCCCTATAGCCAAAGGTGATTTAATAACAGCAACGTATACGCAATCATTATGGGGGACTTTGGATAGGCGAAAGCATTTACAGACAAATAAGTTTTTTGATTGCGAATGCGACCGATGCAAAGATCCGACAGAATTAGGCACTTACTTAGGAAATATTTACTGTTCCGTTTGTAATAATCCATTCGGTCCAAATACTGAATGGCGTGGAGCCATGATGACCTCAACAAATCCATTAGACGAATCTGCGCCATGGAAATGTGAGAAATGTGAACATTTTATTTTGAGCAAGCAGATGGTGTGGGGCAACAACGCACTGAAACAAGATCTTTACAAGCTGAACAAGACCGATCCGAAGCAGTTCGAAGAGTTCATTGAGAAGTATAGTCCGACATTGCATCCTAGCAATCATTTAGTTTTGCAAGCCAAGTTGGCATTGGTACAAATATATGGGAACTACAAAGGATATAGTTTATCAGGTAGATGTATGATGCTTGTTATAAATTTAGATCGCGTGATTGACGTATAGTTACAGTGCATGTGATCTTAACCCCAATAACACCAGTGCGCTATATGACCCATAATTTTGAACGCTGCAAACACATTTACATAACTATTTAATATTCGTTCTAATTATATTTAGGTTACAGCGGCTAAAACAGGGTTAACACAGCAGAAATCGAATCTACCAGTCAGCTCACTGTGATCAGTTTAATTTTAGTAATAAGCACCTCGATTGACTGCCTCACATTATTGAACTAGGGGTGCCAATTGTGTTTCCTTTTTTTCCTATATCCGCCTTTCCGCTAATCATTTGTCATTGTCTACTGCCACATGACACTCCTCCTTCAACTGTCGTCTATTCCAACATTCGGTATTTCTATAAAAAAATCTTAGTAAAAGCTGAAAATTAAACAATAACTACGTTTTACGTCGAGGTTCATTGAGCATTCAACCTTAAAGCAGTAAAACTTCTGTTTAAATTAAGTTTAAGTTTTAGTTTTTCACAAAAAATTCCAACTCTTAGGATTTGAAACTGAATTTGAAAGATTATTTCCTACTCCTTGCAGATTTGTCTAATGCACTTTTGAGGAGAAAGGTGGAACTCTGTCATGAATTGCTTGAGGTAGCTGACAAACTGGAACCAGGCTGGTCAAATTTTAGAGGAACTATACTCCTGGATCTACAGGCTGCTATGACAATTAAAACGAAAAGGGATTATGAAGCTGGGAAGCTGACGAAGGCTGGCGCTCAGGTAAGGATCGATTTAGTTTAATTTATGTATAGTCTAAATCCATGATTGATCCCAACATCTTCAGTACGAACTCTACTGTCAAGTATCTCTGAGATACTCAGCGACAGAGCAGATATAATTATATGCACACCTTTTCAGGTGCTCTTGCTTGCTTCATAATATTATGACATGTATGCTCTTATATCGTACCAAGTAACTCAAGACTTTCTTCTTCTAAAGCTCTTCAACTGAATTGGATCCTGATTTGATTGCGATTGGGACTGAGAGCTGACGAAATTATAAATTAAACACCTGCATTGTACGCCGGGTCGTTAAACTTACATTATTAGCATTCGCTGAAAGATTCATGCGTGTCTTATCTGTCACCAGAACTAATTGATTGACAGGCGTTTTATCAAAAGGTTACATTAACAATGTCTTATTTTAAGTTTTCAACTGTTTTTTGACTGTTAAGCGGAGATGCTTTCTTTTTATTCGCAGAACTACAAAAAATGTAATTTCACAGATTTTTTTTGTGTTATTTCCTATTTAATACGGAAAGGAAAAATAAATTGTGCTGTTTTTTAAGTAGGATTAATATTTAGTATTATATAAATATAAATATCGCTGGACATTACACACAGCGCCATCTAGTGCCACACTAAGCAACGAGGCTTGTGTCGTGGACACGAGATAGTTGATATACTACATAGATACTTTTTTTGTTTGTAAATACATACTTATTATACATATAAACATCCATGACTCGGAAACAAATGTACATGCTCATCACACAAACACTTGCTTCTACCGGGATTCGAACCCGGAACCCTATGAACGTAAGGCAGCCTCACTACCGCTGCGCCATTCGGGTCGTCTATTAGATAGAAAGTTAAAATATTTATTCGACGCTACATATTTTTAATTTACTTCAATTTTACACTGTCAAAGAGAAAAAATGTAATTGCCTCGCGAGATTTATCGCTCTTTCATTCGTTTGTGTAAATGACAAATAGTATAATGAAATGTTAGTTTAACTGCTGCGTTGTAACACACAACCGGTAATCCCCTAGATAACCGGTTGTGTGTTACAACGCAGCAAGGTTGCCAATAAAATACATTCCCATCTATTTTTAAAGAATCCGCATTTTAATTGACCAGTATCTGCTAAGTTTATCAGAATACTGGAAATTTTCAATGTATACAAACATCATGGCCGAATTCCTTCGAAAGAGAGAGCAGCGATTTGTTAATGAAGAGTTTCTGAACAAATTACTAAGCCTTATAAAATAGCGATAATTATTTAACGATTTATCAGGACAATATTCCCTCTTCAGATTTATTTAATTTTTGGTCCAAAGGCTTGTGCATATCTCGTCACTGCAATATGCAATTTCAATTAGATTTTAATACTCGTATCTAGGGAATAAGCTAGGTTTTAGAAATAACATTTAACACAAGAGAAAATAATTTGAACCTTTTGACGTTAAGGTTCGATTTTGCAATACAACGTAACAACGCAAAAGTTTATATTAATAGTTGTAGATTTTATATCTAGCATAACATTATACGCTGGACGACTGCCAGATAAAATAACTGCTCAACCGATGACATCGCGTCCTATATTTTATAATAAAGTGATGATAAACCATATAATATAATAAAACACGAATAAAATTTCATCTGTAATGCAACACATTTCTGTGCCCTCAATATTTACAGAGGAAAGTATAATTTTATGACGTTATTATTAAGTAATAAGACTTTTATTATAATGTCTAGAATTGTGTTATGTTTTTCTTAAATATATTTTGATGTAAGTGAAGTTTTGTTCCTACTAAATGTCCGAGCAAGATTTAAATGGATGAGCATTGTCATTTATAAATTTTTATTTTTCATCCGACTTATTTTGTTGAATTCATGGAATGTGTAGTCGACAATAGTATAGATATAGCCTACATTTCTAGTTGCCCAATGCGCTTTTGTAATAATTAAAGTCTATCCAAGAAATAATTAGCTATCAGCGATACTCTGATACGAAAACAAAATGGTGACTGAGGAGCACAGATGAAAGGTCGCGGCCTGTCCACTGTCCGGTCACATCCCTGACGTGTGTGAACAGAAAGTCTTTGTCGGGACTCGGTCGCACGGTCTTAGCACGGCCACGGCCCTGTCACGTCCCGGGCACGGTTCTGATATGTGTGGAAAAACCTTTATCTGGGCATTTTTCTTCTGGGAGGAAAAAATAGGACTTTACTTAGGGCAGTCTTAGTCCAGTGCTCTCAAAGAAACGTCGTGACGTTTTACGGTAGGTTTTACACAAACAATCCGAATTAAGAATTTGGAATATACTTTTATGAGAGCCTCGATCCGCTTTAATCTTTTATTGAGTTTGGTGGAAACGGAAACAATGGTCAATCTTAAAAAAATGTTTAAGGAAAAAAATATGTCCTGATTAGTACTGACTGTACGTTTATTTTTTTGTTCTCAGGATGAGCTGATGGAAAGTATGGTGCTACTACAAGAAGCGACTAATATACTAAGAATAGAACCTCAAATGAAGGATACATTGGAGACCAAGATTAATGAACTGACCAGTTTTTTGGACGCTACTGCAGCTGAATCCTAACACCATGGATATAAAGTTTTTTCTTCTCTGTTTGATAAAGCAAGAATTCAAGAAAGAGTACATATTTCTATAAGGATATGCATGATAACCTAGGAAGTAGGAATGTCAGAGAAAGAATAATTAGCGCTATGTAAGAAACAAGTGAAGATTTCTACAGACCCCATTGATTTTGAGAAATGATCGCCGTATGAATAAGCACTTTTATTATATTCAATCACACCACAAAACTATTTTGTAAGCTGTAGGTAGACGGTAAGTACCTACGTTACGCACTTTAATAAACTAACTAGAAGCCAATTATTATATTTAAAGATAAAAAATGACATCAGTACCATAAATGTATTCGTATCAAAAATGATTATAATGTATTTAAACAATTAAAAACATTAGATATTATTAAGGCTTATTATAATATTTGTCCTGAACGTACTCTATTTCATGCAGATCCCATGTTACTTTTGGAGACACTGGAATAGAATACTGGACAATAATAATTGAAAAGCTAAACAATAGACAAATCTCTAGTGTAGCTATGTTTATCACTATGTCAGAGCTGTATTGTAAAAACAAATTAAATACATTTTTAAAGGTATTTTCGTCAGCATTATTAACGCGAAATATACCTAATATTATAATAATGTTTAGAAACTTACCCTAAAATATTAATATTATGACTGTATTAACTAATTTAGGTATAGCACAAACTGTATAATAAAAATATTTTTACAAATCCAACGTATTTATTGACCTTACACTGAAATGGGAAATTAAAGGATAAATGTATGTAATTTTAAATACATCCTAATCTTAAAACTCGAAACAAAAGTTCAACGCTAAGGCTATTGAAAAAAAATCTATATTTATTATTTTACGTCTCATATTGTTAACATGAATAGTATATTTATCATAAAACCTACACGTGTTCAGTTTTCACTGGCGTGACCTTGGTCGGCTTTGTGGTGACCTCATCGACCTTGACACTGAACTCTATAGAGTCTTTGTTGATGTGCAGAATGTTCTTGAGGACCCGCGATAGCTTTTGTTTCGGTCTCGGCGAGTTCTCTATCACAAATATCTTCTCTGTGTTTTTATCACTTATACGTATTTGCTTTCGACTAAACTGAAAGCAAAGATGAAGAAATAAGTATGCAAGTTGTTTAAAGAAAAGAATTTGAGTAGTAAGAAATGTAGAAGCTTAATAGTAGTTTTCTTTTAAATAATCTACACACGATCAATAACACTTGATCCAGTCACATTGCAAATATAAACAAAAACAAAACAATCGATCCCTCCTTTGGGAGCTGTATGCCAATGACACAAACAGATTACACACTTTAACTTAAACCACTGTCTATAAATGTATATATGCCTTGTTTACTGGGGGTTGTATAAGGGAAAAACGATAGGAGTGATAGTTGTAATTTTAATCAACTATAGCATAATTTTACGGAAAAAATAGCAACTTACCATAGTACAAATGCAACACCAGCTTCCAAACTTGAAGCAGGCGATTCCTGGAGTCCTGTCCATCGCTTTTCTGAAGCGCAGGTTGGTGAAGCCGTAGATAAGAGGGTTGATAGCACAATTTAGATACATGAGGTAGTTAGCAATAAACCACATTATTTCGTAGCTGCCGTCCACCTAGAAATATTAAAGTTTAATGAAAGGTAAAAAGGAATTTGTAATATCAACAACCATAGGAGATGGTAGAAATTTCTTCTTCGCTTCCATGGCACGTAGATTTTCAAAATTAGCGCTTGGTTTAACGGGTCGAAAGGTTAGTATAAAAATTCATCTTCATCTACAGCGTTAATTACGAATTTCAAAGACATTTACAAACCATAGAAATATTCTTTGCTATCGTTGTGACAATGGTACTTAATAGGAATCGTAAAGCTATACATTTTTACTTTAAATTAAAGTTTGAATATTACTTACAATATATGGAAGAAAGGTTACCACATATTACTAGTTCAAAAATCTTACCCCATTAATTTGCAAATTCATGTTGTTCCTCCAATAGATCAAGGCAGTGTAAGGTACTCTACAGACCACAGCGGCAAGGAGGACGCAGGATGTGATCCTCATGGCTCTTCCACGGGCTCTGGCGACGGACTGACCGCCACCTCGAGAGGTAAGCTCTCGGGTACTCCATTCTAAACGCCACATTATGGTGCCGTACTTTGGTATAAAAATATTGAAAAGAGTTAGGAAAATATGGCAACTTTAAATTACGCCTGTTTTCTGTACCTGTACCTAGTGGTAGGCAGCGGTGTATAGTACACCCACATAATAATTTTACTTGACAGAATTAAAGGTATGTATGTTATAAAAAAGGGTTAAACGATAAATGTTTTGAAAGAACTCAAGGGAATAGTTCTAGAATATGACAGTATATATGAAGCCTGTACAGTGATCATGATTATACTTACTGTTAAAACCATAATTCCCAGTGGAACCCAAACTAACAACGTCAGTAAGAAGTGCCAGTATATACCAAGTACCCGAACGTCTTCCACGCAAAAGGTTTCCAGATGATCAAGCCACTGTCGCTCCTGCATAATAAAAAGAAGTAGTTATACTTGTAAATAACAGTGTTCTAAAAGCAGTTTATTTTTTCTACCTTTTATCTACCCGTGACTCTGCGTAGAAATCTTTTGGGAATCGGATAAAGAATTTCGAAGATTATCCCCTACATACAAACGAACATATATTTTTTACCTCTATTAGTATACTCGTAGATGGATTCTTACCACATATTCCCTCTTAATAGTCCATGGTAGAGACAGTGCTGACGCTATAAACCAGCTTGCTACGATAAGTTTGGGAGCAGCTTTAGTAGTAACCCTAGCTTCTGCAGTCAATGCTGCTGCTGCCAGACGGTCGTAAGACACCAATAGGATTGCACATACACTTGATAGTAGGAATGATGCTAAAAAAAACGTTATAGTCAATTTAGATGTACGGCTATATACACTGATGTGTCTGATGACAGAATTGTATTCAAATGCCGAGAACTTAGGAATTTAGGTCAGAATTTGTACATTTTTTTTGACAAATAATTAACAAATGTTAAAATAATCAGTTTCGAAAACATTTATAATAATTTTCATGAAACTTCGTCGTACGCGTCGGACGAATTTAACCTTCTTAGATTTATAACTGTAGGCATTTAGTTTTAGTACAACAACATAAATATTTAAGAGTACTCCACTTAACTAAATATCTATAAACAGCTGGTGTTTGACGTTGAAACTTTACAATAATAATCAAAGATCTATCTTGAAATAAGTTTTTGTTCGGAAGTAAAACAAATTCGCAGGAGTTTCTGAAACCATGAGCATATAATAATAATTATTTAAATTAAAATACCTTGAAGAAACCCCTCAAACCGGCAGCCAAAGTTCTTCAAAACATAATTCTGGTAAAAATCCCTGACGAGCATGAACCACGGGCAGCAGAGGAGTGTAAACAAGTCTATCAGAGCCAAGTTTCCAATCAAACAGTTACTAGCAGTCCAGAGCCACCTGTTCTTTACCAATATGACGAGGATTACGGAGTTCAGGAAGATTCCTAATATTCCAATGACGAGCATTGCAGAGGTTTTCAAAGCCATCTCTTTTGCTGGCTTCACATGCCACAGCCTATTCGGAAAGCAGTGCTCTGAAGTGTCTATCTGTAAATAAAAAAAATATTTTAGTTCACGTTTTGGGTTTTCATTTTTGCCATTTGGTTCTGCCATTCATACTTAAGTACATCAATGTTTTTAAATGAAGTAATTATAATTACAGTTAGTTTTATAGTTTTCGGTCTACAAAGGACTAACAATTAAAAAATGTATCTCATCATCATCAGCCGGAAGACGTCCACTGCAAGACAAAGGCCTCCCCCTTAGAACGCCACAGTGAACGACAGCAAAAAATGTATCTACAAACAACTAATTTTATTATTTTAAAAAGGCCCAACCAACTCACATTTTCCAAATAATCCAACGACCAATTAGCAATCGTCTTTAAATGTGTTTCGTCATAGTCGGTGTCATCCATTTTTTATTGTTTTTCTTTTCTCCACTTTGTCAGTTACACCTCAGTTTAGATTCGACACTTGCGACCTGAATATAATAATTACGTTATTATATAACCAGGATTGTATCTAGACATTAATATACTTGCAATAAATCTACTTTTCTAGTATTTAATGGACAATTTAATAACAGTGACACCACTAATGCCTGCTTAGTACAGGTAAAGTAACTAAATGGCGTTTCTAGATAGCAGATATTATCAAAATCAATCCGAAGCTCCCGATAAAATTTACCAATGAATAGAGCTTAAAGTTTAGGCACCTATCTGGTTTTTTATTCACTTGTATACGGTTATTGGTCAAGTATGGTTATAAATATTGAGTTGTTGCACTATCTCTGCCACTGAAAATGCACTGAACCCAACAAAAACCATGCAAACTGTAAATATTATTAACGAATGGAAGTCGATATTTCATACTCGAGATAACATAGGTTTTAGGTAGTCCATTACTATGAAAGCTTTTTTATCTGAGAGATGATTGATAGGCACGAAATATGAATCTGACTAAAGGTTTAACATATTTTGGTAACAATTTGAGTTTTATCAGAATAAACTGTATTGGATAAAAATAGACTTGCATGACAGTTTATTAATTTTAGTTGAATGGATTTCACGTTCGTTTAATAGGAAAATGATAATACTTTTTTTTGGATTGGAACTATTTGACTTTTTTTGTTTGATAATTTTATGCGTCTACTTGATATTTATTTATTTGTTTATACTTTATGCGAAAATTAAAAAAATATGTACAGAGGCGGACTTAATGATATCAATTAAAAAGTTTGATAGTCGCACAGCCTTCTCTAGTTATTCAAAAAAGTGTGTTGAAACTCGCAAGGTGTGCCCACGGGTCCTGAATATTTGTTAATAATTATGGAAATCGTTCAAATTATTAAAAAAAAAATATTGCAAGATTTTTTCATTTTTTTATTTTACTTAACGATCGATTTAAAGTATCTTACAGTTTCTCTCGGCATTTAAGGCGCATTATAAGTGGACCTGGAATTTAAAACAGATATCCTTATGAATAATGATACTTAATATTATGATTCACTAGCGCACTAGTGCCATCTACCTTCAAAACAACTAGGTACTAGGTGGTACCTCTTTTGTGGCAATATCTTACTTACTTCAGCGATTGCCAAGCTTGTTTCCGATGTTTGTATAAGTTTAACTGCTTTTCGCTAGATGGCGCTTAAATTACAAACGAAAACAACATACAATTTGCCAGTATTCCCCGAAGGAAAAGGCAGAGGTAGTAGGTTTTAAGTAGGTTAAAGGCAAATTAAAAGTCTAATAAATAAACTATGTGTTATTGAAATTTGATTACCTGATGTCTTTTTGATCTAGTGGTCGCTAAGCGCTACTGTTGAGGTCCTGACTTAAATTCCGGGTCGTGCAAAGTGTTCATGACTTTTCCATTTGGTAACTCTCAGTAGCAGCACAAAGTCTGGATTCCTGTCCGGTTGATGGCAATAAGCTCGTTCCCTATCACATTGGGACCTTTATCAAAACTGGGTGTACTATATGTGCAATTGTGCACCCCTGTCCACCTCTTCGGGGAATACAGGCGTGATATTATGTATGGTTTTATTGAAAACCTCTGTGACAATATCATATGCAGTGATTATCCTACGATTTCAAAATCGTCACGTTATTTTAAGTGGTTTATAAACGGTACGTTATAAGTGTATTATAATGAAGTCCAAAACACTCATTGTTTTGAGTTTCACATGATACCGAAATGCGATTTTGATGTGTGGCATTGAGATCTGTGTTGGATAGGTGTGAATGTCTTTAATGACAGATTTATCTGTCTGAAGATTGTTTTTGTCAAAAGATACTAACGACTTAAAATTTTTGCTACGTGTTTTTGTATTGCAATATGTTTTTTTTTATATCTTGGGACAACTCACACTCGGTCATTTGATCCTAAACTAGGCAGAGCCTGTATGGTGACAGGGCAACTGATGATCATACTTATATATTTCTAAATACATTCATAATATATAGATCAATTACGTCCAGACACAACAAATAATTAAGCTCATCACACAAAGAATTGTCCTGGGTGGGAATCGAACCCACGAAATCCGGTTCGACCGACCGTCTGGCCAGTCAGTCAGAATTGTTTGTGTGTAACATCTTGGTACAGATCACAGCTAATGTACTATGGTCCATCTCTACGATTAAAATATAAACTACCATAAAAATCGAGGGGACTTAGATGTGCTTACAAACCCACTTTTCACATAAAGTCAGACTCCCATACAGAATTTATCCTATAGGTACTTGCTTGGGCTTAATCCTACAAACTTATGCACTAAACACAACACACTAACTTAAATTCTACTCCAAAACTACAAACAGGTAGATACTTAATTAAGTATCGAACCTGAAAAAAGTATTTAGGTCCGTACTACCTATAGTTTGTATTCTGTTCTGGATGTTATTGTTGTAAACTATGACAGAGTCTTGATTAGAACAAGGACATGAAGTTTTACATGCAAATGCATGAAACTAGTCAATGGTTAACTGCACCTTATGTACATACAAAAACAAAAAAAAGTCTTAAAAAATCGTAAAACGATCTGTCCTCGTAAATACAAAATAAAACAATATTACAGCAATTTTGTGTATGTAATGTATCTTTATATCATTGCGCTGTGATCTAAATGATACGGCAGCAAAATTACACTTGAACCAGTGTGAATATTCCATTGTTCGTATGTCTTGTGTTTATATAAATGCACTCTCTTATAACGACATGTTTTTCCTAATGACATTTGGATTTTGGCTTGAAACGATTGGGTCGCGAATCTCATACTGCTTGTACTACCCACCTATTACCCAAAGGGGTAGCTAGAAGTGTTTTCTTTTATCAAAGGTTTATAAAGATCTGCCTCCTTACCATGAACTCTTAAAGCAGGATAGTGTATGTTGTGGAAGCCAGACGCCGCATTAATCAGCATGTAGCGGTGTCTCGCTCCCACATCTCTAACTGTCCTGCTTTAAGAGTTCATGGTAAGGGGGCTGTACTAGCCAAAGACGTAGACAAAACTTCATTTATCTTTTTTTGAAGTCTACATATGCGCAAACTTACATAGCAAGATATTTTTTTACGCCCAACCAAGTAGTGGTGTAATACGTGGCGATCCTATTGGCATTTATCGGGCCCACAAAGGCGTTGCCGCCTCTTATGACCTTAATGGTATTAATAAGAAAAATGGAAATAAAAGAAAAATTGTACTCATAATATGTTCAACTAAAAACAAAGATTTCCACAATGGTAATAAAAACAGAAACACTGAAAAACTACTATGAGTATTGAATGTTGGCAGGTGCTATTCTTTGTTATCCCAACTCTGTTGCAAACCTCATAATAAGACAGTAGATGCGTCTGTAATCTGTAGACAGGCAAAGCCGCGCTAATTCAACCACAATCATTGTGATGTGGAACCACCCTTATCATTAACACGCAACTAATGACTTGAATAAAGTCGCCATGCTGGAAATATGAAGAAAGAAACGTCAACTGTGCGCAATTATGGGGGTCTGGTACGAGGAGCTGCGAAAGGTTTTTGGAGTAGGCTATGAAATGACAACCATAATCTTGTATTTTATCCTTCACTTGTGTTTCGTCATTTGTCATTGAGGACTAGCGGGGTGAAGTCTCCTATATTTGTGAACTAAACTATACCATACTATTTGCGAACAAGGTGCTGGCTGGCAATGGTAGAATAAAACTGTGGACACCAACTTGGTTGCCAAAAAAAACTAGATCTACGAACTTTAACTTATACAAAAGTCTAGAGCATTACTAAAAACTACAACGTCACACAAGACCTGTGTAAATGACATGAACAACAGTTCGATGAGAAGGAGTGTATTAGAAGACTAAGACAGGGAGTAGTAAAACGATACAAGATTCTTAAATTGGTGTCAGCATCAATATGTTCCTAATTTTAAGCTCACCATCTTTATAATATTAAAATATTGTGGAATTATGATAAAAAATATAATAATAAAAATAATATACCCACCAATTCAAAAAAAAAACGCTGAAATCTGATAAACCTAACTCTATCTCCAATCTTCTTACTCCTAGACACAGTTAATCGCGACAGACAGACTGCAATCGCACACGACGTCTCATTTGTTTAACGGTGCTAATATTATAAAAGATTATTGTTTTATGTTCTTTGTAGAAAGGTGAAGATGTGGATAGATTCTGAGTAAAGTTTACTTGTAAATATCTAACAGTTATAACACAAATTCATGAAAGAATAAATGAAGTCTATGAAGGAATTTTGTAGCTTTTTAATTTGGCGGCATGAAGCTAGTTCCAGAATGAAAGGACCGGAGTAGAAGTTAGCGATTGAGCATGCTAACTCTCTTCAAACTTTTATACGGACGAACGCTAAATTAACTAAATAACTGCTGTGTTGGGGTTCAAGTTAGATTCACTTTTCGTAGTCATTTCTCAAAACATAGAACTGCTACTAAGAAATCTTTATCAGTAATCTCAATCACACCTATTTCGTTAACATGGTATACGAAGTTTCCTAGATCTGTTATTGAGCTTACACTTACACTTGAATTTTGATCAAAAATAACTAGACACGTTTTGCATAAAATAAAAACTACAGCCAAACACTATTGTTTGAATGAATCAGAACAAACAGTTCATAAGGAAACAACATAATGAGCATTTATCGGTCATGCCTTGTCACGAGTGATCAACTAACCTTTGTCAGTATACCACTGTATGCTATGATCTGGGCCAGTCAATATTCTGATCACATTATGGCATCTCTATTTCGAGAGCGATTCCATCGATATTTGCCGTAATGTAATTTTTTTCTACTTACCTAAGTTTTTTTATCAGCAAGCCCTATTTATCAACTTAGCTATTTGCTAAGTTTAGTACTTAGTTTATGTTTTACTTATTCGTGATAAATGCGATCGATTAATGTTTTTTCTTTCATTTCATTGTGCAGATTGCTATTACCTAAAAATTTGTGCCACTCATTATTTTTATATTACAACTAAGAAATTAAAGATTGATTTCAATTCGTTGTAGAGGCTCATATCCAGCAGTGGACTGAAATAGGCTGATGATGATGATGCATGTTGAATACTCTATTTATATTTTTAGCGCTTCTGTTATAACCTTTAAATTCTACCTAAAAAATAAGCATCATAAACATAATCTCATATAAACAAAAAATCCCATTCAGAATACACCCGCATCAGAAAACCACAACTGTCGACAGCAATTTCGTACGAATGAGGTTGGCATACACGTCTCAATCCTTCAAACACGTCATTACAAAACTGAACCTTATCTCATTGTCATAAGGGCTATAGCCAAGAAGGTAATTTTGCATGTAATGGAAATCGTGAGGACATGTAGACGTCTAGCACTTTGGAGTACTTTGCGACATTATGATTGTTCTTTGAGTTCATAATTGAGGTATATGGCGTTATTAGCTTAATTGTGAGCGTTAAGAAGGTGGATTATGTTGTTAATTGAAAATGTTGATTGTGTCCGTGTAAAAGCGTGTAATAATTAAGACGGAAAGCCAGTGACATGAATATAAGGGTATTGCAAGCACTATTTTGATCTCTAATCAAAGGCGTTATTAAGGCATCTCCAAAAATCCAGTAAAGCAGTCACAACCTTCCTAGAGATAACTGTGACCGATAGTCTAAAAAAAATTATATGTTCGTTCTAACTAGAACTTCTGTCCCAAAAACATTAACCACATTCCCTAATAAGAACTTAATAGATAAACAAACCTATGCAACCAACCATCCAAAAGAAGAAAATCCAAAAGAAAAGTACCACTGCCATGCAAGTAATAACGTAAGTCTTCAATATAATCTGAAAGCATTAATAAAACCGAGTCTTGAATCAATACTCCACAATCTGAACCACAGACAATCTTCAAATCCGTAGACTGAATAAAATCTAATAAAGTCGTTGCCGGCTGATAAAAATTCACTGAGACATGCGGTATGAGAAATTAAACGTAATGATATGAAATGACGCGAAAGGGGGAGTTGCGGAGTGAAGACATGTGGTTCTATCTGTTTTAATATTGAACAGTCTTCTTTGTTCCATTTCGCTTTTGTTTTGTTACTCCTGTGAGCATTTAAGTTTTGATATCGTAGACTTGTTTTTTATTTTATTAGTATATATTGTGTCCCACTGCTGGGCAAAGGCCTCACCTTTCTTAATTAGGATTTTTAATAGGGAATAAACGTTTTCGTCTGTGAAGCAGTTAAATTAGCGACGTCAAAAACAGTAGGTCACACTAAAGACGGTGGACAGAGAAAGGCTTAAGAAATATGTGCCAAATTCAATTTGTTATTAAATACTTTTTTACATTCTCACGCACAGTCGTTTTTTCAAAACATTTTTCTTCTATAGACCTTCATAATTATAGTTTCAACTTCATATCCGAATTGAAACAACATGATTTTGAAGTTTAAACCTATCTCGAATTTGGCTCTTCAACTATAAGGTTAGGAAGTAAGTAACTGTGTCACGGGGTATATTTCAATATTTTTTTAATCATCCCATTTAATTATTCCTGCAGGCACATATTTTTCTTGTGCTATATGAAAGTATACCGCTATGACCTTTCGACGAGGCGGTACAGCTCCGACCGCACTCAAGATCTAAGACGGTATAATGTGTGCGCGGCTTATCGGAAAGAGACATACAGTCTGCTAGCTGGAGAGACAGAAAAACAGTATTCGTATTAACTATAGAAGTAAGTCCAATTCACTTAAAGCTTTCTCTTATTATTACTTTCCAAACGCAATGTAAAGGTTTGTTGTAGAATTGTTTCTTGTTCCCACACCTTCATGAAAAATGCGACAGCTTTTGTTTCAGAATATGATCTCACTTTAAGTGACCAGGGGCTTCAACTCTTTGCGATCCATTTTAGGATCTGAACAGAATCACAATTTTTTACCACGAAATTAACCATACGATAAGAAGAAATCATACAGGGTGCAATTGTATCGTTGCAATTTTCTATATGAACCTAAACTAAATTGCATCAGTAAGAATTACTAGCGGAAAGATAATTGTCAGATAGCAGACTGGTAAATTGATACTTATATAATCAATTTTCCTGTTGTAGTCAACTTTAAATTTATTTTCCATGAAATGCTGCAGTATCAACCTTCTCTATTCCCCAAAAAACATATCCATCACGCCAACACGCGGAGATATCTACGGAACCACTTCAAGCCGCTGACCTTTCAATGGAGGACGGTTCAGTTCACCGACTGAACTCAGATCTAAGACAGTACTGCGCCGCTTATCGTAAGGAGACATGCAGTCTGTTCGCTGGAGAGACAGCAAAAACAACTTTTAGCTATGATAGGTAATGCTTATTATGTTGGTGCGGATTTAAAAGGAATCACTGTTAGAATTGCTATACTTATTAATAAAGAAAATACAGATAGTTGACAAAAGGAAGGAATTGAATACATTAATGTTTCATCCGATCCAAGAAGAATAAGCAATGCCTCCTGAACTTACATTGTTGAATTTATTGGAAGGTTTACATCACCAAACCGAAATACAAATCTATAGTTCCGATAACCAGTTTAAAATATAGAATCTGGAAATTGCAAATCAATTTCATCTGCCAACGGTACATTAAGCAAATATTCGTTCACATTATCGGTGCATCGTCGGGTACATTTGAAATATTCATACATACGTTAACTAGAAAGCATTAATGTTCAATGAAGCTTTTATCATACGGGGTTCACTCGGCTCTATGCCAATTTGCAAATTGTGATAACATTCATAAGTGTAGTTATGGAGCAATTTGATTTTAATGGGAATCTTATTCTTGTAGAATGTTTGGTGGTTGGTCCATTTCTACTCAATGTTGATTAATAGAATAGGCTAATCTATCCATAGGCTATTGATTTTCATGGCGGTTTCCCGTTAGATCGTGACACTGATATGTAACCAGCTGTGAAGCAAACTTTGAATTCTCTTATAGTCGGGGGAAAAAGAGAACGTTTTGTATAAATAAAGAAAAATTAAAACATACATAGGCACCTAGGCACTGGTCTATTTATAGATTAGAAATCCTAACTAAAATGAGAAAATCAAAATTCAATCAAGCAACAAGCATCCAAAATACGAATGCCAAAACATCTCAACAATTACAGCACACCACAACAATTGAAAATGATTTCAGCATCTCTTGAAAGTAACATTGTATGCTTCCCTCACGCTTGAATCTTAATAAATAAATTAACAGAATAAGCTTAGTCATTCGTTCGTATTCATTAATTAAGATCACACGCGAGGCTTAAACCAATCTTGGGAACAATTGGCTTCATACTTGGTGTAGGGCGGCCATAAATTCTATGTTATTGGGACTTAGAAAGAATTCTCTCACTTTCGTTGAAAAGTAACTTGTAAGAAACATTATCATCATGATCATCAGCCGGAATTCGGTCACTATTAAGAATGTGTTAGACAAATTACACCCGCTTTTAATGGGAGAGAGATAGAAAAAAAGAAGGAGACATCATCATTAATGTATAATGATAAGACAAATCAGGTCTGTCCAGTACTTTTCCCGTAGAAAATTTTAACCTATCGTTTTGAAGTGAAAAGAAACCTATTTCATAGCATGCTTAGGGCTTTTTGGTATCATCAAACTATTAAGTTCAGACTTTCTTTTGATGTTTTCTTATAGAAGTCACTGTCTTACAACCTACTTACTCATAGTATAGTATAGTTTTTTATGACAGGATATATTATGTATCTCAAAAAATTTAGGTATACAAATAATCCCAAATTTCTCAAAAGTCATGGAGACATCACACTCAAAACAACAAGACGTGTATTACTCTTACTCAAACTTTTGTATAGAATTTGTGGAAAGAAAGGAGACGCTGAGTGGGGGTGGCTGGGACCTAAGGGAGGCGCTAATGATAACACATTCACACACAATTTCTTTTGTTTCAGACTGAATGTTGCAAGAAATTCAAATGTGTTTTGTTTTTAGCGAATTTAATTGAAATTTTCACATGATTTTAAATACGCGTGTAAAACCGTGTTTTGTTATAATTATCTTGCTTAAAGTTTGGTGTTAGAGTATTCTATACATATTTTCTTACGTCACATCATGTTTCCCAGGCGGTTAGGCAAACTCGGCACTCTTTTGGATCCTGACTTAGGTACCCATATAACCTCATTGGCACTTTATGGTGTTAGTATACGATCCTTCGTTCGATGTCGCTATTTTCGTTTATATCCTTGAGCTTTTAGCAGGCAACTTATTTCCGCTATCCTATATAGATTTCATTGCTTATCAAAATTCCTTGTAGGTATACGATAGATGGCAAGCTTTTCACCAATCGTCAAACTAAGTCCGTGAAATCATCGCCTCTTAACGACCCAGCATGTAACATAATTATATTTATATTTAATATTGTGTCCAGACGTATGTTTTACGACGACACTATCCAAAAAATAAACAAGCCTTATTATCGCAATTTCCAAAAAACTTGAAAAGAAAGCACGGTAAACAAAACCTCCCCCGCCCCCTCGTTTCACCCCCCGCTAGTCCCCAGTCAACCACAATGCTTAATAATGGTTTCGCGAATTTTGCAATACATTCATTAGGGCCTTTTGTTCTGATATATTTGGGGGTAGACAAAAATTATAACATACAGTGTATTGTGCGGTAGGCGACGCGGAATAAGTGGCGAATTGGTGTAGGGTTGACACTTCCGTGATTTGGTTTAATATTTCTATAATCGTTATGTGACGTGGTGTATCGTGTTTTGTGCATCAGTAGGTTACTTTAAATAAGTACTGTTAAGTTCTATTGCTATTAAGTAATACTTATTTGAATATGTACATAAATCTATGCAATTCACGGTGAAATACATTTTATTTCATTAATGTAACAATAATGCTACGAAATCCTTCGGTCATTATGTTTTTTTTCTAAAATGGAACCGCTAAGAGATTTAGGTATTTTTTGTTTAAAAATTAACCGCTATTACAATTTGTATTTCGACTCCCTATTGATATTATTAATAATTTCACACATGTTTTTTTTTTGCCAACCCTAGCATACGTATCCCAAGATTTAAATGCGCCGAGGCGTCTCACGTTAATGCTAAGAAAACACAAGCCTACGGGGTGCTCTCAATTCATTCACGAACAGATAAACAAAATGTTTGCAACTCCAGACATTCATATGTTTCAGAGATTTGAAACAAATGAAGATAGGCGTTTTGTGTTCAGAATCACAATTAGAACTTTATTTGCTATGTGTATAGCCTATGTATGTTGCGTGTTATTATTGACTATCTTCGTAATTTTTAGATTTCAATTAGTAGATGATAATTTATTTTGATTAGGTACTTATTTGGTGTTTGACTGCTGAGCACGAGGTCCCGGGTTTGAATCCCTGGTAGGGCAGTGTTACTGGGTTTTTTATTAGGTAATTAGCAGTAGTCAGTGGCAGTACCACACGAGATGTGAGTGAACTTTAGAGTCACCTCTGACTACCTATTGTTATGGAAAATAAAGAGCTGCAAGAAAATAATTAGGTAAGTAAAGTATAATATATTATTATTAGACATTTTAGGTAACTGTGTAAGGTAACTATATTATGTAAATATAATTTTATAGTTATGATATTAATTTAAAATTTACATTATCTATGTAGGTAGGTAGGTATTAAAAATGTCATATAATATCAAGCAACGAAAGTAGAACGATTTTATTCAAGGAGATCAATTAAGATTAAGCGCAAAACAAACGAAAAACAGTATCAGAATTTACAAGTTTAGTTCGAGTGATGTCGCTACTCCATACTAGATGGCGTTAGGAGGCATGTTACAAATGGTTAGCGCTAAATTTAGTACGAGTACCTAGTAGTTTAGTTTATCAGTGCATTTATATACAAGAGCAATAAAAATACCATCTTAATATTGTTGTATTGTTTAATTTTAGGTTGGTAATCTTTTTTTCTTCTCACAAACCTAAAAAATAATTTTCATATTGTAACCTTTTGAAATATTGCAAGACAGGCAAAAATATACTATAGTATGATAAAAACACATTATTCTGATCGCGCGATAAATGGCAATTTTGGTATGGTAGGTTCACCAACCATTACTGTGACTGCAGTCGCGAAACGTAGATATGACTGTAATTTGAGGACTTATCACGCTATCAAAATGACACACCAGTGGTATTGTCAGGACTGTTTAAGCTGGGTAAATTGTGTAATAAGCGTTGCTTAACTTTGAGCGTTATTTCAGGTTTTGAAATCTAGAATTGTAAGTACAACGCGGATAATACCTATAGGTAATACTTATCTAGACATACCTAATTACTAAGTTATTTAGGTACCTACCGATATATATTATAAATACGTCAGGTAGGTACCCCTTCTTAAGAATATCGCGCACATAGAGTGATATTTAGGTATATAGTGTAGATATTTAGCATAGTTAAAGTTTATTTAAATAAGGCGATGGATTGCAGACCGCTATTAGCTTAATTTATGTAATTATGATCTTCATTTTTAAGAATATGTAAGTTAAAGTGGCAATGGGCAGGCCATGTCGCTCGTAGAACTGATAACTGCTGGGAAGAAAGGTTGTCGAGTGGCGACCATGAATTAGAAGTAGCAGCGTTGGCAGGCCTCCCACCAGGTGGACCGACGATATCGTCAGAGTTGCGGGCAACCGGTGGATGCAAATGGCAAGTTGTCGTTCATTGTGGCGTTCTAAGGGGGAGGCCTTTGTTCAACAGTGGACGTCTTCCGGATGATGATGATGATGATGATAATTTAGGAGTAGGATGTAGCAAAGTAAAAGAATTGTTGCGTGTTCCAACGTCGATATCAAAGTGTTAGTTTATTGATTTTTTGCCCCTATTATATTTACAGTTATTATGTTACAAGTAGTGCCTAGTCTAAGTATTTACAATCGGTTCTTAACCTAACATCCGCCAGAGGGCTACTGGTACGGTAAAGTTTGAAGGTAATGTTATAATCATGTCGCTACAATAATTAAGGCCGAATTACGATTAAAAGCGAACAACGTGAATGAATTAAATTTTTTGAAATCCATTAACTTACCCGTTCATACTTATCTGTTGGTAGTTGTTGGTATAGTATCATTCATATAGGCACCTACCTACGTACATGATACAATAATCTACCCAGTAAAACAAAACAAAACAAAAACAAACCAACTTAATAAACATATCTTCTCATGACTAATCTAAATCAAAGATTCTCCTAACTAGCAGACGAAAAAACAATGACAAAACACTATCAGAGGCATCCAATTAACTAGCCTACAGACATACTGGAGATGCTAAGACAGATAGTTTAAGAACAATAGTCCTATAATACCGTGTTGACGTCTTATTAAACTTCGATATGGTAGATATCGATGATTAGAGGTCTAACAACGAATGGGTAACCAAAATAATTGTAGTGAGAAGGTCCAATCCACACGAATTCATTAGCAAAGAATTTTGGAGCAAATGTTTCTCAACAGCACGGAGTATGGATTTGTGCCCGTTTGATGGCAAAAGGATCGCCCCTTACATTGGATATCTATACTTAATATTATAAAGCTGAAGAGTTTTTTTGTTTGTTTGCTTGAACGCGCTAATCTCAGGAACTACTGGTCCGATTTGAAAAATCTTTCAGTGTTAGTTAGCCCATTTATCGAGGAAAGCTATAGGCTATGAAATATTCGAAATCCACACGGGCGAAGTCGGGGGCGGAATCTAGTTTAATACTACTGGGAAATCTGGGTGTAATATATTTGCACCTCTTTGGGGAATGCAAGCGTGGTTTTATGTTACGCTTCTTCATTCTTTTTAGTTTTTCACCTAGGTGTTTGACAAACACACTGAGGATTTAAGTACCTACTAGATTATATCTTCCGAGAGGACACTATCTAGTAGGTATTTTTCTATTATATACTTCTCACAATTTGAAATCTCATCCAGAAACTTTTCTAACTGGTCTTTAAGTCAAGGATCAAGTTGCGGTGCAAATAGAGAGCCTCCACGAGTGACGATACCTTAGTACGTCCAGTGCACCCAGGACGGTCCACCTTGTTGACCGACCAATCTCTACACCACGGCATGACTTGTTTCCTTGTGAGTGATATTTGGCTCATGCCGATACGAAGAAGATGGTAAGGACGAATACCGATTGCCAGTGGCTAACTTATCAAAATCTTTTAATCTTCACTATATGCACTGATTCTGCATCATTGGTTTTCTGTATTCGTACTATAAAGTGGCAATTTTTGTTTTCGCCTCCTAATCATGTGCTATCAGTATAACAAACAAGATGATCAGTTACTTCTTGTAATGACTTTCGTGAGTGATAATCACGTACCTACATCGATTTAGTGGTATATCTCAGGTGGATAAAGCCCGGTTTACTAATATTGATGTAAAACTATGGACCATGCAAAATATAATCACAGGGACAAGATATTTTATTTTTCTGTCTTGTATATTTATTCTGTTTAACACACAAAATGAAGTAAAATGATTACATATACTACATTAAAAATAACACTACAGAACATCACGTCTGTATTTCGGAAGGAGTAGGCAGAACTATGGACTATGCAGTAAATGTGGGAGACATTTCGCCAGCTATGTTGTAGGTCGTAATGTAATAGGGGACGAGCGTATAGCCATAAACCGGGCATAAATCCAGACTCTGTGCTGCTACTGAGAAATCCAGGCAAATACCTAATGGAAATTCCCACTAACACTTAGCCCAACCCGGGATTCGAACCCAGGACCTCAAGTTCAGCAGTCAATGAGGCATTAAAAATAATAAAGTTCAATAACACATCACAAAGTACAGTTAAATAAAATTCTAGAATCGAGAATATTCTTGATAGTCATTATGAACGCTTAGGAAGCGAATCAAATTCTTATGTTTGTCACATTTAAAAAGTTTAGTCATTCATGCCAGGACTTAGAAAAAGTTACACGCGTAGCTACAACTCTAGCAAAAAAAAACGATTCTTGAACGAGTTCTCGATTTAAAATCGAATAATAGGCAGGATGTGGTCGTCCCGTCCGAACGCACATGTATTATAAAAAACAAATAAGTTATTGAAATATTTATACGCCGTTATCAGTAGAGAATAAAGGCCAAATTTGAATAACACCGATGTGTTATAACAGTAGGCATAACGTGGTATAGTCGCGTGCGTGCAAATCGATTATCGAAAGGATTAACGATTACCGTGATTGAAGATCACGGGGTCAGTCTTACGATACACCTGTTTTTACCAAGAAATGTGTGTACCAATTAACGGCTGCACCGGGCGATAACTCATTTGTTCCGGCATTAATTTGACGGTCGATAATAAGGTTATATAGCTCAGTAATATGGAGATAGTTCTGGTGAGTAATTTTTTTACAGAACTCAAGGGTTAAACATTTCTCGCAAATATTTTATTGAGAATCTTCACATAAAGTGAATATTTTAACGCAAGTTGAAGCCTTTAAAATGTGCCTGTTACCTATTTATCCAAAAATTTATAAGATCAGAATCGCTAAAGATACTTAAGAAAGAGATCATCAGGGCTGCTCTATCAAAATAAGCACCAAGGGAAATGAATGGCACACAATATTCTGAATACAATTTAATCTAAATCTGTGAGCGCTATAACCTTTTCAACTATAACATGCAAATTCTAACGGAGCATTGTTCTCATAAAAACGTAAGTAGGGGAAGGGGGGGCATGATGGGGTAGCTAACGAAAATAACAAAAATACAGCATAATCACTATGTTTATTACTCTTATTAATTTATGGCACGTTATGTTATTAATCTAACTCCGATTTGGAACAGTCTTTGGAAAATCAACTTATCACATTTTTTAATAATTAATCATTAATAGGAACATTATGAAAAACCATCTTGCCCCATACTATGGGGTATGATGGGGTAGTGAAATTGGGGCATGATGGGGAAGGCTAATTAATCTCACAAAACACACAAATGTGTTTTTCCTCCAGATCTTCATTGTCCGCGCCAGCCCAAGCATTGTGACTTTGTGAGCCCAACGTCCACAGAGTTGGCAGGCTACCCAAAGTTCTGGCGATGTCAAAAAACTGTGGTTTTCATCATTACAATATAAGCAAATGGCATCTTTGTCATTGTTCATTTGTGTTTTGAATGACGGTTTGGTCTTCCCCTGGCTTTTTCAAATTTTCCAGCTCATTTTTGCTAAAGTAGTCTGAGGCACTATGTATGCAGAAGCAGCCTTTCAGTATCCCATCCCTTTGCTTAAAACTTAGCTGTTTTCATAGCATGTGTTGACCAATCTCCTTTTAGTTTTTGTCTTGTAAGTGCGTACCATGATTTTACCTAAAAATAATAAACCAATGTAATTTATTTAGAAATTGAAATGAACCTAGACCCACAACCCCATTTTGCCCCAATACCCCATCATACCCCACACCCGATACCCCATCTTGCCTCAAAAGGTAACTTTGAAGAAAAAAAAAATTTCACTTCTAAAATGTTTAACGGATTCATACAAACAACATACAATATCAAAATAAACAAGACTAGTAAACAAAGATCAAAAAGACATAAATAGAGTGATCATAATTACCTTAAAATAATGACGTTTGTCCTTACACAAAATTAGATCGACGAAACGTTAAAACAGTTTTCCGTTTATAAACTAAAGACGCGTGCTCCCCCACTCATAGTTTCTCTCGCACTGATCGTTAGTCGACTGAGGCTTCCTATTGACGTATTGCTTTCTATTCACAAACGTCTAGTTTCCTATATGTGTGCGGTACCCCGTCTTACCTCGATACCCCGTCATGCCCCCTCTTCCCCTAAACCCTTCGATAGTATTTATTACGTTCCAATATAAGTAAATAGCATATTGTAGCGCTATCGTCGGACCGATCGCGGGCTCATGCTCTCCTTCAAGCACTAGCATTACCCAAACTGAATCGTTCCCACGGCGTCTGCACATCACTCTTCTTCAACTATCGTAGTTATTTATCGCAATGAATTATCAACTTTACGTTAGTGTAGCTAAAGTTTGTTTTCATTTAACGAAGATGCTTGTTAAAGATACGTAAAGCATAACTGTGTTCGAATTTTAAGAGGCGTTGTTTTATTTTTTTGTAAGTGATATTAAACTTTACAGCTTTGTTTTATGGTAGACTTTTCGTTGTACTATAAATGGCTGCTGAGTCGCTTTCAGCGTAGCGAATGTATGTTATACAGTATTCAAATATTTCGTGAATCATGCGCATCCGTGTGTATAATTACGTTTTTAAGATCATTTCTTTGCCAGGGGTTCAAAATATTGAACTAATAGATTATTGTTTTTTTAGTGTTAAATTTAACTTGTAATTTATTAACAGAAACGCATTTGTTTTCTGAAGTCCAACCATCCATTGTAACCACTTACCTGTATATTACACATAATAATTATATCAGAATTCGCTTTTAAATAAGCCTACTTAGCACAAAAATGGCTCGTCAACCCATTTCGGAACACTTCGGAGCACATCGGAAATTTTCTGGACACATCGGACGACTTCGTAAATTATGTTCTCTTTAGATCGCGGGGTTCCAAACCTAATTATTTACTGAGAACAATACCGCAACCCGAAAAAGTTACAATATTTAATTAACCATTGATTAAATTATACCTGTCACTGACGTTTGCATGTCAAAAAATAGAATTGTCAAAAGAAGTGGTTATGTCAAAAGACGTTTTTTATACCAAAGGGGCTTCGCCAGCGTAGACAGTTTTTGTTATTGGCACGGTATACCATCACAGAAAACTGTAGTGGCTGTGTCCTGTAGCGGCGATTGACGTCTGCGCACGGAGTTGCTGATTTCATACTGGTTATATAGAAATCAAATATTCATAGGTAGCTTGTATCCTTATTCCCAAAAGGCACTTTGTACTAAACCGTTTATACAGAATCACCAACAACCGATAATAAAAAAAACTTTACTTACAAAAACTAAAAGTTTAAAGTTTACAACCCCTGCTTTAACGGGTCTTGCGTAGCACGGTAGCGAGTTCAGATCCGGCGTCACGCCGCCACTGATCTGTGACCTCTTAATGAGACATCTGCCTTATTGCTGTAAATCAGACGGTATTTTTGAGTTATAAAAGGTAATATTTATTTGGTTTTACCGTTTTCTTTTGTCCGCTGAAGTATAGCAGTTTTGCATACTGTGAACAGTCTGTTGAGAGGGAAAAATACATATTCTTTTTAATAAAAACGTCGTCCTATACTAAGAATTTGTCCTGATTCTTAGGTGCGTTCAAAAGCATGATATATCATACACTAACACTCAGACTCGGAACAAACACCTGCGGATATCACAAATTATTGTCCAGTGCGGGAATCAAACTTAATTTTTTGGAAGATCAATAATTTGATGTAGGGCCTATAAATAATGATAACTCTTTATATAGATACAAGCCTCATGCCTATCATTGTAACTCCAGTAAGCCAGGATCCACAATTATTAAATAATTAAGAAACCATCCAGGAAATGATGCTTAAGGGGTCCCAAGGACATGTGTTGACCGTATGGAAGTCGCAAAGAAATTAACCATACAATGTAATAGGAGCAGTAGGTTTTAAAAGGCTTCCCAAAGCTTACAAAGTACTACGAGCAGTAAAACATTCGTGTAATGTGTTTAAGACTCCTGATAAGAGATAACCGTGTGCCGTGTGGTATCCGGTCTAGAATTGACCACCCCCTTTCCTCCCGTGGGTGTCGTAAGAGGCGGCTAAGGGAAAATTCAGAAAATGGGAAGTAGCGTCTTCTGTAACTTCACCACGGGAGGCCTATGTTCAACACTGCACGGCTTTTGGCTGATGATGATGATAAGAGAAAACACCTGTCTTTTGGCCATAAATAAGGCATGTTAGCATTGGCCATTGAGCTGATCAAGTCATCAGTACTATTAACGGTTAATTACAGTTAACTTAACATACATTTCTGATTAATTAATCATAAATAATTCACCACTCTATATGAAACTGTTAATCGCCGTTCTATCAATTAATCTAGTATGTACTGATTGATACATTCAATCGTCCATGTCCCAGTTACAGATCGTGATGTTAACATGCAAATTTGAAGGCTTGCAAATACATGCAAGTATAAAGCGTAACTCTATTTTGTATTCGATATCCTATGCTTACTTTACATGCATCATACCATCCAGCTACTGAGAATTTATAAAATGTATAAACCTAATAATAATAATAATAATGTCCTCCAGACCGAATTTCGGTCACGGCGGCCTGTCTCAGCTGAGACTAGCTATCTGCGCAGGAGATATTATAGTGCACAAGTATGCGCGCAGACACAGGTGCACTCCCTATTCCCTCACTCTCATAATCCGATGGGACGGTAGACCGACACGACCAGAGAGAGATTAGGCGCAGGACCAACAGCTTTACGTGCCTTCCGAAGCACGGTGGGGTCTCGACATGTGAAAACAATGTGACAACAATGTGATGGGTGATAAACCTAATAACACTTTGTCTGACCTGGGAATCAAATCCAGGACCTCATGCTTAGTAGTTGCGCTTGCGACGACTAGACTAACAAATCAGTTAAGTCTGATTGTGTATTTTCATTTCAGTTTTTACTTAACGTGTACCTATACATTTTATTTTCAACAAGCTTTTATGATAAATCAATATAAGTACCCACCTAACGGCGCATCCGTTCCGAACTTACGACCATAGACTATCAGTCTTAGGTTTTATTATTTCCTAAGAAACAAAACCAGACAGTGCTTATCTATCTATTCTGTTCTGACCAATGTTTAAATAATCATTCAAAATACGAATTAACAATTCTAAATTCAAACCTTTTAAGGAGTCAGTCATGATTGGTATTTTAGCACGCGTGTGTGTGTGCGTGCCGTTCTCTCATACGTATATTTATGGTTGTGTATGTGTGCGTGTGTTAATTATTGTCATTGAGTGGGCGTGGTCAAAGGTTGGGTATGGGAGATTGGACCTTTATGACAGCCGAGATATAAAGTCGTGATGTGTTGCGGTTAGTTCAAATTGTATACTAACATTGTCTTTTGTTTAAGTTTTACTTCTGCGTACTTTAAAAGAGACTGCAGAATTGTCGATGTTTGTACCCTGGGAAGTCGACCCTTGTACTTACTGGCTGACTGTGACAGGTGTCTTTCTCCCGCGGAAAGATATCTTCAACTTATTCAGCGCACATTTGAGTCCGGAACTTTTCGAGCATTCTCGAATACACACTACTCCTTCTTTGTTGGTATGAGAAAATTTATTTACAGCTAATTTTGCTATTCCAATTTAGGCATTTTAAAGTTTTATACAAAGATAGTGAAACACTTTCTGTGAGGCGTAATATGTAGTCAAAATTTCGACGATGTCACGCCTGTTTCCCAAAAGGAGTACACGAAGACGTCTTCCCATATGATTCGCGAGAGACGAAACAACAAAAATCTAGTCTGCAAATTTTCTACCTAGCCAGCCGTTTACCGAAATCCCCTATAAATATTATTGTCAGCAACCGATACATGCATTGATTTATAACTGCCTCGGCCCCCACACGACGGCTGACCGATTTAGATAAAACACGATGTATATACCAACAAACTTAACTTTAGGATCCCCCAAAACTTTTTCTATTTAAATTTCGACCTTATCCTACAGTATTAGAGTTTAAACACGATGGTCTGGAGTGTATTGGTAACGTTGTATTCTGTATGCAAAATGGTCGCTCTAAGAAATGTCGATACAACAAATAGTATGTTGTGATACTGATTTATATGAAGACTATATCTAGGACAAATGTAGGGTACTTATGCGGTACTGTTTTGGGCTCTACGCTTTGTGATTAAGTACTTAATATCGGAAAGGGACCGAGTATCGTATAAGGTGTATGTGGGTTTTAACAGCATCTAGGTATTTGGTGCAATATTATGCTACAGCTTTAGCGCTTGCCACACTGATTTCAATCCTCATAAAATATGCATTTGTAAGAAGTTCTCTGCTGCCTCTAATTTACATTTGTGTGTGCGCCATTTTCAATACAAGAAAATATTTGAGAGTCGACGAATAATAATAATGATTTAAGCTTTGAGTAATCAAAAATATCTTTCGGTGATGCTCCCTGTAATTGCACAACTAATACAGGCTGATATTATTGTAAAACACAAAGGCTACGAAAAAAAACAAAAATACCAGTAGATTTAAACTTTATTAAAACTTAAACAAAAGAACTTGTACAAAGAGCTTGACAATGTATCCTAAGCAACCCTAAGAACGACTCACACTAATTTATTGAAACAATTTACATTTAAAACAGCAAACAATGTAAAGCATTAAAATTCTATAGTTCATTTAATTTTCACTATACCCAAGGAATCTATTATCAATTAACTAAACGGGCACTAAAGAAGCGTGTGAGGTTGCAATTCCGCAGTTAATGCTATTCTGGTTTAATTAAGAGTATTCATTCGATTATCCTTAACATTGCAAGGATTTTCTTTCGGAATAATGAGGCAAGATACGAAGAGTCTTGTTTGCAGTGACCTCTTATGTCACCTTTCACGGGTTACAGAAGAGGTCAGTTTTGTTTCGCTTTTGTTTTCCAGCCACAACTAAACATTTTAGAGCTTCATTATGATGTAATATAAAAATAGTCGAGTAAAAAGCGATTTGTAGCCAAAATGGCTGAAATATTCACGGCGACAATATTCGACGCCAAAAAACCTTACAGAAAATTTGTAAACGTACTACGTACTGATCAACAATAAAAAATAAATATTGAATACGTTAAGTCCCGATAAAACCTAGGATCAATTGATACTAATGATATATTCCGAAATTGAAAGTGCGCTACAACAAATAACAAAGCTTTGTCCCTCTGCTAAGTGAGACCTCTATTTATGGTGTCAAAACTGAAATTTCCAACTTATAATACTAAATCTGATAGCATAAGATAATTCTATATCCAACACTGCCAACAAGCAAACATAAATCCAATCTTGCGTTTCCAATCAGCCAAAATATCAAACAAACTAATACACGTACACTCGTCAAACATTTGCTTCCAATCTTCAAACAGAAAACCCATTGAACGGTCCTCGGAAACTCGATAATCGCTCACTAATCGATACATCGGTAGGTGTCTAGCGAATTATCGAATCGAATAGAATATATTAATACGTGAGAACGGGCCGAGTTAGTTTGGAGATGTCTGCCGTTCTAAATCAGTGCAACAATGCGACTCTGGGTTGCTCTGATTCGCTTGTAGGTGTACGTTGGATTTGTATGGATGTGACGCTTACATGGTTTTGTAGTAGGTATTTATATTTGTTGACGTGTTCTTCCCATGGTATGTAGAACTGGAATCTGGAAGTAAAAAAGTGAGCCAAAGAATTATGATAGAAATCGCGGTTAGGTTTTTGAGGTACTTACAGATTTTATTTTTTATTTTTTGTGGGTATATGACCTCAAAAGTTTATAAAAAGCAATCAGTAACAGTTCTGGATTTAACCTTGACTTTATGTCTTATGGACAGTCAGCTAATAGAGGCCAAATTCATAAATGCAATTGGCTGCTATCCAAAGCGCTGTGCCATCGCGTGCCTTATTTTGCTTCATGCTTCTCATATCTGAATGTTTTGTTCAAACTTTTCTACCGCTAACTTCATTACTTCGGCACCGATATAAATAGAGTAGGAAGGGTTTGTTCCTATGCTTATGCACGATCGAGTCGATATAAGTATATAATTTTTTTACCTGACTTCAAAAAAAGGAGAAGTTTCTCAATTCGGTTGTATGTTTTTTTATGTTTGTTACCTCACAACTCCGTCATATTTTATGAACCGATTTATGTTATATCAAATCTATCTAATCTATAGTATTGTGCCCAATTAAATGTCCTTAAGCTAGTATGTTAGACGGCATTTAACTATCTTTATAAATGCAGTTAAATAAAATCACTACACCTACACCACATACAAACTTGTATGACGGATGAAAGATAAATAACGACACGTCCACACAAAACGTTCCGACAACGGAGACGCGCGGACAGTAGACATCACAAAGTCCGTTCGGATCGGCTTATCTCTCACTGCGCATTTCCCGCTCCGACCGAGCCAAGTATGCGTCACTTCGCACACTGCAGACACCGTTGTATCTCATCTTCATATCTGTTATTTGTATGTTTTTGGTATACGTGATGGTTGTAGACTTATTTTTATGGATTACTTTGTCACAGGACGAATTTAAAAAGGACCAATGTCCGAAATTTTGGAAGATAATCGCTTGGCGTGGTATGAAATGGACATAGGAAATGTAATGAGGAAGAACAAAAGCCATGTGACCAATATATAGTGATAGTTGTGAAGGTGAATATGAGCAGATGAGATGAATACATTGGGTGAAAGTTCATATGATAATTTAATGTGACGAAAAAGGGATGGGGTGAAAAGGGATGAATGGAGAAAATGTACTCGCCGACTTTAAGTATTTCGGAACATGATACGAGAATGAGTTGTGGTTCCTTACATTTAAAAAAAATATAATACACGATGCTAATTTGTACTTAAAGTAGCGTATATAGTAATCTGGTATAATATAAGAAGTGATAAAAGATTTTGTTATTTAGCATAGTTCTTTAATGAAATTGGTGATTGAGTAAGCCATAGGTATCTACGTAATTTGGCGCATTTTTATAGTAACCATTTAATTTCCTCTTCACATTGACTTTCGACTAAAGAGCTAGTTAGATAGATCGTAATGTGTACAAAGTGACCTATATTTAGCCTAAGCATTCACACGCCTTCCTTTTTTTGATAAAAACGAATAATGTTACTGAATTGGTATAAAATCATAATTCAGAATATGTAATTAAAACATTTGTTTTATTTAAAATATTTAAACAAATATTTTTAACAAACTTCTTTATTTATTTGACCTAACCTACAACAAATTTGAATCACGTTTAATGCCCTTAATCCTCGATCCCGATCCAGATCCAATTCGCTCATCCCGTCTGCCGGCGCACGCGCATTCGCTCAACCGCTCGTGACTTTCACAGACATTTTATTACCATAATTTAAAACAAATATCTGATTGTGTGTACCGGGCATTAAAGTGTTAAACTGAGCAGTAGGGATGTGTCAGGCTGTGGTTCTAAGGAATTAAGGACTAGATTGTTCCTACATATTCTCTTTAAGATTTTCTGAATTACAAGTAGGCTTGACAGCGAATGGGCGATCTTTTTTCTTACAACCATTTCTGTCACTGTCGTTCACCGTGACGTTAGTAGTTAAAACAATGTTGAATTTTTGAATTTTTGTTAGCCAAATTGTTATTAAATCGAATTAATCTTGTAACATAATATATGTAAGTATTTTAAATATTATTATTTATTTAATTTCATGGCATTCATTTCTCCCATTACCAAGTTTACTACGATAAACTGTTTACTCACAACCTTTGAGATAGCTTGTTTTTTTCCATTGGTACGCGACTCTTTACTTGGGAAGATCATTTTTGTGCAACTCAAAATCTTCACCGCAAAAATCTTGTTTATTGGCGACCCGATTGGCGCAGTGGTTAAGCGATTAGACTGCTGCGCTAAGGGTTGCGGGTTCGATTCCCGCAAGGGGCAAAAATTTGTACGATCCACATATGATTGTCTGTCCCGAGTCTGGGTGTTTGTGTATGTGATATTTCATGTTTGTGGAACGCACCTACGATACAGGAGAAATTCCTAGTGTAGGGTGACGTTTTTTTTTTAAAGAAAAAAAGAAAGAATTTCTACGGGAACCTCACACACATTTACAGTTTCTTCAAGAACCGACAGTCTGACACCAATGTCTTTATTAACAGCGTTGTCAATTGTATTCCGCATTTCTGCAAGCCCTGGCAGGAGCAATAAACATTCCTTGCGCGAGTCACGGCGCTCCGACCATCACGCGGCACACATGGCGGCCGCGGGCGCACCGCACACCGACGCCAGCCGCGTGTGTGTACAACACCTTATAACGCGGGAGATAGGACATGGAATTCAATAGAAAAAGAGCAAAGGCAGGAAAAAACCTATTCTGTAGTGTACTGTGAAGAAAAAAAAATCTGTCTTTAAGAAAAACAGAAAGTAAAATTGTTGCATGACGATTTTTCTTTTTATTATTCGTTATTTTCCTCCAAACACAACAAAAGCGTTGATAATAGTTTCAAGAATAGTCGTTCCTTTCGTATCCAGGTAAATACAACAACTTGCAATACTGGTACGTATTTGAAAAACCGTACCCATGAACCGCTAATATGATGGTAACTTTAACCATAATCAGGATTGTTAAAGTTACCACCATAATCACGATAAGGCATCTCGACCATGATATATAATATAACTCTGGAGCTCAGTTTTGAAATAAATATAATTACGTGCATATTATTTTTGTGTATTACCAGTGATTTTTCATAACCCCAAAAGGAGCTATTTACGAACACGGTATTTTTCAAATCCAGGCTCCCAGTCTACAAAAGCGCTAAGAACTGTCGTAGGCGATACAAGTGCTTCGTGCCGCGAGCCCGGGGCGCGGATCTCGGACGCAATCTTTATAAGGTGGTAAAACATATATTTAATGCTAAACGTCCGACACGAACGGCCGTTTTGTGAGAAACGGCGCAAGTGTGATCTTTACACTTGCTTTCCTATTAAGTAAAGGTATTTGGATAGGTTTTCTGGAGTTGGTCTTAATTTAAGATTTGTTAAAGTTGCAACTTTAATTAAGCTTTCATTGGTTGGTGACTGGGTACAATCAGTTTTCGATTGTGACCTGCGTGGCAGTATAAGTGTTGATGATTAAAATAAGCTTTATTTTTTAAATCTTTTGCTAAAATTATAATAAATTACTAAGTCCTGACAAGTTTGTACAAGACAATATTTTTTTAGACAATATTGTTTATATTAGATATATTTTATACTAGCACTTACATAATCGTTTGAAAAAAAGTTTTTTATTTATTTTTTGGGCATATTAGGTTTTGTAGTTTTAACTTTAGCAGTTAAAGACATATTGCTAACAACGATTTATTTTCATAATAATAAAATTTCAATTTCAAACCAATGCCCAACATTGCAACAATTTCCAATAACCTCGAACTCCATCCTGAGACCTTGCTTATCCAATCCAGGATTAAATTAAGGACAAAACAATCGTTTATATCCCAAGGAAATAGGACAGCGGGCGTACGAAGTCCGAAACAATAAATCTACCGATCGCAGCCCATCCAGTCCAGATAATGTATTTCAGTTCGGACCTTACACTTACTTCGGCAATTTGCGGGAACCTTTGTGCCCTTAAGATATCTCGGCAGACTATTGTACAGGGGTATTTCGTTTGGATTGGAAAGAGGTGTTACAAGTGTGTCAAGAATTGTTTTGGTGTGTCAGAGAGTCGGGAGTACGATTGATGAGGGCGGCGAAATGAAGCGAACTTGGGACAGACTAGATTGTTTTTAGATGAAAATAATAGTTTTTGGAAGTGCTTAAGTCAGTTCATTTTAAATGCCTGAAAAAGCAGTAAATAAGTGTTTGCACATTGTGATTAAATCTGTGGCACTCGTGAAACATACTTACGGACGTCATACTAAAATAATATTACCATTATTTCCTGCAATAAGAAAACCAATTAGCGTCTTAACTATCATCTCTATACAGATCCCTAAACAAAGTTATTGCCGCCTACGTGATATATCCTCGTCTCTAGGAAGGGCTAAGGTCTGAGCCCATTTACAAATCACAAACACTGACCACCCCCTACCCCACTCCCCCCTCCCCCTCACAATTATACACAACCCTTAGTTCACCTTGCGTAAAGTTACGTTTGAAATATCTGTCGGATTTGTACCAGTAATTGTGTTACCTCGTAAATAGGTTGTTTAATATTAATTTCGATCTACCTGAATATGTTTAGAAAGTGTGCTTGTTACCCGAAGGTGTGACGTCATTTGGTTTGTGACAGTGTGACGTCACATCACAAATGCATTGCGGTGTATGCACACCCATAAAACATTGGACAAGGTTAATTATCAGTTAAGTTATTATCATGTTTTTTTACCATGTTCTGTGAGCTTAACCATCAGTGATGATTAGGATGTTGATTTTTTCAACTGCTTTTTTCACAACTTCGCCACACAGAATCTGAATTTTCGGACTACACGAAAGCCCTTAAGATGACAGTAGCTTTCTAAAATATTTCGAGCGAAGAACAAGACTTCACCAATCTTTTCCCATTTTCTTATTCCTCTGCTGTTTAGTGCTAATTCTTTTGCCTTTGGCGAAATAAAATTATAGTTAAGATTCAGTGTTTTTGCTTTACTCCCTGCTTTTCCTATCCTGTAATATAATCGCTCCATTATATATAGCTATCTTTCAAAACATCATCCAAATCATGACAATATATTCAGTGGGTAGAGGTTAGCACCTTATCTGCCCACCCCTTCTTGACCAAACGCATTTGAATAACTATCACAAGTTAATTCTTCAGATAAAGACGTCCGCCATGTTGGGTGCGGCCGCTTCCGCCGGATGTCCAACTTGGACGGATATTCAAACTCGACCGGAACTAGATGGTATTGCGACATACATTTTGAATTTCGAATGGCATTGTTGAAGTGGGTTGGTGTGATTTAAATGTATGAGTCTATGTATAGTTGTGTTGTGTTTGTTGGCTACCCTTAAATACCTGACTACCCCATTGGAAACAGGCGTGACTTTATGTATGAATGTATAAATTATTACAAGATTTATTTCTGTAAATATGTTTTCACAAACATTTTTACACGTCAGATGATGTCAGTAAACAAAACTAGATGGCCTCAGCATTTCTTAACTGACTACCTCTGAGAAGAAATGCCGAAACAAACTCAGGGTGTATAGTTTGTATCTTGTACCATTAAAGTTACTCATTATTTATTTTCGGCTAAACCACTGAACATAATATACGCATACTTTAGGGAAGGATAAAGGCAACTTTAAGAAGTCGACGTAGAACCTCTTCTGATTTGAAGTCGGTTAAAAAGTCAGTGTGCTATCGTCTAAGTGGACATAATCGCGACCGTAAGCTTATTGCATATTAAAAGATCAACTTTGACTTCTATCTTTAGATTCTGATAGAAAATTTCAAGCATTAGCTCAGAGTTTGTAATTGTATATCCACGTCCAGTTGTCCATCCCAGGCCACTATACACTCTTTCCGAAAACACAGGATATAAATAAATATTTGCGTCATCATAATAACACTACAGTATCAGGCAAGTGATTAATATTGCTTACCATACACATGACTCTAGAAAAGTATTATCATAAACAGCCGGAAGAAGTCCAATGCTGAACAAAGGCCTCCCCCTTAGTAAGGGGGGAGGGTTGCCATATTCCCACGCTTGGCAAGCGGCTTTGGGATCAGAAGACGCAGCGGCCTGTCTTTTGGATTTTCCCTTAGTCGCCTCTTACGACACCCACGGGAGGAGAGGGGGTTCAATTCTAGGCTGGATACCTCACGGCACAGAATTATGCAGCCCACAAAAATAATAAAAAATCATAAATGTCTGACTCTTCTGAATTATATAACAGAAGCGAGAAAATTAATAATCTCAATAAATAAGCTGGCATAGGAATTAATATCATCACACTTAGTCGGCAGATCAAACAAGGTGCTCCAAACTATCCCAATTGAGATATTCCACTAATTAGAGTGTTCACTTGACCGAGAGTGGATCGCAGCGTAAGGATTAGGGCACATGCGATGAAATATCTGCGGAATTAGTAGGTACAGGTATATGAAGCAGTTTGTCGTTTTGTTAGACAACATAAAGTATGATTAGTAAAAACTCTGCCGGCCTCGTTGATCTTGAGGTATGCGTGACTGCCGAGCATATTGCCATGGGTTCGAATCCCGGATCGAGCAGTATAATTTGATTTTTCCATTAGGTAATTCTCAGTAGCAACACGGAGTTTGGAGCCTTATTGATGTAATTGCCCCCTATTACATTGGTACCTATAACATAATTGGCAAAAGGTGGGTGTACTTTAATTACCCCTTTCACGTCTTTATTTAGGTCCATCATTGTCATCCACGGCCTGAATTAATCTACTGTTGATTTGGGCCTTTTTTCTACAACTAGTTTAAAAAAAATGACGTGTAAAAGTGTTTTGTAAAACCTATTTGCAGAAATAAAATTTATCATTCTATAATTATGTCCACGTTACGTTAGTTTAGATTTAGAATAAACTAACAAATTCGCCAATTATTACCAAACTATGTAAATAAGTAACCAATGCAGTTATCACTTACTTTCTTTCTCTATATAAAACTATCACACAACTCTCCAAGACGTCATCAATATAATATTTCCGTTGTCCGCCAACCCTAATCAGAGGCTAATCAATTAAAACAATATTTGCGTGGGGCTCTGTGGCAGCCACTCGTAATATTTGCTGGTTGATACGATGGCGTCGTGAAGAAATTGTGTTGTTAATTAGGCCTAGTTATTGACTTTCTTACAATAGAAGTGTGTTTCTTGTCTTATATGTCCGTGATTGTCATAACTTAAATTAAAGTCTTTCAGTGATGTTCTCACAAATATTTTTGGATGAATTAAATAAGCAAATTATTGTAATAGTTCAAATGTAGATAGATAGATAGAGTATGCTTTAATGTAGTATGTTTTTAAATTGATTTAAATGAATAAAACAGCACTGCAGTATATTATAACTCTCTTTTAATCCGAAATTTGGAGACATACATTTTTTAATGCAATAACTGTAACACATAGGTACCATACTTTTAAGATTTATTTTCGCGATAAAAATCGCCTTTTATTATAAAAAATAACCCTTAGAAAACACTGCAGGAACAATAAACATGCAATTAGAATAATAAAAATGCCGTGCTTCCACTAGGTACTTAATCATCCAGCAAAAACAAGCATCTTACCTCATCTATTATTTGAGATATTCATACGTCAAGGTTTCTTACTGTCGGACAGGGGTCAAGATATGGTCGAATTAATATTCATACGACAGGCCCAGGTGGACGTCACTGGCTGAGAAGGGTGGCCTTAAGGACTGGTCAATGCTTGCTGATTATTAAGAAGATGGAATAACTGTGGGCGAGGTTTGTGCCTAACTTTGAGAAAGTTCTGTGAGGAGAGGCGTTTACCTTTATACGAAGACTTATCTTTTTTATTTTTAATGATTTCAATACTATATCTAATATGCTTCTGAATATTAATACTGACAAAAAGTGTTTGATACTTAGATATTTAAATTTTTATGTTGTTAGTGAAACTTTTGCGATATTTTCCGGTTATAATTTAATTCCATAGTTAGTTTAATTGGGGAATTATTGTAAAATTTTGTACTTCAATTTTTTTTTAAATTATTGTATCGCATGGATTTCAATATTTATTCCTAAAGGACCCAGTCATAGAAAAGTGGGAAACGCTACACGAATCAAAATCGAATGGAATGATTAATATTTCATGGGCATAACTTGTTTTGACTATGATATGTCAATCTTATATAGTTTTTCTTCTATTTGTGCATCGTGTTTCCACTTTCCTAGGCCCTGAGCGCTGAAAAGTATTTCTTATCTATACTTTGCCTACCTTTGCTGACCTTTCTGCGATATTTCTACTCTTAGTCCGGGTAGGTGCCCAAGACAATCGGGGTGCGGGCGTCGGCCCTCTTCTTATCTCTGCCCACGCCCGAGGACTTGGCTGATGGATTAACTTCATTGTTCCACCGTTGCCGAGTGACGCGGAATTTATAATTATACCGACCCCCGTTTTATTTAGATTTACAGCGATTTGCTTGTATTGTTGGCAGTTGTTAAAAATATTGTGTGTCTTTCTTGTTCCGTTTTCATACCATGTTTAAATTTACGTTTGACCTATGTTTTATGGCTTCAAAATAAGGCCTGCTCTGTGTACTACAGATTGACTTGAATTCAGGAGCGTCTTAAGGAACTTTTTTTTAAAATATAATGTAGACTAAAAAATTCGAGAAACTTTAAAATCTAAGCCACGCATTTACGAGTGCCAGGATGAAAAGATTGTTAAGCCATCTAACAAGAAAAAAAAATCTTAAGATGTTAAGTCCAACCGTGGACGGCGATAGGCTAAAAGAGAGAGAGAGATTCTAAAGATGTTTCCAAACTGTCTATAAGAGACTAAGCCAAGAATCAAATAAGAAACGAGAAATTATCTGCTTTAAAAAATATCATCCCAAAATCCACATAATGAATAGCAAATCAACGCGCTAGCTGACCCTAATCTTAAACGCTATATTATATGCTATAAATCTCAGTCCAGTAAGCAATAATTAATAATTTCCTAAGCAACTTACTTGTACAAACTCAATAGTTTCAATATTTGTCCTAGTCGTAGTGACCGCCTACCTGAGTATCTACTTGAAAGGGTTGACCCTTATCAAAGCAAACTAAATTAACTGCTTGAAACATCTTGGTCAAGTTATTGTTCGGACATGCTCGGGTCCGGTCGGCTGTTCTAAATTTGAAAAACAAACGTTCGGATTCGATGGACGTATGCAAATAATTACGGTGAACTAATTAGGGTGTAGCTCGGGGCTTGCTTTCTTGCATCTTGAGAAGTATGGTAACATCTATTATAATAGGTGTTAGTTGTCTCACATACGTATGTATGTGTTTATTATGAATATAAAATAAAGGTTGATTCTCGAATTTTGTCCTTATATTCCTTGACATGTTTGTGACGTCTGTATAGTGACTTGAACGAAGGACAGATTCTCATATATTCTCTTTAAGTTCATTTAATGTCTGTGTAGTGGATCGACTTGCAGACTTGACTAGTAATTTTTTATGACAACAATAACATAATTGCAACCATAAATCTATCTCTGCTTCATTGTCAAAGGTTTAAAGTAACTAGAATAGCTCCATTTTAGAAACAATTGAATAAATACCTTTAATAAAAAATTAAAACCTTCTTATGGTGCTGTAAAAAAGGTCCTAAGATTGTAGATTGTAGAAAATATTCATTCATTATTTGCAGTAAAAAATATAACAGTACATTTAATTCAAATTGACGTAGCAGTGTGAACAGCAACGAAATTTTTAAAGCTCTTAAAAATACTGAATACAAGAAATTTGTTTGCCTACAACGCAAAACACCAATAAAAATCCTCACACTAATTATTTTTAAGAACTGCTCTCGAGTCGAGACGTAAAAAAACAAATGTAAGTCTACCCCCATTCGTTGACTCGTAAAAACGCGTTGTCATTGTACATCCACAAACGAGTGGCCGCAATTTCCTTGGGAAAGCACTAAGTCATCCCTCAACCACATATGTCACGCAAAATCAACCCCTAAGCCGGTGAAAATAGAAGTGAAAGTGAAGAATGTCTGCGTTTGGGATACACGGGGACTTGTTTGGTCCAACATGATGCGAATTCGTTGGCGATTATTGTGAATAACTATTAGATATATTGTTGAGAATTGTAATTAATAAATCATTTATTTTTGTTGTAATTGTCACCTATTGAAACTTAGTACTCAAAAAATTACTTGTCAGAAACCAAAATCTAAGTTAATTCCAGAGTTCCACGCACTCGACGCTAATTTTGAAACCTTTTGTTTCCATATAAGGAAGGACTTAGGAAGAAACTATGTAAAGAAAAAAAATGTGAGTGCTGATAAACTTTCTATAAGATAGCTCAAACTAAAAACATTTTTACCTCAAAAAATACATGAATATTTAAAGCGCTAGAAATAAAACAAACGGTATATTCGACAACTTGCTTTCCAGAATCCATACCCGTACGTTTCCAACGAAAGGGTAGGGTGTGCTGTGGCATAAATGATCACCGGCCAACACTGACGAAGACAAATGACGCCCGATGTCGAACTTACACAGAGATAAGGTAGGCTCCTTAAATTAGCCGCGCTCACTTCAACTGCCTTGTGTATTTTTCACTGTCTTACGTCGAAAGGGTTCGCCCATTAGTTTTGGGGTAGTGAGTTTTATTTAGTTGACTCGTCTATAGTGTAAGTTAGCTACGTAAGAATTGCTCATCTTAACTGCATTGCTCGTGGTAAGAAAATCAAGTAGTACTAGTAAGTAGATTGTAAACGGGGCTGACTGCTTAGTATCGTCTCTTAAAGTCGTCTGTGCACATGCATTCAGGATTAAAGACATTTTTAAAACTTTGGCTATTGATTGATTGAAACACTAATTTATACAACATATTTTAACCGAATGTTCGGACTTCCGTGCAATTTTTAAAAGTCTCACGGTATATTTTTTGTGTGATTCACAGATACCTGCTACGAGCTTTGGCGCATGCGTGTGATATTGAATAGCTGTTAACGCATCTACAATACTTCTAAATGGTAAGTCGTTTCGCACATTACTATACTTATAATTGCACGACTATACCAAAATCTTAAGGCATGAATTATCCTAATGAACGTTATCAAAGTCTAAAGAGTTCAAGACACGAGTATAGGAATGCTGTTCTTATCTCGCACCACATTATTCGTGGCAAAGATTACACAAATCACGTCGGCGACCACATAAGGCAAGGCGCAAACTGGGACCGCTGTAATTGTCCGAAAATTAGCTTCAACCGCATATAAATACGTTAAGATAATCTAGTTAAATGTTTGGTGCAAGTTATGCGGGGTAGCGACTTTATAGATAATGTTAGAAATATTGAAAAAAACATACATCTGAAATGACTTATATTTCTAAATTGATAAAGGAAATTTGATTATATTTTTTATTTTTCATATCTCTAAGTTTTACAAATTAAAGGTTTCTGTGCCTGGTTTGAGTCTGCCAGTAATACCTACCTTACACTAAAATCAGCGATGCTGTTTCATTTAAATTTATGTTTGTCACTTGGTTTATTCACACTGAACATTTTTGTCAATTATTCAAATTTAAAAAAGCAGATAGATACTTTCAGAACGTCAAATTACATCAAGGCAACGCCCTAAACGCCCACCTGTCACCGCTTCCTAGTGCTATAGCTGGGATGAATAAACGGCACAACAAACTACCCAGTAGCATAATCTGTCTCTAAATTACACACATATGCACTTACCTACCCATATTTATACCTTAACTCACCCTTTACTTAGCTTTCTTTACAATACTTTAGACGCTTATAACCTGTACCACATCGCGAGCATACGGCGGGTGGCAACTCAAATAGCGAGTAGAACTATCTAGGTGGAGGTGGGACTGTACAAGGATAAGTCAGGCCAGTGTTTTCCAATTTGAAATGGGTAAGTTGAGTGTCCAGTTAGCGGGTTAAGAACGGAATGGATCTGGCTGACGCTTTAGTAATGTGTTTTTGCTGATAATTGATTGGCAGATCGACGCCCTGATTGGCGCAGCGGCTAAGCGATAAGACTGCTGCGCTAAGGGTGGCGGATTCGATTCCCGCACGGGGTGAAAAATTGGGCGATCCACATTTGATTGTTACTAGTCTGGGGGTTTGTGTATGTGATATTTCATGTTTGCGTTTGAAGCGCAACCACGTTATAGGAGAAATTCAGAGTGTGGGGCGATGTTTAAAAAAAATGGCATAAGCAGCTAAGGCAATTTCGTTCCTTGCGTCTAAAAATTTTGCATTTGGAGACTTAAAACCTTAATAAAACTGGTGCTTTTCTGCAATGGAAAAACCAAATGAGATCATTAAACTGCATACCGGTTTAATAGTCCTAATTATTGGGTTTTTCTTTTTAATAAATTATTACAAAACTGAGCGACTGAAAACTCGGTTCCGAGTAGGTACAAGATTTTGTTTTACATACACCAGGGAATAAATGATCTTTCGGAATATTTAGAAAATATTATTCGTATTGCCTATTTGGCCTTTGCAAGGTAACACGAAACATTCAAAAATAATAGTACAAAAACATATTATAACGATTGAGTAAGTAATTTATACCAATTAGTTCGATTTCATAAATATCACACAATTTGTAAATAAATAAGCAAGTGGACAGTCTAAATAATGAATGGTCTGCATAAAGAGGCCATGTTCCTTAAATCTTAGTGCCCGCACCTCGGGGTACCGCGGCTGAAGACGCCCCACACCCGTCGACGATAGGGAGGCAACCGGAAAATATTATGTCATTGCATTGATATGATAAATATAGGTATAAAGATAATAATTATATTTGGATGGTTTTGTGGTTAAAAAGGTTTTAGACGTTAATTTAGGCAAGTAACTACAAAAATGTGACAAAGACACTGACTAGTCAATGTAGTCTGAAAGAACTAATATTGGTATAGTTAGGTATTGAAAGTTGAAAAGTAGGCCTAAAGATGTAAAGAAATTAAACAAAAAAACACATACTGATATAAATTTTGTTTTTAATACGGCGTTAATAAATAATTAATGTATCTATTATTTTGACTGAACTTGCATTTCAACCAAAAAAGCTTTCGTAACTATAAATCATAAATAAAATTTCAAAACAAGACACAAAATGAAACTATAACATATAACCCTAAAATTCTAAACATTACACTTACCTCACTATCGTCGGTCCCCGTCAACCTAACCCTTCTACTACTGACCACCACCCGAGGTCACTGGGCGGCGGGCGCCGAGGGGGTTGGTCAAGGAGTTACCAGCTCATCCCGGGTTCCAATACATTTCATATTCCGTTGACAGAGGCACAATAATAACGCGGACTCGCCCGTGTAAAAGCAAGACATAGTTGATGTACGAAGATGTATTTCTTTTCTTCTAGATAAGTCATTGGTGACCAATTTGAAGCGCAAACGCACCACATTGTTGAACGTGCCATATTCTTTTGAGATGTTCTAGTACGGTATTGTTGCATCCAATTTAGGGGCTCGTAGTTACGTAGCTACCGCGTAAATCAACTGATTTGCGAGGTTAAACTGTGCTCACCGCGGTCAGTCTTGTGATGGGTGACCGTTTCCACATGTCGAGACCCCTCCGTGCTTTGGAAGGCACGTTAAGCCGTTGGTCCTGCACCTGATCTCCCTCTGGTCGTGTCGATGTACCGTCCCATCGGACTATAAATGTGAGGAAATAGGAAGTGCACCTGTGTTTGCGCGCATACGTGTGCACTATAATATCTCCTGCGTAGTTGGCTAATCCCAATTGAGACAGGCGGTAACCGAAATTCGATCAGGAGGACATTATTACTTTTAACTACTATTCTATCCAGCAACTCTACATCCCCAAATGGCCAATAGTTAGAAATAGTTGAATTTGAAGATCCTAGGAATTTACGAGTAGCCTCGACCTTATGGGTGTCCAGCGAGAGAATGTTCTGAATTCACAAGACGATTGCCTAGCAACGGATGTCTTACATATCTGTTACCTGGGAGATTCGGAATTACTTGCTTACATTGTATCTGAATCGGTACTAAATGGAGATTATTTAGTACGCTTAGATATGGTTAAGTGTTGTTTACATAATTATTATACACATGCATAGAAAACAGTTTGTTAGCATCACATAACATTTTATTTACCGCAGCTAGAACTAAAGCTTAGTCTAAACCTTTTGGGTAATGGGGAAATTTACAGCAGCAGTGAACCACAAAAAATTCAATTATGTGGCTGTACACTGTACAGTGTACACGCCGTATGTACTTGGTAATATAACATTATTTAGGCACCAATCAGGCGCGGATCTAGCCCTCAAAAAAGGTTGTGCTCATAGCAACCCGAAAATCGGCAAAGTGCGAGTTGGAGTATGAATTCGCTGAAATGAATCGCTCAACTCGTAAATGTGTGTTTGTTTGCACATCTAGACTACTAACTACTGAATCCTTTACTTTATTTGGGCATTGATTATAATATCATCAGCTTATCGATCACTATTGACCGTGAAAGGGACGTCATACATCGTGCATCGGCACACCCATCGTGCCCACAACGGTGTATCCGCGCTTGTCAACAATATGTACATAATGTTACTAATCGAAAGTTTAGGATACATAGCCAGTATGTTTTTGGTCTCCTATCAATTAAAGCGTTTCGCGTTGTTTAATTTCATACATACTTATAAAAGTTTTATGACGTAGCAAATGGAAATCCGTGGTCTCTGCCTACCCCTCGTGGAAATAGGCGTGACTTTATGTATGTATGTATGTATGTTTTATGACTTAATTAACATCCCAATTAGCACTCTAGGTAGCCAATAACCGCTGTGTCCAGGTTGGATTCCCGAATAGGTTGTTATCGTGATAACTATATTCTGATACCTAATACATGTTGGAAATAATAAAAATAATATCTTCCTATCCTATCTTGGTAATGTGTTGTATTGAAACAGATGGACTTCGTAGCAAGGAAAAATTCTTCGACTTTTTCCTATGGGAATCAGGCGGCGATACTATGTCATTGTTATTCATATAAAAAATATTTTGTTAGAATTACCATCAGTAGGTGCGTACCTGAGGATCCGATTAGAGCAATCGCTAAGTATTGCGACCGCTGTGTTAAGTACGGGTAGCGGGATCAATCGCAACACGGGACAAATATTTATAAGATACGCAGACATTTGATCCGATTCTTAGTGGTTTATTGAAGTAAGATTCATTTCTGTCAATCGCACCAAAAGAACATCGTGGTCACTATTTTACAATCGTGTACAAGACAGGGCCTGTCAATATTTCGTACCAATTCTTAACTATAAATCAGAACCATTACATCAAACTGCATCAGAATTCTAAATTCAGACACCCCAAATAGATTCCTTAGTGCTATTGTCCGTGGCCGGCGGACTAGACTGTCCGGTGCTGTCCGGCGCTGTCCGGCGATGACCGGCCCCGCCGTCCGGTAGCCAAACCGTCTTGGCCGTGTGATTGAGTTATACAAGTGTGTGATGAATTTTGATTTCAATTTACATTCAGGAGCGTTAGTTCCTTATTCTGTTAGCCCGAAGTTTCTGTTATGTTGAAAGATTCATATTTGGTGGGATGTATTTTAGAAATTATAGTAGAGTCACGTATTTTCGTTTACGTTTATTTATGTTGATTGCCATTACACAAATTAAGTTATACTATTAAATTGATTGATTGATTTTCTCTTGTTTTACAAGTAAAGAAAATTATCTGCAAAAAATAGACGATGTTACTATTATATCTTAGTCATATTTTTACGCACTTACCGACACTGTAATTAAGTAATGTTCTGATTGTTCTTTAAGTCGGCTTGCGCAATAAAACAAACTTTTTGCAAAATTGCGCAGATTTTTGACTTCTACAATTTCTTGGTATATATCAAAACTACCAACATAACAATCATAAAACCAAAACAATCACCACCAACTTTGGAAGCAACAAAACGCAACTCCGTCTCAAGCAGCAACGCATACAGTGCTGCCAATCTAACCAAATCATTGTCACCGATAACGTTCACAGGAAGTAACTAAACGCTACCATTTGAATACCACTGTCTTTAACTCGTAATATACAGATAGATTTATTAATAACCAAGGGTGGGGCGATAGGGTGGCACCCAACTATGCCTTAGGGGACGCAGGGGGGCAAACTTGGCTAACGTAAGCTCTGTGCCGGACAGGAGTGGTCATAGCTAAGATATTTTGACCGTCAAGCAATTTCTTGGCTATGTCGGTCGCTACAGGATGCTGCAAGATATTGTTACATCGGTTATTTTAACGTTATAATTAATACTGTGATAATATGGTCAGGTTTTGTTAGGCTGTTGTTTGATATTTTAGGTGTTTGGTAATTATTGTGTGGTAATTCAAAATCTTTAGTTTAAGGAATAGCCCAGTGATCCACAGCCTTAAAAATACGTAAGTAAAACCTGGCATAGGAAATAGTATTATTTAAAAGTTTAATGAAAGATATAATGTTACTTAAAATTAAGCTTACATACAAAATATTATCATAATATAAATTATGCTTTCTTCTCATGTAAATTATTGCGGTACTCAACCAACAACTTAAATAAAGTGTAAGAGTCCATCTATGCCACTGTGTAAGTAACAATTTGACAATACAATCAAACTACAGTAAATTATAATTTAGAGTTTACACAGTCTCTGTATCAGTTGCCTTTCAGTACGTTAATATATTTTATACAGCACAAAACAAAATAATTACGTCCTAACTTACAACAGCCTGTACAACATTACGGGCCACCAAAGACCGTTGAATACGATTGTAGCTACAAACGTCTGTGTATGCGATGATATTAAATTCCATCTGACCGGGGCTCTGCTAATTTATATTATGCTAATTTGGTATTACCCTTATGTTCGTACGTTAGATGGTAAGTTCTCACTGAATTGTGGCGCTGAATTGCTTAATTACCTTCTTGATTTTCTGTGTTTGAGTTAGTTTTAACATTATTGTGCTGGTGAAATATTGTTTTTATTTTCAAATATCCTCGCATGTTTAAAGACTAAATGAGATGATAGGATCTGTCACCCCTCTGGGCAATAGGCGTAACTTTATAAAATTACGGGGTTTTTTTTGTAGTTAGTATCTACATTCTACATATTATATTTTGATCAATAACTGGGTACTTTATCATTGATTTAATTTAGCAAGGCATGTAAAATGGAAGTCAAGTTGATGTTTGGTGCAAAGCTGTTTTACTTCTTATCTAAAATTTCAATCTATTATGCAAAAAATTTGGTATGGAGGTAGCTGACACCCTGGATAATATGGTATGGATAACATAGGCTAGGTTTTTATCCTGAAAATATGAAGCGGGTAACACCGCGAGGCGCAGCTAGTTTACAATAAATTACCAAATTAAAATCAAATTCTAAGTATTTTTTCCCAAGAAAATGTCCCGTAAAGGAATACAAAGTATTCAATACACATTTGTTTTTCAATTCCCTTGCCATTCGAAACATGTTTACTTGACTTTCAGAACTAAGTTACAGTAGAAAGCCGGTCTAAGTTTCCCCGGACACACGCTAGCATACAGCTTAAGATCCCGTACTTAAAACTTGAACAGGGCATTTAGGACACTTGACTGATCGGCACCAACTTAACCTTAAATTAAGTAATTTGTACACTTAACTACAGTTTGGAGATTCTTACTTACACTGTTTAAGTTGTTTGTAGAGTTGAGAAGGTTTAGATGTGCTGTAGGTTTGATTAGACCTCCATTTACCGACAATATTGAAAGACCTATCTAAGCATAGATTTGGTCTTTTATCACATATTTGTATGAGTGTCATTCAAATATACATGTGCTTCTAAAAGGTGTGCAAAGGAGGATTTGTAAAGAGAGTTTTATGCTATTGACGGTAACATGTCCTACGTAAATGGGGATGGGTTTGATCGAACTCGAACAGGACAAATGTTAATGATCCCTAGATTTCGATTCAAAGTCGGGACATACGTTACAATGTTTTAAATATGGATAGCCATCCATGACACAGAGAATCTCCCAAAACTCTGCCCAAAGACAACGTGTATATCCTAAGTAATCCATTTATTTTTGCCACACATAATACCTTTAGATACAAAACTATATGTGTGGCAAGGGATCCAGCTCAGTGTATGGGCACGGCACTGATTTTCGGCTGATCCCTGCCATTAGAGCAACAAACATGTAATCCTAGCCCAGGTCCTATCTATCGCGGTTGCTAAGTCTACATCCAGAGTCAATTTGGGCAAGACTGATAGCTAGGCCGGCCTCGAGTGGGCCTCACTAATGACTTTCACTTCTACCGGCTTCAGGTGCCAATTGCTCGTTACCGATCATCCGTTTTATATGTATTTGTTATATAGGATGGCCATTGTGATAGGTCTTAATTATTATTGATAGGTACTTATTAAAGGAGCTTTGAAAGTTAAGCAAGTTAAGAAGTCTTGAAGGCTAAAAGATGACTGAAAGAGTGATGAATATAACGATGAATAGACATAAAAGCAGAAGAAAGCTGCAGAAGAGAATAATTATGTAAAAGATAATGTTATGGGCAAGAAGATATGAGTGCCGAGTGTGAAGAGAGTGACTGCTAGGTTGAAATTACGGGTACAAAGTCATCACTAGATGATGATAATGATGATTGTCATCATCATCATGATGATTGTACTCATGGCATTAATAATGTCCTCCTGACCGAATTTCGGTCACGGCGGCCTGTCTCAGCTGAGACTAGCCATCTGCGCAGGAGATATTATAGTGCACAAGTATGCGCGCAGACACAGGTGCACTCCCTATTCCCTCACTCTCATAATCCGATGGGACGGTAGACCGACACGACCGGAGAGAGATCAGGCGCAGGACCAACGGCTTAACGTGCCTTCTGAAGCACGGTGGGGTCTCGACCTGTGAAAACGGTCACCCATCACAAGACTGACCGCGGCGAGCACGGCTTAACCTCGCAGATCGACTGATCTGCCGGGTAGCCGCATAGCTACGAGCCCCACAATTAATTAGGCATTAATACCAAGTAATTGGAACCATAGCTGGGAAATGGTGATGATGTCGTATTAAATACACATAAAATCTCACTTGTTCTCCAAAACATCGCCCCACACTTGGAATTTCTCCTGTATCGTGGGTGCGTTTCACAAACATGAAATATCACATACACAAACACCCAGACTCGGGGCAAACATCTGTGGATCGCCCATTTTTTTATCCCGTGCGGGAATCGAACCCGCAACCCCTAGCGCAGCAGTCCAATTGCTTGTCCACTGCGCCAATCAGGTCGTCTTTTTTATGTATTCATCAAATTTATTCATGCTTGTCGTGTCTTTTCTTTGGATTAATCCTTATTCCTAAACCGTAGCGTTGCCTAGTGGTGGGCTTGTCCCAAAAACCCTTAATTCTAGCATTCTAGTACCATCAATAGTTCTAAGCAAAATTTTATGTGAAAATGACGAGACCTTAATCCTCTTTCGATAAAGCTACACGCGAGATACAAGATGCTAGTTACCATAGCATTCTGCGAGTGAGTCGGGCCGTATAATTCGTTTATTGTTATTTTAATTCGCGCAGAATCGTGGCGTTTCGACTCGTTACTGCTATGACTTATGGTAGTTTGTTTGACTAAGAATGGATAGGTGTCCGAAATATACTCAACTATCATTTATTTTTTATATTATAACAGTAAGAAGGTATTGCATGACGTGCATGTTGAATTGATCAAAAACTTCTTTAAATTCTTTCTTCTTGTATTCTGTTTCTTCGTTTGGGGGTTTGTCTTGTATGGGAATCCAACGCGGATAGTCTAATAACTGACCTACTGGATAAAAAAAACGATTTTTTGCAAACATTTTCACAAACTAACAATAAGTAAAGATTTTAAAAAGTATTTTTTTACTCAGTGTTCGTATAAGTAATCAGTACTGTAATTAAGAGTAAAATCGTCAATTTTCTGACAAAATATGTTATTCTTATAGAACAGTAAAAAAAGCTATAAAATAATGAGGGGAACGTATTATGAGGCAGCTTTGTAAGTGCTCCGCGGGAACCGACACATCGCGCGCTCATTATTTCTATCTATAGTCTTGTCCAAACTTAGTATTATCTTAAACATATTAATACTATTAATTATATTTTGTTAATTTACATTAAAACAAATGTTATAATAAAAGTTGTTTGGTATGTGTTTGTAATTTTGTTATATTTTTGTTAATTACTAAGAAAATTTTAAACTATGTATGTATGTCTGTAACATGAGTAAACTTGCCGGAATTAAACCTTTATTATAATTATAATGATGACGGTGGCGTAATTTAATTTCAACACAAAAAATAACAATGCAATAGCATAGCATGTTTGGTTTTTCACACGGGTTTAAATTTGCAGCCTACTTATACAACTAATGCATATATGTATATGTAAAAGGAACTATAGAAACTAATATTATTGTAATCTAGGTCATTATAATTTTGGAAAATGGGTTTACAAGGTATAACTTTTAAACATCATAATAACTACTAATTAATAATTTAATTTACTCAAAGGTGTGATATAAGACAACTCAATTCTGAGTAAAGCTCGGTACTGTACATCCAATTATATTGTTAATGTGTTGAACCAATTATACATATATGTTTTGTGTACAATAAAAAATTAAGATTAAATGTACTACACTATGAATAAAACACAGACGGTCTATGAAACTAGCCTTTTTAAGCTCAATGTCAGATCTGCAGAACACGAATTTCACAATATTTGTGCAGGGCTATTTAATAGGTGTTTACCTGAATCATACTTTAACATTAAAGCTGTTATGATTATCTACCGCACTTTGTAATGTTGGCTACTTTTAGCCTTAGATACAGGGTATTTTCTCTTGCTGTGTTACTGTATTTTTATTTCTATGCCGCGAGGAATAGAAAGAAAGATACACCTTACAAATAATATTAGAGGAAGTGTGGAAATGTTAAAAATGATGCTCAGCTTGTATGATAGAAAAAATTGGCTATGCGTACATAAACGCATCTCATTCCATGCTGACGTCAGGATTGAATCTGATCCTAATTCAGCCACGTGAGATGTAAATGCCATTTAGTTTCTTATTTCCTTCGTGAGAGTTAATATTAAACGACACTGACTTTTGACCCTAGGCTTGCTGTGCGGCAGTTGTAGCACTAATTGCCTTGTTTTTGGAATTTATGTTTGAGAGATTGGGGATCTGTAATTGTATAGATTCTACTTACCCTCTTACTTATAAACGATGCTGGAATGTGTTTTAAGTTAACCACCCTTTGAGTTTGTTGATATTTCTATTTTTTGATATGCAAACGATAGTGATAGGTATAATTTAATTAATTGGACAATACTGACAATTATCATAAGTAAGGGAGTCAGCGGTACCAGTAATAATTATCCCAGTAATGAATTTACAGAATGACCTAATCGTAATTTTCATGAAGACAGGAATCTAAAAACCAGATACTGTGTAAATTTTAGCGCAAACAGAACCAATTCAGTTCTGAACGTCCAAAACCCATACTTAGACGCACAATCTCTTAACCAAATCAGAATCATTGTCATATAAAACAACATCCCCTGTCCAATCATTACGGACAATTTTCTCAAGCTTACATTTCTGCAAACGCCCGCATCACGACGTCGGGTCGTCGTGCAAATGGACCTCTATTTCTTGAGCATTGCTCTAAATCACGAGTGGGATGGGCGTATCAAGATCGCTCGGTCGACGGTCCTACGATGTGCGTTGGATTATTCTGTAAATAATCGTCGGTTCAATTATTTGCTTTGATTAGCTTGCAAATTGCAATAGACGAAATAAAAATTTTAAAAATCGTTTTCAACTGTTTAATTAAGAAGTAAGAATATGCGATTAATGTAATCGTGTATTGAGTGATCTAATAAAATTAAGCCGTGGTGCAATGGACTGTTAAAACAATGATGTATAAATTCGGACTTAAAAGGCTTTACACACATGACAGTGGTTGCATTTCAAGGTAATAAAATTATTTAAGCATGAAGCAGCATAAGTCTCTCTGAAAACCAGTGACAGGAAAATAATGGAAAAATTACATAATTTAATTATTTATGTAAATAACCTGCAAACAATCTTAATACATCTTAACACTTCAAAAATTAAAACTAGTAAACTGAAGTTATCTGCAAAGGTAATAATGTTTTGTAAGAATGTATTATATCAAAAATACTTTTAGCAAAAACGCAAATATTACGATCATTACTTAGTCTTAATGAACACTATAACAGTAACTTTTTAAACCCAGACAAAATTTTAGTTTTAGAAATTGTCACATTATCAAACTTTCAGAATAAGGCTCTAAGTAAGTCATTGTGGATTACCACAATGTATTGCGTTTGGCAAACTGTGCTTTAGCAGTTGTTCTGCACGTATTACCTGGGTAATTATGTAAATTAGCAAAAATCCTTAGACAAAATACAAATAAAGATAATAATATAATTGTTAAGAAAGTCTTGAACAATTTAATGTATGGAGTGGCTTCATTAACATTGGAGATAAAAATGATCAAAAATAAGAAGAAAACTCAATAAAAGCCTTAAAAATCATGGACTCCATAAAATATTGCCAATTAATTAGACCATCATTAACAAAAAACGCAACAAGGAACAATACAGAATCAATTTGATCAGAAACAAACAAGACGGACATATAATCACACGCCGACCCGTAACCTCTTAAACAACCAGAGCCAACATCGGTACGGAATGTAAACAGCGGACCATCTCCTGAGGCGCCATCTATAATTTTCTAACAATGCTCCGAACATGTCCAAAATAAGTAGACCTGTCCAAAAAACCCGTACACCTCCTGTCACACCCTATTTAATCCAAGCCGCGGGGAGGAAGAAAGTTCTGATTATACTAGTCTCAAAATACACGCTCGATCGATCTAGGATCTATCCGTGGATATTGCATATTTATCAACCTTTGACACGGGTAACAACGTGGAAGTAACATCTTCATGGGCAAAAAGGATACAAAACAAACATGTTTAGAGGTGTTTGAACTTGTCCGGCGTATGGGAAAGGATGTGCACTATACGATGCATGTAGGTTTTTTAGGTCGGGTTTAGATGCGCTATTAAAATCTAAGGATGCGTGTTTGATTAACGACAAAGGATTAATAAGATTGACGTAATTAAGTTTATCTTTAACAGTTCTAGTTTCATATGCCATTGGTTTATTTGTTTTATTAAGTTCATTATCGATTAATTTATCTAATGAATCTTATTGCGCTTGTAAAATAGAGGCGAGTATATCTCATTTGTTTACACTTAGCTAAGAAGATGAATGAGTATTATTAGGAAAATGCGCAATATTTGTTTGCTTCAGCAACATCTTTCACTCGATTATCGTCTTGGGAGTCAAGTATGTCATGTCGTATAATGTATAACCTCGAGTTCCTTTTTTATATCTTCAAAATAATATTAATCTTTATTGTATTCAGATATTGATGATAGGCTACCAAAACTGTTAAACAATTTTGGGTTTATGGTAATTTGTTTAATTTGAAAATTGAATCCTAGATACTTATTGGTCAAAAAGATTCCTATAAAGTTGAATATTGTTTATCAAATCATTGAGGAATTATGCTAATCGTTCTCAGAATATAAACTAGTAGGTATAGTACAAGTAATACGACAGATTGGGCGAAACAATCTACCAAGGTATGCAAAACCAAAAGCAGGTACGTACGGAATCGTTAATTTAGAGAATATTCATTACAAAGGAAAAAGTGAAGGGTTCGCCAAGTCTCGTGTGACATAATACAACAGCAATTGATAATAAACAATAACTTCTTAGTGAGACTGACTACCCAGAGACTGCTTTAAATGTTATCACCTAGTGGTATTCATGAAAATATGAGTGCGACTATCTGTTGGTTAGGATTAGATGATTAATTTTGATGGTTTGTGGTGGGTGTCGGTACGTGGTAATGGTAAAAATATAAATTCCCTCAGCAGAAAAAAAAAACAAAATATATAAGCAAAATGTAGAATTATCAAAGGATAAATTAGTACTTATGCCAGTTTACTTCATCTAGTATAGTAGGCACATCACGCATTGGCCAGTAAGTGGTATTGCCCAAGCCTGTTTGATATTCGAACGTGACATGGCCGTGCCCACGGACCAATTTGCTGTAATCGCACTACAGCCATTACAGATTAACCATTTTACATTACAATTCTGGGAACTGGTGATTTTTAAGTTCTGTATTTAATCAGTCGTGGTTGTGATTAAATAGGAATTGGTAGTCAAACGGTGGGTGGAATTTTGGCAAATTGATTTTTCGTGATTAGTTTTTAGAAGGATAAAAGTACTAGCTAGGTTTCTGAATAATAAATGATGAAATAAATGTTATTTCCCGAAAGCAGTACCTAAATAGAGGTATTTATAAAACATGACGTATCATGAAACTTACTGCATAATTCTTCATATTGCTAATTTTGTCGATACTCCTGATGGCATTAAAATCCAGCCATTCCTTTTTCAGTTTGGTTCACACATTGCCAATGATGAAAAAGTCGGAAAAAGTCAATTTACATGGGTCAAAATGTAAAAAAAAAGTCAATAACACTAAATCTTGATACTGGTTCTTAATAATCACAATGATGAAGATAAAACTAATAAAATGTATTAAATTAATACTGACCAGTTAAAAAAAAGGCCCTTTATTCTAAACATACGAGTAATAAAAACAAATTCAATTTTAACAAGCGCCGTAATTACATACAGTAATGACGTATAATAGAGGAAACGATCCGTAGTATGTAAATATAAAATGAACGCTGTTATGGACTATTGCGAGATAGGAAATACAAAATATATTATTGTCTTATGATTGTTCAGAACAAATGTTATGCATAAATTGGGTTACAAAATAAAATTACAATGTTATGCTTTTAATTTTTTTTTTTTTTTAAAAAAAACGTCGCCCCACACTAGGAATTTCTCCTGTATCGTGGGTGCGTTTCACAAACATGAAATATCACATACACAAACACCCAGACTCGGGACAATCAAATGTGGATCGCACAAATTTTTGCCCCGTGCGGGAATCGAACCCGCAACCCTTAGCGCAGCAGTCTAATCGCTTAGCCACTGCGCCAATCAGGTCGTCTAATAATAATTTTTATAATTATATTTAAAGGCAGTTCATATTATATTAAGAATCTTGTCTATTCCCATTTTCTTGAAAAATTGCTGCTCTTTAATACATTTTAAAATATCAATTAACTTCAATGCAAGGAAACATAGACATTATGTAAATATTTTGGGTATGATTTTCATGACAAAAAAGCTTATTTTATTATAATAAACGTGTCTTAAAAATATTTTTAAAGTAAAGGCAGATATCTAAGTTTCCTTTTGTGTGATAAGTTACATAATTCGATTAAGCAATGGCTTTAATAAAAAATACAGTAGGTTTATTTCGTTGTATTTTTACAAGTTTGTACAAAACTGCCACTCACAAGCGCAAAAATGTATGCTCAATCCAAATATTGACTGGTTGGTTCTTTTATCCACATTTCTAAAAAAGTCGATTGCTTCACGTCGTTCCAAACCATTTTGTTAAGACCTCCATAAGCTTCATCGTTACTTGTGTCTTGTTCTTGATTTAGTAACATGTTAAGATGATATGAGGGTTCATAAAATACTTGTATCTCTGTCCTATTGTTTTGAGATCTCATTCGTGGTTCGCAGACGATTTCATTATCATTATAAGGTAATCATCATCATGTTTGTTTGTATGTGATATGGGAATGCGTCGTTAGTCACTTGTATCGACGTTACGTATCTGATGTAACCTCTTTAGATTGTTTACTTACTACACTCAATTAGGTTTGATTTAGTTCCCTTGATTGTTTTATATTTCGAGCGACAGAAGTTTCTTTTTATTTCCCATTTCTAATTAATTTAATGATATTATTATTTATGATGTCTTAAAGTCCTAAATGCGTATTTTTAAATTTATATACTTAAATGACTTGGTGTAATTTTAGCATGTTGCCCGTGCTAAGCTTGAATCTTAAAAGATAAAGGAAATTTGAAAATTGATATACATTAGCGGGACTTGAACTTAGCTAACACAATACATCATGAATTTATTAACTAATTGTATTATTGTATTGTATTATTATATTTAATAGCCTCGACCAAGACCTGGAAAAAATTGTGTCGGCCAAACAGGGCGGCATTATTGGTGAATGACATTGTTGCATCATGAAATCAGTGAAATCTGGATGAGGCTGGCCCAAAACATGGACTGGCACTAGAAAAGAGTGTGGGTGAAAACGGGCTTGGGGCAGCTATTGTTGTTCAAACTTTAAACTTAATAAGCTTATTCTCTTCTGACCGTCTTCTTAATATTTATTTTTACTCTCTTTTAAAATGGCCTGACTTCACAGCCCAATATTAGAGTTCATAAGGTCTATGTTCTGATTTCGTAAGCTCATATTCAACATTAGCATATTATCGTGTGTGTTCAACGTTATCGCTTCAAAGATCTTTACTTATCTCGTTTCAATCGCTGTATGATTACTGTGTGGCGTGTGTGCTTGTAATTTTTGGTAATTTACGTAATCAGTTCAGAAGTGGTTCGGATACATTTTATTACAATTAATGGCCATGTATTGAGGTCGTGGAATCGAATTAGAGCGTTTTAGGATTCGTTAGAGTTAGCATGCGATGGATTTTTGTTGGTTACGTTAAAACTGTTAGAAGTTAGGGATTTTTATTGGACATGGTAAAATCTAGGTGGGTCTTTTATTAAACTGAATGGCATTGTTCGCAAGAAACCTTACCAAGAAGATGAGCGAAGGATGACTAATAACATTATTAACCTAATAAATCTCTTTTTGCGATAACCAATTCAGTTTCCCATATTGGAAAATTTTGGCGATCCTTATTTTATAAAGAGCTTTGAAAACCGATCTTCCCAAACAAGTCCCAGAAAAACTCTAACTAACCTCTTTTTAAACTTTACCAGCATCATCTAAAATCCCAGCTCTACCAATATTTCCCGTCAGAATCTGCGTCTAGTCTTTCAAGAAACCAAGAAGGCATGACGTGGAAGTCTGTCGTCGGTAATTATAACGTTCCGAGATACCGTTACTGCCACCCCTCGTTAGGGGGTAGTCGTTAAGAGGTGGGTGCTGCATTTTTACAAATTGATACAAATTATTTGAGCGGGCACCCGCTTTGTTCCAACGACGCTTGTTACGACTGTGAAACGGCATTTTATTATTTTCTTACGGTTGCCGCGTACTTGGCTGTAGAGACGTGGTTTGTTGCGTTTTAGTTTGTGTATGTGAAAGTACTAGTCTGTTATCATGTTTTATTGAGAACAGTTTTAAATAATTATGATATTTTATCAAAAATAATTTTTACAGCTTTCTTGGGCATTTTTAGGTTAGTGTTTTTTATTTCTTTTCTTTACGATATTAGGCATTTCTTAAACTTTATATATCATTCTCTTGATTTTCAATCTAAATGAAAACCTTTGATTCCATATTTGAATCTTAAATAAATTATTGATTAATATTGAAATAATTAGTTTAATTACGGTTTCTTATATTTCGATTGGCAAATTTTGCCGGTCCTTCAAAGAAGTGTAATATTTAGTCTAATATCTTCTAGGATATAATCCCATTTACTTACGATTATAACAGTTTATTTATACTCGAGCGTTTTCACGAATACTGAAGAGTCGCTCGGAGATTTTCCTCGCTAAGTATGCGCCGCGCCTGCCCTCTCATTCCTCAGACCGAGTCCGAAACATCTTATTCGCGCCCTCATAAAAGTAACTGCTTTGGCTCGTTTTTATTTCTACCTCTGTACCTGTACGGCCACAGTATTTTAATAAACCGACTCCAACCCCAAGCGATATGCAACCTAAATACGAAACAATAGAATTCATTTTTCGGTGTTAACCCCAAAAATCATGTCTTGCCCACTTATATCTAGGACAAGACGATTCTGAAGGACACGAAGAATTTCAATTACTTTATTATGTTGTAATATATTTTTATTTGAGAAACATGATGAAAATCAGTTCAGGTATGCAGTTAACAAATTATGTGTAGGTAATTGTAATTTTTTTCTTTGATGACAGTTGTCTTAGAAGCGGCATTCAGAATTTACGTCGTAATTTTATGTTTTGTGACTTATTTGAATTTTAGTCATTGGTAAATTTTAGTTAATAATATGAATTTGTCTATAACTATAAAACTAAAAATACTTCAGGGGTTTGTGGTTAAAAGACAGAGAAGTTCTATAGATCAAAGTTTAGCTACCCATCCAGTCCTTAGGTGGGTGACTTTTGTACTTTCCACGTTAAGCCGACGGCTCTTACTGTCATGCGTGGATCTTTGACAATCGATACGAGTAAAAAAAAGCCCGAAAGTCTATTATCCAGTCTTATCATGGGATGCCATATCACCAAGTACCTGGGTGGTGAAGGTATGATCGTCTTATAGGCAGTTGCTCCATCTAGAATACTGATGTCCAGCCCTCTTACCATAAATCTTACAGCAGAACATTTCCCGTTGTGGAAGCGAGACGCCACACTACACTGCACGTACCAGAGTTTCGTATCCCCAAACGAAAATTTCCTGCTTCATGAAAATGAAAAGGGTTCATGGTAAAGGTCCTGTATCTGGTTACACTAGGAGTCGACCACAATATAATTGAAATAAAGCTAAGCAGATGATGGTACAGGAAATTCTACGTATTTATTTTTCACCTAAATATTAACATGCACATTGGGTGTACTATGGCTATGTGATTTACTGTTCAGCTAAGTGTGCTGGTTCGATGCCCGCAAGTGATAAAATACTTGTATGCTGTTCAAATTTTGTTATAATTTGTTATTTTGAAAAATATTATTTTTATTTTATGTCTAAAATATAGAAACGTTTAACGCAAAAATAAATAAAATAAACCCTTTTGGTTAGTACCTTCTTACTACAAACTTGTTATTTAAAGTATCATTGATACCGGATATTTGAATGGAAAATGAATGCAGGAAGAATACTACTCATAGTACATTTTAAATAGTCTGAAGTTGACAGCTTTTATGAGTGAAAAAGCAATTATCCACACTGATATCTATTAAGAATTAGCTATAAAATAAACATTTGCAAGCCCACAAAACATAAGAAAATGAAACCAAAAATAATAAATTCTTAACAGGCAATTAATTACTCTTTAACGAAAAAAGTCCTGTCAACAAAAAAGGTTCCAATACATTTTCCGCGACCAATTCAAAGACTTACTCGCAGAAATTATAATGGCGGCTCGTTAAGAAATCCGGATTAAAGAGTTGAAGGGAAAAAAAGGTAAATGTCGCCGTAAGTCCGAGCCGCAAAATTCTTAAACGCAGTCCTTGGAAATGGGATGATTACTTCATCAAAACACACTTTAAACGTGTTACGTAAATCTAGTACCACTCGCCCCCTGCCTCCCCTCAAAGGGTGTGCTGGCGAGTGAGGGGGCAGGGGGAAAGTCACCCCAGGAAATGGGGGGTAAGACGATATGGGCGAACGTGAGCGCCGTCAAGAAAACCTTGATTGCTTTTTTAATTAGTTTTTTTTTCATTCCCCCTTTTTCGCATCCCGGCGATCGTGCAAGAAATATGTATTCAAGTTTTTTATGTGTGTGTTTTATATATTACTTATCAATTACGTGCTATATCAATGATGTTATGTTTTTTAGACGGCTCATTTACCTAGGCGTTCCTAATATTCATTTGTTTTTTTTCTTGCTGTAGGTGTTAACGACTATTCTAGCTGTCGCAGAAAAGAGGAATACCAACTGAGAGGTTTTGTATTCTATTCGAAGTTTTGACATAGAATCGCTGGATTTTATTATTTTATTTACAGAAACAGGCTAGGGACTAGTGATAGAATTGTGGTCAATATGACATATTAGATAAATAGTAGTTTAGATCTATGACCTACTTACGTTTCGTGGCAAAATGGTGTGTGTAGATAAATATTACTTACTGCCTTTAAAAGTAAACTGGACCTACATTATTAGTCACTAAAATAAAACTTAACTTAGTTACAAATATAATAAATAAACTTAACGAGGCCCTGTTTACCAATATAAACTAATAGCAACACTTTCTTTGAAGCCAAGAAAATGTGTGACAAGAAAATAATCAAAGTGCAAAACAAAATCGTCCGCCCCATAATCAATTTAAAATTATTATCCGTTTTCCCCCATCAACAGTGTAAAATCAAGAGCGTAAAAACGTCGAGGAATGTCCATTAGTCGTTCATAATATCGTCGCCATAATGAGGGGCGAGTGGGATAAATCAGAACACTGGGAAACCATGACCGTTCCGTCACGTACCAGCTCAGCCATTTCAAGCATATTTAATGCAGTACTGAGTGCTCCGTACGAAAAATATATTAATTAATTTCGTTTGGCGCTCGACGATTAGAAATGGATTTCATGTTACTTTTGATGATCACTTTTATTTCTATCGAGCAGTCTTTAAGTAATTTTATAAGGATAAATATAGTGTTTATCAGTTCGGCACACGACTTTGCCACGTAACCAGCTCGTATTATAATATAATATAACGTATGGAGTTCGAAACGAGTCGGGCATTCCCGAATACACACGTGAGTAAAACTAGCGTATATAGTAAATAGTTTTTATTAGATTTGTAAGAAGGTAATAAATACATTGCATTGTGCCGATATAAAAACCTGTTTTACCGGTGTACATTCTTATCCATCTTACAGCTAATTGCAGTTATACGTATATTGCCCGCGATTTGAATTATTTTGTGGAATCACATAAAGATGTTTTTTGTCCCGCAAAAATTTATTAAGTGTATGTATATATAACATCCGTAGTTATAGTTATACAATCAGCAGGGCTCCTGGTTTTAAACCATGTCCCATAACAAATCCGTTGTGTGTTTGAGTACAGTATTCCAAACAGTACAGGGTCTGTTTGGAATACTGGACTATGATTTAGGATATTGGATCTGAAAAAAATCACAAAAACTGTGAGATAGATCCTCGTCTTATATGCCAAAATTCTCGTAAATCTAAGCCCGCTACGAGTATCAACATTTTATATAGATGCCATTCGGAGATTTACATATCCCTTGACAGAAAAAAGCTTGAGCTTAAGGCGTAAGACGTGACCCAATAAAATTCTGCTCCTCGTATTTAGAGGAAAATAAATTAAGAATTCATTTTAGTCCTGTATGTTGTACACATACAAACGGGTGTATACAAAACACACGCACACAGCGGTAGAGTTTTAAGTCTCGAGGCGTCCCCACTAATTTATACGTTCTTTCGCTTTCATTATAATTATTATTCTTGGCAATTTATTTTCGCACACGAGGGGGCAGTGTCTCCCCGTAGGGAGGCTGGGGTGGACTTCTTACAAATTCCCGTTTTTCGGTGGAACTTAACGCACCCTTTTCTTGGCCCTTTTTGTTTTTCATTACATTAACTTTTGAGATGGGGATAATGTGTTGTTAGTGTGTGAGTGTAATTTTTGCGCGTAATGAAAGGTTAGCTTTTATCCTGTATCAGGTTTCACGCTCGTAGTACTCTTCTATTTATACGACATCTTACGTCATAGTACAAAAATAGTTACTAGTCACCCAGTAGAGTTTCAGTAGATGTGGAATTTTCTGAACTTTGAGCACTTCTTTAACTTCCAAAGTTTGTAAGTCAGAGTTCAAGGAGAGCTGCACGATACGAAAAAAAACTTTTGATCAAGTAAGAAACATGCATAACACCTTAACTACCCCGACGACTCTCCCCAATTCCACTCGAAACTTTAAAGTACACAATTTACGTTCACATGCACGGAAAACGACGAAGAACTTCTACAAAACAAAAGCGATTACTACAGACTTCGACTACTCGAAAACAAAACGCAATTTTCTCTTAAGAAAATGAGGGAACTCTTTCTCCCCATTGAAAAATCATCAACACCCACCGCGTATGTACCCGCCGACCACCCTCATCTGGGAGGGGGGGAAGATCTACGCCGCCGACTTGCGTACGCTTTAATTAAAAATAAAACATAAGAACGATGTAACTGGATGAGCCGAGGAGCGAAGGAAAAATGAAAGAGAAAGCCGTCCACCCCCCCTCCTGGAAGGAGTGAGGAGAGGGGACGGGAAACCGCGTGGAAGTCAGTCGCAGAGCGACCGCCGGGGGGAGCGGACCTCCCTCCGCATGCTGCTGTGTCACAACGGAATGACATCACTTTTCTTGTCGCTAATGAAGAGAACGTCTTGGATGGTTGCCTTTTTACTCGCCAAAGGCTTTTATTCAAACCATGCGTTTTTAGCCTCCACTAATTTATTTAATTAGCTTTCTGCCTTCGTCCCTTTCAGAGCAAAGTTTGACAATAATCCTTGGACTCTTTAGAGTATGTAAAGATTTTTTTTGCATTTCTTAAGCAATGATTCAAATTTATTCTGCAAGGAAATCCTTATGAGACTCAATTTAAATAATTCACATCTCATAAATAATATCGTGAGTTGCGACATACGAATGCACAGCGAACGGGATGTCTTAACAAAACAAAACGTCCAAGTCGCAGTCTAGACATTTTAATTTTCCTATCTTTACGTTTCGCGGCATCGACAGATCAGACTCTTTCATTAGTCCCCTGCACATGTGGGAGGAAATCTTTGATGTAGACGTCGTTAGTGGCGCGAACGATAAGAGCATTACAGTTCAATGTGCATTGAATATTGTACCACGTCATTATTTCGTTTGAGATTTTTCTTTAAATAGAAAATGTGGAGTTCCATTTCGGTCCTTTGACATGTTGGTTTTGTGATTAATCTACTGTTAATAGGCACTTGTTTCTAGTCTTTTGTTATTGTATTTATGTTATTATCGCAGTTGAAAGATTTAAGTTTACAAACAAAGGCTTGTGTTGGATTCAGTTAAGGGATATTATTGTTTTCAAAATACAATCACATTAATAGTATTCAATTGTTTTAGTAAATTGCATTAAACGGTAGGTATTTTATTTGAAAGAACAGTAAAAAAACTCGAACAACTTGCAACATAAGGGAACGCAAACAAACAATAAGGAATCTGAAAACAAAACAGAATCAGCAAACATCTCAATAAAAACCAGATGTGTACCCTCTCCGCATACGCTCTCACACTTATTCAAACGTAACTCGGTTGCGGTACACTCTCATTCAATTTTCTAACCCATTTAAGTCGCAGACGAACTGCTTGCACCAAAAAAAAGAATAATTCCTCGACATTCCCAACCGTAGATTTTCCACGATATAATTTCATAAGCAGTCGGCGTATGTTCGTTTTGCCCCATTTTCCCCTTTTGAATTGATTAGGTCGGGTTCATATCGAGTTATGAATGGAGTTCAGATGTTTTAGTTTTCTTTTTTTATTTCGTGCTACCAGTGAATCGGTTCTTCAATATTTATTGATGAATATTAGTCAAAAACGTCGATATTTTCTATTTATGACTCAAGTACGTTCTAATTTTGATTTGAAAGCTTTGGTTTTTTGTTAAATAAATTAAGTGGGTGTATAGGATGTATGCTTTAGAAATTCAAATGTTAAAGGATAAATTGGTACCTACTGAGTACCTACTCATAGAATTCTGAATGTTGCAAATACTTTTATTCACCAGCAACCTGAACTAGCTGTGATTAACTTGGTTTAGTTTTCGACTACCTAATTGTTTATTTATCGAAACAAACCGAACAGGCTTATCATGATAAAAAAAAGTGCTTTTATTGTCATTGGCAGTTAAGAGAAGTTACTTAATAATATCTATTAGAAGTAAGTAAAAGCTTTAATTAATTCCTTTTGCTAGTTATTATGAAAAAATGCTGTTTTAATTGAAAGTTTTAATATTATGCTTTAAAAAGGAGTTTCTTATTGTTAAGTAGGTATTACAATTTTATTCACCTCCACTCCAGCGATCCAGCAACTTTTATACATTTAAAAATCTAGTACCGCATCATTTGAATATAACTATAACACTTAAAATATATTATTCATAAGATTGTTTAAGAAAACCGCGAGGGTGCCAGCATTAAGCTTAGCTAGGCCTGCTTAATGATCCAATTCCTGTCATGTTCAGGAAAGGGTTTACCCCCTAAAAAACTTGAAACAAACGCCGCAAAAACCGAAGACGTTCTCTCTATCGCACCACCCTGAGGGGAGGTTGGGGCAAAACCACCCACAAGGAGGTACGTTGAATAATTATAAAAGAAATAAGATAGACATTGACTTCGCCACGTCAGCCCGTAGATGAATAATAATGGATTTTTGTTTACGTGTGTATCGCCTTTATGAGTCGTTATAAGCTTTTATGGACTGAAATATTGTTGCCTGAATAAATAGGTTGTTAAAGTACGTAACAGATTTAACGATTTTACAGCCTTTGATATTAGCGTCGAGATAAAAATGTATTATGAATTTAGATATGACTTGAATTTGTGATACATATTTTTGTAACAACATTTTGTTTTGTTTTCGTTGATCAAAGACAGTGGAAAGTAAGTAAGCTTACATTATATTCGATTAAATATTATGTTAAGCGATCCTTTGTTTTAACGACTAGCACTTATTTATTAGATACAAAAGTACATTCAATCGATTTATATTATTTTTGTGGGTATGGATAAAAGAGGGAAGTTTATTCTGATACGAAAAATAAAGATGTATTTTCAGATTAATGCCGAGAAAAATTTGGCAGTGTGAATAGCTTTATGAATAAAACCCTTTTTCATTATGAAAATGTGTCAACAATTAAAGTAAAATTCCAAATGTGTATACTTGAATGGCACTAATTAGGTGATAATAATGACCACCTAACCGAATGACTTATACATTTTGACTGAAGAAATAAGGCGGTTAGACGTACTTCCCGAACTTCAGATATCTCTTAGTGTATCAGCCACCCATCCAATTACTGACATCAACAAGCATTGCCTAACCTCGCAGATCAACATATCCGTGATAGATATGCAGCTATGATCTTTTCGATAGTGACAACACATTAGTATAATCACCATGAATTTATAGAAAAAAAATCCGATTTCCACTTCAATATTTTTATATAGAACGTCTCAAGAAAATCTAATGGCGGCAGCATTGAAGCGAAAGCAATAAACAGTAGCGAGTGCGAAGAGTGCAGTGCAGGAAAAGTAATCACGGTTCAACGTAACTTTGTTTGATAGCGACCGACTGGACAGTGTTGCGAAATGGTGGAAAAAAATATAGTGCGATATTTATCAATCACTTTCATGCCTTTTTGTGGATGAAACGTGGATATCTATATTTGTTAATAATCACATTGTTTGCGCTTGTAATATTTTTTTATTGTAAAATTCACCTATGTTACAATAGAAACGCCAAATAAGACTTTCTATTTTGAGTATATATTTATATTATATAGTCGATTTTATTGATGTTTGTTGATGAATAAACTTATAAATGTTATATTACAAATATTTATAATAATTAATTCACTTTTAAGGTAAAAAAGCCTAAGAATAAAAATATTATTATCTAGTGTAACCTAAAGACTATCAATTGACCGTCACTTTTTTGCGTCCTGTCTATTAATCATATTTAACTACGTAAAACAATTCAGTGTTCAGAGGAATCAAATTCGAGAATAGTATGACATAAGTCATCGGTCACATAAGATAAAAATGATAATAAGGACAAAAAACCAACACAATTTCCCTCAAATCACCATCCCATAAAGAAAAAACTGACATAATTTTATCCAAGACAATTTTTTCCCACAAAAGCCCACTGCGCAACCACGTTTGTCGTCGGGAAACTGCGGCCGGTGAAGCGAGTCGTGGGGAGGCAGGGGCAAAGCGGAACAGTGTAAATTGATTACGTGTAAAATTGTTAGCCGATGGATGACTATGACTACTTATATGCACCTTGCTTCGACGACGTTTAACGCAATCTAATTTGCACACGTCTGAAGGTGAAGGAAGTTTTCACAGCGTGGAAATGAGGTAGGAATAAGTGATAATGTTGACGCTGAAGTTGATTACGGATTTAGCTTGAACATGGTTCAAATGTGTTATGGGATTAGGAGTTTGTGAATAATTGTGTTTAAGCGGCTTATATTATATTAATTATATTATTTATCGATTTTGTTTCTATTTTTCCGGCTTGGACGACTTGGTCACTTTATATTCTGGCCGAATTTTCTACTATGATGGCTCAAAAACAAACGCAATATTCTGGTGTTGTCTTTGAAATGAGTAACTAATCAAATCCTCAATAACTGATTAAGTACTCACTTTAATAACAAGCGTGACGTAACGTTTCTTCCTTTTTCAAATTCAGATTGATTGATTGACGAATAAAGACATCTGAATCTTTATTTGCCATTGTGGTGTATTCATTACAATAGGTATTAGTGTTACAGTATTATTCGCTACATTGTGCTTTTTCGCGTAGAAAAATATTATTTAATTAATTATAAACTAAGTTAATATTAGTATACGGGGATAAGTATTAAGATACGTGCTAATTTTCACAGTATAATTAAGTTTTTATACAGCAATGGGTTTATTTTAATACATCATTTACTTATGCTATGAATTCGACTATTGAGCACATTCATACTTCCTAATCAAATTTTCACAATATTATGAGATGTATATACCTCCTACAGTGTGAATCTGAACTTCTGAAATCATGAGTCAATTTTGAATCTGAATTTAATTTAATTCTACTTAAGTCAACGAAATTCCGCAATTCGTTTTGAATTGAGAAAACAAAATAAAATAAAAAACAAAAGCACGGCTCACATGCACACAGCATAATTAAAGAGTAGAAATGAATATTTAAATATCTGTGGAGGGCTCACTCGCAACGTCACAATGACGTTTGGGGCGCCCAAATCTAAAAAGATACGTATTTTTGGAAGTCAAGTTCCGTCTTTATGTAGATACACTAAGCTTATTTTACTTTGAGACTGCTATACGACATTATGAGCATAGGAGGATTGGTTATACTTACTTTTTTTCTTTAACCTATGACCTATACTGCCAACTAAACGGATGATTTGAAGGAAGTACATTAACACCCAAAGTATACATCTTGTTTTCTATGTTTCAACCTTCGTTTGGACAACTAGTTTGCAAGTATTTATCACAAAATGAGAAATAAATATAATTGCCTCACAGTGGGTCAAAAGGATTCATAGCTCGATCGATAAAACTGAAGACCGACAATTCTTCAAAATAAATTAATGGTAGATGGCAACTTAAACCAAGTAACACACTTAAAAATCTTAGCATCATTACCGCAATAGATCATAAATTTATTAAGATTAAAATTGTTTTATCAAAAATGTATTACTCTCAGTGTGCCCGTAGCGACATCGCCGGCGGGACAAGTCAAAGATACAGATACACGGTGAGGGGCAGAAGAGTTTGCCAAAAATTATAATTTTAATTGCGGGCCCCTTTCCCCCTGTCTCCCCCAGGAAACTGCAAGTTGAGCTATAAATATGAAACATACTGCGTTTTTTTATGATTTAATTGCTTTTTGATATGTAAAACCGTTTTTTTTTGGTTTCGAAAATAATGCAGACCTGCCATGAATTAAGCAGCTTTATTTTAACTGGATTTGTATGCGTTAACCAAATTTAAGGGGGGTGCTTTCATTATAGTTACGATTTTATAGGATGTATTGAAACCAAGGCTTACAAAACTATCGACGTCCAGTTCCGAATCGTGTTTAATTTTTGTGAGTTAACATGCTAGTGTTCTTTGCACATTGTTTTTTAATGATAACGATATCATTTTCTGATATTTCGGGAACATGGTGATAAGTTTGCTAAGAATTGAATAATTAGTAACATTTATTAATGACGGCAATCGACCAACTAATTGTATTGATTTATAAGCTGTCCACCTTATTCAACAAACATCTGATTATACAAATAAATCTCTAGATGTTTGGAATAATTGTGTTAAATAATATGCCAATAAACAACAAAGTTATTAAAAGTTTTCACGCTAAGAAAATGTGTAATCTAAAATCAACCCTTAACCGAATAAACCTCTCATTTCCTCTGAAGCTTAAAAAATTAATGACTCCCAAAACACACACGCGTAAAAACAAAGGGTGGGTAGACAGCCAAAAATACGCAAATAAAGCGGTCCGCTAACAATTTCCTTTTACTCATTATCTGTAAATGCGTTTCGTATGCAAAATTGACGGGGAGTTTTTGGTAACAATGTAATACATGTATATTAGTTTGCTTTTACTAAATAGTTATAGATAAACTAGGCGTCTTTTGAAAGCCAAATAAAAGAATTTTTAGTGTTGATCTATATTAGGCGTATTGTCAGGTGTGTGCACTTTTTATAGTTAGATGATATTGTGCTTACCTTATTCTTAAAACTGGCATGTGAGAAAATGTTAATGCTTTTACCGTAAAAAGTGATAGTAAGTTAGTAATTAGACATTTCTAAATGTATTTAGGTATTATAGGATCGTGAGTCGTGACCACCTGAAAATGTGAACTCATTTTGCAAATAAACCGGCCGAAGAAGTTGTCTATGGAAGTATGGACTAACGAAAGTTGCTAAGTAGTTCTCAGTATAAAATTAATTAGCTTAATTTGAGTGGTATAGACATAGTTTTCGTCCGGTTGTACAGAAGTTTGGCTCAGAGAGCGTCTCGGAGCAAAGTGAAAACCAAGGCAGCAAGCCAAGTTAAAAGGAAAAAAAAGTTGACGACGGTAATCTCTTATACTTAAGTCATCAAGAATATATATACATATTGTGAATATATATATTTATATTATATTATAATTCTAGACCACAGTTTAATATAAGTAGTATATTTATGCCACACGAATTTTTCGTCAAGCACAAAAAGTAGGTTTCTGCCAATAAAACGCACGATGCAACGAACCCTTTTCCAAAATCGAAATCAATCTTTTTTTTTAATAGGATCATAATATACCCCTTATACTCACACTACAATTGCTTTTAATATAAGAGCCTGCTCTATCACTATTCATATTTAAAACATCACAACTATTAAATCCAAAAATAACATTGTAAGACTAGCACTGGCGAAAAAAAAAAGAAAGAATAGATACAGAGACGATAGAATGAAAACAGGTGTGACATTAAATTACAATGAATTTGTTGCTGTTCTTAAGATTCCTACAAAATATTGCATAAAAAGGTGGTTTTGCTTTTCCTTAAGTTTTACCTAAAATTTTATGCATGTAGTTAGGTCTTAGAATATGAATAATCTACGTCAGCAAACACCAGAAAGTTCATTAAAATTCAAGGAGTCAAGAAATATTGTTATTGTTTTCATAGGTACTTAAAAAATACGAGGTAGAGTTAATCTAAAGCCAAGATTACTGCACAGTACGTACTCAAGTGAAGTTAAATAGGTTTGGTTTCAGCGGTCGGGATCTCACCGGGTAATGTGCTCCGAAGACGTTTTACGAGAGCGTCGAATGTTTTATGTCGATGAATGGTATCGATAAAATATAACCTCGATATGACAAAATATAAATTTGTGATAAAAAAGAAAAGTTGATAAGTGTTGTAGATCTAATGAAAGAAAATGTTTGGATAAGATTTTTGTTCGTTTTTACGGTAGATACTGCTAAACCCAACAAAAATTAAGATCGATTGTAAAATAAAATATTAAAGAATCGATGCTATGCTTTTGAAATGTTAAATTAAAAATTGTAGGAAATTATTAATATTACAAACATTCATGATTGTTGTGTATTTTGAAAAACACTAATCTCTTTTTGATCTAGAGCGTAATGACTTTAATACCTGAGAAACAGATTGTAGGCGTAGCTAGCTACCTTAATAGCATTAGCGATACGAAAGAAGACAGATAGCATAAGAAACAGAAATAAAGTCACCTCCTAAAGCAGTATCATAATAAAAATATTGTGTATATAAATAACGTCCAGTTTTATCGATGGCACCATAACACTATAGGGAGAAAGGAGGTGGGAGGCTACTCATGCAAAAATCCCGTCTCAGGTAAAATGAAGTCGCGAGAGCCCGGTAAGACAGGACGCGGTGAAATGTGAATGTACCAAACATAGGTATATTTTATATTGTTTTATTGTATCTTTCAACGAATTCTGGAGTAATTTCTTGCTTTACTTGCATCTATCATTGTTTGAGCCGAAACAGATTTGTTATTAATGTGGTGTATAACATTGAAGCTTTGAAATATAATTTTGGATATGCTGGATCCAGTATAAGACCATAAATTGATGAAATGTTAGTAGTTGGTATCATAATCATGAAGGAAGAAAAAAACCTTTTGTTCTACTAAAGTAAAGTAGATAAATTAGATTTAGATTTAACAGTTGCGTAATACATAATTTTATTTAGAATTTCCAATCATATTGCAATTTTTTATACGCTAATGTATCCCGATAAGTCGAAGATGTTAAATTCTATAATGCATTGAGTTACTTTTGTTCCTTAAATATCCTCCAATTGTATTCGTTTCTTAGTTCCAAATTTCTTTCTTTCAAGTAGCCTGTTCAGTGTCCCACAGCTGGGCAAAGGCCTTCCTACTATTTTTCTACAAAACCATGTCCAAATTAACATGAGAAAATTATTACCAAATGTAATCAAAGCTGAAGCATCCACCTAATTATATTTTCATTACCTGTCCATTTCTGAGCCACAAAACAATTGGTACCGCTCAGACTTGCACTACTTGAGACAAGCGATCTCTTGTCTTTATGAAATCCTTGAGAGGACAGCTTCCTACGCGATTTTTTCTTGTTTCTCCACATTTTCCGCAGTTAGCAATGTTTTGTTTTTTTATGAACACACTGACTTTTGGCGTATGACATTTAGGAGTAGCGTGAAGAGAATTCGGGAGGGAAAATTCGGTCGAGGATTACTTTATTTTATTTAAAGGTACTGTGATTATATTACTCACAATTTATTTTGGATTCAAGGGTTGTTAATGGGAAGTGAAATCTGTAATTTTGGGAGCATGGCAACCTGTGTTTGGTACTAGAAAAAACGTAATATTTTTTTTTTGTTATCAGAAGCCTTTTCTTGGTTGTTAGTTACTATCAAGTAATTACATTTCAGTTTTAAAGCCCATAGCAATATTGACCGAAAATCTCAAAAAATATTTAATGTAGTTTTAGATTAATATCCTTTTTTACGCCAAATATGGCAGAAAATATTCACCACTCTATTTCTCTAATCAAGATACTTAAAACTTAAATCAAAAACTTAATACACTTTCACATAAACCTCCACACCTCTACCATGGTATGTTAACCTGTCAATTACTCCTAAAGTAACTTCCTTCACAAAAACATTTGTATAACAATATATGAAACAATCGTGAGCGAGCACCATAAGCTGAGCTGTCGATATCAGTTAAGCTGTAATGGACACCATAGCCACGCCTTGAGCGTCTTTGTTTATGGTGTGATACTGCTTCAGAGGAGTTTCATTTGGGAAAGTGTTGACTTTTTGTCTTGATCGCCTTTTATTGGTGGTATGTTAGAAGTGATGAATAGAGAAGCAAAGAAGAGTATAGTGTGAGTATAAATGTATAGCGTAAATAATGATGTGAGAAAAAGAGAGACGACTGAGAATGAATGGAAGGGATGAATTTCTCGTGACCACCCAATTCCAAGATTTTCATTTCCCTCATTTTCGTGTGATAGTTTCATTGATAATGGATTTATGAATGTTTTAATCATCATCATCATCAGCCGAATGATGTCCACTGAATTAAATAAAGGCATCCCCTTTTAGAAGATTTTTTTAATACATGCTTTCAAAACCCTTTTAAAAATGCGTCTAGCATATAGATAGGTACCACGTTTAATAAATAATGTATCTATATATTAAATAGATATTTTAATTTTAATAAAAAAACTGCCAAACTAAGAACATACCGAAATCGCGTGCCAACACCCACTCTGCCGACACATCAAAACACAACTGATACGCAATATTATTTTTACACTGACAGTTATGTACGGATTTATTGAACGATCTACTTTATAATAGCGGCAATGTAAACAAAACAACACGAGGAAATTAATATTGGCATTAATCTAAGCGTACCATTATCAGTTTGTTGAACGTTGTTTGTATTACCTACCTACAATATTTATTAGAGCTACATGGCTTTATTTCACTATAGAACATAGATACCATTAAAGATTTAAAGAAGATTAAAAAATAAAACCTGCCTAGTAGAACTATTTAAATAGGGATACGGAATGTAACAATAGTTTCAATAAAATTCTTTGCAGCCGATTTTCATACAACAAAAATGGAACCCATTTATATAAATTAAAAAGAGTAAAACACACGCCAGCAATACACTTAACAGTATTCACACGACGATGCCCAGAACACACTGTATATTTAGGGTTCCGTGGTATACTAGTACAGAAACAACTCTTATTAAAACTGATATATCAATTTAGGAACGTCCATGCGGTCCATGCTACATAAATGTAGGCAGTAAAGTATAATTTAATTATAAACCTTAAATAAAATATATTCTAATTGTATCTTATTTTTCATAATTAGGAATTAAACTACCAATGTCAAAATTTAAATTTCAGTAGTGCTATGTGTAACTACTGCTTTACGTAAAACAATTATGCTCTGTATTCTTAATTCTACTAAAAGCATTCTAAAATTCAGTTACTACCACGTTTGTTGTCATCATCTGTCAACAAATATTCACCATCAATTCCACTGCCTTATAAAGTATATACAATGAAAACTATCCCGAGAAAAGCCAGTTGCAAAAATCCTGCAGAACCCATAACCTCCCACGACACATTCACAACAAAAAAAGAACGCGTTCTTAAAAAAATTTGTTTCCGCGTGCCGTATAAAGCACCCCATTCACAACACAATAGATGTTTTGTGCGCGTTTTGTGCGGTCGTATCGCATGACCCGTCTGACGTGTGACAATGCCGTGTATGGGTGCACTTACTGAATTGTTTTTGTTTTCTATCCAAGTTTTGTATTTTCTCTTTTATTCTATGCGATATTTTCTTGTCGGAGAGCGTAATTTCAGTTCCTTGAGACATTCTTTATGCTTAACATTCACGTGAAATTGTGGCGAGGAAAAATGTGTAATGCATAGCGCTGAATGTATTTTATTTGAAGAAAATCTTTGGAGACAGTCCGTGGGAACGGAAATATAAATATGGCTTACAGTTTCCTCGTAGATTAGTTCTTAGAAAAGCTTATACTGCGATAGTTTTATTATATATTTAACTTATTTTAGTACTTTTAATCTTATTATAGTATTTGGTACAAATTATAGAGTTAAGTAACCTCTAAGTGTTATTAATAGTTGCTCTGCTATTAAAGGAAATCATTTAAACCATTAACAAAACGCAAGAAGAAATAAAACAAAACGCATTTTGAAAAGAAACTGTCGAAAAGACATCGGAAAGTGGGTCATATGGAGGTACTGGTACAAATTGATGGGTCGAAGTTTAAGGGCGGGACTCAGTCACTTGGGAATCGATTATTTGTATTGGTGACAAATAGTGACTATGCAATTATAGACCCTGATTTTTTTAAGTTCGAAGGACCGTAACATATGTATATCAATGTATACCATCACGTGGTAACCAGATATGGGCTGATGCATGTAATCTAGGGAACGCCTGTTACCATTTTATAAAGCATAATAATTTATTTGATTAGACAATAAAGTTATCTAAAAAGCTTTGAATTCGTAGGCTTTTGGCAATCTTAAACGCGTTAATGCCCAAAGAAAAAGTACCATTCAAGCAAACAGCTCTAAGTTTTTTGGCTTATTCTTTTAACAGCTTGAGCTAATTGTCACACGGAAACAGATCATGTTGTGATATTGAATTTGGCCAATGTAAAGAAAGAAATCGGTGTTTATTTCACTAAAGGCCTAATTATATTCTCACACTTCAACACCGAAATAACCCATTTCCCTCAACCCAATAATAGTCATAATAAACAATTCGTATTGGTATCATCCCAAACTTTTCCACCACGTCATCGAAGGGTGTACATAGTACATACATAGGGGTTGTTAAGTAATCGACAGCTATGGGGAACAATGAAGAGGGTTGATCCGAAAACTTGTGAAGTAATAAAATAATATACTTTATTGTAACACATCATACATTTTGATATCAAACTTTAATCCAACTTTAAAGTTTGAGTAACTTTTGATATTGAGATTGAAACTGTAATATTTCTTTATGTATCTCGCATTCGATGTAAGAATATAATGTTAGGCAACAGATATCCTACTAATCAAATATATTTCTGTTTGATATTATTCTCGCAAAAACGGCTGAACGGTTTATTACCTGAATTAACATAACTTTGGGATCATTTTTATCCCGGAGCAGATACTTTGAAATGTTTCTTGCAGAATGAGTAGCAAGCAAAACCTAGCATACATATATATTTTTACGTATTCATATGAGAAAAGTACATGCTTTTATCCAATAACCTTACAGAAGTTTGCTTCACACTAATTATATCGACGATTTCAAGCAATACGCATACATCGACACTTACACTCAAGCACACACATAACTCCCTTTACATATCCTTCAATGGAAACTGAAAATCCTCTTGGAATTGATCAAATTGTAATAACGTAGTACATTGGCACACATTCCTAATGAACACTGAATCTGTCACACGAACTATGTGAAAGACATTCAGTCGGTTTGCGTTCGCATATCGTTATTCTAGTTATAGCGGTCGTAATAGCTCCAGAATTTGTTAGAAGTCATAAATACTGGACTTCTTCGGATTAGAATAGGCTAATGTTATCAAATGAATACTGGTCCTTTTACTAGTATCCGCATTGCCAAATAGTATTATGAAAATAGAGATTGGCTTGATAACAAAGATGGCAATAATGCAAACATAGATATCGTCAATCGTGGAGGCTTATAACAAATAATTTTAAGTAGTGTAAAGTATGAAGTTATGTTTCCTAGTCTGATAAATTATTATTTCGATTTTCTATTATTATCAGTTAAAAGTTCGTGATTTGGATTTATTATCTAATGAAAAAACCCAGTATTATTTGCCCGACTTGAGAATCGAAATCAGGTCCCCACGCTCAGCCGTCACGCTTGCTTACTTCAGTACATTATACACCAAACTTAATTAATTAAATAGGTCTTATACGTTGACATTACCGCGCATCGCCCCTTACCACGGAGGTGTTAATTGGAACGCCGCGATTAATGAACGTGTTGGTGTCACGATGTGTGAAGCGCTTTTGAATTAGGAAAAGACATTTGTAATTCGAACGTAGGTATTTTTTTTTCTTTTGTTTGACTTTGATGAGTACTGATTTTAATGAATGGCAATAGGCTCGCCTCCTATCGATTTAAATACTTAGTAGAATCGTATTTGGCCGAATGAATGAATACTGTGATAACTTCAAGATTTTTAAGATTAAGATCCATACTGTCCTATTAAACTTCTACTAAAGCCGCTATTTTAGCCCCTCCCTCCTGTTTTTTAAAGGCTTTAGTTACCAAACCTAAAGTTTTAAATTCCGATAGGTATTTTGTATTTAAACCAACAACCCTCATTTCAATAAAATACTTCAATAAACACTGTAACTTAAATTTCAATAGAAACTGTACTTACATAGAATTTATTAATTCCGACTGATTGGTTCATTTAAAGAACATCGAAATGATTATTTTTCTTCGAATTCATTTCGCTCGATATTTGAAATATTGACCTCTAAAACTGTGACTGGCTGGCGATAGTTCAAAGGCGTAGCTGTAAGAGTGCTTGTACACTGAATTTAATTTATAGCCTTATGGCGCGATTTACTTTTAGAAAAATGAAACCGGACATCAAGTCTAGACCGGAGAGCTTCAGTCAATAGTCAAATAGCAACAAAATATTTTGCTGAATACATTAAAAGTAGACTATTACTATTAAAAAAAAAAGATTTTTAGACCCCCTTTTTTTAAGTCACCTGTCTGTAAATCAACAATCCGTGTCAGTCTACCTCACCTCTCTACCCTGCCTAATGTAAAAACCCCTTTATCACATTCAAATTGTGTTCGTAATTTGAAACGTGTTCGACAATTGAAACAGCGGGTATCGATACACTAGCGCCATCTGTAAGGTCATCAGTGTAACCCACATTTTGTATTAAATTTGATTATCGAATGTATTCTTTATAATATAGATCATTCATGCCAGTATGTGTTATAGACAAATTATTATTGGTTAAGAAACTAACTTTCTATCGGTTGGCGTCCACAAAAGAGCCAATTTTCTATAGATTTTGAGTAAATAGGTATTTGTTTTTTTAAAATAATTTACTTTATGGAATTGAACTTAAATTGAAATTCTGATAGGAAATCTCAGAGAAAGATTAAAGCTATCATTTCCAAAAAGAAATTGTATAATAAACAAAGTTGAAACTTTTAAAAATTGATTGATTTATTTTAGTTACATTACATTGGGGTTTTAATTAGAGCACCTCCAAGTCTTGATAGGTACCTAAGTACGCCCAACGCACTGTGCAGTAAACGTCGTTAGCATCCTTGTTCGGTAACCAATCTCTACACCACAGTACGGGAATGACCGGTTTCCATGTGACAATTACCGCAAGCTAATACATAGAAGAAACGTAATACATGTAATTGTTATTATGAGAAAGTACCATCTGTAAATACACAAAGCAATTTTACTCATTTCAAATCAAAATAAAAGTCGAAGCGATCGAACTAATTCAAATGAACAATATATCTCTATTTGCATTATGGAACGTATAATTTTGAAAATAGAATATTAATAGCGTAATGCTCATGCAATAACCAATCATTAAGGAGCGCCGTCGGTAACCAATATAAGTAGATACCTCGTATTCTGTGCGCATTGGAAGGGTTAGTTTGGTTAATAGCCGGTAAGTGGAATTGTGTATTGTAGGGTTAATAAGGCTGCGCATTCATTGTGTTTTAAGTAGGCTACTTATTTCATTTAGAGGGTTTATTTCATTCCTTTTTACTAATTGGTATAAGTGATGTTTAATGAGTAAGGATCTTATTATTTGAGGTGGATGGAGATGGTGTTCACTAGGATTTTCTCTTGTTTTATGATCTCTTTTGAAGACATGAAATGATCACATTCATTCATTCTAAGGAACTTAAATCAATTATCCGTAGATCACGTAGTCTATGCCTTTTTTACAGCAAGCACCTAGAATTCGTTCAAGAACAGATGGTAGGAGACCATTATTTTCATTTGCTACAATCCTGGTGTAGTTTTACCTCATTTTCTCTAATCACATTCATCATACATGCTCGAGTGAGAGTCCCAAGTCCTTTCCCTAGAACATCTCCAGTCTGGTCATAATATGCAAGAAGAATACCAAAACCAGCGTCAGGCACTAGATGTCTGACAAATGCTGAACTGCACCTAATTGGTACCACTGCCAAACACATACCTAACCAATCCTTTTCCCATTCTTATCTATTTATTATTATTCCACTAAGTAAATTTGCTTACTGCTGTTACGGGCATAAGCTTGTCTATAAATAAAATAAAATCAAGTAATATTAAATCAATGCTGGCACACAGAGCTCGTTACGACCAACGGATTGTATTCCACGCGGTCACGCCCTTGCATTTCAAATTAACATTCGAATTTCAAACGTCTGCGGTAACAACCCTCCGGTCACGTGATCCGACTCAGTCGTACGTTACGCGGACGAGACGGTGACGCGACGGGATTTGGAAGGGTATAATGATGTGTAGTAATAGGAATAATGTTTACATTGTATTTTGTATATGCCTATATCAAGTTTGATTAATAGGTGCCACAGAAATGAAAGTGAATTAGCCAATATAACTTTTGGCTACGGCAGCGCAACTATGGTCTATCTGCCCAATATAATATGCAAAAGAACTGACAAACCTATTTTCACAATACAATGTAGGACGACAATTAATGTACCTCTTGCTATTGCGTTTCGCAGATTTCCGTTTTAAGAACTTCCTCTTCTACGAGTGGTATGACCGTTGAACTGCCAAGAAAAAGGTCCCAATTTCAAACCCCAGCACGGACTTATGTCTTTTCGAATTATGTGTGTACCAGTATCAGTTGCTAAAAACGGTGAAGGAAAACATCGTCGGGAAACCGGCACACCTGAGATATTTTTCAACAGTGTGAAAAATATCTACAGGCGGTTTAAACAGATGCCAGGTTGTTCATTAACCATACAATGAGAAGAAGAATTCGTAAACCTTCAAACTACCAACACACTAGATATTTGTGCTGCACATTAATATTAGGTACTAAATAACTCCTTCAGAATCATTATTATGCTAGTTAAACCATTTTTTAACAACCCTTTTCTAATACAAAATGCATTACAGTAACAACATTTTTTTTATCCCCGCTCAAAACCCATTCGTGACTACGTCTAAGGTATTTATCGTTATAATTGTATGCAATTTCGCGATGATTCATTAAGGAGTCTACACATGGGGCTTTCAGCGATACATTATGAAAAGGTTCCTTGCGTGAGGAACGCGGGAACCCTTGAATGTGTTGTGGGAAGTGTAGTGTGGATATGCCTTTACTGTTATTTTTTTACTTATTCTCAAATTTAAGCTAGAAATAGCTTTATTTGTCTACACCAATAAACACTTGTTTACTAGCCTTAAAGACTATAGAAACCGAAGCACACATATGCGATCACAATATCAAAACTTATTGTATACAGGAGCTTACAAAACTACTTTGCTGAAGAAAAACGTGATGTGCATGGCGCCTAAAATCTTTAATAAAATTCCAGACCCGATAAAAAATTTACCTTTTCCTAAGTTTAAAAAACAAATTGTATCTTTTTTACTAAATAAATGCTATTATTCAGTACAAGACTTCTTAGATGATAAGTTAATTTAAGATGTTTGCTTATTCCAATTTTATTTTCCATTGTTAATGTTGATATTTGCATGCTATATTAAGGCAGAATTGTACAAGGATCCATATATAAATGTAACACCTTATTATTGTACCTACATTCATTGCAAATAAAGATATCTATTCTATACTAAGCGTTTTGTTCTTGTCGGTGGAGCAAACTATTAATTTACCATTACCATTGTATTTTCAACTATTTATTATTTAAATGTATCCGGAGGGTTACTTATTAAAAATATACTGCTGAGACAACGAACCTTTTGTCTGCCTGGTGATTGGCAATTGGATTTTAATGTGTTCTAAACCTGGTAACAATAGGAAGCTCGTACATCTGTGCCGGACAATAAAATAGAGAACATCTCTACCTCTACTACTTCTCTGAGTATTAAAAAAATAAATAAGAACAAGTGTAATTGTAAGCCTACTTATGGAATCATTTTACACCAAGTTGAGTAGCAAGCAGATTAGAGGCTTGAAAGTAAGGGTTTTGGTTAAAAAAGCAAATTAAATTAATTAAGAAATCTAGTAAGTTCATTTATGTAATTAATCTATGACTGTTTATTTATCTTCTCCTTTCTCAAAACCATCATTTTTGCGGTCATATCTACGTTATGTCCACCGTGCATGACGGATAGCACTAACCTGGCCATTCGTTTTAGTTTCATTTACGACACTCATAATCCATTCACGCCCCCATATACTATCCATACAAATACCCTACGTTAATCCTTTTTATATCGTCGCCGTTTTTACATTACGCTGTAAATTGCAGGATTAAGAATCGTATTGACAAGGATTGTCTGTAGAGGTACTTAAAAAGGTACGGAAGGTTGCTGCAGCCATTCAATTGCAAGAAAAGATAGTTTTATTATATTTTATGCCGACATATCTTATTCATTTTTTTCCTTCTGTATTCTGTAACTTCTTAATGGTACCTATTAATAGTTGATGAAGAATTTGGTTGCCAGGAGAGGTCGCAATTTCTGCAATGTATCTAAAAAAGAAAAACTGTCTAATTTTTGGTATCTTTTTCTCAATTTTAAGGATTGGAATTTGGAAACAAAGTAAAAGTTGTTCAAAGTTATCCCTTAATGATCACAATCATTCTTCAACGGTTAATCACTTGAAGGTATACTAGGTAAAGATTGGCCAGTCGAAAAGGTTGGTAACGAGATATGTCGAATGGTGGTCCCAACGTTGCGGTCCACTTCATGCACCCGGATTCTAAACTTCTAGGATTCCGAATATTATTCATTTATTATTCCGAGCCATAGGAGAGGCCTACATCCAGCAGTGGATTAAGATAGGCTGATAATGATAATGATGATTCCGATTCTTTTTTACCACCTTCCAGTAATAATGTAGTTCTACAATAGACACAGTCAGACAGTCCTGTGTTTACATACCAATACCTATGCGTCGGCGCGTGTCGCGGTCCCCACGGAGGGAGATTAAGCGTAAACCGTTTATAAATTAGAGTTGGGCCCACGTCCAACGTCCATGTGTCGGGAGGATTTGCGTGTTTGCTAAATTAGGATTTAGGTGTCGCGTTGTATTGTTTTATGAAGTGTTTTTTACTTAATGAGGAGGACGTGTATCGTACTGAGTTGGGGGAAACAAGAAAATGTATTTTTTTATTTTTTTGAGATTCTGTGGAGTAGCACTATAATTCGCTACAATAATATTTCAGGAAAGTTAAGTCCATACTCTAAAAGGGGGAGGGTTTGTTCAGCAGTGGACGTCTTCCGGCTGATGATGATGATGATGAAGTCCATATTTACGGTAAAGAGATACTGATTTGATTATTTAAAATTTGTTTGCTGATTATTGCAATGAAGATGAAATTTTCTAAGCAGAGGATCAAATGGTATTTGCTGAGTACAATCTCTAGCTGGCTAATAGTTAGGTACAAAGTCAGAAGTCAATTCACTATTTCCTCGTAATGCCTCAATTCACATTTCATGAAACGCCTTTCAGCTACCAAATTTTACCAGGATATTACCAGTAAATCCTGAGTACGAAACATTAACTAGTCCTTTTTTCTTCACTTGGCATACCCTTGAAGAGAGCCAATGGCAAAATAGCATGCTCCACGCAACTACGGCCCTCAAAGTATAACAACGCTCTTCAGCTTCAGCGGGATATAACGAGATGCGCACTAAAATAATAACCAGAAAAAATAAAAATAAATAATAGAAAAACAAAAATTTGGTTAAGCGGCACACAACCCGAAACCGAAACGTTCTGGATTGCCCTCGAGATGGTAGGTACGGCTCTGCGTGGGGCCTCAGAATAAGAGAGTTGGGAAACCGATGACAAAAGAATAGGATGCAAGTTTATACATTATGACTGAAGTTATCGAAGGGTGTTTGTCCAAAAGTTTACTGTCTCAAAAACAATGACGTAATAATGATATGGTGGCTATTATGTTGTATAAGACTATCGCCCCACACTATAATACATATCTCCTATTTAACTTTCTACATACTGATCCTACTGATTGATGACTCAGGTTTAGAACGAATATTTCGAGACATTACCAATGTGTGCCTTTGTAGAATTAAACATATAGTCTAAAACGCTATGTAGGTTAACCTACAAAAACTTTTTGTAAAGAATTTTAGATACTGATTAATCATACTCGAATTTTAAAACTGTACTATCTTTATTGCATCATAATTTACTCTAAGCACTAGGTACGTAAGCCAAAATTATCAGATTTCACTAATAGTAGTTGACCAATAGACTACGTGCTACAAACATCGCGGTTTTAGCGGCCCGATGCTAACAAACGCTACGACTGAGGCAATCCTTTTTTTTCATGCTCCTCTCCTTTACCGGGAAATGACTTTCTGACTCTTAATCTCTCTCGCAATCTCATTAAAAATTCATAACTCAAAACTGCGAAAAAATGAAAATTTGTTATAGGTCTCTCCCGTGAGTATTTCTGTTGGCCTGCCTTTAGACTGATAGGGTTTGAGATATATTTTAAACAAATTAAAAGACTTACACTTTAATATTGAATCCTAGATTAGAACGGAATTTCATACTAAAAAGGTCGAACTAAGTTTCGATATAAAATAGCGATAGACAATATTTTTTTATTGAACATGTTAAGCGCAAATTTGTTTTACTTCCTTGTGGTCGCATCTATTTCAGTATAATGTGAGAAGGCGTCCATTTTATGGAGGCCAAATAACCCAAATAAGCCGCAATAAGATAGTCCAAACTGTATGCACATGTCATCATTATAGTAATACGATATTTCGAATTTAGATGACTATACTTTTTACAATGAAAAAACAGACAATTTCAAACAAAAAAAAACATTACTCTTCCTTTGTGATGTGCAAAAAATGCACATCAAATCCTGATATGTTCTAAAAGGCCCATTATTACGGCCTCTTAAAGCTTCAGATGAGCTAATTAAACGTGGCTCAATTATCCCCACACTGTGATAGGTGGGCGGCGTTAACTGTTCGAAACATTAATAAGACAATCGGTTACGCGTGAATGCGCGTGACTTCGCTCTTTAATATGAGCGCTTGCGCAGATTACGTATTAGTACTCACAAACGTGCTTAAATTAATTGTATTGTTTAATAGACGGCTTTTTATATTTCGCACCTGGTAACACTTTAAGAAAGTTTATGTTACCTATCATAATTATGATTCTAAAAGGATCATTAGGCTTTACACAAGAATGTTTAAAATCAAAATTGACAGTAGAATGAACAATTTTATAACAAGACTAACTAGTATCTTTGAAAAATATAATGAGAGACAAAGGCATAATTATGACAGAATCGTAAAATTTTGAATCAGTGATCTCTACCTACTGCTTTCGAAAATACGTGTGAACCACACTGATAAGCTTGTTTGCCAGAACTGTAAGCAGATGCAACAACAGTTTTGTGCTCATAAAAAGGAACACTGGTAGGCTGGTCGTCAATATCTCCAAAACTTCCACTTATAACATCAACTAGTCAAACATCCTAAATCGTTATTTAGCCACGAAAAAAGTGCCTTACCCCCACATAACATGCTGATGATGAGGATGATATCCTCTTTGACATTTCTCTAACACTTGAGCGCTCGACATCCCAGACATGATATAAACACGTTTGCGGACAGGTCGGCTCTTAATTGCGCGTGTCGTGTGAGCAGCCTAATCTAGCGGCCGCGTGCCGAATCGCTACTCCTGTGCGTGTGGCTAGATCGCGGAAGTCTATTAGGGGACTTGAATGCCTGTAAAGGATTGTTAAATATAATGAAGTAGACTGATTTTGCTTATAAACAGTGTAGTAAGAATATTCACCTCATGTCGTTTTTTTCTTAAAGAAGCATTACATTGTTCTACATTAGTTGCTTATACAACAGGTGTCTTACCATGAGATTGTATTGCGGGTCATTTTCCGCAGTAGAAGCGAGACGCCGCTATGGGCAGTGTAGTGCGGCGTCTCACTTCCACAGCGGAAAATGACCTGCAATGCAAGTTCTTAGTAACCCCGTAAATTATTTAATATTTATTTATAGACAGATATGAGGGTGGATTGAAAAACACGCGGCCTGACCAAGAAAATAAACACATCACAAATTAATTATACGGTAGGTACCTACGTGTATTTTATTGTGAGTGCATAGATATATATATATACATAGATATGAAAGATTGTAAACATATGTGAAAAAGACACAAATATATGTCTCATGCGGGTATGGAACCTGCAACGTGCCCGATCGTTTAGCCACTGCACTATTCGTCTTGCCTCTACGAAACACGAACTAGTTGACAATGATTTCCCGGTGCCTATAAGATCAAAGCTCCCGTTTTCTCGTGAAGCTTGAACTAACATCAACGACTTTAGTTATTTTCATAGCTATCTATGCTTAACTCACAATCTGAACAACAAACCAAACCTATACGATTTCACTTGAGCAACGTGCAACCTCGAATACTAACAGATAAACGCAAAACAACTTCCATGTAACTAAAGCGATAATAGTAATGTCGCTATTACAGCTAAAATTACGACAATCATTCCAATTTATCGCCTAAAATTCCTCACAATTTAACAATGTAAAGGTATTGAGAGTATGTTCACGCGTTACATTGGGACGGATCAAGTACAATAAACTAAACGTAACGTCACCACGATTATCTCGAGTTTCTCACACACTGTCGCGGCCATTTGTTTAAATTACATTAGCGTGTGCATACTTTGGTAAGGCTTGTTGAGTTGTGAAAGCGATGGATATGTTGCAATATCGTGTCGTTCTTTTATGGAATTTTTGCAGGTCTGATTTCAGGAACGTAGCAAGTGCTATCGTCATTTCAGTAGTGCCATTCTCGTCTCGTGTAAAGATACTTGTTCTTGTAAAGAACAAAACACGTGCAATGTATACGCATCTAACGTATTTTCAAGTTGTTAATTTTTTTTTCTTGTATTATGCCTACCCAAATCCCTTTGGAACCTACAAATATTAGTCCATGGACGATTATACCTATAACCGTTACCATTCCAGTCAAATCTAACGCACTAATCGTCCAAAAATAATACATATCCTTTTCTATTGTCCCAGATAATAATATATATTATCGCATCAAAAAACTACTGGATCACAATATTTTAGTCCTGTGTGAAGTGAACACGCGTGGGCGCGAGTTCGTGATGCGTGCGCGCAGATTAAATTGCATTAATGCAATATACTAACATACTTAAAGCTTAATCTTTTTGTTGCACATATTTCTCGCCACGAATAAATATGTTTAATTTATATGTTGCATTGTTGTTTGTTGGTTCAAAGTTTGTTTCCTTATTTAATTCCAAAGATGTGGAAGAAATATAATTTGAAAAATTAATAAATAAATAAACAAGGAGTTCTTAAGCACGTTTAGGAATAGTTTAACGGTGTAGAGATTAGTAAAATATACATAATTCCAACGAAGCCGTTGATAATAAAATACAATAATCATTATATAATCTAATGCTCAGATTTGGAACAGTATCTACAAATGAAATAAGCTTTCAATCCCCGAATGGGTATAATTAAGGTAGCAACTAAAGAGGGCAAAAAATCTCACCTTTTCCAGTGTTTTATTTTAACAAGGCTCAAAAAAACTTTTGTGTCACATTAAACATTGTTCCCAGATAAATAATGAATCTCAATACTCAATGAGAAACTCAAAACTGAATTGTACATCAATAACTTGGTACAAGAATCCTTGATACCCAATACCTTGACTAAATACAAGAGGATTCCAGGCGTTTTCGCTGTTCCGAATGATACAATAATCCTTGATACCCAATACCTTGTGTCGGCACAATAATCTCCAACGTCTCAAGACGCGCAGACGGACAGGATTTGTGCAAACATCTTGAAATTGTTGATTGGCTACTGAGACACGGCCTATTTGATTTGTACACATCGCGTGCTTGTACGTTTGTATGTTTATAGAGCTGGTAAAACCTCTTATATGTCATCTTATTGTATTCTGAGCTTTAGAAGTCCTGTATAAAGAATTAGATCCAAAATACAAGAAACATTAAGGTGACTTATACACTTTTTTATAATTGCTACCTTTGCGTGGAATTGTGACATGGTAGCCATCTACCTGATTTTGCATTATTAGTCAAATTTCACTATAGTAATAAGTAACTTTTCCGAGGTTTTGAACGCCTTGTACAACATGAAATTTGGCATAACAGTACTCCTAGATAAGTGGCAAAACTAAGACAAACACAGACCAACAAATTGGTCAAAATCCTACAAACAATAAATCAACTGAAATTATTAACTTAACCAGTTTTATTAAACACGTAACGCCACAATATCGGGTGAGAATACTCAACTCAATAGAGATATGTCAGGCATATGTAACAATATATATATATCGAGCAGCGAGCGATCAAATACGTGAGATTTGCGACGTTCTCCGTTCGAACCTATTCTGAAATGCACAACGGCCATCAGCATCGTATAATATGCAATACAGAATTGTGTATAAATCTGTAAGTTCTCATACAAAATCAATACCCAAATATGTGTAAGCGAAGTTAAAAAGGTGCTGCGCCTAATTTTATTCTAGAAGATTGTGTACCTACAAACAATGATAAAAAAATGAGCAGCTAGTCTTGACTTCACAGCATGTCAGTTTTGTTATGTTATCTTAAACGAAAAGCTTTTGTCTTTATCTACTTCTTCTTCTTTTTAACGTATAGTTGATTAACAACCAGGAGTCAGATCTCCTCATAAAACACCATGATTATACTGTATACCAATAAAATGAATAAACAATTCTTGTATTCAAGAAAGGTACTTTTCAAACTAGATAATATTTTTAGGAAATTACGGATTGATGAAAATTGTTTTGGTTAAAAAAATTCTGATTAGTACACGAACAATAGAGTATCCCCAATTGTATCGTCGATCGATAAATCAATGCTGTGTAATGTGTTGGACTGTTGATATCTCATATCGATAGTGTCATAGAGCCTTCAGAATAAGATGTCGGATTATGAGTTTGGTAAACTGCGCCGGCTGATCAGTCCACGTGTAGTTTGTCCGACAAAGTTGTGTGTTTATTGGACGTATCAGCTGTAGCTACGTATTCCGTCTGTCTGTGGTAGCTATATTATGGTCAGGGTTCCGTATGTTGTAATTTGATTTGCAAGTTATGAACTATTTAGATTCTGGTGAAAATTTATCGACGAAATGTCATTATGATAGTTTTTTCTAGCGTCATTCTTTGTTATTTTTATTTTATTCATTTTGAGCCGGATCGAACTTTATACTATCGTTTAAAGAAAGACTAGCATATTTTGTGTTTGTAAGTAAAGCTTGCTTCTTGCTATTGTTGACTAACTACAAATCTAGTAGAGTACTCCCCAAGTATACACACGATTACAGCAGTTTGTAATTGGTTTTTGACAAAATCAACAAAAACTCAACAAGAAAAAAATCCACCACGTCACCACTTCTTTGATTCGGAATCTATTCTAGCATTCCCATATAAAAACTATGAATAACACATCGAAGTAAACAAAAGACAATATCTTTCACAATTTAATCATAAAAACCCCGAGGCGTGTAAAACACCCGTCTGTATATTGATGTAACTCATACACCAGTCACTCGGTATATCGAGAACCGATTCTCGATTACGATAACTCGATGCTTATATCCCGCCGGCTATCGGATTCATATCCGAATTAATAATCTCGATACTGTGAGATGTGGGGACTTGTTACGTGTGACGTCAATTTGTAGAGCTAAGAAGATATTAAAACTATTTAGGAATATATTTTTAAGAAAATAATTGAGTAACGATTTATGGACTCTACTAGGCAAAAGTCTCGCTTTACTGCTTGTTTGTTGCTTGCTTGCTTGTATTTTCACAGGTACCTAAATTAAAAGGCAATCCTAGACTTGCATCGTTTTAAATAGGGGTTCATCAACATCATCATCAGCCTATTTCAGTCCACTGTTGGACATAGGTCTCTCCTATAGCACGCCACTGAGCTCGATTTTTGGCCTTCCGCTTCCAACCGCTGCCAGCCATTTTGCTTACCTATATCGTCGCCCCACCTAGCTGGAGGACGTCTTACACAATGTTTACCGAGTCGCGGTCTCCACTCCAGAACACGGGGTTAGCATATTGTATTTACTCTGTACCTATAATTATAATATACATACGTTTAGAATGACGTATCTAGTTATAAATCATATGAAATGAGGAAAACTGTTAGTGATATAGTCAGTACTAGCATCCTACATAAAACTGCGGGCATGTTCTGAACGTGACCCACTGATATACTGAATCAACAATTGCCGCATCCACAGCCATTACCTTCCTAGCTCTACGTACAAATATATTAGACGGATTCAATTTCCGCGACACAATATTATTGATATATGGAGCGGTTGCTAATGTGTTTTAAATGTGTGCCTCGAGCACTGGCACTTTAACATTCAGCCTATAATAGTCAGCAGCGGGCATTATATTTGCATTTTCATTCAGAATCGAGTAGAGAAGGAACTCGCGACTAAATGGTTAGAAATTGCACTCTTTGTTTTAAAACGTTTCATACATTTATGTTGTAGTTGATAGTTGTCATTTGTTTTTAAATAAAATCACATTAAAGTAGGTATAGAGAAATATATTATTGCAGGTATCTTATCTATCAGTTAATGAATCTAAAAACAATATTTTATTACTCGTGCTTCCTAATAATTGTTGCACAATTTGATAAAGGTATTTGTGTTTTCATGAAGATTCGATGATTTGACTGAACTCATTGGCGCAATGAAAATGTATCGGTACTCCACACACACAGCCTTTAAAGTAATCAATTGAATTCAACGCAAAGATACAGAGGTATATTTGTCGAATCACATGTATTTCTGAGGTCAACCAATAAAAGAAAAAATATCGGTGAAACTTGTGAATAAAACTGCCAAAAACTTTGATGTAAACACAAGTCAAACTTTTAATTCCTAATACCGACTTGTTGCTAACAAAGTTGTTACCCTACCTCTCAATTTACCTTCACAAATTCCTGCTCTCAATCCCAACCCAATACATTAGTCTGAAATTCTGAATACATCATGCTAATATCACATCTATAATGATAATTAAGTCAAAACATATTAATTTTAAGCCCACATCTGCATTCTGTATAAACACGTAAAGTTATGGGTCCATAGTTAGAGGTCATAGTTGTGAAATGTTGGTACATTACCATATATTTACATATCACACGGACTGACGGGACCTTCGGTATCTCACTTTGCTTAAGTAGGAACTGTAGTGGCTGAAATTATTGAGATATTTTGTTGGGTATTTGAAATTTTGTTTCACGCCTGTATCTCTACGGAGTGGATATATACGCAAGACTTTTTTTACTGGTTATACAGGTTTGACCGTGACAGCAAACGTCGTGAAGTTTCCTTGATTTGACATCACAAACCTGCGTAGCGATAGTTGCTCGATCCTTTTCTGCATGATCAGAATTCTTTGCGGTGCTATGGGGCAATAATAGGCTGGTATTTTTAATATCATTCAGTTTTGGTAGAAGCACTTCTAAGTGGCCTAAATCAGATCCAACAAATAGATATGCAGCAAACAAAGCAACAATCCAAATATTCAACAAAACGTAAATCAAAATAAATAAATTCACGAACAACATTTAGAATTTCGATAACATCATAAATACGCTACCAATATTTGCGGATTTATCCCCAGATTAGGTGGCCGTGTGTGCCCGTTGCGGCGAGGATTATACCCGATCACGTGATCTGTCGCCATCGCCTACGTGTGTAATACACGGATTGTTATTTTGAGGCACAAGGAATAAGTAAGAGCGGGAAGCCGTTAAAACTATCCATATTTAAGATTTTTTTTCATTTTGTCATTAACGTTAAATCAAATAGTTCTTGTGTAAAAAGAAACCTTTGTTGTTTATGTACATTATTTGTTGATCGTCCTCTACATTTGAATGCATTGTAACTTTTAACCTTAAAAAATAGCACGATTAACTGTTTTGTTAGTTATTTCTAACATCCTCTGCAGTCAGTTTCTTGGATGACATAATATCAATTCGAGCCATTTCCAAACGAGAATGCTTAATTTACCGGAAGAAAAAGGTGCTTGTGATGTCACTAAAGAAATGAAAAAATGTTGGTGACCGGCGTGTTGACTACCCAATACAGCGGTTTACAACCTTGGGTACCCATGTTTGAGTATAATAGTAAATAATTAAATCTTCCTATCTTTTATGACTTAAACCACCAAATAATCTATATAATTATAGTGCGTCCCTTGTTAGAATTAATCTTGGTCGGGTTTGCGACATCTGTATTCGACAATTATGTTCATGTGAGACCTATAAAGGTGTATTTGGTCTTGCTCACTCTTTACCAATCAGAGAGAGATAGACGAGGGTTCTATTGGATACTACGTGTGGATTTGCAAAGGGAAATATTTGTTTATCAGTTTTGTGTTTGCGTTAAACGTTTATTAATGACTAACCTTTTGGTTTTAATAGCCAACAATTAGATAGTTTGATTTGGCAATTCTTGTGTGGTCATTACGCTGAGCTAAATGTTAGCCTCAAAAATGTTAATTAATATATATTTTGTTATTTAGTTTCATTAGCATAAAACAAGTTGGAGTACCTAAATGTATGTAATCGGTGATCATAATATTTATATAACTTATGTTTTTGATACATAATTTGTTGATCTTTTTACTTCCCGCGTTCCTATCGACAGAAGGAAACTCTATTCTTGATCTATAGGTAAGTATCCCAACGGAATCCAAATAATTTATCTTACAGAAATTTGTTTTTATTCAAATCCAATTGTTTTTTATTCAAAAATCTATTCGATGTTCGATGCATTTTTCATGTTCAATGCATAAAATCAAGAGTTCACTCTCAGTACCGATTTGTGTTTCTAAAAGCACTAAGTTATCCACATTCCTGCTAGCATCCATTTACTAAGCTTGTCTCCGTATCACAGATACCGACAAAACACATTATATCTACCGTATAAACAATACAATGGCTAAGTTAAGAGCCGACAACCTAGTCGTAGGTCCGTCTGAAAGCGGTCCGATTTAAAAAAATATCGAATTCCAAAAAAAAATGTGTTAATAAATAAAATTAATTGTTTCAAGTCATTAAATGGCCTTTGCCATTATCAAAAATAAATAGTTTCAGCTTTTTCTGAACTAACGAATCTTTTTTGCATAAGACCTAATTGTTAGATATTTTTTAGCAATACTTAAGTACTTTCAATTTCTCTCGCGGTATCCTCCTAAAATTTTAAAAAATATTATACACCAGGTGTAAAAAATCAATCTAAGTGCCAAATTTGATTCAAAATAGTTCAGCCGTTCAGGAGATTGGACGGTTTACAGTAGTGGAAACGGTCACATGGTTTCTCAGCTAATCTTTCAAATTCTTGTAGCATAGCTGCAAAGTACATATCTGGTGGAAAATGACCCTTATTAACAAGGAATCAAGTTGCCAAACTGTCACATGTTATTAAATTTGTATGAAAACTATTCACAAGAGATAATAACATTCTATTCATGTAAGACTTGGTCCTAAAGTCTCAAGCCACGTAATTAAACATAAATAACGATTTCTCAGCCGCCAACAGTGCGCCCGCGCCCCTTCCTTACACTAAGAAGCCCAATTAATCAGTAGACGGGCTAATGAGCAAATATTTCATTGTCCGGCTCCCAGCGCGACAAGACTTGAGGGCTGACGAATGCTGCTTACAAATTATAAATGTTTGTAAATAAGTGAATCTACAGATATACCATTTTAGACGTTTTTTATGCAAATATAAATCACTGATAGCCGACTGGTATGACCGTTGGACTGCAAATTCGTACGTACTGCAAGGTCGTAAAGTTCAAACCGTGGCACGCACGAATGTATTTTCGAATTCATTTGCGTTAACTAGTTAGCCGTTGCACACCTGAGAGATTTTTCAACGATGTGTCAAGCCATGTCAGTGGCCTGCAGGCGGTTGAAACTTTGACACAAGGGTATCCATCAACCAAACGATAAGAAGAAGAAGATGCAAATATAAGGTATGTAGATAAGTGAATCGCATATCCAAGCTTAAATCAAATATGTTTTTTTATTACTATTTTAGCTTATTTGATTATTTATACTACCTACTTAAAAATAAGCTTAGTTCTACGTATTAAGTGCTTTTGCCATTTATATGACAAATTTAATAGGAGTGCCTTAGAATAGCTGAAACATTTTACGGTAATTTACTATACAGGCGAAGCATGAATATATGAAAAAAAAAACAACCCTAGGTAAATCAAGGCTCATCAAACACCTTTTGGGATTTCACCACCATCCTTGTTTCATTATACTATGTTACGTATGTAAAATCAATTCATACACGAACATGTATTTAAATAGTAGGTATACCAAGGCTCGGATACCGGTTTATTTTTCGAAACGTTATCGTCTTAAATACCTACAGAACGTTTTGTTTCGGTTACGTTCGAAATGAACATTATAAATAACGTTTTTGAAGAAGAACAAAATTAAATTGTTCTCGCTCAATAAAACGTTTTTAACCGTTTTTTTATTTCTTATTTAGGATTGTTCAAAACAAGTTTAGGAGAAGTAAGGGAGTACCTACCCCTTCGAAAAGGTCAGGTGAGAAGTACCCGAAACCGGCGTGCGTGTATGATCAGATGTATAGATGTGGAAGAAGCAAAAGAAATATGTCAGGATCGTAGCAGATAGCGTTTTGTAGTTTCTGCCTACCCCTATGCGAGAACGGCGTGAGTTTATGTATGTATGTAGGGATTAATTAAATATGTACTTACTCGTAGTTCTTGTTGACATCCATCCATTTGACACTTGGATTTGTTTGTGTGATTATTTTATATGTAATATCATCATCATCAGCCGGAAGACGTCTACTGCTGGACAAAGGCCTCCCCCTTAGAACGCCATAATGAACGACAACTTGCCGTTTGCATCCACCGGTTGCCCGCAACTCTGACGATATCGTCGGTCCACCTGGTGGGAGGCCTGCCAACGCTGCGTCTTCCGGTTCGTGGTCGCCACTCGAGAACCTTTCTTCCCCAGCGGTTGTCATTTCTTCGAGCGATATGGCCTGCCCATTGCCACTTCAACTTGCATATGCGTTGAGCTATGTCGGTGACCCTAGTTCTTTAGCGAATTTCCGTATTCCGGATCCTGTCGCGCAAAGAAACTCCGAGCATAGCTCTCTCCATAGCTCGTTGAGTGACTCTGAGCCTCTCTAAAAGGCCAACCATTAGCGACCACCTCTCAGAGCCATACGTCATCACTGGCAACACACACGCTGAACGCTTTCCCTAACGCTGCCCATCCGAGTTGGATTCTTCGGCCGACCTCTTTGTCGAAGTTGGACCTGCCTAACTGAACAGTTTGTCCAAGGTAGACATAGTGGTCAACAACCTCGAGAGTATCGTTCCCAACGATAACCGGTACGGGTGCGACATGGACATTAGACATGATCTTCGTCTTGTCCATGTTCATTTTAAGACCCACCTGTTGGGAAACGAGACTGAGGTCGCTGAGCATAGTATTGAGCTCCTCCAGCGATTCCGCCATGATAACTATATCATCGGCAAAACGAAGGTGAGTGATGTATTCGCCATTGATGTTTATGCCGGACCCGTTCCAGTCCAAGAGCTTGAAAACGTCCTCCAACGCATTTGTGAACAGTTTCGGAGAAATCACGTCTCCCTGTCTCACAACACGCTGCAGTTGGATTGGTTTCGTGCTCTCGTCCTGTAACCGGATCGACATGGTGGCGTTACTATACAAACACTTCAACACCTCGATATACCTAGTTAATATGACATCGCTGAAGGGACTGCAACACAGCACAGCCCAGGTTTCGATTGAATCGAAGGCTTTTTCACAGTCCACAAACGCTAGACACAGTGGCCGATTATACTCCTCGGTCTTCTGTATAATCTGGCGGAGCGTGTGGATGTGGTCTATGGTGCTAAAGCCTTTTCGGAAGCCGGCTTGTTCGGGAGGCTGGAAGTCATCAAGCCTGCGTTCGAGACGGTTCGTAATGACTCTCGAAAACAGTTTATACTCATGGCTCAGGAGCGAGATCGGTCTATAATTCTTCAAAAAGGTGTTGTCACCTTTTTTGAAGAAAAGCACCACCACACTCCTGTGCCATGCTTCTGGCGTAGTACCCTCGAGTATGACGGAATCGAATAGCTTCTGGAGGACTAAAAGTACCGGTTTTCCAACCGCTCTCAGAAGCTCCGTTGTAATTCCGTCATCACCCGGCGCCTTGTTGTTCTTAAGCTGTTTTAGAGCCACTCTAATCTCGTACAGGCTGATGTCTGGGATGTCCTCAGTGTAGTGTCGGGTCAGTTTAGCTCTAGAGTCCTGAGCTACGCTGACAACGGGTTCCCGTGTCGAGGTGTACAGCTGTCCGTAAAACCTCTCGAGCTCTCTCAATATTTCCGGTTTCGATGAGATGATACTGCCATCGTCGATCTTCAGCTTCGTCATTTGGCTTTTCCCAACAGACGAATTCCTCGCGAACACTTTGGAGCCCTGGTTCCGCTCAATTGCGTCCTTAATACGGGCAGTATTAAAGGAGCGCAAATCGTGACGCGTGGAGATAGAAATTCGCCTATTGAGTTGACCGTATTCCGACATGTCAGCTGAAGATTGCAGTCTCATCGCATTCCGGGCTTCCATTAACTTAATGGTTTTATTGGAGAGCTTCTGAGGTTTTCTGCGGCGTGGGGTTCTAAAGAACTGGGACCCCACTGCTTGGACAGCTTCCACCAACCCGTTGTTTATCTCGTCCGCTGTTTCGCATTCGGCTAGGCACTGGAAACGATTACGCAGCTCGAGTTGAAAGCTTTTGGAGTTCTGGATCTGGGCAGGACCAGGACGGAGCGTGGACTTCATCAGACGAGACCGTTCAAGCTTAACATGGATATTCAGTGTGCCTCTGACAATACGATGATCGCTACCGGTTTTCACCCTCCCGATCACAGAGACATCACTGAATATACGCTTCTTGGTCGTCATGATGAAGTCGATCTCATTTTTGGTTGAACCATCGGGGCTAATCCACGTCCACTTCCTGGATGGTCGCTTCTGGAAGAAGGAGTTCATCAAATAGAGTTCTTCCTTCTCCATGAAGTCGACCAGCCGCTGGCCCCTCTGGTTCCGCTGTCCATATCCAAACGACTCTACTCTCAACTCATCGCCATTCTGAGTTAGACCTTAGCGTTGAAGTCCCCCATAACAACGGTGAAGTATGTTTTGGAGGTATGCATGGCTTCTGAGATCTCCTCATACATAGCCTCTACTTCATCGTCAGGGTGTGTCGAGGTCGGCGCATATACCTGTATGACCTTCAACGAATACCGATCGGTGATTCTGAGTATCAGGTAAGCTACCCTGCTCGACACACTATCGACTTTTACCACGTTATTAATGAGGGACTTACGGACGAGAAACCCAACACCACCCTGGGACTTTCGGTCTCCTTCCCGGAAGAAGAGCATGTTGCAAGGATTATCGTATCCTGTCCCTCTCGTCGGATTTCAGATAATCCCATGATGTCCCAACGCAACCTACTCAATTCTTCCTCCAGCTCGGCAATCTTCTCATCGGTCCGAAGCGTGCGGACGTTGTGCATTGCCAGGGCCAAAGTCCGGTGGGGGTGGTAGCGAGGAATCAACCGGTGATTCTTAGCACCCCCTGCTCCTCCGCTACCTGGCCCGCTACCATAGCCAGGGATAGAGGAGCTGCCGGGTACTGGGGGCCGTGGCAAAATTGTGTGTTTCATTTGGGGGGGGGGGGGTTGCCATAATCCCCACGCTGGCAAGCGGCTTGGGGATCGCAGTATTGGTGGTCAAGTTACAGAAGACGCTGCTGCCCATCTTCTGGTTTTTTTTCCCTTAGTCGCCTCTTACGGGAGGAAAGGGGGTGGTCAATTCTAGGCCGGATACCACACGGCAATATGTATAATGTAATATGAATAAATTATTTTTTATCTTTTTCGTCCCATTTTCGCCCGAAGCAAAATTTACCGCCAATCAACTAATTTATTTTAATCACTCGCGAGTCGTAACAGTGACACTGTGACACAAGACAAAACTGTGTTGAATGATGCAATGACGTAAATGCATGCGGCTTAGCTTAACTAAACAAGTTCATACTTGTCGCCGCACCGCCGCACGGTCCGCGCGGCACTGCCTTGCGGAATAAACCGGTTTTTGATACTTTTGAAAACGTTCTCATTTCGTTTTCCGTTCCGAACAAAATGTTGTACAAAGAATTGTTAAAAACGTTTTAAAAACGTTTTTTAAAATAACGTTTCCGAGCCCTGAGGTATACTATTGTATTATAATTGTTACAGGCAAAGTTTTGTCATGTCGTGCGGGTTGAATCTACGATCTTCGGACAAAAGGGAAATCTGTGCTCCTACATTATAACATTATCTCAAGTTGAATATGGTATTTTGTTCATCATTACAGAAAAATAATTATTATTATGAACTTTTGAAATAACGGGTTTGATTGAGTAAAGATTTATCCGTAACTTTTTTTTGAAACCACACTGAGAACAGTAATTTTTTTTTAATTATAATGAATGATAAGGACCTACTAAGCATTTTTACAAAACATTGTAAGAACTATTAGTTAAAAATAACTCAATTTATTTGTACAGCAACAGCAGGCTGTTTAACCCTCTTTCTGCAAGAAATATGACCAATTGAAGTATGACCTACATTGAGAGCAACCCCTCAAATAAAAACTAAGTCATCTCTCAAACTGCTAAACATAACGACAAGTACTCGACCACTACTTACTTAATACACAATAACAACTATTGCACAAATATAACTAACAAATAGGTAAACACACGAGCACGTCTAAGATCTTAAGTCAATTTTCTCCTTCAATGCCTTAGTTAAATCAAAGGTTCTTACATTAAGTCCGGTCTGCAGAAACTATTTAAATAAGCCCGCATTGAATCCTTGGCCGTCGTAGCCAGAACGGCATTAATAATTCCCTTAGACGCACATACGACAATCGCAGTTCTCATATTATTATATTATTGGTGTCTGTGTTGGACAACCCTACGTCTTGAGACGATAGACTAGTGCGGGAGTTAGGGACTCGTTGGAGTGTTTTGGGTGCTGACTGAATTTATAATTTGTGATGATAATTTTGGGCTTGCGTTGTACCTTGTAATATGGCTTCGAGTGTGAATATCATGGGTTAGTTTTCGAAAAGGTATACCTATAGGTTTTGAAACTTTCGAAATATCATATTTATTAAATTATCTATAAAAGAGAAAATAATCTGAGTTTAAATGATTTAAAAAGTAAGTGAACTGATTTCTAAAATAAATATTTTTTTGTGTGATATTATTCTCGACAGCAGAACATTTTATAATACCGAAAAAGTTATCAAATTCGAGTGAAGTCCAACTTCGCTTCACACATTTTTGTACAGCCACACATTATTCAAACTTCCGCAATCCGATCTCCCGTACTAAGAGGGTTGTCTTAATCGAAACATGTCGCCCGCAATGAGGGATATTCGAGCCATATGCCGTCGAGGCACGAGGCAGAGGCACGAGGCGCCGTCACACGGCACACTTGGTAATAACCCGACTCGAGGCAGACAAAACATTCTCTTCTACGTGCTGATTGAGAGAGGTATGTTCATTCGCGGGCCTTTGATTGAGTCATTTTGATACTTGCTACTCAAATAATGTACCTAATTCCGAAAACCTTTAATGGACTTTTATAACAATACTAGCTTCCACCCGCGACTTCATCCGCGTGAATTTCGAATGTTTTATAGCCTATAGGTATAGGTAGCCTTCCTCGATAAATGGACTATCAATTACATTACATTACATAAAACATCCGCCGCAAAGCAAAATTCAATTCGAACCAGTAGTTCCTGAGATTAGCAGGTTCAACGAAACAAAAAAAACTCTTCAGCTTTAGATGAGAACTTATTTCTTATTCGACTATAAATATTATTATAATGTTAAAGCAAAAAATTCAGTCAGTTATTATTGTTAAATGATAAAAAATATAGAAATTAAGTAATGCTTGATATAAATTGAATGGTACTACTGTTACACTTTCCATAAATTTAAGAAAATATGTACCTATGTAAGTACTTCCTCACTTCATGAATGTTTTGATTTGAACAAGTATCAAGATCACTTAATCCCTGTATAATAATGACCACCGCCCGGGAGAGGTACAAATCTACATATTGGGGTGTGGGCATTTCTTGCAGCCCCGTCTGAGATATGTGTCTTAGCTCCCCGTGTCCAGACCGGGGTGGCAGCAGGGCCGAACTTGGGAATTATTTGAAATGTAGGTGACTTTTTATATAATTGCGTCGTAAAGTTTATATTGCAATCACTGTTCTATATTTTGTAGTGGTGTGTAACATTACATTTTTATAATTAACAACTTAATTCTCTTTTAGATCTTTATCCAACTGCGCCAGAAGGAGGGTTATGTTTTTTTCTATATATTTTGCTATTATTACTAGATTATTATTAGATTAAATAAAGGCATTATTTTGAAGATACAAACGTCACCTTAATGCAAGAGCGATTAATAAGATAAATGTTGTTATACTCTCAAAAGTAATATTGTTAAAACCTTGTGTCGGTCTCGTACTTAAAATTAAGTATTAAATCGTTATAATACCTTTACTAAGTATGGAATAGTCAAATTAGCAATACATTCTAAAAAGATAAACTAAAAAAGCGACCATGGAGTTTTTTGCTTTATACCATATGAATTCAAAAGTTACTAGTAGCGCTTATAAACATAGTCTCAATACAAAACTTTTAGAGTCCCTTGAAACAAAAATCAACATCCAAATCCTTCCCCGTGTCATAAATGTTTAAGGTATGCAGATGCGGTACCAGTGTGATAAGTTAATTCCTACTGGCGATCCCTTACCCGTATCAAAATTATAATAGAGCACGAATACCCCGCAATATGTGGCCCGTCCTCGCTTATTGAAAACTTAATGGCCTCCTAAGATATTGCTAAGTTATGTTAGGACGATTGCTTTGGTAGCATGTGTGGATCTTTGGAGTTCGGATTGTTATTTTGGGATAATATTTAGCATTGGAAGCAGTATTCTGAAGTTATAATCTAGGAACTGAAATGCGAAGTTATTAAAAACGTTATCTATGGAAACGCGGATGTAAAACTGAGCTTGATGAACGGATTTTGTTCGGGTTGATATATAATATGGATGGCATTCAGTACTTCGAAAGGAACCTTAAGCCGTTGGTCCTGCGCCTGGTCGTGTCGGTCTACCGTCCCATCGGACTATGAGAGTGTCGGAATAAGGAGTGGACATGTGTTTGCCCACATACTTGTAGTTGGCTAGTATCAGGTGAGTCAGGCCGCCGTGAACCGAAACTCGGTCAGAAGACCATTATTATTATAATATGAATGACCAAGGAAAAAAGGTTGTCGTTCGTCCAAAAGCTAAAGGGTTGGGCGATGACACAATAAACCCGCTGTTATGTCGTCTTGTTCGTCATTTCAGAAACTGTTTTGTCTCGTTATTGATGTCATTACTCATCGTACGTAGGTTGTTACGATGACGTGCGTTCACTTACGTTCACCTTTTCGCACCAAACCTTTTCAAGATGACGTCAAAGCAAAATGTTCTACTATAGTTCCGTAAATGTCAATAAAAGAGAAATTGTTTTACAATACCTAGTGGAGACCTTGTCGTTTACGTAGTGGATTTGTACGCTAAAAATTTCCAGATTGAATTTGGAGAAATACCTACTAATGCGAGGTTTCCATTGAAAAGTGTGCCTGTGTGCTGGTCGTCGAAAACACAAAATCTAGAGTAGGGCGTTGAAAAAGTATTGTGGTTTTTGAAACGAAAGCATGTTTTTTTATTCTAAAAAAGAGTTGAATTATCTGACGGCCATATATAGTTACAAAATTTCAGTAACAACATTTAAAACCAATCGTGGTCTTTATATCCAAACTTGTCTTTTATTTTCAAGCCAATGCACCAAACATTAAACATTTTAAATAGGCATTATGGCACTCCGGTCAAGGCTTGCATAATGAGACAAGTATGAAGGCGGAAGTGTGCCAGATGTTCACACGTTGCTCCGCGCTGTATGGACATCATTCTACGCCCTTTGTGCCGTAAATATGGTCTTAGGTTCACGTTAGGACCAGGCTATAGTGCGGTTATTGTTTTCGGAAATACTCCTACACATGCTTATCATTTTCAGTTGTATTCTATTGATCTATATTAGCCATCATTGGCTTACTTCAGGGCAAATAAATCTTCTACTCACTTCCTTTCCAGATTTATTTATTTTAACTAGAATTTTCCGATGCCAACTACTTATACTTGAAATTATTATAAAACAATCAATAAACTATGACACAATATCTACTTCCACGCTTTCCACGGAAATTGGTAATGATTACTGGCTTAATCATTAAATCTTAGTGTTATTAGTTTGTCAGCATATCAGTTCTAATGAAGCAGGTAAAATTATATGAGGTTTAGGAAATGTGCATCTTAAAAATTAAATCAATTTATTTTATCATCTTGACATTTTAACGAACTGAAAATTGTTTTAATAAGATTAAAATAAACATTAATGTATATATTACATTTATCATTTGATCATGCAGAAATCAGTTACCTAAAAAGTTCACAGCAACTTCTCTAGTATTCATATACATATTAATGTAAATAATTTCCTGACGCATAAACGCCTAGCCTCCTTCCACCACTATGGTCTCACCACATGTCATAGATAGGCCAGCATCGTAGGCGTCGCGTGGGTGCACGAAAGTTCCACACTTATTACTAGCGCTGCAACGGCGAATCAACGCGAAACCAATCTTACCTGACACCCAAACCTTCGTGACCAACACACCAGCAGGGGTCACAGGTCCTGGGTACCTGGCTGATTCAATCAGATACGGTTTCCGTAACGTTTGCCAGATTAATGATGATATAGGGATGTGTGCTTTCTAAAGTTCCTGTTGTTATTTGCATATTGATTTAAAGATTCTTAATGTCCTCCGTATATTTAGCGGAATGGTATTTGTATGGAAATATACCTTGTATACGAAGAACTAACCATACTTTATGCTTTCTTAAAGTTATAGTCCTTAGATCATAAAGTGTGTTGAGTTCCTCATGGGAATACGGATATCTTGTGTCTATGAAGGGTAGCTTAAGAAGACAGCTTCAACTCGCAAAGTCCTTTTGAAATATTCAGAGACATGATTACCAAAGAAATATAAGAGCTTAGTAGAGAATTGTCTGCTCAGTATGTAGTAAGGATTTTAAGTATATAAAAGGGCCAGGTTCCTCAGTATGCCTAAGGGTCCTCTAGGACTGCTTTTAGTCTAAAAACGCTGCAAAATGCTAAAAAAACATTCAAGTTTGTTAAAATTAAGATTTTTATTCTGTATTGTAAACAAATAAGAAAAATACAACTTAATCATTCACTTATTTATTGAAAAATTAACTTAACCTACTATAATGGCAAACACAAAACATTACGCCTGTATTCCTCGAAGAGGTAGGCGGAGATGACTGTACAGTTACAGGTCCCAATGTAATAGGAAGTGAGCCTGATGCCATTAACAAACACATGGGCACAAATCCAGACTCTGTGCTGCTACTGAGATTTACCTAATAGAAAAACCCATTAACACTTTTGCCCGACCCAGGACCTCATCTCAGCAGCCGTGCTTAGCAACCACTATGTTAACGTTATGTAAGTGGTTTGAAAAAATCTATATGTAACCGAAATGATGGCAACAACACTGCAATACGTGCATTCATCACCATTACTGATAAAACAGGCATAATAAAAGTAGATTCGGGAATCAAAACCGGAAAAGCTTTAAAATACCAAATTCGAATAAAATCTCAGTTCCGAATTCGAAACTTAATCAATTCAAAACTACATTCTAACATAAGTGGGTTGCCCCCACCGCCCGGGTGTAGGGGGGTCCCCGGACTGCGAGAACTTGGTGGCACATGTGTGCCTAATATCCTTACATTTGTCAGTCTGTAATTGCGAAGTGATTCTACTTTCCACTGTCCCTTACTTAAATCTTAATGTTAGTTCGGTCTATAGTTTTGATAAGGTTTCCGTTCCAGCTGTTGAGTTGAGCTTTAGATGCTCGTGAAGCTATTCATATCTGTTTTCATGTTGAAATAATAATATAGGTAGATGTTTATTACAACTTCTTACGTCCTTGGGTATCATCATCAATGGTTGGTGGTCAAGATACAAAAGACGCTGCTGCCCATCTTCTGGATTTAAGATCCTTGGGTATAATTAAAAATTACAAATATCGATTTCCAAATATCGAAAATTCGATTTTTCCTGAGAAGACAGTTTCTAGACATACAGAAACATTAACAAATTATAGATATGAATGCTTAGCTGGTATTAACCTACAAGGTTTACAAACACATCTGGGGTTACGGAATTGGTATATGGGGTATCTTGCGGTGCCAAGTTTTCGACATGATTATTAAAGGTACTAGGTACCTACTTGTAAGGATGTTGTGGATGTGCAAAACTTACCAATGTGACTTAGATAGGAAATTGAAGTTTATATACAAACAATATCATTTATTTCCGTGATAATTGTAAAAAATTGAGACCATTGGATTGTCTGCTAAGTGGAGAAATATTATGATGGCAAAAAAATTAAAGACTAAATCAGTAGGGGAAGGGGGGGCATGATGGGGTAGCTAAGGAAAATAACAAAAATACAGCATAATCACTATGTTTATTACTCTTATTAATTTATGGCACGTTTTGTTATTAATCTAACTCTGATTTGGCACAGTCTTTGGAAAATCAACTTATCACATTTTTTTATAATTAATCATTAATAGGAACATTATAAAAAACCATCTTGCCCCATACTATGGGGTATGATGGGGTAGTGAAATTGGGGCATGATGGGGAAGGCTAATTAATCTAACAAAACACACAAATGTGTTTTTCCTCCAGATCTTCATTGCCGCGCTAGCCCACGCATTGTGACTTTGTGAGCCCAACGTCCACAGAGTTGGCAGGCTACCCAAGGTTCTGGCGATGTCAAAAAACTGTGGTTTTCATCTTTACAATATAAGCAAGTGGCATCTTTGTCATTGTTCATTTGTGTTTTGAATGACGGTTTGGTCTTTCCCTGGCTTTTTCAAATTTTCCTGCTCATTTTTGCTAAAGTAGTCTGAGGCACTTTGTATGCAGAAGCAGCCTTTCTGTATCCCATCCCTTTACTTAAAACTTTATCTTTAGCTGTTTTCATAGCATGTGTTGACCAATCTCCTTTTAGTTTTTGTCTTGTAAGTGCGTTCCATGATTTTACCTAAAAATAATAAACCAATGTAATTTATTTAGAAATTGAAATGAACCTAGACGCACAACCCCATTTTGCCCCAATACCCCATCATACCCCACACCCGATACCCCATCTTGCCTCAAAAGGTAACTTTGAAGAAAAAAATAATTCACTTCTAAAATGTTTAACGGATTCATACAAACAACATACAATATCAAAATAAACAACACTAGTAAACAAAGATCAAAAAGACATAAATAGAGTGATCATAATTACCTTAAAATAATGACGTTTGTCCTAACACAAAATTAGATCGACGAAACGTTAAAACAGTTTTCCGTTTATAAACAAAAGACGCGTGCACCCCCACTCACAGTTTCTCTCGCACTGATCGTTAGTCGACTGAGGCTTCCTATTGACGTATTGCTTTCTATTCACAAACGTCTAGTTTCTTATATGTGTGCGGTACCCCGTCTTACCTCGATACCCCGTCATGCCCCCTCTTCCCCTACCTAAAAAAGTTTAAGCAATCAAAGAACTTACATACAAGATAATTATCGTATTGCATGTGCAATGTGCATGATGTGGTGATAAAAAAAGGATTGAATTCCTTATCAAAGTTGTAATCATATCAGACGGTAAACTCCTCAACCCTCTACCTTGCTATCATCATCATCATCATCATCATCATCAGCCCGTTGCAGTCCACTGCTGGACATAGGCCTCTCCCAATGTACGCCACAGAGCCTTGCTATGGCCTTTATCAATCTAACACAGAAAACAAAATAAAAGAAAAATCCTCTCCGTATTTTACCTACATTCACACTAAATAAAAACAAAATAAACCAGAACCGATTAAACAAATACGTTCACAAAAACGCTGACTGCATAGACCGTTGCAACGGCAGCCATATTGAAATCAAAAATGGCGGCTTGTCAGTCGTCAGCAGTTTTTTGCGCTTGCCGAACGTACATATATTTTGTTTACGTAATCGGTAGAGCGTTCTTTTTGTTTGTTCTATATTTGGAATAAATGATTGTTTGCCCTCCTGTGTGTTATTTAGCGAGGTAAGTGTTTGTTCGAAATTAATGGTACAACGTATGTAGGTTTTTGCCAACGTCAATGTGAGCGTACGAACTTGCCTATTTTCCCTTTTTTGAAAAAGGTAAAATTACCACAGGTAGCCTTCATTAATATTTTGTGGATTTTCTTGAGTCTGATGCAACAAAGCGCTTTTTACTTGATTTATTAAAACCATCGACCATAATAAAAACAGATGTTAAAACACGTGCCTTTTAATTCGACAAATTTACGCGTAGCTTCGTAGTTACAAGAAAAAAACAATATTCCTGGCCTTCACCTGAAAAGTATAAATTATAATTATCATTGCTGCTTTTCCTATTTTCTTGACATGAGCTACACAAAGGGGGTGGACTGCCTAGGGCGTGCCTAAAATCAATTAAGTATCATCACTCGTGGAGGATCTTTACTTTCTTCTTTATTGAACAGAGAGAAAGGAATTGAATTTTTCATAACCAAAATTATCAACATAAATTGACGGTTAACAAATTCTTTTTTAAAGGAACCGAATGAATGACTGTTCACTGAGCCGTGGTTGAAAAGGGTAGCCGTGTCCTTGTGGCATTGATAAAATAAACTTTGTTTATATTTTATAATTTCTGTAAAGTTTCCTTGAATAAATTGCGTCATAGTCTGACGTAATGAGGCAACGTAAGCTCGGATGAAATAATGTTTATGAAGCAAATATAGAGTGACGTAATAATGCTGTGCAAGAATAGTATTGGAACATGGAGAAGAAAGGAAGCGTAATGTTCTAGAGCTTATTATTAGGTACCTACTAAGATTGTAATTTAGCAACTTAATACAGCATTTATAACCTTTCATTCCCTTCAGATATTACTAGTCTGTATTATTGTACCATTATACTACACTTGATTAAATTATAGTAAGATTCGGAAACGATGAAAAATTTCGTTGAATCCTAATTAAAGTTAATTAAAGCCTACGATATAGCATACCACATCACATGGCAAAACCATAAACACGAAACAAACTCCGCAACAATCAGAAACTTTTTAATTGCACCCAATTTGCGACCAATCGAAAAACCGTATTGTATTACGAATTTCGAATCGAATGCATTTAACGAAGTTTTGTTCGTACAAGTTCGCGTCGCTTCGTGTAAATTTGTACTCAAAATAATGTACACTTTGAATTTGGAGTGTACACGGGCTGTACAATTTTTAATTGCTGCCAGTTAGAAATTTGAATTTGGAACAATAATATTCGTTGGTTGACTTTTTTGAGTGTCACGTTTATTGTTTTGTTTTTTTTTGTTGTGCGTTTTAATAAACTCCTATTTGATGAAATTAAAAAATTGTTTTGAGAAGAATTTAATTAAATTGATAATTATTAAAAATATCATTGCTTTATATTATGCACAATAATATTTAAATGCCAAAATAAGCTGGTAGTGCGGTATTGAAAAAGAGGAATAAAATTAAATTGCTTATTGAACGAATAGGTAATTTAGCATCAAATTTCAAACTGGCGTAAAAAACATACCTGCCTACTTGCACCCAGGTAAAAACCCCCTGTGTACAAATTATTTTAATTCGAGAATAAATCTCTACCCAGTAACAGATACTCTTAATCGTTTTAGTCCCTACAAAACATTTCAATATAAAAAAGGTACAAACAATCTGATATATCTATTACACTGATTACATATTACGACGATACCGTATTGTCAGGCGCGTGCGCAGTATCATCTGAGACATAGATTACCGTTTCTCATGTAATTATATAGATTACGTTAAGCACGTGTTGTGAGCTTCGGTGTGGGGTTAACGGGGGCGTTAATGTCTTTCGATAGCGATCGTTCGATATTGTTGTCCGTCAGACAAAACTACGTAAGTAGGTATCTGCTTAAGCTTCAAGCTTAAGTTTTAATTTCCAATTTTAAAACTAAAGTAAGTATAATTTTAAAAACTAATTACTACATAGTGCATTAATTTTAAATATAAAATTGACGCCCTTTCGTGCTGGAAATTGGTTGTTTCAGATTCGTAGCAATGATGGCAATATTAGGTCCTCCACACTCGATGGGGTAGTAACCCGATAAATTAGACAACGATAATGTCTAACGTGTAGTCTATTTGGACATAATATAAATTAAAGTTAAATTAACATAAATAACTTGTTAAAAAATTCCACTTCTAGATAAGAGAATATGAGAACCTTATAAATATTGAACCATTTCACTGTCATGTATTTTACCCAAATTGTAAATGAGAGAATAACCGATCTATATTAATATTTTTTATTTGACTTTGATGCTACTCGTATTCTTATTTTAGGTATATTGTGTAGCTCATTATTCCCTCATACTTGAAATGATTGTTAAACCATATTTTTAAAAGAGTAACTATGGAGTTTCTTGCCGGTTCTTCTCCATAGAAACGACTTTTTGGAACCGTGCAACTAGTTTGACGTTTTGTAAGTGCTCTTTTGTAGCCTATATGAAATAAAAACATTATGACTATGACTATGACTATTGAGAATACTTATAAGGTTGTTGTAAGCGCAAAAAAGTGACTATCTTGGTAGTGTCACAAAAAGTAGTGTTTTGCCTCCGATCGCTATCGATCAAAAGTTTCGACTAATCGACAGCTCCCGCTAACCCCACACGGTAATAGAGCGAGAAGTTAGAATGATACATTAGAACACAGTAGATTATTACAGACAACGTGTTATTGTGATCGACACATTGTAGTGAACTAAATAATACTTTGTAACTTTGATAGATGAAAGAGATGTTCTTCTATCGAGTCAACAACAGGTCAAAGAATAGCTCATGCAGTAGAAAAATAATAGCCAGACAAAAAGTTTTTTTTTATAGTTGATAGTGAGACTAAGTAATCATTCAATGTCTCTGAGTTCGGCGGTAACTCTCCAGGGGGTACATATTATCATACATACATAACATCACGCCTGTATTCCCCGAAGGGGTAAGGTGCCTAACCCTTCGAGACCTAATGGAAAAATCCACTAACACTTTGCCTGACACAGGATTTGAACCTAGGACCTTATGCTCAGCAGACGCGCGTAACAACCACTGGACCAACGAGGCAAGATAGGTAAATGACACTCTTTTATTGGCAAATGGCACTGTTTATTTTATTATACGCTCTTTTAAGCCTAAGATGTTTAACGTTTCATCATTAGAGCAATTAATACAGTACTAAGAAAAGTGATAAACAAAACACTGAAAAAGTCACGTCATAATTTAAAAAAACAAAAATATCTTGTACCTACGTAAAAAGCTAGACTAAAGCTTGTGACTAGGATCCTAATATATCAGGTAGGTTGCTTATTGTTATAAGGGCAGTTTTATCTAAGGGAATAATTTTTTTCAGTAAAATTAATTTGAGATTTTGACATAATATTTTTATAAATAGACTGTCAAATTGACAATTTATCCTTTACTTATATTTTAACTGTCAATTGAAAAATCTCCCTTACGATTCACAATAATAATAATTTATTTCAGACTTTAAACGTCCATATTGTTGTTAGTAGAAACTTAGAGACTATGTTAGTAAGCCGAACACGTTCTATCATTTTCGGACATGGAGAGCAATCCAGTGTCCTAGAAAAGGGCAGTCATATCTGTCCGCTGTTACTCTCAGAATGCTGTTGGCACTAGACCGGATACGTCGCAATATGAAGGCTACTCTCTTTCTCATAATGAACTGTAATCTCTGTGTACAATTTAACACTTCTGCCTAACACGACGACTTTGACGACCTGATTGACGCAGTGGCTAAGCGATTAGACTGCTGCGCTGAGGGTTGCGGGTTCGATTCCCGCACGGGGCAAAAATTTGTGCAATGTTTGTCCCGAGTCTGGGTGTTTGTGTATGTGATTTTGCACCCACGATACACGAGAAATTCCTAGTGTGGGGCAACGTTTAAAAAAAAAAACACATCAAGCAAAACAGGCATGAAATTACTTATACAATATACGTACGAACATATTCTGACATTTAAGTATAGTCATTAAAAGCAATCCGATTGAATGATGAAAGTTATTGAAAACACGATATACATACACAAAGTAATAAAATGATAAGTAGACATACCGCCTTTAATATTTTCGCAACATCCAATTTAATGTAACAAAGGAGTTCACAATGATACCGTTCCGTTACTCGCACGCATTTCTGATACTCCACACAATGCCGCCGATATTTCTGATTATTGTCGATGTATGGTGCTGGATGTGCCTTGAGACGCTTATATTTTTAACATGATTTTATCTTTAAAAAAACAACTTTCTTTCACTTTGCAAGAGACCTTAGTCCAATGTTGACGTCATAGTTTTCCAATAAAAAATAGGCGACTCTTGGATGTCTTGGCCCACCGAGTTACCACCGACAAAGATATTATTGCATCTCTAGACAATAGACAGTAGAAAATGAGAATCATTTCACAATTCTTTTCTATTCTATTCAAAAAGCATTCGTGCCACTTGTCTAAGGCCCTCTAAGTCTAAATATTATTAAGATCAAATATATTCGAAAGTAGAAACTAACTGGTAGAACGGAAACCCAACCCAACCGGAAAGACGATTGTTCGCTATCGTCTTAAATAAATAAACAATAAAATAAATTATAATAAACTAAATCCAATCAAAAGTAAAGAACATGGCATATATTATCTCATATCTAAATTAAAAAGAAATATCAATTTAAAAGTCGAATGACTATTCCAATTTTCCAAATTTAAACTCATGCCCCTTCCATAAACAACGTATGACCTATGATATCTTTGGCTATTTATATCGTTAATAGGATCGACTCATTTGGCCATGACTGGCGGAACACAACGCATGTGGGGTCCGTACAACGTTACGGTAATATACTTTTTTTTTGTTTTATTGACGTTTTGTTATAAAGGTTAATTGAGTGTGTGCTTTGGTAAAGCATTTGTTTTTTGTTTGGGGGTTAAAAGAGGAAAAAATGATGGGGAAAAGGTGTTGACTTTTTGGTCTTTTTAACGAGTATGAAATGAAAATTGATTGTTTTGTCAATTCTTAAGAGCATAATTAAGTAGGTAACCAGATTTGGTTTTAGTTTTGACACTATTCTTTAACTATGTTATGAAATAAGAGTGTTGATTCATTTTTAACCGTTACATACATACTTGTAACCGCACTGAACGAGATAAAAACTATACCAGTAATATACAAATTTTCATACGCAATTTAAAACAGCTTTCTTTCACCGTTTCATTTCAAGAAATCCAATAGGAAAATAATAACTATTAATAAAGCGTAATAGTCGTACGTGAATCGGATACTTACATCATCTTAGTAGGTACTAAAATATTAGTATGATAATATGTTTAAAAATATAATCGACTAAAATCGATCAACAATAACACAACAACCATACATTACAGCACTATTCTGTTAGCAGGAAGACGCGCACGCGCACGTTCCCACGTGCCCCCTTTGTCGGCTCGCGACAAAGCATCGCCGACAACATGCCTCATCTATGAAACGACAAAAACCACCCAAAAATGAACCTTAACTAGTATTCATAAGGTTGAAATTCACAATGAATGGAACAGGAAAAATCAAACGTGTTATTCCATTTTCAAAAGTTGTAACTGTCGTTCCTGTCAGATAAGTTCGAACCGTATTGTCTATGGCTGAGGTTTGTATTTATCCCGTTCCTCCAATGAGGTGGCTTCAAAAAGTTTCGCCGTGAAGGCAGCGTTGACCCCTCATTTAAGGTAGGGCAATTGTTTATCAATATGCCTATGATTAATGTGTATGATGTGCCTTCGTGATCGCATCGCGGTCGGCTGGGGCAATTAGCTGGGATCACGATCGACCAAATGATATGTGATGGCTAATGTTGCTAATTTGTTTGGGAGGTATGTTCAGGCGATAATTTGTGTAAACGCTTCATTAGACGATTGTAATAGAGATGCGATTGTTACTGATAATATGTAATTAAAAGTAATAGTTATTGACACGTATGACCCCGGGTAATTACGGACTATGTCATGCCATATGTAGTGATTGATAGTTTGCCCTTTGACGCCTATCTCTACCGATATATGAAGTTATTCTCAGCAATGTAATGCACTCTCCACACTACAAAGAAATGAGTATTTCTTTCCATCCGGTTGACGCTTTGCTGAAAATACTTTAAAACAGTTTTATCAAGCCCAAACGTTTTAAAATAATCTCTTAAAGTAGCATTGATAGTATAGTATCGAGTGGTATGACCCCAATACGCACCAATGTCTTTCGGAATTCATGTGCGTACTATAAATTAGTTATCAGTTGCTAAAAACGGTATAGGAAAACATCGTGAGGAAACCGGCACACCTGAGAGATTTGTCAACGATGCGTAAAGCCACGGCAGTGGCCTACCGTGTGGTTTAAACTCTGACAACAGGTCGTTCATCAGCCATACGATAGTAAGTTCTTCAAAAAAAATGGAACAGCCCCTTAAATGAAGGAGTCAAGTAAAGATCTCCATATATTATGACAAGTCATAACGATATTGCGTAATTCCATACATTTGCATACTAACAAAAATAATAGCAACCGATTTCTATCCTATATATCAAACATTAAGTTCATAACGCCAATAAATATTCATAATCCCGCGCAGACATCACGCTGTGGGCGTAAGGCCGTTTCGTCCTAATTCTAGTCAAATAATTTCCTTTAATACTTGGCTAAGTCAGCCGTTGTGCACAATGCTACAGTATGTGACAGGTAATGTGTGCACTGACAACGCAGTGCTGACGCCATTTTGTATGACGATTGAGGGTTTTGGTACTTGAATATTAAATGATTTCTAGCTAATTCTAGTCATTGAAATGAAATTATTTTTAACTTGAGTATTGTTTAAATATTTTTTTTGTTGTTCTGGTTTTATTATATAACGTGGTAGTGCCTGCACTTACGTCAAAATCAGTGGCGCTATATTTCCTATTTGCAGATAGCAGTGTAAACTAAAGAATTTGTGGCAGTTGGTCTCTTTCTATTTATATTCATTGTATTCAATCATTATTTTGTATTGTAATCATATTATGACAGTCTTTGTCTGTCATAAATAATAAAATAAAATTACAATCTGGAACTAAGGTACCTACACAACATAGACCTATAGCTCGTGCTATAAGCCACTGCTAGTATTGAGACCTTTTTATCTAAAGTAAAAACGTGTACCTACAGATACACATTGAATGTTTTAATAAATATTTTATAACATTATTCAACTGAACTACATCTACAACGTCACTATCACTACATATCATCACTACATAGTATAAAACAAAGTCGCTTTCTCTGTCCCTATATCCCTATGTATGCTTATATCTTTAAAACTACGCAACGGATATTGATGTGGTTTTTTTAAATCGATACAGTGATTGAAGAGGAAGGTTTATATGTATAATAACATCCATTAAATAGTGGAGAAATACTGTTATTTTTGAATGACATAGGCTATATATTTAATACCCGTGCGAAGCTGGAGTGGGCCGCTAGTAATATATAAAATAAATTTCAAACACAAAAGTATCAAAACTTTTCAAGTGCACTACATAGGTATAGTTTCGGCGACACTAGTTCTGTGTAACGGCGTCGTTTATCCGATATACGAGAGACTCGATCAGTCCCAACGTGTACCACGATTATACACTAATGCATCGTGTGTTTAATTCACTTATATTGCACTTTGGTAAGCCTTCTTAGATATAGGGATTGCTATTGCTATCAACGTGATAGAGACTGAAGAAAACACTCCGTACACTCACTACTTTTTCTGTGACATGTGGGGCTCGTAGCTATCCGGCTACCCGGCAGATCAGTCGATCTGCGAGGTTAAGCCGTGCTCGCCGCGGTCAGTCTTGTGATGGGTGACCGTTTTCACATGTCGAGACCCCACCGTGCTTCGGAAGGCACGTAAAGCTGTTGGTCCTGCGCCTGATCTCTCTCTGGTCGTGTCGGTCTACCGTCCCATCGGATTATGAGAGTGAGGGAATAGGGAGTGCACCTGTGTCTGCGCGCATACTTGTGCACTATAATATCTCCTGCGCAGATGGCTAGTCTCAGCTGAGACAGGCCGCCGTGACCGAAATTCGGTCTGGAGGACATTACTTTTTCTGTACCTAAAAGAAATGTGATTTCTAAGTGATGGCTTATTCATTTTCGCCTGTAGAGTTCTGCTCTTAGTGCAAGGTTTCCTACTCTTTTAATAATGTTATTAGTTTTTATTATTTTATGGTTATATTTGATACCTGTTATTCAGTATATTTCAAGCTCCATCATACTGTCAGTAGAACATTTGGCTCATTGACATTTTTTTCCACAGTAACTTTTTGAATAAGACAAATTAATTTTGATTTTGTCCCTTTGTTAATTTCTCGTCGTCTCATAATTTTACCAAACGGCTTCACATTGTTTTAAGTTCTATAAACACTTAGACTCCAGAGCTAAATTTCATCAGTCAATAAACTGCATCCATTGTTTTCTTTAATTATAAACTCTCCAAATACCATAGCAACCAACTCTATCGCGACACGTGATGGTAAACAATTTACAAACTTTTCATTGAGGATAACGAGTGGTTGTGATTATCGTAAACATTCAGCATTACTTGCACACTCCACTAAACTCGCACACTATACTGAGACTCGCACAAGTCGCACACGAACAATTTAAACGTAATTTGAGCATTTATGTTCACTACCTTTGTGCTTTCTGTGAGCCTGGTGTAATGAGAAATATTTATGACTAGAAATTATTACAGAATTATGATTGTAGAGTGAATTTGTCAAACTAAATCGATGTAGGTACGTTGCATCCATTATCAATACAATAAAACCTTGTAATCTTTAAAATCTGATTTCCGGAAAATTTATTATAAATGTAATATTATTATAGCTTATTGCTACTAACCGAGCACACATCCAAACTCCGTGCTACTGACGATTACCTGGAAAAATCCCATTACACTTTACCCGACCCGGGACTCAAATCCAGGACCTCATGCCCAGCAGTGGCGCTAGTGACCAGTGGACCAACGAGGCAGTATAATACGTATAACATAGTAATACGTAGAGTAGAAAGCAACTCTTCTGATGGAGAATTAACGAGCATTTATCACCATGGCTGTACACGACGGGTTGGCGATTTCATACCATTAAATCTAATTGTGTAACGTTGATTATTTGATTAATATAAAATAAGAAACGGTTTCTTGTAGATTACATTCAAATATAAAAGGGTTTTCGAACTAGCCATGGTTATGTAACCTCCTAATTTAAATTCATAATTTAAAAAAAATGGTTCCCTCTCCCAAGCACGCTTTCATTCTTCTTCATATCAGTATGAGCCAACTGTTGTTGTTATTGCCAATTGCATTTGCAATTTCTAGATTGGCCAATCAACAGTTATGATAGCAAGGTAGACTGCCCAGGTGCGACGGATAAATTTTGGTATCATCATTTGTGGAAGCTCTTTCACACCCTAAGCCTTATGCATTGCTTTATTTGAGGAATCTTTATCCCAAGATTCGCAATCGAAACTTTCTACACCATCACCTACATTCGCGATCGCGTTACACAACTGCTTGTACCGCTGAGGTGTAGCGTGAAGTAAACACGTCACCGCGACAGGTCCCGGGCGGGACACGAACCCGCGACACGTACAGATACTACCGTATCGGGTTACTGATTTAGTGCGCTGTGTCGTCACAACGCGGCGGCCGGGGAGAGATCGGAGTGATGAGAATAGCGACGAGCGATTAACGTATCTTGCTAATACATACATACATACATACATAAAGTCACGCCTGTTTCCCAGAGGTAGACAGACAATGAATTTACATTTGCTTCTTTCGCCTTATGCACTCGCATCACATTCCTCATACACGCTCGTCGGTCTTGCAAATATATATAATTATTACCTACCAATTATTCCTTTTAATTTGTTTACCAGAAGATGTGGTGACTGTTCGTAATAGACGCAGAAGCCAATGGTGATGATGATAAATATCTAGTAACAGATGACACACTTTAAGCTGTAGGTGTTACTAAATCACGCAACTTATACAAAACCACGTAATATTCACTGTTGAGTTCTTGAAAAACATGGGACATCAAGCAGCTACGGCAAGCATCAGGTTACCGGTGGTAACCGTAACACACGGTACAAAACTTAATTATGTAGAAAAGAATATCATATAGCAAAATGAAAAAAATACTAAACCAATCATCTGCTTCTTCTTCAGACAGGTTCACGCGTCACGCATTGACTTTGCTTTTCGATAGACTTTTCTAAGAACTTTAAAGTAAACGCTCCTCCTGTCACCATGATATAACCCTTACACACAAAGGGGCTTGTAGGAAACAAGATTAAACGTTGTATGTGATAGTTTATTCAGAACTTTATTTTCCCTACACTATTTTGTATCACTCCGAGATTTCAGCGCGAATTTTTATGTTCTCTTTAAAGTGTTTAAATAAAGACGGTTAAGTAATGTTATGTAGCCATACATTTTCCGCTCATGTCGACCGAATTGTGGACAGCTGAACAATGTGCTTGGTTGTTGTTTGAAGTTGTATAACCCATCTGTTTCCTTAATTTATTTTGTAAATCATTTTATATGTGCCAAAAGGAAGTTTCTCTGGATTGATTTTTTGACTTGGCTTTTACGGGTAATTTTTATAGCTTCTATCATAACCAGTGTCTGCCCTTGCTAGCAGGCCTTTTCATAGGTACGGGACTTATTGAACATGATACACCATTTTTATAGCACTCTAAAAGGCGACGGACTGGTGTAGTCTGTGGATATGGTGTAATCCGTGGATATAGTGCAGGGTGGTCCCTGATTGAAATCCAATTTCAGAGTAAAACTCGTGAAGGTATAAAAAAATTGCTAGTACCTACCTACTTGGTTGGATTAGATCTATTAAAAGCTCATCTTCAGACATTGTTGAAAAAACAGCTGTATTAAAAACCATAAACCCACAACTCATCTTGATTTAGTACTTGCTCTCAAACCTTTACAGTATACGTTACCTTCTTTTTCCCATCGTATGGTTGATGAACAACCTGCACCCAGTTCACGTTGTGGAAGCGAGACGCTGCATTACACTGTACATAGCGGCGTCTCGCTTCCATAACGTAAACTGTCCTGTTTTAAGAGTTCACAGTAAGGGGGCTGGTGTCAGAGTTAAAGCCACCTATGGGCCTTTGACATTGTTTTACCCAGCGTTGAAAAATCTCTCAGTTGTCCCGGTTTCCTTACGATGTATTCCTTTACCGTTTTTAACAAGTGATAACTAATTTTAAATACGCATGTGAATTCGAAAAGACATTGTTGCGTGCCGGTGTTTGATCATGCGTCCTTTGACTTAGTCCTAGTATTAACTAGTTCTTAACTAATAACTTGCGGCTAGCGATGGCTAGCTCAATATACCTAATTAACTTAGGCCTATTAAAGTTATCTGACTGACACCTGCTAAACTTAATTAACTTTTTAATGACGTTTTTTCTATTATTATCTTTCTTGAAACTTTCATTTTTAATAATAAATGCCAAACTTCTATGCATACCGATTAAATTTTTTTAAGGTTCCGTGATAATTTTGACAATTGTGAAACAATCATAATTACAGTAGTTTGAGAACTACTTACTGTTGCAAAATAGTCCCATTTTTTGGTAAAAAATCTGATGAAGGCAGCAACGGAAAATTAACGTTCCTATATTATTACGATTGGCAAAAAAATCCTACTAGTCACAATTGTGCTCTACAAATTACCAAACTGGAGAAAAGGAGTCCCTGTTTTTATTTAAAATTTAGTCACATTCCGATCCACATTTACGTCCCAATATTTCCTAATACCAACGATACCGAATATAGCATTACCTAATTCGCAAACTGCAACGTTGAACAACGAGCCTTCGCGTCCACGTATACTAGTACAGGCAATAAAGCCGTATGGTGTCCGATTTGATAAGATTATCCTACACATAAATTTGTCAGCGATCTGTCTTTCGTACACGCCAACGTATTCTATCTTGCAGCGAGATATGTATGAGCAATGTGTGTCGTAACTGCAGATCGATTTTGTAACTTACAGCTTTATTCGTGTTCGTAATTTTTAAATTGGTACGTGTTTTGTTTTGTAGGGTATTTTTTGGATTGATGTGTGAAGAGAATGAGAAGCTACTTTTATATTTTGTTTTTTTATAATTTTCTTATATTTTGTATGTTCTTTAACTTCTTCTTCGTGTTTAAGCCAATAGCTCCATGGATCGTGCATAGGTCGTGTCGTGGTGTAGAGATTGGTCAGTCAACATGGATGGTAACGAGGTTGACTGTCCAGGGTGCGCCGGACGTCATTCGTGGAGGCTTTCTACTTGCACCCCGTAAGTAATCTATGGCGACACAATACTAAACTTGATCTAATTTTACTGTAAGCATGAGAATCTAAGTGTGTCAGGTTAACAATCACACTTTCTGATCTACTTGAGATCTACTCTTATGATTCATTATTGTTATACTAATTATTATTAATAGTTATAATAAAATGTAATATTACGTTATATATTCATTGATATATTTTATGTCCTTTCTTCCTAAAATAGATGGACAGAAGTGTGCTGCTTCAATTAAATGATAAAAATAAAAATAAATTTATTTCTGCAAATAGGTTTTTAAAAAACACTTATACACGTCATTTTTTTATAAACTAGTTAGAATGATCGTGTCGGCATTTCCTAACTGACTACCTCTGAGAAGAAATGCCAAAACAAACTCAGGGGTCAATGTCTCTTTTAAAGTCCAGACAAACGTAAGTTTATATAGCAGAAAACAACATTATTTGGAAACATAGAAATAGATGACTTTACACGTTTGAATTGTTACTTCCTACAATTCAAAATCTTATCATCACTTAGGACTAAGAGAACAAAATATATAAAAGTAATAATATTCTTTCAGGTGAAGAGAAATAAATAAATATTTTATTGTATTTATTAATATCACATCACATCACATTACATCAGCCTATTGCAGTCCACTGCTGGACGTAACGTCCCTCAGGGAATGCCACAAGGCCCGCTCTCCCGTTTTCGCCATCATTTCGAAGGTACCTGCACCGAAATCATACTCAATTTTGTTTTTTATACTACAAATCAGTACTTTCAATATCTACCAGTTCACGACTAAAGAGCTGACATTATTAGTCTATCCTCAAGTAGATAACAAAGATCCCCAGCGTTCTTAGTTCCATCGAACACCTACAAAGTTCCTTCAGCCGTAAAACAAAATGGAGTGTATTATTTTACATTCGCAAACAAAAGCGAGAAAAGCAAAACAAACTAAATATCTGTTGCGGCTGTAAGTCAGAGTTGCGCCACGGTAACGGCGCGTGCACATGAGTTAGTACTGCATTAGCATCCGAGATACGATATCTTAACGCCTTGCCTACGGGCACTGTGCAGAGACACGCAGTAGTTGAAAATAGGCCGGAAAATACGCACTGAATTTTGACATCCTGTATCTAACATAAGCTGTAACATATTATACGCGAAAGAAAATTGGTAAAATACTATATAAATCTTATAAATATAACTCTTCTTTTCGGCTGCATCGCGGTATTCTAATACCGAGGTTTTCAGGTGCCTGAAATAGGACAACCTGTGTTATAGGTGGTATAAGCGCCAACATTCTAACACTATTCCGTATTAGTTCTTAATATTGTAGATATCACGTACTATATTGTTTTTATGTTAATTACTGTAATTGGTGTTACGCCGTTTTAATTAACTATAAATATATAAAAAACATAGTATAGGTTATATTATGATTTAATATGTAAGAGCATAATTATAAATTACCAATGAAAACTGTGTCTTAGATGCAGGCTTTTATACAAATATAGCTTACGCACTTAGCTATTTAAAAACAATTGCCTGTGATTCGTATCTGACAAGAAAGGCACATACGTTAATAAATGTTTGTCAAAATGATGCCGTAGCACACTGTCCTCAGCTAGTTCATTACCCATGTGGGAATTTAGATGAATCTGAATAAACATTATACTGAGCAATCATAAGTTATAATATATATTAAATTAACTTTCTTTGTTAGGCGATATTATTCACGTACCTTAAAATTGTCACACCCTGAAGATTCAGGATGCGACATTAACACACGTGTATAATGTCTGACACGTTTGCATCTCATAAGAATTTACTCTTGTTAATAAAGCAATACTATATATAAATGAGATCGACAGAATCGTTAGTTATTCCTCATCTTCCGTAGTAAATAATGCGCTCCGGACCGAAATTTCTCCACAAAGATTAATCACAACCGAGACTAAACTAGCTAATTACCTATGCATTAGTATAAGAATTAAATGCACTGTGCAAAATACCGGTGCACTCTCTGTTCCCTTACACTCATAGTCCGGTGGGACCGCAAACTGACACGACTGGAATTTAAGCGCAGGACCAAAGGTTAAAAGCTTTTTAAGACCCAACCTTACACAACTGGGTGTCACAATTGCACGCATTAAAACTTCTGCCATTACCTTTCTTCTTTCCCAAGCACTTGGCAGAAATAGTTGTAACACTCAAAACATAACATAAACATTGTGAGTTCATGTGATAAATACCGGTTATGGTGAACAGTGATTATGTTTCAGATCTAGTTACCTTATTTATTGCTAAAACGATAACCCTGATTTGTATATGATTGGTCAGTGAATGATATATATGGTATTTCTAATGTACTGCCCAGATTTGGGTGTGTTTTAAAAGGTGAGTGATAGTGTGATTTGCTGTTATAGGCTTGTATCGGCTTGGGAATATTTACTGCTGAATCTGGCTTAGACATCTATTGGTACGGTAAATGGTTAGCATAGTGATAGTAGGCAATAACTTCTGTGGTTCCCGGGTAAACAGAGGTAGCTAGTAGTATATGCAGCAACTTATTGTAGATGTCACCATTTCAACTTTTCAGTGGGGATTTGTTTCGTAGTAATTAAAGCATTCAACATTATATTTAAGTGTCAAGCACACAGTTCAATATTACATAGATCGCAGGAAGCTGGTGTACGCCTGTTTCCCTGATCTCTCACAGGCTTTCGATTACTTTACCTCGCTGAACTGCCTTGTCTGCTACCAAAGTCCAAAGCGATCTACGATCGTTATGATTAATTCTACGTTTACATGTAGTTAAATGCTGAAGTTTTACTTGAATTTAAATTAAGAGTATGTGTAGTTCTTTTTTTAATAACACTGGCCACTTGTAAGATTATAGCCTCAAGTAAATTCTTATTTTTACGGAGCTGGCTGGACGAACTTGACTTGTATATGCAAGACTGGTCGTTGGCAGCTGGTGACAGAGAGATGTGGAAAGAGAGTCCGGAGGCCTTTCCCCAGCAGTGGGACACTTCAGGCTTATAATAATAACAACAATATCCATATTTCACTTGTATAATATAGTCCTGCACCTTCTGGGGACTTTTCATGGCTGTTCTTTTATAGAGCAGTTGTGTGTTGTCCCTAGCTGGTGTCCGATTCCCTTAAAGATTAAAGTTCTCAACGGGCCTCTGCGTGTTGAAGCTGTGTGTAAGCCTTTTAAAAGACCGAGTATCTTCAGCATGGTGGATAGCCCGAGTAGCCCGATAAAAGAAAGATAACAATAATAAATTGTAAATAAAAATATGTGACCAAAACCATACATCCTTTTACATGCACTAATTACAAAAACATGCATACAAACAAACAACCACATAAACTCAAGTCTCAATTCATTCTATTCACAGCAGTTTTTCCACACATTATTTCCAGCAGACGCGGACGGGGGCTATTACGCACGACGTAGTCATAATGTCCGTAATGGGTGGGTAATAGCCCCTTTACGCCACTCCAGGTGTTACGTGTGCATGAATACCCTCTTAAAAACAGGCGGTAGTGTGAAAAATAGCGTGTCTAGATTTTATTTCAGTCTAAGCTGGTGGAAGGAGATTTTCGCTGCATTTTTGTTAAGTTTTATGAATACTCCGAGTGTTCCATGAGAGAGTTTAACATGATAAGATGGTATTTAATGGGATGTGTGTTGGTGCTGATTTATGGTTATGTCTTTATTAAGGTTCTGGAAGTTCTTGAGAATGTTTTAGCTAACTGCAGTGTTGAGATTTGAGTTTTGGCGCTTTTCTTGGGGTTGGGTTGGCAACAAGTGTCTCGCCTTAAGACGCTGCAGTTTTGTTATTTATTTAGATTGTAATATTAGCTAATTTAATTCTAACAGAAATCCGGATAAATGTAGAAAAGCTTAACATAATTAACAATGCAATTTTTATTTTTTTTCACTGTATAAATCGGGTATTTAGAAGCTGCGCAGAACTAGCTTTGTTGATAATCTGACACATAAATATCGTAACCATTACTAGATTGCAGTATCGCCACTCCAGTGTGAACTGCGCCTTAATCTGGCGCTCTTCCTACGCAAGTTATAATACTAAATTGAAACGAGCTACTACTATGTTTACCGACGAACATAGCAATAATGTACACTAAGCATAATATTCTAATGATGTTATAATGGCAAAAGTGTGCGACTGTCTAAATGTTTGTAACACGAATACTCGAAAACGGCTGAACTGCAATTGAAATATGTAATATATTTAGAAAATGAAACGGTTATTTACGTTTAGAGTCCCATAGATCGATTTTAGGTACTGTACTAAGCACTGATAGCCGATTGGTATGACTGTAGAACTGCCAAGTCGAAGCCGGCACGCACCAATGTCTTTTCGAATTCATGTGCGTACTATAAATTAGTTATCAGTTGCTAAAAACGGTGAAGGAAAACATCGTGAGGAAACCGGCACGCACACCTGAGAGATTTTGTGGTGTTTCGGTGTGTAAAGCCATGTCAGAGGCCTACAGGCGGTTTAAACTCTGACACCAGGTTGTTCATCAACCATACGATAACAAGATTTTAGGTACCTACTTCTAATAATAATGATCTTCTAACCGAATTTCAGCCTCGGTAGCCTATCTCAGTTGAACTACGCAGGAGATATTATAGTGCACAAGTATGCGCGAACACAGGAGAGAGTCCGATGGATAGGCACTAGGTAACTACGTCTCATGATGGATAACATTGTCATCCACAGCCTTATTATTTAATAGATGCTAGAGATTTCTTATTAGGATAACTATTAATTTTCTAAGGTTAGATTTTTTGTGATTTCGTCGATAGCAAAATTAGTCCTTTATCACACCGTATTTCGAAAATAACTCTATGATAGATTTGATTTTTTGGTCTCCTGATCCGTCATTTGTAGATTCTGGCTATCAGGAGAAGCATTGGGGAGTCTTAAAAGGTAGCAGTAACCGAATACGACCGAATACGTTTGATTGGCGCAGTGGCTAAGCGATTAGACTGCTGCGCTAAGGGTTGCGGGTTCGATTCCCGCACGGGGCAAAAATTTGTGTGATCCACAGATGTTTGTCCCGAGTCTGGGTGTTTGTGTATGTGATGTTTCATGTTTGTGAAACGCACCCACGATATAGGAGAAAATCCCAGTATGGGGCGACTTAAAAAAAAAAAACTAATATGTAACAAGGCTGAATGCCCAATTGGAACCATTTACAAAGTGTGCTAGATTTACTTAGCCAGTACTTTACGTATAGGTAGTATAACAAAATGTTCCATTTAAAGCAATTTATAATGTACACCTTCTGTAAATTTTATACAGTCGCTGGAGACCTGAAAACGCCATCAGAAAAAAAAGGAAGAAAGGAAAATATGTAATGTTTTAATATTCCCATCCGTCACGATGCGATGCAAGGTATAGGCGGTAGCGATTTTAGAATTACTGTTATATATTTTTATAACTCCTGTGTCTATATCTGTAGGCTAAAATGAAATGAGATTGCATCAAAATGATTTCTGTAAGATTACCACGTTGTACTCTTGGTAAGAAGAGATTGAAACACGTAATGTAACACAATAGGTAGGTATATAGTTTTCCGGCCAGTACAATGTGGGGACGGAAGAATTTCTAAGTTTTATAGTCACAGAAACTTTTCGAAAGTCCATCGTTATTTTCTAGATTTCAGTACCTAATTTAGAAATTACCGTTTATTTAATAATTTTTGTTGGAATTTTTACAATATCACCAACTTAATTAATCAAATTAACTACATTATTTTGAGTTAAGTTTATTTTTTAAATCTTTTTCACAGCACATTGAGACACTCGTACACGTTTCGATACACCAACTTCAGTACCAAGGTAAATAACATTCTTTTTTTAACATTTCTTGTTTTCGCTTTTGTGGCATTCGTCAAGTACTGTAGCCTCCTCAGCTTGTACCTTGCACCGTACCAGTGTGACGTGCGGACGTGTCATTAGTCGGTTGATGAATGCCGCGCGTTAATGTGCCTCCCATTCAAACAGACGCGTCGGGCTACACGCTCTGCCTACTGCCTACTTATTCTGATGTCCGACATCATTTATCATTGTGTTATGTGTTGAAGGACTGTATGGCACAGGTGTGATGTGTGACTTCATTAAATAAATAATAATAATACAGCCTATAACTCCTCCCACTGCAGGGCAAAGGCCTCTTCTCGTATAGAGAAGGATTGAGCACTGATCACCACGCTAGCTCACTGCGGGTTGGCGATTTCAGATAATTAAATCCAGGTTTCCTTACGATGTTTTCCGTCACCGTCAGTCAGTGGTGTCTTAGAATATCTAAGAAAGTATTTATGACATTGAAAAAGTCACATTGATACTTGCCTGGGTTTGAACCTGCAACCTCGTGCAAAGAAATCCGGTATGTCAACCACTAGGCCACCACGACTTACCACGACTTCATTAAAAGTAAGTAATAATTACCTACATATCACCTATTATCTGTGATATATGAATACAAAATTCCTAAGAACGTGAAAACGGTATATATACGGCCTTTAACAGAACAGCCTAGCTACCTAGAAATTAGGCTTGATTGTCTGAAAGTTGATTAGGTTATTGCTAAATCCAACAAATTATCTCTACAAGGCCCGCTGATTATATTTCAATCTTCAGCAAGCCCTAACACGAATGTGCAAACAACACTCATACAAACATAATCACACACTTACGTATAATACTATCAACCTACAAAAACAAATGATCATTTCTCTTTTTCAAAACATTTAAAAACTAGAATACGGACGCGGAGATCTGAAAATGTATGAATTAAAAAGATTTTAATGTTAAATGCGTTAATGCAGGACTCTGTGTATACTTGGCAGTTTATTTTTATATCAATCTCATAATTTTATGTTGACACGTTTCAGGAATAAAAAGTATGTTTTTGTTGGTACAGCTGTTAAAAGTAAGAGTTAGGACGTTTGATTCGGTAATTTAGCGACGCCATGAACAAATTTGAAATTGTTATTAAGAGTGCAGTAAAGTTAGACCAATTATTGTCAGATCTTCTCCTGACTTTACCTGCTCTGCTAACCCACACTGACCGTTAGACTGCTAAGTCAAAGGTCGCAAGTAAAACCCCGGCACGCACCAATGTCTTTTCGCATTCATGTGCGTACTATAAATTAGGTATCAGTTACTAAAAACGGTGTAGGAAAACATCGTGAGGCAACCGGCACACCTAAGAGTTTTTCAACGGTGTGTAAAGCCATGACAGAGGCCTACGGGTGCTAGGCGGTTTGAACTCTGACATCGGCTTGTTCATCAACCGTATCGATAAAAAGAAGTACCTGCTCTGTACAATGAAAATTGAAGTGTGACGTGCGACATAATTATATACAATCACGTCTGTAATTCCTGAAGAAGTAGGAGCAGACATGGTCTCTTCATCTAGAGACTAGAGTCTACACACATAAGTTGACCTTTTGTATGTCCTATGTACTTAATAGGTGACCAGCCTATTACCATTAATAGGGCCTACATCTGTACTATCACTACATAGTATAAAACAAAGTCGCTTTCTCTGTCCCTATATCCCTATGTATGCTTAAATCTTTAAAACTACGCAACGGATTTTGATGCGGTTCTTTTTAATAGATAGAGTGATTGAAGAGGAAGGTTTATATGTATAATAACATCCATTAAATAGTGGATAAATACTTATAATATATATTTTATACCCGTGCGAAGCCGGAGCGGGCCGCTAGTATATTATAAACCGTTTAAAGAGTTTGTTTGTTTGCTTGCTTGAACGCGCATATTTCAGGAACTACTGGTCTGATTTAAAAAATTCTTTCAGTGTTAGATAGCCCATTTATCGAGGAAAGCTATAAAACAGAAATCAAGTTCGAAGCTAGTACGTTATATAGGTATTGGTGTTCGATAGTTTGATAACCTGATTAAACCCGGTTACACCAAATGCACCCACGGTACAGGAAGAATGACAACTGAGGTGACGCTTTTAAAAAGAAAAATAAAACAGTCATGGTATATACTAGTCAGCCAGTCTTTTCAGATAAATCAGCTGTGACGTCATCATCACTACAGATGAAGAAACAACCATAACAGTACATTTTCCGTGTCATTAGCCACTCCCGCGGAAGCCGGGCGTGTCGAAGGTCCTGTGCAGTAGACCGGTCAGTCACATGCTACAGGTTAAGTAGGTGCATGTCCTTAGTTTTTATGGTCGCACTGATTTGAGTGCGGATATCTTGTTGTAAACACCGTGATGATTGCTCCCGATTGACTGAAAAAGCCATGGTGATCCAGCGTTGCTAACATAGCACTTTTCTAAATGTAAATAGTTTATTTTCTTTACGTAATTTTTGTATGTAAGTCTACTAGTATGAATATTTTTTGAGAGAATTTTTATTCGGACGATGTGACGTTACTTCTTAAGCCCTTCATATGACTTTTCTATAATATTTTGTGTCTCATGCAATGTCATTTCATACAAAAGAGAGATTTCATAAATAAAATCAAAATCATATATGTATACTTAAATATTAAATATTTTATTTACATAAGGTACCTCGTAAACATCTTGCTACCTTAAACTTGTTGTAACAATACAAGAGGCATTTCAAAGGAGAAAACATACCAAGTAACGATAGTCACCTTGCGACAAACAATAAGAAAATATCGAAACAAAGTAACAAGGTATATTTTGTCTCTCCGTTTCTTAGAGGGATGTTTCTTAGATATCTTTTATAATAAGTTGAAACACACAGTTGTTAGTAGGTACCCTAAGGGAAACATTACTGGATACTTTGTCAACAGTAAAAGGTTAGTTTGAAGAACATAAACAATTATTTTATGTTCTGAATCGGATATAGTTGAAATTAAGATTAGATTGGCCATAATTGTTACTAGTACGTACCAAAATTATTCAAATTTGGCACTATTTTAAATACACGCTGTAAAAACTACTACGTACCTACGTTACAACGTGTATTTATATAATCATCATCAGCTGGAAGACGTCCACTGTTGAACAAAGGCCTCCCCCTTAGGAGGGGGGGGGGGGTTGCCATAATCCCCACGCTTGGCAAGCAGCTTGGGGATCGCAGTGTTGGTGGTCAAGTTAAAGAAGACGCTGCTGCCCATTTTCTGGATTTTCCCTTAGTCGCCTCTTACGACACCCACGGGAGGAAAGGGGGTGGTCCATTCTATAGGCCGGATACCACACGGCTTATATAATAGTGCCTTTAAAAAATAAGTAAGTTTTCAGTCAAGTAAATTTATTGATGAAGTGCATAGTGCATTGAAGATTTGCATAACATATTTTTATTGTGTTTTATTTCTTTTTGTCGTTATGCAAATTAATTTTCATTTAGCAATATGGCGGCTGCATACCGTCGATATCATCAGAATTATAATGGATACTTAAAAACATAAAGATTCGAGGTTTAAAGTCACTACCGGTCTAGGAGACATTCCAAGATAACCAATACTTTAACTTTGACTAATCTATTTACCAGCATCAATTAATTAATAACAAGCAAATAATTACTATATGACTGCCGATTAACTAAATCAAACTACCTTATAACTTTAGCTACTATTAGTCGGTCACTTGAAAATTGTCGCATTTATCATTGTAGGACTTAACACAATTTATGGCAAAATTGTTTACACATTGGAATCTACTGCCCAATTGATTTGTTCTATATTAGGCACAATCTAATATATACCAAGGAGTGGAGTATACAGAATATTATAATTATTACTTATACATCATTTAAGTATGTGTGTGGAGTGATCAAATTTTTGTTAGATAGGTTAAATTTTACTTAGAAAATGTTCAATAAGCATCGTTATTGGTTATACGAATAATGCAATTGTAATCCCAGATTTAGCCAATAAAGTAGGTCGTTAGGGCACATTTCTAAAGAATGATTGTGTGTGTAACTAGTTTGCCGTATCACCTATTCATTTTCCATAATATGGCGTCTGATCGCTGGCATATTAAATTGTGATTACTATTGTGATACTGGCAAGATTTGAAAGACAATTCAACTGACCTAAAAATCATCAAAATCGGCCTTAGCGTTTAGTCTTTAGAGCGCCACAAAGAAACGAGCATAAAGAGGCTCACACATATATTATTGGCTGATAAACATACCTTTTTACATCTCTCAGTCGGGTATAAATAAATAAAAAGATTTTTCTGAACAAACCCAAAATTTCTTTAGGATCTCCTATGGGCTGGCACATGCACAAACACATAATTATGCTTCAGGACAAATATCTGCATCTACGTATCACGTCCACTTAACCTAGCAGATAGTGAATCAGTGCGCCAAATAGGGTCATCGAAGTACACACAAGAACAATCAGAATAACATTGACTGACCTAAGAATTTAACCTGCGGTTGCTCCAACGAATCAGCCCTAAATTCGGCGTACGGCCAAAGCATTCTTTCAAGCAACTTTTCAAATAGAATCAATGTAGCGACTCTGATTCATTCCGTATCAAGTACAATCAAAACGGGACCGTTGTATGCGAGAATGCAAGGATCACTTATTAAACGTCTACATTATTTATGTCCTTACAGATTTGGTCTAATTGTAATGTGCGCAGACTTGTGCCGATTTATCAGTAGCTCTGCGCACGAATTTTAAATGCGTGGAGTAGTGTTGATACAATTAAATTTTGTTTACATAAATATTACCTATATTATAATTGCTAATTTTATACATGACTTTTAGTCCTTTATGACTGAATCGGACACGCATGCATAGCCTTGATATTTTTAATCATATAGATTTACGTGTTCTTGTTTCCTTTCATTCGTATATTTATCATTAAGTTATTGTCAGCTTGCGCTTTGTTGCAGGTTTAAATACACAGGAATCTTTTTTTTTCTCAGCCTGTGCTGTCCCAGTGCAGGAAAAAGGCCTCCCTTTCACTTCCTCTCCCACTTTACTCGGTCGTGTGCTAAAGTGGACCAGTATCGCCTGTAGGTTCTTACACGAATCTTACGTGGTAAAATTATTAGGTTCAACATAAATCGCTGTTATTTACATTTATCGCTCCTACTACTATCTTGTACACATTACAGTGGAATCAAGTCTTATAATATTTTTCTCTACCCAACAGAATCTCTACAGTTTTTTAGTCGCTGCATTGTCCAGTCATCTGATTGCACAGTCCAACAACTTACGTGTACTATAAGCAATGCTATTTACAATACTAATATCATTTTACACTCATATTTATTGGAAATTAAGCTCTAATACCATAGTTATAAGCACGTTTAACGAGTAATGTATAAATTTGTATGCAATATGTATTTACTTAACTGCTTCTGACCTGTGTCATATTTTGAATCGTATCTAAAATTGTGATGCAAAATATTCAGTTTCTTACACTTCGTAATGCGTTTTATCCTGCATTTATAATTTTCTTATTATTATTAACAATGGCAAGCTACAATTCGCTGAAAGGGACTTATGTCAAGTAACACCAAAGGCATTTTATAGCAAAAATAAGGCATTCGTTTGGAATCGTTGATAAAACTATGAGAAGCGAAAAACAAAATAATTAAATGCCCAGTAATTACATACATTCAATTAAGGTATTTATTTCGGCCAAAGAATTAACATTGCCATTCAACGTGGCAATGCCGCCAGCCTTTTGGGCACCCTACCAGTCAACAGTGATGAGGAGAAATACTTCGATGCATATTTTTTTTGTTTTTATACATTATGTTGTATATATTATTAGTTTTAATGTAAGTAGCATCAAAAAATTAAGGCATTTCTTTTCACCTGTGAAAATATTCAGGCTATAAGCCCGGCACATATTACAGAGCCCCTTAAATCAAGCGGCGAACTAGCGTGTAGACTCCTAAGGAACAATAATATCTATCTGCTTTCGGGGAAAACAGAAACTGTTAAAAGTCATTAGTATTTGCTAAGCCCATCTCTATATGATCCATTCTTTGATCCACCCATCGTGTTATGAGAACACTCAGGACACTCACTAAATAAACCTCAGTATCGCTACAACTATTAGACATAGGTTTTAAAATTCCTAGCTACTGCTCAACAACTGCTAATAAAACTAATTCCCAACAAATGTAAATTAGTCCTAAGTGTTTTAGAAAGGGTATTTCTATCTGTTTTCTCCGCGGTACAGATAGCAAGAGACGCGTATGGTAGTAGCGTCAGCGAAACAAGCGGACAGTGCGTGCGTGAGATAGTAACACGCAAATAACTTGCCGTACGAGATTAGACAGCGAATAGCGGTTCATGTAGGGTCAACAAATTAAGTAGATTTCGTTTTATTAGTGCTAAATTAGCCGTTGGGCCTAGGTTAGATCTAAGACAGTTGTTACGAGTAATCAGAAGCCCAAAAGTCTGAAAACTAGGCATGGTAAGGGATATCGTGTTACCCAGTAGTGCGGCACCGCTGTGTGTGAAAAGCTTGGTGATAATGCAATAGACCAACACAAGAGGAAGACCTGCAAGCACTGATCGTAAACCGGGAGTTCATATTACATACAATTATTGTGATATCTCCTAAGCCATTTGTAAAGCCAAATGATGACCAGCCACAGTAGATAACTGAGTCATCTACGCACAAAGAATCGGGAGTTAAATGTCCCAGGATACAAATATTTTCGTGTTTCAGAGGTATTTATCATGACTCTACGAGTCTACGTACTCGTGCGTATGAAACGCACCCACGATACGGTAGCCATTGCTATTTGCAGATCAAAGGCAACGAAAAAATATTGTTTTCGTTTAAAAGCCTACCTTGCAATCCCTACATATTACGTGCATATACAAAACTAGATTAATGAACAATTCATGTAAGTATTATCCTATTTGCTGTCGGTTAATGGCGCGTGTTCTGATACCGGCTGTAATGCACGGCATGCGCAAACGACGATGTGAAATACCCCATTGATAGGCCGATGTAGGAAGCTTTAGTTACGTGTTTTACTTATATTAGGTTAGCAAAGGTAATTTGGTTGAGACTGTGTTGATAGAGAAAGCGATATGTCTGACAATTAACGAAGTTGTGGTATTGTGGTAAAAGCGGTCGCAAAATTTGGCTCTGTGTTTTAGTTTGGTTTTTATTTATCTCAATAAATTGAGTGCCTCGTTAATCTAGTGGTCGCATAGTTACTGCTAAACATGAGGAGGTCCGGGTCGGATAAAATGTCACCGGGTTTGTCTTTTAGGTAATTCTCAGTAGCAGCGCGGAGTTTGGATTTGTGCCAAGTTGATGGCATGGCTCGCCCTGGCACTATACTTATTAACATAACTTCACTCCTGTATTACCCGAAGGGCTAGGATAAGGTGTGTAGCACAGCCACATTATTTTCTACATTATGGTTATAATATTATCCATGGTTAAACATTGTAAATATTTTTAATAAGAGTGTGTATTGGTAATCATAGATTTATGCTTTATGATTCATAGTCACTAAGCATCCCCCAAAAAAATCACTGATAGTCAAGCGGTATGACCGTTGGACTGCCAAGTCAAAGGTCGTAACTTCGTAAGTTGAAACCCCGGCACGCACCAATGTCTTTTCAAATTCATGTGCGCACTATAATTAGAAATCAGTTGCTAAAAACGGTGAAGGAAAACATCGTGAGAAAACCGTCCACCAGAGAGATTTTTCATCGGAGTAAAACGATGTCAGATTCCTACAGGCGGTTTAAGCTCTGATACTAATTTGTTTATCAACCATACGAGAAGAAGAAGAAGAAGCATCCGTTAAGACTTTGACTATGCGCGTAGCAGACACAATATTTAAACAATCGACATGTACCGTATATGGCTCATCGCACTGAGAAAGAATTAAGACTATTAAAACAACAAGAAACACCACCAATAAACCAACAAACTCACTCACTTAACTCATAGGTACTTTACTCGTATCGCGGCATCGCATTACACACATCAGCGGCAGCTTCCAAACGCTTGTGGGGTTACGTTACCATCCCATGGGACAACCCCCTCGCATTATCACACATTACGCTAAACGTTTACGGTGTACGTGGTGTTAATTCTCATGAAGTGATTTCAGTAATGGTTTGAAGCAATGTTTATGGTTTAAATTTATCGTCGTATGAACTGTTCATGTAAGTGACGATTGTGGCGTATTCGTGTATGTTTATATTGGATAAGATTACAAGATGTGATTATTGTTTAGTACATTGTATGTACATTCTAGTTTTAAATAAAGAAAATAAAGGGTAGGCTTTTGCTGAGCAGTGGTTCCTGAACAAGCTAGTTACGTCGTATTCATTTTAAAAAACGTCGCCCCACTCTAGGAATTTCTCCTGTATCGTAGGTGCGTTTCACAAATATGAAATATCATGTACATAAAAGCCCAGACTCGCGACAAACATTTGCGGATCACACATTTTTACCCCATGGGGAAATAGTACCTTAGTGCAGCAGTCCAATTACTTAGTCATTGCAGGAATCAGGTCTTCAAAATTGAATTTATATGACCAGTCTATAACAGCTTTCTGTCCCCTTACCATGAACTCTGAAAGCAGGACAGTTTACGTTGTGAAAGCGAGACGCCGCTTCACACTGCACGTAGCGGCGTCTCGCTTCCACATCGAAAACTGTCCCTTTTCAAGAGTTCACGGTAAGGGGGCTGAGCTCTTCTTTTATTTAGAGCAGATTAAGAGAGAGTGTAAGTAGTAAGTGTAGTAATCGTTTTTATTTTATGTTAATTTTATTAAGTAATTGCATTTCTGCGATCTGACACCACTGTTATAGCACGCCAAACACGAGCCAAGAAGAAAATCCTAGTTACAGGAATTGTTTATTTCAACCGGATAGCTACTGGTACCGAAAATTTCTAATCAAAACAAGCTAGAAACGCTATCCTACTTGGAAATTAAACTAAACTTAACTCGTGATGGGCTGCAGCAAACATCGGTACCTACCTATATTTATCTAAAAGATGCGCGTAAGTTAATAAGTAAGCACTGATTAATTGCAACGAAAGCTTTACTCAAATAACATCTTAAAAAAACTCAACTAACTAACCGGCAGATTAACAAAAACAATCCACCTAACGGTTCATCAGTTGAAATAAATGTTAATAGACACCAATAACATGGATAAAAGACCATTTTAAAAGCATAATTTGAAAACTAAAACATAATATCTACCAATAAAATTCACAATCAACGAAAATCATTTAGAATTCGCAGAAAAGCAAATACAGCCAAAGACAGAATCGTCTTATTTTGAAATCGGTTACACATACTGACACGAACATGACTGCAAAAACATCACACGAAAGTAACGTGACAACAGAATAAGGATAACACGGACATAAATCCGATTTCACAGGCCTTTACCGTAAAAGCGGTTGAAAAATAAAACCTCGCTCACATGTGCCATAAATCCTCATATTCATGGAGCTCACTACAGCTCCCAGAAGAGGGTAGAATGAAATTTATTCGGTGTGAGCTCCGTAAAACAAAAGTACGACATAAATTGCCCGCCATGGGCCCTTACACGCTGGCTTCGGGATTTTCCGACATATGAGAAAACATTTTCCGTGTAGTGGCAACGGATTTTTTTTTGCAAATGGTACTCTACTTTGGAAGTTTTTAAATGTTGAATTTTTATCAGTGTTTTGTGTGACGTTGTTTAGAAAATTGGGATATTTTTGAGAGATTTATAAATTATACTTTTTAAAGTTTATCTTTTATTTGACCCAGGAATGTTTAAGACACTCTTTGCTACTGTTAATCTTGAACTGTTGTTTTGTGTGTTTGTATGATTGTTACCTCTTCACGCTCAAACGGCTGGCCCGATTTTGATAAAATTTGGTATGGAGGTAGTTAACACAGGCTACGTTTTATCCCGAAAAAGATGTAGCGGGCAACACAGCGGAGTGCAGCTAGTTATTTTTATAAAACTTTAAAACCTTTAAGTAGCAACGCTTATTTAATTACAATACTAATATTTTTTTTTATGTTTTTGTATGAGATGCATTTGACATAATTCTAAGAGCATGACTTATTAATGATGATCTACGTTTCCAATATTTATTCTATTACTCATTATGAATTATAAAATGTAATTAATATCACAAACACATCACCTTCAAGGAAAATTGTATTATTATCTTTTTCTTACTAAAATACATTCCATTCGCTGTGCTACGAAGCTGGGAACATCCACTCTTTTTCCAAGCTTTGATTTCTTTGTTATTTCATGGAACTTTTATTCTAGTAAACTCGAGGAAATAGTCATATATTAGTTTTAATTATAGATACCAGGTACTGCCCCCTTAGCAGTTTGCAAACGATTTGTTCATAAAAGATTTCAATAATTTCCATCCTGAGTAGGTACACTACATTTAGTTTATTATGGGAATCTCAAATGGCACGAGCGATCTTTTGAGCATCAAACATATGTAGAGCATTCTTCCTAACATACTGCAAGCACCGTTTAACCCTACGGGCAGCCACCTGTTGAATTCATACGACAACCCATATAACGTGTCTACGTCACCCCTACGATACCCATGAAACACATGTATAGGCTGTGCCGGGACATTTTCACTCGCTTGCGAAAACTCGCTGGGACACCGTTAAGGAAAATTGACTTCATTTTATGTGGCCGCTGAAGGGTTTATTTTGGCGGCTGCATTGGTAGGGTTGAGTTTATTTTTGGTAACGATGTGTGATACAATGCTTGAGTTTATTTACGATGAGTTTTTGAGTAACATTATGCTTTGATCTTGTAGTTGATAAAATGACAAGTTCGTAAACTCAAGATGGTTCGTAGTCAATATAGAGGGAAAAGAGAACAGAGTAGACAAGGTTCAAAATAACAAACTTATTATTGCCTCATTAGGCCACGACCCCTATTTTTTTTTCTTTAAATAAAACGTCGCCTAGGAATTTTTCCTGAACCGTGGGTGCGTTTCACAATCATGAAAAATCACATACACAAAAACCCAGATAAACATCTGCGGACCGCATAAGTTTTTGTCCCGTGCGGGAATCGAACCCGCAACCTTTAGCGCAGCAGTGCAATCGCTTATCCATTCCGCCAATCAGGTCGTCAAGTTGATCGTCAATTTGAATAATTTATTGTTTAAGAATCACAGAAAAGAAGATGAATGCATTTCTAAAACACTACAACATAGTTATAAAACACAGGGGCTAAAGATTCCTAATCCATCTAGACCGACTATAATTTATTATCTTTCATACAGCATTGCACGTACATATCTCAATGCTGATCTTGATGATAAAATGATTTATAGGTATTACATTGCGCAGCATTCTGAGCTAGATTTGAATGTCATCGAGCTGAGCAAGCAACCTATATCTATTTATCATATCAGACGAGAGGCATCGACGGCTGACAAATTCCTACAACGGCAGTGATCATTCAATATTAAATAAATATGACAGTTGGCAAAAGCTTTAGTGATAAAGGCATGTTATTTAAACTGCGCTAGGAAGTAAATTCTAGATTAGGTGATTAGAAGAAGTCTTATGTAACTTACATAATTGAATATTCAACACCACCAATCAATTGTTATGATCTAATAAATTAAATATACTTTTTATGATCTGTTGAAAACGTAATTCTTGCAATTGCCAACTCAATTATCTTACTATTTATTGATATTGAAAAAAAAATGCGTGGTAAGACCGCTGTACTACCAAAGTTCGCAAGATCAAACTCCAGCACGGACCAATGTCTTTTCGAATTCATTTGCGTACTTTATATTAGTTATCAGTTGCTAAAAACGGTGAAGGAAAACATCGTAAGGAAACTTGCACATCTGAGAGATTTTTTAACGGTGTCTAAAGTCATGTCAGAGGCCTACAGGCGGTTTAAACTCTGATACTGGGTTGTCCATCAACCTGATAAGAAGGAGAAGATAATCCATTTATTAATATCTACCGGGAACAGTGCTTTATTAATAAACATATCAAAAATTAGGTGAGTTATTGCTTTGTATTTGTTCCAAAACGTACCTACGTAAATTCTTATTAAGAACAGGTAATACAACTGCAATAAACTCCCTTATCAACAACATACACGGACCTACATGGATCGCCCATTTTTATCCACAAGCACGCGCACCACAGTCTTAATGAACCCATAAAATATTCAGCTCAGTGCAGCAGGCACGAGCTTCCACCGTTCATTCATAGCATCATGCCGACCCCTAACCTCTGCCTACACGTAGTAATAAGACGTCGTTAAACGCTCCACACACGTTCTATATTCGTGACTTTTGGAAATTTTTGGTGTGGTGTAAAGTAGAAGCGGCGAGCGATCGGTTTTGTTTAAACTCTTTTTGCAGTATGTGAAGGCCGGCGATTTAGTTTTCAGTTTTGAAAATACTATGGGATTATTTAAAGAAATGTATCTTTTCCGATGTTACCACTATTGTTATGTTTGGGAAAAAAGGCAACTTGTTGTGACAAGAGGCAACATTATTGTTTATTTTAACACCTAATTAGCAACACACACACATTATTGATGCATAATTATTTGATTTTTTGTTTGTATATATTTTTAGTTTTAATAATAGAAGTATAGTATAGAAGGTAGTATAAAAACAATCGTGTGTGTATATAATGTAAATTGTCCTAATTAGCTACTAACCAATAAGACGTCCAAAGGAATGACTTTAATTTAAAAATAATAACAAACCCGCCAGATAAAACTTCATTTTAATTATAAAATTAAAAATAGACTTACATTCTATTTCTTGTAACTTCTTTAAACATTACCTACTACATTAGGACTAGATGCGTTTCACAAACATTAAATATCACATAGACCCGGATCACACAAATTTTAGTCCCATTCGGGAATCGATACCGCAACCCTTAGCGCAGCAGTCCAATCACTTGGCCACTGCGCCAATCAGGTTGTCAATTGTTTATTTTTATTATAACCCGACTGGTTTTATCGTATTTCCTAGGCACTCCATCGCTTACTAGCCTATGTTTACAACTTGCACCACACCGCACATCATCGAGCCTAGTTACTTAACCCGACCGCACACGATGTGCCGCACTAATTCTAATGACGTTATTATGAGAAATATGATTATATGGATTATATTATAATGTATGTCACAGTAATGTATGGGAGAGGCATTTCGACGGTGTAGTGGGATGGGATCGTCTTGATAGTTTTATTGTTATCTCAGATCGCAACGTAATAATGCGTTGTAGCATACGTAAACGTTTATTGGCTTTCAATTCTCTTATAAAATCTACGCAAGTATCAAGAAATATAACAATCAAGACTCAAATAATACTATGGCTCGTGCATACTAATAAAAAAAGTAAAACTAAGTACAATATTTCAGAAGGTTAAAACAGATTTCTCATTGAAAACCGTAATTTAACACTTTGATATTAAACTTTTATGAATACATAAATAATAAAAGGCATGTAAAATTCCTTACATCATTTTCAATTAGGAAAATTACAGAACAAAATTTCATTTACTTCAAATGCCTTTAAATAAAATAATTACAATGCAACTTGAAAATTAAATCCAATTCAAACAAATTACAATAAAAAGAACGTAACAAAATCAAGTATCAAAACCTGTTCACCGAACTACAGATGTTATCAAACTGATGCGCATATGCTGAGCAAAGATCAAGCGGACCAACTTAAATGTAACTTACTGTCACCGGCCCATCTCGAATGTTCCCACAATCGATCATCACGCTCTTATCTGTTACTTAAAAGGCTTTATCTATCAACTGTTTATTTATAAATAGACCTTTAAGAGTAGCGACACGCTCTCTCTTGTATTTATCACATAACGCTTAAATAAAGGGATGTTTTTAGGAGAATTCTAAGTTATCACTAGATAGGTATGCCTATGCTAATGGACCTCCTTAAGATTTGAAGCCTTGAGAGCTAGTGTAGGTACATACATTCAAATTTTTAAAATAAACGTCGCCCCACGTGGGGTTGTTTCACTAACATGAAATATCACATACACAAACACACGAATTGGCAACCTTCAGTGGTCCAATCGCTTAGCCGTTGCACTAATTAGGTCGTAATTAAAAAAAATAGTTACATGTTATTATTAATCTCCGAAGAAAAGAGAAAGATGTCATAAGTAGAACCTGTGTGTCTGTAAATATTTTTGTGGCATCATAGCTCCCTAACGGAGGTGCTGATTTTGATAGTTTTTATGTAGTAGAAAATGCTGATTTATAGATTTTTGGATCAATGAAATAGAACATAAATTTTAATATGCCAAAAAAAACATTTAATCAAAATACTTAATAGTTTACGTCTGCGTTTAAAACAAAACACTACAATCTCCTAATTCTTCAACAATAAAATCTCAAACAAAAGTCATTATCATCAATTTTAAATACCTCTATGTCCGTGATAAAAAACAACCGCACATCACACTCTTAACGCTGTTTATAAATGCCCCCGTTCACGAGACGGTAACCAGCATCAATTATAGTACGTGGCGCTGGTAGCGACACTGTGACGAGTGACAAGACGGCTTTAGATCATATCAACGAATGAGCTTGCTACAGGCTGATTTATTTTAGCTTAGGTGGCTGAAGATTTCAAACGCAGTTCAAAAATTCTACCTTGCAAAAGTTTTTTTTTACACAGTGATTGCTCTATTTTTGTATAAAGTTATGTACTAGAGACACGAAAGGTCAGTTAGCAGAGCTGCGCCACGGATCGGCAATAGTCGCAGGTTCAAATCCTGCTCTTATCCATCGTTGTTCAAATTTCCTTTTTACAAATTGAAAATAATGTACTGATTTTTTTTTAATAGGCAGCCAAATATGGAAATAACTTAGCCCTCATTTATTTACCTCTGAGCAAACCATCCTTATTGGCGTCGCTGCAGTCGGGACAAAAACATGACAAATAAATAATTTATTTAAATGATAAATTTTCCTGTCTCCTACCTGTGTATTATCACATAGAAGACAAACTTTAAACATTTTCAAAAATTTGAATTTCGAACTCCAGGCTGCTACTACAATAATCACGAACTTTTATGAAAATTCAACTTGTTAAAACGTTACATATTTTGTTATGAAATGTCGATTTGTTGTTAAACTAGAAAAGTATTTATAAAGTCAGCCTGTACATAATTCCCGTTACACACTATCAGTTAAGATGCACAGCTCTTTGCTCCATTGTCTCAAGTTACAGGACAAATTAATGACCATCTATCTCATAAGTGCTTCTTTTTTAACTTTATTTTGTATGCGTGGGAATCTAAATACGCGTGGCGGCTAATGCTTCTATTTGAGAAGTAAATAGTGATTGATAATATCACCTACGCGATAGATTGATGATTGGCTGCGCCCCGCGTTGTTACCAACTACATTTTTCCGGGATAAAATGTAGCCTATGTGTCAATTCAGGGTGTCAGCTACCTCGATACGAAATCTTATCAAAATTGGTGGTAGTGTGATTGCTTTTAATGTTTAAAAGGAAACAAAATAATGCTGGATGTCTGCACGTGTAACGCCTTTGGGTTCTATTTTATACCTACCGGGATGTGATGTTTTCAGACCATTCTTGGGGATTTCCTTATTGCCTTCTTCTGTTTTGCGGCGGACAGAGGAAGGGGGGGGGGGGGGCAGACTCTTAGAGGCTGCAAGCTAGATACGGTTTACACTAATGCCAGCATTGTAACGATTGTTTTGCCATTGGAAGTATATTCGATCGACATTACTCAAGTATATTGCTTGCCTTACAATTGTATCGTTATTCTTTACCTAAGTCGCATATAACATATTCACAGTTAAACCACACATCATACAAAAAGATCACGAATTCACGACTAAAGCAGTAAATCCGCGCGTAGCATATATAAATAATAACGCGTGTCGCGATATCTGGCGACAAATAGTCGCATTTCAACGCGTGTCGCAAGACAGACGGGACAAAACGCGGCGGGTATGCGCTACAAGTCTGAATTATTGCGGTACTTAGATTAGAAGTACTTGGTTTTGAGAATAATATACAATTTCTCTATGAAATCTAGATCTATATTGAAAAAGAAATCATTTTGGGAATACGAATTATGAATTACAAATATTTAGTTTAAACTTCAGGACAGTTTCGATTAATTGTTTTTTTTTAAACGTCGGGACACTAGGAATTTCTCTTGTATCGTGGGTGCGTTTCACAAACATGAAATATCACATACACAAACACCCAGACTCGGGACAATCAAATATGGATTGAACAAATTTTTGCCCCGTGCGGGAATCGAACCCGCAACCCTTAGCGCAGTAGTCTAATCGCTTAGCCACTGCGCCAATCAGGTCATCTATACTTTATCGGGTCGTCTATGTGTTCTTTAAATTACGTTTAATAGAGAGTAAATTGCAGCTAAGTATAAGTAGTATATTTTGTTTTTAAGAATAGCATCACAAAAAATAAAATATATCTTCGAGTCGCAATTTTAATTACTTTAGGACTAACTTAGGTCAATACTACACTTACTGCTTAAGGGTTTAATTGCGTTGAGTTCGTTAGTCCTGTACAAATATATAATTATTAAAATCTATTCCACACAATTCACAAGCAAACAAAACACTTCGATGTTCTTCACAAGTATCTGAGTTTACAATTCAACGTCACCTTCCAATCGACTACACACTCGATTTGACAAATATCGATCAACAAAGTTATCGTCAATCACCCATCACTAACCTACTTACTCCCCGATCACTTATGCTCCCGGCCTAACATCGTGTTTACTCGGCAAATAGGGGTGCGCTAATTTGTGTCGAGCTATTTCGGGACATTATATCGATGGTTTCGCTCCTAATGTTGTTTGGATTGTGAATTCATTACCTTTGATGTGTATGGTGTTACGTGTTGCATTTGGTTCTGCTTAGTTTTTTTTACCAGTCTTCGGAAGGAAAGATTTGAATTTGACTGATGCCTTTCCTGTATGTCATGTATGTTGATATTGTTTAGGGTTTGGTTATTAGGTCCATGCTTGTAGAAAAATAAGAAGCCTTTAAGCGCCTCTATGTGGTAACTACTCGATACTCACGAGCCCTTAAAAGCTCGCAACTTAACGATTTCTATCACTTATGCGTGAATCGGATTGTAAATAATAACTAAAAATGTAAGGTAGTTGATAGTAATTGTTCAAATTAGACGTTTTACACCTTAGTCTGCCCGTGACTATGAATGCTGTAAAGGATTCAAAACGTCGGGACCAAAAAACAAAATTAAATTAAAATCCGTAAAAATAGTTTTATTTAAAGCTCGTAACTTGATCAAGTTCTTTTTAACTGCGGTTTATCAACAAACGTCGGCTTTACTATCATGTCTGTGTACAGTTGTTCACCTTCATAATTAGGTGCACTATCACCTATATTAAGTCCTATATAATAGGAAGCGATCCTATAGTCTTTCTCTTTTGGGTATAATCCCAAAAAAACGCAGTTTCTGGTCTGGTTTATCTTTGCTAACCTAGACCAGAGTCGACATAATGTATTTACTTTATTTTATCATGCATATAATTAATGATAGCAGTATTTACTCCAACTAATTCTTCACCTGTTAGCTGACCTTTGGTAGGACAGGTCCTACTTAAAATAACTGGTCACGCTTTTGCACTGGCGGCAACTAATACCTTTGTCCTTGATATAACAATTACTCGTTTTTCAAGGAGCTAGTGTATATTATGGGCGTCTAATCTAGGCCACTTTAATTTTATATCAATGGTGTGTAAAGAAAACCTTTATTTAATGACACATATTGAAACTATTGTAGAGTCTAATTAGACATTTTTAACACACCTACAATGTCTTTGGGTGCCTTCCCGAGTGACCGAGTACCTAGAGAATACTGGTTATTCATTTTTTAACGGTACCCACGCCATAGGTACTTTTTTCATGACTTATGTCAACACGATGCAAAAAGGCACAGTGCAAAAGCCTTAAGCATAATCTCACATTATAGGAACACAAAAGATACTCTTAAATTCAGACCACACGTGATCAGAATCAACGAACAATGATAGACATTTATTTAATTTTGTAAGATGTTTTCAATATAATTATTAACCCATAAAATGGTACAAGCCCAACAATTTATGCGCGTCCATATGGTAACAATAAATCATGAGAGTGGACTGTCGTCGGCGCAGTTCGGTGAGCGCATGCGCAGACAAAAGGAGAGATCGCCAAGCACACGGATTATTGCGATGAGAAGTATATGGAAGGATGATAGAACAATCATAAGTATTACGAAATAAACGTAACTAGATTTGAGAACATCACAAGAAATAATTTTCATTTATGTATATTGAAATTTCATCCTTCTTTATGCAACTAATCTTTTTATTAATTCTTTCTTGGATATGATACTTTCTAAAATATAATTTGCTTTACTCATATTAATTAATCACAATATTTATTTCGCTTTTAATAACAATTACAAGTACCTATTTAATTCATAGATTGGAGCTTTTATCATACCTTTATATAACAATACTAACTAACAAAAGAAAACTTTATTTAGTTAGAGGTTAGATAGGTTGTATCGTACGTTGATACGATAGAAAAATATAGTTCAAAAAAAATCATAGATGGAGCTTTTGATATTGATAGACATAGCTCAAAAGAAGACTAGAATGCATACATAGCAAGCTCACAAAAAAGGTACGAATTCAATTCTAGCCAAAGCCTAAAACAAAACACCATCTGATAATTCAGCATATACTACGATCTCTATGCATGGCCATTGAAATAATCTATAAAATTGTCATGCACATACCAAGCACAGATAAATAATACGGATCAGATAACTTGTGTCCCACAATAATAACATATTATTGCGGTAATTCTCTGTTTTGTCTGCCATAATGTCCGGTAATGCCGGAGAGGGCACGGCCGGTATACAGAATAGATATTATGAAAACTTTCGTATCGGATTCAATACGTTGAAATTTTAATCTTGGATTATTATAGAGCTGGTAGCGCCTACGGCTTTATCTATGACAAAGGTGCTGTTTTATCGGGTACAGTTTTTAATGGACTTCAAAGGAGGTTATGTAATAAGTGGTAAAAGGGCATATTTGTATCTTGTAAGTAAATAATCACAGCTGTATTCATTTGGGCTAGGGAAGACACTAATTACGTGTCACCTGTACGTGACTATCCTTCACGTAAGAGATCCTTGAAGGAATAATTAAGTGTTATTGTACGCTTGAGATCCCCAAGGAGAGAAGCTGAGTATTCTTCTTTATAAGAAGTCATTATATCCACATTTTGCCTACCACAACTCCCATGTATAGGTGACTAGCTTTTGCCATCGGCTTCGCTCGCGTTAACCCCTATTAAAACGTCTTAGAGGGTTGAATTGAAACAAAAAGTAGCCTATGTCCTTTCTCGGGTCTTTAACTTTCTTTATGCCACATTTCATCAAAATCGGTCTTGCGGTTTAGACGTGAAGACGTAACAGACAGACAGACAAAGTTACTTTCACATCTATAGTATTAGTATGGATAAAGAACGATTTTTGCCGAGTCTATATTCCTAAGTCGGGCATACAGCAGATTACCTAAATGCGCAAATGAAGACACTTTTTGCTACCGACACGGCACACCATCACAGGAAACCGTAGTTGCTGTGTCCTGTAGCGGTGATTTACGTCTGCGCAGGGAGAGGCTGATTTCATACTGTTTATATATATATATTATATATTCATCATCCGACCGATTTCGGCCATGGCGACCGCTTCAACTCCTATTCTATTGTTTATATAGAAATCAAATATTCATAGGTAGCTTGTATCCGAAAGTTTAACCGTTTGCGCAGCGCCTAATACGACTCACTTTTTCGACGGCGGAAAGGAACATAATTATTATTATTCTGTGACCCCTAATACAAGGACACATAGAAGCACACACAACATGAGTACAAGATACAAGAATTTCAAACAAAACCTTATTTAACATATCTCCAATCAATTTGTATAAGTCCAATTCTCTTGGGACCTATTGTTCTGAGCCAACCCGCTTAATTAGCCAAGCGAGTGCTAACAACTGGAATCAGTTTGACATTTCGTATGTACGTATGTTTCGTGTTGAAACTAGCATAGTGCAAATTGCTATCAGGCCTTACTAATTAGAAGTTCGAACTGAGATTGTTCTGATAAGTCCCGATCTAAGGTATGTTCACGTGTGCAGTTGAGGGTTTAATAGATTTGAGGATTTTGTATGAGTACTCTGTAATAAGCATTTATCCAAGTCATATTTATTTTGAGTTCTGTATTTATTTTAACCCTTTAACTGTTAAACATAAGTATAGGTGTTGGTTAAGCAATCAGTGTGTAGCTTGACATGTAGGTGGTTGGTCTTTGAAGGGGTCAAGTTTTGCTGTGCTGAACTTAACTGAAGGACTTAGTATCTGAAAGTCACCACTATTTCGTTATTTTCATGATTTTTCTTCTTTTCTCTTTTCAAGGACATATTATAAAAGTGAATGCCATGTCAAATACCTATATGGAGTGTGTTCTATTGTACACTGTAATTGAATTTTGTAAGCATATGTATCACATTTTCAGCATGGCGAAAAAAGAACAATTGTTTTCTTAAACTATTCAATACACGATTTGAATCGAATCAAAAATCGGAACCATCCTAACAGCAACCAAACCTCACACAAAAATAAACAACACAATACAGAACTGACACAAAAAGAAGAAACAATTTTAAAGCCTGTATGATTTTATTACGACAAGAGAATAAAAAATTGGTATTACCATGATGTCGGCCATCATTGAAAGTCACGTGCTACTCAAATTACAATGATATGACCTTTGATTTAGACCATGCGAGTACCAGAGGTTAATACGCTTTTTTATTGGTAACGGTGGCTTGATTTGACTGTAGAGGCGTGTGTATATTGGCAGGCTATAATCTTGGAGATTTATTACGTTTGCGAAAATAAAATGGGTTTGAAAACTTGAATTTTGGTGACTTTTTTAAGTCCAGAGATTAATTTTGTCGGAGAATAGATGGCAATTTCATTTGAGCTCAGGCAAGTTTCTCCCAAATACTAGGACTACGAAATACCTTTTCGAAACCAATTTTTATACCTAGCTACATGTGATTCTATCCTTTTGTTTCCTCCTCTTGTCTGTGTTTTTTTGTAATTTTGCCTTATATCTAAGTCATAACCTAAAAGTTATGTCATTATTATACAAATACTTTTATTTGAAAAACAAAACACTATAGGAAATTTGAAGCCACTTAAACTGTACATAAAACTTAAAATTTAGCATTAATAAAATTGTTCCAGATTTTTTTAGAAGTGGAACAATATTTTTTTGTTTTAAAAATCACAAACCGCAGGCTGATACCTCAATTCATTCAACCTTCTTCATCAGAATGTTCAATTATAAACTGTATTTGGTATTACATGCAATTTAATCCTTCTTCTAGGATAATAGAATGTCCTATTACACATTTGGTATATTATTTAATTCGCAGTTGCATCACCGCTGCATTCGAGCGCCGCCTTAGATTCCGGCTGAGATACGCTAAGCGCTTGGCATTTGTTCCGCACAACGGGCTCGCTCCGTTGTTGCGCTTAATGGAAATCTGTTTAGCTGTTACTGTTGTGTTATAATTGTTTATGTTGTGATTGAGAAAGTGAGAATGACGTCACACGCGTAGGTAGACGCAGATGTGAGTTTGTACTTGTGTGCGTGTAAGGAAATTGACTATATTCAAGAAATTAACGCCTGAGTAGTTTCTATTTACTGCAGTGTAAGTAACCTTCGGTAGTAGTAGACCCAAAAATATAAATATACTATGATTGCCATCCTCATAAACTATTTGGTATTTTATATTACACACATCACATCAAATGAATCACTCAGATGTGAAACTAATAAGATTTTCAACTAGGTATGACAATTCCTAGGTGCTTTCAAATAGTCAAGACTTTCTGTGCTATCGTGTCGACAATATATCATTTAGAAATCCCTTACAGCTGTCCCAGCAGTGGGCACCGGGCTTAAGCTTTATGCCAACTTGATGCATTCAACCTCATTGGATTCCCAACTGCAAGTAAAAAACAAACGCTACCGGCAAAAGATAACTAATATACCGATCGCCTGCGAAGCCTAACAGAAACAAATGAGGGCACACAACGTCCATACGTCACGTCCGAATGATATGTGATTTTGTATTACAATACTAATAAGGAGAGGGCACTGCGCATGCGCACGTTCAACAGCGGGACACCGTGTTCACGTTATTGCGGCGTGTTGCTATTAATCGAAATGTGAAATTAACTGCTTATAGTTGTTGGGAGTTTACATTGTGTTGGCAATTTATTTCCTTATAATATTATGCATACGTGACTATGGTAGGTATACCTAATGCCCGTATTCCTTGAAAAGGTGTAGAGGTGTTTTCTCTTACCAGCTGCTTTACTATGACCTCTTTGTTTGACCGATAGCAGGACGCTGCGAGTTATGGAAGCGAGACGCCGCACTACACTAGTAGCGGTGTCTTGCTTCCTTATCGGAGAATGTCCTGCTTTAAGAGCTCATAGTATGGGCACAGGAGCTTTACATCCACATTTCTCTTCAGATCATAAGATCCATTTAAGACCTATAGCCATCAATCCGTGCCCCTGCGGATAGTACAATAAGGCCAAAAATAATCAATTTAAAACTTCGTTCATATGCTCATCTCATATATTAAGTGGTGAAGTGATCCATTGACAGTGAAACGATGGTATTTTCTACCAGCGATGCGAGTCTAAGATGCTCTTATCAATCAAGATCCTGGATCTCTATCCCTTTTCAAAAAAATGTTGGTATAAAAATTACATAAACTATAATATATTTTTTCTTATCCAACTGCTTTAAACGCAACGAACCAGAATCCAGTGCATAACCTCCACAACAATGTTTTCGCTGCGTACGCGCATCCGAACCAATATGGCGCCTGAGAACGTGTTAATTTGTTCCTCTGTCTACGAAGTACGCTGGACTTGTAACACAAATTAAATTGAATTTTGTCTTGTAGTTAATAAAATTGAACATGTAACTGGGCGATAGAAAAGAAAGTGTGTGGTTTATGAGATAATTGGCACCCTTTTATTATTTTAATTACTTACATACTTGCCAAATTGAATTCCAAGAGCACAACAGCGATGAAATTAATTAGATGGAGGTAGGTTTTTTTTTTTTTTTTTTCGTTCGTTCGTTTCGTTTTTTTCGTTTCGTTTTCCGTCGCCCCACACTAGGAATTTCTCCTGTGTTGTGGGTGCGTTTCACAAACATGAAATATCACATACACAAACACCCAGACTCGGGACAATCAAATGTGGATCGCACAAATTTTGCCCCGTGCGGGAATCGAACCCGCAACCCTTAGCGCAGCAGTCTAATCGCTTAGCCACTACGCCAATCAGGTCGTCAGCTTCCATCCATCCATCAGCTTCCGCAAGTGTCAATACACTTCATCGTACGGCGTGACTGGCTATCATTTTTCCACGCAACCTATGTGCAACCTGCCTCCTTACCATAAACTCTTTAAGCAGGACAGTTTACGTTGTGTAAACGAGACGCCGCTTCGTGCAGTGTAATGCGGCGTCTCGCTTCCACAACGTAAACTGCCCGGCTTTAAGAGTTCATGGTAAGGAATCTATTTTTTTTGATCAAGACGTCATGAGGACCGAAAAAAAAGATGTTATGTCTGCATCGCTCTAGAATTGGCTAGTGGAGCTAGAAGTCCGTCTTGGTACAGTAGTAGTAGTACAGAATAAACTAATTTAAATAAATAATTAAAATGTGATATTCAGATGCTCACAACTTCACACAAAGTTTCAGTTCATAACAATTAAGAATTATGTCCGATAAATGGTGATAGGCTCGCGCCTACATGATATATAAAAATTCACATGAACAGCTATTCTGCTTACAAGTGCGATGATAATATACCTATATACTTTCTCTAAATCAGAGTGAATATGGCCAACTAGACACAACTTTAGAAGATTATTAAAATGAACAATCGAAAACATATTCAATAGAAGATAATTTTATTTATGATTCGTAATAGAAAAGAACATAATTATATGGGTATCATATTGTTAATATAGGTACAGCGAAATGTGGTTTACAATTTATTGAAAGGCAATCTATAACAATTTATAGGAAACCGCAATTCGTTATGGCTGATTTAGTTTGCAAATTATGAAAGCTATAATCGTATAGAATAGTAGATCAAGTAGACATATTTACACCCGATACTATTACGCCTTTATTTCTCAAAGGAGTCAAGGAGCTAATGTTTATTCACATTTAAAATAAGTATTAATTATTAAAAATAGGGACTGAAATGCATGCTTCTGTGACTTAGGTACTGGCCGAAATCGTAATTCCACTGCAGTTGCAAATGCCATCAGTCTTTGACCAATCAGACCTAGGACTGGAACCCTAGACCTCGCGCTGTATTAAGTCCCATCCTCAATATCTCTTAATAACAATAGTTAGATACTTAATAAAAATCACAATGATTTACTGAATTCAGATACACCTACTGCAACAACAACTTAATAAAACCTCTAACATAAATAAAGAAAAAAGCTACGTCGATAAAGCAATTTGTACTACGAATATCCAATGATCTTGTTCAATAGAAATCAAATTTCCCACAACACACGCATCAATAAAAATATATCGAGTTTGCCGCAACAAATTACGCCCATACAATTTATAGGAAACTTCCAGCTCATGTTATCCTCACAGGGGCACCTTATCAAAGTTGTCGCCTAACCAGTTAAGTACGCCATTCAATCACCCAATAATGTGCAATACACTGTGTAACAATGTCACCCGAACTTCCCCTTTCATAGAAAAACCACTTACAAGCCCATGCCATGTCAAACGAAAGTCAACCTTATTTTGTTTGTATTTAGAATCAAGTGTTGTCATGTGTAGAGTTTTCGGAAAAAAGAACGTCTATTTTTATTTTAGAGGCGCACGTTTGAAATTGTGCACTTAATCGAAGACTTAAGGTTAGTTTTCGTTTGACAAGGTAAAGTTAAGTAGGATGGGGGAGAAAGGGCAAACACCATCATATTAAGTGAGCACATGAGAGAGGGAAACGCGAAAATGTGTGGGAAAAGCGGATATAGACGTTTATCGTTGGATTTTTCGCGTGATTTACCCGCGACAAATCTGAGGGCTTAACGCGTCTTGTATAACTTGAACTCTCATCGCAAATATAGTCTTGTGGCTGCGAGGTCTTGAAACAATGGTGTTTCAGTATTCACTAATACGCTGTTGACATAAGGGCATGTCGATTTATTGCCGTTTATTCGGCAAAGGGGAACGTTTATTTATCTTTTTCTAGTTGAAATAATTTGCCCTTAACGCGTGTCTCGTGGGCGCTACAAGTGAATTCGTCTATTGATTTATAAGGGACATAAAAGATGTAGATAAAAGATTTATTATTCACAAATAGCTTATGCCTTTTAGATAAGATGAAAACTACATTAATGACAAGTTATTTCCCTTAAGTTATTACAGTAAATAAAAATCCTGTGCGATGTAAGAAACCAATGACACGTGTTGCCCCAATTATTGCAGAAGTGTATAATCATTTACCTACTGTTTGCGGATTTTTTTCCTAGGGTCCACTACGCAAGCATCAATATCATATGTTTCGCTTTCCAAAACTCTGTAAATCTTCTACTAGGTACAGCCAGCAGCATATCAGAATAAAAAAACAATTGCAAATCAATTTATCCGAAAACACAGTTGGATCAGAAATCTAGTTTTCACTTTATAAAAAGCCTATATTTTACACCCGATTTATACTTCATCCCGCAATAACTCCATCACAACGGTAATAGCCACTACCACTTGACTTCTAGTGCTACTCGCAGATTAATCACCCCAGGACCTAAGGCTAGGAGGCCACAGGAACTAGGGGCAACAATTACCTGATGTATGATGCATGGTGTCGCAGACTGGCCGGCGGGCAGCATTCGTCATATTGTGTGGGCCAAGTGATAGGCTAGTGAGGAAGTTTAAAATAACTACCTATTACTTACGTGTTATTCATATTTTGACTATAATTTTTTTCAGCTTTGAATATACTATAGGTACTTATACTTTTTGGCTGCGGCAGAATCCCGAGCTTTCGGTCTGCTTTCGGACTCAAAAGGAACCCTTATTCATGAATAAGGGTTCCGTTTTAGTACGTTTGAGTGAAACTAGTCAGGCATACCAGAATATACACACAAGTAAAGTAATATATAGTACATATAAAAACTTCCTCCTTTTCACGCCTGTGTTTCCAAACCATAGGTATCTGGCGACGGTATAGGTGCTGGGGTACGGCTACGCGCTCAGTAAATACACGTGGGCAAAGCTCTGGGGTTTAGCATTTGGGATATTCTACTGATAACTTAGAAATTTACGATACCAAGACAGTACATAAATAGTTAGGGCCAGATGATATTTGATAGGCAATTTAAAGATAAAGAATTTATAAATATAAAAATATTAGAATTTTTTATAAATATTAAGTTCCGTGCGAATATCCCTGACGTCTATTCATATCCCCGACTTTCATTTACTTCTTAAAGATATGTTTCACGTGTGTGCGTGTGTCACATGTGTGCGTGTTTCACGTGTGTGCGTATTTCACGTGTCTGCGTGTAGGTCCACGATATTGGACTGAGCGACAACCATACGCTGATTCTTATACAATGGACCATTGGCTATCAATACTGCCCATAACTCGGTATATTATGATACGTTTCTGGTTTGTCTAAGCTGCTAATAAAGTGAATTACATATACTGCGCATGCGCATTGATATTTAATACCCTTCTATTATTTTATGATAATGCTAGCTATTGTTATGTTATTTTGCTTTAAAATCAATGTGGAAATCTTTATCACAAATATTAAAGATTGTTCGACTATCAAGATTCAAGTAGTTATCGAGTTTATAATGACAGGGTCACTCCTTTAATGGCGCGCATGCGTCACAGAGCGCAACCGTTGATCGTGAAGTCATTGGTTCAACTCCTAAGTCGGGCTGAGTTATTCAATTTTTCTATCACGTATTTCTTAGTACCAGCTCGAAGTTACTTAGAAGCTATTGTGAACTTAACCGGTGATATATCGTGTAGGTACTATACACCTCTGCCTACCCTGTTGAGGAATACAGGTATAACTGAGAGTACTAATTATGTAGTAGTAATGAGATCTTCACATACGCTAAACCATTACAAAACACCACAGTTTACATAACACACACACAACTTTTAATCGAACTTCGATACACAATTCTAATTTAATATTGCCACACACGATCCCAACAATATTCATTACAGTAAATGTATCACAATCGCCTGGGGTGCGACCTGTAATTGTAAACAATGGTATTGTAATATTAATTGAATGCAATTGCAATTAAACTCAGTGGTATAACTTAGGAAAGTAATTAGGCCTAACTTTGTATGCAAGTGGAGTGTGCTAACGGTTTGTGTATAAACTATTACATGTATTACAATAAACGTGTATTGGGCAAGGCTTTGTTTATTGGACTACGTTTATTCAGCTGTGTATTATATGTCGGTACATGTAGGCCTGTAGGGTGTATGTATAATTACTGTTTGTATTATTCAATAAGTAGCGAAATCCTTGCTACAATTTTACTCACTCCTGATAAAGATGAACACCTCCGTCTACCCCATCTAATATTAAAAGTGTATCTATATTTTGAGGACCTGATTGGCGCAGTGGCTCAGCGATTGGATTGCTGCGCTAGGGGTTCGATTCCCGCACGGTACAAAAATTTGTATAATCCACAGATGTTTGTCCCGTGTCTGGGTGTTTGCAATAACAGCCTATAACTGTCCCACTGCAGGGGAAAGGCCTCTTCTCGTATAGAGAAGGATTGAGCACTGATCACCACGCTAGCTCACTGCGGGTTGGCGATTTCAGATAATTAAATGCAGGTTTCCTTACGATGCTTTCCGTCACCGTCAGTCAGTGGTGTCTTAGAATATCTAAGAAAGTATTTATGATATTGAAAAAGTCACATTGATACTTGCCTAGGTTTGAACCTGCAACCTCGTGCATAGAAATCCGGTATGTCAACCATTAGGCCACCACGACGCCTCTGACGTCTGGGTGTTTGTGTCTGTGATATTTTATGTTTTTGACGCATCCGCAATACAGGAGAAATTCCTAGTGTGGGGCGACGTTTTTTTAAAGAAAATATAGAGTTACGTCATAATCACACGTAGAATCGTAATATCTACCTAGCCAGGAAACCAGAAATCTAGATTATAAGTGCCTAAGTCTATCCTGCTGCTAGAAGCAACCGAAACATGACAACAAAGTCCTCACTTGACATTTCCAACCCATACGACCTACTTACTCCAGTTTAAATGGATTCGAGTGCAAACGTATGCTGGATCAGATACCGAGCCATTCGGACCGCGATCTTTGCGTGCTCGACTCGCAACAATGAGATCTTGTCACACATGTGTCGAAAGGGTACCCTATTATGGACATTGAGCGATAATGTTACGATGATTCACGTTTTTCGTTGTAAAGGTTTTTTATACAAATCTAGATAGTTTTAAAAGTATCAAAAAACACAACACATACAGTTGGACCTTAACACAACAATATGCAAAAAGATAAAGCCCAGTATTAACTAAAATCTTAATGTGCGTTATAAGCAACTGCAGAGAAAGTCTTTATCGAACAATGACCAATAATGGTGATAACAGAATAGATACAAAGTTACAGACGGTCAAATTAAGCCTGACACACACAATTTCGTGTGGTTTCCTTAATAAGACTCCATTACAGAACATTGTCGTTCATTGCAGTCGCCGAAGCTATCGGTAATTGCGATCGAGTGTCATTTCACGGCTACGCATTAGCGTTATTGCATTTCCTGAGTTATCAGTTCGGTTCGATCTTGCAAATGTGCGAATGTGCATTGTTGTGCAATTCTACTCGTAATTAAGTATTGAGTTGGTTGTACTGATATGTATAATAATGTTGGACTATTTATTGTCTTTGATTGTTAACTTTCGTTAAAAAAGATGAATGGTAAGGCAGCACCGTTGGCAGGCCTCCCACCAGATGGACCGACGATATCGTCAGAGTTGCGGGCAACTTGTGGATGCTAATGGCAAGTTGTCGTTCATTGTGGCGTTCTAAGGGAGGCCTTTGTTCAACAGTGGACGTCTTCTGGCTGATGATGATGAAGGTGGCATTGACTAACGCTTATGAAACAAAATTACTAGCACAATCTAAATAGACTGTGATACTAATGTGTTATATCTTTATCGAACATCTATACCTAAGTTGGTTTAACATAATTATTTAATACATAGGTATAGTGCTTGCAAAAAAGCTTAGATTGGACGTGTTTATCTATGCATACGAAAGAGATATAAAGCCTTCGCACACTAGAAACTCTATAGTTATTCGTAATACTACTAACGTTCACTTAACGCCTCCTTAGACAGATACAAAAACACATTTGCATCCCAACTGTTGAATATACAGCCTTATTGTCAATACGATAAGTCTTATTTTAATTTTAGGGAACGCAGAATTAAGTTGGCAAAGTTATAATATTGAACGTAAAACTTATGTGAAGCACGCTTGAAAAGTTTTATGGGGCTTAAAGTTTCCATTTAAGACAGCGTAAAGTGAATTTTTCATGTGAAATGATGTGATTTCTTGTGTATAAGTACTGGCTGGTATATGGCATCCTACTCTCTGGAAACAAATATAGTTATGTATGTTAGATTTTCTCTCTTTTAGGAAGGGTAAATGACAATTCAACGTCAAATATATATGGGCGATATAATCGCAAAGCGACAAAGCCCTTTAATTAAATAAAAATAAAACGTCAAAATATGGGGAGCTACAGATTTTTGAAAAAAGATACTTAATGTAAGTATAGCCTTTTTTCATCCCAAAACTACTTGACTCTTGTGATATTGACTATAGAGGCAGTGTTAAGAGTATAAGCTAGTATAATGTTCTCCTGACCGAATTTCGGTCACGGCAGCCTATTTTCTCTGAGACTAGCCAACAAGTATGCGCGCGAACACAGGTGAACTCCCTACATCCTCGCTTTCATAGTCCGATGGGACTGTAGACCGACGCGACTCGAGAGAGATCAGGCACAGGACCAAAGGTTTAACGTGCCTTCCAAAGCACGGAGGGGTCGACGGTCACACGGTCAAGATAGACCGGCGAGCACGGTTTTACTGATCTGCGTGGTAGCCACGTAGATACGAGCCTCTCAAAATAGCTAGTATAATATTAGAGAAGTAAGTCAAGTTTAGGGGACTCCTGCTCCCCGTATCGGAGCACTGCAATCACTCAGCTCACTGTGTCAATCAGAAAAGTAACACGAACACGCCAGATTTTTAGATCATAAAGAAAATAAATTATGAAATTTGTATTAAAAAATAATACAAACAATAATATTTTCTGCCAATACAAGTCTCAATAAAACCTTACATTTTTATAGCAATAAATTGATAAATAGCTTCCCATTCTATCAGGACATGCCGCATCGTGCGTCGGGTGAGTGTAGTGTGTGGGAATGTCCCAGGACGTACGGCATTCATGTGCCCGGACACACGCGTGCGCTCTGACGTAGTGCTACGTATCTATGAGATGTGGACTGTTTTCAATATTGTTCTTTTAAATCGGAGAAGTATGGGTGTACTCATGTCTGATGATAATCATCACTATATATTTGGATCCTGAATGCTAGATTATTATAGTTTGTTGTATAAGAATGAGAAGCTATAAGAATATATATCGTGCGCTGATAGGCAAAATCAAATGGTACCAGCTCAGGGAGGAGTAGCTGGAAGTAGGTACCGGGTCATGCTCGTCCTGATACAGCATTAAGGCCGTCTTTTTGTTAGGTACTGAACGAATATTTAATATGCTTATTTCTGTACAGTTATATAGTACAGTCACAGACAATGGCTATCTAATAAGACCCAGGCACCCAGGGTACGCTGGATATACGAAGTGTGTATGATTGACACTTATGAATTTACAATTGAGTTTTTTTAACCAGCGCACTTGAAATTTCATTTTACATCTGCGCTACCCCTATTTTTGAGTTTAATGTATCATCCATAACAGATCCACATCCTTGCTTGGTAAAGCCGATCACGCCATAGTCGAGGATTCGTGTAATCACGACTCTCTTTGCAGCGAATCTTATCAACTGTAAACTTACTGAACTTCAAGCAAGAACAATAAATTCATGTTGATGTTTTAATCTTGAGGTAGAAACTGTGAACCTGAGCAGGTAGGGTAGGACACGGTATCGACTCTATACGAAGACTACTTATTAAAATTTGAAATCTATAAGCCTTTTTAATGTAGAAGGTATCTGTTTTCCATAAGTGAGAAAATAAGTTTTGTAATAGGTTCCTTTTGACACATACCGTAACAGAGGAATCTTATTAATATTTTAGTGACGCAAATAATATTGGTAATGGTACATTGTAAGTTTTTCTATTTTAATCATTCCGTAGCAGCAAGAATATTCGAATGATTATAATACATGCTACGGAAGCGGTACAGTTAATTCCAAATCTGCATTATAATCCTGTGGTAGGTTTGTGTGATATAAAAATAACAGCGCGTGTGTTCCCATTAGTTCCTATGGGACCGAGTGGTATTCATAAATCAAGCTAACACTATAAGTAATTCACAATTAATACGACAAGTCTTCCCGTACCGTCTAACCATTCCTAAATCAGCATCGATCTACAATAGATCCCTCTCGTGGCCGCCGGCGCACGACCGTGCTCACGATTCAGATTAATCTATCGAAAATCGTTTTACAACATATTATTTATAGAGCGCATGCGCCGGCAATGATCATCAGTCCGTGTGCGTAGTGATGCGCCCCGACGCATTCCGCGCGCACTTATGTGTCGATGCGGAAACATCGATACGACGTTATCGATTTACTGTAGATGGTATCGAAATGTTAGTACTCTAGGTGTGCTCGTTTGTGTTGAGTCATGTTACGTATGCGAAATTGTTAATTAGAATAACGTTTGTTACATGTGTTCGTTATAGCTTAGATAACGTTCACTTTGATATGTTGGTTGGAGATTTGAATCTATGAAACGCAAGGCAATAACAAATCAAATACGCGCGCCAAGAAAAATCTCAGCTTTAAAATATAACAGCCTCTACATAAAACGCTTTACTACTTCAATATAAATCTAAGCGCAATCACATCACATTTACCGTAATTACATAATTAAAATTAAAAAACCATTAAAAATTAACGCCATCAAATCACATTCTTTACTGTCAAAATCGGACGGCACAAACTTGCACTTCATAACTCGTAAAGTCGGGTGATGTCGTAAAAATAAAACCGAAAGCATTCTAACCGGAGTCAACAATTAACCCCGCAGTAATGAAACTTCTGAACTAGCCCCAGCAACGACGTGGAATCGCGCAGCCTATTTTAAAGACATTGAATATTTAAGAGAGCTAATTGAAATGAGCGAGACAGTTTGGAGTGTCGCCAGGATAATTACCTAGCTCCTAAGATGAGATTTAACGTGCCACGCTTAAATGGTTGGAGGTCTCTTTTAGGGGGAGATTATTTTCGTATTTTTTTACTGTTGGTTAGCAATTATAAGTTGGAGATACCAGTTAGAGTTTTCTTGAATTGCCAGTTGAAGGAATAATTGTCCATTACGCAGATTTTCGTATGTATACTTATATTTAAAAATACGTTTATTTATTTCTTCATATAACGCACTGGATTAATAATGTACTGTCAGACGTATCGTTTAAATACTATCCAGTCTTAAAATAAATTAACGCTGAGACTAAATACCTATAGCCAGAAGCCATACGAAGAAGAACCATCGATAATATCGATATCTACAAATCCCATCTCTAAACGTTGTGTGATGTCGAAGGTTGTCGATTCGTGCAGTCCGTGTGCGACCCTCTCTTCCGGTGTCCAACACTGCTACGTTTAATGGACGCCTATTTGTACGTGAATTCACATCCAGCGATTACCTTGTTTGTTTACAAATTGCGTTCGAATCACGTAATTATGCTGATTCGAAAGCTGCCTTGTTGTGAATTTTTTGACATGCCGCTCGTTTTTCTTTGCATGTGAGTATGATACTGGGGATTTAGTTAAGGCAGATTAAAGAGGAGATATAATTTCTAATACAGACACTTAAATAGTTAAGTTCATAATTAAAGAATGGCCCAGATATTTGGTAATGCTTCGGAGTACTTTCCACTATCATTATCATAACTTTTAACTCTATTGTCTTCTAAATCTTACATCCGATAACGGTCAAGGAAAAATAAACATATACCATAAGTATGACATATTAGTAAGTAAATTGATAAAGGAAATTTTAAAAATGACGGACACGAGCGGGACTCGAACCCGCGACCTTCGCCGATCCGTGGCGCTGCTCTAACCAACTGAGCAACCGTGTTCGGGCAACGGATCGGCGAAGGTCGCGGGTTCGAGTCCCGCTCGTGTCCGTCATTTTTCAAATTTCCTTTATCAATTTAGATTCAAGCTTAGCATGGGCAACATGCTAAAATGGCACCAAAAGTCATATATTAGTAAGTATTTTTATGTATGTATTTTGTAAGTATCTGAGTCCATGCGTTTTAAAATCTTCCTCGGCAATTTTATACTCAGTGCATCTACCACTTTTCAACTCTGCATCAACCTAAGGTTGACTGGTAGAAAATGCCTAATGGCATTAAGTCCGCCGAATACAAGAAGTATAAACAAATGAATAAATCCCTATTATATTACTTGAAATACACTGAAGAACCAACAGCCAAAATCTAAGCATAGAATTTTGACAACAGACAAAAACGATGAATTTATAAAAACAAAAGGTTATGGAATACACAATATTTTAAATCCTCGTGCTAAAACCTACGCAATAGAATCTTGACACCACAGAGCATGATTCAAAATAAACGATCAATCCAGCACCAGACCACACCAGATCATTTACATCACGAATTGAAAATACTTACATCGGAGATACCATTACTTCAACTTAGAAATACCCTTAAATACTACACAAAATAAATCTTTGCCGGGTACAACTTATTCCAATCTCCCCTTTCAAGTCGATGCGGACATTGGAACATACAAAACGAGTGTAAGGCCATAATTGTTAATTTCAAGCAAAATGCCCGCAATAGCTTTCAAGTTGCACTAACTAACGATCCCATTGCTAGATGCCTATCGGGTTTCTGGGCATAGTAACTGGTTGATAACACCGTGCTGCTAAACTTAGTTTAGACTGCAGATTAAAATTATTGATTAGATTATTGATTTGTTGCATTTTTGGATACTTTACTGTGAGATGAAATTAGACTGAAAAATAAAAGGTAAGGTTATTAATTTATGTTTACGTTATTATTTTTGCAAGCGTGGAATTGATAGGTATCTAGGACGGAATAATTACGATGTGTCCTAAAAAATTTAAGGTTATTTATTACTTTTTCAAGGATAAAAAGCAGGCCAAACAGATTGTCGCCCAGTAAATGTAAAAGAAAATTATCTTCTAGGAACGAAAAATAAAACACTAAATCCGTGTTGAAGTTATCAAAATAATGGACAACTGAATACATCATTCAGCATTCGATTTTGAGGTTTAGATATTAGTTCCAGTTAAATTCCGGTTTGTCGTCAGATTCGCTTATCAGAATCAGTAAATTTTCTATCCTTATCTGGTACAAAATAGCAATACAAATGTACTTGAACACGATTAAGACAATACTCTGATGACTAAGTCATAAGATTTGCTTTTATATCGATTTTATGAGACATGACTCATATTTCTGTAACTTCTAGTCCACTTCATCTATCATGAAATGAATAAGGAAACATTAGGTTTTAGAGAGCAGTCCTTGAGAGCTGAAACTTCAACTTATATTTCATTTTTATTCTTACTCTGTAACATTTTAGATCTTAAAAATAACCTACCATAACTAATTAATTAAATCACCAATACTTCTTATCTCAAGCTATTAAGCCCTTTCTGTGCAACCGGCCCTAAAAATGCGAGTACATAATGCATGCGTACACGGCGCGACGCACAGATCGATGGATCGTATCGATCCGCACAAAGGATCGAGTCGTGATCATGATTGCATTACGTTCGAAAGTTTCGCCGTTTATGTAAAGCCTAGTCTTATTCTCTTTGATACGTGAGCGACTCGCTGAGATATTGTCGGGGTTTTTGTGACTGTGTGAGGTCGTCCCGTTGATACGTAATAATAGGCATAGTTTAGTAGGATAATGGATTGTAAAGAGTGGATTTTTTATAAAATTATATTAAGTATTTAACATAATATGAAATACTAATATTATTTATGTTGGTTTTATGCAGATTGATAAGTGTTTTAATAAAATAAATTAATTGAAGTTTCGTAAAGCTTTATTGATCGAGTTAACACGAGCATTTACCATACGTAACCTATGTTAAACTTGTCAAGCTTTAGGTAAAATCCCAAGGTAGGCGAGGTGATTTTCTTGAAACATAGAAGAGCATTTTAAGCTTTTACTAATTCAATATCCTTTGCAACGGAACTTTTAATGCTTTTTGAGTGTTTTTGTCAATATCTTCAATAATTTTAACATCACATTAAAGCCATTTTTCATATTCTGTTTTTAGTTTTTTGTTGACTTTCTTTATTTTGTTGACAGTATCCTCGTTCATTTTACATCTCAGCTCCACCATTTTCTAGCGCAAAATTAGTTACAAACCGGTGCAATATCAAATGCCAAACATTTATGTATTAGAATAACATTCGATCAACTCGGCTATCTCAGATTACCCTGCAGCGATAGTAATTTCAAAGGCGCGATAATATATTGAAACGATTTCTTCACACAGAAAACATTATTAGCGCGCAACAAGACGTTCGTGTTTTACGTTCACACTTCTAATATAGGTGTCGCGCAGCATTTTGCTTTATCGGTTAGTTGATTGTGCTATTCTAAAGTTATCACTTACGAACTCACTTCTAAATACGCGGTGAGATTTGACACTCAGCGCACAGCAAGGTGACGAGCGAGATGACTTTCGAAATGATGTTAGTTTCAGAATAGCATAGCAGTTCGTAGGAAGAGTATGGGGCCATTTACTTGATGATCAATGATAGTAATCTTGCAATGAATCAGTAGCCGGTATTTGTTTGTTTCTTGTCACATATTATCAAAGATTCTTAGATTTGATATATTATGTAATTATATTTAGAAAAAGAAGTCTTTGCAGTAGAACGATCATGTTTGTAATATACAAATATTTGTTTATGCAATTCTAGTTATTTTATCTGTATTTTCCATAATACGTCTTACTGTAATAATGTGTAGGACGTCAAATTCTACAAATAATGATTTCATAATATGAGTGGAAACAGAAGCAAAAACTCTACCAGTACTTTTTCCAGCGAATCCCGTATTCAATCAATCCTTAACTAAAGTAGTTTAGCAAAACGCATAACAATGCTGCCATTAATAGTAGACACTTGTTTAAATAACCACCAACTGCTAGACTATAACAAACAGATATGAATAATGTTTAAAACTTAATTGTGAATTCAAAGTAAACTCACATTAATCTTCTGAACCAACCTTTTAACATAAAATAAACACTTATATTAATAAGTTCTCATCAAATTATAATTAACAAGCCTATCTGTTACGAGAATGCAAACCGCCTTAATTAAAAGAAACTTAACATTCATCATTATATCACCTTCAGCTGTCGTGTATGCATATTCATTTTGAGTATCATTATGATTGTTACAGACTATATTATGGCTGATTCATTTAATGTAACAACAAGGAACAATAAATACGGTCCCTTAGATACAATAAAAAATACTTAATTTTAAATTCCTGTAACCATTCCTAATTTTTTCATTTTTGTTATATCCCTATTTTACTAATAGTTCGGTCTCTTTTTCTGCACATAACATCACGCCTGTATTCCCGAAAGGGGTAGGTAAAGGTGAACATAATAGCAGTTCCAATGTAACAGGGCGAGCCTATTGCCATCAACCAGGCAAAAATCCGAAATCCGTGCTGCTACTAAGAATTACCTAATTGAAAAACCCATATTGCCCGACCCGGGATTCGAACCTAGGACTTCATGCTCAGCAGTCGCGTTAAGTGACCACTAGACCAAAAAGGCAGTCAGTTTTTGCACAGTGTTTAGGCTTTTTAAAATCAGTTTAATATCAAAATCAGAAGTTTGAGTTTGTTGAGTTTTGAGTTAGGTCACTTTCATTCTCTTTTATTATTCTACACTTTCATTCTAAATGTGCGTGTAGACTAGTAGAGCATCAGTAGTGTCATATCTAGCACCCACACGTCGTATGGTGGGATAAAAGTTACAAAACAACAACCTAAGCTCAACAAAATAAGATCGAATCCGTCAGCTTGGGAACCGAACTATGAAAATCCGTATCCGTGACGGAACCACTCGAGTGTGAACAGTGTGTTAAATGTAAAGAACCCTAAAAAAGTTAGTTTTGACATCATTTCACGTCGATCAAGCGGCCCGATGAATAACGCGGTCCAAGAAAGAAAAAACAACCTCCGTTCTGAATGCGACTCATTTTATGAATGAAATAAGATTTTTTCCTACGGAACCGCGACAAATACGTGCTTTCCTTTCTCGGCCGTCTGAGACGACGTGCATTCATTTTCGATTAGTTTTTTAATTCCGTTTTGATCTATCACACTTTTTATGGCGACCTGATGTGAACCCTATCACTGCGGCCGTAGGGTACAATTTGGTTGGTACTAAAGTTTTTATAAGCGCATGTTGTAGGTTTCTTTGAGAAGTAAGACCGTCGCAGCAACTGCTTCAATGTAACGCTCGGTACACAGATGCGGTCTGAGTAACGAGAAATTATTCGTACCGAGTGATTTATTAGTGGGATTAGAGATTTTGCGGGATGTATAAATGGAAGAGATCGGAGGAAAGGTTATTCTGTGTTGTATTCATGTATCGTTGTTTAGCCGATTCTATAGTATCTGCAGTTGGATAGTAATGAAAATGTGAATAACCTATATACAATTGAATGGAAACCTTATGCTTAGTTTAGAACCTCTTGACATAACAGACATTAAGATCCATAAAAAAAAAGATTTATCTCAAAAATTTGCGTATGAAAACATTTACCTATGAGAGTAAGAGCATGTCAATATGTTTGATACCTTAAACAAATTAACAGAACGTTAATTAATCCAAATTCATATCTAAAATTAAACATCACTTGCACATTGAATTTCAAAAGATTTTACAGTCTTATTACTAATCGAAATGACTCAACACGAAGCTGAAGAATAAACACGCGACTTCCATTCAAATAAAAACTAAATAGTAAGTATTCAAGTAAGATTGAAGGTATGCCGACGCAAAAACTATCGGTGTTCGTGGGAAGTCACTTACACGATTAGTTCGGAAACCCGTGGTCCGTTGGACCGGCGGCCGCAGACGCACGGTTAACTTACTAGGGCTGACGGATTTTATCAATTACCTAATTTATTTGTGACGGTTTTAGTTGCATGGTAAGAACAATTTTATTGAAAAACTTGGCGTTAAAATGAAAAATATTGAAGGTTTAAAGTAAAATGTTGAAGTGTTATTAAAGTTTTACAAGTTTATTTATAGCAGCAATTATTATTTTGCCCTTTATGAGCTGAGAAAGACTATGTTGTATTACATTTTTACAATTTATAGCTAAAGGAATGACGCATCAAACCTATTCAAGACTACTAAATACCTCCAACCAAGCTTCTTCATTAATTGCAAAACGATAACAGACTGAGGTGAACGACACCACAAAAACGATCAACCATACAAATGACTTGATTTCACTTGCATACATAACAACTCATACATTTCACTAAATTTCACTTCCTAAATACATTGCACATTTCATCAAAATCTCATAATAGATCCATTAATAACTTCTTTGGATACTTAGTTTTTTAATCAACCGTCGCCAACGTCAATGCTTTACATGCCGGCGAAATACGAATCAATTTTAAAATTGCATTATATAAAACCAAATGCAACCTGGTTAGACGTTTTTTAGAGTTCCGTGGTGATTATGAAAACCTCTTAACAAGGTGCCGCAATGGTCAAATGATCAGTGAATTCTTTAAAGGTATAGGTACATTATTTTCTGCAAAGACATGAATCATTATGAACAAAAACTATGTTTATCTGATTAAGTTCGTCATTGATTACAACTATCAACATGATATAACTTTTTTGTAAAAAGCGAGAAAAATAATATTGAAAACGAAAGAAGATTTCGACAAAGATAAATACGTCCAAAATATTACTATTATTATTATTAAATAGATTAAAAAATATGTCTTTTAAGTTTAAACTTGGAAAGAATAAAAGTACGGAGTCGTCACACCAATCAGGTGATCCCAACAATATCACTAACAGGTATATTCAAGTCGCCCCCATGTCTCGCAACCATCGTTCAAGTAGAACGATTTCCGATCACCAGAGGCAGTGTACTGAAGTTAACTAGAACATAAGCGTCAGTAATTATGAACGACAAAAAACGTCGTGGCGACTGATTGCTTTCACAAGATCCCACAATAGACCATGAAATGAGCTCCGTAGAGCCACCGCGTTACGCATCGGGCGTATGACGCTACTATGGCCGACGATTCTCGATTGAATTTTGAATGGGATTCATTTGAATTTATGAACGAAAATGTTGATTGAAATCTGGTTTCGAAAACTGCATTTTGAACGACCAACATTTATTGGAACTGACCATCTCTACTTTTATTAAAATCAATTTATTACCAAGTGATATATTTAGTAGAAGCATTTACTACGTATTCTCTGTCGCATACATATCTATGAATACATAGGTATGAATAGTAGCGTTTTAGCTAATGCTACATGCCTTGGAAAGAGCAGCAGTAATAATTTAAAGATTACCACTATTATTGTAGAGGCTATGTATTGTCAATCTTAATAAAATAAATTGTACGTTTTCTAATCTTAAATAAACAAAATTAGTAAGGGCAACCTTATCAGAACAGTACCATCTTCTATCTAACCCTTAACAAAAATAATTCTACAACTATCCTTAACAAAACTTATATTAAAAGGCACTTTTCCAAGCGTTCTAACTTCTACACGCAACACAGGGCCCAAAGGGACATTTGCGTATTCAAACAGTGAGTGAAACTGGCATAAATGTACAACTGATTATATGTGAATGGCTCAATCAAGGCTCAGATTGCACAAGGCGTTATGTCGATATGTTTTGACATGTCCGAGTCGGACGGTCGCCGACGCCAGTTGTGCGCTAGTAAATTGCTACAATTATACCGAGAAGTGTGTCAAGTGGTAACTGACGGGGAGACGGGGGCTGAATGGAACTGTACGCTTGACGCTTGAACATGTTGGGTGCTCGAACAAACAACGTGACTCAATCCGCCATTTTGTATAAGAATTAAGACTGAGTGTTTAATTTGATGTGATAATTATCAGAGTTGAGTTTTGTTTTTATTCCGTTAAATAATATTTCAACGCATTTAGTAATGTTATGAAGTAATTTGGCTATGCAGCGCTTCCGTTGATTCTAAAAGTTTTGTTTTTTGCAAAAGAAAATATGACATTATAATTATGGCACCTGTTGTACCTGTCATATTTTCTGCCAATGTTACAAGATAGATAACAGTCTCCTTATAATTTTATCATCACTCATAAATCCCGCTTCTACTACTTTTATTTCATATAAAAAATGATCTAATTATCACATTACTTTTATTATATGCAACTGGAACCTATAATAGGCTATTCAGCGAACAGAACTGAAACACATCTAAAATCAAATCTATCATAATAAAGGAATATAAATCAGTCAATAACTGTTTCACTGGCAGGGTATAACCTCCTCGTATTTTCGTAACGTCTTTCGTTTTTTAAAATTGCCTCTGTAGCGTCCTCCGCTGGGCAAAGGTCTCTCCTTTAAACTTCCAATTGTACCATTAAAAACAATAATCAGATTTAAAACTAGCTAAAAAAAACTAGGAATGTAAAACTACATATCTTACACAGCACCATTTCTCCCCGCTCTCCCCCCGCTAGTAGCAAAATCCGCCCTAAGCTGCCGCACACGTCCAGTGCCTATCATTACAAAAGTACAAGCGCATTATATGATTATATATGATTGTAAACATATGTTGTATAATGTAGGTAGAAGCCCCTAGTTACTGTAAACAACAATTAAGTACATTGCCAGTGATAACTACGAATTAAAAATTTCTAGTGAGGAAAGTTGTCATGAGGTGGTACCCAATATCCGTATATGTAATTTCTATGCTATTGGTATCATTCTTAATAAGTACGTATGCCTCTGAACTAACAAGAACTGAATAAAAATGACAGTGATGTTAATTGAGTAGGTAATGTCACTTTTTTGACAGATTGAAATGCTATCATCTATTTTGGAAAAGTCTGGATTTATGGTTGAATTTAATCTATATCGAGCACTATTTTCAGATACTCGGGAAGAAGTAATGAGTTTTCCTTTCTGAACAATCCAAATAAATTTGTGTACTTGATTTAATTGGGATGTATGTTTAAAATATAATATATCGATAAAAACAGAGACATATTCGTAAGCTTAAAATCGTGTAAATATTATTTCCATCGTGATAGGTATTATTTGGCTATGATTGTACATCTCGACAATAGATGGCGTTAGACGTTATGTAGGTTCACTACAATAGTTACGGTTATATATGTTTAAACATTTGAAGTCTTAAAGTAATTTACGAGTAGCAGATAAAATGTGTTAATACGGAATTAGTAATTCCATTCTAATAATACTTTGGTGTCTGTGATACAATGATATATTCATTAGTACAGGTACCACCGTTCCCCTTTTCCTGTTATGTTCTCTTTTTTTTTAATACTATTTGTGTGAAACCATTTTTTCTGAAAATAAATAAATAAAATAAAATAAAAAAAACAGACAGAAGTCGCAACTTAATAAAACTACTCAATAATACCTACTCTGTTTAATATTAGCCCAGCTCTAGTTCTTTCTTCATTAGTAGAATTCATTTTCAAAAACAAAAAACCAAGCGACATTTGAACAATAAACATAATTGGAAATAAACAACTGCTTCATAATCAGATGGACACAATAACAACAAAAAACTGACTACAAAACAAAAAACTTAATCGCGGTCACGAAAATAAAACTTTCTATTTATTCATAACAGTTTTTCTCCTAACCTAGTGTTTATTAAATATCTATAAAACTACTGATACTCCTAAACAGTTGAATCGGATCGGAGGAATTTCTAATCGTGACCAATGCAATGACGAAACATCAAATTGAAAAAAATAACATCAGTCAAATACTGGCCTAATATAAATTTATTTTCAGACGGAAAAACTTAATCTCGAATTCGTCGCGAATTTCGCAATCGATATTGTATTGCGATGCAAAAAAGTATCGAGAATCAGTACTCATAATCGCTCATTACAAAAGAGGGTTTCACTTCCACGAGCGTCACGTCTCACGATCAATTGGAAATAATATTGTCAAAGAGTTAGCGATAGACTAGATAAGATAGAGATTTCAAACTAACAACTACTATCAAGTTTTAAACTTTCAAAATTTTTGGTAAAATTAGGATTAATGGTAAGATGATATTCAACCATGAAGATAATGTAGACACACAGGGACAATTATTTTGACTACATTATACCATCTGCAAAGAAATAGTACCTATCATAGTTACATAAATTGCAATTAAATCATAAGGTATACATTGATAAATACATTTATTTTTTTAATGTTAAAAGTCCAGAAAAGAGCGATCCATTCAAAAGTTAGGCCATTATTGTGATATGACAGTAAACGCTACATGCGGCTTCAGTTTACTCTTATTTAGTTCTGTGATGTCAGTCAATGGGTAAAGGTTCAACCTACTTCCTCGGCCGGTACTAAAACAATGGCAACATTAGGACTACTTCATTCATCGACTAGCTTCAGCGTCTAATACCTTATCATTGATGAGACATTAGTCCCTGGATTGAACATAAAATTCCCTTTCGTTTCCGAAGAAGTGAGTCAAGAAAGAAGCAATAAACCTGAATGGGCTCAATAGCAATAGGATCGCCATCTCTTTACATAGTATATGCTGCTGGATGTCGACACTCTTAATACAGGAATATACCTATCAACCCATTTGAGGATGACAGGAGTAGTTTTATGCACGCAACACAATTGTGCATACAAACGCCTGTTTGCGAAACGGACAAGCAATTCACGAATTCTTACACAAAAACTAGCTAGCACACTCAAAATTTTAGTTGAAAAGCCTCTTCCATTGTTTCTTTAAAATCTGAGCTTCTCAGTCCAATAGTCGGAATCGTGTTCCGACTACCGTTTTGTTATTGTTCAATATGTTTTCCAATAATCCAGTTATAGATTACCGGAGGTAGAAAGCCTTGATTCGCACGGTTACGTCTAGAAAGCGGACTTGTGCGTGTGCTCCCTTATATCACTCTGCGATATCTGGCGTTACCCGCCATCAATATTGACGTTAATTTCCCTATTAATGCAGTACAGTGTTGTACTGTGTGGGTGCCTGGACTGGTGCAAAAATATATATGTGCCGACCGTCTGGATTACATCCGATTTTCACTTTGCCTATAGAATTTATTTTGTGTGGGTATTAATTTTGATTTTTTCTAATATTAGAATGTTTTAAAGACAAAATAAATTTATGTATCGAAATTATTAATAGTGAAACAATTTCAGATGACTTAAACCACTGAGTGATGAAAATATTGAACCAGCTTTCCAAATGCATCAAAACGAAGATACAATACAACATATGAGTAATCCCTGGAGCCCTGAAGGTGTTAACAGAGGTGTTTCAGCAGAAAACCCCAAGCAGTAGTAAATACACCCTTATTCCACTGATCACATGTCCCACGTACCACGTGACGAGTTAATTTCCATTCATTGAGCCCACAAAAACAATACAAAATAACAGCTATTTAGCCGTTTCTATATGATTCGTCACATTAAGACCCAATCTGTCTGATTCAATTATCTTACGAAATTATTGTTATGTTTCTAAATTGCATTGACACAACAAATCGGTTTTGGGCAAAAACTTTAAAATCTTGTAATCATGTCTCGCTTAGTGGACCGGATTCACGAAATTGCAAATTAAATGGTCTAACTAAGCTGATGTGATTATTATGTTATGGCCTGTTAAGTTGTATTGAAATAGAGAGTTTATTATAATTAAAATTCTACTTAATTTCACTTTCGAACCGCATTTCCATGTTCACGCAAATTGCGAATAAACTGTAAATAGTATAGGTACTTACTGTACAGGTTGACAGATTTATGGCAAAATTAAAACACAATATGATTGTTTGCTAAATCAGATAAAAATATTTTCTCACTAATATTTATTCTGTGATAAATTTTAAACACCAGCCAAAAAAACGAGAAACAAAAAAATGGCTCTCACGGTAGGTAGAAAATCTATATTGATCTGTAAAGTAGGTACCTAATTGTGTATTACTTATCACGAACTGCTGAATGACTTACAACACTACGTAAGGGCCTTTTCCGTGCTTCGGAAGGCACGTTAAGCCGTTGGTCCTGCGCCTGATCTCTCTCCGGTCGTGTTGGTCTACCGTCCCATCGGATTATGAGAGTAAGGGAATAGGGAGTGCACCTGTGTCTGCGCGCACACTCGGGCACTATAATATCTCCTGCGCAGATGGCTAGTCTCAGCTGAGACAGGCCGCCGTGACCGAAATTCGGTCAGGAGGACATTATAAGGTACTTTCAATATTTTTCAAAATGCCTCCACCATTTATATTATTTGAAGACCTACCTCAGACGCAAGAGCGTTCCAATATTATTTAACATTTAAACATTGCGTCATATTTCCACGGCATTCAAGCATGCATATACGTTGAACGTTGATTGGGCATAATCGCAGATCACACGACATAGACCACAGCAAACGGCTCATTACGACCTCACAAGGCAATTGCCGGCTCAGCTATGGGTTATTCTCATTGCATACTTAGCATAAAATAAAAATATTAGTGGCTGAAAACTAAGTACTTAGTAGTCAGAAACTTTTTGAGTAACACTTAAAAAAAGAAGCTACCCCTTAGGTTTATCATGCGGGTACTCTATCCTATTTTGTTTTTTATTATTTAAAGGTTTTGTTTTCTACTTATACCTAAGTAGAAAACAAAACCTTTAAATAATAAAAATAATCTAAAAACCTACTTTTAGCCAAAGTATGAATAAAAGGCAAATATATTCAATTAAGAGCTGTTTTTTCAATTGACAGATTAATAATTTTATTCAAAGGATAAAATTGTCATGTATGGAAAATATGTCAGAACGTCAAATTTATTCTACTGATAAAAAATATCTGGCGATTGAAAAATCGGCCCCTAAAGAAGTAGAATAAAAAGAAAATGTTCTGCACGTATTTGACATCGTGCCAAATACTTAATTTTACTCATTACACATAATCAAAACCATACTACAAACGTTCCTTTATAACAACCTCAACGTTAAGTTCTACCAAACATTGAAAAACCTATCAAAATCAATTTAATAGTTTCTGACATTAATACACCATACACACGCGTGCCGCGTAATTTATATGGAACTTGCCAGTGATTTGTGACTAATGCGCCATTTTGTAGCTAGATATAAATCAAAATGGCCGCGGGCTATTCGAATACAGAACGGTGAATTGATTTTTTTGGAATCGCGCCTTTTTATTTTTTTTATTTATTGGTATGTAACACCTTATTTCGATTTGTTGTGTGAAGTTGTAGATAGCTGAAATTGTATCTTTGAATACTACTTCTCGATTTCGAATGATATTTATTTTTCACAAGATTTGTATCCTTAATGATTTAAATGAAATAAATTGTAGTTAGTATCAAAAACTTTGTTCAAAGTCCATAAACAAAAAAAACGGCAAAAATCTTTCCAAAACATATGAAAATCAGTAAACTCCAGTATAAATTAATATACACATATCCATTACAGAATAACGCGTCTCGACCGCAATATTTCGTACTTCAACCTCATAATTACAACAACACATGACTCCCGTGTTCCGCAACCAACCATGTGAATGGAGCTAGTGTCCCATCATTATCGTATAAATCAGTACCGATTCAACCGGTAATTGCATCGATATACCGATGTATCGATACGATCGAATGCTCCCGGTAGAACTGGTAAATTAGAGTTCGCGCTCAATATAATTTTCATGTGAAATGTGTGACGGACAATAAATTATTGGGTATTAGATACTATGTGGTATAAATCTTGATACTTGTAATGTATGGGAAGTTAGACCGGTGTGGTACATATTCATAAAGGTGCTTCATAGGTATCAATAATAGTTTGAAATAAATGCTTGTGAGATGTTTCTTTAGTAGGTACCTGTTTGAAGAGTTTAGCTTGAATAAAAGTTTACTGGTTTTGCTATTGGTTGTGATATGAGTGCGTTCGTTATAGGTTTTCAGATTTACAAATAGGTACCTAGTCACTATGGTAGAAGCTTGAATATATAAGTTAATATTGTTATAGGAGTTATTGATTTTTAAATATTTTGTTGGAAGATTATGACGAATCCCAGGACGATGGAGTCACCTGGCGATCACCACACTGGCCTAAGATTAACGTAGAGTTTACTTTTCCTTCTAATATCGTAGCCAAAAACGCGGCAAGTTAAAGTTGCTACACTAAATTGTGCATTGTACTGAATTATAAATAAAATATCAAACATTCTCGACATCTTTGATGCAACAAAACAGCTGTATTGGTACAATACACAATAACTCTCATTACTACATTATCGCAGCGCAAAAAGGCCGATTACACCACGCAAAACATTACTGTGTTTACCCATCGATCCGTTTAACTCTAAAGTTTATGTTAAAAACTTGCCCTGAGCGAACTATCAGCCGTTTTAAATCATCGACGGTAACACAGACAACCGCCCGTAATTGTAGCCTAGGGCTTACCGATGACACATTCCATCAAAACCCGACTTTTCTCTAACGGTGCCACTGGTTATAATAGTAGATAGGCTCCATACACTCCTGTCAATATGTCATTGTGGCTTGCATATCGAGTTCTCGAGAAAATTGCTCTAATATACTTTAACATATGCAAAGGGAACATCCCTGAGGATATAGAATCGATTATAATCGATTAGAAGTGTTTAAGTTCGTTCGGTATGTGTGTCTTTGAGTTTGTGAACTGGATCGCGCATTGGCCTAACATCGATTATAATTATTTTCTTCATTTATATCTATCATTAGGTACATAATTACAGTACAGTAGCATGTAATTGGTCGCTTCATAAACTTATTGCTTCGAAAATCTTCTTTCTTTTCGAAGATAGAACAAAAGAGATTCCATGGTTTCAGGTAACCAATGACTCTTTCGGTGATAACCTCTTATTATCTATAACATAACTTATGGGCAGTAATTTCGACCGTCAAACGTCGTTGGATTTTATGCCTATTCGGGCCCGATTATGATATTAATTTGAAGAAATATGGCAAATTAACGACAACGGTATCTTGGTAATCCCCCTATTTCCTGGGCTTCTTCAAGTTCTACTTAAACTCAACATACATATTACTGCTTATTTCAGCCCCTATTCCAGAAATAAATCAAAATGTTGCAATTCGATGAGTGTGAATTAAGAAGTTCCTCAAATAAAATTATTATAAAAGCTGGCATACAGGAAAATCATGACGTGAATTAGGACGTAGGATGCAAATAAAACCACAGCCAATACAGCTTGATTATTAAAAGGATATCAAGCCATGTCCAGTACACTATACAAGTGTGTGTCGCACCCACATAAATTACCATTGGATGTCATGTGATAATCACCTATTTGAATCGACTATTAAGTACAAGTCGCAGTTAATTACACATGTAGGGTAGTATTTAATATTAAATTACGGCAGCTTGCTTGATTTACTATAGGATGTAATACAAGTTTTATATCATGTTCTGGTAATGGTTCGGTAAAACTTCGCACGTCGTACCTATATTTAATTTATCCTTTGAACGATTGAGTCGTTCGTATTTTAGGCTCTTTCATTGTTCATTTAGATAAGCAATTAGGTATAATACTAAACATCTTTTCAGGAGCTTTTCCCTAGTATTCTAGAAGAGTTTAACCTGTCAAAGAACTCAGAAGTAAACAAAAAATCAGTACAAAGACCTCAGGGCCTGTAACCAGGGTATAGAGTATTATATCAGAGGCAATATTAGGATTCTCTGTACTAAAGTAATTAATGTTACATGGTTTTTGAAAAACGTTGTAAAATGAAAGGAATCTGCGAGTTTGGTAGATTCGGTGAAAATGGTAGTTTTGATTTCGCAATATTACTTTCTTAAAGTATGCTTTTAACTGTAACTATCTTTTATCATTATGAACGTAGCTGTTTTTAAACGCAGATAAATCTTTTTACCTATTTACCCAGAGGAGTGAGGTTTGGCATAGCCAAAGTTTATAAAGAAGTAGTTCAGAAAGCAATTCATGCATCTTAGGGACAGATTTACAAACATTAACCAATGCATGAAGATAAAATAACGAATAAAACTAAAACTTAAATCGGAAATCGATTCCTATCATATACATTATCGATTTCAAACGAAACTAAAAGTGGCTCGAACAGTGTCGTGACACACTTGCAGCCCATAGTTAGTATAAATGCACGTATGTCAGACATTCCGTAGTATAATGAGTACATTCGTAATAAGTATGGCGGCTGTTATGTCGTTCAGTTAAGGCGGTGTTTCTTGAAAGTAAAAGGTATTTGAGATTTACGTCTTTTTTTTTTCGGTTGTGGGTAGTTGCACAGAGCAGTTACAAATTTTGAGCTCTCCAAAAATTAAATAATAATAAATAATATACTCTATTATATTAATAATTTTATGTATAAATTGAAGTAATAGTATAGAATACCTGCCAGTTCAGTGTTATCTTTCTTCTATTTACAATAATAATAACTATTTACACAAGAAACATTTACACTAAGACCAACATGGACTCTGTTCAAAACACCCTGTCAAACTTAATGGAAGTATTCCAGAAGCGTATGGCAGACTTTGAAGCTGAATTGAAATCTCCAAGCACAGTATCTTCGGACCCAGGAAATTTGGCATCGGACTTTGCAGCGTTCAAAGCTTTCATAGTGCAGTCGCTAAGCAGTCTCCAGAAACAGGTAGAGGTACTTGCTCAAGATGTAGACAGGATTGAGATGCGAGGGCGGCGTAAAATGCTTCTTCTTCATGGTGTGCCAGAGAAGTCAGGTGAAGACACACCAAAGGTTGTAGCCAAGGTCGTGCAGGAGCAACTGAAGCTGGATTTTGCAGAGTGTGATGTCAGGCGATGTCACAGGATGGGCCGGGCTGTGGATGCCAGTAAGTCTAGGCCCATTGTTGTTAAGTTCCAGAGTGTTACAGTGAGGGACAAAGTCTGGTTCACAAAGTCAGCACTGAAAGGTACGGGCATGACACTCTCAGAGTTTCTAACCAGACCTAGACACCAAGTGTTTATGGCCGCACGTGAGAAGTTTGGTGTCAGCAGGTGTTGGACCAGAGAGGGCATCGTCTACGTTCTGGGAGCCAACGGTTCGCGCCATCGTGTAGCTACGGTATGTGACTTTGGCTTAATTGAACAAACCGAAGAGACGTCACCTAAAAGCAACGCAGATGCGACGCCTCAAAAGAAAACCATTCCAACAAGGGCTAGGCGAACAGTAGTAAAACATAAGTAATTTCATCCCTCTCACAGCCAAGTCCGGGTAGATATTGTTAACTCTGCACTCGCACATTTGTTTCGACGGTCGCACCCTCTATATATTTGTTTCTTTTGCCACAGTCTTTGCTAATTAGTGTTTTACCTCCAACAATATTTATCTACAAGTGACATAATAAACTCATAACACATGTCAAATGTAAATGTCAATGTTCACGTTCCAGCTCTAAAATATTTTATGTGCACCACAGATAATATTTATACTTCTATTTTTTTATTTTTTTTTACATTTCCCGGACGAGGCAATTTAATTTGTTGTATTGTGTATAATTGTTTTTTTTCTTAAAATACCATTTATTGTATTGAATACTATTAGTAAGATTATTTTATCAACACGACTGGCAGGTGGACAGATTGATTGCTCACCGCGGTTAAAAATATTTTACTAAATATAAATTATTATTATTATTTTTTTTTTAAATTTATTATATTTATTTATCGATATTATATTTATTTTTGGTACATGATAAACTGTGATCTAAATATTAGCGATAGTGACAGTTTTTATTCAGCAAACAGCGATACTGATAGCTTTGGTAGTGTGGTGTGTCTTGCCGACACTCTTAACTCTGTGTTTTCTGATGTCTCTGGGAATTTTAATGTAGTCCATATTAATGCCCAAAGTATTCCGGCTCATTTTAATGATATGCTGGCTAATTTTGACTGTAAGAACATTCACGCTATACTTGTGTCTGAATCATGGTTAAAACCATGCCTTCCCTCTACTTCTTACTCTCTTCCCGGGTTTAAACTTATTAGAAATGACCGTGCAACTGGCAATGGTGGTGGTGTTGCCATTTATCTACGAGGTAATATCTCTCATTCTATTGTTAGCATGTCAGCACAGCCACCTCCTGCTAATGCTGGTGAACATCTATTTCTTGAAATAGAACTACGGCATACAAAAATATTACTCGGCGTTTACTACTGCCCCTCATTGCGCATAAACTACTTTTCTTCCTTTGAAAATCTACTCGAAAATTTTACACCCGCTTACAGTCATACTATTGTTATGGGCGACTTTAACACCTGCTTGCTCAAAAATGACTCTCGTGCTTACTGTCTTAACTCCCTGATTGAATCCAAGAATCTTACTGCTTTACCTTTACGAGCTACTCACCATTTCCCTAACTCTGTCCCTTCTCTGCTAGATCTAATTCTTGTTTCTTCCCGTGAACCTGTTGCTAAGCATGGACAGTGCTCAGCTGACGAGTTCTCTTACCACGACCTTCTATATCTGTCTTATAAAATCCGTCCTCCAAAGGCTAAGTCAAAAGCTCTTCTGCAGCGTAATTTTAGTGGCATGAATCTTATAAAACTCTGTGAGGATGCCGGCAGCATTGACTGGGGTCCACTGATTGTCTCTGATTCCGTTGACCAAAAAGTTGAATTGTTTTCAGCTAACCTTATCCACTTGTACGATCAGCACGCACCAGTAAGAATTATAAAAGTCAAGCATTTTCCAGCACCGTGGCTTACTGACGACATTAAAACGATAATGGCGAAAAAATCTGCAGCCAAATCCAGGTTCAAATGTAGACCCACTCCGTTAAATTGGGAAAAGTATCTTTCCATTAGGAATCACTGCAATAAGGTTTGTAGGAATGCACAACGCCAACACATCCATAGTTCTGTAGAAAACGGAGATCCAGCTAAAGTCTGGAAGTTTCTCAAGACGTTGGGGGTTGGAAAACAGCGCCAAGACTTAGATCCCAAAAATATAAACATCGATTCCTTAAATCAACATTTTTCATCTACGTCGCCTAGTAATATGACATATAAAATTAATACCTTAAATCATCTCTCTTCTACTCCTACCCCTGACTATGCACCTTTTTTCTTTAGTCAATTCACTGATTGTGATGTCAAGAAGAGCATATTGTCGATATCATCCAACGCCGTTGGAAGTGACTGCATCAGCAGAAATATGATCGTTCCCATCCTTGATGAAATCCTTCCTGTCCTTTCCCATATTTTTAACTTTTCCATCTCCAGCGGCTGCTTTCCTACTATATGGAAAGAAGCTCAAATTACTCCTATTCCCAAGAAACCAAACCCTAACTCCTTCTCTGAGTTCCGACCTATCTCTATTCTACCATTCCTATCCAAAGTCCTCGAACGTCTGACCTATACCCAGCTCAACTCTTTCCTAAACAAACACTCCCTCTTTAATCCCCTACAATCCGGTTTTCGTCCTGGTCACAGCACTGTCACTGCCTTGGTCCATGTGACTGATGATATTAGGTCGGCCATGCAAAGTGGAAATCTTACGGTTCTCTCACTTTTAGATTTCAGCAATGCCTTTAACACCGTAGATTTTGACATTTTGCTAGGAATACTCAGCTCTCTTAACATATCTCCAACAGCGATTGACTGGTTTCATAGTTACCTGTTTGGCCGCCGTCATCGTATTCGAATAGAAGATAATTATTCTACTTGGTGTAATACGTTAGCAGGCGTGCCGCAGGGTGGCGTTTTATCCCCACTACTTTTCGCTGTATTTATTAATACTATATCCAATAAACTTCAATCCTCCTACCACCTTTATGCAGATGATCTCCAAATTTATACTCATGCGCCACCGGAAGATCTGGTAGGCGCTATTGATGTTATTAATAATGACCTAGAGCGGATCAGCGAATGGAGTAGGGCATATGGATTACAGGTGAACCCGTCAAAGACTCAGGTCATTGTTGTCGGTAGCTCAAGGATGCGGTGTAAAATCGATTGGTCTCACCTTCCACAGATCACATTTGACGGCACAATTATTCCCTTAAGTGACAAGGTGAAAAACTTGGGGATATTAATTGACAATACATTTTCTTGGCAATCTCAGCTACAGGAAGTCAGTCGTAAAATGTATGCGTCCGCCGGAGCCTTAAGGCGATTGCGTAACTTTCTTCCTACTGCCACTAAAACTGCGCTAGCACAATCTCTTCTTTTACCTATTCTTGACTATGCCGACGCCAGCTATCTTGATTTAACCGAGGACCAACTAGACAAACTTGAGCGCCTCCAAAACTTTTGCATTAGGTTCATATTTGGCTTGCGTAAATATGATCACGTTTCAGAATTTCGTACTAAGCTCAAGTGGCTTCCAATTCGTCTTCGCCGGAATACACACATCCTTTGCCTCCTGTACAACGTTCTGTATAATCCTGCCACACCAATCTACCTCAAAGAACGCTTTACATTCTTACATGACTCACATTCACGGTCCCTAAGATCATCAGAGAACCTGACTTTGCAAATACCAGCGCATTGCAAAGATTTCTTTAGTAAGTCGTTTACAGTTCAAGCTGCGCGCTTATGGAATGCCTTACCGGTTTCTGTCAGACGCATTCAATCCATTTCATTATTTAAAAAAACTGTCAAAGAACACTATTTATCCTTATAATACTTTGTTATTTTGTCATTTCATCTTCTCTACATGTTCCTTTATAGTTTATGGTATCTATACATATGTATATAGTATATATATATATATATAATATATAATATATATGCACTGTATAATATATAAGTAATGTTTATATGCCTTTAGTTAATTATATTAAAGATTGCTACACCGCACACTACCCTTGCCTTCTTGTTAATACAACTCTGTCCATCCTAAGGTTGTCTGTAAGAGATTGCTTAGTGCGATAAGACCGCCCATTGTACATTATCCTTAGACTGTACTTAAGCTTATATTTGGTGTACAATAAAGAGAAATCTATCTATCTATCTATCTAAAGCTGAAATTTAAAAAAATTTGATGATCTTGGAAACTAAACAAAACACAACATCACGCCTGTACTCCTTGAAGAATTTGGCAGAAATGTGCAGTAGGTACACCAATATTTCGCCATATTAAGTTATTCATCCCAATACAATAGGGGGCGAGGCTATTGCCATCAACTGAGCACACATCCGGACTCCGAGCTGCTCCTTAGAATCACCTAATGGAAAATCCTAGTTACGCGTTGCCTGACCCAGGAGTTCATGCTCATACTCTCGTTCAGCGAACACTAGACCAAGAAAGCAGATCATGGTAAGGGAGCAGTTTAATTATGTAAGTGTTTTACAATCAAAACAACTTTTTTTTTTTTTTCGTTTATTATAAGGACTTTTACACATTGTGCATACCAGTCCCATTATACCCTAACCACATCTGACTGACAATAGCTTATACTAAAAAATATACATATAAAAATTTACTTCGATGCTATTAATTCAAAAAAACACTTTGCTACCTTAGAATTGGGTTGACTAAGAATCACATTGAATGTGCCAACATCCATTCTGTTTAATTCAAAGGCATTTGCTAGACATGTTCTCCCAGACTCAAATCGGACACATTCCAGCAATAAATGATATACATCCTCACAGACGCCACAATCTTCACAGTTTGGTGAGTCAGTCTTCCTCATCATAAAATTAAATTTATTGCATGGTATGTGTCCAGATCTGAGTCTGTGAGCTGTAACAATTAGTTTCCTATTTAATTTAGTGTTTGCGCACCAGGGGATATGAAAGGGCTGACACTGGATGGTTTTGTACCATATAATCAAAACAACTTGATTGGGTTCTACTTAGCCTTAAACAAACAGTCTCATTACACAGTATTAGATACACGTCAGCGGTAAGTGAATTAGGAACGTGAATACTGATTGCTACTTATGCTATGGACGTCGATTTTTATGTCCACCAATTTGGTTGTATAATTAATGTATAGAAGTATAATACGGTAGCAGCGTTGGCGTTAAAAAACACTGATAGCCAAGAGGTATGACCGTTGGACTGCCAAGTCAAAGGTCGCAAGATTAAACCTTGGCACACAATGTCATTTCGAATTTATGTGCGTATTATAAATTAGTTAACAGTTGCTAAAAACGTGAAGGAAAACATCGTGAGGAAGCCAGCACACCTGAGAGATTTTTCAACGGTGTGTAAAGCCAAGTCAGAGGCCTATAGGCGGTTTAACTCTGACACCAGGTTGTTCATCAACCATACGATAAAAAAAAGCGTTGGCAGGCCTCCCACCAGGTGGACCGACGAAGTCGTCAGAGTTGTGGGCAGCCGGTAGATGCTAATGGCAAGTTGTCTTTCATTGTGGTGTTCTAAGGGGGAGGCCTTTTGTTCAACAGTGGACGTCTTCTGGCTGATGATGATGATTATAATACGGTAGCTATGTCGTATTAGCTAAATGGTTATCGCGCAATTCAGTTCGAGAAGGTTCAGCGGCGATTGTTTCGGTCAGGCATTAGATGGGTAACCGTTCGTGACATCGAGACGTCCGTGTCCCTAAAGCAAATCTCGTTAAGTCGTTGGTCCAAAGGGTTTTATTGGTTAATCTTCTTCTTCGTATCCAATCGGGATGAGATTTTTGAAACAGCTCATTTTTTTAAAGACGGGCCAGCCGACATGGCGGATATAGTGATGCAATGAAGAAACTCCTGAATTTCTGATGACCTTATGCTTCATTATTGGTGGACCCTTTGAAGAGTAAGGATCTTAATAACAAAAAACACACCGACGCCTCTATTTTTCACTATTGCTGGGTTCCTGTATAGAGTTAAGTACGATATAGGAGATGGGCAAAACCACTGATTAGCTGAAATAGCTCGTTTAAAGTTATTTTCTCTCAACAAGCTTTTGTTAGCCTCAAACTCACGCGAATTTAAAGCTTAACATTCCCAACTATTAGAATGCCTTAGTTTTAATTATGCTAAACTATTTAACTTGAACCACAATGGAACAGAAAGTCCATAGCAATCTCCAGCGCAGTTATAAACTACAATAACTTGTTGCTAGCATAGATATGTAAATCGAATGCATATTCAATCGTTGGCCAACCAAACATTAGCCGCGTTGCTAACACTCCATACATATCTAGAATCAATCCGAAACACTAAACAAACGTAATTACGTGAAATACGATATAGCTATTAAATTAACAGTTTAATGATACAATTGTATTGAATCAGTTATATCCAAAACCGTTACACATGTATCAACCTGTCAAATACCGGACCAATTGCTGTGTTTAAAACGCAAAGGTGCGTTCAAACGTGTCCCCCACTAGTGCGAATTCCTTCGAACGTTTCGCAACCGCTGAGCAGCTATCCAACTCCGCCCTTAGATACCCACCTATTACACCGTTCGCTACCGAACAACCTTGACTATTATTTAGAGCACTGACCATTAACCAGACCGCGTAAGCATAGATACGGAGTCACCAGAGGCTGATATCTCGTCGACAGCACGAATTACATTAGAGAATTATCCTATTTTCCGTTCGGGAGCCCCGAGCGAGCCGCTAACAAGCGCCTGGTCTCATGACGTTGAAAGCGCTCCCATATTTCCTAGGTTAATAAAACCGATGATAGTCTTGAAGTGTTCTAAAAAACGAGCCTTATATCAAACGCGTGCTCGAGGTAAACTAGCCGAGTATACATTCTAATAAGCGTTTATTCTATGCGCCTCCTGAGGCAACAATGCTCTTAATCTCGACCATTATAGCTTGGGAGTTTTAAAATTCAAGCGGTAGTTGGTTACACTTAATATTTAGTTGCCTCCTACGCTGGTTGGAGTTATAAATTGCGTTGGAAGCCCGGTTTTTAAGCTTCCGTGTGTTTAGATGTTCGAGTGGACGATCAGTCACGCTCTGCATATAATTCATATACACGATGGGACATAAATAAATCTTCTTTATTTTGATTCTGTTTTAAACGGTGTCTCCGGAGATTGGCGTGGCGTGTACTGATAAGCTTGATGCTACGAAAGAGGTTTTAGTTAACCTCGTGGGGATGTAAATGGATGCAATTAAATATTCTTTTATCTATCTTGTTTGTTGTGTGGTAGTGATGTATTGGTTCGTGTGTTATTTGTCACAGGTTAACGTATGTTATTTGTATTAGTTGCTCGTGACTGTGTTTGTATCTACATTTCTTGGTATTAGCTTTGAGGTATTAAATACCACCTACTGTGAGGTCTTCAATTCGATTCCAAGTTGTAACAAAGTTGTTTTCACTCCTGTGTGAAGAACATGTGACCTCTGGTTGTGGAAAGTTGAAAAAAACAATTCACCTCTGCTAATAATACTGTTTCTAAGCAAAATAATAAAATACCTTTATAGTCCATAACAAATAGTAAAGATTGACTGTTACTGTTGCTTTACTCAGCAGATATAAGTCTTAGTATCATGCAATTATATTTATGCAAACAGTGAGTTCAGGTACTTATTGTATTATGGTTTATGAAGTTAGATCCTTGCGCAGAAGGAATATTTGTACGGTAAATCTAATCTATGTTTGCGCATTTGCTATATTCAAATTTTATTTATTTTAAACAATTATGTTATGGTTTGTGTTGATAAACTGTTATAAAATAATACAGACCTTAGTTACCGAAGGGATACAAATTCTTAGACTTACAAAAAAAAATGCTGAATTTTGTAGAAATCTTTGTATGCTATAAGCGAGACACCGCTACGTGCGGTGTAATGCGGCGCCTCGCTTCGACATCTTAAACTGTCCTGCTATAAGAGTTCATGGTAAGGGGGCAGTAAAACATATCACGCGAACTGAGCGTGTGGTCCTGGGTTTGATTCCCAGGTCGGGCAAAATTACATTAGATTTTCCATCAGGTAATTCTTAGTAGCAGCACGGAGTCTGGATTCGTGCCCGGTTAATAGCAATAGGCTCTCACCCCAATTACGTTAGGACCTATAACATAGTTGGCGAAATTTGGGCGTAGGCTGTAGGTTCTCTAAATCTCTGTCTCTTCGGAGAATCTTGCATGTAGCTACATGTTACGTAATATGAAAGGTCATCAGTCCCTACATAATAGAACAATATTATCTCAAAGATAAACGTTCTCACACATGTACGGTAACAGGCGTAACGTAATGACGGCAGTAAGGAAGTACCTATGAACACCTATTCTAAACAATATAGTGTAAGTACCCACATTTTATGCTACCACGATTTATATTAGAAGATTATGGATGTGACTTTATACTGGTAAATGAAAAGTGTAGATATTTTTTATATGGTAGGGGGGCTGTAAGCCAGGATCTACGATAACCATTAAGAACCATCGAGAAGGTGTAGATAGAGATTTTTTTATTATTTGTATACGGAAGACGCAGCGTTGGCGGGCCTGCCACACGGCGGACTAACGATATCGTCAGAGTTGCGGGCAACCCGTGTATGCAAATGGCAAGTTGTTGGTCATTGTGGTGTTCTAAAGGAGGGGGGGCTTTTTCGTCAGTCGACGTCTTCCGACTGATGATGACGGAAAACTTCTATATCCACATTACTTCGCTGATCATAAGTTTATTTCACTCGTTTTCCTGTCAACAGAAGGAAATCGTATCCTTGATCCCACTATCTACAGAGAAAACTATCTACAGCTTAAAAAAGACAGATTAAATATGATGTGAATAAATCCTTCTCCTCTGCTGAAGTGATAATTGGTTCTCGTTTCATTCTCAAGGTAAAAAAAAAAAACAAAGAACATAGGTGGTCCATCCGTCCTTTTCATTTGGATTAATCAACGACAAGTTAAAACAATGTGTATTGACAATACGTATTCAAAAGTTGCACATTATGAAGCACTTAAAACTCCCATCAAAATCTATACCTCGGTGTGCTCAGCTTAACCTAATACAAAAACCGCCACATCTGCTATCTTCCGACATCTACACGCGTTGCGTAAGCAGGCCGATGTCCTGGAGGCAGTAATTCTCACTCTCCTCACTGCCTTATAATATACTCGGATTACAAGTTGTGTTACCGTTTTGTACTTATGCCGTATTTATAGTTCTTACTATGTACAATTTACGCTTTAAACATTTTTTTTTATTAAAATAGAAGCGTATATTTTTCACATCGGCATAAATATATTTTTATACATAATAACAGATCTATTATTAAATTTACGTAATGAGATATCTACCTACCTACCTTTAAAGTCAATATAGTAGGTACCTATTATGTCAAATTATACCTACTAGCCAATAACTTACCCATCTTGGCAAGAGCCGCTCATGATCATCATCCGGAAGACGTCCACTGTTGAACAAGTACTACCCTTAGAACGCCTCAACATATGGCAACTTGCCATTTGCATCAGAGTTGCGAGCAACCAGTGGATGCAAATGGCAAGTGGCAAATGCCGCTGCTCATTCATAAATAGACTACAACACATTGATTTTAAGAAAGATTTGCCTCAATTCTTATTAATAAAACAGTATCATAAATATATAGTATCATTTGACAAAACTTTTAATATAAAGTTTATGCTTCATCTTAGAATAGAACCTAAGATTCTGACCCTAAGTATCCAGAACCCAGTTTATCGCAACAAGACAAATTTAGACAGAAAATCAAAAACCGATTAGCTCGACTATAAATACGAGCATACAGACAATATCCGCCCGAGGGCCATGTGATCCCATAGCGTTCGATAACCGATACCATCGCACACCACCTTGTTCGGCGCAGTCGGTTAAAAGGTCCCTCGCCATTCACTTGCAGGTTGCAGCTGGTTGGTAAAACACCGTCATTACTACGTATTTGTGTGGAAGGCTTAGTTTTACTTTTAGCCTTAGATTATATGGCTAGATGTGTGGCTTGATAATATGTGTGGCTAGATTTCTCTTATCGTACAATTTGTTATGTGGTATATTCGGTGTCTGTGCGGTATCCGGCCTAGAATTGGCCACTCCTTTTCCTCCCGTGGGTGTCGTAAGAGGCGACTAAGCGAAAATCCAGAAGATGGGCAGCAGCGTCTTCTGTAACTTGAGCACCAACACTGCGATTACCATCGGATATCTTTAATAATTATACTCTCTTCACAATTTTTAAACATGCTCAATGCTCATCGGTTATCCATTCAAAATACTGCAAAACAAACTTCCCTCTATTTCTAATACTGGATTATCTAAACGCCGCTGTGTTCAATTTACGTAACATCCTACCCTATAAATCGTTTATTAGAATAACGTTCACAATACTAATCATAAGCGCGCAGAGATAAGTATAGATTGCGATCTTTTATGATGAACGGCTAAAATTACATCTCTGTTTGAAACAGGAAAATTTCTAGAAATATTGGTAGCATGTATTTATACGAAGCCTATTATTTAAAAATATTATCTAACCAGCTCCCTAGACAAGTGGCACGGACCTTCGTATGTTTACCTAAATTTTATTATATTTGATGCCTCTTTGGTCTAGTGGTCGCTAAGCGCGACTGCTGAGCATGAGGTCCCCAGGTCCCCGGTTCGAAGCCCGGGTCGAGCAAAGAGTGTTATTGGGTTTTTTCCATTAGGTAATTCTCAGTAGCAGCACGGAGTCTGGATTTGTGTCCGGTTGATGGCAATAGGTTCGCCCCCCTTTCACATTAGGACCTAAACGTACCTGACGAAATGTGGGTGTATTTTACAGTCACCTCTGCCTACCCCTTCAGGGAATACAGGCGTGGATTAGGTTACGATTAAGGATAAATCTTAAGCAACTTTAGTTGTATAGTAAAATTCACATTGTCTATTATTTGTAGGGTAGGTGTCCCTATTATTTTCTGGCCGACAGTAAACAGTGGTGGTACCCAATAAATAGTACAACAAACACCGTGCATGTCTTATCACGTGATCTGGTATCTGGTATCGGTATCGCGGTATCTTACATGATTCGTTTGGACACGCCTAATGTGCCGTGACGCCGCTGATAAATTGCTCTAGAATAGTGTTGGGTTCGGTCCTAGTTGGTTAGAAAGTCATTTGGGTAAACAGAATAATCATTTGGGGTTTTTGGATTCTAGGACCTGTATTGTGATTTTAGTAGTAGGTAGTATTATAAAGTGAGCAATTATGAGTGTTGTTTTCTTCTTTAAATAAAGAGCTGTAGTTTTTTCGGTCGATCAAGTGCAATTATTTCTTGTCTTGCCTACTATTTAACATCCTGATTGGACACCGTGTTTCGGATTTATTTTCTTAAAATCAATGTCACAGCTAATAAGATAACTGACAGGGCTTGAAAACCAACGAACAATTGCGTTGACAAAAGCTTTCACATTTTTTGTGTTTCCCAAATAAAACATCCCGAACCAGTATGACACCAGAGCGCGTGCGTGCGCGCTGCTGCCTCCGTATATTTAAAACTATTTAATCACTTATACTATGATCCATATGCATTACTTACACATGGTGTCCTATTACTTACACTTTATAGTTGCGTTTAGAAGTATGAAGTAGTCGGAATGTTTAGAAATATAGATTACAAGGTATAACGACGATCGTACAACTTTAAACGATGGTTGCAAAACTTAGCATTTTAAAATTTTTGTATGTGTATTTGGCATAGGTTTATTTTTTTACGAAAACCTCACCCCACACTAGGAATTTCTCCTGTATCGTGGGTGCGTTTCATCATCATTATCATTTCAGCCCGGTATCACCTACTGCTGGGTATAGGCTTCCCTTTTTCTCTGCCAATCCTCTCTATGTTGGGCGTCTCTTGTCCAGGTGTTCGTAGCGAATTTATTTATGGTGGGTGCGTTTAAAAAAATTTAAACATCATAATTATACACAAACACCCAGACGCGGGTCAAACATCTGCGGATCACACAAAATTTTGTCCCGCGCGGGAATCAGGATATCTGCCGTCAAGGCTGCACGATTTCTACAAAAATAGTTTATAAAGTAGTTCTACGTTTTAAAGAGTAAGAAAACTGTTTTAATAGGTAACGGGAAATCCTATACCCAGAAGTGTAATATAATAGACTCAAAAAATAATTCTTAAAAAGTAAACTCCCAACAATCAAAACACACTGTACTAAATCAACAGTGACCACACAATGCGGTTCCCGCGGACAGTCCATCTGTCAAGCACACTACCTGAATTCCTGGGACACTGCCCACGTGCCTCCCTGACGGTGTTTAATGGTCACCCTACGCCCGCTGTGAGATCATTTGTCAGCATGCGTGGACAAACTTACATTTTACATTCCTTAAAATATGCTTATCTCTTCACACGTCAGTAATAAGGTTGAGATTACAATGATTTGTTGTTTTAGAAGTGTTGAGTTAACTTTGTGATTTTGGAAACCGTCGTTCTGTATATGATATACGTATTAAATTTAAAGATTTAAAATGTATGGAATGCAAAAAGGTAGTCTTGTTCGCTTCTGCAAAGTCAGGTCGGTAGTAATGATTAAATGGTTGACCTCTTGACCAAATGCAGAGAGGTCGTCTGAACTCTGCTACCATAGTCGTGCAATACCGTTTTCTTAGTACAGTCAGCATCATATTAAGTAGCTGAACATTACATTTTTTTAACATACCATTTATCAAAGAACAACTTATAATTATGAGTAAAACGTCTAAAAAATTGTCAGATGATCATTGGGACGTTTCTATAATTAAAATTTGCCGTGTGGTAACCAGCCTAGAATTGACCACCCCCTTTCCTCCCGTGGGTGTTGTATGAGGCGACTAAGGGAAAATCCAGAAGATGGGCAGCAGCGTCATCTGTAACTTGACCACCAACACTGCGATCCGCACGCCGCTTGCCAAGCGTAGGGATTATGGCACCCCACCCCCTTCTATAAAAGAGGGAGGCCTTTGTTCAACAGTGGATGCCTTCCGTCTGATGATGATGATAATTAAAAACAATAACTTGAATTTATCTTTGTTTATTTCAGTTATTTGACAAAAGGTTTTTTAACATGTTATGCTACTTATGATGCTGTCTGAGCCTAAGTATGCGGACGTTCTAGAGAGTAGAGACTAGCTTAAACAAAGAGAAACCTATTACATACCTAGTCGGTCTAGTGGTCGCTAAGCGCGACTGCTGAGCATGAGGTCCTGGGTTCGAATCCCCGGGCAAAGTTTTACTGGGGTTTTCCATTAGATACATTAAATAATTGTCAGTAGCAGCACGGAGTCTGGATTTCTGCCTGGTTGATGGGAAAAGGCTTTCCCCCTATAACATAATTAAAATGTGGGTTTAATTATATGTACACCTCTGCCTACCGCTTCTGGGAATATAGGCGTGATGTTATGTTATTATATGCGTGACTGTCTTTTGTTTCCATACAAAATAGTTTCATATTTTATTTTTTCTTAAATTACGACATACCTCTTCATTCAAACTATTTTCTTTTGTTTAAGTGGAATTTACTAAGTTTTTAATAGGTTGGGTACCTACCAACTTAGTATAAAAAATTAAGTAATAGACAAGGCTCCTATTATGTTATTCAGCAACCTGTAATGCCATGATCGCAATTTTAACAATAAAGGGATAGTTAAAGATGAAGCTAGGTCCCATGAAGTTAATTTGCTTGATAAGGGTGTATCGTAGTAGCGAACTTATAGCTACGGTCGGTAGACTTATTCCATCTCCCGTTTGCTACGTTAGGAAGTGGAAATAGTTTATTTCTATTTATCTTTTTACTCAGGTTGATTTCGTTGCGGGCTCCAAGATAATCAACATCCCAACTAATCTAGCTAGGTATATAGTGTTTTGATTTTTTTATAAATGCCAGTTGTTAAACGACCTTACGCTTTACGGTTTACCTAAATGCCAGTTGTCAGAAGACTTCACACTTTAGATGAGATAGGAACACGGTAACTAAATAATGACCATGAATAAGATAAGTTTTCTACGGATGTAACATTATAATTATGTATTATTACATGATTAACATTGGATCGTTGGTATAGTGCGCGCAAGTTTAAAAAAAAAACAGATTGCCGGTTTTATGTCTTTTATTTTATTTTATTCAATAGGTACAGAAACAGATAACAGATTAACATAGTACAAAAAAAGTGATCTTAACAGCAAACTGCGAGTAAACCTGAAATCCAGTTATAACTGTACTCAACATTTAAAATAAATAACACTTAGTTTTATATTGTATATTGTGACAAAAACATAAATGTATTCTAAAAAGGAGGTAAAAATATTATGGTCATCGGAATAAAAAAAACAGGAAGCCAAACAAGTACATTGATTAACACAAAGCTCGAGCCAAGGTCGATCCAGTTAACGCCAAAACACTCAATGGTTCATGACTTAAAATAATTCAGGATCTGTTCTGTGAGGAGTCAGTTCATTTGCATATTTCAGCTAAAGTTCGCCAGTAACAGTGATTTACATAACTCATGTTTGTAAGCTCCACTGGATCGTCAGTAATCTTGGATTTGGAGCCGCTTTGTATGATTTTTTGGACGAAAATTTGGGTAAAAATGATGTTTTTTTTAGTGTTTGCGTAGCAGTTATGTGTTTTCTCATTTGGATTTGTTTGTTTCAGAAACAACCGTAACGGTGCTTTGTACAAGGGCTAGGAAAGATTTATTTCCACCTAATATAGTGTAAATATAAAACAAATTCGTAGACTTAATACTGCTGTAAATATTTATGATCATTTAGGATTCACGAAGGTCCATATAGTGTCTAATTGTTCCCGTCACATGTTATAAGAATCTTAGGAGGAGCGGCGAAATATGTGTGTGGATGTATAATAGACTCCTGATGAAGGATCATCTTCACGAAGGTAGGTCTTTGGGGGTTGCAGGCGTGATTATAATAATATATATGTTTGTTGTAGGTCTTGTGGTTGACATACCGCATTTGTATGTACAACGTTGCAGGTTCAAACCTAAGCAAGTATCAATGTGACTGTTTTAATGTCATAATTATTTTTATAGATATTGTAAGACACCACTGACTAACGGTGACAGAAAACATCGTGAGGAGACCTGGATTTAATTATCTGAAATCGCCAACCCTCATGACATGAGCTAGCGTGGTGATCAATGCTCAATCTGGTGATCAAATCTCTCTGTACGAGAAGAGGCTATGCCCTGCAGTGGAACAGTTATAGGCGGTTATTATTATTATGTAGTAGGTATTATATAGAGCTAGATTACAATTTGATTCTTACTACAGTTTCCAGACTGCCTCGTTGGTCTAGTGGTCGCTAAGCGCGACTGCTGAGCAAGAGGTCCTGAGTTCAAATCCCGGGTCGGGCAAAGTGATGTGTGATTTGTGCCCGGTTGATGGCAATAGGCTCGCCCCCTATTACATTGGGACTTACAACATAACTGGCATTCTCATAATGTACTTTTTAACCGACTTCAAAAAAGGAGAAGGTTCTATGTTCGTCTGTATGTGTACTATATGTTCACCTCTGCCAGTGGGCAGTAATTCCCCGAAGGAGTACTTTCGGGCAATACAGGCGTGATGTTATGTTATGTTTTTATTCCAGCCATTGGAAGCTTCAAATTCGTAGACATAAACAAATGCTTAGACTATGCATTATGTTCTCTGTTGTGTTCAGTTGTTGTACAATGACTTATTGAGCGTTAATGAAGATGTATATTGTAACTAATTAAATGACAAAACTATACCGCTTTTACAAACATCTTAGTATAAGTTACAAAGCTTCGTTTTTCCCATCGTTATGTATAGTTTCACGTAATCTGAAACCACTACAGGAATGCTAAACGCCAACTGAAATAAACAGAAAATATCGCATCTCCAGAAGCCATCGCATAAACAACCCTTATAAATCCTACATAGAAGAACGTATACCAAAAACCAGACGAAAATTCCGGTTCATTAATAATTTACGAAGAAAAAGAGTAACTATCAAAGTTTCATCGTCGGCCGACGGATGTGGCTTTATAACTCACAATTTTTCCGTCCTTAATCCTTTACGGAGCTCATTTAGCCGAGTTTTAATCTCAATCTCACCTCATTACCGGATCCCGAATACTCGGAATAGCCAATTTCGCCATTAATTACAAGCCGAGGCTCCCTTACCCTTCCTTTTTCGAGTAAAAATAAATTATAACTCATTTATCGTTAGAGCCGAGTCGCCCGCGACGGAGGCATTGAAATAAATAGCTGTCACGTTGGCTCGCACACAGAAGTAACGTGAACCCGTGAAACGACGTCACGTTAACGTTAACGGGGGGGAGGCCACGCCTAGCGGCTGCGCACTGCACCACACACGCCCATGTGTCGCACATACGACGTCACGTAACTGGGGCACATATATGTATGCCACATGCTCGGTGGGCGTGCGCGCCGGTGGGCGTGTCACATGTGCCATGTGTCAGTAAATGGGTGGAGATAGGCTCACGTTAAAAGGGAAATAGCCGGTCGCGTTCGAGTGTTGACGACTTTATGTGCGCGCGGCCCGCGTGCGTGTGACGTCATATGTCACGCCCGACCTCTCTGACCAACCATTGACATGCACAGATAGCTGCGCCGTCCCCGAGAAATAGTAATAAACGCCGCCGGCGCTGAAAATTAAACAGACGGGCAGGAGAAAAAAGAAGAAAATAATATTCCCACCTGCGTCCGCAATTATCGGCGCAAACCGCGGAAAATTGCGAGGCGAACGCCAAACTGACACTCGTGGAACTTCCTCAAAATAAAACTTTGGAAAAGTTCAACCGGAAAAGAAAGAAAACGCGAAAATAAAAAAGCCATTGACTCCGCAGTCCGGCCCCGAAAGTTTTAGACGCCTTTTTAAACATTCCCGCGGATAAAATCACGACCGGAGGATTTTTTTTATCGCCAGAAGGATTTTCAGTGCTCGTTTCTGTCAACTAATTAGAGTTTGCTCTCGAAAATAAAATTAAATGCAAATACTGACGTTATCAAAATGTCACTTGAGTTGCGCCTTGCGTCAGTAGTAATTGGACGTCGTTGAAAGGTCGCCTACATCGACGAAGGTATGTATTGAAAAATATAAATTGGAAGAGTTTGCAGCGTAGCGAGCATAAGAAACAATATGGCAGAGAGTAACGTCGGATCAATAATATATAGGCTAAGAAAACGCGAGCACAGAGCAGTTAAGGATCCGAGGCACCCGTACATAGGCAAGCGCGAAAACAAATCAGTGCCGGGAGGCGAAAATTGAGCACGTACCCGTTCCGGCTAATTTTATTTTGCAATTACACCCCCTCCCCTGCCCGTCCTACGACCTCACCCCTGCGACGCTCCGTTAATACAACATTCTTGGCGACAGCCAGTTTTTGGAACAGAGGCTGTGGTGGGAGCTTACGATAAAATTATACTGGAAAAGAATTAGCTGGAAAAGTGTGTCTTTAAGATTAGTGCTGTACGATGGTCGTTCTGAAAAACCATTGGAAAGCGGTGAAGTGATTCAATGTCCTGAAGATACAACACAGGAGTATTCATGTATAAACATTTTTCTTTCGCAAAGTATAATAGTATATTTTGCATGTTATCATTTAAATCATGAAAACTTTTTGATATGCAATACTCAACTTATATCTATCAGATATTCGCAGCCATTTTGTTGTGAAAACAACAGTTTTTCATTTAAATGATAATGATATACCACCGAAATACTCATTAAAAATCTACAAGAGGAAATTCTCAATCTACGCATACAAAGTCTCTGTAGGCTATTACTCTACACCCCCCTGTGTAAAAAGGTTGTAAGAAGGCGGTGGACACCCCGTCTAAGGGTGGCGATCGCCTCCACAACCCTTTCGCTTTCACCCCCCACTGGACAGGGTGATGTTTTGTGAAGAAAATATATCGGCGAAAAGAAATAGACTTTTTTCTTATAGATTGTAAGGAGATGAATGACATTTTCAATAATGTAGTTATCAAGTAGGTACCTAATTGATTAAACAGTGATATAGCACTGTATTAGGAGTAATTTTCATACTTAAAAAATGGGATTTTGTTGATGATTTTGCGTTGTTTTTTAAATAAATAGGCTCGGAATTTCTATTGATATTAGCGAACGTATTTTATGTAGTATTTGTATTGTTTTTCTCCAATTAATTCCTTATAAAAGTTTGATTTTACGTTTCTTCACGCCATACATCGAAGCGTTAAAACGGCTTTTTAAGAATACGAATTAAGATAAAAATCATTTATTCAATAGACTAATTATATTAGTACTTTTTGAACGTCAAATTATATCAAGACAGCCCCCAAAACGCCCGCCCGTCTCCGCTTCCTAGTGCTATCGCTGGGTAGAAGATCTGTCAGTAAGTAGAAGTACAAAACAGTTGTGTCTACACAATCTGTCTGTCAAAATGTTAAATATATTATGGAATTTAAGGCATTGGCAACATTACCCAGGCATATTACTGATTATGTCAACATACTTTGAAAGAAGTCTACAACTTGGCTCTCTAATAGGTGATTAGAATAGCTAATCAGCTTATGCTTGAAAAACTAGCTAAATTTTTTGGGTATGCGTTACGTAACGGGGTAACAAATTCATGACGTCATTGATGATAGGTCAATTTAAGTTAAAGTATAATAAAATTGTAGGTAATTTTGGTTTACCTATTTTGAATTGGGATTGAGAACTTCAGATACAGTTTGATCTTACTTAATCTGTAATTTAATAAACTACACACAATATATGTATTGTTGTTGTGAAAGAATCACGAATCGGCAGTTGATAACTGTAAAAGACATGAATTAAAAGACGTAATGTCTTCTTGGAAGCTAACTAAAATCAGTAAAACAAAAAACAGTCCATAACATCCTAAGAATTGCCTGTCTTGCCAAACACCGGCAACTCATAAACGTAAAAATGATGCCGTGTCGTAAAGAGACGAATAAGGCAATATTTCCTTAAGATTATACCCGTCCGAAGGCCATAACACAAAGAGCCACACCCTGTACCCGCTAAGCTTCTCGCATTTCTTCGACGCTTCTTAAAGTGTTTTACATACAACCGTCTGTGCCTGTGTGCGTTCGGTAAATACTTACGCATTGATGTGTGAGTCGCTACGCATTTTTGCCCACCCCCCGTCCCTCCAAGAAAAATACCTTACCCCTTTCTCCACCCCCTTTGATGTACCGGTGCGCCCCTGGTAAAGAAGATATGAGACTTTTTCAAAAAGCTTAATTTAAATGAGTCGCTCGGGACGACTCAATGGGAATATTCCTTAATTTAAATACTATCTTGAGGCGAAAGGGTGGGGGCACATTTTAATTGGTATTGAATTTCGATTGGAGACTCTTGTGACTTTCACTTGTTTTTTTAGCGTCTTTCTTAAGGTTGCAGGCTTTTGTTGAGTTAAGGCTGTGCGCTTTGGAAGGGTTGGGAAGGAAACGTTGGCTGCGACCTCTTACTTATAGCTCATGCCGTTTGATGGTGGCTACCGGAGCTGGGCAGTTGTGGGTCATAACCCTTTACCTTTTTAAATAATTAGGTCAGAGGTACAAAGGTTTTGATGAACATGATTTAGATTGGATCCCAGTTAAGAATGTCTCATCATGTTAATCACGCTCTTTTGTTATTTTGTATGATTACCTATTATTTTTCCGATTGTAATATTTGGAACCGTGCAACTAGCATCTTAACATTTCATAAGCGCCTGTAATTGGTTTAAATGAAATAAAAACATCATGATTTAATATTGTGCAACATGCTACGCTAAGTGAAGACTAATATTTTATTTCCGACATTTGACTTGACATGTTTTCGTGTCATGTGTCACATGGTGTTAAAAACTGTCACTTTTTACGACACTAAACCCCGCGTGTTATTTTATTTAACTTTTCTTTGTTTACAAAAAACTTAGGAAGGCCTGATTAGCTTACAATTGATGTACTTGGTTTTTAGTTTTGCAGGTGGTAGGTTTGAATATCGCTAGAGATCAATAAGGGGAATATATTTTTTTTAACCGACGAGAGTGTAACCGTATCAAAAATTTAAATTTATTTTCGTCTCTCGCATACACAAGCAAGCAACAATATAGTTGATCTTTATTTTTTGATATTATAAATCAGTATTTTAGTAAATAATTATATTTCCTAAGTCTAGCATTATGTTCATTTATATACTTACTATCACGCTATAATCATATTATTATTGTAAGCTGAGGTAGATACCGAAGGATTGATCAGTTTCCGACGGCAACGGCGCGATAAGAAATTGCGGCGACTAGTCACTGGTAATGAATATTCATATTTAATTTAAATAACGACAAATATGAGTATTTACTCTATATTAAGTTAAATTATAATATAAAAAAATCCTAAAATAATTTTACGCTACAACAGGTAAAAATAAATAAATCTTTTCTTGACAAAATATGCATTGTGTAATGTATAAAAATATTCTTAGGTACATAGTTAAACATTAAAGTAATTCTATTCCTTAAAAAACCTTACTTACTTAGATGGAAAAGTGTTCTAAAAGTGTTTATAGGTAGTTTCCTGAGGCTTTAAAAATTCACAGGATTATGAAACCCTGTATTAAATAGACGATACATCTTACATTGTATTTCAGCAGTCAAACAACTAAATGACATTTTAAATTGCTGTCAAATTCTGAAATAGATACAGCAAGACTTCATTGTAAGCGAAAATTAAAGATGAACATAAACCACCGACTTAACCCGTTCTAGTTAAAAAATAACACCCCTCTCAAATTATAATGTCGTCAGCCATTCATAATCGCCTTGGATTCTGTGGGTTTATTATAGACATCAGTTTTTCATTCGCCTTTGCCTGTAATAAACAATTATTAATTATCAATTAAATACATTAATTTGTTTCTTGATCTCCAATCCTTACTCTGGTTTATGCAAAAGTTATATTTGTCTGTTTTTATCTGTCCGTTGCGTTACTAAAACCCCTGAACATATTATATTGACAACATTTATGGAATAAGCATAAAAGTCAATATAATAATTAGGTACCTACGTTTATTTCAGACAATTAGACTTGCCGAAAATCCTGAGAGAGACCCAAGATGGTGAAAGGAAGTAATGCTGAAGGACATAAAATAGTGTCAGGTCTTAGAAGACGATGTGCTGGATAGAACGAAATGGAGGAAGAAAATAAGGTAAGTGGACTTCACCACCATATCTATACTATATATTATTAATATAATAAAGCTGAAGAGTTTGTTTGTTTGCTTGAACATGCTAATCTCAGGAACTACTGGTCCGATTTGAAAAATAATTTCAGTCTTAAATAGCCCATTTATCGAGGAAGGCTATAAAACATTCGAAATCCACGCGGGTGAAGTCGCGGGCGGAAGCTGGTAGGATTTATATCTAGGTACATATAGGATCCGTAGACCTTAGACCCTAAGAAAGAAAAGCGGATTTTTCATTTTGAAAATTTTACGATTATTTTAGGTATTTGTGGGTGGAACCATTTTATTTATAAGTATTATAGACCCGTGTAACAATGGTGTTAGAACAACTTAAAAACGAATCCATTATTAGTGATGAAATAATATGTTTAAACGAGCTAGCCAGAATCAAAATTATACATTAAACCCTACAAATGTTACTCTCAGATTAAACTAACTATCCGGGTACCTTCACAGCTAACAATATAATAATAATAAACGTTTATGTTAGGCAAGTTTACCCATATTACAGAGAAACATAGTAAAATATGATAACTTAACAAACATCTTAAAAATATAGAATATTTAACTTCATAGAATTACTTGTAAATAATTATAAAATAGGTATAGGTACGTATAGGTAACTATTAAATTAAATACTATATTTATTCATAAAAAAAAACTTAATAGAAATTAACAAAAGCCACCAATGTCTTTTCGAATTAATGTGCGTAATATAAAATAGTTATCAGTTGATAAAAACGGTGAAGGAAAACATTGTGAGGAAATCGGCACATCAGAGAGATTTTTCAACGGTGTATAAAGACATGTCAGGTTTAAACTCTGTCACCAGGTTGTTCATCAACCAAATAATAAGAAAGAAAAAACAAAAACATAACAGAATTACAAATCAACAATCAAAAACAATATTCAAACAATTTTTAGCTACCATCAATTCAATCTTATTGAAAAGATTCTTCGTTTTTAAGCCATTTACTGCGCCGAAGCATGACGAATTAAAAACATCGTACAACCCTAGTAAAAATAATGTAACCCTCCCAAAGTAGGCTTTAAACAAACAAAACAAAGCGAAGTAATTCTCACTGTGAGGCAATCAATACATGTCTTAGAAACAATTTGAAGAGAAAATCTAAAGCTGGTAATGAAACAAAGGAACTCTTTGCTGGAATACACGATGCTAAGGATTTATTTAGATGGCTTTAGAGAAAAATGTTTACAACTTTGGTATAATTTGAATTTGACGCTGATTGGCGCTGCGGCTAAGCGATTGGACTGCTGCGCTAAGGGTTGCGGGTTCGATTCCCGCACGGGACAAAAATTTGTGCGATCCGCAGATGTTTGTCCCGAGTCTGGATGTTTGTGTATCTGATATTTCATGTTTGTGAAACGCACCCCCGATACAGGAGAAAATCCTAATGTGGGACGTTTTTTTCTTAATTATTGGGTATGTGCAAATAATCCTGCACGTAAAAATATTTTACGTGTTTTTTTTATTATCGTTCAGTTTTTTTTTATAAGCTTTGATTTTTATTCATTAACTCAACGGAGGTTTTTTGGTAGTTTTTTTGTTCTTTTGATTGTTCATTGTTTTTTTTCAGTGTACTATGTTCTAAGTTTGTAAGCAGATAAAATCAAGTCTTTTGAAACATATTTCTATAGTTTCACCTAATGAAACTAAATGACTCCGAGATGGCATTTCTTAAGACAAAGTATTCTTGTTTTGTTTATATTCAAGGCACGGACAAGCTTTTGGTGTATTTTTAAAATCTTTACATATAAAAAAAGAAAACAAATTCTTTAATTAAATTTATTTCCAATGAACAAACATAACCCCTTTTAAAATTCTATTACGTACATCCATCGTGTACGTACAGGTGGGGGTCTTTCGCACCCCTTTTTAACCCTTTTGGGGTCCAACTTTTCTTCTTTACATTTATTTCTTATGGCCTGTTTCTTCTTCTTAAATTATAAAGCTGGGTGAGGAGTAAATAGTGTTGATACTTGGGTAATTTTATATTTTTTTGATTGTTTAAGTTTTTATAACCAACACTTTTTTATAACAGTCGTTGAAATATATTGGAACTAAAACAATATAATTCACTAATTTTTAATTGGCATAATCTTGGCTTTTCATAGCTCTGTAACTGTTATAGGCATTATGCGATTACTGCCAACCCCATAGGAATTTAAAGACTAATAATTAATTTATAAAAAGTATAAAATCCCTAACTTTGTCATTTTTGCGGTGAGTCCACTAAGTACAATTATACATTTATCACACACCGCCTAGTCTTCAGATCGATCCATAATTTTAATTTAAAAAAATACAGATTAAGTATTACTTGCTTAGTACAGGTTGATATAAGATATACAACCCATAAAAAGAAAAAAATATTCTAAAAACAACAAAGGGTTGGGTCAAGACTTGTCGGTCGGCGTCCACCGGCAGCCGAAATGATGTTACAAAGGCGCGGAACTGGGCTAACACAAGTTTTCTATATTACAGTGCGTACCACCCCAACCCACCCTCACCCCCTCCCGAAAGGGTTGCGACCCACCTTTGAAGATGCGCAGAGCTTTTTCTATAATTCTCCTCTCCTAAGCGATTTGAATTTCGTTAAGTCTCGTATTTCGAGCAAAAAATAATTGTTTGAACCGATTTTCGAGTGTTTCGCCCGTTCGTCGGTATATTTCTTGTTTTTTGTGTCCGCGGGGTAAAGGTGTGTTCTAATTGGAGCTGAACAATTGTTAAATATAATGTGAAGTTTTATAAAGAAGTGGTGCAACCATGTGCCATAATGAAATTTCTTACACGATATTTGTTCATAATTCAACTAAACCGCTTATTAATGACGGGACCGTATCATCCCAGTAAGCTCATTTTTAAACATGATGATTCGGATGATTTAGTATTTTCTTTAAGCTTTTGTGAATTTTTACAACACATTCACGTCCCAGGTGAAAAACTAATGTTATTCAATAAAACAATTGACTGTCATAAAAGTAACAACAAGTCACGTCACATTTCTGTCATTCTAATTTCAAAACAATTTCAAATGTTTTTTTTAACCGACTTCAAAAAAAAAGGAGGAGGTTCTCAATTCGTCGGGATCCTTTTTTTTTTTTAACTTTATGAATTCTTCTTCTTCGTATTGGCATGACCTATGTCTAAGGAAACAGGTCATTCTCATGCTGTAGTGTAGAGATTGGTTCAAAAAGGTGGTAGCTAGGTTGACCGCCGAGGGTGCGCCGGACGTACTTAGGTACCTACTACCATACGTGAAGGCTCTGTACTTGCACCTCACTTTAATAATTTACATGCATTTTATTTTTTCAATTCACCTAATAGATATAAACGTTGCGTCAGCGTAAATATTTAGTAACCAATAATCGCCTAAGTAACGCGCCCTAAGGCTGACTTTGTAAAGTTTTCGCAAATCCTTTTTTATTTTCACAAGGTCGAACGGTTTCGTTCACTTATTTATGATCGTAACATTTTCGCTTTGGTTCTTATTGTCTTACGTAATTCTGTCGCTACGTCTGAAAACAGCAATGTAGCTCGTTAAAAGGAAAAGTTTAATTTAAAATTACGTTTTTTGATTATTTTTATTCGCAATTTATTAATAAATTCGCGGTCAGCGAGTTTGGTGTGGATTTAAAATAATGAAGTTGTTTATAAACTTGCAAGTTCAATGGTAAATAAGTTGAATAGTGTAGGTGTGTATGTTCTTATGGTATCGGGCCTAGAATTGACCACCCCTTTCCTACCGTGGGTGTCGTAAGAGGCGATTAAGGGAGTATCCAGAAGATGAGCAGCAACGTCTTCTGTAACTTGACTACCATCTCTGCGATCCACAAGCCGCTGGCCAAGCGTGGGTATTGTTCAACAGTGAACGTCTTCGGCTGAGGATGATGATGTATGGTCTAATGTTAGTGACTATGCTTGACATGAGAATAGATCCCAAGACATCTTTACTTAATCGTCCTGCGCACTCTGGCACTATCGCCCAGACACCATCATCATCAACCTGACTTGATAATCTATTTTTTACAGCATGAGCTATCTTCTTCTTATCGTAGGTTGATGAACAACCTGGTGTTAGAGTTCAAACCGCCTGTAGGGATCTAACGTCGCTTTACTCACCGTTTTCCTCACGATGTGTTCCTTCACCTTTTTTAGCAACTAATAACTAATTTCTAGTACGCACATGAATTCGAAAATATATTTTTGCGTGCCGGAGTTTGAACTTACGACCTTTGACTTGGCAGTCCAACGGTCATACTACTCGGCTATTATCGCAGCATGAGCATCACATCAAATCAATAGAAGAGAGTTCACATAAAAACTCTTACAGACAAACAGAGAAAAAGGTTTTGTCTAAGTTGATTTATGTACTCGCATTGTTAATTAAGTATTACTATGTATTACACTGTATCAAGTCCTAAGACACTCTTTTCATATCAGCACTTAAAGCTACATTAATATAAGCGCACAAACAAGCTGAGGTAACTAATTTGAGATAACACGACGTCCAACAATTAACAAGACGCATCACGCATAATTCATCATTGGCTCCTACTATGGTACCGCGTGAGGTAAATGTGAGAATCGTTATTATTTCGACCGAGAAGAGAAGTAAAATAGTTTAGTGTGTGGTTTGTTAGTTCGTTAAATATCAATAGATATTATCTAGAATACCAAATAAAATGACTTTTCGATAAATTTAATATTTTTCATCGCACTACAGAAAATTATGAATCTGTCATTGGTAGAAGACTGGCTCAAACACTAAGGTAGGTACTATACTAGGTACTATACTGATCAGTGGGTCAATGCAGGCTATAAATGATGATAAAAATTATGTAAATATAGTAATAGCGGTAAAACAAAAAGAGCAATATCCTTCAAATGACATAAAAGTATTTTTTTTTTAATATCTCCGCCCCACACTAGGAATTTTTCATGTATCGTGGGTGCGTTTCGCAAATGTAATATCACATACACAAACACCCTCGGGACAAATATCTGCGGATCGCACAAATTTTTGCCCCGTGCGCAGCAGTTCAAGCGCTTAGCCACTGCACCAATCGAGTCGTCAAATCAAATTAGGATATATACCAAGATATCCTAACTTATACAAAATATGACGAAGATACTAATAAACATAACTAAGTTATTTTGTCAATCGTCATAATAAAGATACCACTCCGCAACGGGCCCATATTTTACTACCAATATGCTAATCTTACCGAACCAATGCTACCACGACATGAAACAAAACTTTGAAATTAACGAGTATTGCTTTTGATCTCTATTGGTTTGAAGGACGAGGTTAACGAACACGATTAATTAGAATTGCGACAAGACAGAGTTTATTGGTCACATGGAAACTATGCTTTAATGGTAACGGTGACATTGAAAAAAGTGGTTGAAAATTTTGTGTGCTATATTGGGCCAACAATGTGGTTTACATGACCCATTAGTTGGATCTTAATTATCTTGCTGGCTTCCCAGCCAGTTCTAATTCAAACCAAGGATGAAGAAGACTTTCTGCGCAAAATAAATATTGGTCCTGTTGTTAGTATATACAATAATACAATAATGTGCGCAATTTTTGTATGAAATATCTCCAATGGATATTGGATGGTATTTAAAATTTTCTTAACTTAGACACACAGTGGTATAAAGAAGAAGAAACAAAGCGACTGTATTGTACTCGCGTTACTAACGACCATCTCTCAGATTTTCCTCTATTACCACTATATACGAGCCAGAATTTTCAGTATACTCTGAAGACAGTGTAGAAACTCGATATGCTAAAGTCAAAGACTTTCAAAGTGAAAACAAAATGGTGTTCAACAAAACAGTGGTAGGGGTATCTCTTAGATACGCGATAGAACACGCGTGTCCCGGACAATCGTTTAAGGAAGTGCTTGTAAAGGACGGAGAGGGACCACGTAAGGGGTCTTCAAAGGAGGATAATCAAAAATGTTTGTTTCATGTGTTAGATAATAAGACGGCTTATGTTTAAGGGGTTTTTTGGATAAGGACTGACGACGTTGTGTAACTGCTTATGGCGATGAATATTTTTATTCATACCTGCTCTCTTGTTTAGATTCACCACTAATTTGGTTCCAATCAAAACTGAAGTTTGCTTGAGCTTGTGTTTAAAACAGCATGTTCTTTAAACAAAAGCCTCCCTTATTTTTTATTTTAATTAGCAACGAGATATTTATGTATGCGCAGGGAGTGGCCAATTTCATACTGGTTATATAGAAATCAAATATTCATTGGTAGCTTGTATCCGACACGAAACTCAAAAGGGTCCACGTTTTTATATTTACTTAAAAGTAGAAAAAATATGCAACCAGCAATATACCATAACAATAGCACTAAAATCGAAATACTAGTGAGTAAAAAAATAAAATATATACAGTCGAACATAGAACCTCCGCCTTTTTGAAGTCCCTTATAAACACTAGAATTGGAAAAATTAGGCCGTCTCCACACTTGCGAACGTCTGTACCGCTTACGATCTGTCTTCCTCAGACCTGTCAGCGGCACCTATGTGCATCAAGCACGTTGAGCGCCGCGTGTGTGCCCAACATTATTATTCTAATGGGAATTCGTTTTATATTATATACATTCACAGAATTAATCACTTGACATTAAGATTTTTTTTTCTACTCTATATCTTGTGTGTTGTGTCTATTGACGACCCAATTAGCGCAGTGGCTAAGCGATTGGACTGCTGCGCAAAGGGTTGCGGATTCGATTCCCGCACGGGACAAAAATTTGTGCGATCCGCAGATGTTTGTCCCGAGTCTGGGTGTTTGTGTATGTGATATTTCATGTTTGTGAAACGCACCCACGATACAGGAGAAATTCCAAGTGTAGGGCGAGGTTTTTTTTAAAAATAATAAATAAAATCTAGTCATCTTTAGTGCCATTTTAGCATGTTGCCCATGCTTAGTTTGAATCTAAATTGAATAAGAGGAATATGAAGAAGGATGGACACGAGCATGACTTGTACCCGCAGCCCATCAATATTCTATTTTGTGATATACACACGTATTTAAAATAATAAAATTTGTGCCGTTAAAATGTTAGTAAATTAGTAAGAAGATCAGATGATTTCCAAATACATTAAAGGGGTACTTAGAAGTGACTAATTAACCTTTTTCAAATTTAAAATATCTCACTGTAATCTAGTATATTATAGCTTTGCCAATTAGGTCATCATATTTGACTCTATCATTATGAGCATGATTATTAGATACTCTTTCACATAACATTGGCACAATGGGAAATTACATAAAGAAGCAGATAAAACCATTACATATAAATTAGCTTTGTATGTAAATCTGTAATCATCACTCACAGTCTTAATTTCCACTTCTTATCAGTCAAGGACTAACACCCCATTCTTTTAAAGTTTTATCTTATGATTATAGACCTTAGAACACAGATGGTAAGGTCTAAAATGAAATAACAAATGCTTTATCTGAAGGAGTCTAAGTTAACGCTATCGCGAACGACTTCAGTGACGCATGAAAGAATCAAGAAAATGACTATTTTTTGTTAGGAATTGCGTGAGATGAAAGTTTTTTATATTCTGCCTAAGAACTCAATGCCTCTGTGAGGAAATCAATTTTGATTAGACTCCTAATAGCCAAAGGAGCACACAAAAATAAAAGCCAAGCAATTAAATATTAAAACAAAATGTTTGCAATCTTTTTATAGAAATGTTACGTCAAGGATAGAAAATCTTTGTTGAAATATGGCCAGTCATTGAAAGGGTATTAAGTCTAGGTACAAAGTAATGCCGTTCTTTGTTAAAAGATCTCTGGTTACTGGACACCGTCGTCTTTGTGCTAAGGGTACGAAACCTTAGTATAGTCAAAGGCAATCCTGTTGCTCAACGTGACATATGAAATTTTGTAATCACATCTCGCCTTAACGTTTAATATTATTTTATTATGTTATCCTAATAAATAGATAGTTTTAACTAATAAATAAAATAAAACACAAGAATTTCCATAGGAGATACCTATTTTAGAAGAAAAAAATTGACTGAAAATCCAAACTAATTTCAATGAGTTTCATGCAAAAAAAATCTTTGACTTAAAAAACAATAACCCGAAAAATCAAAGTACCAACGAATCTCCCTTTACTTATTCTTTGACCGTCATGGCAGTTTGAAAAGTGCGAGTTCGCCCAAAGTGTCAGCTAATGGGTTAAAAAGGGGGTGGAGGGAATCTCGGATTTTTGGAAATTTCGGATATAATTAGAGGAGCGATCGCATTAGAGACGTCAGTTTTGCTTTATGGATGGTACGTCACGAGAAAAGGCCGCCAGAATTCGCCAGAAAAGTTTTATTGGGATACTTAAGTAAACTTTTCGGTTGTCGCGTTGAAATCGTTTTTGTTATTGAAGGAATACTAGAGAATACCAAATTCTAAATGATAGATCGGTCTATGTATTCTAGCCATTGACTGATACGATCATCATCTTATTATATGGAGCAAGTTCAATTTCCAAAAACAGTCGGTAAGTATTTTCCGATATTTGGGACATTATATTCATGCAATTTGAATTTAGTTAGAATAATGAATTAGGTATGATCTACATTGAGATTGTAAATATTAATAACTAATCTAAAGCAAGGACCCAGTAAAGACACAGTAACTAAAAAACAAGAAAAAATTACCGTTTCTTCCATCGAGATTTAGTACAAACAGCGTGTTTACAATTTCTCCAAGCGCCCCCTGAGTGGCAGAGAATTAAAAAGTCAAACAAACTGCTTTGCATGCAAGTTCCGTACCATTGGCCACACATTAATATATATTAAGGCGTACACTTGTTATTCACCCTCCTTCCTTAAGGACACGTGCTCTCTACATACATAAAATTATGCATAAAACGTTGCAATTTGTAAAAGAAACCACATTTACTTTCTTGGTAACAATTTTAACAAATATTTGTACCACGATCTGCATTATAAGGAAAATTAAAAATTTGTTTAGTATTATGTTCCCTTTTTTTACACACGTACGATCTCATTGTATTTGTTATATCTGCATCACATTAATTATTTTCGTAAAGAGTTCTACTAATTATAAAATGTGTAGTCATTTAAACGGATCAAAGTTACAAAGAAAAGACCTAACCGTTATTTTTAAAATAATAAAAACAAGACGACGGAAATTTTATTGACTATTATCACACTGTACTCCAAAATGTCACACACAAACAAAAACTTCTGAATCAGAAACCCTAAAATGATTCCAATTTACAAAAGTACATTATCCAAATAATTTTTAACAAAACCAATAATTTGAAAGCTTAATATTATGCTAAACGTAACGTACATGGCACGGTATGGTACAAAACCTTCGTGCATGGATTTTAATTATTATCATGTACCGAATACGACTCCTAATAAATGTCATTATGAAGCTGTATTACTGCTAACTTGGTTTTCAGTTCCAAAACCAAACATTTATACTTATGTTTTGAACAATAAAGTTGTGATTCGCTTGTGATGTCGTAATTGAACGGCAAATATAAGTTTGTCCTGATATAGTTCTTTAATGGAACCGCAATGTCACGTGCGTGACAATGATGGTACGTAAATAATATAGTTGAACGTTTTATATGGATGCAAGGCTAAAATAGCCTTTTGTATTGAAAGTTTTGTTGGAATTTTTGCATCGAAAACAGTGTAGTTATGATTATTATCTAGTGATTTAGATTGCAGAAGTTCTAAATTTTCGTTGAAAATAACTATTATGGTAACGTTCTGCTGCTTCGTAATTTCTGCAAACGTTTAACGTACTTTCACATGACAAATGAATATCCGTGCTTTGTGAGTTTCTACTGTAAGTAAAGTTGAACAAAGAAATAACGTCATACAGTTTTGAGGTCTTTCGTGTTTACTTCGATGTGATTTATTCTATATCATTTCCAATGACAGTGATAATGTTGAGTTCACAATTCACCTAAGTCGTGTGGTTTTCTGTGAAACATTGTTCGGTATGTTTCTCTACTAGCGGGAGTTTGTTTTATTAGAAACCTTGATGGATCACTTTGACACAATCATATAACTTCTATTTACTTCAAGGAAGAAAAAGATTTTTACGTAGATAAAATTGCATGATGTACTCCGCATGGAGTCGAAATTGGGATCAAGGGCTGATAAAACCAGCTAAGCATCGACAGTCGGTCCTCCAAATAAGTAAATACTTATTTCAACGGCATTCTATCAATTAATTTTCGTCAGACGTCTACACCACCCTTTGAACAAATGCTAATATATTTTACATTGAAACTTAAAAGTCTCGAAGAAAATACTTTACACAATCTGGGAATTAAATAGACTTCTGAATGCCAGACTTAAACTTGAAATACTTTTGAATGGGCTGTAGGTACTAATAGTTAGAATTATAAACAAACTAAAAGCATAGACTAAGTTTTCCGTATAACTTTATGTACTCCAATATTGACAGCTAAATATTGGTCCTGTGAATTCAGTGTCTGATTTTGAAACCCTTTTATATACAACTTAAGCTCATGGTCAAATTAAAAATGGGAATGGGGAAAACATTTAGCCTCTTTTCCAAAACATCAAGCCTCTACTGTCCTTTGTCTTTCCGAACGCAAATCTTTGGAAAAGAAAACACTGATTTCAATATCCTCAAAGTCCTTTAATTAACAAAAACATTTCAATATACGTATATCGCATAAAACATTTGACTCACCTTGATCGCCATCCGAATATCGAGCCAAAACAACGAACAATAAGAAGCAGTAGGCAGTAACGCGTTTGCGCTCACTACACCCTTAGAAAAGGGGGTGAAACACGCCAGGGGGGGAGGCGGACTTAAGTCCTACCCTTTAAAAGATTCCATCGTCCTCTCATTTTTAAGACTTTACAATACCAACACATACGCATCTAAGGGGGATGCTTAATCAAATTCGGTCTTGTGCGGGTTTCTTAGGGGGATTAAGTAATGTGTGTGTTAGATTGGATTTTTCCGTGTCCCTCGTAATTAGTGCGTCGTTCATTAGAGATGTAGGATGAGCGGTAATGAGGTCTACAGAGGACATCGACCGTTACAAATGTCGTGTTTGAGACACGCAAGCGTAATGATATGAAAGCGAGAGTGGTTTAGAAAAGTGTAAGTGCTTATACAAAAGTACTCTGTTTCTGCAATCCTTGATATCTAGGATTAATTTAAATTCACGAATTACTTAACAAAGTGTGGAAATATCTACGTTACGTTGTCTTATTCTTCTCACATTATCTCATGTTTCTATTTTAGTTTTTTTTTGTCCATTTGGTGTAACAGCAACATTTTGGCGAAACACAAGAAATGACAAATATTTTATGGCATTTCTTGTGTTTTGCCAAAATCATTAACTTGCATTCTACAAACCTCAGGTAAATCCCATACATTTAGTATACCAAGTAGTCCATATTTGGTCTATGGTAAATCCAATAACCATAATTATCACTCCTAACTTGTCTAAATAAACATCAAAATCACAATTCACACAGTAAAATTAACTACCATACAAATACGTAAACAAGTTGGTATCGGGACCGACTGCAGTTCCAGTATTTTTGCGGTGCCTAGTTTTCAAATACAGCTCGACCGCTAATTGGCAGGCGATGATTCTTTGTTATCGAGACCAGTGACCGGAACTTTCAAGTGTTGTTTGGACTTAGCCATTTTAATAGCCATACCAGTAATTTGTTCTGTGGCTGTAATGGCACAACCCTAATTATTTAGTGCTGTTTTTTCAGTAGTTTTATATGATTAAGTAGCTGTTGGAGTAGTTTGTGCTTTTGTTGTGATCAGATCAACTTTAATTATTATGTGATTTATAGAAATATATGGTGCGTTTCCGTCTTGTGATGTACGATTTCAGTATGTCACATAGTTGTTAACTGATGTGTCATAACGATCAGTGTTTGCGAAGTTGAAATGAATAATAATTATTAAATCTGGGTCATTTTTTGGATTTTCCTTATACTATTTAGGTCGTTGTTTCCAGCCTGTCGTATCCTTTGTCAATAAGTTGATTGACGAAGTGGTGGTAAATACTGATTATTTACCACCACTTCGTCAAATCAACTTACAAAAGTGATTTAAAGTAACCTAACTGCAGATTAGTGAAGTAACTCACGAAGCCGCGTAGAAACTGAAAAGTCCCAGACCAGGTGGTGCCAACCATTTCTAAAATTTCCATTAGAAAAATCACTAAAGCGAAACTTACCTACAATCAGGGTGAGCATTCTTTTCCTTGACATGTTGTGAACGTTTAAAGTTTCCACATGTCATGGTAAACAGAACACCCCTTGTTTGAACACCGAGTGCCCCTTTGAATACTAAGTTACTTGTGACTTTTATTTTTCAATGAGTAGGAAAATTTTTTTCACTTGCTAGTGTAAGTTACTTTATTTGTTGATTGTTTTTTACTTACATAGTTTTGTAGATTTTATGGGCCTTACGAAACCATATTTCATTGGAAATAAGAAAATCATATATTATTTAAAGTAGTCTGTGCCTTAAGTTTGTAGCCACCTATTTGCAATAAAAAAAATTTCATTCTCAGAATACAGAACAAAGTCTAAGACATTCAAAGGTTAATTCTTCTTTTTTGAATCCCTGCTAAGATCTTGTATTTTGGTATCTGCATCACGGCATGATGCTGATGATGATAAAATAGAACGAGGCTATTGACAAAACTATTGTTTTTAACTATGAAGTATTTATTTTGTAAAATCGCAAAGGTTCTTGATACTCGTAGTTACCTACAATGGTCATCCATCTGAGACTTACTCACTCAAGACAGATTGGTTCAACCTTGTAGATAGATCTATTTGCACGGCAGGCAAGTAGCCACAAGCCCAACAAGTCTTTCAAACTACTTCTAATAACTCAATGGACATTGAAATGTGTCCAACATGGCTCATTGTGTAAACGGCTATAAAATTCTAAGTTAGCGAATTTGCATTTTCTCAACTATACTTATGACGTCATAAACATTAATGTTCGTTATAATTTTGTCACTACAGCGGCGTACAATTAATTCTATTCACACCGCAGTATTCATATCGTATTACATTCGCTCGGTGCTGCTTCATAATTTCGACAATGGAAAATATTTTGAGCCACACAAAATTATTCTTTGGTCGAATATCAAAGAAATCGTTAGCATTGAACCCAAACAGTGGCGAAGTTGAAATAATAACAAACAAGCGACTAAAACAATTGACGCTTAAATGTTTAATGCCGAAACAATGAGGACTTTCTAATAATAAATTATTAAATTTGTCCCGCAGTCGGTAATGATGACGCGAGTCGCTGAAATAAGAGTTACATGATTTTCAACAGAAAAAGCCATTGAATTTATGATGTCATAATTTTACACTACTTAGTTATATTGCATTAAGTTGATACTGTTTTATTCAGTCACTTAATAAGTATACAGAAACGAATATTAAACTCCCTGATTCAAGTCACACTCTCCAGTTTTTCCTACTTTCTTTCTTAAGGTCTACGTTAAGCCTTGAGCCTTAAGCCAATCTATTTTTTCAAGGTTTGCTTATTTTGATTACATAGTCACAATATCCCTCGTAAGTTTTGACAATTAACCGTCGATCTTATGGGCGCAAATAATAGGTAATTTCTGTGAGGTTTCGCTTTAGGTTTCTAGTCCTACAAAAGATTTATTTTGCAATTAGTGGGATTATAGATTTAGAATACAAACTCTCTTCGTAGACGAAAAGACGAGTTGTAAGTGACGATGAATCATGGGCCCTTGATAATTATAATGACAGCAAAAGGTTCGCCACCAAATAGGACCAACGATGACGTATGAAAATGAGGATGTATAGACTCCCTTAAGAAAAATCATTTGCTTTCCTTATTGGGGATATCAAATATGATTAAGTATATATGAAATAGGAGCGAAATTAAACAATAAAAAGTCACGTAAAGCCAGGGGCAGGACACTAATTTCGACATAAATATTGAGGCCGAAGCTGAATTTTAAAGGCGGCAATTTGAATCTACACTCTCATCCTGATCGCAGGATAATTTATCTTAACGAAAGAAAGGGGTGGCCAAGGCGGGGCTACGGGGTGGGTACTCACCCAAAAATTGGGTAAAAATGTTGCCAGCCAGCGATTAAACCGTTGGGGGAGATGCGTCATATTAATCACCACCCAGGCGTCTTCTTAGATTCTCGCGGTATTTTCATTGAGATGATGTTACCACTGCTAGGGTTAAGTAATGGGTAATGTTTGAATTTCTTCCAAGACACTTTTACGGGTCAGTTAAAGGTAATTTGGACTTGGAGATTATGCTCAATAATGGTGAAAGTCCGCCCGCCAATCCTATCACTCATAATATTATAGGTAACAACGTCTGCCTTTCCTTCAGTGAATACAACATAAAGAGGTGCGCCCGAATACATGACCTCCTGCTTTAAGTTGGTCAAGTCTGTTATCCTTTCACCTTTCAACAAAGTTTAAATCAATTGGCAAGTCTTCACGAATAAGATGGTACTAGACTGGACTAGGTATTTTTATTCGGAAGTCAGTGAACGAAACGTAGCAACAGCTCTATACAAGTAAGTAGGTCCGCCTGTCCGTAAAGGCAGGGCGGCCACCTTGGCTTTGTTTTAATATTTTCGCAAGCATTATGAAGGGTTTGCTTGCTTTCAAATAATTTGGGCTTCTGGTCGTGAAGTTTTGATAAAAGTTTCATTCTATCAATAATTAACGGGAACAATCCTGGTTGCTGATGCGATTATAAAGGTTTGGGTTTTGCATTATCTTTAATTTTTTTTAGGATGTCAAAGTTCGGAAGCCCGGTCGAGTTTTCTTTGTTGGTAATTGAGTTAGCCAAGTTCGGGCAGGGGACGGGTTAATGCTTATTTTAATTTATTGGTGCAAGAGTAATGTTGGGTAAGTACAAAAGATCTGTGGCGAAGTGTGAGGCAAGTAATGGAGTGTTCAGTGCAGCTAAATTCAGTAGAATACTTATTAATTCCACATGAAACAACGATACTTTAAATATTAGACAATACTAAATTAATGTTTTTCCATGTTCAAAAAAGTTTCCTAGCTATTTTCACTGCCTTTTTCCAAGAAGTTCAGCAATCACTAAAGAATTTAACTTTATAGTAATTACCTATACATATGAGAAAACTTGTTGTCACCCAATAGTCATAGCTTAAGGCCTTTTATTAGGTCTCGCAAATACATCGGTTAAGAAAGCTCCTTCAGAGGCACCGGCGAGAGATGGGACCAAAAAAAATGTCACCTAATAGTGAGAGATCAACCGTCTAAATATATGCATTAAGAGAAGATAAGCGTGATAAGCGTGACAGAGTAAGCCTGATAAATAGACCCGTCTGGTACTTAGATTTACATACAAAATCAGTACAAAACCCACAAGTGTAACGCAATACCCATCCATCAGGCAATCAAGGAAGCCCATCAAAACATAACTGGGTACCAACTTAGAGAACTCAACCCACCTTTTTGCTCGTGCCAAATGTCACACAAGTGCGGTTCGTAATGTCAACACAAACTCATACACACAAGCCACAGATATATAGAAGGACGGAAGAACGGAAAACTTCCACGAAATTTGCTCACCAAAATGACGACGCTTGTTTTTTTTTAGGTGGTGCTGACGTTAGGGGTTTGTGGATACGACTGCGTCTAATTAGCGAATTGTTGTTTGGTAAAATTATAATATTTCGCGAATAATTTTTGTCTGATTATGGTATTTAACTCTTTATTATGTAAATAGAACAGCACTGATAGCCGAGTGACCATTGGACTGCCAAGTCAAAGGTCGCAAGTTTAAACCCCGGTACGCACCAATGTCTTATCAAATTCATGTGCGTATTATAAATTAGTTATCAGTTGCTAAAAACGGTGAAGAAAAACATTGTGAGGAAACCGGCACACCTGAGTGATTTTTTAACGATGTGTAAAGCCATGTCAGAGGCCTACAGGTGGTTAAAACTCTGACACCAGGTTGTTCATCAACCATACTATAAGAAGAAAATTATGTAAATTTTTATTTGATTTAGTTAAACTATGACTTGTCTGATTTATTTGTACATTCATATACCGTGATCGAAAGATTGTGCTCACTACGCTTCACAAAAGTTGCAAATTATTTTATTATTTGCAAAAATACTTTCTCCCTAAAGCGAAAAAGTCATAATATCTTTCTGAAGAGTTGACTCTTCATTGAACTTTGTTTTGTCTATTACAAATCCTTTAGCTTAATAGACAAAACAAAACTAAAATACTAAATAATCTAAACTAACTTAGACTAAGCCGAACACTCGACACCAAAATAAAAGACATCAAAACTACCCCGCCTACGCAAATTCATTAACAGGCACATCCACCCAACACTAGCGCACCCTAACAAACTTATTAAGATTTCTTTTCTTTTTACTGTACGTGGTTAGCGACGTATGACGCAAGCTAACGGCCGCAGGGGGGGAGGAACGAACCAGGGTAGGCCGGGGGGGGGACAGGGGAGACCCTCGCACGCATGGCCGCTCTCATGATTTAAGCACAGGGATAAGAATGAAATTAAAAATACATCCTCGCCATTCCTTAGGGTGCCGGGGGGACATATATGCAAATGAACCCCCCCTCATAAGACAGGGGGAAGTTTTTTGTTAGGATGCTATTAATTTGGGGTGTAACTCACTAAGTATGGGTACGCATGTATGAGGGAGTCTTGGTGCGTTTCTTAGAGATTCTTTTTCCATTTTTCTGTTTAAATTATGTAGGGATGTGAGCGGAGATTATTAAGTGTAATTCAGGTGAAATTTATTAATTTTTTCCTTTAGAATGTGGGGCCCAATTCGTTGTGACGCATACGTAAATTGATTAATTTTTGGAATGGTTTGTTTTGGTTGTGTGAATCTTTTGGAGTTCCATAGATGTGGATAAGTTTTCTTTGAATACGAGCAATAATTTATTTGTATAGTGCAAGACCTGGTTAAGGTTTTAACACCTTCGACATTAATGACCATTGAACTAATTAATATAAATAATAAAATTATTGTCTGTCACACTGGCAAACAAAATCCTTTTGTATTGTTAAAGAAAAAAGGGCACAATATTAAACATCGTAATATTCATTAAATGACTGCTTTATGTATTTTACCTTAAGTCAAGAGTTTGTCGTTACAATCATTTTGCGTTATCAAAGAAAAACATACGCCATAAACTTTTAAAACAAATAACTAATTCGATTTGAAAAGTGAAGTAGTAATCTAATACCACAATAATTCTAAATTCAATTTTTGATGCATAAGTAAAAAAAACGAAAAACGAAAAACTTAAGTACAACCTAGCATCCTAGAAAAAAGTTGCATAAAAAAAACAAATTGTTCTAAAAAAATACACAAATCGCTAGGGATTTAAAACTCCTAAACGTTCTCTGACGATCGCTATTATAAATCAAGTTGGCGCCGAACAATGTGTTCGATACAATCGTGGCCCGAGGTGTGAGGGCCGTGTCTTCACACGTTATACATTCAGACAGATGATTTGACACTTTTCAATGGTAAGGCTCGCCTTCCAGAATAATGCTATAGAGAGACTTGATAGATAAGTAAGGCCAAATCATAAATATGGTCAAAAAATTGTTTTGCAATACCAAATTTGTATACTGGTGCATTGGTGCTTTACACTGGGAAAAAACACTTGTGCTTGTGCTAGAATATCTATAGTGCCGCTGCAAGATTAGGATCGGTGCCTGATATAGCAAAATCTATGTCAAATATAAGTTGAAATTGTTATAAGTTAAAAAGCTAAAAAGGCCCAAAGTACTTCATAAGTAGACAGAACCGTGGTGGAACTGGTGCCGTGTGGTATCCGACCTAGAATTGACCACCCCCTTTCCTCCCGTGGGTGTCGAAAATTTAGAAGATGTGCAGCAGCTTCTTCTGTAACTTCACCACCAATACATCTGCGATTCTCAAGCCGCTTACCAAGCGTGGGGATTATGGCAATCCCCCCCCCCCCCCCGCTTAAACTTCAGTGGACGATGAGACTGGAACAGGCAATGTCTCTCATACCTAAATCGCAAAATATTCGCAAAAACTGTAGATAAGGTACCTACCGAGCTAAGAAGGTAGGTATTTCGTATAGGTCCCTTAAATAGCTAACACTTTCTTGTAGCCACTTGAGACTAAACAATTTTCAACAACCATTGAATGAAATATGAATAATTTTGTCTGTAAAATAATTTTAACGTCGCCATCGTTATTTGGAAGGGTTGTTTTCTTAAAGGGTAAATTTTTGTTTGTAAACATAATACTATTGTGACGCAAAGATTAATTAAAGATGAGAGAGTAATATCATATTATAAAGAAACAGAAGCGTTGGGATATCTTTTTACTGGAGAAATAACATTTGGGAGATCACGTATAGATAGGCATATTTGAAACTTAATTCGCTGGAAAGTACTTAATATAATAAGTAATAATAACAGCCTATAACTGTCCCACTGCAGGGCAAAGGCCTCTTCTCGTATAGAGAAGGATTGAGCATTGATAACCACGCTAGCTCACTGCGGGTTGCCGATTTCAGATAATTAAATCCAGGTTTCCTTACGATGTTAAAGGAAAGTACTTATAAAATCAAAAAGTTAATAGGTAGAAAACGTTATAGCTATCCAATATTTTTTAACAATAATTTTAAGTACAATGTACAGGAAAGAGAATAACACCTTTATATTTTTGTCATATCTAATGTTAATTTTGACTATCTTATAACATAACATAACATCACGCCTGTATTCCCTGAAGGGGTAGGCAGAGGTGAACATATAGTACACTGCCATTTCGCCAGTTATGTTGTAAGTCCCAATGTAATAGGGGGCGAGCCTATTGCCATCAACCGGGCACAAATCTAGACTCCGTGCTGCTACTGAGAATCACCTAATGGAAAACTCAGTAACACTTTGCCCGACGCGGGATTTGAACCCAGGACCTTTTGCTTAGCAGTCGCGCTTAGCGACCACTAGACCAACGAGCGATCTTATGTGACCTCTTTTTATGATCCAGACCTTAAATCATACTTAAATATGATTTAAAAACTTTTTTTGATTATATATATAGGACTCCATATACCCATAGAATAAAAAAGATTACCTAATATTTTCGTTAAAATTACGAAGCAGTTACACCGATCTACTATAATCTCTTCTCAATAAATCCTATAGCGTTGTCTGCGTCACAAGCCTGACGCGTTCAAATCGTATGGGGGAATTGATGGGGATTCTATCGCCGCTGTCGGCATCCGCGAACAAATTAGATAATCCGCCGCGGATTTTGTAAACATGTGACAATATCAGTGAAGCTGTTAAATGTTCTGTGATTTTCATCCGTAGTTTGAATGGATAGAATTGAATTGTGTTCAACATTATTTTTATCTTTAAGTTGACTTAGGTTTATTAGGTACATAATTTTTATAATGGGTTTACTAATGAAACTCATAAGCATTGTCAATCACCATGTCTTTTTACATTATTAAGTAAAAATATTGATTAGAATTAATTTAACGATGTAATTGACGCCCTGATTGGCGCAGTGGCTAAGCGATTGGACTGCTGTGCTGAGGGTTGCGGGTTCGATTCCCGCACAGGGCAAAATTTTGTGTGATCCACAGATGTTTGTCTAGAGTCTCGGTGTACGTGTATGTGATATTTCATCACGATACAGGAGAAATTCATAGTGTGGCGCGACGGTTAAAAAAATATTCTGGAAATTATGTGTGTCAACAAAAACACCTCTACAAGTCTACACCTTTTGTATGTAATGTTATACAATTCGATGGGTGAGGATATATTACCAATTTCCAGTCGTCCAATACAATAAGCAAGGACCTGTTTATTTTCGCTGTCATAAAAATCTGTAGTTTTATTTTAACCAAACTGGTCCAAATTGGTCTACACAATCGGATTGCCAAAACGTTGTATAAAGACCACGTGACAAAAATAGAGTAGAAATTCAGTAATAACACCTGCGGGTGATGAATTCTCATTTCTATTTGAGCTTCCAAATCAAGCGACGCGGAACGTACACAACCCACTGTCTTCATAAATGTTTAAGTATGAACACAAAGCTGCTCCACTTTTTAATTCAAACACGTCTTTCACACACCACACCTGCAATTCCGAATCCACCATTATTCAGCAAAGGAGAGGAATACCCCATGAACTTTGGCTGCTTCACGCCTCGCATAGCAAAGGGCAGATCGATGGCTGTCAAACAATAAATGTCACGTCCACTCCCTCATGTTAATTCACAATTATATCGACAACTTCCCTCAAAGGAAATCGAACTTTAAGCTCCTGAAAATAGAGGTTGTGATGACTGCAGAGTTGTCGCGGTGAATCCACCTCCCGATTTTTCTTTGAGGTGCGAACGATGCCCCAATTTTTCGCGAAACGTTTGTTATATTAAAAAGTATATGTTTGAAACGATGAGCGTGAGGTGTAACGTTAAGTCCTGATATACGAAGGCGTGTTAGCACCGATTTCTATTGGTGCTGCACTTATTGTTATGCTAGGCTATAAACTCTCTCTTGCAAATCTACAAAACGTCTACGTCTTTAGAATATGCTACGATCTTTTTTTAACTTTCTTAACACTAGAAGAACTTAATTTGTTTATTTTATAGATTTTAGGATACACAATTATCAGTTCCTACATTAAAATATTACACAATATCCATTATTATCTTACCCATAATTATATTACCATTAACTACTAATTCTATACTTACCCACTATTTGATTGTTCATGTTACGTGCTAAGCAAAATTAAGCACAAGTTGTAATGATTAGCAAGAAAAAACAACATCACGCCTGTATTCCGAAGTTTACGTAATAATAATACATCCACATTTCGCTAGATATGTTATAGGTCCCAATGTAATAGGGGGCGAGCCTATTGCCATCAACCGGGCACAATACGAAACTCTGTGCTGCTACTGAGAATTACCTATTGCAAAAACCCAGTAACACTTAGCCCGACTCGAGATTCGAACCCGGGACCTCATGCTCAGCAGTCGCGTTTAGCGACCACTAGACCAATGAGGAAGTGTCGTAGTCTCCTTGAGTTGCAAGAATTAAGAGCTGACCCCTTACCATAAACTCTTAAAGCAGAACAGTTTAAGATGTGGAAGCGAGACACCGCTGCGTGCAGTGTAATGCGGCGTCTCGCTTCCACAAAGTAAACTGTCGGGCTATAAAAGTTCATAGTAAGGGGGCTGGTATTAGCAACATTGGCTGTTTATTTTGGTCTTTAGGCAGCAATCTTCATCTTCGGTTGATGAACAACCTGGTGTCAGAGTTTAGAGCGCCTGTAGGCTATTGACATGGCTTTAAACATCGTTGAAATATCTCTTAAATGTGCCGGTTTCCTCACGATGTTTTCTATCACCGTTTTTAGCAACTGATAACTTATTTATAATACGCACATGAATTCGAAAAGACATTGGTGCCTGCCGGGTTTTGTACGTGTGACCTTAGACTTGGCAGTCCAACGTTCATACCACTCGGCTATCACTGTTTATTAGCAATCTTCATCAAAACAGGGTGCACTACCCAGTTATAGGTTGGTACTATTATTAGATTCCCTCATAAATCCTAATATTACCATATTCACACGTAATGTACCTACAAGATATCTATGCACTGGGATATTACATCAGACTTATTCAAATAAACTGCAAACTTCATTACATACTATTGAATGGTACAGATTTGAAATATCTGTAAACGCAACAATTCATGCTACGGCTAGTGCTGCTTCACACGGTAATGGTTCACTTACTGCCTTTTAGAATTAATACTGTTGATACAGTTTAAAATTAGTGTGAAATAGGAAAAAAATGTTTTTGCAAGATGTTTCGTATTCGATAGTTAGGTGTGTGTGTGTTTAAGGTGGCATAGATTAGTTTCCTTTCTTGTTTCTTTTTTATCATTTTAGCTAACTTTAAATCACAATATTTGGCTGAGCTGTACAACTATATCTCCAAAACGCGTAGACCGATTTTGACGAAACTTTCACGTCATCGAGACGAGACTTTTCCTTCACACTGTCAGATAGGTAGCTAATGTTATAAGGAGTAACTTAGGTTACTTTTCATTTTAAAAGGGAAAACGCGCGTGAAATCTCTGGTTACAGCTAGAATTAGGTATTTTAAGAAGTACTTTCTCCACATATCTATCAAAACAATTGACACTCATAACAGTCGAGCGTGCAACACCGCATGCTGCCGCTCTAAGGCGTAGCACCCACGACCGTACCCGAACGCATGACTTATGCCAGTTTGTCACATTCGCAATCAGACTGAGTCTGTCCCATGCGATGATTAATGTCTTTCTTAATTACTAAGTTATCGTTGGAAACGGGGGGCCGATACATGTGTTCCTGGGCTTAATTTATTGACTTTTGTGGCGTGTTTTAGGGGACGGCTGATTGCTTTAGTTCGTTCGGCTTTTAATTTAATTTTGCTTGTTTAAATATTTTTTGACATGACGGTAAAATGTGTAAAGAAAATTCTACACAGAAATATAGGTGTGACGTAGACCTTGGCTATTTTCAGATATAAAAATCTTAAAATATAAACTTCCATAATAGAAATTTGACAACTCGAAAGAGCTGTAAGCTTAGGCCTTTAAATAATAATAATCCATTTGCATGTATTAATAAAGAGTTTCTATGAATGTCGCTCATTGCAATGGAGCTTTTCACTTTACCTAAAGGTAATTACCCAAGCATATTGTTCATGCATCTAATAATTTAATAGGTATATATAATTTGATTAAATACATAACAATTAATTTAAACGTTTTAAAACGGCTTTCTTTAGCATTTCACGCTAGGTACACCATGCGAAATCATAATCTATAATAATATAATACATAATTTATATACACAAACTACAATTCAAAGGGCAGTTCGATATACATAATCACCTATCCTCATTCGGCCCATCAGTACATACTTAAAACCAAAAAAAGTGCGAACACAATCTGCATAATAACAAAATTCTTACATAAAAGTCGCTCTTAAAACCGTCACCTTAAGCTTAATACACACGCGCGTCACGTTTCGCGCTCATTTGGAGGCGTTCATCGATCGGAGACAAAGCCTCGCCAGGCCCCGATAAACGAATTAAGGAAATGGGAGATTTTTTATCTGGGCCGTAGGGTGGGGGCACGACACGCGTCGTAAAACGCAGCAATACTTTCTTATGCAAAGTCCCTTCGCGCCGATAATTAGGTGAGCTGTGTCGGTGTGTGCGCGCCTTTATGTGAGTGTTTTGTTTTTAATTTTTAGAGGGGTGACGTGTTTGTTAAGTTCCCGAATGGGCGCGTGTTCGGCGTTGAAATTATAGTATGTCAGAAGCGGTTGACGAACTCGTAAAAAATTACGACACTGTGTCTGTCACACATATTGTGAATTACACTTTCAAGATACTTATTTAGGTACTTGCTCATACGATATTTTGGAAACTTTATTTAACAGTAATTATAGTAGGTACATACTTAACAAAATCTCCTTAAAATGTTATCTTCTACAAAACGAACCAAGCACCTTATTTTTCAAAATAAACTCGTCTTACGTTCTACCAACATAACAATAAATAAACAGTAATACCAACCAAACGACAATACATAAAAATACAGCATAAATGTCTAACTGCGTAACATTTGAGTAATATCAGGCAGACATAGATACCGGTACAATCGTTTGCAAATGAACGAGCGAGCGTCGTCTGTCTTGCATATGTCGCGCGACGAATATTCTTGATACTTTTCATTTAGATGTTGCTAACGAGCTCTGCTCGTGGCTTGAGCGAAAGATCCTTCCTAGGAAATCTTCTGAAGCTTTAGTTTTGTAAGAAACTTTTAGTAATCTAGACTTATAATACAGTAGGAGTACATGCTTCCAACATTGTAGTAGATATACATTCTTATCAAAGAAAATCTTGATCTCGGAAAAATAATTACTGATAGAGTAAACTTAAATTAGCATCTCACACGATGAAGTCTGATTTTTAATACTAACCTTAGCAACATATTTTTAAGTACAAACTATAGCTAGCTTCGATTCTAAAATCTTACTTTTTTTTTTTTTTTTAAAACGTCGCCCCACACTAGGAATTTCTCCTGTATCGTGGGTGCGTTTCACAAACATGGAATATCACATACACAAACACCCAGACTCGGGACAAACATCTGCGGATCGCACAAATTTTTGTCCCGTGGGGGAATCGAACCCGCAACCCTTAGCGCAGCAGTCCAATCGCTTAGCCACTGCGCCAATTGGGTCGTCACACTTAAAACAGCATAACAATTGCAGCAGTTGACAGTTTAATTAATCAAAATAAGTGCAATTATAACAAAATATCATAACCCCTTACACTAAGCCAGCTTAGTATCCAGTCTGCAAAAATAGATAACAAATGTCTTAAAGTATCAAGACTCCCCACCCACACATAACACTTTTAATTTACCCTCCTTAAAAAAAGGGAGAGCAGAGTTTTCGGCCCTAGTCGTGTGTGGAGGTACCCCCCCAGAGGGGGGCGGTAATCAAGACACGCAATCTTCGGTGAACCCTTAAAAACTTTAAAACTCATCGCCGCCTTCGCCGGGTACATGTATAAACAAATATAAACACATATTACATGTTGGAAAAAATTTGGGAAGTTGGACGCTGTCTTTAATTTCGGGAAGAGAATTTTTTGTTTAGGTTACACTTTCTTGGCCAATGTACGGTGGTTTTTGCGTGTTTTTATGACTCATATGCATATACCTCGTTATTATTATATTTGTCAAGTTATTTAATATCCATAACTGGTTCCATAAATATTAAGACGCCTGTTAACTTTAATTGTAAGATGTGAGAAAAACTTGCCTTTTGATTATAACCATTCATAATTAATTAACTATATAGGCTGTTAATTTTACAATACCTATGCATTTAGAGCAAACACGATAATAATATATTATACAGCTGGTTTTGTTCCACTTCAAGACAATGACGTTATATGATGGAAGTCGAGAATCCAATCTTCTTACTTCGACTTACTCACATCATATTGCCATAAAGTCATCAAAATATAACATTATGATAAACTGGACAACAGATGACATGAGCAAAACATGATCTGCGTGAAAAAAAATCTTGTCTTTTCCTTACGTGTTAACTTTACCTTTTTCGTAATTATAAGTATAAGTACATCGTTTAATTTATTATCTCTTTGTAATAATAAATAATAAATCTCTCGACCGTTTAGTTCTTCAAACTCCTTAAGTTGTGAAGTCATTTCAACCCTCAGTTTTCTCTGGGTCAGTGGTCGGGACCACTGCTCAAATTGTCCATGCAATCGTTCATATTCCAGGGTCAAGCCCCTCTTTTTATTTTCATTGACCGACGCGACTGAGCTTAAAGTTTCTATAAACGACTTTATAAGTTATTTCTGCATAAAAGGAAATGAGTTTAGAGCAGCAATAGAAATACAAAAGTTTTACCTTTAAAGCAAAGTAATTAACGAATAGTACTACTTAATTACTTACTTAACAATTATTAATATGAATATTTTCCTTATCCTAAGCCTGAGCCGATGGCCATTTATATTTTTTCATCATTGAAATCATAATTTCCCAGAACTTTCCTGAACCAAATGCTTAAAAAAAAAAAAACCTAAATCAATGAAAAGGTAAAATGTTAGGAAGGTTTGATGACCTGATTAGCGCAGTGGCTAAGCGATTGGACTACCTCGCTAAGGGTTCCAGGTTCGATTTCTAGCAATTTGTGACCGACCCTAAACCTCACGTTCAAGTCACATTAGTAGCTATGACAGAATCATATCATAGTACCTATCTACTTAATTCCTTACAAAAAATATTAGGCATGTAACTATAAATAGGCAGAAGGAACAGTCGTAGAAGTCTATCAAAACTTTTGAACCACACAATAACAAAACACAAACGTGAATTCAAATTCAAACTCCCAAGCGACGACGCATCATAAAAATCCAACGCAATACAAAATCGCACATCCTACCGTGAATAGTTCATTAACTTTTTTACATGTGTGCATCTATTAGTCATTTCATCGTTTGCGTGTGTGCGTACACAAACAGGGGGTTTTAATTTTTGGGGGTTCTTTAATGACACTTCTTCGCATCGATTTTAGCATTTCCAGAGGGTAGCGCTTTTGTTTTGCGATATCGATTTGAGATTTTTTTTTCTATTCGAATAGTCTAGAGTGCGTGCATACGTGCTTAGGCTCACATGGGGGGTCAGATGTGACGTCACCGGTATTTTTGTGGATCAGCAGTTTATATTGAGAGTAAAGAGTAAAGTAGGTACCTACCTACTCGATTCAAGATTTTGGTTTAGTTTTTTACGTTTGTTCTTTGTAAATTAGAAAAGATTATGACAATGCTTCTTCTTGGTAGAGACACTTAAATTAGCAAAACATTAAAACTACGTACCGACATAGATTCTCAGTGTCATTCAACTCTTTAAAATATAGAACTTATGAATTTTAGGGTACTTTTATTGGCCTTCGGACGATAAGCTGCTGACGTATGTACGTTCAAGCATTAGACGTCTGTCTATTGAATTGTATTGGCCGTAAGATAGTAATACGACTTCCGCAAGACTATCTAAAGGAGCCCCAAATTTCATACCTAAAAGCTCATTATGTGAGTTCAAAATATAAAATACTGCCAATCCATATATCCTTTCAGACGTCTTTCATTCACATACCATCCGTACACGAAGCTGTAAACAAAACACGCGATACACGCTAACGGAACAAAAAAAAATTAACGCAAATTAAAGAAACGCAAAACTGGATGAAGACGCGCCAATGAAAGGGGCAAAGTTGCCACCCTAAACACCCCCTAAAAATTTAATTCATCACCGCCACTGAGACATATCTCCTTCTTGTCCCTTCCCCTTTCTTCCACCATTCTTTGCTTTCTTGCAAGCTTTTTCCGAGAGCTCAACGGGAATACACATGCTGTATATCTTGTATTACCATCCAAACAAATTTACACCATATTCTCGAGAGGTTACAATTCAATTTCAAGTGGTATGGAAATGGAGTTAGGTCGTAAAATGTAATTCAATACACAGGCCGTTTCATTCGTTCGCATTGAAAGCTTAAAACAAATAAACCTACAGCGGGCGATAAGGTTTTCTTGATGTCGGTAGGTGATCAAAAGGCGATATGTCTTATCGGTTGGTGCTCCTCGCATCATTAGGCATTTGTTGGCCCTACTGGATAGCATTCTTGGAGCAATTATAATGAAATGTGGTACTTAAGGCTATCAATGTTAAAGTTTCAATTTGGTAATTAGATTGAAATATATGAAGCATCAACATTCGCTGTCATTACTGCTGCTGACTTTGTTGACGCCTACGAATATACCTAGGTACTTGTATAAAAATAAAATAGTAGGATTACAATCCTTTAACTAAATTTTGCAAAAGCCGCAGTCCACTTAAAATTGAATTTTAACACTGATTCGATAAACATTATACCGTGTAAAGAAAGCTAAGCACATCACTACCTATACTTGCACACACACAAGTGTAACCATAAGAATATCTTATTAGGGACATAATATATGATAGTTGACTTAATATTTACATACATAACATAACATCACGCCTGTATTCCCCGAAGGGGTAGGCAGAGGTGAACATATAGTACACCCACATTTCGCCAGTTATGTTGTAAGTCCCAATGTAATAGGGGGCGAGCCTATTGCCATCAACCGGGCACAAATCCAAACTCCGTGCTGCTACTGAGAATTACCTAATGGAAAACTCAGTAACACTTTGCCCGACCTGGGATTTGAACCCAGGACCTCTTGCTTAGCAGTCGCGCTTAGCGACCACTAGACCAACGAGGCAGTGCAACGAGCGCTTAATATTTAGGCCTTTGTAATAAAACATGTTTGTAAAATACCATCGTTATCTTACAAGAAAAGATAGCTAACACAAAGCAGTTTTCCAAAATCGTTAAATTCCCTTTATTACCAAAAGGACTTTAACGGTAGTAATCATCATTATCAAGTTTCATTACTCCAAAACATTATTTCCTAAATTAGGTATAAGATTCAGGATTTGTCCTTGCAATAAGCAGGTCTGCAGGTCTACGTTTCTTTTCACTTAACTTAATTAGGAGTTGAATAGAAGACTCAATCAGTAAGATATATTGGTCGTGAAGTTGAAGAATTGTTGAAAAGTCTTTTTTGCTCAGTTTAAAGGCCTGAGTCATAAATGTGGAAAGTCTTTGTGTTCGGACTTTGGTATTTGGGTGACTGTTTGTCATTGACTATCTTAAGCCACTTAGGTCTTTATGTTATGGATTTAAAATTATTCGCCTATGTATTCGGGCTGTATAATGCCTGACACGGCGGTAAATATTCTTCACGTATAATTTTAAATCCATTAAATGAAACCGAAATTCTGAAGTAGCGAATTCTATGTTAAACAGTATTTCAAGATAATTGCATTATCAACCAAAAATTATTAAAAATAAGTCCAAAAAACATGATTTTAAGTAGCAAATATTGCCCAACTGGTATTCAATATCGCCCCAAACAATCTGCCACCCTCGCAGATCCCTTTACATCATTAAGCTCTTACGGAAGGCGTCCTTGCGTCCTGCAAGTAGCCGCTTATAGCATTATTGGCTGACCATGACCCTTGTATCAAAAGAACGGATCTTGGAAAGATAAATAATATTCTTTTCAGTTATTTTCCTCTCAAACTTTTCTTGTGTTATCTTTTTTTTTTGTGTCTGTTGACAAGATGTGTCTTTTTATTCTAATAGATGAATAAACAAAGAGTTTTTTTTAAGGAAGGTGAATAAATGAGTTTCCATACATATTTCCATGTTGACGACCCGATTGGCGCAGTGGGTTCGATTCTCGCACGGGACAAAAATTTGTGCGATCTGCAGATGTTTGTCCCGAGTCTGGGCGTTTGTATGCGATATTCCATGTTTGTGAAACGCCAAAACGCCGAATTCCAAGTGTGGGGCGACGTTTTATTAAAAAAAAAAATTTACCCTACTGTTACCTAATATTTTCATGCTAGTATGTACAACGCACCTTCGAATGAAAATAAAAATACTTTACAGTTTATTCGAACAACCAAATCAAGCAAAAATAAAATTGATACTTAATAATATTGAGCTATTTTAAATTGGTTATACTAATTACAATAGCTACAAGCAAACTTAAAAGATGCTATAATAAATTAGCTCCATTATTCGTATACCTAATGTAAATATTGAGAATCAACAGTGACACAGACATTAAAAACCATGTTTTAGTTATAACGTCTCCCGCAATCTCACCCAAATACAAATAATACTAGAGAAACAAACTAATACACTCATTTCTAAACAACAGAGCATCTCATTAAACATCAGATATTAAAATAATATCAAATAACGCTTTGAACTCCATAATAAAATATCAATCGGCAACAAAGTACCAAAATTAAAAGTTTGGTTCGAAAACTTTGTGAAAACCAACATTTTTGCGTTTTCAAAACCAAGGGGCATATTAAAATGAAAATGTCTCGATACCGCTGTCTTTACCAGGCTCTTATCGAAGAAACCGCTTTCAATTAACCAGTAAATAACGCTTATGTACTTACTAACTCTTCACATAATGAGTTAATAACACAACACCTACACATGCGCGTTACAAATGGAAAATCGTCGACACACACATAAAGTACACTCACACACACACAGTTTTCGCGGCTGTACATAAAACGCGTCTTTCTTCTTGTATTCTTAATTAGCGTGTCGTATGTCCTTGTCTCTTTCCCGCGCGCGGTGTTAATTAGAAGGGCGTCTCTTTCGCGCTTTCTTAATACATTCTTCCTCTCGGCGGTGTTTCTTTACGTTTTTATTTGTGTGCGTGTCTGTGTGCGGTGGTGTTTAATTTACATGTACTTGTATGTCAGTGTACAGTCGAGAGGAAAAGTGGTTAGGAGGTAGGGTAGTAGGAAAAAGATGTCCTTTTCGGTAGGAACTAGAAATCAAGGATCGTTTGATACTAATATATATTATGTTAGGTAACAAACAGCTAATAAATATGTTGAGCTATTTTTTCTAATGAATGGAGCTTCGATCTTTATTCAGTTCGAAATTCAGTTTTAATACCTTTAATTATTATTCTTAACAAGCTTCGTACTCGTTTTTTTTTTATTTATTTTATTTTAAATTTAATCGTCAATTTAAAATTATTTTTTTCTCACACAATTGCCATGAAACAATTTCGCGCTGTAAATACTGAAGTCTATACAAAATAGTCGAATATTAGCTCTTAATTATAAAACACATCATTTCCCCTCTATATTTCAATTAATAATAATCCACAAATCAATAAAAACCCGCCAAAACCAATACCCACTGGAAACCAGTTTCCCTTGCCCCTGTACCGGGTGTTTTATACGAATGTGGGTATGCGCGAAAGGGTGTCAGCGGCGCGGGGGCGGCTCCCCGACGGGGGGGGGGGAGGGTACGTACACATAAACACTTATAAAAGTTTTTTGACAACAACCACCCCCCCTCAACCCCTCGAATTCGCTAATTTATGTTGCTTTTTTAATCAATACCGGGGTGTGTACGAGTTATAGGTTCCATCGGCTCTTTGTTGGATTGTCTGAGACAGTTCTCTTGGGTTACGTTACGTCATTGTTGGTTTGTGACGTGGTTTGTTAGATTAGTAGGCTATATTAAAGATTAACTTCCTTGTTAGCTTAAAGTTTTTATGTTTGGTATTTAATGTGCCTGTATAAACTGTCTTCATCTGCATGTTAAGACCAAATTATTTGCTAATGACCTATAATTATAAGTTCTTCTCCCGTAAGTATCTTGGACTTGTACTATCTGTATTGGAAAATGATAATCTGGGATTATAAAGGTCAATGCACTTATTTATTTGATCTGCTGCTCTATTTTACTTTTTTGGTAAATCCGTTTATAGCCACAATCTCATTTGTCATATATATTTAATGTAATCATTTGACCATTAACTTAACTATTATGGATTATGAAATATTATTCCTACGTTACTACTTCTTCGCATGAGCCAATAGTGAGACAATAGATCATGCTGTGGTGTAGAGATTGGTCAGTCATCAAGGATGGTAGAGAGGTTGACCGTCCAGGGTGCGCCGGACGTACGTCACTCGTGGAGGCTCTCTACTTGCATCCCCATACATTACTTAAATCATTGTAAACATGCGGAATTGATATCAGGACAAATATACAAACCGAAAAAAAGAAACCCTAAAAATCCATCCAAGAAAAAGGTGCCATATTTTATAAACCAGGATATTAATATATCGTCGTAAAGCGATCAAAACATCATATATTTTGAAAAATATAACATAATAATCCCCCAACATTTCGTCGCCAATAAACCTAACGAGATAAGCGCGTATCTACGAATATATCACGACTCACCTACTTAAGTCGTCAATCTCATCCTAAAAAATAAAGTTATATCGCAATTTTCCGTTCCAGCAACCTCCTGTACTTACGTGTGACGAAAAATCCGTCTCAAAACCAACCTGTATTTGCTACCCCAAAACTGAAATCTGGAACAACTTGTCAAGTAAAACTCATAATCCAAACGCAAGAATAAGTTGGTAACATATTGCTGAACAAATTTAGACTAAGAGTTGGGTTATGGAAATTTGGATTTTATTTCGAGTGTGTTAAGGTTGGTGGTTGGTGTATGACGTGTTTGGTATTGCTGTTGGCATGCGGCGTGATGAATGGCTTGTCTCACGCGTGACGTCATTGTTACGGTGAGGTTCACGTGGTTTGCGTTTGATTGACGTGAGTATGAATACTTTATTTGCAGGTTTCTGGTGACGACATTAATTTTATTTATGGATAAGCACTATGCGTTTTAGGGGATGGATACCGCGCGAATAAACCAAAATCGGAAAACAAAAAAAATTAAGCAAGCTTTCCAAATCATTAGAATTGTCTGTAAAGTGTGCAATCTTTACAACTATTGCTGAAATATCTAGTTATCTACTGAAAAAACATCAAAAAAATACCTAGATGAAAAAATATAATAACTGTTTGCTGAAGAAAAAAAATTCCCTCAACCCTAATGGTATGGACCATACAAAATACCAGCCCCCTGACCATGAATTCTTAAAGCAGGACAGTTTACCATGTGGAAGCGAGACACTGCATTACACAGCACGTAGCGGCGCGGCGTCTCGCTTCCATATGGTAAACTGTCCTGCTTTAAGAGTTTATGGTAAGGGAGCTCTACTACTTAATCGCTGGTGATTACTCTTCTTCTGCAAATTAAAGTTTCCTATTGTCATAATTATTAACATTATTATACCTTTATTTTTAATTGATACATGATCTTATGTCTGCAAATGGGTTTTACAAAAATCATTTTACACGTAATTTTTTTAAACTCGTTGGCGCCTGCATTTCCTAATGGACTACCTCTGAGAAGAAATACCGAAACAAACTAGGTCTATTTTAAAGTCCAGTTATTATGTGAAAGTCTTTTAAATTATGTGTTTAGTACCGTAGTTAGGTAAAGAAAAAAGACCAATATTATTAGTTTTCAAACCACAGTTTTCAGTGGTAACTTTCAAAACTGAACAAACATAGTTTTTCAGACGTTAAATTTTCACAACCTAGTTGTTGTGGAAGTTTAAATATTCAGTTTTTATGCAGCTCTTAAAAAATAACGGACCGTCGTCATGGTAACGGACTGTAGAATCCCTTGTCGTGACTAAAACTGTTCTAACTATAATAACTATACTCTGTTTCAATCAGATTAGGAATAAAAATAAACAATCTGAACCCTTAGACAAGTGGCAAAACGCTTGACATGTCAACGATAACATAGTCGAAACATGATGTCATCCCCATACATTTATCACTCTATTCTATTTCTATTCGTCAAGCGTTTTGCGACTTGTCTAAGGGGGCTGTTCAATTTTTGAATAAACGAGTCGAAAAATCTTATCATTTAAAATAATATCTAATAATTTAGAACTAAAATTCAAATATTAAACATATTTAAATTAGGTAATTAATGCATAAATAATTAAATATATTACCTATGATTTGATAAAAAAACATTCTTTATGACATAAAATAAAACGTCGCGCAGGTATATCCCGATTGTATTAGGGGCGAGTCTATTGCCATTAACCAGGCACATATCCATACTCCGTGCTACTGAGAATGACGTACCTAATTGAACACCAAACACTTTTCTTGGCCCGGGAATTGTACCCAAAACCTCCCGCTCAGCAGTCACAACGACGCAACAGTTTATAACAGTTTTAGGTAAAAGGACTTGTTTACATTTTTTGCTAAATAAATTGCAATTAACTATAGTAACACGTCATGGCAAAGCAAGACACAATTACAACCACCGTTAGAACCGCACCCTTGACGTATCTCCTCATTAAGCAAGGTACTCATTGCGCTGGCTTGCTTTTAATTAAATAATTAATTTCTACCTTATAAATAACTTTTTGCACTATGTTTTTTTACACAGATGTTTGCATGTCTATCATGAACTCATTAATGAGTTGGAGACCAATTATTTGTTAAAGAGCTTTGGTTATATAAGCTTTTGTTTTCTAATTATGTTTTGAAGATCGTTCTATCTGCGGCAGTAGATCGCTATTGCTTTAGTCCGACCATAGATGGCTTCGATGAGGAGTATAACTTTCTCACAAAAAATGACACCAGTTTCCTGGTCATAGCCCAAAAGATTTCAGATTCGTTATGCATTGGCTGTAGTTCTGCAAGGCCAAGAGAAACCTAAACCAGCTTCCATCGAAGACATGACACCAGCACACTGTTACCTAAAGGTAGTTAGTATCAAGCAAAGAGGTTTATTGAAACTTTACGATTTAACTAATAGAGCTGAGCTTTAATTCGTCCTAACTTGAAGGAACTGCTTGACACTAAGTGCTCTGATATATTAATAACTAGCGGCCCGCTCCGGCTTCGCACGGGTATAAAATATTTATATTATAAGTATTTCTCGACTATTTAGTGGATGTTATTATACATATAAACCTTCCTCTTCAATCACTCCATCTATTAAAAAAAACCGCATCAAAATCCGTTGCATAGTTTTAAAGATTTAAGCATACATAAGGATATAGGGACGGAGAAAGCGACTTTGTTTTATACTATGTAGTGATTAATTATATTAAATCAGTATAATTTAAAATATATTTTATTATTATATTTATACGCCTCAACGGCTTAAACATGTATGGTTTCCTCTAAATATATATTTAACAACTTGCATGTAATTGTGTATACTCATGTTTTAACAAGTAAAAATATCTTTATCTTTATCTGATATTGTATCTAACTTCCAATATCGTGGGTGCGGGAGTAAAATGTGGGTGACGGTTTCTTTTCGTCAACCTATTGCCGACAGCGATCACATATGTACTTCCACATGCTATATCCCATCGCTGTCAAGACAAATGTTTTGCAATGCAGCAAGCAGGTGACTTCAACAACACTTTAACAACAAACGAAACAAATAAACATATCATAAGCGCAAGTAGCAATGTAAGAGTCACAATTACAACTACCGTTATGCCACACCCAGATGTATCTGCTCTCATTAAGCATAGTGCACACGACAGCGGGCTGAATCGGCCACTAACTCAACCCGCGCCCGGGGGCCGTTGCGAACGTGTAATACTGGCACATAAATCTGTTGTATCGGCCATTTTGAGCTGGTTTAAGCGCTTTTTGTGTGCTCTTGGTTTTATGAAGTGATGTATAGATAAAAGTGGTGGTTCTCTTTTTTATAAGTTGCCATTTTATTTTTACTGTGCAGAAAATGGTTCGTGTTTTGTTTAGGCGTACTTAAAGGCTTGTGACAATGTCCTGCTGTTGTATCGTGAGGAAATATTTCATTTGTCATAATGTCGCCGATCAAACAGATGATTATTCCTAGACTTACTGCAGTCAGTAAAAAAATCTGGTAACTTATTTGCTTTTTAGAAAGCTTTATATCCACATCTGCCTCGACTGCAGTCAATGTTTTTGTTGATAATTGTTCATTGTCTCTGCCTACCCCTGGTGGAAATACGCGTGACTTTATGTATATATGTATGTATGTAGTGATGGAATGGCCAATAATTATCCTGCTTGTTTGTTGCATGTTACGAAAATTCACGACTTTAGTTTGTTGAAAAGATTAACATAATTCTTCTTATCGTATGGTTGATGAACAACCTGGTGTCAGAGTTTAAACCGCCTGTAGTCCTCTTATCATGTTAAACGAGTATTATGTCTTTAATACCATCCACAATCAATCAATAATGACAACAACCTTTGACTAGTTTGTCGTAGACTTGTAAGTAAAGTATGTCGCATCTATAAAATATATATACATCCATTTATTTAGTTCAAAGTATTTCATAACACAACTAACAGAACACAACAGTGAGATAAGAGTCGTTACTTATAAGGCCAGCAATTTCTACATTCTAACACACATCACCCCCAATCAAGCGTAACCATCGCTTTATAGCGCATACAAGCCCGTATTAACTGATAATAGGCAATAAATAATACTGACCATTCAGCAGCTTCATCGCTTGACGACCAGCACCGATTGTTTACGCGATCGCTATCTTGGAAACTGGGATTTTGTTGCGATTATATCAAGTCTTAAGGCATTTAAGTTTATTGATTGTAATAAGAAAGTTGGTTGTTTTATTCGCTGTGTTCAGGGAGCCAAGTTATTTTTGTAGCTGGCAGATTACGGGCCTAGCTAGCTATACATGTATATCGTCAAGCTTAGGTAGTTTCCAATACGTCTACCGACGTAGATAATACAGGACACCACGCTTCAATTTTTGCATCTTTTTATTTGCATTCATTGCAGTCAGGCCGAGCTCAATAATATATGACCTTCCAATCCATGCTACTAACCATTTGCTTTTATGTGAGAAATATATTACAGCAGAGAACTAACTAGTATGTTTTTTATGTCAAACTTAATACAAAACAAACTGCATGGGTTGAAGGCATCTACAAAGCTTATATTATGATGCGAAGTTTAGAACACTGCTATTCATGATGGTCACTGATACCATTTTGAGTCAAATACCTTAGTAGGTAATATAAAATATAGGTAGGAATACACATTGCCTGAGAAATCGTGAACAGTCAAAACCAGCACTACCATAATATCAACAAAAACATCCTATAAAAGACACGCTACAAACACATTCAATTACCGCAAGATGCCTCCAATTTCCCTAAGATTTCTAATGGCCTAGTAACAACAAGCGTGAAAACAAGAAAATACAAGTAGCCTTTAATTAATAATCTATAACATCTCCATACATATTCTATGAAATATAACATGGTATCGTAGGCAACTTAATTGCATATTAATCGTAGCGGAATCCGGCCCTGCTTAGCTGTAATTATCGAGCGCACTCATATTGTGGCACACCCAAGCGAGCCAGTACGTGAGAAACGTTGATTAGTGGCTTCAATCTGTTAGATATATTGCTTATCGATATCTAGACATGGAGGTTGCTTAGAAAAACATGGGGCTACCTGTCATCTGAGATATAAAACCTGGATGCTGAATACTAATGTTAAAATGTAGGGTTGTGGTCCGGTAGCTACTGCACTGCGCAGGTTGTTTAATGAGATTAAGGAGCTTCACAAAGTCTGTGTTTGGATAAATTCTGGCCGTTTTACACTGCCGAGCATCGGATAGTAGGTGCTTGCGTAAAAATCTCAACTCTTCCCACTTCAACCATCACGTAGAATAGAGAAAGCAGAAAATACGAAGCCACAACACTTTTGGTCTGAATTAAGGAAGTCGTCAAAAGCCCAAAGGTCTTCATTTAATGTACTGTAGTGTATTACCTATGGAAAGCCTCCAAAGGTTATTTTTATTAATAATGCGATCATGAACGGCGTAGTTAAAGGGGTCTTCCCTGTTAGTACCTCATTCAATTTTCCCTTGACAGTCTGAGCAAATCCAAGATCGTAAGTAGAAAAATTGCATTATGGTACAGACATAATTTGACGACTACGATAGAGTGGAAACTATATTATCTTAGCGAGTAAATTCCGAGGCATCTACAAGCTTCTTTAGGTATCAGATGGCTATCAACATACTCACATGAAATTTGATGAAGTGAATCCAAAAATTCAAACCAGTTTATTCCCAAACAATCGTGCCTACGACCTTCACAAAATGCCCACCACTTTTTACATGATGACAAAATAAATCAAAACATGTCTTCTATCCACTATAAACAACGATTCAATTTCAAACAACAACAGTATACCTACAGCGTATTTTGCACGGATATTGATAACACACTCTCGTCTTGAAGTGGCAGGTATTTTAATAGGAGCCCCGGCTAGTCACGTTGGCGGCCATATTGCTCTGCGCGTGCGCACCCGAACCGCACTGGTTATTGAACCTTTACGGTACTGTTTATTAATTAAATTCGTGATTGTTTAATCGCGTCTTGTGGGGTGGAGAGAACGATGGATTCATGTGTGGTGCCGTTGAGAGAATATAACCTGTTGAACGTGCAAGCTTAAATTATTTTGTTTGATTTTCTTACTCACTGTTATGAACTTACTACATATGTTTCGTATTTTGGAAATTAAGATAAGCTTGACATTATGAACTGTTCAGTTGAAAAATGTGTAAAATCGTCAAAAATATTGTTCTCATGGTGTCAATTATAGGTGACCATAGTGTACAATAAAATACTTATCTATCGACATATCGGCTTTGTGTATAGAAATAGCCCTAATTCACCAAGAAATATAATTGAACAGCGCAGATTCATAGATCTCTAATGTTTATCTCGGCAGACACCGCCATATCGTAATCAGGCACATTCCTCCTGTCGAAAACTTGTATAAGGCATCTATCCCATGTGCCTATGGTGTAACGAATTTTCATCAGTCAACCAAGAAAGGTCTCATAAAATACTTTTACCTTCATCGCTTGCCACTGTTTATTTTAGAAAAAGTATTGAAATTTCGTAACCTCTTACCGACGACCTAGCTTCAGGCACATCTGTTGTTTAACCCAGAACCCTACCCAGACTTGATCATAGTTAGGTACAAAGCTCCCTTGACTATGTAAATGTTTACGAGCGCAAAACATTCTGCAGAAAGTTGGCAAGACATAAAAACAACGATGTCGCCGAAGCGAATACGTCGCTAGATAACGTTTATGCAACTGTAACTTCACGTGCAACTAATGTGGACGACTTTGTAGAGTTGTGATGTTCCAAAGTTATGATTAAGGTGATCAGTTTTTTATTATAATGTATAGTAACTGAGACTGCATCGTTGATTGTATGTTTGTGTTCCACCAGAATGATCATGATATTGTAATTAAAGATGATATTGATAAGACGACCTGATTGGCGCTGGCGCTGGCGGGTTGGATTCCCGCACCGGACAAAATTTGTGTGATCTGCAGATGGTTATCTCGAGGTGTTCGTGTATATGATATTTCATATTTGTGGAATGCACTTACTATACAGGAGAAATTCCTAGTGTGAGGTGACGTTATTAATAGATTTTTGTTTACCAAAATATAATCTTCAACAAGGACATAATTGTCATTGGTCTTCATTTTCATCAGTCTTGCATAAATACGTATCAAAACAGAAATATAAATACCCAAGAAAACGTAACATGATACTAGCGTGATTACACACCACGCACCAAAAACTGGGCTAAAACAAAACCCCATACGAACAAAGTGCGCCAATACCCAGTGAACCTGTAAATGGTCAGCGGCCGTACGAGACGCCTCACGATCTCCAGATATATAGTCGCCGCTCGCTCTAAATAAATCACTTCCTACTAGCGATACAATGCTGGGAGATTTCATAGTAGCTAGCGAATCCTAGAATGGACAAATAGCTTTGTTTGAACTTGCTTCACTTTTTTCGGTGCTGGATCAGGTTGGTGCAGAAAAGGGTTGAAAGTGGGATGTCATATTCCTTCTTGAAGGGAAGATACAGGTGTAAGAGCAGAGTATCCGCGTTTTACTATTCTCATTTTCCGAGAATTATTATTACCCTGATCTTAATGGAAAACCCCATTAAACTGAAACTGAGTTCCAGATCCATCATCATCATCATCAGCTAGACATCTACTATTGAACAAAGGCATCCCACTTAGTTCCAGGTTCCCTACTAATAATAAAGGTTCTAGGGTCCGTCTTTATAAGATTTTCATTTCTACTTCTCTTTACTGGTTGATTTTTGGGAAATCTTTGTGACAGAAAGAACAGGGACAAAAACGTGCCCATTATTATTTTGGCTTTCTTCAAGAGTAACATACACGTCAGGACCTATGTCAGTCAATATATTTAAATGCTAATAACTAGGTGCAATGAGATTGTCCATTTCCCAAGCAAAAGTGTTGTCTTATGACTCTCCAATTTGTTATATTTGAACGGAACAGCCTAATAATTCTTCTTGGTTGTCAGTTCTATGGCATTAGATAGTGGGTCTGTAGACGACGTCCGTATGAGGCGTGATATATCGCCCCTGTAGCGTTAATAAGCAACACGGGACTCGTGATCGCCAATAGCGATTACACAACTATGTGAGACCAATTTTTGGTATTTTCCTCAATATTTTAAATTGTGCCTAACGTTTATAGGTAATTCGGGTCATTTTCATATCATTCTTAAATATAAAATAATTGTAATGTCATCTAAAACGTCCACTTTTTAACTCCGCTGGTTATATTAAACCTAAGAGCTTTATCAAAGGTTAGCAATACTTTTTGACGTCATATTTTCGAATTTGTACATACGAGAACTAGCGAACATAGCAAGAGCAATGCAAAAGTATTCATCGAGAGCCAGAAAATAATTAAATATCTATATTTAGTTAATTTTAAATTGTTTTTTTAAACTATAAGGATCAAAAATTTAAATAAGCTATCAGACAAATTTTCTGTATCAAGTTTTTTTATTTTCTATATAATTTTAATGATTCAATTTAATAAATCCTGCTTATTTTTTATCGACTACAGATGTTAAGCAAAATTTTCTCCCTTTGTCAGTTCTATGGCATTGCTTAGTGTGTATGTGAGGCGACGTCCGTATGAGGCGTGATATATCGCCCCTGTAGCGTTAATAAGCGAACACGGGACTCGTGATCGCCAATAGCGAAAGTGCGGGTTGTATGGGCCGAATTGCGCGACTTAAGATTCTGAACAAAAGTTTTAATGTTTAATTTTCTATGTATTTTATTTGAGTCAAAGGCATGGTAAGAGTTGTTTAGTGGGACATGAAGCATTATTATTTAAACTGGTTTTTTTATGACTTTTGGTGCCATTTTAGCATGTTGCCCATGGTAAGCTTGAATCTAAATTGATAAAGGAAATTTGAAAAATGATGGACACGAGCGGGATTCGAACCCGCAACCTTGGCGCTGCTCTAACCAACTGAGCCACCGTGTCGCTGCTCGCATCCATCGAATTTTCAAGTTCCCTTTTAGTATTTACGTCTTACTGGTTTTTTTAATTAATTGTTTTCGCAAGGGCAAATTAAGTAAACCTAAGACTTCATCGCGGTAATTATTTCAACTGTGAGTTTTTAGCAGATTGCGTATTTTAACCGCTCACTGTACGAAACAAAATACTTTGTGATAAAAGGTGCTAATATTCGCCACAGCCAAACCGCACTTGTTACATCTAGGTCACATTCGCGCGAAGTGCCCGTGTTTGGACGCGCTGCGCCGGCGCCGATAAATATACACGTCACAGGAACGTGTACCACAACAACAAACATGGTTTTACCGACATCGCACCAAGAAACATTTAAAAATAATCCTTATTTTAATAGCTTTAAGGGTGACAGTAATCAATATGAGATCAAAGTTATAATTTGCAGCATGTGACAAGATGCTTATAAGGAAATATTTGCCAATAAATATTGAGCTTTAAGATTATGGTCTTAGAGACTGTATTGCAGTTTTAAGACAGTAAAATGGTTTTGGTAATGATATAAGATCCACACACGAGCGTTTCGTGATCGCCGTGACAAACACTCATTTAACTGATTATATTTCTTACGTTTGCATAATCTACCTGTGTAGTTAAATTGATTGTTGTAATCAATTTTCAATTTTCATAGTGCTTTTCGTGTAAGATTGATCTGGCATTCTGGCCATACAATGAGACTCAGACTAAATGTTCTTTAAAATAAATGTTCCTGGTAAAACTTTTTTACCTGGGTGTAGGAACTAGAATCCGGTGTACGCTGAACACCAAGCTTCATGATGTGTACTATGATGCCAAGATAGGAACAGATGGCACAACTTATTTAAAAAAAAACATTACTCCATGTTCAGGGGATCACGACCCTTAGCAATGAGGAATACGGTGCGAAGAGGAGGAGGAGAAGGAACCAGTGAAACTGAACTTTCCAACATGAAGGAATCTTGCAGTAGACCCAAATAGATAAAATACGACGTAAACTCAGTGACTAACCATCTAGCCATCAATACAGAAGAACATATTAGTTCACAGGCAAAACTGTACGCAAATAAGCACACCCTCTACGTCCTTATGTACCATGACGGACGACTGGAGAGATCACAGAAGCAGGACCCATGACTTAACGTCTCCTACGCTCGGAATGCTCTCAAGGACGTTCACTCATCAAATTCCAAACCGCAACAAGCGCTACTTAACCTTACAATTGTCCAATCAGGAGTACCCTATGCGTCATAAAAAACAATTACCCAGCCTACTTACGTAAGATCATCCTCCAAATACTTTCTAAAACATACTCCTGTACAAACATGACGTAAGCACTAACCTTTCGACCCATATAATTTAATAACACGGAGCTGGTACCCACAGTAACCGTATGTTCTAATGAAATCCACTTTCAAAGCAATCTGTTGCCCAGAGGTGTGTATTGTTATCAAACTAATACTATACTATATGTATTGTTTAGATGCGCTGAGGTACACTGAGAGCGAACTTAATAATTTTAATTTTAGTTAACAATAAAAGTGAAACCATTTAATGTGAAATAATCAGGGAAAATTATTTAAGTTGAATATTTTATTTATATTAATTGCAATTGCGCACTGAGATTCTTCCAGAATTATTCATCTGTTTGGCACGCTGTGAATTTCATACAAAGGGCTTTATGATTTAAAGATAAACTTCAGGTGACGTAACTTTTATGATTCTGAACAAAGTTACTGCCAAATCATTCATCCACTTATGAATTTATGATACGAATCAATACTCATATCCTTGAAATCACAATTTTTAATTTATCACAAAACACAAACAACATTTCTTATCAAATGTTGACGGTACCTGCCTTTACCATACCAATGCCTTCTCATTTTTTTTATGAAACACATATTTTTATGCCTTATTTAATCTCTTTGTGCCACAAACCTAATACACGTTGGTAGTACGGCCCTCCATAGGATGATATAATATAGTTTCTAACACGGATATTGCAAGATAATTCCATGTTCCACTTATTTTACACTAGTTGAGATCCCGGCTTTGCTTGGACGGAAGTCATGATGGCTTGGACCTATGTAATGAAACTTTTACCGGCGGTAGCTCAGCTTGTAGTTTATAAAAGTGTTGTACTTTATAGTAATGTTGGTAATGGAGAATATGATTGAGAAATATTGAAGGATCTTCTTTGATCCCAGTGGAATCCTGATGGCTGATGTGTCTTCTTTTAAATTTGAATTACCATTCCGTTCCGTAACGGAAAACCAATATTTAATCGATCGTGTTCGATAAATTCAATAAGTGCCATTAGGCAAAATGTGACGAATGATAAACGGCAAACTATGAGTGTATACTGCATAGACTCTTGAAAAAAGGGCACACATTTGCTTATCCATCTGGCATTACAAATTTGATTGTTCTCTATGTATGCAATAGAAGTAAACAGATTGAAAACAATAGAAATACCGAACTATTGAAAAGGAGCTCATTTACACTAGATCGCACTGACGTTAGCTTCACGAAACGGTCACGCATATGCAGTTACTGCAGTTACTTACTAAATAATTAAATTTGAAGAATGAACTTTAAACATATTTATTTAGTGTTATTAGGTATATGTTATTGTGGATACCAACGATAATGATAAAACATTAAATACGACTACGACGCTACTCGTAACTAACTTCAGTCAAGTAAATGCGTGTACTGTACTCTTTAGCCTCAAACCATCGATTAATTTTGCCTCATTGAACTGACATCAGTCGTAAAAGTCCACTCTGACCATGAAGTTCTTAATGGACCGCTGTAATTAACAGACGCAAGGTATTATTAATGACCAGAGCTACAAATTTTCTAAGCGTAATTGCTTGAAATCGGAGCAGCGTAAATAATAATATTCAATATTGACGAAAAACCTCACATGTTAAATATGATCCGTCAAAGACTTCATTAGCCTGTCTCGTGAGGTCTATTAGCTACTGGTCTGTAATACTGCATTAATTACTCAAAGAAATATCATTTATCATCATCATATTAGTTTCATGATCGTCAGTATCCATAACATTACCATTGAACATTAGGAACAATCTCTACTTGAAAAATTCTACCTTAGAAAATATGTAGATGATACCTGTGATCCCCGAAAGGTTATCTTACATCAGAGAACACCTAGATTCCACCACTTATCAAAAGTCCTATGCAATAGATAACCAGCACTTATTTCGCCCGGTCCATATGCTAATACCAGGTCCAAAAAGAAAAATAATTGCATTGAATGCAACTCCCAACACAGACAGACATATCAATCCTTTTCCAATTGTGTTGCAGATTCAATGCTCCCCAGCTAATGATAAAGCTGTAAATCGGGGGCGTAGGCGTGATTGTTTATGAATTCGTTCAATACTGGATTTCCAATTATTCGCCCGTAGAGCTAAAGTAATCGAGGGCCTATTGAAAACACCCTGGAAGCTGTTTGTAACCCTAAATTATGGTTTGAAAGGTGTTTTACAACAAATTTGTGGTTTGAATCAACTATGATGGATTAAGCCGTTTCGTTTCATAAATATTATCTTTAGAGAGATTAGCAGGAATGTTTTATTGGGCATACATAATTTATTATAGGTCAGGTGGCGACAAACAGTGATGTAGGTTTAGTTTTTATTTCTTCTCTTTGTGCTGTTTTATGAGCATACCCATCAACATCAATCTATATAGCTTCTTACAATCTTACAGCAAGTATACATTAGTTAAGGGAACGCCTAAAAACTGAAACTACTTATGACTTCAAATTATGTATATCTTTCTGGCTTCTGTAATTTTTAGTACTTACGTATTTACGTTAAAGTTTTTTGGGGAACGAAGACAAAATCATGGATTCACTAGAAGTCTTAAGAAACGTACGAAACAAAGCATACTGAACTAAGGACTTGTAGCTTGAAAACAACACACTATTACCAACAAATATCAACAACAAAATATAAGTGTACCGTCTAAAAGCTATCAGATATCTGCCAATAAAAGTCAATTTGAAGCCAGTGTACGTCGAACGGTAGCACATTGTTCAGACTGGGAAGCGACTGATGCTATCGTAGCAATGATATATGTGTAACGAACCTCCGAGGTGGTCCTGGACTCCTAGTTTATGTGGAAACTAGAAAAATGTGGGGAAATATAGTATAGGAACTTGTTGGGATTTTTTGTGAGGGACATTTCCGGCAAAGTTAGTGCTAATCCGTCTACGATTAAAAAGTTAATAAGAAGCTCATACCCACTTCTATAACTTTTATTCTAATATACATTATCTTGGTTATTCTCATCACCTTTAGAATCTATACTACCTTTAATTTTCCTACATCACCGTCAAAGATCTCGACTCGAATAACTAGATTGTATTTGAGTTTCAAAAGTGGCCACAAATCACCAAGTTATAAAGGTTGTGCACCGCTCTTGGTTATTAAAGCACGATGATTAAAGCATGATTCATCCTTTAAGTTACATTACAGTTACAGAACTCCAAAATTGTTACATAATGAATTGAAAATTATTGTGACATGAATTTTTGTCACAGCGTGTCAAGATAGGAGCCAAAAAATACTTGCTTGATACCTACCTTAATTTTGATTCTTTCACCCCAATATCTTCTACACATTCGAATGAAAACTTTCTATTGATTTATATTGCTATAGGCAAGTGAATTTCTTAAGCGATAGCTCTTGCCTGAGTTCAGGTGACCTCTGCGACAGATCAGAGTTTATTTATTAGTCCTTAACTTTATACAAAGGCTTTTCAGCTGTCGCAGATAAGGTGAATGTGTCGTTAAATTCTCTATAATAATTTTTCGTACTCGATTCACATCGACCTAGAAATCTGTGAAGAAGATTATTTATCTTTCATTCATCATTCGTCGAAAAATTGTAAACTTTATTAACCATTGTTAGACTTTAAGGTCTTTCAAATCGCTCTAAATCGGTACTCTAGTGCTTACCGCAATTTACCTACTAATTCATCAATAGAATCATTGTTATATTATCAGTAAAATATATAAACGGGGTAACACCATCGTCCTTGATCAATATCATTTCATTGTTAGACGCAGCCTCCTTCTAATGCTCAACGTACCTGTACAAATGGATGGTATTATGCAATCGGAGCAATTCATAAATTAATTCCTATATTTCAAGCCAATATCCCAGCGGAATAATTCTGAAGTGGTCGGTAATAAACTGCACTGAGCAATTCCGAATTTCCTGACCGTATATCAAATTAATGTCCTTGATTGTGTATGACGGAACAAAATCTAAATATAACATGTTCACACAAGCTATGTCTCCCAAGTAAGAGATTGCGGCGTCGAGCTGTGCTGTCACATAATTGTGATTAATTTCTAGTGAGCGTGTGCCTGCGGTCACCGTAGGAATGTCGTCCTAGCGAGCGATACTGGTTGGCTGCGCATGGGGATACGAGAGGAGCGGGCAGCGGGTATGGTAGAAAAATGGGTTACTTTTTCAAGTTTTAGGAAAATCTGTTACATAAGTTTACCTCTGGACTTACGACAGGACACGTTATAATTTTTTTTTTTTAATCTTTTGACTTCTTATGTGGTACTTACAGTATAAGCTTGCTGATACCGGAATCAGTAAACGTGCTATATACATAAATATACCTATATTTGGGCTTACTATTCCTACGCCTTGTTGTGAACTATTTATCAAAACATGTATTCTTCAAAATGTTGAAAGGAATTGTCATTCAATTTATCGTAAGTGATCGCTTGATATACTGTCCAGAGAATATGATTACCATCAGATTGAGTTACGTGATCGAGCAAATATTTCTTACCATTTATCTAACTCTTATCACCTATCACTACTGTCTATATCGTCCGTACAATCAAGCCTTTGATCCCCAAAGAGGTTTTCTCTATCAGGAGTCTTCACATGTAGGAGGATATTTTGCCACTATGTAATGGATGGCGAGCCTTTAATCGGTTTAACCATTAATAGAGCACATAATAGGTTCGTCGCGTCTTACGACTTAGTTTCCCTGCAACGCAATGGAATTACCAGAAACAAAACGAAATGTTTCGAAATAAATCCAAAGTAAAATAGATCACACATCTGTAACCACCTGACCGCTGCCCACGCGCATTTTGCTTTCAAAATGACTACTTAACGTTTTGACAGAAATTAAGTTGCACAATTAGAAACTCTTGTAGACGGAACAATATTGTAGACTGGATTATTATTGATGTGGTAGAAACTTTAGCTTATACACGTAGATAGTATGGGATTGACGAGGCAATTAAGTTGAAATAAATTGAGGAACATTAACATAATTTACGATTTACACTTCATGTTTGTATTCATTAGGCTAGTGCTGTAGTGTCCTTTGTACACCTGCAAATATCTTCAGAATTTAACGACGGTATTTGTGTAGATCGTAGTATTTACGGTCCATGCACTATATTTGATTTCTCATTGCTGAAAGCGTAGAGTCGTTATACATGTGTGGTTTGATGTTGTAATATTTCAGATCAACATAATTGGTTTCATAAAACATAACATCACGCCTGTATTCCCCAAAGGGGTAGGCAGAGGGATGTTGTAAGTCCCAATGTAATAGGGGCGAGCCTATTTTCATCAACCGGGCACAAATCCAGACTCCGTGCTGCTACTGAGAATTACCTAATGGAAAACTCAGTAACACTTTGCCCGACCCGGGATTTGAACCCAGGACCTATTGCTCAGCAGTCGCGCTTAGCGACCACTAGACCAACGAGGCACCAATTGGTTTCATATCTACTATCTATACGATGGCATTTATTCTAAGAATTTCCTCATCCTGATTTTGGCATCTCGCTTTCAATAGAATGTGCTTTTTCATCATCATCATCTACAACAAAAATACCCTCTTTTTTGAGCCAGTTTCATTTAAAATTCATTTCATCACGTTGTTTCTCTATGTTTATTCCAATGTGGTGCGACCCTTAAACCGCATTCGCTAATAGAAAACTCCTGCGCACTGTATTCTCTAGAATTAGGCACATTTCCACCACTGTGTAATTTGGCAACGTTTACAAAATCACGACTTTAGTACATCTCGTGTCTGCTGTTGGATCATATTATAATTTGTGAAACTAATTTGAAAATGAGGTCAAGACACAAGTAGGTTTATTTAGAGTTGTAATTGGTGATCTTCTTAATTATACACTTTATGCCTTTTTGCAAGTTTAGTCGAGTTCTGTTTTTCGTGTTTGCGATTCGTTCGTTTAAAGTTTATTATCCTCATAGAAAAAAACAGTACCAGCTCTAATAGGAAAGGTGGCAGTAACGAAAAGGAATTATATAGAGGTAGCCGATACAAAAATTGCCTCTAAATTGATAGGTATGTAAAGATACTAGGCACTACTAAATTTGGTACTATGTTCGAAAGAGATGCCACTAGGAAATATGGTAATATTCACTGTAATAATGGGCAAGTTTATTAACCTTTACCGATTACAATTTTAGAGGATAGGTCAGCCGAGGAGTCTGAGACATCACGTGATCGCGCGATTTGTCTATGGAACTTTTTTTTTAATTTTCGGGTGTTTAGCGATTTTGCATTTTTTGTTATTTAATTAATAATATCTAATAATAGATAGTTCGTTTTGTATATTTTCTTTAAAAATATTGAACCAGCTTCCTTATCCTGTCATATGCTAAAGCTATCGTTTCTCCTCTCTATATACATGTCTATTACCATACTAAGACAGTCTAAGCCGTTCTAGGCACATGCTGTAATGTGGGCTCTCCCACTCAAATACGATACGATAACAAGTCCTAATATTTTACATAGGAATGCGTGAGAGTTGACACACAGTGGCGATTATCGTACAACGATAAAATTAAATCGCATGTGCATTATTCGATTCGTTCGTTTAAAGTTTATTATCCTCATAGAAAAAAACAGTACCAGCTCTAATAGGAAAGGTGGCAGTAACGAAAAGGAATTATATAGAGGTAGCCGATACAAAAATTGCCTCTAAATTGATAGGTATGTAAAGATACTAGGCACTACTAAATTTGGTACTATGTTCGAAAGAGATGCCACTAGGAAATATGGTAATATTCACTGTAATAATGGGCAAGTTTATTAACCTTTACCGATTACAATTTTAGAGGATAGGTCAGCCGAGGAGTCTGAGACATCACGTGATCGCGCGATTTGTCTATGGAACTTTTTTTTTAATTTTCGGGTGTTTAGCGATTTTGCATTTTTTGTTATTTAATTAATAATATCTAATAATAGATAGTTCGTTTTGTATATTTTCTTTAAAAATATTGAACCAGCTTCCTTATCCTGTCATATGCTAAAGCTATCGTTTCTCCTCTCTATATACATGTCTATTACCATACTAAGACAGTCTAAGCCGTTCTAGGCACATGCTGTAATGTGGGCTCTCCCACTCAAATACGATACGATAACAAGTCCTAATATTTTACATAGGAATGCGTGAGAGTTGACACACAGTGGCGATTATCGTACAACGATAAAATTAAATCGCATGTGCATTATCTTATCCTGCAATTTGTAATATCCAATTTGAGTTACAAAACGACGTCTTATTATTTAGTTCACACACACACAGCTCACGTCAGATAAACGGCATTTTCATAATCTTCTTTGAAACAGAGGGCCGAAGTTCGAACTCAGTGGCGTGCCATAAGAAAGGCAGTTACAGAGATAGGCTGATGATGATGATGAATCTTCTTTGACTACCTCGTTGATCTAGTGGTCTCCTAACGCAACTGCTGAACATGTCTTGAGTTCGAAACCCAAGTCGGGCAAAGTGTGACTGGGTTTCTCCATTAGGTAATTTTCAGTAGCAACATGGAGTCTGAATTTGTGTCTGTTCAAGACAAAAGGCTTGCCCCCTATTATATTGGGAATTATAACATGACCAGAGACATGTGGGTGTACTATACAGTATACCTATACACCTCTGTCTACCCGTTCAGAGGTGATATTATGATCGTTTTTTGTTTCTTCTAAGTGATCCTAATAAATTCCGTTAAATACGATATACCACAGACTGACTGTATCACTGTCTGTAAACTGTGTAACGCAATATGATTTACGGTAGTATTATCAAAACGCACGGTAAACAGTTAGCTGATAATACTTAAGTACTCACATAGTTACTTAGTAGGTATTTATTGAGATAAGTGGTTTCGTTAAAATCTAATTTATCCAAGTTAGGTCATAAAATGTGTAAGAATGTGGGTCACCGGTTTATTGTAGTTGTTGCACAAATTGCAGTGTGTTGTTCACTTGATTTGTTTTGTTTGTTTCAACGAGGAAGTTATCTATTAAGTTTGTTTATGTACTGTTTGATGAAAACTCTTGTTAGCTTAATAGTAGTGACGTTTCAGATTTTTCAGAAAATCCGATTGCTGGTTTTCAAGTACTTTGACTTTTATAAAAAATGCTGCTTTTAGAAATCACCCGTGAATTTGTAGCTTAGCTTCATAACGTAATTAATAAAGACCAGGTAGACGATTTGCAGTTAGCCTAAATCTGTAACGAAAACAGAAACATTGTTTTCTTTCAATTTTGTCTAACAAAATATATCTACTTCTATATGGGACGAAAATATGAAGGCAATTTATATGCTATAAACCACAGTTAACACAAATATTGTTTTGTCGATCAGACGCTGAAAATAATTAACATTTGTTATAGTTACACTGACAGCAATTTTTACAGTTACACACACGAAAAACGATATTAAAAAATTAAAAATAGGTAATACCAGTTTGCAACCGTCGCCCATCAGGGCAAAACCTTACCTTGCCGAGAAACATCGAGCATTAATCACCATGCTTGCAGCTTCGTATGTCCAGAAGGCAAAACATAACTAATTACCTCTGTACCTACATCTAAATTTTATATTCTAACTCTGAAACAATCACATACACAGCAGGTTTTGTACTAGTGATAGGTACATCTGCATGAATACGGTCGAAAAATATGAAGATCTCTTCTACCTGTAAAATAAAAACCAAGTAATTGCGACGACCCGATTGGCGTAGTGGCTAAGCGATTGGACTGCTGCGCAAAGGGTTCGATTTCTGCACGGGACAAAAAATTTTGCGATCCGCTGATGTTTGTCCCGAGTCTGGGTGTTTGTGTATGTGATATTTCATGTTTGTGAAGCGCACCCACGATACAGGAGAAATTCCTAGTGTGGGCGACGTTTAAAAAAAAAAAAAGACTACTATTCACAAAAGGCTATGTCGACTATCGTTGTCTTAAAGTTAAAGTACCAAGTAAACAATCCAATACTTACAGAACACAATCAATTGGTCCGAAATCAATTCATTATTATGTAAAAATGGCGGTGGTCGCCACAACATTCCCTGCGCATAGCTTAACACGACAGCAGACCATAATTCGCTCCTCTAATGGAGTCTGTAACACGCACTAGCTACACATCAACTTGCGACAGACAGACGGACTCGTGCTGCCTTGTTTGGTACACCAAATGAATATAAACTTTATTGTTATAGAGTAAGATTTGAATTTCAATGACGAGAGTTGGGTGTTCGTTCTTGAGGAGTGGATATATTGGCTGGGGTGCTGCAGAAGAATTCTAGTTGGGAATTAAGTCGATTTCTATAATGTTTTAATCTTGGTTTTATTTCTTCAGTATCTCTAGCAACTTGGGTGTCACTGATAAAAATAAATATACCTACCTTTTAATTTTTATTGTCTTGGGTGTGTTTAGATTTCTTGGTAGATATGATTGTTTTAGGATATTGAAAAGTGTTTTACCTATGTCCGTCTAAATAGAGTTGGTATGCCTAGCCTTAAATCCGATACAAAGACCCAACGTTCGGCTGCAGCGTTTGAGATATCGGGAAGCATGACATAATTAACAGTAGGTAGTCTTTAATATATTAAAGCAAAGCTAAACCGGCCTAGCATATTTTTAAAAATTACATGTTTGTGTCTCATTTGGATTTAAATGCGTGCGACGGTTAAATACAGAAGGTGAAAAAACTGATCAATTAAATTCTAGTGGGTAGGTACCTAGTACATTCGTCGAAAACCTCCCTAAATTTATTATTGTTAAAATGAGCAGCAGTTACTACCAACGAGATGAAGAAAACTTCCACGTACTTCCATTACCCAATCCTCATTCTCCAAAAGAATACCGTCCAACAAATGTGCACTCCACCTTCGCTGCCCTGAGCGTGTGCCCGCGTCACAGCTCACCCGTCAGACCCGTCACATAATTCTGTGTCGGAATGAAGTCACAAATCTGCGCCGTGGATATATCTATCTCACAGTCGATTCCATACATACCTGTCCAACGACTGGACTGAATAATGTTGTGATTTTAAAACTAGGTTAAACACTGCGTTTATTTTATACCTGCATTATAATATTGGAATGGTTTAGTGAAGCTGTTCTGAACGGCTGTGGGAATTTGAATGCGAAATAATGTCTAGAATTATATTTCGGAAAAAAAACTGATGACTTTATTTTATAGAACTAATATAAATAAACATTAGATATTATTATAAATACACACATATAATATTATAAACACTATTTATATTAGTATAGATTGAAAAAAAACGTTTCCTAACATTGTTTATCTCCGAAGGTTTTCTTTATATTTTTACTAAATGAACACGAGTCCACCTCGTAAGAATTCTTTTCTAAACGCTATCTAGACATACATTTAAAAAACACTCACAGCATGTACCTACCTGATTGGGACAAATACACCTGAACATACACTAACATTTATCTCGTACAGGGATCGAACCTGCAACCTACGTATAATGCGGCAATCCTGCGCAAATCGAGTCAAGAAACTAGTTTCATATAGGTAGTCTACAATAAATAATGCCGACCATATAAATTAGATAAAATTAAGAAGAAGAATTTTCTTAAAAGCCATTTAGTTTTAATGTTTATTTTATTGTTTGCAATAACGCAATTATTGATTGTAACGAATTACAGATAGTTCAGGTATAATAGCTTATTTCCTCAGATTATGGTTATAACTTTACAAAACGCATTCCACAATCATCTCTTATTTATATGACTGCCTCGTTGGTCTAGTGGTCGCTAAGCGCGACTGCTGAGCAAGAGGTCCTGGGTTCAAATCCCGGGTCGGGCAAAGTGTTACTGAGATTTCCATTAGGTAATTCTCAGTAGCAGCACGGAGTCTGGATTTGTGCCCGGTTGATGGCAATAGGCTCGCCCCCTATTACATTGGGACTTACAACATAACTGGCGAAATGTGGGTGTACTATATGTTCACCTCTGCCTACCCCTTCGGGGAATACAGGCGTGATGTTATGTTATTTATATTGAATGATAACTATACCTTGATCGATACGTTATGTCTGTGATTCGCCATACTTCGCCGATAGAATAAGCAGAACTTTACAGATTTTAGTATCGTTGAAAAAATGTTTTCTCTTACTCCTCATTACAAAGATTTTGTATTGCATGGTAACACCAAAATCATTTTTATATAAACCCCTGGATTCTTGATCATTACTTACACGCAATTTATATAATTACATCTGTTATCTAAGAAGGGCTCGGCAGAAGTGCACACCTTAACTTCTTTATCAACATCAAATAAACATAAACACCTATATTCCGCCGCTTACTGATAGTTCTATGTGGAGTCGAGCACACCTTAACTCCTTTATCAACACGAACACTACATTTTGCCGCTCACAGCCAGTCTTATTCGGAATCAAGCCTATTGTCATTAATGGTTATGCCTACTACTGGCTTTCCATTCCAAATCGCATTCTAATTCCGTTCCCCTGTGGAAGACAGATTATTACATGAATCATGTTGTAATCAAGCAGACTCCTTTAACAACTTTCACGTCACCTTAGACGCTATTTTTCTTAATTCCTATTGAAATTGAAACCACTACAAAGGCATACAAACTATAACAAAGAGCGTACACAAACAAAGCCTAAGATACCACATGCGGGCATATCGTAATTGCGTGGAGAGACGCGTATCAAACAGTTTCATGTAAATATAGCGCTGCTTTGCTGCGGCTAATAAACTTGATAGTGGAGTAAGGAATGCCTACTGTATCCAAACCTGTAGGGTAATTCTCCCATGTAATTGGCCCATGTCGATACGAAGAAGAAGATTCGCAATAATTGTTACATGGCCCATGAAAATACATAGATCACGTTGTGGTTGGTCAGAAATTGGTCAGTCAAAAAGGGTTGCGAGGTTGACCGTCCAGGGTGCGCCGGGCGTGTTTAATCGTCACTCGTGGTGTCCCAACACAATTACGAAAAAGTCCTATACGGAAATGACACTTTTTGTCATTATTTTCAACCAAATAATTCGTGTATGTATTTATTCTTACCCGACAGAGGCGAAGCCAAACAAGAAGGGGGAGAAATCCCAAGTCTTCACCAATTTACCTAAATCTGTTAAATATTTTTTCGGAAAACTTCCATCGATTAAAGTTTTCTGCCAAAGCGCAAATAGTTTAACCAAGAACTCTAAATTAACTAAACCATATCGAACTAAATACAGGAAACCCCATTACCAGTCCAGTGTTATCGTATCAATAATTACTAAAACAGATTTTACACCACCGGTATACATTCGCTTTTACACAACCAAAGCATTTTCCATCGGTTTGCACTTAATTAAGGGATTTGTACGAGCGGCGCCGGGGCGCGGCGCTAGCGAGAAACAAACTTGTTCACCGTTGTTAATGTGTAAGATTTCATAACAGATCTTATCGCATTGTGTTCGTACCGCGCCTTAAGCTTCCTTGTTTTAATTGAAATGGTCGATTTTACAACGTGAATAATTCCACCTTAGGTACCTGATCAGCTTGTTTTTTATATGCTCTCAGCAATGAAATGAGTAATTTACATGCTATTGATATGATAGCGAGTGTATCACCAGGTTATCTTCGTGTGCAAATCTTAAGATTACTGGCGAAGGAATAAAGTTCGAAATATATGGTTTCACACTTACAGACTCAAACTGGGAATCAGTGGCTATGAATGTTTAAAAGATTATATCTGCGGAAAATCTCACATCAATAGTATAGTCACTTAAAGAATTGACAACTATAAAATTACTTGCAATCTCTATTAAGTGTACGTATAGGGAAAATTTTTTGATGTAGCTATAAACAAATGAACGTAGCAAAACAGTTTGATCCAAACATGCAAAATATATCACAACACCACATACTCACAAGTCCAGAAGTAAACTCAAAGCCCACAAAAGCTAGCCATAACCAACCAGGAACAAAGAAAACGCAATACCTGCTCTAACTGTAAGCTCCAATATTAACGTAGTGACACACAACGAAAGTTAATGCTGGAAGGCGTGTGTCCAATCCAACATATCGTGCGACGGGCTAGAGATGGGTAAAAGACTAGCTACTTATTCAGCTCAATTCAGCATTTGTCTGCAGAAACACCAGTTTCGTTATGATTCAGCATCCGAATGCTGAACGGACGCGTACGCATCTCCATACCATACAGCTGATTTCTATGGACAAAAGCTGAATTGAGTTAGATAAGTGTAGTTAGTTAATACATCAGCTAAGTTTGCGTTAACTCGGTAACTCAAGCGCAGCTTACTGCGCCGGTGCAGTAAGTTAACTCAAAATTGTATTATGGCGCACCAAACTGCCAACAGTTGCCGTTCATTTTGAAACGTAAACCTTAAAGGGTTAAAGTTAAGTTGCGCTAAGATAATTCAAAGAAGTGAGTCAACACATCTGGCGCAGTGAGTTGAGTTAGCGCAATGTGCGCAGCACAATGTTACACGTCTCTACGCAGGCTATATCTTGGGCGAGACAGGCGACAGAGCCCGCAAGGTGCGTAGGACGGCGTAACGGACGCGGTAGTAGCTGCTAAATCAACCATTGTCTGATTGGGTGTAGCTTGCCGCATTCTCCGGGTGGACTAGGCAAGCGGAGGAGACGCTTAGAATCAACCTACCTATTTAGTTTGCCAGGAATTCGTTTTCCAGCTTGCTTTAAATCCCTTTAATATTTGGTTGTAAACATTGAACCAAATCTCCGAAACAAAAACATATTAGTCATCTCATTAAACTGTCTTTAACTTACCAGAAATTAGTCATAGCCAAAGATGGAATATTGTCATGGAAACGCTTTTAATATAGATCCGAAAAAAAAGTGAATCGTGTCATTACAAAATCTTAAATCCAGACTCCACGCTGCTACACAGAATTACGTAATGAAAAAACCCAACAATACTTATCCCGAACAATGAATAAATCCAGGACCGCATGCACAGCAGACGCGCTTAACAACCACTAGACAACGAGGCAGCCAAACTCCTTTACTAAAATATCTTAAACACTGAGTCCATTCCTTTCGTCCGCTAATCTTGTAGAGCACACGTCGGCTGAACACACGCTCGCGTGTCGGCGACTACCCGCTGCTATATATCGGCCATAACTCCGAGCACCGTTGCGCGGGAGTCCTGCCGCGTCCATTATAGGAGTACCTTCGTACACACAATTAAACCTCATAAAACCTATGATCGCCTGGTACTTTGTTGCTGTTTATTGCTGTATGTTGGATCGTGGCGTTTGATAGTTTATATTGGATCTATGTGAGATGTTGCTACCAGAATCTGCCTAATATTAAAAATGTGAAAGTTTGGATGATTTGTACAAAGTAACGCAAAACGCCTAAATGGATTTGAATGAATTTTCACACACAGGGCTCTTAAAGAAGTGGCTATATAGGCTGGATTATTTCGAAGCTAGAATACTATTTATCCCAATTTTGGAGTTTAGGTAGACGATAGAAAATTATGGCAATAGACTGGCACAAGGCCATCGGTGAAGTCGATGATAATGATGACATGTCTTAAAAATATACTCCTAAAATGATTTGTTTTTATCATTTCCTAGAGGGGTAAGCAGAGACCACGGATTTCCATCAGCTGCGATCCTGGCATATTTCTTTCACCTCATTCACTCTCATCATATTCTTCAGACACGCTCGTCGGTTAAAGGTACTCCTCACGACCCTTTTGCAGAACATCTTCGATTTGGTCTAAGTATGTTCGCCGAGGTCTCCCCCTTTCCGATACTTCACTAACATTCGCCTCATTTATTCGCTTCGTCACTCTTTTTTTTAATAGTAGGTACATATTGATAGCATAGCGTAAGCGATAACAATAAAAAAACTTTGTTATATCAATGTCTAACTGATATAAACTTTGCGGGCCGCTAATTAATGTCATTACCATCGACCTACTTCATAACGATAAAATGTTATGTAATAATGTCACATAATTTTGTTATATAACTTTTAACATGGAAAATATCACATGTGCGATATAATAAAAATTTAATACGCTAGATATGCTTGCGAGTTAAAAAATATTTTTCGGTATTTTTACTAAAATATAATATTAGATTTATTATATCGTGTTATTTATTATGCAAATATCGATTGCAATACCAACCTACTAAATTAAAACATTATCATCATCGGCCTATCTTCGTCCACTGCTAGACATAGGCTGTGACATAGGCCTCTCTTATGGCACGCCACTAAGCTAAATTATCCACATTACTACATTCGCTTGCGATAATTTGACACGGCTTTGCTATTGACTAGCTAAAATAGTATCAAAGAATAATACAATTTTAGACGAATAGATAAAATGGCAATAGACTAAATGGGACTAATAGCGTCTGCTGAAATGTTAACGATAGAGACGTGTGCATTACAAATTTACCCCTTCGGAGCATGCCAGCTTGAATTCAGACATACATGCCTATAGGTATTTAAATTTCCGTCAGTAGATCTTATTATCATCATACCAACTTCATCTACTGCTGGGTACAAGCCTTTCTTTGTGTGCCAGTCTCCGAGCCTCTGTGCCAGCCTCATGCAGGTTCCACCTAGCTAGTATAGCTACGATATGCCGGGTGGTATCCGGCCTAGAATAGACCACCCCCTTTCCTCCCGTGGGTGTCGTAAGAGTGACTAAGGGAAAATCCAGAAGACGGTAGCAGCGTCTTCTGTAACCCACCAATACTGCGATCCCCAAACCGCTTGCCAAGCGTGGGGATTATAGCAACCCCCCTCCCCCTCGCCTTCCGATGAGGGGGAGGCCTTTGTTCAATAGTGGACATCTTTTGGCTGATGATGATGATAGCTACGATATGATCTGCCCATCTCGCTGTTGGACGGCCGACACTACTTCCAGTCCTTTAGATGTACATACATACATATAACATCACGCCTGTATTTCTCGAAGAAGTACGCCACGGTGCACATATAGTACCTACACCCACATTTTACCAGTTATGTTTTAGGCCCAATGTAATAGGGGTCGAGCTTTTTGCCATCAACCGAACACAAATCCAAACTCCGTGCTGCTACTGAGAATTACCTACCTATAACTATTAGAAATACCTATATATTATATTATATCAATACGAAATACCCAGTAACACTTTGCACGACCCGGGATTCGAACCGAGGACCTCAGGAGTCGCACTTATAGACCACTAGACCAACGAGACAGTCTACATTAGATGTACTTTTAGATAAGTAATATATTTATAGTAGAAGTGTCCACCATGACACTTCTAGCCATCCACTACATCAGACTGGATGTGGCGGTAACTTATGCAAATAACATGGATATACCGAACATTAAACGGAACAAATATCACATGAAATCCTTTGAGAAGTGACTGCCGATCGTAAAATTCAATGATTACAGTTACTTTGTAAGTTTTAACTGTATTACGTGTATGTTCCACGGTTTAATACGAGCTTTTTACGTGGTGCCTACTTGGTTACTGCTATTATTAAGCAATAGACCTTCAATGGCCAATGTTTTGTTGATAACGAATATATTTTTTTGTTTTTAAAAAACATCGCCCCACTCTAGGAATTTCTCCTGTATCGTGGGTGCGTTTCACAAACATGAAATATCACATACACAAACACCCAGACTCGGGTCAAATATCTGCGGTTCATACAATTTTTTGCCCCGTGCGGGAATCACACCCGCAACCCTTAGCGCAGCAGTCCAATCGCTTAGCCACTGTACCAACCAGGTTGTCAATATTCTTGACAAACTATTTTTATTTCGTTTTTGATAAACTTATGTATGTGATTACCTATATTATTTAAATGCAGGGGTGAAGATTAATTAATGCCATGGTTTTCCAGATAGAAACTAAGAAAAAAATGTCTTGGTAACTAAATTTATTTTAAACAGGAATACCTAATATTTAATCTTATTTGATAGAGGGTTGGTAGAGACTACGGTTAATTTGCTCCAATTATAGGACCATACCAAATGTAGCAATTATCCTTATTAAACTCTGCGTCAAAACCTTTACAAATAATTAATTTGCCATTCAAATATTATCGAACACAGTTCCACAGATAAACAATAATAAATAAACAGAATTATCACTAGGGTCTATATACAGACAATCATAAAATGTATCATCACTATCCTAGTACTATCTCGCTGGTCGTGGTCCTATCTCACTAAAGAGGTTACTATAATGCTCATATGTATCCGTCTAATAAAATTATATGATGTGAAACTCGACTTCTATGGCCTACGTTTATGATACCACACCTAGGGTAGGATCAGACGATTGCAAACCATATTTATTAGATCAATGATTATACTGTTTATGATTTTACCGGCAAATGAAAATCCGTGGTCTCTGCCTACCTCTCGTGGAAATAGGCGTGACTTTATGGATGTATACTGTTTTGTAAGATTTTTATAACTTTTGTAGAGCTGTAATTATAAAAAGTTTGGGCTAAAATCGTTTCGAAAATCGAACTAACTCTACAATTTAGTTTTTTTTTTTTCAACTGTCTGCTGTTTTGTTTTTTAAACCGAAAGCTCCAGCCAGATTGATAATAATTTTCCGAGTAGTTATTGACATGAAGCTATACCGCAGATTAATCTTCTTTTTACCTAAAGAATCATCTCCGAAGTAAGTAGTAGTAGTAGTACTAGCAGTGCACTGCTATGCGAATTGAACTCTTTCATTCATCTTTTTCTTCGCCTGCATCGATCGCATTTTCTCTTGGCTTTTTTAGTTGCTACTAGACAATGCCCTACACTAAGCTTTTCTCCTATATATAGTGCGTTATGCAGGCTTAAAATATTACAAGCAACGCCCAAACTAGACGAATACCCGTGGATTACGGATCAATTTCTTACAAATTAAATTACTATCTTCTAACACAAGTCGGCATGCTTAGTCACTGTGCCAATCTAGTGTCCAGCACATACTAATATGTAATTGTCAACGCGCATTAGATAAGCGGGTATCGCCTGTCATCTGTTCCCAGCCTTACAAATATGTTATGTGAACATGAATTGCCCACTCCAGATATTAAGTTGCAGTTTCCAATGATAAAATTATTCCACTTTATTTGAGTTGTAAAATACCTTGTAAGAACATTATTTGATACGATTTCGAATATTAAATTCTAATACATGCTTTATAAGTTAAGTATGTTTGGAAAGTTAGACTCTAAGCAGTCAGATGGATGACTTATGATACTAGAAATATAATATTAGAAACCTTTCATTCAGAATAAGTACACGTTTGAAATAGTTTCTAAGTACAGGTAGTTAAATCCAAGATGTATCGTCAGATAGAGTCGAACCGGTGGCCTATGCCGCAGAAAAATCAGCTGATTATAGACATTGAGTCTACGATGTGTGTAAATATTATTTAGACTTACTTATTTATTTATTCATTTCAAGGTTCTTCACAGCTTACAATAATAAAGCTTGTACTTAAAAATATACAATACGCCAATTACGAAGAACATTAGAATATATCATAAATCATAATATCAACGAGAGCAGAACGTGTATTTATCGTCAACGAATAAAATAGGTGTGCGTGCGTGTGTGAGTGTGTGTGTGTGTGCTTGTGTGCGTGTGTGTCTGATTAAATGTTATGAGGTTTGGTTATTAGATAGAATAAGTTTAACCTTATTTTGAAACATGCAGGAAACAATGGAAGTCTTGACTACACAATGAAATAAAAATGTAATGTTAAAGCTTAAAAACGATTATAATGAAAATAGTACCTACTTTCAGTAACATTTTAAATGTTCTTTGAGCAACATCAGCCCATACTGCCTAATAGTTTCCTTTAAAACACTATCAATCAATAAAAAACATAACTGTATGTTAATATGTCCAAACAAACTAATCTGGCATGTATATCTTGATATTCTCCCTAGGATCTGGTATTACAACAATGTACGTATAGGATATGCGCGCGCGCCGCTCGTGCCGCTAATCACCTGCCGCCGTATATCGCGATACAGAAGCTATCCAAGCTGAATAGATCCTGCACAATGCTGGCCAAATATATTGACCCAGCGAAATAATTATCATAATAATAAAGATAGGCTTTTGTTTGAAAACCCAGACAGGGTTTTCAAACAAAAGCCTATCTTTGCCAATGACAGTATATTTCACTATAGGGAAAATATTATGTTACGTGTTTTACGTAGATAAAAATTATCATGTACTTTAAATTATACTTATTGTTAATTATGCAATTAAAGTAAGAAATAAAAAGATAATTATATTATTAATTTAGTAAAATGTTTATTGATTATTATTGCAGTAATTTATTCGAAGAATGCCTATAAACTACAGTAATATTTACTTTGAATTCTAAGACTAAGCGCCATCATTATGCAAAAATGACAAGTAAACTTACACGTCCGGCCATAGTTATTATATCACCTCAAGTGCTTCGAGCGTCGATCTAATACGCTCTTATGAACTTATTTATTCATATAAATCATCATACAAACAGCTTCATTAACTTAAACAGGTAATGTATTTAAATGTATAAGTTAATTTGGCCGGCAGCAAACGCATTTATCTACGTGTGTTACAGTTATGATTATAAATAAGGCCGTGCCGGGTCTAAAACATTACTTATGGACTGAGCTTGCCGGCGCCGCAACGTCATATATCGCCGTGTGGACTGGATACCTCTTGTATTTTATGTTGAGTAATTATTTATGGATGTATTTGTATATTCATTGGTATGTGACGATTGGCGTGGTATGTGTGATGGTGTTGACGAAATATTGGCGGTATGTTACCTTTTGGTTTTAAACAGCTTCTTATGTAATGTTTTGATACTTACATGGTATAATTTGTATTCTATCGTTTAATGTAACACAATCAAATTTATACGGCGCGCATTCGCTATAATAATTGTCGTTTCATTTTATATTTTTCTAGCATTTTTCCTGCCACATTCGTTATTCGAAAATCGAGACAATTATCTTTAAAACATAATATCAAATTGCAATGAGGATTTATACAAACGCATAATAAATACTTCTTTCAGGAAAAGTACGCTAATAGCTCGACCATCTAAATTTCGGTATTGTCCTCGTACCGATTAAGAAAAAATGGAGGTATAATTCGTGTATCTAAAATTAATTGATTACAGTTACTCGGGTGTTGTGGTATGAAAATTTAATTGTCTAGTATGTTTATTGATAAATACCATACGGGAAAAGGAATGCTTAACATTTATTGTGGCTATAAGTGGCTGGCCAATTTTAATTCTTTTTCCACATTTAAAACCTTATTTGCCTTCTATAATAACATACACGTACCTACCTAATGTAAAAAAAGAATTCAACGAATTGAGAACCTCCTTCTTTTTTTGAAGTCGGTTAATTAAGTACCTATGTGGCACAATGTGTTCTATGTTCATCTCATCTATTCAATCCATCTATTCTTAATCTACACCAAACTTATATTCAAAACTCGTTTTGATGTTTGCCTCATATCATTACGTAATCAACTCCATATTATTAAATTCGTAGCTATTTATCCTCTAAAACAAAATCGTACAACACAACAAAAGTGCGCCATCGTACCGCGCAATCCTGAACTCAATCTACTGGCGACAGTAGTGGGGTACCGACATGTGATCAGATACTGCTCACGCGTCGCCGCTAACTGCCTTTAACCAGATGGTGTGCTGCAACGATACCAGCTATTGTGATCATTGTTCGCGTTTCCTTGTGTAGATAGCTTTAGTCTTTTACAGGTCCTCTACCCTATAAAAAGACATAACATCACGCCTGTAATCCCTGAAGGGGTAGGCAGGGGTGTGCCTACCTACACCTACATTTCGCCAGTTATGTTAAAAGCCCCAATGCACTAGAGGGCGAGCCTATTGCCATCATCCAGGCACAAATCGAGAATCCGTGCTGCCACTGAGATTTACCAAATGGAATTATCCAATAACACATTGCCCGACCCGGGATTCGAACCCACGGTGCACGATGCACATTCGGACCACGTGCTCAGTTGTCACTTAGCAACCACTGGACCACAGACAGTCACGTCGAACTTATAACACCCCTAATTTTGCGCCGGGGGTTAAAAACAAAAGAAAACTATACGTTTACTATATGTAACAGATTTGATTATTGCCTTATCGTAATAAATAGTCCATCCTTTCGTTTTCTTTCCCATAAACTTCTTGTTTATAATATCAAAGTAGGTAAGTACCTATTTGTGAACGGCTTCAAATGTGGGTATATTAGTTTACAGTAGCGTAATGATTTATTGCAACTTCAACGACTTTGAAATGAAGTTAAATTAATTCTCAGCATTACTAAACTCAACCTACAGTCGGTCAGTAGCCGGGTAGCGACATGTGATCAGATACTGCGCACGAGTCGCCGCTAACTGCGTGTTACTAGATGTCGCACTGAAACGATACCAACTGGAGACTGGCTTTTCTTACACTTCCCCGTTCTTATCTTTGTTTTCCACTAGTTTCTCCCGTGACTTGGTCTGCTTGAAGTTACTGCGTTTGTCCAGGAACAAAAGGTGCCTTGATCTTTTTCTTTTTGTTTTAAAAAATCGTCGCCCCACACTAGGAATTTCTCCTGTATCGTGGGTGCGTTTCACAAACATGAAATATCACATACACAAACACCCAGACTCGGGACAAACATCTGCGGATCACACAAATTTTTGCCCCGTGCGGGGATCGAACCCGCAACCCTTAGCATAGCAGTCTAATCGCTTAGCCACTACGCCAATCAGGTTGTCAAATATCCGTATCATCTAATATCCGTATCATCAAATATCCGTATCTCTAATTACGACAGTATAATTTTCTATTCAGAAAACGGGCAGTTTAATAATTCACTTTTATTATGACTGCATCATATTCAATAAATCTTTTTCCGTAATTAATATATATTTATTTAATTTTTATAAGAATCTACTGAATTTTCTCTGAAAGTCAAAGATTGGACCTCTTCTCTTTTATCTGAATAAACATCAACAGAAACAGTTGGCATCTAACGCCACACGATCGCATCCGCAGTGACAATGCAGTAAGCTGATTTGAATAATTGCGCCGGAGTCGACGCGATCGGCAGATAGATCGCAAACGGGACTGCGCGGGATTAGATAATGTTCAGCAGTTTTCTTATTTACCTGCGATAGTGTTGACAGTGGGTGCCATCAAAAATTTAATAAACAATAAAATGTAAAAGCCTTAAAAGATTCTAATATTTGATTTCATTTGCTTTTTTTTCTTTAAAAAAAAGTCTAGGAATTTCTCACACAAGGAATTTCTCCTGTATCTTGGGTGCGTTTCACAAACATGTAATATCACATACACAACCACCCAGACTCAGGACAAATATCTGCGGATCGCACAAATTTTTGTTCCGTGCGGGAATCGAACCCTTAGCGCAGCAGTTCAATCGCTTAGCTACTGCGCCAATCAGGTAAGATATTCATAGTTGTCATGGTTTAATATTAACACGTAAGTCTTATTTTGTTTTAAGAATCCTTTGGGTAATTTGGAGATTATGATTGTGTCCTGTAGCGACTACATACCTGCACGTATCGACTGTATATTTTCACGTAGGTCGTTTGTAACATTATTTTTATTGCCATAACCATCATGGCAAATGTCCAATAAATGTCATGTTTTTCATTTTTCCTGGCTTAGCTCGCGATACGCCATGTCACCAGCTCATGAATACGAGCTCCATTTGAATCCGATATAGTCAGACACGTAGGACAAAAAAATAGATTAGACTAACCAGTACGATGTTCAACAAAACGTGAAAACATAACGGCAAATCTCTACATAACCCTACAACAGAAACAGGCGATATTAAGTAATACATAAGCATAATAAAGCCAATAAATTGAACAGTATTCAGCTCAAGGCTGGCTCAGGACACGACACCGAAATTCTCTAATAATTTATTCGTCATTACCACCCACACAAACACGCATGAGAATAATGCGCGCGCATACGTTACATACCAGTGTTCTGCCAATGTAAAGTTTTAGACAAACAGTTTAGCTAAGTGGTAGTAATAGATACGACATAGATAACAATAAGATGCACAAAGAAAAAAATCTATTACGAGTTGAGTTTTCGTAGGCATTTGTTTATTTTCCGCTCTAAACTTTACTTCTGTATCGTGAGTACAGAATGCGTTTTACAGATTGCACAATTATTATACAGACTCGAGGAAAATTGCATCTTTAACTTTTATTTTAGCCTATTTTATTAATTTAGTTTATTTTATCGCTAAGGAAACTTACATAAAGATATTTTCGAAAATCGACTGTTATTGCATACAATATACACGTACCAATTGTTAAGGCGAATTCTAATTGTGTTCAAAGCAACAATTTTTTACTAGTTTGTCTTAACCTATAAATAAACAAATACCGGAATTAAAGTCGACTTTTAAATCAATAATTCCTTCATCCTTATCTACGGCATTCTACTATTCCATTTCTTAACACCAGATCAAGCTACAAGCTACCCATTAAGGTTCAAATGGCAGCAAAAACAACTGCCTACATACGAGTCCAGTTACATAAAGTAACGGATCTCTAATCATATTTAACATAACATTATAACAACTAAGCCATCATTACTGGCCGTTTTCTGTGTTCAAAAACCGCAATACCACACACCAAGAAAAAACAAACATGGAATGATCTAGAACATGTATTTAGATGTAGGAGGACAGATAAGTAGATGAGTAAAACACATACATACGTGTACTTAAGTGGCTCTTCCTAATATGATTTTTTGAAATCGGAATTAATTTGTATGGCCTTCTTATATTTTTTTCTCTTGTCATAGTTTTAGTAGATTTGTCCCAGGAAAGTTACAGTGTACAGTGTTTTCGGAACGGACATCTATGTACTAGTTGTGGAAACCACTTTTTGTGCCCGATCTTTTTAAGATTTCATTTGGGCTTAAGTAATTCGTGGGGTTTATTGCTCCCAAAACCTTCATTAAATAATTATGACCTTATAAGACTTTTTAGACGTTATCATCTCAATATGAACTTGAGAGCATTTGTAAAAGATGAAATACAACTTCCAGTATTGCATTGGATCGCCAACATTTGATCCATTCGCCAATCTAGTGGCCAACAAAACAAAAGGTAGTCCTTATACAATAGCAGATAATAAATGCTCACACGCCCGCGACACGCGCCGTGCTGCATCCATCAATGGCGAACAATTGTATACTGTCATTTGTAATGATAATGTTTTTATGGATATGCAAGTATAAATCTCACTTATATAATGTTATGTAGGCTAAATACTTATTTTTTTAGATGTTCTAAGACACTACTGACTACCTTGATCCTGGTTTTCATCATCATCATCATCATCAGCCGGAAGACGTCCACTGTTGAACAAAGGCCTCCCTCTTTTACAAGGGGAGGGTTGCCATAATCCCCACGCTTGGCAAGTGGGGATCGCAGTGTTGGTGGTCAGGGTACAGAAGACGCTGCTGCCCATCTTCTGGATTTTCCCTTAGTCGCCTCTTACGAAACCCACGGGAGGAAAAGGGGTGGTCAATTCTAGGCCGGATACCACACGGCAAGACCGGCAGATCCTGGATTTAATGGACTGGAATCGCCAACCCGCAGTGAGTAAGTGGTAAGTTAAATGAGTGTCCCTTCTTTTTATGTCACGTTATATTTATCTCCACAAAATTGTATGCAAATTCAAAATACCTCTGCGTTATGAGTTTCTTCAATTTGTCTAATGAAGTACGCTCTTTCCTACTTCCAATATACTCCCATCCTTTTGTCTTTGTCACATTATTTTCTCATTTTCATCTCCTTTCATTTCGCCCACAACACTTTTCATCTACCGCTATATTCATTACAACTTCAAAAATCCACATCACGACAAAACGTTACATCTCAAATTATATATTTACTGGTGCTACTTTTGATGACCTCTTGTAAGTAGGATTAACCATATCATAAGGAACTCAATCCTCCTCGAGCGGCCTACTCACTAGAGTTATAAATGCTTGCTCGGTCTCGACACACGTGGCGAGGCATCCGTCAATGCCGCACGATCGAGAAGCCTTCATCTGTAATGACGGGATGCAGAGATGTCAGCTGAGAGTATGAAGGAGTTTGACGGTGAAAAATTTAAATAATTGGCCAATTTTAAGATACGAAGATGAAATATCAATGTTTTGTTTTTGAAATTGGAAGATAGAAAAAGAAATTAGAACAGCTTATTCAGTTTGTTTCTTTTTCTTGTTACTGTTTATTTAGGTATTCCTGATGGTTCATTTATGGAGAGCTTTATGGCATTCTTTCTCCATCGTGTAACCAGGAGTATCAACACTAATGAATTTATTCTTTTATTATTACACCAATAGCCTATTAAGTATAAAATATGCATTGTTTATAACAAAACACCTTATCACTCAAAATACCAAATCCTAATTACCATCCAGCGCGCATAGGGCGAAAACACCAATATGCGTCCGCCTTATCCCACATTTATTTCGTTTTGTAACTCAACAATGGGGTATGCGTACGTCGACATGCGATGCTGTCATTCTAAATGATGTTGCGATCCTCGACGAAGATAGATCCATCTGCAGTTCTCTGCTACTTTGTATTGTGCATGCATGATCTTGTTTGTGATTTAATATTGCTATATTTTAAAGTGGCAGCTACGATGCCTTTTACCCTTTCGTTTTTATTTATTTTCGCGTTAAATCTAAGATCTATGTAGTAAAATTGAGCTCGTTATGTTGATCGTTTGTTGTTTGTGGAGAAGATTCTTCACGGATATGAGACAGTAATAATCTTTTTTATTATTAGGTACCTATATTTACTTTTTTATACACTCAAGTATAGGTAGTTAAACGAAGTTCTATCGTTGTTCACTTAAATAAGATAGTTGCCAAAAAAAACCGGGTGGTTTGTTTATCATCCGTGTGATACCTTAAATTAGGAAATTAATGGTAAGGCATTGATGCCCTAATTCAAGTGGCCTAAAATATTTTTATTGGCTTAAAATTTATTACATAAATATTTTATATCACTTAAAAATTCATAATTCAATGCTACATATCATATATGTCTATAAACAAAATACCCATAACTGTAAGAAGCTCTGTAAAAACGTAAGAAATGACCATTTTATCAAGAACAGTAACTCAAAACCTCAAACATCAAACCATCAATTCTCTATAGATGAAACAAATTAATTCTGCACTGCACTAAAAGGTATAAATAACGCTAACTGGCTTATCTGTCTCATACAATAATTTCCTTTTTCATCGCCACCGGACTGGTCCAATATGCAAAGCGAGGTACAAGTTATAGACTCAGTCATTAGATGGGCAACACATTGTACAGGATGTCTTGGGGCCAACTCCGCAGATCTGATACATACACCGCACCCAGCTTTCTATGAGGGCCACCACTGGAACTAGAGCATTACTTAGATGTTTTTATTAGGTGTGCGATCGGCGCAGTTGCTTGTGATTTTTCACATAATCGTGCGATTTATTTTCAAAAAATACCACTTTTAATTATTTGGTCACTATTTATTCTACCTCCACAATCTTTTGGAAAAGTATTTTGAATGATTTTATAAAATGTTTAACCGTAGTTACTGAAGCCCTCGGATGAATACAATAAAATACTTTGAAACATTATTTGTATTATCTATTGTTAATGCATAAGGGAATCCTTGGGTCAGCACTGGTCTAGAACAAATTTGTCTATTTTCGATCCTGTAAATAAACGAGTGTCTAATTTTCTATAGGAACTTGTGTGGAAAATATGGAATGAAGCATGCATTGTCTCCTGTACTTTTCTTGGTCCTTATTTTGGATTTTTTCCCAAAATCTCCCAAGTCTCAACTCGCCGCGGTCGCGACGCGGTTGCAGAACACTTTCTATATCAATTGTAGGTGCATGCATTGTAATGGTTACATGATAGATACAGGATTGGAAAGTCTTTTCCCTCAGGCTTACGATTACCATTATACACAATCGATTCACTTAACTCGCACTCGGTTAACTTCCGTTTTGTATATGGGGAAAATTGATGACATTTTCGAACTATGTCACGCTTTTTATGAGATCAAGCGTAGATATACAGCCTGGCCTGTTGTGGAGACTTTTATTACCCAGTTACGTATATTATCCCAAATATAAACTCATACCGTCTTACTAACTTTTAAACTATCGATGATGATAATAAAAATTAATTATAACACTGGAATTTACGCGAACACAAGTGTTTAATTTTGGCTTGACGTTTTGACCGAGCTGCACCGGCCGTGGTCACAAGCAGACAGCCAAAATTGTGTTCGCGTTCATTCTCGTGTTGTAATTTATTTTTATTAATATACTCTCTTTTTCATAAATAAGGATAATCATCATCATCATCATCAGCCGGAAGACGTCCACCGCTGAACAACGGCCTCCCCATTAAAAGGGGATAATACCTGTATTAATTAAACCAGTCTTAAGTCTTATGACATCTCTATTCTTTGCCATGTAAACGACAGTGACAGGTATAATTTAATCCATGATTTTAAATTGTCATTTTTATGATTAAGGGTGTTAGATAATAGCTACTACTACATAGAGGAATGAGAACAACGAAATGCCCATCTTTGTACAGTTACAATTTTAACTCCAAGGAGGTTTATACCGACGTTCGTCTGAGAAGTTTTTTTTAACATTGTGCCGTAAGTCGTGAGCAAGTTTTACAGACATGTAAAAGATAAATAAATAATTTTCCGTTAATAGGTTTGTACGAACACATTAACAACTCACTTTTTTAACTAAAAGGCGCTTACATTCTTGAACTTTTAAAAAAGAACAAAAGTTTTTTTTAATCAGAACGTCGCCCCGCACTTGGAATTTCTCTAATATCGTGGGTGCGTTTTACAAACATGAAATATCACGTACACAAACACCCAGACTTGAGACAAACATCTGCGGACCGCACAAATTTTTGTCCCGTGCGGGAATTGTACCTGTTATACTTACCGCAGCAGTCTAATCACTTAGCCACTGCGCCAATGAAACGCGTGAAAGCAGTTAGCGAATCACACAAATATTAGTCCCATCTAAAAATCTAACCTAATAACTTAGCAGTGCAATCACTTCACCAATCGGTCTAAAATGGAACAATCATCATCACTTGGTAGAAAATTACTTACAAACTACCGTCATGTTCAACCGGCAAAGCAATCTCCTTCTAATTATCCAGAATGTATCAATAATTTCATATAAAACTGTAGTAAACTGGTCAACTATGTTAATAAGATCCGATTGGTGCAGCCGACATCGTTATCGGGAGATCAAAGCATACAGATACAATACAAGGGAATTAAATCAATGCTCCTATTTGGAGTGGATACCGCTGACTTCTTCACGCATGCGTGTTTGGTATGAGTGGAGATGGCTCATTATTTTTTTAATTTCAAGATCTGGAGCTAATAGTGAGTTCCAGTGGCAGTTGCCAATTGTATACCCTATAATCCCATCATACTGTTTTAACTCTGCTGACTGGTAAATCTTTACACCACATTTTGAACTATTTGCTATCATGAGCATGTCACGTCATATACTTTCTATGTGACTCATTTATTAACCGAATTCAAAAAAGAAGAAGATTATCAATTCATTGGAATCTTTATTTTAATTTAGGGTATTTGTTACTTAACAAGGATGTTAGAGCTCTTACACACAAGCGGCATGTTACCTAGGGCAGAGGTAACTGCAGACATCGACACGTGTCGGTGACTGCAGTTACATCAGCCCTTGGCAACGTAAACTCGTGTGTAAGAGCTCTTAGTGCAGTTGACATCCAAACAACGAGAAAATGTACAAAGCTATCATCATTTATCGCTTTGGGAAGCTCTATACTTGAACTCCCAACAAACGTATAATTTTATACATCAAATCAAACACATAACCCTCCTTCTTCGCAACAGTCGGTAAAAATAAATGAGGGAAGTGTTAGAGCCATGCGTAATTAACGTGTACGTAATTAAATGTGTTCGTAAACCATAGGCTTGCCAACTTTCACCGTTTACGCACAAATGTGGTCTAACAAATGTATTGCTTTAGACGTAGGACTTATTATAGCCTGCCTACATCACTACGCTATTAAACCTGGTTCTTCTTAACTTGAAACTACTGGGTATATGCGAGTAAATACGTTTATCGCCACGCCTGTTCATTTAAAAGGTAAAAGTGCTTCGTCAAGGATGAAAGTAATTACCATGCAATCATCATCAGCCGGAAGACGTTAACTGTTGAACAAAGGCTTCCCCCTTAGCCCCCTTAGCTTAATCCCCACGCTTGGCAAGCTGCTTGAGGATCGCAGCATTAGTGGTGAAGTTACAGAAGCCGCTGCTGCCCATCTTCTGGATATTCCCTTATTCGCCTCCTACGACAACCACTGGTCGAAATGGGAAGGTGCTATTCTGGCCTTACGGGACCATGCAATTGGGGCGAGTCAATTACATCAGCAAATCTCCACACTAATTTCCGGGACTATTTCTGGACGATGCGCGATCTATAAAAACCCTATAAGACCTTACGCTACTTGGAAATCAAACCCAAGATCCAACTTTCGACTATTTGCGTTCTGTTTAACATTTTGACTTAAATTAAAAAAGGCTTATTTTATCTAACATCTAAAATTTATATATGAACAGTTCCTTTGTCCAAATCAAAGATATTTAAAAAAAGTTCAAGCCACTTAAGTAGCTTACATTAATAAAAACTTTTTGCTTCACCAATTCACATTTTTTATAATACCTTTTGACTTCAACATAATACAAATACAACCTTTTTATTTAGTCTAACTGGCACTTGAAGTTGCCTTTCTTCTTTTAGAACTTTCTAAACAGTTTTAGAATCTACTCCACGACTAACAAACTCTTTATCAGACTAATATGCAAATAGTAGGTATCTACCTATATCGAGCAAACCGGAGAGTTTTCTTACGCGCCGATACACGGGAGCTACAGGTTGGCGCCTTATTCACTCATGGTACACATAATTTAAATTTAAAGAAAAAAAATAGATTAATCAATGAAATTGTTCAAAGGAGACGGAAAACTGACCAAATATCGGTCACGGCGGCCAGTCTAGTTAAATTTACATGCAAACGCAAATCATCATCATTATCAGCCTATCTTAGTCCATTGCTTGACATAGGCCTCTCCTATCAATATTATTGTAAATAGTTAAACATTGTCATTTTTTTTAAGTAAGGGCGAAAGTGCACAAGATCACGTTACCTCTACAGACAAAATTTAAAAGAGACGTGTGTTCTTGATACAACTTGTTAAAAAATCTTGGTTTTTCTATATTTTTCTCTTTAGATCTATACTTTTAAGGCCTTAGTTCAACAGTGGACGTCTTCCGGCTGATAATGATGATGATAATTTACAATCATCGCTAGATAGCCAAGCAGAAAATTGGTTCAGAAAATAAAAATATTTGCGTATAACCAGAATAAGGCTGCCATTGGTTTTTATTAGAATTAGTCGTAGTCGTACGCATACATTATTGTAATGACAGACATTCCGATATCTATTTACCTTCATAATTAAATGATTATTGGTAAGCACATAATGTGCAGTTACAGGCCGCTATGTACGTTTTATGATAATCGTGAGTTTTAATTGGATTAAAATGATAGTTGTTAAGAATGGCGCATCGGCTTGTAGGTCAGCGAATGACTTGTTTTCAAAAAGTTTCGTTTATGGAGGTTGTTTGACTCTTAATTTGAGTTTCACTTCTCATTAATGTTACTATATACTGAGCTATATACCTACTTCGTATCGATTCGATTTTGATTTTCGTGTGTTCGTAAGTGCGTTCTACGGACTTGGATTATCGTATGCACTTACGGCAAACCTTGGGGCTAATATCTGCGTATTACCAAAATGTATTGTCCCGTGCGGGAATTAAACCCGTAACTCTTAGTATAGAAGTCAATCATTTAGCCATTGTGGCATTGGCTTTACGAGGCAATTTTTTTATAAGAATCGTCCTTCAAATTATGTTAATTTATTTATATGGATGTTCAATTTAAAATCGATCCAAATAAATGAACGCTAAATCATTTATTTTCTAACATTTTGATACATCGCCACAACCACAGCAAACATTGGAACGTGTGCAAAGTGTACAAACAAACACTTTCACCGGCGCCCGCGCACGCGACGACCGGTCCCGGGTTCGATTCCCGATAACAGCACTCTTAATGAGAATACCAGTTAATTGATTTATTGCGCTAGAAACGTGCGGAGTATTAGAAAATTGGTGTAAATAAATTATTTTAGACTGTAACTATGAAGTATTTAAAAGCACACTTTTAATAGGACCTTCATAAAAGTACTTTAGTAATTAATCATATTATTAATATCAAACACAAATATTATTATATTGATGCAGAGGAAATGCAAGATAGTCATATTGGCGGTACTCATTAAACTCATGCCGTGAATATAACGTGTTCGAAGATAAACCAGTAAACGAATTTAGGTGGCATCAAGAAGTATGATAGCTAGAATCCCGGGGAAGACACACGCTTATTTTATTCCAAGAAATATTCGAGATACAGAGAAGATTGGAATTAAAAAGCATACAAGAGTCTTGTTACTAATCCGGTGCACCCTAAGCAATCCACCTTACTACCGTCCTTCTTGACTGTCTATTAAACACAGCGTGATTCGTTTCCAATAAGCTCATATTATACGAAGAAGAAGACACCCTATATTTCTATCATAAGCACAGCCCTTCCTCTCAATAAAATCTCTTGGAAACATTTCACAAATCAAGGATGTCCGTTGTCTATTAGCAGTTGGTAATTTAAAACCGATCAGCACTTAATTACGATTGGAAGTTTCGTCGGAGAGACAACACAATGGGTGGATCACATTACTGGATATCGTTTTACAGATTAGGAAGATTACTTCAATGTTTTGCTAACTTTAAGTATTGTATTTGAAGAATGCTATCTTCGCAATTTGTCTATCTAATCGGCTGTTGTTTATTTTAGTGAGAGTTAAACAATGTGTGTCGTAAGAGGCGACTAAGGGAAAACCCAGAAGATGGGCAGCAGCGTCTTCTGTAACTTGACCACAAACACTGCGATCCCCAAGCCGCTTGCCAAGCGTGGGGATTATGGCAACACCCCCCTTCTAAAAGGAGGAGGCCTTCGTTCAACAGTGGACGCCTTACGGCTGATGATGATGATGATGATAAACAATGTGTTGAGGAAATAAGTTTTTTCTTTTCCTATCATTCTATTAATCTGTGGACAGCGCTGTGGGCTACATTATTACTGATTTCCCTGTACATTTATTTCCTGTTTGTTTTTTTAGGCGCTGGTTTTTCTGGATACGTAGTGGCTTCTGAAGTTATGCTTTCAACCTTTAAAATCAATCATTCAGATCAGATTTTATTAATATAATGCATTTTTATCACCATAATAAAGTTATGGGACATAAAACATTTCGTGCTGTTTTGAAAGGTTTTTTCATAGGGGTTGGCAGAGATATTGTGTATGACTCTCATTTTTACCAAAATCGGTGGACCAGGCAACATTGCCAAAATCAGTCAGAACGTGCATTAGACAAGTTAATATGTATCACAATTAAATAAAAAAAAAACATTTCCAGGAATTTAAATCTTTTGCCGAAACTGAACCGGTTAGTACAACCCGTTCCTTCCACCATCTGTTCAAACCCTCACTAAAAACTTCAAAATAAAACGCCTCACAGTATCACATTACCCGCGCAAGCCCACACAATAGTTGAATAGATAGTCCATCAAACGAGTAATTACTCAAAGCAAAATAATTAACGTAGCAATACTCATAAACAAACTGCTTGCATTGCGAAGAGGCGGGTTCTAGTCACCATGCATCTGATCTTCCAACTCCAAAAGCAAGCTTACTTTTGCAGCTCTCAAAACTACATCAATAACGAAAGTAGACCTTATATTGACGGAATAAGGAGCATGGTGATATTTTTGTTGGTTTTTGAAGTGCATGGTTATGTTGGCATGATATAAATCGAGTGTTGGCATATGAATACGGCAGCGCACAATGGAATGTCCCGGCAGTCGAATTGTGTAGTGTACATTCGCGTAAATAAGAAAGTAACCTATCAACCCTATCTTTTTAGCGGTTTAGCTAAATAGTGGTAGGCTGGTGCGGTGGAGGGGTTGTTCTGTTTTTTTTTTTAATTGTTTTATGTTGTCCATTATGAGGGTATAAGTAGTATTCTGTATTCTAAGTCACTTTTTTTTTAAGTTCTATGTGGACGGAGTTTCAAGAGTGTGATAAGTTATTTCCTCCTCCATGTTTGTCCTCAATTAACTAAAACATTTATAAAAATAGCTTATAATAGCTTATCCGTGTATATTTAAAACTTGTAAACTGCAAATAACTTTGCGAAATAAATAACTATTTAAACTACTCCACTGCTTCCTCAGTTCCGCCCAAAGACTTAAAGAGAAAACAATTAGTGGGTGTTCTCAAAACTCCTATAAATTAGCTCTATCTTCTCTGTACTGTCCCATAAAACTCCATAGCTATGGTCTTTTACTGCACACGAGTTAAACTTTATAAACTCCACAGTAAGAATTTAATTTTAGCTATAAAATTCTTATAATGGCACTTGCGAAAGCATGTGACAATTGCGATTAAAAACTGTTTACTTATAAACTTTTCTTAAGGTTGGCCAATGGCTGCAATTTCTTAATTTGAAAATAAAAGAAACTGTCAAATAATGACTATCAATGAATTTTATTTTTAGAATTCAGAATGGCTGGGTTGTCTGTTTACGTATAAACATTTCTTAAGGTTAGCCAAAGCCCGCAATTTCTAAATTTGAAAATAAAAAGAACTGTCAAAAAATTACAGACAAATAATATTATTTTTATCAGTAGCATTGCTGGATTGTTTGCCCGTAATTACCATAAGTTCGGTTTCATTGTATAATTATCTAATAACTAATTTTAGAAATAAAAATTCTAAAATAGAATTACTTGCTCCACTAATAATATATTTTCATTTAATGACTAAATTTAAGCTAAAATAGACCCAGAAATAAAAGTTTTTATCTTATTAATAAATATTGCGTTCCAGAACTGTATAAAATATGCTAGAAATATAACAGTGAAACTAGATAGTTACAAACTACGGTGAAACTCCGATATTAGTTGTTAGATATTAATTAACACATGCCGCTGGCGTCCTCTATAAATCTCCGGTGTCGATATGTCGATACGTCGATGTCGATAAAAGTTGACGTGCGCCGGACCGAGAACTACACTACGTGGACACTGTTTTAGACCCGCTTTATAGATTTAAACTAAGTTTAATATATTCCAATGGACGCATTTAGATTAGTGTTGGGACATTCGTATATTTTAAAATCTGATTTTGAACCTATGTGAAAACATATTTTTTTAAGAAATGGTTCTAAATGACAGATTTTTTTAAACAACAACGTTCAAAGTAGAGTTTTAAAAACAGATAGATGCTCTACCTACAATGTGTTGACACCCGTAATCTGTGATCTAAGTACCATTCTAAATTTTACATAAAAATGGCATGAAATTTACACTCAAATCGAGCATTTTTTACAACTTTCAGACTAACCTAATACACGATTTATTTTTTGCTTAGGATTTTGTGTATTATGAAAAACGTTTAAGTTGCAAATTATTATATTATAAATCTATGTATCGACATTGGAAAGCCACAAACTCAGAGTGGCCTTAATAATTCTGTGTAGTGTCGGCACGTCGCGTCGATAATAGTTGACAACTCTACCGGGCGGCGCGAGGCGAGCGCTGGACACAGCGCACACGCACGTCGAAAATAACTATTTAAAAAACGATGAGCTATTTAGGTTATATATAAGTTCATACTTTGTTATAACAAAAGTAGGAAAAAGGCTTTATATTTTAAAAAGTATGTTTAGTTTAAGTAGAAAAAAATACTATTAGTTTTGTTAAACATCTAGTGATTCATTGAGTGATCTAGTGCTTACAGAGGGCTTCTTAAAACATTAAGTCAACCAGTCCTATAAATTTTTAAATTGTTTCAAGGCTTCTGTAATTTTTTTTGTATGAAAATTGTATACATACAATTATTTTTACAAAAATATTTACAAAAGCCTAGAATGGTTAGACCTAATAAGTTCCGGTTTGTTTGGACACCTTGTATTTCTATTATAGATATAATATTTGTATGATATTTCTATAGAGTACACGCACATTTCACCTTTTGTTTAACGTCCGAATATAATAGGGGGAAAGCCTATTGCCATCCACTTGGCACAAATTCAGACTCCATGCAGCTACTGAGAAATACCTAATGGAAAACCCAGGAACACTTTGCCCGACCCGGGATTTGAACACGGGACCTCATGCTTAGCAGTCGCGCTTGGCGACCACTAGACCTACAAGGTAGTCAAAATTATAAAACACAGTTATAACCAGTCTTATCCGGAACATATCCATACATCATAAAACATAAACACGCAGAGTGCAATCGATTGTAATTAGTGAATTAACATTAACTGCCGGATACAATTAACTGGATGGGTTAATATAAAGATTAATTTTACTGTCATCCTTCCTCCAACACGAACAGGTCATACACATTAGTATTTAATCAAATGCTAACTAAAGGCTAAACCGTTCATATTTTTAATATCTTAATCGCTTTCAAGCGTAAACATTTTTTCTGTGACCCACTGCCCTTAATTCCACAAATTTCTATAGAGAAAGAAAGAAAATAATTTATTTAAGGTTCACAAAATATCATATTACAAAAAAATTATACTATATCATAATTATATCCTACTCATACGCTATTCCCAGCCATTTTTTCCAGCAACGATATCTAAATTGTCTCACTATCGCCTTCTCGGCCTGCCTGGCTGTCAGCGCCCACCTGTGGGTATCCAATGTGTGGTCCTAAGTTCAGTTGTACTCAACGAAATAAAAAAAAAACACACAAATAAACCGCGTCCAAATCTGTTCACCCGTTTAAGAGCTACGGTGCCACAGACAGACATATTTAGCTGTCAATCTCAAAACATCCCTCTTTATGCGTCGGAGTTTAAAAACGGAACTAAACAACCCAAACTATAATTAATTTTGAGTACTTCTATGTAACAGTTAATTCCGGATATTTCCAAGCACCAAGAAAATTTTGAATGATCTTGATACTTTCAAATAAACTGCGGCTTACACATCAATAATACATGTATCTTGCTCCAATACATAAGATACCCGTAATGAATGTACATATGAATATACATGCATTTATAAAGGGTTTTCTAATCAAAACTTTGTTATTTATAGCTAACTGGTCGGAATTGATTTGCATATGGTAGCCCTCTGATAAGTAATGGCCGATCGTTCTAAGATGTCGTACTTTTACTTTGTAGTTGGTATTTCTATGGCAAGTAATTATTCACGCAATGAGGCGGTTAATATAGCTGTGACAGTCTTGGACTGAGAAGCGAACATGTAAGCGTTTCGTGTAGCATTGCAGATCTAGTTACAAATGTTATGTATCTTGTTTCCTTAAGGATTTCCACTTAGGTACATGCTTGTCAGATTAGGGTACATTTGATTATTAGGGTCTTATTCGGGTTCACAATTAGGGTCTTTCCTCGAAAGTTCTCATATTTGGACTTTTCTTTTTCTTATCGTATGGTTGATGAACAACCTGGCGTCAGAGTTTAAGCCGCCTGTAGCCCTCTGACATGGCCTTACACACCGTTGAATAATCTCTCATGGACTTCTGACTGCCAATAGTAGGTAGTATATTTGTGTAATGTTGTATGTATTTAAAGTATTTTTAAGATATATTACTGTATTAAATTATGTATTGATTCCTGAAATGGATGATTATTATTATTTATATTTTTAAACATTTTTTTCTCTTTTTGCGGCATCTATACTCTTCATACTGTCTTGGCCGTGTGGTATCCGGCCTAGAATTGACCACCCCCTTTCCTCCCGTGGGTGTCGTAAGAGGCGACTAAGGGAAAACCCAGAAGATGGGCAGCAGCGTCTTCTGTAACTTGACCACCAACACTGCGATCCCCAAGCCGCTTGCCAAGCGTGGGGATTATGGCAACACCCCCCTTCTAAAAGGAGGAGGCCTTCGTTCAACAGTGGATGCCTTACGGCTGATGATGATAATGATGATACTCTTCATATATTGTAATGAATTTTACGGAGAAGATTCACTCAACTCCAAATAAACTGTATACACCGCAAATCCATGGTTAATTAATCCATACTTCCAAACTAATATTTGTGAAAGTAACTCTGTCTGTCTGTTACACCTTCACGAGTAAACCGCTGGACGGATTTTGATGAAATTTGGCTTTTGGAAAGTTTAAGACCGAAGAAAGGAAATAGGCTACTTTTTTTAAATTTAACCCTTTGTGGGGTTTAAATAGGGGTTAACGCGGGCGAAGTCACGGGAAAAACCTAGTATTATATAATTCTCTTCTCGTAATCTTTTTGATGTCCCATCAAACACCATCTTAGTAAGCGAAAGAGCGCAGTGACGTCATAATTAACACACCACGGCTCCCGTACTAAACCAACACCGGCCTGACACTCGCGCAGCACTCGAACCCGCGCACGAGTTAAACAAACCCTCCATGTGTTATTGCTACGTGCCTCCGTCGCCAATCCACGATGTTCAGTCATTGCTTGTTAAACAGATATTCGTGATTGTAGTTGGACAAACAAAAGATTATTGGAGTTATGTGTCATTATAATTTCCTTAGTTTCTTTGATTAATAGCCTATATTTTTAGAAGACCGAATTATACTTTTTTTTCTATTTAAACAAAACGCGCCCCACACTAGGAATTCCTCCTGCATCGTAGATACGGTTCACAAACATGAAACATCACATACACAAACACCCAGACCAGGGACAAACATAATTGAAAATCAAACAATTGTTTGTCCCGTACGGTAATCGAATCCGCAACCCCAAGCGCAGCAGTCCAATCCCTTAGCCACTGCGCTAATCAGGTCTTCAATATAATTTTAATGAAGGCATCATTTCTTATTCGTCTAAGACCTAACTTTCATTCGATGAATCAGTACCGGTATTAAACCAGCATCCGTAGGTACTGAATGAGGACTGGAATCCTTAAAAGACCTTCGGTGTGACCTCATTCATAGGTTTATCAGTTTCACATAACACCTAATAAAGATTTGGTTTAGGCTGTCGACGGTTACCAATCCCTAGCAGAAACTGACTTGTCAAAACTTAATTTCTATTGAGACGAGGACACAACAAACAAAAGCTACATTTAAAACACTACTTGACGTCATAACTAATTATCCAATAACACAATCAAAACAAAACTGAAAATGTAACCAGCGCACTAACAAGATACACACACGAGTACTAGGCGAACATAAAAACGATGCATATCAATACCGCAGCGGTACTCCGAATACATTAAGTTTCAAACATCAATCAATTGTGACTCTCAGCTAACGAGTGCGTTTTCTCCAAGACACATATGCATAGAGAAACCATAATTTAGACATTGGCCCACTCACTAACTCATAGTAGACTGGCGACAGGTTGATTTGGCATGTACACAAATAATACTAACCTACATGCATATGTACTGTAAGGCTGAGAACTCACTGCTATTTCCTGGCTACGTATTTCTTCTTGCCAGTAGCGGTTTTGGTCAGATTGTAGCTCGGTTCCTTGCAACCTTTGATTGGGATGCTCTGAAACATCAGCTTTACACATTAATCATATTCAATTGAATAAGCTGTCCATATCTTTTGTTTAACTTTATATTTTCATCGTATGTTGAAGTAACAGCAGTTGTCCTTTATTTATAAGTCTGAGTAGGGATACCAAATATGCCAAACATTATCTATAAAACGCTTCATTTTTCTATAGGCTATCTTGGCTTCAAAAGGTAATCAAAAGATGTCTAGCATCTGCTCACATATAAAGTAAGACCTTCGCATTTCTTAAATATCTATCTCGAAACCGCTACAACCATTTATGTAAAACTAGTTAGTAGCATAGCTACCTCATGTTCCTTGTCATAGCGTGTCCTCATAATGTGTACACAATATATCCACGTCGGCCATATTCCAAGTTTTGAAGTTCGCCGCTATTTTGAGTGCTACAATATCACCGTTATTTAGACTCATGCCAGTTCAGGCCAACTCCTTAACGAGGAATCAAGGTCGGACTACTATCGCCGCCCCGCGCTCAATAAGGAGCAGACGCCATACAATTACCGTTAAATACACACTGATCATACATACTTACTTAATACGTATGTGGAGTGGAATGAAGCTGTTTCTGGTCTCTTATAAGTAGACATGCAGACTCTTTCTTGAAAGGAAGAAAAGAGCAGTTCACTTTTATGATTGGTATAGTTTAGCTGTCTTTGTGATATGGATCAAATGAATAGCACTGGTTTTGGACCGGACAACTGGACTATTTTTAGCTGCATTTGATAACTTCTGTGATACACAATGTACTGCACACCCTGATCAGTCAGTTTTTCTACTAACTAATCTGACTGGTTTACACACCAAAAGACATTTCACTAATTTTATTTAGAATTCTTATCTTATTCTTTCATTCCAATTTCTTTTATAAGTTTTGTGATATACCATAAGGATGCGAGGAAAAATTTGATGATGAAAATGAGGGGTTTTATACACAAATATTTACCGAACACTGTTCACCACAGGTGGTCTAAATAGCGTCTTCAAAAGAAAGGGGGTGGTGTACAAAGAACCCTTGTAAACTGCACCCTGCGTTTTTCTCAAGGGTACGATTTTCAAATCGGCAAGATTTGTCAAACACATGTGTGATTACATTTTAATAATCAACCTCTTTTGTTTTTAGGATTTCATTTTGTCAAGTCGGCAATATTCTGCATTTTTTGCAATACATCAGTTTTAGGTCTTTGATATTCGGAAGGAGGTTTCAACAAACGCCAGTGGGTAAATAAAACACATGTCGATATTTTATTCATTACCGATGCGAAATGACGAAATTTAAGAAAGATATACAGGAAAAACCAAGAGCGAGTCGTTGACTACCCACTACTAAGCATTCGCAAATCTTTCTGTACATAGGTACCATGTTAGTTATCTTTTAGTTAAATCGAAATGTCTAGAGGTTTTTAAATTGACAACTCAATTGGAATTTACGAGCAGTAGAGCACTATATGTTTCTCCACAATTTGGCATAAACTAAAACACAAAATTAATCACACGGAATAACTAAATGCCTAATCAGTATTTGAAACCAACTAATCTATTAGAAAATCTAATAAACACCCAAAACAAACATGAAGTTAAATCGAACATTAGTTTGAATACTAAAATGGAAATTTCAAATTACTGGCGCATTCCTTTATTAGTTCGAATGGCTAGATTCAGCAGTTTAGCCCACTGCACTGGTGCCTTACTGAGCTTGCATTACAGGTCATTTTCCGTTCTTCTTCTTAACGTATGGTTGATGAACAACCTGGTGTCAGAGTTAAGTGCTTCTGTAGGCCTCTTTAGATTTACATATCTTTACACACCGTTGAAAAGTCTTCTCAGTTGTGCCTGCTTCCTACGATATTTTCCTTCACCGTTATAAGCAAATGATAACAAATTTATAGTACGCACATGAATTCGAAAAGACATTGGTACATTGGGTTTGAAGTTGCAACCTTTGACTTGGCAGTCCAACGGTCTTACCACTCGAGTATTAGTGCTCACTGCGAGCGAAACGCCACTACGTGCAGTGTAGTACGGTGTCTCTCTTTTAAAACGGAAAATGTCCTGCAATGCAAGCTCATAGTAACCCCGCACTGTGTGGACAGTGTGAACTACACCTAACGGCGCGGTAAATAACAATCTGCGCAAACGAGCCGTGTTGATGTTGATACAGCGGTGTCCACAAATCACGCGCAGCTCGACACACGATGTGTGCTCGATTGTGTCCAGTGTCCGGTGTCTGACACTCTCGCTAAATATTATACTGTTTGACGCTGTTTTAGAAATGTATGTGAGCTTGTTGCGTGGCTTAGATGTTTGTTGTTGTCATTTGTTTTCCTGTAGAACTGTCATGGTATGCTGATACCTTTCTACAACTTATAGCCAGTAGGTAGGTACTTAAAAAAGTACCTATCGTTATCTAAATAACTCCATATAAATTAAACTAACGGTATAAGAAAATTCCTCTTACATTTTATATTTAATAGGTATAGGTTCTGGGTCCTTCAAGCAACTGACAGAATACTTATGACAAATTTTGACATTTGTTTCAATAACGTTTAATCGTAATATTATTAAGTAACACTTTTTGATCGTAACTTTAATGTCTCTATGTCGTGTCTAGTGTCAAAAATACCGAGTATACGACACTATCGTGACAAAGGGCCAACCTTTAACATGCTATTGTTTGAATGTGATATAATTATCTGTTAACCCTTGCATGCCGACGTTAAGTATAAGCACTGACATATTAATGTGTTTGAACTAAAAGCCCTTAGATAACTACATTATTTTTAAGTTAAGTGTTTAGGAATAGTTAAGTTTATGTTTACGGTGTACTAGGTTAACGATCGTTTTCGCAATTTTATGTTATATAGTCTACACAATAGAATATCAAGATTAGTCGAGTTAATAACAATTTAGCATAACAGCACTATCAACGGTTAACATCACTCGCCTACCTTATAATCTTTCCTAAACCACTACTAATGTCCAAGCGAGTTCTTTATCTTAAGAAATTTATTCGCAGTGGCCAATCAGTTTTGCATACGACACGTTAGTCGTCTGCATCGTAAACCAGTGGTAGGGCCGTTACTCATAATGTTATGATAATCCATCGAGTGGTCTTGTACGAGTGACTTGCGCCACTCGCTCGCCTTGTGTAAACGAGGCTTAAGTAAACTACACGGAGCTATTGTTAGGCAAAGTGCAAATGAAGTAGGTATGGTTTGATTTGAAATGATTTATGGTCAAAAATGTTGCATTTGTTAAGGATTGACCAGACCAGGTGTGTTTTGATTTGAGACATTCTGCATCAATTAACATTGTCAATGTGGATGACGGAGAACAATGTAGTTAGTATATCTTAATTTGCAATTGTCGGTACCTATTTTCAACCAATGCCTTAGTTTCAATAGTTGGTTTTGCTTCTCAATGGAGTGTTAGTGAAATCGAAATTGTTTATGTTGTGTGTTATTTGCTGCTGCGGGCTAGCAAATTTTATTTTGTGTACTACAATTTTATTTATTCCCCGAATACACACGTGAGTATAACGTAAACACATTAAGCTAAACCCAGGAACAAAGGTCTGCTAATCACACCGAGATTTTTGCAAAATTCTGCATCGAATCCATGACATTTTTGTAGAAAGCCTAGCACTTAAATATTTTGATATTCTTCAGAATCTTACGTCAGTTTTATTCATACATAAATACCGCTTTAATAATTATCTATTATTCAATGACACAAAACAAAAGAAAATCTCTAGATGTTGGAACTCGGTAATCATACAAACATTTGTTCCAATATCCACAACCAACCTTTTCACCACTAAACCAACTTCCACTTAACATATCCTAACAGTAAACAAGTCAACAATATTTCATCTGCCATATGCCTAGCAGCCCCATATATCAACATACAGTACCGCAATCAGCATTTCAAAAGAGTTTGATCCTCATAAATAAGCTGAATTCGTAACATATAGACATGCGTGGCTTTGCATAGCAATATGACTGTGAGTTATACCAACGTGTGGAACTTGTTGTCCAAAGCAAAAAAGGATCCCACCCACCTACCTACACAAAACGAAAAAGTAAATTAATATTGAAGTTGTAAAGCAATATTTATAATAGCCCTCCTCCTAATTTTTTTTTTATTTTTGTTATGCCCGACAGGGCCCACAATGCTCCAAAACTATTGTATGTATATCCTTATGTACCTAACACCTAAGTTCACATTGTGGAATGCAATAAAAGTATTGAGTATTGAGTATTGACGATAGAGTGTAAAATGCTGGATTTGATTCTCTGATAAGGTTATTCTTTTGAGATAGAGACATTCATCATCAGGCAAATAAAGTCTACTATTAAACAAAGGCCTCCCCTATATTGGGGTGGGTTGCCATTCCCCACGCTTGGCAAGCGGCTTGGAGATCGCAGTATTGGTGGTGAAGCTACAGAAGACGCTGCTGCCCATCTTCTGGATTTTTCCTTAGTCGCCTCTTACGACACCGACGGGAGGGAAGGGGGTGGTCTATTCTAGACCGGATACTACTCGACACCCGGGAAGAGACATTAGATAAAGTATGCCATGGTGCTTTTTTTAGGCTATGCTAGTATTACCTAATTAGTATAAAGTACGTAAAGAGCTTCCACAAGTAGTGATGGTATCATCACTCGTGGAGACTAAGGTACGACCGATGCACCCTGGGCAAATAACCTTGCTACCATCCTTATTGACTGAACAAACTCTGTTCTACGGCATGACCCAATACAATTAGACAATTAGCTCATGCCGATACAAAAAAGAGTTTCTAATTCTATTTGTTTCTTCTAGTAACAAGCAAAGGCATAGTCATCATCATCATCCAGAAGACGTCCACTGTTGAACAAAGACCTCCACATTAGAATGCCACAGTGAACGACAACTTGCCATTTGCATCCACCGGTTGCCCGCAACTCTGACGATATCGTCGGTCCATCTGGTAGGCTTGCCAACACTGCGTCCTCGCGAGCTTTAATTCAGATCCCAATCTTTTCTTATCGTATGGTTGTTGAACAACCTGGTGGCAGAGTTTAAACCGCCTGTAGGCCTCTGACATGGCTTTACACACCGTTGAAAAATCTCTCAGGTGTGCTGGTTTCCTCACGATGTTTTCCTTCACCGTTTTTAGCAACTTATAACTAATTTATAGTACGCACATGAATTCGAAAAGTCATTGGTGCGTGCCGGGGTTTAAACGTGCGACCTTTGACTTGGCAGTCCAACGGTCATACCACTCGGTTATTAGTGCTTCCCATCCCAATCAAGAAGGCTTAAAACTATCTATTCACCTATAACAATATAGTTTTATTTCTGAAGTAACTGCCTCGTTCTCTTTTATTAGCTTACGGGTAGGATTGTTATATTAATTTCCATCTGATATGGGCGAGGCTAGCAGATGAAGTAGCCATGGATACAGTTTAACTCGAGTTTTATTCTAATGTGGGCATAATCTAATTATGTAACTACAGTAACTATTGGTTTATACATGGAGAAGAGTAGAAGATGGTTGTGATCAGTCACTAGGTACTTCAATACATAATAACATCACGCCTGTTTTCCCGGAAGAGATAGGCAGATACACACATATAGAACACCCACATTTCGGTTATTTTTGGTTGATTGGAGAGAAACGAGAAGAAGAAAGATCCCCTAATATTGGTGGTAACAGATCTTTAATATTAGGAAAGCAGAAGTGTATACCAAAGTAAACATAAACCTAAAGAATTGAAAAAATAAAACGAGCTTTCTGAAGTGAAAACGCAACACTATTTTGGTTCCTTAAAAGTTGACTAGGAACTCAACAATAGGGGGCAACACACTACCTACCCCTTCGAGAAAAACTATGGATTCCACATGCTTACTCTCCTAACATCTAACTTAGTTCATCAATGCATCCTAGGATTACATTAACACCCTTACTTACAGAAATTGACAATGTTGAACAATTAATTAAATTATACTTACCTGTCACTGTCGTTTGCGTGACAAAGAATAGAGATGACAATAGACTTAAGAAGTGGTTAACTTAATACACATTTTAGCATCGTTTCTAAGTTTAAGTGAGAAGTATAATTTCGCGCATTTAAGTTGTATACTCCGACCACAATCAACCTTGCATTTAATCTAATATTAAGATAACTAAAGAATATTAAGCTCATAAGTAAAATTGAATAATAATCGAATGCACGAAACCGTTACAGGGCATAAAGTTTGTTTAATATCATTATAATATTAAAATGATAAAGCTCAGGCACCTTCTAACTGTAACGTATTAGGGGTGTCACTTCACAATACAACCTGATTCGATATTTTGACTTTTTATAGCAACTATTTATTTTATTTATTTATTTATTCGGGACATAAAACAGTTACATATTTTAACTTATCATTAAACAATATAATAACTTATAAAATACTAAACATGCAACCCACACCTATGTCCACAAGTTACTATATGAAATGAAGGAAGCTTACAGCAATTGAACCCGTAAGTTGCGAAGTGAACAATAAAAAGAGAAAAGAAGGAAAGAGAAAAATACAGTAAATATATAAACAATGCATTGTACAACAATAAATAATCATAATATAAATATAATTTTGTTACTAACAACTTATTCTCTCTCGGACAACAACATGATGGCTTTCCGTTTAAATTGAGATTTGGAGAGAGAGAAAATGTCAAGGTCCTTAAAAGTTGAGTTATATATTTCAACTAGGCGACGTATAGGTGCCCGTACTCCGGCGTTAGTCTTACAAGATTCTGTGTGGAATAGACGAGGTACGCACACCCCACGGTGGATAACTTTTCGGGGCACTCTGTAATATAATTTATTGCACAGGTCACCGCAGTCAAATCTGTTGTTACATAGGCCGTGTAGCATCATAACTACCAGAAGCAAACGCCTGGACTTCAAGCTTAGTATGTCATATCGTTTTAATAACTGAGCGTAAGAGGCTTTAGAATGATAACATTTATAATTCATAGAACGTATGAACTTTTTCTGAACCATTTCAAGACTCAAGCTGTACTTATCATATAAGGGATTCCACACAGGAATGGCATATTCTAATTGGGAACGTACCAAAGTCTTATATAACAACAAAAATGTAGAGGGACGCACAAAGTCACGAGATGCTCTCATAACAAAACCAAACATCTGGTAGGCTTTCTTAATTATGTTGTCAACGTGTATGTCAAAGTGTAAACAAGAATCCAGTGTTACACCTAGGTCACGAACTGTGTTGACGCTATCTAAAAGTACGTTATTGATGGAGTAATTGAATATAATTTTGTTTTTATTTTTAGTGAAAGAGATTTTGTGACATTTGGGAACGCTAAGATGAAGTTTATTTTTACTACAGTATGCGCTAAGTCTATTAAGATCATCCTGCAATAGATAGCAATCATTTATATTCCTACAGGCAGTATAGATTTTTATATCATCAGCATACATTAGGAATCGAGTATTCAAAAAGCAGTGTTCAATGTCATTTATAAATAAAATAAAAATGAAACGAATAACATGTTACTATGATTAAAAGGGCCAACCTTTTTGTATTTGTTATTTAGAAATAAAAAAATTGCATAATTACAAACCATCGTTCACTTGACCAGCAGTAAATAAATGTATCGTTTTCTTCTAATTTTAGTGTATTTTAAGAGACAAAAATTTACCCTCCTATTGGAACTCGTAACGAAATAGCTAATTAAGTTCGGTATCTCGGAAAAATTATATTAATCGACCAACATAGTCAACAAAAAATATAATATTTGTTTAAAGAAACAGTAGGACATCATTGAAATAAATTGGTATCGTAATTGCCAATCGAGAGCTGAGAGTATTTTTATGAGCATATGTGGTAACCCTGTGGTTTGAATGTATGTGTAGTGCGCGCGCGCCGCGTCCGCGCCCGTGGGCGAGCGGTAGCACCCACGATATCGAAGGACAATGTACCGTAAGAGAAACATATTATACAGCGCGAGATTGTTTTATTATTAGGTTTGTTTGCCTATATTAGTAGGACGAAAGATTTTAATATACTAAAAAAAAGAATCCGACGTATTGGGAACCTCCTCCTTTTTTGAAATCGGTTAAAAATAAATTGGCAGGACATGGTTTAATTCCAAAAAAGTTACGAGAGTGTGCAAATTGCACCTCTATTAAAAAGCAAAGTTTCAGGAAAGATAGTTTAAAATTTAGGTTGACTGCAAAAGTACCTTTGCTTTAGCTCGTAAGACAGAAAGAAAATCGTTTATTTTTGCAACGAACAGAACTAATAAAACAATTCTATTTCCTTCAACGTGATCTGACAGTCGTGGCCCACACATACATATGTATATTTCAGCGAATTTGACAGAAATAAGGGTATTTCACGGACTCCGCATCATTCTACCGAAGCTACATAAAACAGCAAAAAGAATAATGAAGTCAACAGATTTGTAGCGGGACTGCCCAGAGTGCACTGTATTCAAAAGATCACCGAGACTCAACATCATCAGCTTTTATGGACCCACTGCTGGTTAAAAACCTTTCAACGCCACTGTTTCCTGTTTAAGGCCTTTTGCATCCAGACGTTTCCCTGCACAGCAACAACATCTTCAGTCCACCTGGTTTGAGTTCTGGGTTCTGTCGACACTCATAGAGGCTGTTGAAATAGAACAGAACAAAATAATATAGTATTCATAAAACTTCTATTAGGATCTTATTAAAATCACCCTGTATCGGTATGGTCCCGTGGTGTTTCCATTCCACGTTTTATAGGGTACCGGGTAACACCTGATTATCTGCTCGCATTGTGCCGGACCTGCTCAATGTTTCACTAACACTCGCTTAATTTATATTACGGTTTCACTGGCCATTGTGCGATGTATCCATACTATTGTTTTACTAACAGTACCTTTAATGAGTCTCTAATTAGATTATATCTACTAGAAAGTTTTATGATTTTCTTTAAATGCACTTTTTAAAATGTGTATATGAGGAACCCCGGTATCACTTTAGTGTCCGCCAATCCAAGTATTACTACAGTAAGTATAAGCTTTCAGAGCAAGTGTAGTTATGATTGCGCTGAATCGTAATTACAAAAATATGTTTTAAAAGGTGATTAGGTTATACATAATATGCTTACAAAGTTACAACCACACCCAGCAGTGAGTAAGCTAGCAGGCAGATAAGTTATTTATAAAATAGGTACCTACCTAATGATAGATTTCGAATACCTATAGATTTCAATTAAATTAAATTCCTTCTGTTTGTATAACCAAACTAAACTTAAACCCAGCAGTCGACTCGTTTCTAAACTTTCCACTGGGCCTACCACGACCCAATTCAGATATCAAAAAACTCCACTATCCACCCACAATCCAACCAATTATCCCACTGGCCTTCGGAACAAAGCCTATATTTGAATTTATTACATAAATAAAACTGGCTAGTTGCAACGAAATAACACACAGTTCTACGATTATATAATTGTTTAATAATGTGCTAATGATTGTAAAAAGTTTCTATGCTCGGCCAACTATGAAATTGCAGTTCAGATTACAGTCAGGCTGTGAGCTGGACTGCGCCGTGACGTGCTATGGCTAGAAGTACTACGTAACTGTGGAACCCATAGAGCGTGAGAATGGTTTTGAGGGAATTACTGTTATAATCGCTCTTGTACTGTAGATATTGCAAGATCAATCGACTTTAAGTCATTATCGCAAACAATCAGCGAATCTGTCAATCGTGTTTTCGTTATTTTTCGTTGTAAATAGAGTCCAAACCTCGTTGCTACTAAAACAATTAATGTTAGAATTATTGTTGAAAGACGGCTTAAAGGTAATGAAATATAACCTACTAGCTTTTGCCCACGGCTTCACCCGCGTAAACCCCTATTTAATGCCCACAAAAAGTTGAATTTTAAAAAGAAGCCTATGTCCTTTCTCGGGTCTTAAACTTTCTACATATCAAATTTCATCAAAATCCGTCCAGCGGCTTAGTCGTCAAGGTGTAACAGACAGACTAACAGACAGAGTTTCTTTCACATTTATAATATTAGTATGGATGAACAAATTTTTTGAATTCGTAAATTTAGCTACTCAAAACATACATTTTTACTGCAATTTGACTTTCAGAACTCAGTGGTTACATACGAGTACATTCTTTGTATTTCTCTATCCTTATGTACCCAAATGTGTGTTTTAAAAATGTGTCTTAATTTTCGCAGAAATAATAACACATCTGCATCTAACTTCCTGACTATCCAACAATGCCCAGCCATCTTACGACCTACAAATAAATACGACCACACTGGCCTATGTTGATACCAGCACCAATAAAGTTGACTCCGTAACAATAGTTTAAATACGAACAGTTTAGTCGTAATGTAGGTAATGGCGAGAGCATGGACGATTGGACGTGCAGGTTGCATGTCACCGTAATGATGTGAGAGGGTTAGGTTAGGTTCACATTAGTGTACATTCTTTTATTAAAATAGGTACCCTATTTAGGTCTGGACTGCTAAAAAATGTTCCTACGCAAGAAACTAGATAGGTAGGGTTCACATTATTTAGTATAAAACATTCGTAAATTCATACATACATATAGTCACGCCTGTTTCCCAGAGGGGTAGGCAGAGACCACGGATTTCCATTTGCTGCGATCCTGTTATACTTCTTTCGCCTCATTCACTCGTAAATTTATACTCGTATTATGTATTTTTTAATTATCACTATTAACAATTCTTTAGATATACATTAACGAACCTGCTTGCCAAAACAAATGGGGGTGCTGAACCACTATTTATTTTGTCCAGATCGTTTTAATCCACGAGGAATGAAACCTACTGTTAATGTTCGTCTACTAAAATAATATGACACATTGTATACTAACAAGGAGGCTCCAATCACAAGTTGTGTAACCACAAAAACATTTATTGCAAATAAAGTTTTTTTTTATATTATACTTAAGGATCAAGAAAGTAGAAGGCGAAGGTAGGTTTTAGATTCACCAACGTTGTATCAAATTTTTTAACTCAACCTTGTTTATTGGCCCACATCTACCTACCTATATACTTTTCGTAGTGTTTGCTTAAAGGACAACCAGTGTTTTCTCTCACGCTAAACAAATGAGCTCTTAAGCATCTCTTAACCTTCAAAACCTTAAGTTAAGCACGAATATGATGCAATACTTAATAACGGGCCGCTAAATACATACCAGCTTTTACACTAGCTCAGAGCGTCAGAACTCACATTATCTCGGGTTTAGAGTTACAAGCAATCACTATAAACTTAGTATTAAATGCCTGTGTTACAATAGTTTAAGTATGGACAGTTCGCTCGTAATGTACGGGACATGGCTTGTGAATATAATAAACATGCTACCTAAATGTCACAGCCATGATGCGAGTTTGGCGCGGTTGTGTGTTGAGAGTATTCCTGTTGTTATACTGTGCGTATAACATTAAAGTATGCTGTGGTTTTTTAGACTACGTCCCACTCTAGATATACTTTGTTTCGTAGTTCTGAAAAACATAGCTATCAATTCGTCGTGCTCAGCCCTATATTTCGCGAAAGACTATGTTATATTAGTCCATTATCTTAATGCCGTGTGGTATCCGGCCTACAATTGACCACCCCATTTCCTCCCATGGGTGTCGTAAGAGGCGACTAAGGGAAAACCCAGAAGATGGGCAGCAGCGTCTTCTGTAACTTGACCACCAACACTGCGATCCCCAAGCCGCTTGCCAAGCGTGGGGATTATCCTTTCAGTCAACAGTGGACGTCCTCCGGCTGATGATTATCTTAGTGAGAAGAATAGAAGTATAATTTCTGTATACTAGGTGGAAACCTTACTTTTTATCGAGCGCAACGCTGAAACTGCTATAAAAAACGTATTTAAAAAAAATAACACTTTACCCGACTTTAAAATCTCCAAAAATCTACGGATTTTAGAACTAAAACGAAACACTTTTAAGCTAAGCTTTCTTCACTAAAGTTAGATAGTTCGCTGCACCAATATGAAAACAGCCGTATGTCCTTATGCAAGTCCACATGTCCACTTATCTGTAACGGTCACGAAGCGAGATCGGCGTCGATTGTTACTTTCGCGTTAAACTTTTATTATCGTCGCATTAAACCAACGTTATGCAACCCCAACTCACGACTCTCGTACGTGTTGTGTGGACCCGCCCTTATCTTGATTTTCATTCATGTTTAAGTATAATTATACACGGTATATGGTTTGTTTTTGAGTTATTTTGTTTACGAGCTCGTAATTTTGATATTAATTGGCGAGTGTCGTGGTTATGGCTAAGTTTTTTATCAGGGATCTGCATAAATTGTAAGATGTTACATATTTTCTTTCGATGCGTCATTGAGTGGATTAAAATTGTTAATATAGTGTAGAGGTTGGATCATATAATTATGCCTATGGTAGCCCGAAAAGGTCTTTTTGCATCTCTAGTAGATGTATAAACAGCAATCCTGTAGATTTAAAACAGGCTACTTTCAAGCTTTTTCAGAAATCCATCTATTGTCATGCGCCTTGAACTTACTGGTCAACACGCATTAAACTAACGTGGTTTATACTGGTTCTTACTTTGTTATAAAAGAGGCTGTGCAATGAGACAGTTACAGGCAATAAGATCATGGATTAGACTGTATGTATGTATGTCCAAATTGAGCTATCATGTCGTTCGATAGCGACACGGTAGCTCAGTTTGCAGAGTTGCGCCACGGATCAGCAAAGGTCGCAGTTTCGAAAACCGCTCGTGGCCATTATTTTTCAAATTTCGTCCATCATTGAACTTCTTTTACCAATTTTAAACTTAGCATAGACAACACGCAATGATATGTAATATCATATAGATATCCTTAACTATTCCGAAAAGAGTATTAATTTAGACAACTGTCATCCTACGCAGATAATTCGGGGAAATAGCTGGTAGGTATGGGTTAGTGCTGTTACATGTATTTATGACCTTTTGTAATTGGTATAGCGCTCTATTATACAATTATATTAATTAAGTAACTAGGTTAATTATGTTTAGTTTAATTAATACGCCTGGCTTGTATTGTACCTAGTCTTTATCACGTCTGCACCATATAAATGCTTTTCGAGTAAATCAATCATCAAACATACCATGACGCCAGTATTCCCCGACGGAGTAGGCTGAAGCGTAAAGTACATCCTCATTTTGCCAGTTACCAGGTCCCAATGGGGGCGAGTTCATTCCCAGTAAACGGGCACAATTCCAGACTGAACTGCTTCTTAGAATTGCCTATTTTTGTATTGGGGAATTCCTTATGGACTTCCTCCGTCCTGGGGCGGACGGAAGGGTATGCCGGACTCTTACCGGCTTAAAATCCAGAGTGTCTTCCTAGCTACCTTAGGTCGGGCCACAGGATCTGTGTTCGCAGCACCGCATACCTCGACAGTATTTAGAATTGCCTAATGGAAAAACGCAATAACACTGCCCGACCCTGGATTTAAACCCAGGTCCTCACGCTCGGCAGTTTCTGACGGCTAGACCAACGAACTCCTTTAACTCCACAAAGCCTAATTTGCCATAGTTAAGGAACATAAACGAATAAAACCAAACACTTAAGCCAATCTCAAATTAAAACGAGACATTCACCACATTCGTGCTGGCCAGTAAGACTAATTTAAGTCAGGTTATAAAATATTAATTACTTCGGTAATTACACCGCAGTCTTACGCATAGAGTTGGGAAACAGTCGACATACATCCATACACACAGCCATACATACAACATACATTAATTGCGGTAAAGGGAGCATTACAAAACAGATTGTCTCTCGGCCGGCGCCCGCGCAGTAATTGCAATTGTACCGAGCTTACAAAACTGTCGTCGACACTAACGTGCGAGTGTTTTGTGTTTGTTTGCGTAATATGTTTGTTTATATTGTTTAATTTGTGATGGTTAAGAGAACTCCATTGTTTCATTTTTGTATCTGACTGCATAATATTTTGACTATGTTTTTAAATAGGTTTTTTCATACGTATACATATTGAACATACTTGTTTCTTAATTTTCCATTGTTTCAAATTAAAAAAAAAATAGTTTTTAATTCATAATATTTATGTTTGTAGAAGAGGAAAGAAATAATTGTACAAAAAAATAAGTACTTAGACCATGTGCGATCCTCAGATGTTTGTCCCGATTCCGAAAGTTTGTGTACGTGATATTACATGTTTGTGAAACGCACCCTCGCTACAGGAGAAACACAAAGTGTGTGGAGACATTATAATTTAAAAAAAACAATGGTCCAACTATTAATTCTGTGGTCATCCTTACCTACTTAAAAACTTCCCACAGAAAATCTTCTTAACAGCGTAAACGAGCCTCCACAACCAGTAGCTGCACCCGTCAATATAATCAGAGATTACATCAATAAATGATCCAACAATTACGCGATGCTATCGGCTTCCTACACATACTGGCTGTCATGTGTGCACTGATAACGTTACTCTAATCAGTAACGTCAAGCTAATGAAGCGGTTGCGGCTTGCTCTTAATTAGAATGATATAGAACACAACATCAGGAGATAGCGGACTAGACTTAGATGAAGACGGTTTTTTATAAACTGTAGTTGGTAATTTGGTACGCAATAGATTGTCTCATTTTTGTGAGAAAAATACCGCGGTAAAATTCGGGTACCTATAATAATTAATTCTTTCGTTAGGGGCCCGTAGCTACGTGGCTACCTCACAGCTTAGTCGATCTTCGAGGTTAAGCCGTGCACGCCGCGGTTTCTTGTGATGGGTGACCGTTTTTACATCTCGACAACAACAGTGCTTCGGAAGGCACGTTAAGCCGTTGGTCCTGCGCCTAATCTTAGATTATTATTGTTTGTATTGTGGTATTAGTATTATGTTCGTGCAACAACACATCTCTAACAACACCCCTGGTAGTACAGGCGTGATGTATGAAGACATTACTAATGAATGATCGATGTTTACGATCATTACGACATAAATACTTGGTCTAATGTCTGAGAACGCAGTGCTTGGAGACCTTAGATTACCGAAATGCACATAAATCATCCGCGATTGGATGTTAGTTATTAATTGACAATCAAGACGAATGTTATGGAGTTCGTGGCTGGAGTATAAAAAAGATTACACACCATGTGATTGATTTACTGATATTTCCTTTTTACTCTTATTTTCCCTGGAGATACCTTTTTTCCTTTCGATCCCTTATTTCCCAGTTTTGCTTACTTCAATATTCGGGAATGCCCAACTAATTTCGAATCGAATATATGTACATAGTAAATAATATAGATACGTCATATAGTCTGCGTACGTCGTATAGTCACGAAAGTTATAATAGTAAATTCCCCTTATAGTTGATAGAAGTAATTTTTGAAACAGAAAAACTAGCATCATGACTTTTCATTAACATTGTGTAGAAAAAAAAACACTTTGAAATGTAATTCGAAGCCGATTTTTTTTTATACTGTTCCCAAAACAGTTTTATAAAAATTAAATTATATACATATTTAAATAGGCCTTTGCCCAGCAGTGCGACAATACTGCCTTGTAATAATAATAATTATAGGTACCTACATATTTAGGTAAGAAAGAATCACCATTATTTCACCCATTATTATAACGAATTGTTTGTCAAATCATTTGATTGCAATCTACAAGTTGGTTCAAAATGTTTGACAAATAATTGAATTATATTTGATTTGACAAGTTTGTATCGCAAACCTGTTTGTGATTGACATGGCTGACAATAATTTAACTGAAATACAACATAGTCGTTGTACTCATGTGCTTTGTAATCCAGACAATTGATAATAAAATCCAAATTAACTCCGAAAACATACTGCATGTAATTTGTACGATAACTAAATGGTACATTTAACTACTTCTTCCTTCTATCCATCGCTATGCCTTTTAAACCCACTTCACGACAAGATACTTAAATAACCAAAGCACCACACATTACCATCGCTTAAAGCTCTGCCTACCCAAAAAAGGAAGCAAGCGTGAACTTGTAGATTAACAGGGCCTACCGCTATTACCGATTTAAGGCTAGATACATACGAATGAACTCCTCAGGGCTCCGTATCGCATATTCTTAAATCTCGTTGTATCTCAATCATTTATCTGCAAACTGGATGCATACGAGATGCGTTGCACAGCCAGCTACCGTGTATCCGTGACCTATATCGTGACGTCACGCCTTCCTAGCAGGTGCTCGCAACATTTTTTATTACGTTTTTATGCTAACGGTCTTTATCGCTGCTAAAGTTTGCGGACATCTGGCCTGATACTAGTGATGATACTATGATTTTTAATTGGTTTTGAATCTGGATTGAAGCTCCTATATTTGTGTGTGTAACTTCGACGTAAATATTCTTTATTTTCGAATCTGATTTCATTTCTTATCTTTGATGTCACTTGGAAACTGGTGGTGCATATATTGATCAACTAGGATGGTAGTGAGTTTGAACTACTATTTAGGTATCAATATTCGTAGATGCTATCTTTTCGCGCACGTGGCAAATGACAAAAGGCATTCTTTGATGTTTGCCAACCTTTTAGGTATACATGATGTATAAATTAATATGATAATCCAAATTTATAAGCCGGGTTTGTGCCCTGTTGATGGCAATAGGCTCGCCCCCTATAACATTGGGACCTATTACATAACTGGCAAAATGTGGGTGTACTTTACACCTCTATATACCCGATCGGGGAATACAGGCGTGATGTTATGTTATGTATTAATAAATAATCCATCAGCCCCCTTAACATGAACTTTAAAAGTAGGATATTTTCCGCTGTGAAAGCAGGACCACACTACACTGCACATTGCGGCGTCTCGCTTCCACAACGATAAATGTCCTGCTTCAAGTGTTCATGGTAAGGGCACTGTTCTAAGATACCTTGGTTAAGTATGCAGCAGAAGACAAGTATAAAGTTAAGTTATTGGATAAGTCAAACATTTTGCTTGTAATTGGATATGTTAAGTTTATACGATGGCAATTAAGTTGTTAAGATGTAGCCATTAACATTCATAATAAGTTGAAGTTTGAATACTGTATGTGGAAATAACTGATAGAGTTATAAACAGTAGAAGTTGTCTACTAACATACCTAAGCTATACATTTTTATAATTGAGACGTTATTATTTTAAGGTCTGTCAGAGTTTATCCCGCTTTTGGCCTTTGCCATGGCTTTACAAGCTGTTGAAAAATCTCTCAGGTATGCCGGTTTCCTCACGATTTTTTCCTTCACCTGTATTTTATGTTCAACTTACAGTTAATCAATGGGGACTTTTAATTGACCCTTAATTTTGTACAATGTAAATTTAAGCTGAGTTATGGATGTAAGCCATCCTAAATAAATAAAATAAAATCTGTATTATGCTTACGGCAGGTGGCATAGTTTAAGGGAGGATACCCCGCAGTGGGACGCGGAAGGCTGCGGATGATGATGAGGATTATGCTCAGACAAGAGAAAAGTCAATAGGCTTTCTCTGCTAGTTTTCTACCCACCTTTATTCTCAGAAAAAGTCAAACTATACAACCATTAGGTAGTGCAGGTTCTTTTTCTTCACAGAGTGTAGCCTGTTTCCCAAAGAAGATCTTGGCGAACCCCTTCCGACTCATTCATTTTTTAATTCTTCTTATAAAGGATTTATACAACATAATATAACATCACGCCTGTATTCCCCGAAGAGGTAGGCAATGTTGCACATATGCACACCCACATTTTAACAATTACGTTAAAGGACCCAATGTAGTAGGGGGCGAGCCTACTGCCATCAACCGGGCACAAATCCAGACTCCGTGCTGAGGATTACCTAATGGAAAAACTCAAAAACACTTTGTCCGACCCAGGACGTCGTGCTCAGCAGTCGCGGTTAGCAACTTCTAAACCAACGAGGCAGGTTTTATATAAGCCAAAACAATGGTAATAGACCATTACCCAAAGCGCACAGTCAGGTGCAAGACAAAGCGATCGTCAACCGTCGGCCTATATCCAATGTAGTTCACAGCCGCGCCGCGATTGTGTGGAGGGCGCCACCGCCGACTCGCTAATAAGCATAGCCCGCGCACCCGTCTGGCACACATTCCCTCCATTTATTAGCAATTCTGATATGCGAAAGCGATATTGTGGTCTCATAAGAGGACATAGCACAGAGCGCACCTTTCATTTTATCACACAGATATTATCGGCGATAGCATTTAATAGAATGCTAGGATTACCTACCGATACAACGTTATTGGCCACATAAACTCGCTTGACGTAATAAGCCGTGAGTTTCATATATTTGTCGTACAAATCGACCGTTTTCGCCGGATTATTACGCATATACTCATTTGCATGTAAGATACTTTGCTTTTATTGTACAATTTATAGGGAAATTATCGTTTTACTTATTACAGAGTGTGCTTGAGTAAAGTATGTATGGAAATTTCGTTTCGCTCAGAATGCCTATTATCTTAGAATTGTCGTATGAATGGGACACTGAAGTTATAGTAATGCACTACTGAGTTTATTTCGTATCGCCGCCGGATTGAATTCTAAACGTACGAAGAATTTCTATCAGTCGCTCGAGATAAACCGTTTAAAATGTATAGCGGATAAAGTTATTTGAATGTAGAGTATTATTTCATGTTTACGTAATAGGGTAGGTGCGATGGCTTTGTTACGTCATGCTGTGGATTGTATATTGTTTTGAAACATCTGTGCGTAGTTTGATGACAATTACGACGTGTAGGCGATTTATACTTTATTTTTTAGCCTTTTATTGTATAGGGTCGACAAAGGCTATAGAGGTATTATCTTTTGTGTTGGCAAAAAATTAGCTAAATGAAATTCATAAATTATCATGAAATGTGATTCGCAATTTTATTTCTGAAAGTAGATGGCAAGCATATGATATGAGTTTCTTTAAACGCACCCACGTCATTTAACAAATTACTGAGGACCAGAAACATTATTTATTTAAATCATATATATATTACAATATAAGTACTACAGCATCAGAATATGACACAGAATCTTCTTAAAACTCTTTCAAAAACCTTCAACTTAAACTAATTAAAAACCCAGCTATCACCCAAACAAAGCTTCTCATCGTCATCATCATCATCATCGGCTGGAAGACGTTCATTATTGAACAAAGAACGCCTCAATGAACGACCACTTGCCATTTGCATCCACCAACAACAACATTTGCGTTTTGCCCCCAGAAATGGAATAGAATGAAAAATATATGAGGATGACACATGTAATCGAAACATGATGTCATCCCCATACATTTATCATTCTATTCTAATTCTATTCGTCAAGCGTTTTGCCACTTGTCTAAGGAGTCAGAGCTTCTATTATAACAGAATATGTAGGAACATAAACGCAAACGTTAAAATTAAGTTAGCCAACACACACGAGCCTCCAAATCAATTTAACGCATCCACCACACACTAATTACAATCAACACATCCCGCATTGAAACTTTCTCAACACATCTAAATTCCAACATTAACGACCGCGAGTTGGCAACCCCATCACACGGATATTCATTAAGATTGGAAACGCAAAATGATTAGAACAACCCGTTAAGCGATTGATCAATAAAGAGATATGGACATATGCAGATGTGAACACGCCCTTACCAAATAAGGAAGCGTGGGGTTTGTGCGCACGGATGATCGTTGGACGACTTGCATGTGGAAACTGTACTAATCTTAATAATTTTATTAAGAGAACTCAGAGGACTTATTAGGCTGTTAAATTATCAAAAATTGTTGCCTAGTTAATAAGTGTCTGTGTAAACTCATTGCAGACACTTAAGAAACATCATCATCAAACATTCGGGAAGGGGAAGACCTCGGCGAACATACTTGGACCAGATCGGAGATGTTCTACAAAAGGGTCAAGTGAGGAGTTCCCTTAACCGACGAGCGTGTATGAGGAATGTGATGCGAGTGAATGAGGCGAAAGAAGTATGTCAGGATCGTAGCAAATGTAAATCCGTGGTCTTTGCCTACCCCTCGTGGAAATAGGCGTGACTTTATGTATGTATGTATGTAAGAAACATCAATGCCTACTCTAGTCGCACGGTACTCGTATCTTTGTAGTCAACAATTTCGTTTCAACTTCATATAATCGTGGTGAGCATAATGGCAACTACCAACTATATTTCCTAAATCTTTTTCATTTCATAACTACTTAAAGTTATTTTATTCCAAAAGTAGTAGCAGTGGGAATAGTTCGCATTTTCTAAAAATGAACAGTTACTGAAGGTAACAAAACAAATTTCACGAGAGGGATAAAGCAATCTGACTATAAGAGATGAATGTGACGGTGAAGGGCATACCAGCAGAGGAAGACCGAAGAAGAAATGGCTGAATAAAAGATAATAATAGGAAGAAGACAGTGACTGCTAAGCTGCCTTATAGAAGGGATAAAAAGAAAAAAGATCCGAATGCTCCGCCCATAAGTAGGTGCTTTATACGATTCAGGTCGAGTACACGATCACTAAAATTATCTAAAACCAGTACTTAGGTGAATAAATCGATAACACGCATTTTATCTAACACTAACAAGACCTGACTTCCTGGTCCATTTCCTATATTTTTTATTCCTTACATCGCACTAACTATAGCTAACAATGCAGTCTTCCTGAGATTGTTGATCATTATTGTAATGGCGACAGATAATGAGAGCCGCAATCAAACCACTCAATGATCTGAGACTGCCAAGGATATGCAAAAAGCTAACGAGACTTTTTAAATTGTCTATGTAGGTTTTTGGTCGCACATAGACTAGAATGGTCTCGCGCGTGATTATTACTGGCAGGAATGAAAAAAACATTTTAGATTCCGTTAGGTTTTTATAAAAAAAAGGCCTAAAATTTCTTACTTCGTGTAAGTACGCGTATGCTATAATTAAAATTTTAAATATTGAACTCGCTCCACTGTAGGATTTTTTTCTGTATCGTAGGGTTCGTTTACAAATATATGCGGATAACACAAAAAAGATTTTAAGGCGAGAATTTAACCTGCAACCCGTAGCGAAGAAGTACAATCACTAAGCCACTGCGCCTATTTGATGAATTCACTTCGGTTTTAGAATGAAGGTAGGTCTCTAATGATAAGTAGATAACTCACATTTAGCCTAACATAATATTAAACTATTGCGTCACTCATATCTAATGAGACCATTAGATATGGGTAACGCTGATACTTTTAACTATCGCTATTTGTCATCGTATAATCCAAATCATAACAATGCAGTACATCATTACACTGATAACACACACAACAGTTAAAAAGGAAAAATCTTGATCCTATTATATTAGCCTCCACACAATCATTTATCACGATTACGTTCCGCTGGTGTTGCCATATTATTTTCCGAAGGTGTATTATTTTTATTCCAAAGACAATAATTCACGCATTCAAATCGCACGCCGCCATTTTTTATATCGCGTGTGTTTCGCGCCTTTTTCGGGTGCGGGCGTGTTCCTAATAAAATTAGGCTCGGGAATGCAGAGTTAAGAATCAGTAGAGCTTTTTTTTATGAATCATGTTAATTTAGGCTTCTTTTTTTTATTAAGTTTTTTTATAAAAAACAGTTAAGTAATAAATACTTAACTGTTTTCTTTCTTTAATCGTTTTCATGAACTTAAGGCACATCAACAAACTGATATCTTTCATCAGACACAATTTTCTTGAATAAATATGAATATTATTGCCTAGCTTTCGTCCTGTAAATACTCTCAACGATAAACATTCCAACGTACTTTACAACTACGTATTCATATCTTAAACATGAACACTTCAAACTAACTAAAAATTATACTTAAATTTAGTTAGCTACCAACAACATCACAACCCACTACCGTATTCAACTTCGTACGTCGACAACCCGTAGCTACATACTTCAACACGTCACTATCTAAAGAACAATTTACGCCACCCGTCTGGCCACTGACAAAGAAAAATACCAGTCGTTTGCCTCTAGTCGTTCCGAAGTCTTCGCGAACGCAACCATAAATTGCCGGATTCGTTTCTTGTCTTTGCTTGCTTCGCCCAATGTTGATTTAACATGGTTTTAGTCTTATTGATTCTTTATTACGTAAATACACCCGCATTGTCTATGCGCACGCAAGTTTTGTATGTCTTTTAATTAATTTAAGGGTGTAGGATGGTTAATTGTTTATGGTTTGATTATTACGTGGTATCACGACAATACCTTTGCTTTTGAATAACCGTAACTGATAGGTGATATGTCTATGGTACCTATTGATAAAACATGATTATAGACAGAGGTTTTTGTTACTTAAGTCTCCCTAGAGACTTAAGTAACAAATAAGGGCGAAGGCGCAATTGCGTGGCCTAACTGTTTTTACCTAATTACAACTCACAATGAGGTTGACCAATAATTTTTCACAGTTAAGAAATTAGCAGAATTGTTACATTGCATTCGAATATCTTGTGTCTAGACTAGTCTGACCTTCGTCCTTAAAAACTAAATCTTACACAGCGTAGGATATTTAAGACAATGAAAGTATATATAAGACGTGTTTATACAAAACTATGTATCGATAAACCTATTCCTTCCACATATCACAAACTTCAACTTAGAATAGAAATTCCAACCGCTCGTACACGTTTCTCCTATCAAGTGAACGGCACTATTAACACACAATTAAATATAAATTAATTAATTCCATCATAAATATAATCAGATATAAACCGTAACACCCACTTAATTTTAGCATAAAACTAGGCTATTAATTAAAACCTAGATCGGAACTTAGAGCTAGAATATCCGTGGTTTACAAATGGCAGCACTGGTAGATGCATGCAAATCTATACGATTGGAATATAGATTGGTGTGTTTTAGAATATGTTTTAACTAGCTTATAACTGGTTTGATTTTAATATTAGATTCTGTAAAAGGAAGTCCATGCATACTTATGCAGTCTCACGTCATTGAGAATTTTGTTGATGACGTCATCATCATTTTGGCGTGATCTAACTCCTGATTCTCAATAGCGCAACTTGTGGTCGCTGTACTGCTAAGCCTTAGGTCTTGAGTTCGACACCTGGGTTTCCGATTAGGTAATTTTCATTAGCAACACGGAGTCTGGAGTTGTGCCCGTTTGATGACAATAGCCTCGTCCTCTCTTAATAATAATAATAACAGTCTATAATGTCCCAGTGCAGGTCAAAGGCCTCTTCTCTCGACCGCTCTTACATTACCTTTAACATAACTGACGAAATGTGTACCTATGTGTTATGCACTATTTACCTCTGTGTACCTACAGAAAATATAAGCGTGAGTGTTACTTTTCAGTTTGTAGATACATAAAAATATATTAACTAGTGTAGTGACAATGATATTTTTCTGCTGGATACTAGACAGCTCACGACTGATGGCGACGATTAGTCGGTGCCGGCTTGTAACGAGAACCTCCGCTAATAAAGACGGTACGACGCGATGACGTCACGGACACTGCAAGCTTGTTTAAATATTGTTATTTTTTTTTAAACGTCACCCCACACTAGTAATTTCTCCTGTGTCATGGGTGCGTTTCACAAACATGAAATATCACATACACAAACACCCAGACTCGGGACAATCAAATGTGGATCGCACTATTTTTTGCCCCGTGCAGGAATCGAACCCTTAGCGCAGCAGTCTTATTGCTTAGCCACTACGCCAATCAGGTCGTCATGTTATTTTGAGGTAAAATAATAGATACAATCGCATAGATATATGAAGGTACGGTATAAGCGCATACAAATATGAATAAGAATTCTTATAAGGCATTCGTTTTACTGCAGTGATATCCGTGTGGTTTGACCGTAGCACTGCAAAGTTCAAACTTCGGCACGCACCAAAATCTTTTCGAATTCACGTGCGCACTAATAATTGGATTCCAGTTGCTAAAATCGGTGAAGAAAAAATTGTGAGGAAACCTGAGAGTTTTCAACGGTGTGTAAAGCCGTGGTAGAGACCTACAGGCGGTTTAAACTCTGACACCAGGTTGTTCATCAACCATACGATAAGAAGAAAATGGTTTTAGTTGGAGGCCTGTGGTTAGACCTTGCTAAAAGTCCAGTTAAGCAGATAGGTAGAACTCTATTAGAGAAGAAATTTTTAAGGATATTGTTGGGGCTTCATTATGCCTTGCTAAAAGTAAGGATAAGCAGATACAACACGTACAACTCAACAAAAGAACAACTCGGGAAAACAAAACGAAGGATATTCTATAGGAGCATTTTACCTGCAGCATGTAAGCTGTTAAAATATTGTATTTAGATGGGTATAAATGACCAAACTTATAGTCCGAACTGGGAATATGTTTAATATCCTATCTAGTAGTGATTTTTATGTATCTACCTACAAGAAGGCCTAATAACAAAGATTGTACCAATACGTATGATGATAATTTCCTCACCTTTAAATACATTATACATATTGTAAGATATCGTTTTGGAATTAATTGACACGGTAAATGAATTGAAATTGCCTTTTAATATAAATGATAAAGAACTCCCCACGCTTTAACATTTATTCTAATTTTATGAGCTGACTACACATACAAACACTGGCTGGATATAATTATAAACTACATTTTATTGGCTTCACTTGCATCATAAACTACAGTTTTGTTGGCTGTCTTTCGTAACAATAGATTGAAAGAACTTGAATCGTTTCTAAGAGCTGTAGACTAAACTATTTGAGAAAAGGACGATCTAAAGTTACAAAACGAATTCTAAATTTAGAATAGCAGATTGGATCAACGTCTATCAAGTCCATGAAAGGTCATGTCATTATCATTTTACCAGAAAAATAGGTACATAATAAATCATGTTGATATGTTTCGAATGAATATTGAAAATGTCATACAGCTACAGAGGCATAAATACCCAGCTACCAAAGAAACAAAAGCAAAGCAAACGTCTTTTGCAAATCTCGCGAGAGTTAATGCCGACGCCACCCATATTTCCAATATAACGATGTTCTAGCACAGAACACGGCCGCATTGCACTGCCATTCACATATCCAACTTACTAATTAAGTCAACAACCAAGAAGAAAGCTCTAACTTTGACAATGTTCAACATACGTAACAGTTCAAAAGATAACCAATACTCGATGCACCCCAAAACCTGCACTAGAAGTTTTGATGTTAAATATAGAGATAGGTCAAGTGATATTGGTTGGTGGTAAAAGCAAAGCCGCAAGCATAGATCTATGCTTATTTAGACACGTCCAAATGCGCACAGTAGCGCCACCATATAAAGTAAACAATAGAGCACCAATGACAATCGCGCGATCCCGCGGTGCCCTCATTATGGTCCATGTGTGACTTGACTTGCCTTTTGAAATTATGGATATGAATACGGCGTATTTTCAATAGTGAATGGCCGGTCGTATAATAAATTTTATTTTGCGAAATGGGGATCGGATTGTTAAGTTTTGAATTTATGTTTATCCGTGAATGTCAAATAATGTTTTTGTTGGTGCTTAGATGGTTCTAGTTATCACAGTATGGGAGCTGTCGGTGTAAAGTCGGATTAATTCGTTTGTAGAAATTAAGTCAACCATTAGGTACAACGTGCTAATTTTGTTTCATCAGAATAAGGTTGTAAAGTCAGTATATTCTTTGTAAATTAATATGATTAAGTGCAGTCAATTGTCACCGTACAATCATTACAACAATGTTGGACAACTTAACATTACAAGACATACGAAAAATAAAAATAATATACATATCAGGTCCATTTTAAGACTGTCTGTAAACATAGGCATATACTGGGCATAGGTTTTGCTATTAGAAGCCATGCTTAGCATACGGATTTAGTATAAGGGCATTTTGAGTAAAACATAACAATGCTGCAACTGACCATTATTTATATCCAGTTTTCTTTTTTTTACCTTTTAGCAACTCTTGTACATTACATTTTTTTGCCAGGACCCCAATATGACTCAAATAACGAACCAATACGAACAAAATTGAAGAAAGCTCACAGGCAGTTCTAGTCTTACTATGTTGAAAATTATGTTGATTGATAGATGGCAGCCAGGGTACACTCATGTATTGAGATAATGTGAGTTGGTTTACTATTTTATAAAGTCAATCGTACGATACTGTATGCTTGAATAAGAAATAGCTAGATTTACTTTTAATAAATTAAGCCCATAAATTCCTCTAAAATAAACAAACCATTTTAAACGTACATTGCATCATTATCCTGTGCGAAACTAAAGCGACATTGTACAGTGCTTTCGCTAACAACTTGATAGTGTATCTCATTAAGGGAACGCTCGGCGACGGACGTTTTACGTCATTAAATATGTAAATAGTTGGAATACGGGCGTCCATTCAACTGACATGTCGCGACGTCGACTCTCGTAGACTTAGCGATCTATGGAGGTCGGCTTTGCGTAATTTATTATAGCATTACTTACCCTTTTATTAATTTCCTACAATAGTCGTGTATCTAACAACATTTCTGCGACTAACTAGTAAACTAAATCAACGTAGTACAGGCATTCTTAAATCCGAAGAGAATCAACAAGACGTGATAAGTGAAAGAATTAATAGTAGTTAGAATGCCTAAATCGTTTGTGAAGGAATAAATGCCAACACATAGATACCTATGTAATTTACCAGTACTAATTATACAAACAGTGGTGCTCTTAAAAGACACCCTCCGATGACTGAACTATGAAGTTTTATCCGTTGTTGACATGACGTGTTCATCAATTCTAAGGTAATCCAATGTAGAAACCTTGATCTTATGGACAATTTAGACTGATAGTGGGCTTTTTGCACTCTATATTTTTTACAAAACTTTTATACGATATCGTTAGTTAGTAACAAGCGATAAAAAATTTAAGTAACCCCCGACACGACTAAAATTATAGATAAGAACCATCTCGATCACGTCAGCTTTCAAACACAAAAAACCGCATCATACTCGGACCATTCGTTTAGGAGCTACAATGCCATAGACAGATACACAAACAGACATGTCAAACTTATAACATCCCTCTTTTTGCGTCGGGGGTTAAAAAGACCCTATTCAAAGCCATTTCTACACACCACATCATTCTACATCCCTTTGACTGTAATCGGCAGTACCATTGACGTATGTTAATAGTGGCAATATTATCAGATAAGTTGGGATTACTCTGGTAACGTCACTTATGGCATATGAAGTCATTTGCTTGTAATCCCTCAGATAATTATGAACTACGGTTTGTAAAGTCGATTAACCTGTTTAACAGATTAAGGTAATTTTTGCTGTTAGATGTGTGTTGTGTTTGTAGGTGGTGCAAATTGTTGTGATACTGTTTTTGTGGTGGTTTTAAGTCCGCTAAGAGGGCAAGCGGTTAAAAGCCAAGTGACTAAATAAGTGATACTGGATAGATATTATAAATAATGGAATATCTAGATTAGGGTTGTAACAAACGAACTGCAATTTTACGATGTTACTTTCCAACGCAAACAACGTGCAGAGCCCTTGGAGAACTAAAGAGCGACGACTCTGTTCGTTGACCTCACACTATATAATACTACAATCCTGTTCTTTTCTGAAAATAAGAATGACCTGTAAGACCCCTATTATATTGGGACAATTGGGAAATTATAGCTATTACTGAAATAATATCATCCTCATCATGAATCTATTTTTTCTTACCTTTCGTGTGAGTAATATTACTGAGATAAACGAGCGAGAAGTTTAGTGTTAACACACTTAAATCACACTGAAATCCTCTAAAAAGTATTACAAAATATACAACATTGAGTGGTCCACTGAAGGACACTTTCGATTCGCAGCGGACGTTGTAAATTAAGTGCACACAGCCTGCATTAAGCTGTCTCCTACATCATGCTACGACACTTCTTAATTAGTGCCTCCACTGATGTGTAGATAACCGACCGTTTTTATACTTACGCACGCCTTTATCTACGTTCTAAAGTACTCCATGTTGCGAGTGGATGCGAAAATTGTAGTGAGGATCAACTACCGTTTTAAGGTTTATATTATTAAACTTATAAATAGTGCACAATGTTTAGGTTGTATGGTAAGCCGGACTGTATGACCTTATGTATGTATGTGTTAAGTCAAATAAGAATGCCAAAATTAAAAGAATTCGCAAGCTTAGTGTCATACTGAACAGACACTAGTTGCCCATCGGTATTTGTAGCCAAGAAACTCCATGGTTATTTTTTTAAGGAATGGCACCATTGGTCCCAACAGATTATAGGTAATTAGGCATCCTAAAAAATCCGGGAGTTTTTACGTTTTTAGACGCCTTAAACAATCTAGAGATAAAAATGTCGAATACGCATCGCTCAGAACGATGCTGTAGCTTATATTTAACTATAACATACAAAACTTTATTAGGACCTCACAAAAACTCTTCGGAGGAGATCAAATAGTTTACAGATCTTTCAAAAACCTAAATTTCGAAACTGTCACGCTAATGCACTCATTCAAGGTCTTTTGAAGCTGACTTCTTCGGCTAATATATACGTACCAACACTCAACACTAAGTAACCTTTCTTACAACCTCGTTACTATAGATATAGGGTATGTATATTCGCAGTAGGTACGTCTCTGTCGGTTACCGCACGCAGCCTCCGTCACTTTGCCACGCAAATTGCTTTACTGAACGCTCGCGCCGCCATGACACTGGACAGTTTTAGGGTTCCGTAAGAATTACTTGAAATTCATTTGTTTTCATAGAAATTGTTGTTTTTTTAAGACGCAAAGGAGCTTCATTTGGCCGATTCGATATGACAACATAATTATTTTAACATACTACAAGCGAGGTCGAAGAACTTGATGAAAATAAATTAGGTAAAACAGGTATCAAAGGAAAATTGGTATAGGTATACTTTAACACTTGCCTGCTCAAGGACGATGTGCGAAGCCGTAAACTCCGGTCCCTTGTCTCTTCTGTCAATATGGAAATACTTCAGCTTGATGCGTCTCATCATGCTCCCCACTGCTCTCCTTCTCTTCTTGACTTAATCCTTGTCTCTGATTCAAGAAAAGTAGCCATACATGGGCAATTATCTGCTTCCTTCTCTTACCATGATCTCATCTTTCTCTCGTATAAATTACGCCCTCCCAAACGAAAATCTAAGTTTCTTTTTCTTTGCAGTTTCAAGAACATTGATATGGATCGTTTGAGGCTGGACGCGAGCAATATTGACTGGTCACCTGTTTTTAGTGGTGATGACGTAGACAAAAAAGTTTCTTTCTTTAATAAAGCGATACTTGAGCTATATAACGTGCACGCTCCGTTAAAAAAAGTTAGAATGAAACATCTACCTGCACCATGGCTATCTGACGTAATCAAGCGAGCCATGGCGAGAAGGGATAAGTCTAAACGGCAGTATAAAAAAGACCCTACTGATGAAAACCTTTCTTTATACAAAAAGCTACGTAACCGTTGCAGTCGTATGTGTAGGGATGCAAAAAGGCGCCACATACATAACTCCATTCAAAACTTCAACACATCTCAGGTATGGCAATTCCTGAAGTCACTGGGTATTGGGAAAGCGTCCAGCGAAGGGGCCCTGAATGTGGACCTCAACGCGATAAATCAACACTTTTCCAAAGCACCTGTTATCTTAGATGACACTACCAAATCTTCGACTCTTAACAGTCTCTCTAATCTTCCCTTGCCAACATGTACCTCCTTTATATTTGACCACGTTGCAGAACAAGACATAAAGAAGCTAATCCTATCTATCTCCACAAAGGCGGTGGGAGATGATGGCCTACAACTTCCAATGATCCTTCCCATCCTTGATAACATCGTTCCTGTCTTTACTCATATTATCAACTTCTCCCTTGAAACAAGTTTATTTCCCTCCACTTGGAAAAGGGCCAATGTCTTACCACTGCCAAAAGTTCCAAATCCTACTTCTCTATCCCAGTTCCGTCCAATTTCCATACTGCCTGTCCTATCCAAGGTTCTTGAGAGTGTCGTTCACAATCAACTGTCTCATTACCTTTCCTCTCACAGCCTGCTAAGCCCCTATCAATCTGGGTTTCGTCCTGGCCATAGTACTGTAACGGCATTAGTTAAAATAACTGACGACATCCGGCTGGCCATGGAAAACAAGCTTCTCACAGTTCTGGTACTCTTAGATTTTAGCAGTGCTTTTAATTCAGTTGATTTTGACATACTCTTAGGGATCTTATCCTCTCTTAATGTCTCTCCTTCTGCAATGGCTTGGTTTAGCTCTTACCTTCGGGGTCGCTCGCAGTCAGTTCGTTCCGATGAGGCCTTCTCTGATTGGTGTGATCTTGCTGCGGGTGTTCCCCAGGGTGGCGTCCTTTCTCCTCTTCTTTTCTCCATTTTTATTAATGCTATCACTAAAGTCTTAACTTCTCATTATCATCTTTATGCAGACGACTTGCAGCTTTACCGACACTTTAAAATTGAAGATCTTCCATCTGCCATTACTGCCATCAATAGTGACCTTGGAAGGATTGGTCAGTGGGCTAAGTCTTTTGGTCTACTGGTCAATCCATCCAAGTCTCAAGCCCTTGTCATTGGTGGTAGGTATTTCTACAATCTTTTGGATCACCAGTCTCTTCCACCAGTGTTCTATAATTCTGTTCCGCTAGTCTACTCGCTTAGTGCCAAAAATCTAGGCGTCTACATGGACTGCCACTTGTCGTGGATTACACATGTTTCTGAAGTAAGCAGGAGGGTGTATTGCTCATTCCAGTCTCTTAAACGTCTCCAAAAGTTCCTGCCTCTTCAAACTAAAATAACCCTTGCCCAATCTCTTCTTTTGCCTCTTATAGATTACGCCGATGTTTGTTTCCTCGATGCTACGGAGGAACTTCTTAATAAGCTCGAACGTCTGCAGAATTTGTGTATCCGCTTTATTTTTGGTCTTCGAAAGTACGACCATGTGTCGGATTTCCGGACCAGACTGAAGTGGCTACCGATTCGGCAACGTCGAGACTTTCACATTCTTTCTCTTTTGTACTCTGTTCTTTATAATCCTAATTCTCCGGCCTATCTTCGTGAACGTTTCGAATACCTTATCCCCAGAGGTAAACCGTGTCGCACTGCTTCCTCTCTTCTCCTACGTACTCCTTATCATTCCTCTAGTCGCTATGATGAATCTTTCACTATTCGCGCAGTACGCCTTTGGAACTCGCTTCCTCACTCCTTGCGTGATAGTCCCTCGCTAGATGTATTCAGGAGAAGAATTAAAGAGCATTTCCTTTCAGTCTGAGTTATAAGTATGTATGTGTATAATATGTATTCTATTCTAGTTTATTTTTATAGTATATAAATATTAGATATATGTATATTAGTAAGTATGTCTATTTTATATGACAAGTACCTTTAATTTAGTAATAATTAATTTTGTATTTCGGTTGTACACTTTTCTACCCTCTAAGCCTAAATCTCTCAATTACTCAAAGGTTTGCTGTAAGAGAACTCAATTCTGAGTTAAGCTCGCCTCTGTACATCAAATGTCATAATGTTATTATGTTATCATGTTTTTTTGTGTACAATAAAGAATTAAGAATTAAGGTATAACTATCATGTTCTCCTGATCGGATTTTGGTCACAACGGCCTGTTTCAGCTGAGACTAGCCATTACGCAGGAGATATTATAGTGCCCAAGTATGTGCGCAAACACAGGTACATTTCCCATTCCCTCACTCATATAGTCCGATGGGACGGTAGACCGTCACGACCGGAGAGAGATCAGGCGCAGGACCAACGGCTGAACATGCCTTCCGAAGCACGGAGGGGTCTCGACATGTGAAAACGTATCTACAAGCCTCATCAGTAGTAATTATCATAAGACGCGGAACCCAGCCACTCTTACGATACACAAGCATCACATTTTTTTCCATTCGCCGCTAAAATTAGCCGACGGATTGTTATTGGTTAAATTATTCAGAAGGCGTTCGATGCCTTTAAGTGAATTTCGCTATCGGACCACCACAGTTTTTCTATTCCACACAGCGAGCATACAGTTTCTAGTAGCATAATGGAGAAGCTAGATGTAACTCGTATATAACAAAAGGGATCTTAACCAGTTAACATACCAATTCTTCTTCTTATCGTATGGTTGTTGAACAACGTGATGTCACAGTTTAAACCGCCTGTAGGCCTCTGACATAGCTTTACACACCGTTGAAAAATCTCTCAGGTGTGCCGGGGATCGAAAAATAAAACTGTGATCAAAAGTGGGATTCAATGGAAAAGTAACTTATTCAGTAGGTACCAGTAATATTAGTACCAGTAGCAATACCAGGACCAGTAGTATCTTATATTTTAGGTTCCTTTCTGCACTTACTTGTTGTTCTTTGCATCGCTATATCTTTATTCGCCTGTACACCACTATGTCTAAGAAAAGGTTTTGGCATTATAAAAATACTTTATATAGGCATAGACACAAATAAATTCCAGACCCCTTGGACAAGTGCCAAAGCGCTTGACGAATAGAAATGGAATAGAATGAAAAATGTATGGGACTGACACATGTCAACGATAACCTAGTCGAAACATGATGTCATCCCCATACATTTATCATTCTATTCCATTTACAAAATCAATCATGCACACAAATTGTCATACTCTCACATAATCATACACACAAACACCCTCTCTTATACACACACACACACAAATACACACACACACTACATACACAAACAACACACACGCCACACATACACACACCAATAAGAATGTTTAGTACCATTAGTTTGTTTAGTTTATTTACTGAACGCTCACTTACGTTAATGTTTAAAAAAAAATGTGTTTTGCCTTAATATTCAATTCTTTGATATTTAATCTGTAATTTTTAATTTTGAAGGCGCTGGTACCTGTGATACAATGATATACTCATTAGTACAGGTACCACCGTTCCCCCTTTTCCTGTTATGTTCTCTTTTTTCTTTTTAATTCTATTAGTGTGAAACTAATGTTTTTTCTGAAAATAAACTTTTATTATTATTTTTAATTTTTTTAATTTTTTTTGCGACTTGTCCAAGGGGGCAGTACTCTTTACGCTACGATAGTAGAGTATATTCTCATAAGAGTAACTAAGAGAACTTACTTTTTTTACTCAAAAGAGCAGTGATTGCTACAAAGATGTAACTAAAAATGTCTTAAAACTGTATTCAAGTTAACACGTTTTGCAATAAAATTGTCTGTTGAGGTCATACAGCAGTCATGCTACATCGTCTCGACGTTACACAACAATGATAAATTAGTTTGTCTGTCTGTCTGAAGGTTTTTTAATATTTTTTAAACGTAATCACTGACATTATGATTTATTTTACAAAGTAAGCTTGCGGTTAGGTCTCATGAATTGAGAACGTTGACAAAATTTTTAGCAACCTTTTTTTGTCATTTTTTATTCCTTTAAATAAATTGCCAGTAATCATTCGTATTGCGTGCAAATATTCCGATATAACGGTGACGCAGTGGAAATATCTAGATGCAATTCATCTTTCAATTTAGAAATCGATCGGTTTTACAATGTGCGGTGAAATAAGAATGCCTCGTCAGTGATAAATATTATTGCAATACAATTAGAAATAAAAATAAAATTATTTGTATTTATTAAACTTCCTCAATGCTCTTGTAAGGATTGATAGCCGAGTGATATGACTGACGTTGGACTGCCAAATCAAAGATCGCAAGTTCAAACCCCGGCACGCACCAATGTGTTTTCGAATGCATATAATTTGAGACTATAATTTGAATTAATGAATATATCTTTCAACTATTTAACATTATGCATCTTAACTTGTTAATTTAAGTAAATCGATTGCTAACCGTACCTACATTATACACTATTGATGCACTCTTCCCATAGACTTATACATACAAACATTTAGATATACAATACAACAAAGCGTTTAACTTTAGCTTTTTTGCATAAAAAGCCTTTCCTCTGGGATAATATTTTTTTTTTACTATCTATTCTGTCTTTTCTAATCAGGACATTTAAAATACAAACAAATACAGATTTCAGACCTCCTAACATTATAAACAGCTGTTAATGTAAATTATGGCACCGACTATGATTTATTGCCTCTACTTTCACTGCACTACGTACAAACGGACAGTTTGAGGTGAGACACGTGTTTGTTCGACTGCTGGGGACACCCCATTAACATACCCACTCGGTTAGGTATTGTTGTAATGCACAATAATATCGATAATCTGCTGGTTATGCAAGGTTAATAGGAAACGGTATTAATATATGATTTACTAGCTTCGCCCCGCGGTGTTACTCGTTACATTTTTTCGGGATGAAAAGTGTGTTAATCTAGAGTGTCGGCTACCTCCATACCAAATTTTAGCAAAATCGGTCCAGCCGTTTGAGAGTGAAGAGGTAACAAACATACAAACAGATTTACAAAATTTCGCTTTTATAATATAAGTGTGAAACTGCCTATTTTGGTTGAGGAGGTGAATCTCAGACTAGCTGACTACGCCAGGACAAGACTGGACGAAAATCAAACAAAAAATGTAGCATTTTCTTTCAGGCACTTTTAGACGATTACCTACTATTTACGCCATATTTTTACACCAACTATCGACTTTGGAATCCTACTCAGTTAATAAGTAGGTAAATATGAGTTTAATATATTAATATATATAAAAAATCCACCTGAATAGGCATCATAGCAGAGAATCCCATAACTAATTCTCACCCTAAATCAGCAATCAAATATCAACCTAACCACAAGAACATTAAAATTCAAATCAGAATATCACCGTCCAGTTTAAAACAGTTGCAAAATATTAAATCGCTGATTTTCACAGTTAGAATCGATTGAAAAACAGTATAGTTTTCGGTCACGTACCCAAATGTTGACAATACCCACGTTTTGTTTTACAGTTTCTGAAACAAATAGATATTCAATTACTTGACGTAACAGCCCCCTTACCATGAACTCTTAAAGCAGGACAGTTTACCATGTGGAAGCGAGACGCCGCTACGTGCTGTGTAATGCAGCGTCTCGCTTCCACATGGTAAACTGTCCTGCTTTAAGAGTTCATGGTAAGGAGGCAGTACGTGTATTACAAATATTTGATACTTAATCAAAATCGAATTTCGGTCTCGGCGACCTATCTCAGTTGAGACGAGCCAACTATGCAGGAGATATAGAGCACAGGTATGCACGCAGACACAGGTGCACTCCCTATACCCTCACTCTCATAGTCCAATGAGAAGGCAGACCGACACAGAGAGAGATCAGGTACAGGACCAATGGCTTAATGTACCATCCGAAGCATGAAGGGATCTCGACATGTGAAAAGGGTCACCCATCACAAGACTGACTGCTGCGAGCACAGCTTAACCTCTCAGATAGGTCGATCTGCGCGGTAGCTACTTAGCTACGAGCTATACGTATCGTAGGTAAATATATCACTAACCCGCAAATATTTCTGAAATTGGCAGTTTAATCTGTTAGAATGTGCTTGAAGACTGTTTTTTGTTTAATAGTTGCACACATCTATATAAATTAAATACTATTTAAATTACTATACTTACAAAATACTTAACCAAAACCTATATTCGCTCGCAATGAGCCAAAAAATCTAAATCGCTGTATCTATGTATGCATAGATTTCATTTTTTGACACTAAAATCTAACTAACCTCTGCTTGGAACAACAGGTTAGACTTAGTTTTGTAATGCCAATTAAATTAAGCTAAAGTTATTAAGATGTTAAATCAAGTCTCAAGCTTCGGAAGCAATTAGTGAAATTCGTTGTATCATTAACTAGACGCCTAACATTTCTAATTGAATTCTAATAACCACGTAACACGAGCATTTTATTTGATACGTTTTAGTATTACATATTTGGAGATTTTTTCCTTAATTTAGTAGATAGGTACTTATTTCTAACTGACTTCGAAAAATGCCGTTAAGTATGTATTCGGGGCCTTTCGTTTTTTTATACTCACATAAAAGCCTTACATACTAGCACGAATTTAGTCCTCTAAGCGGTAGACAGGGACTCCTTTACCGGTAGTCTGTCCTGTATAGTATACTCCTATAGGTACTCTTCTCTGTCTCTTGCATCTTGTCAATATTGGTCTCATACCAGATTTATTGGCTTCCACGTCTTGCTTTACACTTACCTTCAATCCGTTAAAACACCGAAAATACGACTAACATCATACATAAACTATACACGCGTTTCAACCTAATTCTACAGCCATTTAAAACTGTAAAACATGGAACTCCTTAAACCTATCACTGGCGGCCATCTTAGCTGATGTTCTAGCTAACCCTCGCGTGCTGTGCGTCGTAAACCTCAGGCGCGCATTACCGAAATACGTATCAGCACGTATCGTATGCGTGTGGACCATAAATTATACTAGTTAATACGAAAACCCTTCCACTGGCGTTATTCGGCTGTAATTAATAACGAAACCATACGATACCATCTCTTAGTTAAGTCTTCGGTCGGACACGCACACCGATTTTTTGGGTTGTACGGATTAGGATACAATAAACACCTTCGTTATGTTTGATATGGCACTTCTACTAAATATAGTCATGCAGTAGTCACAAACGCAATCATTGCTGTTTTAGATCCTATCCTATCGCTGATACTACAAAAAAAACATTACATCACGCCAATATTTCCCGAGCAAGCCTATTGCAATCAACCGGGCACAAATCCGTGCTGCTTCTGAGGATTACCTTATGGAAAAACCTAGTAACACTTTGCCCAACCCAGGATTCGAACCCAGGACCTCATGTTTAGCAGTCGCGCGTAGCGACCACTACACCAACGAGGCAGGCTCTGATACTGCATGTCAAGAAAACTGTTACCTTTAGAAATAAGTTTATTGCCATTTATTAGGCCTATTTTAAACCCCATACGTACTAAAGAGAATTTTATAACAGATTAACCAATATCATTATTAGTCTGAAATCGAAAATCTCATCGGAGAACCGGCGTTCTTCAACTATTTGACCCAATAAAGTAGACAAGTACGAAATAGATCCTAAATTATAAACTGCCAGATATAGCACCATGCATAAAGATGATAATATTTGGGTAGAGTTATTTATTTGTTTATTCATGTACAATGGCGGTGTGGGTGTAGACCTGAAGAATAAAACATATTTGTCATTAAGTAAGTCCGCATCTAAGATGCAAAGGATAATTTATTCATGTAGGCGTACCCAGTAAACCAAGTCTCCTACTATGTACAGTATTCAGTATCCAGACTAAGTTAATAGGTTACAGTGAACAGTGGCCGGCGTGTTCACACGTCCTGAAATTAAAGATTAATCGCGCCGATAACAGACGCGTTTCGTTCTAAAACACAGTTGACAAAACGCCATCTATGAAGTTTTCAACTTCGTGTTTATTTTGTTCGCGATTGTACTTTACAACTTTATTTTTTTATCTTTGTGGGTAATCGGGGGTTATAAATTGATATTTTTATAATTGAATGTATGTTGTAGAAGACATTTTTATATATAGGCATATTAAAATTTCTTCTGTCCATTATAATAAAAATCTACTCTACATACATCTACTCGTCTAAAGGCCTGTGATTATGTATATAACTCCCAAACAAATGATGGGAAAAGACATCTTTGACTGATTACAAATTGTATAGTACAGACCCCCTAGACAAGTGGCAAAACGCTTGACGAATAGAAATAGAATAGAATGGAAAATGTATGGGTTTGACATATGTCATCGGTAACATAGTCGAGATATTATGTCATCCCCATACATTTATCATTCTATTCTATTTCTATTCGTCAAGCGTTAATCAATAATGATGATCACTGACAGAAATGTACAATAAATTCGACACGTAGTATTAAAAATTACCAGTAAATGTGCAGTATAACATAATTTCGATAGTCGTGTGCATAATATCTAACATTATAGCCAAAAAAACAATTGAAACATTCACACAAAGAATACAACAAGCTATAACCCATCCATTTTTTCCACATTTCTATAAAAAATAAGGTAATAAAAAAGGCCAGGCTTCGATCAATCGGTCCGATCCTCATGTCTTCGATATTTGCGGTTTCAATATACTTAGTGATTGGTATCAAAGTGGCAGAGTTTCACACGTACTCCGATGTCCGTAGAGTAACAAGTAAATGAAGTAATCACACGACAGTGTCGATTCCTACTCATGATACAAAGCATCCAACATAGATAATACCTGTAAAGTGGCAATTGCACCAGATTGCAAATCATGTAGTAAACGGAACCCTAAATTCAGTTTCTGTCATCCTTGTAATAATAATGAATAGTGACAAAGATCCGTATTAACTGTTGCCTTTTAACAATGCATTTCCTTGCTCTCGCTTTTTATCAATTAAATATCTTTCTTCGTACTTTACATTCAACTTAGGCGCGTAATTACGATATTAGTACAGAAATCAGATATTGATGTTGTCATTCTCAGGTGATCACTCCATGCGCTTACTATTCTTTGGCGATATGAGACCGCAGCTGATATTATTGTTTCTTTGAAATTTTACTTAGAACTGCTTCTGTTTGGTTCGATTGTTCTTTTTTATGGTTTATTAGTGGTGTGGCAGGTTTTTTGCGGCGGCCAGGCCTTGTGTTTGTTACTTTAGTGTTTGCTTTGAGGAAACTATCTGGTTGATAATGTAATATAATAAATATTTCAATTGGTATTACTCTACCTTATTTATAGTAAGAACTAAAAAAACTATGGTGAGTCTAATCAAAGCAGACGATACAACAGTACATGCGGATTGAGATGGAAAGACAATCAAACAAGTATTCACTGGCCTAATATGTTAATATATTTATACTGTAATTTTCTTAAATATTACTAACATAAGGTAAAGTACGTGTGCACGTGAAAGCGTTTAGACTGAATTATTTTCTAACTAAGGTACTGCCCAATACATTGTTCATATGATTAAGTAGCATTATGAAACGATGTGTAATGAGATCTGAATTATACCTATAGCTATCCACAGTTATCACTCGGAACAACTAGAACACAACGCAACAGTGCAGTGTGCAAAGTAAACTAAAACTATGATGTACGAAACTAACATTTAAATCATAATTCACGACGCGCGACGTCCAAACAGACGGACGCACAAACAGGCGTATTCCCGTACGACCGCAAATTTCCTGCAGCTTCCGATATGATTGCAGGAATCACGCTCCGATCCCCACACCTGCTTATTGTGGCTTTTGAAGAAATTTCTTTATGTGTTCACTATTCTGTGTACACTTGTAGGGTTGGCACACAATTATACACATAATATTGGGGTATATAACTGTTATTTTTAACTTATATTTTACACTAATTTTGTGGCCTATAAAATAACCATTACATGCATACTATTTTGACTATATGGCTGTGTTTTCAAGACTCGTAAAGAGGTTTTAAAAGAGTACGGATAAATAATGAAATTCTCGTATTTTCCCGGGAAAATAAAAACTTATAAGTGTGGTTAAAGGTAACTTAAGCTCAAGACATGAGGCTTTTTTATGAACTGCGACATATGTGTGTAAACTTCTAATGAAGAAGAAATACCTTGGCCTACCCCTGCTAAGGTTACAGGGGTCATTGAACATTTCGACGAAAGATCATCAAGATATTACGCCTGTGTTTTCCAAAGAGGTAGCTAGAGGTATATTATGGGTAAGAATAATATACCCACTAATACACATTGTCGTTCATTGTGGCGTTCTAAGGGGGAGGCCTTTGTCCGGCAGTGGACGTCTTCCGGCTGATGATGATGATGATAATGAACATGTAATAACGGCGAATCTACTACTAATAACCGGGCACAAATCAGAGCTTCATACTGAGAAAAACATAACGGAAAACCCAACAACACTTTGTACCTTAGTTTGAAGTACAAGATAATTAAACTATGTGTCAATAGATTCCCGGGACGACTGAGGCATCTGATGTGACTGGCCTAAAACAACAGCCAGGGTATCGGCCGATTGGCCACACTTAACATAAACCAGCGGCCATTTTTTGTCCACACTGTGTCATTCCGTGGAAAATTACCGTTTTCTAACGCAGACAAAGCTTTTTATGTCTTGGGCTTGTTGGTATTTAATTAATGGGATAGATGTGAACTTGTTCCGGGGATTAAAATATAAAATAATTAAGAGTGCGGCGCTTAATAGGTAGTAGACATTAAAAAAAAATACCTACCCAGACATGTCTTTGTCTCCAACTGGCGTAATTTCATAAAAAGGACTGGTCTAGTCTATATATTATCTAAGCGATTCATACCATTACATATTTACGTAATGAAACGACAACTTCACTATAACACGTATATTCTTGGACTAACAGACCGGTACAGAGCGTTGGCTCACTACATCTAAATGTACCCAATATTACTAACTTATATCTAGATACCAACTATTTACATACATCACACTTACTTTTAAACTATCGCGTTGCATTCCGTAGCCGTGATCACACGTGACACGTCACCACGACCGATATATGTATAATATGCAATTCGGTCGAAACGTCAAGCCAAAATTAAAAACTTGTGTTTCGCGTTAATTCCGTGTTGTAGTTTAATTATCATTACATATTCATTAAGTAACCATCAGTATACCTGTAGGTATAGGCATTAGTAAATGCCAAATAAAAGTCTGTTAAGCTGACAATGCAATAAGAATACTTAAAAAAAATTAAAACTAAAGAAAGAAAAAAGTAACTAACTCGAAAGACGAAGGAAACCGCGTGTACGGCTTTTTAAATACCTAATTTATTTTAATCTATGTCTAGACCACGTGAAAGGATTTAAATGTCTAACGGGATCCAAAATGAGTTTACGAAATTGTCTAAATCTTATTCTAAAAAAACTTCATGCGTTTCGGTGACTTACTGGTCGCCTTCTAAAACTATAGTTTTTGTTCCATTTTCGAAATGCAAATTGTATTTTTTATTGATCTATTCATTTTGTGTCGAAACTTTTTATTTTAGACTTCTTATTTTTTTTCTTAGTTGTCAGTAATTATTGGCGTCTTCGGCGTTTTCTTGCGTTTTACCTTATATGCTACAACGGTAAGTAATATTTATGTTTCATTTATAGCATTGTCGTGAAATACTATTAATTTCAAACAATCATAGCTTGGATTGTGGAGGTTAGATGAGCAACAGCAGTTGCATGCGGATGACCAGCTCCATCGAGTAAAACTGGATCGTGTATAACAGCTGGGAAACGCTTGATGATGGACTTTAGCTTTACACTTTATAAACGAATAAGATGCAGATACATAGCATATTTAAAAAGAAGAGTATATCTTTCGGTAATTTTTTCATTATTCATTCAGCGTAGTCATGATACCTACTGTAAGGCCACTCTTCAATCTTCACACCTCACTTTTAAGCCACTGAACCAAGTTAAAACGCGATACTCCTAAAAATCTCTAACAAGGTCTACAAGAAGGTTCGTGTTCAGCAATTATCATTTACGGAACAAAACTTCGAAATTCAAAACTAACCCTTACCAAGCACCTTCAAAAAAAGAACAAAAAGAAAACTAAAAAATAAAAACATTCCATATTCAAATCCCGCAGTAGCGTCGCGTCGTAACTGGCAGAAAGCATGTTTCCGCCTGCGCCGGTATTTGTACAAATTTTTACATTTGCAGAATGCGGCCAACCATGTGGACTTTTATTACACTTTGTTACGAGCTAGTTCTTAGGTTTAAAGGCGTAACGTGTATTTAAATTGTAGGTGGGGCTTAACGTTTGTGTTTAGTGAGGATAAATAGAGTAGGAATGGGGAGAATGTTGCTTTATTTATTTATTTATATAATCAGCACTTACAACTATTATTACAGGTATTACAACCCAATGCAATAGTGAAGTAGGCCTATTTATTATCTGTATATTTAAGGTTGCTTGTAAAAAAAGTGATCATTTAGTCATCATTTTTAATAAATAGCCGCAAAGTTTTAAAGACAGGGCAATAGAATCTTCTTTTCTCTTAATCACGACAAATTGATGTAGATACTAATCTGTCGGTCTATGTATTTTGATACGACAATTATCCCAAAATAGTTAGACCGTAAACTGTTATCAAAGAAAATATTTTCTGAAATCAGAGAGGATCCCTGATCAATAAACTCTTCTAACAACAATGGTTTATTATAGACAAAATGTCCAGTAATTAAGCAATTTAGACAAAAAACCTCCTCTTTGTAACTTTAATGGGTAAAAAACGTTAACCTCCCCGTTTAAATAAAGGACTATTACACGCTTTTGTATGCGACCATCGTATGTTGTCACTGAATTTCAAAACAGTCTTTATTGAGACCGATACGCTTCGTCTAACACTTAATAAACAACTAAAGATGATTCTTATCCCAATGCACTAGAGTTCAATTAAGCTTGTGTAAAAAACAATTCTTGTCGATAGTTTTTTAATTAATTGCCCGCTTTTTGCTATGGCCAGCAATCTATGTTTTCATAGAAACCGTAACAAGGTTAATGACATAAACTATGAATGTTCGAGACTTGAAAACGGTTATTTCATAGAGTGGCTTTCAGAGAAAACAGGGCCTACAAGTAAACAGTTTAAGAGCTTAGTAAATTAAATTAAAATTTTCACATAAAGGAAAATGTAAGTAGGTACCTAACTACCTATCCATACTCACAAGTAGGATACCTCTACACCAAAACAAACATACATCAACAGCCCTACGGCTTCAAAGAGATCCTAATACAAAAAATAAACCTCCCGAAATCCCTTAATACGGAAAAGGGGCCTACATACGAAGGTGTAATAAAGGTACCTACACGCGGACGCCTCAAGAATTAAAAAAAAAGAAAAACTCGAGGGCGCACAAAGTCTACAATGTCAAAAAAGTCTCCGTCAACAAACAAAGTAAAAAAAAAAACTCCATATTCTTAATTTAACTTGAGTCACTCTTACATCCCTACTTGAAGTAACAATTAATACAAGACCTCCCCATCCCCCTTCGTTTTTTCAAAATATAGAAGTCGGAGGTGAGTTTAAGGGGAATCATAAATGTCAAGTTATGTTGGACGCGTGACACGAATAGGGAGGGAAAAGTAAGCAAGCTCCCCATTTCTTAAGGCAATACAGAGTGTTATATGTGTGTGATACTTAGACGATTCTGTTTGGGGCTCACCTTAACACGCCGTTTGCGGTAACTTATTCGAAGAAGGAAAACCTGGCCTATTTATTATCTGTATATTTCTACCCCAGTTTTGAAGTAAGCGGTTCACAAGTGAATAAGATGAGGAAATTATACCTTTATGCGTGAATATGAGCTGGTATTATAACGCTGTTCAATCAATCATGTAATTGAGTCACGCATCCAGTACTTTTACGAGAAGAAAACTGATCGACAAGTCTATCATTTTAAAAATAGTAGGTACCTAAATGGCTCAATTTACTCACAATAATATCTACAAAACTATTGTACCTACTACATTATTCAATCTGCACCGCTATACAAAATACATGTAGTTTCTTATAAGTTTTTATTAATCTTTTTTTCTATTGTTTAGTCTTTATATAATTAAGTGTTATCACATCTGGGTGCAAGTAGAGAGTGTCCACAAGCAAATGATACCTTAGTACGTCCGGCGCACCCTGGTCTGTCAACCTCGCTACCATCCTTGTTCACTAACTAATCTCTACACCACTGCGTGAACTGTTTAACATACCGATACTAAGAAATTGCTGAAAATTCTTGTTCGTTAAGAGAGCTTAAGCAGGTGAAATAGCACAACTGACAAACGGTCAGCCCTCTTACCATGAACTCTTAAAACAGGACAGTTCACGTTGTGGAAGCGAGACGCCGCTATGTGCTGTGTAATGCGCTGTCTCGCTTCCACAACATAAACTGTCCTGAATTAAGAGTTCATGGTAACGGGGCTGTAATTCCATAATAACGAGATAAATATTATTTTAGATAAGATACATCTAATCATCTCTACTACTACTAGTACACATAATTCTCGCTATTCTCAAACCTTTATCTTTAAAGCAATAACAGTTGATAAAAAATCTAATTAAGAAGCACGAAAAATTCGCTTTGGTATACCCCGATCAATACCCAAAAAACTCCCTAATCTCCGTCCCTTATCAACTTGTCACAAACTTAAGTAACCCTCCCTCACACATGCACACACGCACACAAGCACACATACACACTACTCATTATAAGGGTAACTAATCACTGAGCTGTGGAGAGAAAAAAATTGGAATTTTTTTATTCATTAACCACCCTCTCTTCTTAGGCTGATGTCCCTGAGGGATAGAGGAATATGTGGAGTCGAAGATAAAATCAAACTAAACTGTTATATTTTTTTGGTCTGTATAATGTTATACAATCCTTTGATTGTATAACATTATACAGACCAGTATTGAAAAACTGGGATATAATTAGGTTCCTGGAATAGAACAGCAAATGTAGTTGCGTACAATAGAAATATCCATTATGAAAACACACACTCAAAGCCATATTCTGAATCACGTACTTTAAAATTTATACGCTTATAAGTTTTAAAATTTATTTACACAAATCATCATTAACACATACATACACTGAGAAACATAACATATAGAACCATTACGATTTCACTCTATGCATACTTTGGTATAACACTCTTTACGCAGTTCTAAATCCCAACAGAATTATCCTTCTTTAATCTTGCCGAAAATATTATTAAGACCAACTTCTCCACTACCGGCGCTGTGCCACCTCTGCATACGGCGCACACTCGCCAGCGTACTAAAGCATGAATTTGCATATTTGCTCGCTCACTAAGTGCAATAGCTTGTTTGTACGCACTTCATACATTCTTCCATCTAACATTCGACAATTCATTAATTAATACCGTTTTTCAATTTGTTCGGAGTAAACAAATATTTTGTTTAAGACGTTCGGTACAGTCGACGACAGCCTTGCTTTCTTGGTTTGTTTTTAGAGCCAAGGTAAAGGAGGAGTGATTGGCTTTTTTTTATTACTTCTATTCACAATTTTTTAATAATTATTTATATAATAAGGGCTACATATATGAAAGGCCATAACATAATTCAGCATAATATGCTATCCCGTATACGTAGGTAACGTAGAAGCGAGTGATAATTGTAAATGTAATTATATATCAATGTAAAGTTAAATAACATTATGTAACTAGATAAGTGTTTTGTACAAATCTATGGAAATAAATTATTGTATTATTATTATTATTATTTCAATATCATTGTAAATACTAGAGATGTATATTTTACATAATATCAGAAACTAGCATCAGTAGAAGTCAGTAGGGTATGTTGACCGGTGAATGAAGCATTTTTTGTACTTACAGAATATTTGGATGAAGTTATGTTAGTATGATGGTTAGCATCAATGTATCAGACACATATTTATTACACTTAGATTCTTGGACTTATTAGTAGGTATATTTATTATAAAAATATGCAAGGTTCACTTAATCGATAAAAAAAATGATTACCTGAAATTTGCGATAAACTTTAATAAACGCAAGACGCGCATCATTTAGGAGAAGATGAAAATCAAAGAAAAAATATCTCGCCATATAAAGGCCGTTATAGGACGCCCGTCAAACAAACGCTTTTCTTAAGCAAAGCAGCGCCTAATTTCAATATCCGAACGGAACGTGGACCGTTCGGAAACTCTCCTCGGGGAATAAATTACTCCGTCTATTCAATATTTCATCAGGCCGAGAGGCCGACTCTGAATATTCAAAACTAGAGGAGACACGTAAAAGCACGCGCAAGCCATTTTTCGCGCCTATCATCTCGGTAACAAAACGCACTCGTAATTACCCCCTCCCCGCGACTTGCCCCCTTCCCGCGGATCTCCACCTCACCCCCGCGCCGGGGAGAGGGGGCCGCCCAGTGACAATTATTGATCAAAAATTCTCTCTCTTCTTTCGCAAAAGAAAACTTGGACGGGTTATGTGTGAACCGGTATAGTTTGATATTTGTAATTAGATATTTTAATTATTATTTTTAAGTTTTGAAAGTGATCTTACTTCGTTGCCGTGTCTTTACATACACGTTATGAGTAGTAGATTATTTTAGTACCAACCATATGAAAAAATCTCAGAAAGACTACCGTATGCATAGCAAATTGAGACACTTACAATTGCATGTTTGTACATAAGTTTGTTTTGTGTCTGTAACTATAAATTACAACATGCAAAAATGTATAAGATACACATTGCCATTTAAACCTACTTCAAAAGTTTCATGGTTATTTAAATAAAAATTCTTCGTAAGTTTATAAAACAATACTCAAAATAACACACTGTAAGAAGTCATAAGACAAACAATTCCAATTCAGCATCCAAATGGCTTCTTACATACAAAGTCAACTCACAATACATCTAAAAATGTCAAGTATCAAGTCAACTCGGTCGGGGGACACGCGGCCGCCTCGGCATATTAATTGCACGCGGCGCTACCGGCGGGTGGCAAGACATGGGGAGGCGCGGCCGCGAGGTCAACCGTCGCCTCGCCATTGTTTTGTGCGTGCGACTGTACTTTCTAAGCGCTATCTATACATTTATTCACCGGTTTCTTAAATACAAAGTGGGGTAAAGAGTTTTGTTCATGTATATACTTTCGTTCTTGCATTGAGTAATGGAAGAAAAACAGAGGCGTTTGGAGTTGACGCAAGGGTTGGAGAAATTTAAGTAGTACTTTCGTCATTAACTTGGTTATTGATTTTTAATAAGCCTCTTAGGTATGTCTTCCTCATCTCTGAAAGTAATTTTTCTTTAACATTGTTTCTGCATTGTGTTGTTTGTGAAAAAGAATAATTATTATAAGTAGAAAAAAAGGAAATTCATTTCTTTTAAAATTAATTTAACTCTTCATTGTACTAAACTTCATTTTGATTTTTTTTTTGTCTGTGAGCTTGTGTGCTGAGTAGTAATCCTTAAAAGAAGACTCACATATACTCTATACTCATAAATTCATCTGAAACTACATAAGCGTTACATTAACGCGTTATTTAAAGCCTATCTTGCATTTGACATAACCAGTTATAGAGGTCCTAATGTAATAGGGAGCAAGCATATTGCCATTAACCAAGCAAAAATTCAGACTCCGTGCTGCTACTAAAAATAACCTAGCAAAAACCCAACTTAGCCTTGTAATTTTTTTTAAATCCCTCTCCTTCATACTTTTTTATAAAAACAGGGTCATGTTTCTTTCCAAGTATGTGACGTAAGTTAGTTTTGTTTATTTTGACTAAAAGTTACGTCAGACAAAAACATCGGGTCAATATGAAATCTTACAAAAAGTAACTTTTTATTAAAGAAATGCTTTTCTTGGTCCTTAGTTAGAAATATGAGCTTTCAAAGAAATAATGTTATAACAAATAATAATTACTTGTTAACTCGACAAACATAGTAACCGCCGCACTCGGAGACGTTAACGATTACTTAAACTGACACTAAGTAAAGATTTCATGAAGAAAACCTTCACCTTTACATACACAAAGTCACACCTATTTCCACGAGGGGTAGGCAGAGACCACGGATTTCCATTTGCTACGATCCTGACATACTTCTTTCGCCTCATTCACTCGCATCACATTCCTCACACACGCTCGTCGGTTAAGGGTACTCCTCACTTGACCCTTTTGTAGAACATCTCCGATCTGGTCCAAGTATGTTCGCCGAGGTCTTCCCCTTTAGTGATAGTTTAAGTAATAAATGTCTCTCAGTTCGGCGGTAAGTCTCCGTTCAAGAAAATGCGTAAACATACAGGTTGTTAAATACAGATGGAGGACCGTAGTTACAGTATGGTAGTAGCAGTGAGCCCCAAACTAGACATACGCTGTATCTTGGTAACCCAGAACCCAGACACGATAATATTAGCTGATAGATTACAATCCGTTAGCGCAGTACACACAGACTTACAACTAGAATTGAAAAAGAATTTCATAAACATAGCATAGTTACATATTATCTACTGTTAGTTTAAGGCAGTGTATTTAATTATTGACTACTTAATAAACCCTGGTTGTAAGCACCAGCACCCTAGATAAGTGGCAAAACGCTAGACGAATAGAAATCAAATAGAATTAAAACATATGTTTCCACGTTAAGTGAAATAGGCTCAGTTTGTAACATAACATAACATCACGCCAGTATTCCCCGAAGGGGTAGGCAGAGGTGAACTTATAGTACACCCACATTTCGCCAGGTATGTTGTAAGTCCCAATGTAATAGGGGGCGAGCCTATTGCAATCAACCGGGCACAAATCCAGACTCCGTGCTGCTACTGAGAATTACCTGATGGAAAACTCAGTAACACTTTGCCCGACCCGGGATTTGAACCCAGGACCTTTTGGTCAGCAGTCGCGCTTAGCGACCACTAGACCAACGAGGCCTCAGTTTGTGCACGCAAATAACCTAGAATAGAATCTTTAGCAAATTATTATCGAACCAGATATGGTCCTAAGGAAATGCCACTCTCCTGATAATATTATATATAGGTAGGTAGGTATATAGGTATAGGTAGGTAAAGTAAAAAAATATCGAATAGTTCATTACAAGTTTAAAAAGATGGGTGTTCATATTCTTTTTGGATGTACCGTTTACCAGTAATTGTGGCACCAATGCATTCCCTTTTATGGTAATAAGGTACCTCGTATGAAGCCGACCGATAGCACTATGAACTCAAATAATAATAATACGATCACCAATACGTTTACAATGGATGGCAGTAGTCATAATCTTTAGATTCTTACCATATTACTTACGATAAACAGAAACAAGAAAAACTAACTAACAAAAGTTATTTATAAGACACATCTCAACACTCAACAGTACACTACAGAGGTACAGTCCTAAGAGCAAATAATAAAAAGTACGTATGCTCTCGTATATTTGGCTCACAGTTTAATGTATTCATCCCAGCCCAGCCCGTGGGAGCGGATTGTTTTCACTCCAAACCTGCCCATTATGCAGGAGCTTGCAGTGCAGTCCGTCGCATAAAGCAAATCGGAAAACCGATCGCTTCCTTCGATTTTCCGCGCCTCTGTCCATTATTGTGTTTGTGAGCTCACCACGTATGTAAATCATTCGATCCGCATTCACAAATGCACCCTGTCCTGCTCACACGTAGGCAGATAGAGACGAATAGAAAAGGACGGCACCAACCGAATTGGTGTTAATTTACAGTTGGCAATTATAATTTTCGTATTCATGTCCCTTTCTTGCGTTGAATTTTTTGTTGTCCGTCTCTTTTGCGGCGGGGGGTTAAGATAAAGCGGTGAAGACGCGAGATATGTAGAATTTTTTAATAAAAACCGCGCTTCTGTGTGCGCTAAGTGATATGCCTTGTTCTTTTTAATTTCGTTGCGAATGCGAGCGCAGTCGGGATCATCTATCAGGGTTTTTTTATTTCTCTCTGAGTCTCTGCCTCCACACGGCGCGTTATAAAGATTTCGCATGGGATATGAATATTGATTGTTTCGTTGCCGACTAATGAAAGCTTGATTGGTGTGCGATGTTGATGTGTAATGAACCCGCTAGGGAATGGGGAAGCGTAAAAGGTTTTTTGACGCGTTAGTTAGCGAGCTTTTTTATTGGAATGATTCGGTTTTTAATTGTGAATGGCAGCATTGCAGATACGGCTTGCTTCCTTTATGTATTCGACCGAAATATATACGTACAAAAACAAATAATTTGTTAATGTAATATTGAATGCAGTAATTCATTGTAACTTACTGTATACGTATTATTCCTTATCATGTTACTATGTTACGCATATACAAACATCATAGACAACCAACAAATCAATCATTCACTTCCTAACCATAACTTTAAACAGTTTTACAATCATAAAATAAAATCGTGTAAGCGCATTTTTCGTAGACACGTAGGTGCGCATACGCCGCTACATGCTACACGCGTGCGTAGGCGGCTACGTGTGTGTAGAAGAATTCAACGCACATACGTGCTACGAAGGTGTATGATAATCGTATGATCAGTTTTAATAAATGGGTATTTTAAACTAGAACACAACTTTAGCCGTTTAATTAAATTAAAACCAGAGTAGTTTTTAATTTATTTTGATTGTTATCGATACTTTTACTAAGCCCATTTGCATTCTTGGTTGGAAATATATTTTCATATATATATTTCATACCGTAAAACAAAAATATGTATGATATATAAATATCATACATATTTTTGTCTTCAAGCGCAATAAAATACTTTTTGTCTGTCTCTTTGTGAATATGTTTTTATTTATTCGCTTTATGTTTCAACGCCTGTAAGTACTAGCTACGGCACTAAATAAAGTCTTTATAGCAACTGTTAGTCTGCTATAAGTAAATACATAATAAGTCCTATATACCGATTACATAGCTCGTTATATACATACACAATAAATGATTATAACTTTGTTCCTTGTAACAAAGTTCATAATGAAAGCATAATTTAGTTTTAACTTCAGTACGCGCTGCCAAAACGAAGGGCCACAAGCCTTTCAAAGTAAAAATTAAATTTTAGATCGCGTACCGTCCCTTAATTTCTCATCAAAATTCTGTTTACTATACATAAAAATGGATGGCGTCGACTATGAATACGACTAGTAAAATTGTTGTGAAGATGATCAGCCCGAATGTTGGCTTTCAATTTGGTTGCCTATCTTAGGAATTCATCGCATTATGTCGTTTAAAGCCAAGTACTCACTAGCGAGCTGTAACTGTAACCGCTGCACGGTTCTGATAGGACTGTGATGATAGACGGGCATAGCTTATTGCCATCAAGTGGGCACAAATCCAGCCTCCGTGCTGCTACTGAGAATGACCTAATGGAAAATTTACTTGCACTGGTGGTGGACACCAATCGCTGTAATTACAAGACGAACGTGCTGCCCGGTGATATAAGCATCACCATTGTCGCAGAGTACAGCTAGTCCTGGACACAGAACTCACTTTAAACTAACCTAGTAACACTTTGCCCGACCCGGGATTCGAACCCCCGACCTCATACTCGGCAGTTGCGCTTCGCGACAATTAGGCCAACGAGACAGTTTTTTTTTCGCTTTTGCATTAGTCTTAAATCGATACTTGAATACGATATTATATTCAAAAAGTAACACAAATAAGGTAGAGACTGGTCCTACGAACGCAACGTACGTAACGCATTATGATATCTGGACGCTTTTATATGATAATTCATGCGATAGAGACGTCATCATCATCAATCTTATGCGCTCATCATTGGTTTAAAAAAAACATTTAGAATAGATTTAAATTCTTTTTGAATGTATTCAACAAGCAGGTTGAATGCCTAGGGCTGCATCAACATTGCGTTCGACCACACATTTCACGTACCTAAATATCGTGTCGAAACTAATCCTGTATCGGATCACCTATCAGGGCGGAACGCATCTGTACGATGACGCTGCTGTTCAGCACACCCTCCAGCAGTCGCGCGTGAAGGAACGAACGAGATTGGAAATGGTTTAGCACTACTTTGCAACCCCACAAAGGACAATGCACCTTAATACATCAAGATTAAGTTTAAAATCGCCTGCACTTATTACCTAAATTTAGGAGTAAAGTCTTAAGGGAATATAAACTTTATTGTTAATATTTAAGGTTGGTTTTTAGTTGTAATTGGGTATGTAAGTGTGAAGAATGGTCAGTGTATTTAAAGGCAAGCCGTTCTGGTCTGCGTGTTGCGAGTCGAATCGTCTTCCGGCGTCAGACGTGATTTCTTGAAGAAAGTCTATTCAATGGACGCAGTGGACATTGGCCCCCGATTGTATTTTGTTTTCGTCCATTAAACTAGCGTCGAACTACCGCAACCGTATTTCATGTGACATTATTACTAACTGTACCTACTCGATATGATCTAGAGTATTTGAAATTCGAACACTAACTTCTTTATCCATATTTGTCTATGGCAATATTTTGTAATTGGAATGTGCGTTCTAAAGACGAGATGTGCACGTAATTTAATAAAATACAATCAATATTACTTTAAAATGTAAACAGCCTATTAAAAAAATGAACTCTTAATTCTTTTACTCCATGTCATACTTCTACCGCTGCTTCTATGACCACGTCTTGTTAGTCTCTGAACCGGCGTATTACAATCTCTTTACCTTTCGAAGTTTAAAAACGAACATAATAGGATTCTATGAATACCCTCAATAATCCTTATTTCCGTGCCGTATACGTAGGAATTTGAACAAAAATAGAAAGTAAGTAACAGTGACTCAAGCTGAATTACTACCGAGTCAAGATTCCTGGCGTTTAATATATGATGGCCAAAATTGGGGCTGCAACTGCATCAGGCCACCTTGGTTTTTTATCAGTGAATACAGGTCTATAGACATTATCACTAAAGTTCTAGCCGTATCCTGTAAGAAGTTGTAGACTATATTCTTGTTGGTCATCAACAATATTACTACTTTTATACTCAATAAAACACCGCAAAATAAACGCTAACTTAACTTTTTATCGCCCTACGCAAAAAAACCGTTTACCAAAGACATCAAGATATTCTATTCTTGTTTAAAAAAGGAAAACGTTAAATTGTGTTTTTATTTTTATAAGATCGTCTAGGGTTCGGTGGTTCCATTTTTAAAAGTGCAAAGTGCCAGTAACCTCGGTGCTCCTTTAATTTCAATAGTGGGGTCGCGCTCAAGGTCACCGCCCGCGAGGGGACACTTCACGATCAGCTGATACTCTTTTATAATATTATTTGCCGCGTTTTTTAATCTCTGGAGATTTATATTTAGAGCGTCGACCGTATTGACTGAATTAGATTGCATTATTTTTAAAGCTATTTATTTTGCTTTCCATTTTATTGGATTTGTTCAGAAACTATTTTTTGGAACTAAGGAAATCTGTGGTACTTTAATTTAGAAACACTAATAGGTGTCTACCGCTGGTCTTTTTTAGCACACGTTGGCGGATTGAATGTTGCTTAATTACATCAGAATTCAAACTGTATTGAGGATCCTAAAAACAAACAGGAGATCTGAAATAGTTTGAGAGGTGCCAATAACATCAAGTAACTCTCGTTCGAGCCAAAATTCCTAAATTATAACGACCAAACTTCCAAACTTTTTGCTATTTGGAATTCGAAACTACCAGTTGCATCTGAAGTTTAGGGGCTCGATAAAAGTAGCAATAAACCACGAGCGTGGGCAGAGGCCAGCAAGGGGGTCGCGGGGTGCGGTGAGCTATAGGGGGTGCCGGTCATCTCCCCCTTTTTATCTCCGCAAGTCAAGGGCGCGTGGGGCAGGTTCGGCCGGCCGCCGGCTATTGACATTCTGTTTTCAAATTTACCTACTTTTTTCCATTGTCCGTAACTTTTTAATATGGCGGGGTCGACGAACCGAATGGCCAGTGCGGCCTATTACGTAATTCGTTTTGTAATGTTACCTTTTAGGAATCTTGTTTTGTTTTTAATTGGTCGTTCCGAATATTGACAGTGTTGTGTAATTTATTTTTTGTTTGGGTTTTTGAAATAAGTTTAGCTTGTAATGTTTTCAGCGTTTCATACAAACTTGTTAATTATATTGTCGGCTTACGCAAACATATAACGGTTTAGTAAGCCGCCTAGTATTCGCCTTTAGTAACTGAGTGTTACACCACTAATGGGCATACCACAGACAGAGTCATTAGCACTTTCATATGACGATTACATATGCGCATTTTTCGGCAAACTATAAAGCGTATCATGTGATCACTTATTCGCCAATGACTCAACAAAACAAAGGCCGTCCCTAATTACAATTACTTAGTTTAGACAAAACATAAAAGATCAATTAGCAATTCGGCGGCATGTGGTAATTAAAATATAATATGTGGTATAATGTGACCATTAATTTTGGTGATTTTGCGGCGACTCAAACGAATATTTAAACGCTATTATGATATGAATCATTGTTTTGCAACATATTGTTTGACATGCAATTTTTATGAATAAATTACCCTAGTGCATAGTTAGGAGTGTTGCTTTTGTATTCGAACGTACAAGAACAATTGTACGGGCAATACATTCAACTTTGGACCAACATCTGCGGTCTTAATTAAAGTCCCCTTAAAAATAAAAGTTATACAACATACATGACATAATTTCGTGCCTGTTTAAAAGCAGGATAGGCGGAGGTTCCCTTTTTTTGCTACGATCGACGATCCTGTAAAACCTGTCCCTAGCTTCCCATTCTCCATACATACTTCTCAGTTAAGGGTAGGTACTTCAAAACAAGCCTTTCTTCAAAACATATCCGAGCTACTCAAAATATACTAAAACTAACCCTTCCAATGTGCGCTGAGCCATATAAATTGTATAAGGCAACTATTTAACTATTATGTCTGCTAATGCTGCTGTGAAAGTGTTTATACACTTACAACAACTATATTCTTGAACTTAGCAGTGATAACATGACTTGAGGATGATGCTGAAGCCAAACCTATTAGGTAAACCTCTCGATTACTATTACTACTCGATGTACCAGCGTACATCCTGACACCTCAATCGAGTTAATAGAACCATTTTAAAAGTCGATTAGTAGTGTTAAAATCGATCCACAACACGGTATCGAGCAGCGCTTATAATCGCCTCAGATGCGAGTCGCGATATCTGTCATCTCACACAACTTAATATCGCCAATACTATCGATATATTACCATCTGTTGCGGAACAACTGCGTTTAACCGTCAGGCGTTTTGGGAAATGACTGGTTCGTAGCATGAATGAAATAGCACGGAAAATTGTTTTGTTTTTTAATGAGAATTTACGTATCGGTTCCAGTTTCTAGTCAGGTCAATTAGAATGTTTTTTTTTATTGCCTACAATTCCAAAATCCTTATCCAATATTTAGGTATCTCCTAAATTACTTAGGTTAGTAGATACCTAAATATTGGACAAGGATTTTGAAATTGTAAAGAAAGTTGTACCTGAAATCTGAACAAACCAGTAGGTACCTACCAAATATGATTAATTACAAAATTGTTACCACTGTAGTTTCTAAACTATAGTGATAAAACCTTTGATATTCAGTTTCCATTTGAAAGTTCCTATTCCAACAAGAACTAACTAAAAAATTTACAAATTAAAAATTACCAATTGGATACTTGCTAGACAGGTATAATAGGTAGTAAAATTTTATATAAAATTAAAAGATCATAGTATTTTATATAAATTAAAATACTTTATTTTATTTTAGCACCGCTTTTCCAATGTTTACAAGCAATATTTTGCAATTCTAATAAGCAAGATCATTCCAACTTCACCCGCAACATATCGATATATCGACGGGCCCACAAAAACTCCAAAAAGTTTGAGTGACAGGACCGCCGTAGAAAAACGATGTCGATAGTCGATAGTGCAACAAAGCACCCGACAGCCCATCTCTATTGACAGGACGGCTAGAGCGTGTGCTACGTGTGAATGTTATCGATAATATCGAGATGTGGTCATGTCGATAGCTTGACCATTACGTGCACGTAAAAATATCTTGGGAACCGAAATGAGACCGATTTAATCGATCGATCAGCTTTTGTGAAGTGTATGCGTTGGGAAAAGGTGTGATTGTTTCTTTTTCTAGGTAGGTAGTACGTAGCTTGCTAATATTATGTAATCGTATGTTAAGAGTCAGAGTGTAGTCGATACAACATAATTGAACGAGTGTATTTATATACATTTACCATTTACACACCTAGAAATTAAGCCTTTAAATTTATTTTACGTCGAGTTCAACTATCAACAGATTTATACAAACAGAAGTCTCAATTAAAAGTCGCAAGCAACATTCGAGTGCGAAACTACAAGAAACAAAGTAAACAGATCGCTAGCTACCACAAAAAAGGTCGTATTCTACAATGCGACAGACAAAACGTGTTCGTTGACCTCCGTGCTGGCGATGGCGGCGCGTGCTACGAACAGACAGATGTGCCAGTCACTTCATAATCATAATGGCGGATAAAATACAAAGCCAAATCAAATCTATGAGATATCTCGACAGGATTACGTTACAAATTTTAACTACAATTATGTTACTGTTAACTCGATGCAGTCGAGTAATCAACTTCAATCTGATCAAACACTAAAAGAAATGAACGTTCTAACTTACGTGGAACGATCCTTACGACACGTAAACATGCTCGGTGACAGACGATAAAGACATAATAACAATCAATTTAGAAATCGCGCGACGCAATCGGGACCCGCTTCGATTGACGATTTCGTCTCGGACGGTGGGCGTGTGTAGCCGATGAAAAAAACATATCACTCCCACTCCGACCGGTTACACAACAACAATTTTAACGGAGCGCTAATGATCACAGCATGAACTCTTTATACAACAGAATAAGAGCCACAATGCACGAACAGTTACGATTGCAGATTCGCACTGGCCACACCACGCCTCGACACCCGTCATTGGCAGAAATAAAAACGGCGACCACGCGTAACTCGTCACGTCTCGCCGGACAGTGAAATCGTGCGACCGGTGACAATGTGTCACTTTGCCAATTCATCGAGACCCGCCCTGCCCCGGTAACTGTTTCATGCACGGGTCTTGAAACGAGGGTTGCAAACACTACCAGGGGTCAGCGAAGGCTGGACGCGTTATTGTGTACCGCATTCGTGCCGTTGCGTCGCCGTGCCTTATGAAATGACAGTTGAAGCTTCAATGCGCAAACGTTTACCCGCAAAAGGAAATTTCTTCGATCACGCTCACAAATTGCTACGTAACTATCGAGATGTAAATCGCTTATGGCTACCGTTATTTTGAAAAATCGATTCTTGATAATCGATTCGTTACAGTTGCGTTCCGTTTACGCAGTGGACTGTCCCACGCGTCTGTCTGTGTGCGACAAATCTTCAAGGCGACACAGTGCGACACTGCGCGACCCGTGTGACTGCACCGTGTCGACCTATCGTGCGACTACGAAATAATCGAGTGTAAAATTGTATTTGAAGGACTATTAACCGATTTCTACACACTATCAAAATTTCCAAAGACATTCCAATTGCAGAATGGTTTTTGTCTAACATGTTTCATGGTGAAAAACTTTTTAGCAACAAACATTGCAAGATCAACACTTTCAATAAGTTTCAGAATTAGTTAGTCTAAACAAAAACTAGCATTTATAATAATTTAGGCCCAGATAGCGTTATCAGTTCCAAAATTGGAAAATTTCTTAGAAAATTCTATCGACCTAGAAGTAGCCAGTACGAATATTTGTCTACTATCTAAGCTACGATGTACCGGATTGCCAACAAAAGTAAAGAACCGAAATCGAATCTGGAAAACAGGATAAAAACATAGCAAAAACATTTACGACTTTTTCAAGAAACATGTCGTGCACACACCACATTAACTATAATAAACTATACATCAATGCAAACACTCAAGAACTAATATAATTCATAACAAACTTCAACCGAATTATTTACATAAATAAACTAAAATTAAACAGCTATTAATCTAAACTGCTGTTACTGTCAGCCCTAATAAAGGGAACGTGGTAAAACTTAGCTAAGTCTCGGTTAAAAAGAACTGTAATAAAATGCAAACTTTTTCATACGTGGCATTCTTTGGTGGCAACCTTATCGTTTATATGAACTTTTACTATATATAGGTACCTAAGTATATAATTATATTTTTTTTATATCACATAAACAAACACCCAGACTCGGGACAAACATCTGTGGATCGCACAATTTTTTGTCCCGTGCGGGAATCGAACCCGCAACCCCTAGCGCAGCAGTCCAATCGCTTAGCCACTGCGCCAATCAGGTCGTTAAATATATACATATATATGTTGGCAACTTCAGCCAATCAAGTTACCTATGATCTCAATCGAAACCCTTAGTTGTAACTTACCTCTTCATTATATAATTGATTAACATAGTCTTACACAGTTTATCATTTTTTTTTTAGACCCAAGTTTTACGAAGTTTACTGTATTTTATCAGACTCTTCGGCGAATTGGAAGATTATTAAAAATATTCAAATTCCTAACCAATTGACACTACAAAACATGTTAATTGTTGATCTAAAATGCATTTTAATTTGACTCAGATATTTTATTTAGGTAAAATTGAACACATTAAGGGTAGGGCAAGGCAGGGCACCAAAATGGTCCCTCTTGCCAGTTGCCAGGGGGCAGCAGTGGCAACATTACTTTGTGTTAGGCAAATATTAGCAGTCATACAGGCACACGTAAAGACTGCCGGCAATTATACAGGGTGCGCATGGCGCGGCCTGGCACCGGCCCGAATTTGCGCCGGGTACGTGACATACAGGATGTTTCACTTATTTTTTTAAATTAATTACCAAATTATAATAATCACTCTAATATGTTGAAGGAAAGTTTGTGTTCACACTAATAAGTGTGTTTGTATGTTTGTTATCTCTTCACACTCAAACGGCTGGACTGTTTTTGCTAAAATTTGGTATCGAGCTAGCTGACACCCTGGATTAACACATAGGCTACTTTTATCCCAAAAAAATGTAGCGGGTAACACCGCGCAGCTAGTATTTTATAGTTGTTTGATATTCAAAGATTATATATGACAGAATATTGGAATACAGATATAATCTATCATTCTTTTTTTTATATGACGCATCAATGCAGTAACGAAGAAAGGTAATGAATCACTTAATTTTATGCTTCTTTGTTACCTTGCTTCAATACTTAGATAGGTAATACATATTACAGCTGCTGGGTAGTTTGTTGCGCCGTTTCTTCTACCCAGCTATAGCATTAGGAAACAGTGACGGGCGGGCGTTTTAGGGGCTGTCTTGTTTGACGTTCAAAAAGTACTTTTTTAAGTCTATTTTGATTAAATGATTTTTATCTTTATCTTATCTTTTTAAATGTTTAATCTATCTTATTGCCTAATAACAATAAGTCAAATTGTATCTAAATTAAGTAACTGTAGCATTGTAATGACAGGCATGCGTCGTCAAATGACAACATCAAACATTAAGTATTTACGAGATGATTGAACACAAACACACACACACCAATCAAGCGATTAAAACAAACTCGACAATTAATAAACTCCCGTGTAATAGCCATCACCCTATAACGAGTTAATATGAAAGCTTATTCATTTGCATTTGTCGTGGCGAGCACGTGTGGCGGGCTCGCGTGCCGCCGATGTATTACGAAAAACGAATATTGCACGTACATCCTGTATATACGATACTGAGTGTGTTACGTAGATGTGACAGTAGGCATTATTCTTGTAAAAAAGTATATTATGTGGCAGTAGAAGAAAATCTAAATATTTTTATAACAGATTTTATCAAATTAGTAGCAGTAGGTATTATTATTTAAATCCAGTATATACTATACTGAGTATATTACGTAGATACGGCAGTGGGTAGTATTCTCGTAAAAAAAACTATTTTCGAGTCAGCAAAAGAAATAGAACTATTTTGCTATCATAATTTTAATTTATTTAATGTACAAGTGCTGTCACTGGCTTCACTTCAATTTAACACACCTAGGATAATTTCTAAAGATCTTTATGTGGCTATCGTAGGTTTATTTATAATCGTCAAATACTGATAAAAAAATTATAGCAAGTAAAAATGTTTACATAAAGTCTTTCGACTGTTTATTGTTTAAAGCAGTAGGTGTTTAATGCCGCATGATGTCTAGTTCCACCCTGGCTATTTCACAGTGGAATTTATTACACAAAGTAAAAAAAAAACATAACTGTTAACGCACAAATAATATTATGAACGGATTTGGTCCAAGAAATGATTTTGATTTTATTTGGCGGAATAAAAAGTGACCTTTCTACTACCCACAAAACTTAATCTATACCCCAAAAGCGATTGTAGGACTGTATGAGCCAACGATGTATCGGCCTTAATGAATCATAACCCCCGAAACAGTTGGGTAACTCGCTCATTAATACGAATTGTGTGATCGATATCAGCCTGGTACCGGCCCTGATCATACCGTTGATATATGACACTTTTGGATGGAACCTCCCATACAATTGACACACAAATAGTTATTTGAGTGAGTTGTATGAGGTTTCTGTATGGAGGTTGAATGTTCGGCATTTAGGGGTTTATTAGTATGTTTGTTTTATGAAGGTTTTTTGGTACTCATTTGTTTTATCGTTTGTTGACGTCACAATGGGCGTATTTATGTCACACGAGTAAAGAAAGGAAACTCACGTGGTACTGTGCATGTACTGCGTATGATTAACTCACTATAGAACGCTTATTCGGTATCAAGATGAAACAAAAATTATCTACCAAGTAAATAGTATATTAATAAAAATATGTCTAATTGTCTAGGTTGAGCTTCAATTTCCAATTCTTATAATATAAAGACTAAATAAACCGATGACAAAATATTTCAATTATTGTGTCGCATCAATTACCTACCTATCAGAAATCTGAAATCATTTATTCGACAGCACATATGACAGCACAAACAACAAGAAAATATGATCAGTAGTACCATCAAACATGCAATATCGAAAAGGTCGCCAACTCAGCATATGCTGAGTGTAGAACACCCAGCGCTGGTTTTCAGTTGGCACCCTACAGTGACACACGGACGACCGGACGTATGTACATAAAAAAAATATATATATTAATACATAGATATTATGATAGAATAATACTTAAATATTTATTGAATACTAAAATAATTAAAGATTAATTGATTGAGCTTTTAGGTTTGATAATATTAAAATTAAAATAAAACCTACGTTGTCAACAACAATTGTCATCACAACACATCATACAAAATACAAACATCAAACATCAATAGCTGAACAAGGGTCGCCTAGCATCCATAGCGTACAAAAAACGATCGTGAAATTCCAATAATCACCACGTTAGGCAAAGATTTCAAAAATATATAATATGGATTTCAATCGTTAATAATATGGATAACACTCACGAAAGTTTCGGGGTATAGTAAACACCTTATCCCTGTCGACTGGCCAATGTCTACACCAAAGCATGACAATAAAAGATCCGTTGTCATGTGACAATTAGCACATGCCGACGATGCGAAGAAGATGCTCTGTAACAACACAAAATCACTTTCCCTGTAAAAAATACACGTACACAAATACTTCCAAAACGATCCATTTAAAACAAATAACATTTACTTATGAGCCCTTTCCGGAGTCAATTGTTCGCACAGGTACAGTCGGGGTAATAAACATTACTTATGTGTATATTGTCCAAGTGTCCGTCTGTTAGGCGGTCCGTTTGTAACGAACGTGTTACCGGGCGTTCCCGATAACATTTTTATTTTAAACAATGAAATTTTTGAGGGATAGTTTGTGAAAAAATTATATTGCTGCACTACAAAAGAAAGACGAATTTACGTGAGACATGCATGTTGTAAAATAAAAATTATTTTATTATGTTTAAGAAAGAAAGGCCTGGTTTTTAGGCAGTGTTTATGAACGCATATTAATATCCTCCTATATATAGAAATGCGTCATTTAGAAGTCTTTTGAAAAGTTAAATTTGCTTCAGAAAGCCGTACAAGAACCTCATTAGTGAGCGCATAACTACTAAGAACTAAGAAAAGTAGGGGTAGCATAGGCAATTAATAATACCAGCCTGCATCTATATATATCTTAATGTCCCACTGCAGGTCAAATGCATCTTCTCACACAGATAACAAAAATGCTTATAAAAGGATAATTACATCTCCCATTATTTAACACAATACAATTTATCTTAATCTAATCACTTAACCATTACTTTACTTAAACCAAAAAAACTTTCCATCACATTTCTATAACCGTCCCTCGAAACAAAACCGTTCTATTTTTACAGAAACACGAACTCCGTATTATTTCAAAAAAGTTTCCAACCAAAATTAACATTAATAAACACGTAATAAACAAGTCAATAGAGCGGTTACTCACGTTAATTACAAGCCACCGCCAATCTCCTGTTTAATATAAAATGAACATGGTTTTTTTAGCCTGACTGTACGCCCACTCTCGTGACAAATAACGGAATTAAAAATAGGTGAGGAAAGTTTTTGTTTTTTATTAAAGTACCTATACCTAAGTGTTTTCGTAATATTTCTTCTGAAAATAATTAATTAATGGTGTTACATTATATTGCGGTTTTCCTTCTGGCTATTTCAAACGTCTAGGGCGGATTAAGGATGATGATTTTCTATCATCCGTCGATGGAAAACGTAGTCGTAAGAGGCAACTTATGTTGAGCCTAAATAGGTGTGTTGTCTTTTGATAAAGAAGAATGATTCGGCCTCGAAAATGAGGTAAGTAACATAAGATAGATCATACAATAAATAACCTAACTTTGAGTCAACTTACGCCTATGTAATTATATGCTAGGTATACAAACATTCGAACTTATCATACTAGTATACAATAACAAGGTACTATATAACACGTGGATGTACCTACAATACTTATAGGTATACCTTTACACGTGTATTTCTTTCACCAACAAACGTTCCCTAAAAAGGTCAGCCCTACGTCGCTGGCCTACATTGTTCATGCATAATTTGGTAAGTAGGTATGTTTATAAGAAATGTCTGGACTTTTATACGACCTTTGAGTTTCAGCGTTCCTTCTCAGAATTAGTCAATTAATAATCGCCTTTAAAATACGTAAAAAAGTTATCTTCTGGTTGTTTTGTGAAGAACCAGAACTAATAACGTAGGCGATCAGGTAACCGAAGTATCGAAGTGGATATCGATATAGAAGGAATTGGGAAATAAGTAAGATATGTCAACGACAGTTAAAGAAAATAGACAGATATGGCCAATTTACTCTAAGTTCCTTTCCTTTTCGGTGAAGAAGCCAATATAGAGTGGACGAATTTTAATATTTTTTCCACATCTTAATACATACATAAAATACTCTTCGAACAAAACTAGAACATAAGAACTACTTTCGTTAAATAAAACAAATGGGATACCATTCTTAAAAAAAATACTAGTTACCTATCAGAAAATCAATACACTTACAGAGTTCTGTAGCATCCATTTCTATGGCCCAACAATTTTAAAAACTTATCTCGTAAAGCCTCAAAAGACCTATTACACTTTTTCTAAGTTACGACCTATCTTAATAGCCAGAAAAACAAAACGCTACCAAAGTATTGAAAAAGGAACCCTGTTATATGGCATCCAAAAATCTTCTTCATTCACTTCTCCACCTGAAACCCAACAATTAAGTTTACTCGCAACTTCTTTATCAAAGCACCATCAATTAATCACGAGGGGCCGACCAATTACTGGCAACATTAACCGGGGGTTAACTATAGTTAACCGTAGTTTGGACGATAGTTTAATCGATGCGTATAACTCGTCTTGTGTTTATGATACTTAAGTGTTGTGGAATGGGAGAGCCATTAATTTTGGTCTTTTGATACGACATGATGTATAGAGGGAAGAATTTCCTTGCTTCGGCCCAATTGTTTTACAGGACTATGCTTTCGCATAATAGCCGTATCATTTTACAGGTCAAGTTTTAAATAAGAATTATTATAAACATAACTCCTACTTTTTGGAATAAGACCCTGCAGAGTGCAAAGGTGTATTAGGTATCATCTCCTGAGTAAAGGACGAACCGTATACTAATTGCAAAACTTGAGTCAACAACGCATTGATATGTACTTTCATGTAGCAACCATCAATATTTGGTAAATTGTTAACTAGTTTCTGCAAGGACCAGTTCTAGTAGCAACCCAAAAAAGTTTAATGCCCAAAGGACCACAAGCTTTTAAATAAGAAACTAAACCGGTAACAACGTTAGAAATAATTGCTCACCTACACAACTAAACATAAAATAATTCCTATACTTAAAAAAATACTTAATCCTTCCAATAAAAAGTCGCGTGTAACCACCCACCATTAACACATGACCTCAAAGACATACGACACAAAAATGCTAATGCGTCCGATCCTAATCGCAACCTTAACGCGTGAGCCGGACCACGCATACTTGACTAAATGTAACCCTTGAACTATCTGATAACACCCTTAGATTTCCACCAAATTACCAAGGCCTTCCCACCCCTTCCGAATACCTAAAAACTAGAGTAAGAAAATGGTTTTTGTTTGGAAGTAACGGATCTTGTTAGAGTGGTAGTTGCCAGCATGCGACGTTTGAAATATGTGTTGTGACGTCACATTTATGTCAGCCAATCCATTAATGTCCTTATCTGGACTTCCGAATTCGTGTGTTTCTTTGGAGGAAAGTGTGTGGCCTTTATTGGCACGAGACATGACACAGCAGGTTTGTTACCAGCACGGAGTACACCGGTATCTTTGAGGAAAAAAAAAAAATACAGGTTTGGTAATGTAGAATTATATAGTAAGTGAGTAAACAGTATTAAATAGCTAGACAAAAGAGCTTATTACACGACTTGACGCCTCCTTTTTCATATTAAGATTAAGAAACTAATAAGTAGCATATTTTAAGTTGAGTGATTTGAGTGAGTTTATTGTGTCACCATTTTCGTTAGAGTGTACTCATTACATTGCCTTACAATACGTTGTCTCAAGTATCAAACGCAGAGACACGAGGAAAACTAAGGCTCACATAAATATTAGTCCCGTGCAGAAATCAACCCCGTAACGCAACAGTCCAATCACTCAACCTTAGCAAAAATAAAACTAACTGCAAGATCAGGATGGTGACGTCACTAGACTACGTAATAAAACGCGTCCAGTATATTCCAACCAGTCTTCACAAGCCCCAATTCTTTTCACACATACCCATACTAAAGTTCCGTTACAGCTCATAAAATTCCCAGAAAACGTACATAAGTATATGAAAGGTAATTCTAACAGCACACCATATCTTTTGTACGTCCAAGTTTCCGAAGTTAATCAGTTCTAGGAATGGCGTGTGTAGGTCGCCACTTCGTCAGGTAAATCTATTGTTTTCACATATTCTGAGTAAAAGAGAGGGACGCAACCATATACGCTATTGTTAATTATATGAGTGGGATTATTGGCCGGTAGAATTGTTAAAGGGCTTTAATATATTTAGGAGAAAGACGTAATCTATACTGTCTGACACCGGAATATGACAATATCCAATAACGAAGACATAAGCGTAATTAGGTATACGGGTACTAATAAGGATCACAAATGGGGCGAGCCTATTCGCGTTAATCGGTCTCAAAACCTCGATACTGAATGCCATAACAAAGGAACCTTTAACCAATTTATCTGCTTCATACGTAGAAACATTTTTGTTAAGTATTTGTAAAAACCTATTAAGAATAATTATTCGTGTGTTACGTACTTTTAGTGCCCAACTGTCCAATCAACCTTAAATACGTTCATATTTATACCTTAAATACATTCTGAGATTATCAAAGAGACAAAACATTATAATAGACTTGAATATCTTTACGAAAAGAGTTAATCAGACACTTACCGCCGAACTCAGAGACATTTAATGATTACTTAAACTATCACTAAGTAGGGGTTTTCTTTGTGAATTCTCTACTTAGTGTCAGTTTAAGTAATCATTAACGTCTCTGAGTCTGGCAGTTAGACATTATCCCGCTGTATAATGTCTAACTGCCAGACTCAGAGACTTACAAAACCATTCGTCTAAATAAAGCAACATTTCAAACAAAACCATCTTCAAACAAACCCGAGCCAGTCCACCAAAACGCAAGTAAGTTTAATAACTCGTTGCAGTAGGAACACAAAACGAAGCAGACATTGGACTAACTACATAACAGGTAATGGCGAAAAATAAGCAAAACCCGTGTATGGTACCGCTGAGCTTCAAGCCTTATTAGAACATTGAGCTTCGAAACGTGGGGTGGATGGAAATTAGGGAACTTAGAATGAATGAAGACAGACTTTATGAAGATACAATCAAGTGTGATAATCACTAGCCGATTTCGAGGGTAAAACCTTTCCAAATGCTCCGATTGCTACGTATGTGGTACCTACGTCCTTACATCCTGCAGTTATTCGTTCACATTTAGTCGATGACTTTGGTAACTATGCAGTAGAATACCATTTTACTAATTACTAAGATTAACTAAGAAGTAAATTTCAAAATTCCAGAATGCATTTCAAAATAGTTTTTTTAGCGAGAGCCTTCACACCTCTCCACTTTTAAAATGTCGATAACAATACATAGTTTGACTAGGATTTTTTTTACTTTTATCAACATAAGTTGTGTGATGCTTACACTTCAGTCCAAAAAACAACACATTTAATTTACATCAACTTTTATCCTCCAGATTACCTTCTCCACCCAAATTCCTACTCCCAAAGTTATAAACACGTGTGCTATGCAGGCACACGGAAAGCTAACCCGTTAAAACTGTAGGGAAAACATTGAAAATTTCGGCGCTTATCAGCCGGCGTTCTAACTTTTATTTTTGGCGCCCGAGGCGCACTCCGTGTGTGCACGAATTGTTTGCAGACCATTGCAGGGTTAGACAGTACTCTGCAGTTAATGTGATGATTAAGTTAAGTATAATGTTGTTGATACAATAATTTCTTTTTTTTTTCAGTCTGCACTACTGATACATGTATATTTCACATAGATTGCAATAGTCATGTAAGATGTATATTTTTGATTTGTTATTGTTTCTTATTTACAATAATAATTAAAGTATATAAATACACTTAAACAATCTCCGTCCGTCCACCATAAAATAAAATAAATCTTTATGCATTTTGCAACAAAGGGAATGTTATTGAACCATGCCTACCTGATTGATTCCTCTAGGACCCTACTCTTATTTCCAGACCATCTTACTAGCACTACGACTCTGAAGATTCACCACCCGTTTTCTTCTAAAACAGAAATCGAAATATTCTCGATTATCGGCTATCTCGTCACGTGACTTGGCCTTGCCAGACAATTGACCATCTTAGCGTCTCATGAAAATAAATTTCCAATAACTGCCCCTTCTAATTCTTAAGAGGGTTGTGTAAAAGCGCACGCGAGCCAGTATTTACGGCCGTTATTTCGGCCGTGTGTTCTCACACGTCGGCCGATACACATCTGATTCATTACCGAGCTACACTGTCTATAGTCTATACCCGCCTTTACTGAACATGTTATGTAGCGTTGATTAGTGGAAGTTTAAGGGTTCCAGGTTTTGTTATCGTTAGTCTCGAGACTAGGATGCTTTTGATTTAACTTTGTCTTGTCATTGGGTTGGATGCAAACCCTGATTAGCGATACGAAAATTTCTAAAACTTTCGAGTAACCACGTAATTCTTAGGTTCGGCCTAGGAGACACTTTAGGTAGTTTTTTAAATGTAGGTGTATGATTACCTACATTTTTCCAAGTTCATACCTATAATAGTCGCATATACTACCAGCTTATGGTCTCCTCTTTGCCGTTTTTCCTATAAAAAAAAACCAACAAGAAATCTCTATCCTTCAAACGTGCCTATATAATAATAATTCTCCTGACCTAATTTCGGTAACGTATGTATATATAGAAGGAATATTATATTATATAAGACCACACTCGACAAACATTATCGCATTATTTCGGCAATAGAACTAGGATATGATAAGTATCTCGCAAGCCATAATGACGTCACCACTGGCTTACGATGATGGCAAAGACACGTACGTGAAAGTACGGAAACGTTCGTCAACAATGACATACCATATCCAATGAATCATATATCTTTGGCGCTGATTGATTGCTGATAAGTACCAGGAAACTATAAAAGTAAAGAATGATAGCTACTACAAAAAGAACCTAATTGAAAAACAGAACGGTTAATCTTGTAATTAAAAGAAATGTTCTTTTACCTAGTTAAGCGGTATGCCGAAAACTTTATACATAGGTACTGGTGTTTATTAAAATTAAAATCAATCCACCGTTAAAATTCAACTTATTTGTATCTCTTTCCTAAATTCTGCATTAAGATTCCCGCACATGTAATAACAAAGACAACATTTTTACTTACAATCGATTCTGATCAAACTCATATTAAAAGTTTTATGTCTCGATGTTTATCTATAATGTGTGGTAACTCTGAATAATATTGTATTTCTTTTAAAATATTGTATCTAGTTTATAATCAAATCAACATATTATTTTTGCATGCCGATAAATGTAGGTGAGAGATGTGAAACCATTTATGTACTTATTTATTTTTATTTTTTGTTTGTATATATTTTTAGTTTTAATAATAGAAGTATAGTATAGAAGGTAGTATAAAAACAATCGTGTGTGTATATAATGTAAATTGTTCTTTTAACTAAACAAATATCAGTAAACAATAAAAAAAAAAATTATGAGGATAGCTACGAAAGAGTTGACAAAAAAAAAAAATAAGACACATCTGTAAACAATATTTCACGTAATTAAACTGTCTTATACTTATTCCTTTTAATTCTCCACGTGGAACCTACTACCTACTTCTAATAATGTTTATTGAGCTTAACGGTCAGTCTGGGGTTATCGTTCTAAAAATAGTAAAACAAATTAAATTTGTTGTGGCTCTACGCTAATTCTAGCCGTCGAGCGTCGTGTCGACCGATCCTAACTGTTTTTGTTGACATTAAATATGTTTCACACGATGGTGTTCTTTTTTTCTACCTTTAATTATTATGATAAGTGATTTGCTATTGTTTAGCGAATTATCAAAAGTAGTGAATACTATTATGACCGCTGCACGCAATAACTCTGAATGTTGCTACCTCATTATCTCATTGTAGCTTACATACATTGGCATTCCAGTTGTTAATAGGCACTTTACAATATTCTGTCACTTACAAAATGATGGTTTATACTACCCACTTCTTTAGCGAACAGAGTGAAAAATATGAGTGACATATGTCATTGATAATATAGTCGAAATATTATGTCATCCCCATCATCATTATATTCGATTTCTATTCGTTAAGTGTTTGGCAATTGGCTAGGGGGCTGATTACCGAAACACACGAAATGTACAATCCAAAAATGTAAATAAAAACGTATAAAATCACCTATCTCATTTCGTCGAACTTAAAACAGCTTAATTCTGCATTGACAACTTTCTCAACAGAACATCACGTCAAACGCCTCACATCTGACAATAACCAGCCAACTAGCCGTCCAATAAAACGTAAAACAAGCTAAGTTGAGTAAAGTGAACACGACTAAACTACAGCACAAGTTGGAAACTAATCTAAGTGGCGAGTACAAGTTGGTAGACACGTGCCGACGTGGACGGGCCACGGTTTTTTTCCTTTTCACCCTTCAGCCAACTGCTCCGAGTGATATGAGCATCGCATGCATGGAGGAGCCACAGAGTAGTTGGTGACAGAGAATGCATAATTTAAAATCCAATTTTTTTATGTTGATGATGATGTTGGACTCCTTATCACAATTTTTATTTTAGACTTTATTAGCTTTCTGCGTATTATGAGTTTCTAGTTATTTGTATTAAAGAATTTACAGGGACAATTTAAGTGTCAGTTTGTTTGGGCTTCCGGTTTAACTTAAATTAAAAAGTGTTAACAGATATTTTTACAGCATAATGCAAAAATCTATTAAGGAGACCACACCATGCAATATTGTCAAGGGTAATATAATTGGATTTGGTAGTTACTTACTTTCGTTATCTATTCTTATTTGTAGATCAATGGATAGGCACTGCTGGCCACTTATTCTTCGTATTACCTAGATTAACTTTCCAAAGCAGATAAGCAAATAAATAACACTTAATGCACTTTTCACCTCTTTTGTAATTGGCGTGGAAAACCGCAATAAAAATACAAAACCACTTCTCTCAATTACCGACTGGCCTGGGTAGCTTTCGAAGACCAGAGGACGATGGCATTATAAATAATGTTTACAAATCATTTTCACATGATTTAACAAAACAGGTTGTATTCTACACTTCAAAAGCACCAGAATAAACTATTAGGTTTCGTCTTAGTTGTATTGTATTCCTTTACCGTAAGCTATGGGTTCATATGACTGAATAAAAGAGCACTTTGAAAATAATAATTATATAAAATCGATAACCTCTGAACTTTAGTGCTCTGTGCCAAACCTTCGAAGACGTCTAGGTTGTGCTGCCAAAATATTCATTTCTTCCATTTCGCCAGCGCTCGCCTGAACTTCACTGATTTATACCAACTAGTACACCTTGTTACAGACATATATGTCTTACTTACTTGAAAGTACCTGTGTAGTCATGAACCATATAACCGTTTTTGAAGAAAACCTGCCAACTACTCTCTGTTCATGGTTGAAAAAAATATTTAGTGCTTACACTATTTTCATTTAATATACAAGTTCTAGTAAGACCAAAAAGTTGTAATTGTTGCTAGCATCCGTAATTAAAGAAAATATTACAGTACTAGGTATGTTACACATAGATAGTCAATGCAGCAACAAAAAGGCAAAAAGCAGAATAAAATTAGATTGCTCTACTGAAAATATCGTAGCTCTCAAATAAAGTAGAAGATAAATAATGTCATATGCAAGCCATTTTCTTTTTCGTTTCAAAAACCATAACTTAACTGTTTTCTACGAATAGTCCCCGAAGACAGTCAGAAGCTTTGAAGTATGCACAATTGACAAATCCAATCTCAAACGTACTGGATTCAAAGACTCTCAAAATAACAACACCATACCATAAACCCCACAACTCTACGAAAAAACAAAAGAAAAATAACAAATTGTAACACCCCTATAAAGTACAACCTCGGTCAAACCATAGGTTTTGGGCTCGGGTTAAGTCATAACCCATATTCAGGGCAATAAAAAGCACACTACTTTATTAAGAGAACTGTTTGGTATGGCATGTTCCCGGGTTTATGGAGTGAGGTCAGATGGTATCGGCGCTCACATACTGCTTACACGCGTAATGGTGACTCTATACGATGTATGGGCACGCACGAAGGAATCAACCCTGCTCGTGCTGAATGTTCGTGACTTCAGTATGTGTAGCACGTGTGGGTTTTATGTTACACTATAATACCTTTCGTGAGGTTTTACTCACGTGTGAATTCGGGAATGCCCGACTAGTTCCGAACGCGAACGGAGCCCTTATTCATTATACACGCACGATAGGTTGCGTGGTGGACTTTATTTTCAGCGCGGAGGTAAGTACCTACCTATCTATCGGTGTTCGGATGTACGAGAAGGATCCTTCTCCTAGCTATTTATTCTTCTTCGGCGTTAATTGAGTGCTACCATTGTCTGTTTTCTTCTTTTCGCTTTAAGCAGTTACGGCATCCTGGTATGATACTTGGATTCCACCATCTAACTCTTTATTATCGTCAATAGTGGTCATGGTTTCAGGATATAGGTTCAAGTCCGTAATTACAGATAGATAGTAGGTACATAAAAATACACTAATAATAATCTTTTGAATGATGCTGATTGCTGATGGTGTATGAGAAATAGGGAAAGCGCAACTTTTTCTTTCTTTTCTTCTTATTCCTTTCCTACTGCGACACTTTGAGATAAGGGTTGTTTTCTCTTGGGATATCGGAATTAAGCACCTTTATTTGGGAGCCTTACCTTGCTTCACACGTGTAACTTGAAAAGTAGGTACAGCCATTTTTTCTGGAAATATATCGATCCATCAAAGCAAATCCATGAAATTCCATCCAAAAACTCCAAGTGACTCCAACAAGATTGCATTAACCGTTTATTCTATATAAATTACATAAAATTCCGTCATGTTCGACTAAAAAATCGGTTTCCCATATCCGCAGCGGCCATTCACAAACCGTCCATTTTTTACTGTCCGCGTAAAGCCGCGGGTTCAACAGCCGAGAAAGTGACAGATGCTTTCACGCCCTATCGCCCTGAATGAAACCTTTTTACTAAGTTATTCAAACTATATCAGTCCCACCATTATTAATTCTTTGAGAGTTGCAAGTGCAGTTGATGCTTGCGTTCATCTGAAAATACGTAGATAAGCGTTTTGTTTCAAAATGCCTTTTTTGGGCTCTATTCTCCAACAAAGTTAAACCTTATTGGAAGCTCGGTCAAGTGGATCTCTTAAAGATTATTACTAGTACCTATTGTGTTATTTATGTTTCGTAACGTTATTGAACTCCTTTCGAAGGTACTTACTCCCCAAAGACTTACTTTAGGTATTGGATTTCTCTATTAAATTATTCCTCATAGAAATAGAAGTGGCCATATCATGTTACATCGGTATTCGACTCCTACATTAGCTGCCTTTGGAATCTATTTTTATCATCATCTGCCCCCTTACCATGAACAGTTTGAGATGTGGAAGCGAGACACCGCTACGTGCAGTGTAATGCGGCGTCTCGCTTCCACAACGTAAACGGTCCTGTTTTAAGAGTTCATGGTACCTAAGGGGGCTGATCTCATTAATCATCGATCTCATCATAATCTAAACTCGTTGTCGACAACTAATAATGAGTCGTATTCTAAATCCGCTGAATTGTATCACTTTACTTACTTAACCTTTCCGCTATGAAACAAAAGAACATTACAAATAAAAGAAACATTCAATGATCCTTCAAAAGATGTTATCATGAGAACAAATCGTGAAGTAACTGCCCACTTATGTTCCGACTCAATATTTATTTCACTTGTGTGTCGCCACGCGATCTCCTGATTAACTTACCACTAAATTTGTAATAAACAAGTTGAATGTTTACTTCGTTAGTATTAATACGATTTATAGTTCTTGTTAATTAATCATGTACTCCAGACCGAATTTCAATCACAGCGGCCTATCTCAGTTGAGCACAAGGATGCGCGCAAACACAGGTGCACTGCCTATTCCCTCACTCTCATAGTCCGATAGGACGGTAGACCGACATGACCGGAGAGCACGGAGCACGAGAAGCACGGAGGGGTCTCGATATGTGAAAACAACTACCCATCGCAAGACTGACCGTAACCTCGCAGATTGACTGACCTGCGCGGTAGCCACGTAGCTACCAGCCCCTCACTTGTTGTATACGCAAAATAGCTGGCAGCGGTTGGAAGCGTAAGGCCAAAGATCGAACTCAGTGGCGTGAGTGGCAACTCCTATGACATCGGAGAGGCCCATGTCCAGCTGTGGACTAAGATAGGCTGATGATAATGATGATAGTTCGTGTTAAAATAAAACATAAAATCACGCCTGTTTCCCGAAAGGGTAGACAGAGGTCTATCGTACATTTACATTTCGCCAGTTATTCTAAGGTTTAATAGGGGACGAGCCTATTGCCATTTGGTAACCGGGTCATAACCCATTATTAATTCAATTCAATTAAAATAAAGTGTTCTTCTTCTTATCGTATGGTTGATGAATAACCTGGTGTCAGAGTTCAAACCGCCTGTAGGCCTCTGACGTGGCTTTACACACCGTTGAAAAATCTCTCAGGTGTGCCGGTTTCCTTCACCGTTTTTAGCAACTGATAACTAATTTATAGTACGCACATGAATTCGAAAAGACATTGGTGCGTCCCGGGTTTTGAACTTGCGACTTTTGACTTGGCAGTCCAACGGTCATACCATTCGGCTATCAGTGCTATAAAGTGATGACACGAATTAAATACCAAAGTCTAATAGCGCTAATTATAAAAAACAAACTAAAACAAAAAATATTATGTACATGGAACGATTGCAGGCAATATGATACGTCAATAGAACTCTGGTTCCTAGAGATAAGAACCGGCGGGTAACCGGTAACTGGGTAAGGATTAAGTAGTTCCTAACTCCTAATGTAGGTACTATGTAATAAACTTATACGATTTTTTTTAATCCGTAGTTTAGTAATAATAAAAATATGACGCTTAACACTAGCACCTAATATTTAAAACATTATGGTAAATTAATATGTGATGTGATCACCAGAAAGTCTGTGTTAATCCTATAAGCCCCTAAATTAGCGTATTAGAAATAATTATTTACGAATGTTAACGAGTAATCGAGTAAATAAATCGGATGAATGTTATCGATAAATTATTTGTAACCTATTTATTTTAATTGGTATGACACACGTTTAAAATACCTAGGATAAATTTAAAAGTTACTAACTTAGGTATTGAGTTGAGAGACTGACTGAACACTGACTGCTGATCGTAAAGTCCTGGGTTTCTAAGCTCAGGATGGGCACAAAGTAATTGGGTACCTATTTCTATGTGAGTTTTGATTTGTGACCGGTTAATGGCAATAGGCTCTCCCCGTGTCCTTATAGCATAACAGGCGAAATGTCGGTGACTTTGCAGTAGTTATAGGCACCTCTGCTTACCCGTACAGGGAATACAAGCTTATATAAATTGCAAGATGACGCATCGCTTGTAAAAAAAAGTTGTCAAAAGTTTTTTTTATTTAGGTAGGTACTATTAGGTTGGTACCAGGAACGCATACGCTCGGTACAGGTAACATTTCACACGTTGTTGTAGAGACTTATGGGACAAACAATATGAACCTCTTTTGTTTTAAATCTTTACCTGAAGGCTGAATGAGGATGTCACTGAGCATGTCTTTGCCTGTCTGTCTGTATGTGTCTACGTAAATTAAATACGACGTCATTTTTCTACCACCAGCAATTTTTTTCGTAGATTGCAATCAAAGTTAGTTTGCAAAAAAAGTAGATAAGTGCCTGCCTAGTTCTTATTATCAGCGTAAAGAAAAGGGAGATGAGGAGGTAGCTTAAGACCTTTTGCATGTGCATATTGTTGATTAAAAAATCTTTACAATTTAAAGACATTTTTCTACCTATATCAGGATCGTAGCAAATGGAAATCCGTGGTCTCTGCCTACCCCTCGTGGGAGTAGACGTGACTTTATGTATGTATGTGTGTAAAATTGAAAGAAGATTTTCATAGACCTAGGTACCTAAGGTTAGCTTTGAGACGTAGGTATAATTAATTAAACAGCTACTCATTCCAAGGACGCCAAAAAACGGCGTTCGATAGCCTATTTTGTTTCCCACTACTGGGCAAAGGCGCTTTCGTGCTCCAAACCACTATCATTCATTCGAATTTTAAAAATAAAATTCAAACGCATTCGAATTTAGTCAGCTTCATTCAGCTCATACAACAGAATAATTATTAGGTAGGTACCTACAACTGGCCAGTAACGATAAGTACTTAGATCATATATTATCTAGGTAAGAAAACGGTTCTAAAGTTTCCAAATTATATCTACCTAAATAGGTACCTACTTAGTTAAAATAAAAATGGGGTACTTAGACACCTACCTAATACCTAGAAACCCTTTTCTGTCTAACAAATGGATTGTTGATATATTTTATGTTTTTCCTATTCGGTATGTAGGTAATATGCTTATTTACTTATGGTACCTAAATAAAAATATTTAAATTAATAAGTTTTATTATTGTTAAAAGCACTTTGAATATAACTCTTTCAATTGGCCTTCTTCAAATTCTTTGTCCAAATTACTTCCTCAAAATAAAATATTAAATGGTTCGTGATTTGTGTAGTATTCCATCCGTCCGCGTTATCTCGGACATGTCCTAATTTTCGCTCGACCTCGGCTCGACTGGGGTCGAACGAACGACAACACCGCATTTCGGATGCAAAAAAAGTTACGATCTAAAATTCTTCATTTAAATAACGGAGACTCTCGAACTGTTAGTATCTGCTTCTCCGCGTAGCATTTGTTGTGTACTCACAATAAAGTCAAACATCCAACTCAGAGTAAATGTTTATTTTCATAGCTTCAGATCTGTGAGATAAATAAAGTGTAGGTATCCGAAAAGTACATACAGTGGAGGAGGCGTCACATGTGTGTAGGTATTCGAGTAATGTGACACATGTGTGGCGGCGGGCGCGGGCGCGGGGGGAGGCGGGCTCGCGTCGCCCGCGTGTGTGTGTGTGGGGGGCGGGGCCGGGGGCGGGCCCCACACCGGCGCGGGCGGCCAGTGCCCGCCGACCGCACGCCAAGCCGATATTCGGCATTCGCGCGACACCGTCGTACCGCGCGCTCGTCTCGTCAGCTCACTTCGCGCTCACGAGCCACCCGCGACACACGTACGTGCCGTCCTCGCTCCCGTCGCCACCCTCGACGACAGCGCGCAGACACAGCGACGCGAACCGTGCAGTGCTATAAAACTTTTCGGTGACTCAGTGCTTTCGGACACGACTGTTGTTGAAAAAAGAATCTGTGTGAACTCAAACGGAATAGTGCAATGCGAAGATTGCGGTCCGGCGGGAAGGCGATTCTTTGAGCGACGAAAGGGTTGGGGAGTGCGGGGTGCGAAGCGGGCGGAGGGCGGCGCGAAGCCGCGCAAGCGCCCGCTGCTGGACCGCGGCGCCGAGCCGACACACGCGTTGACACCGGCGCGCGCGATGGACGACAAGCCGACCGCCGTCGGCGGCGAGGAGCACTATAGTCTGCGCTGGAACAACCACCAGGCGCACCTGCTGCGCTCCTTCGAGGCGCTGCTGCATGCCGAGACGCTTGTGGACGTCACGCTGGTGTGCGCCGAGCGCCGTGTGCGCGCGCACAAAGTGCTGCTGGGCGCCTGCAGCCCGCTGTTCCGCAGGATATTCAGCGAGAACCCTTGCAAGCACCCAGTGATCGTGTTGAAGGACTTCCAGGGATGGGAGGTGCAAGCCGTAGTAGACTTTATGTACCGTGGAGAGGTGTCTGTGGCACAAGAGCAGCTCGGAACTGTGATACGCGCGGGAGAGTCGCTGCAGGTGCGGGGCCTGGCTGACCAGGACCGCGAGGAGCACGCGCGCTCGCCGCCGCCCACGCCGCTGGCCCGCAGCCCGGTGCAGGCCACGCCGCCGGCGCCGTCCCCGCCTGCCAGCCCGGCCAGCCCGCAGCCGCGCCGCAAGCAGGCGAGGCCGCGGCGCCGCTCCGGGGAGTCGGACACGCCGGAGAACCTATCCATGCGGCGCTCGCCCAGCGGCGGCCTGAAGGCGGTGCGCCTGGCGCGGCCGCGCTCGCCACCCAAGCAGGAGCAGGACGAGCCCGAGGCCGAGGTGCCTCCACCACCGCGTATGTTCGCGCCGCACCAGGACATGTTCCCACCTGTACCACCCGCTGCCGTCTCCGCGCTTTCGTTAACACCACCGCACAGTAAGTACCTACTCATTAATTCATTCATCATCCTGTATTAGGTATATTGATTAGGGTTCTATATAAATTGTGTAAGGTACCAACCGATCTGAAAAATATTTTTGTAAGTTATATTGAAACTACTTAAATTTAAAAGCATAATTTAATCTTAGAGGTTTAAGGCCATATTTATGTCAGTCATATTTGGTAGTTTAATACCAAAAAAATCTCATAAAATGCATAGAGATTACCAAGTGGGTAGTATAAAATAATGAACATGTTAAAAAACGAAGGTTGGTCATATCAATGCCGTCATGGACGAACAATTACTGTGTAAACCAATAATTAGTTGTAAAAAGTGACCTCGATCACTCATTGTCAACATCTCAAAAACGAATTTCAAGATGTTTTTGCTAAATGTACTACCTAGGTAACACCACGTTTGATAAAATAATAAAAGTCACTTACAAACTTGGCACACGAATAATTAATTGAAATAAAAGTTAAAACATTTAATACATGTAGGTTAGTGGCAATATAAATAATATTCCAACAACATGTTCTAATTAGAATCCTATGAGATGTGATCTATGTTACGAACGCACGAACCGGCCGACGTGAATAAATAAATCTATAAGTCTAATTAAACTCGAATCATCAAAGGATCCGTTATCGATGAAGCGTTATCGATTTCATAAATCGCATACAGGTTACCGGTGATTCGATTAGCGACCGATACCGAGTGTTAACCGGAACGGTTCCACAGATAAATTAAGATCACCTATTCATACGTCGGGTGCATTATCTCTCGGATCGCGTGAAAGGTTTTAAGTTTATAAAGTCCATTAAGTGAGCATGTCGCAAACATTCGCCGTAAAATATAGTTATAAATGGTCGGTGGTGTTCGCTCAGTGATCGTGTATGGGGCTCATAAAGGTGTGTCAGTGTAAATTTTACACCTCAATAATTATTGCTTGTGGGTCTCCTTATGCGTATAAAAGAGGAAGCAATTCCAGCAGTCATCTTGTTTTACGAGCCCTTTTCGATTTCTAATCTTGTTTATGGTGGAAATTCTCCGATTGTTATATTCTAATTTAAGCATCGTATATTAATCTAGTTGTTATAGATTTTATAGTGTAAGTAGACGCTTTAATACAATAAAGGATGAAAGGTCTTGGACAAATTATGACAAAGTTTCGAGTGAGTCATGTTCCTTGCCAAACTAAAACAATAGAATTCATCACGGGATTTATTGAATGATATTTTACCATAATTTTTTTTATATTATCTCTGTATCAACGTATCTCTATAAATAAATTTTCAATTTCGTCAATAAACGTAGTCGCAAATGTATTTAAAAGCATGCCATAAATTACGGTTCTAATATATTTTACACAACGGACCTGAGGCTCAACTTGGAATTAGTCCAAGGAGTGGTTTTATACGTCAATTTTGTTTTATTGTTTCCTCAGTTTCGCGTATGTGCCGAGTGCTTGATTGCGCCATAATAGTCGTAGGTTGTAATGAAGGGTTGCACGCACTCTCCTCTCGCCGCCGACGACGACCCGACGTGCGTGGGGAATGTGGGGAACTGGGGATACTAAATACACGACTCACGAGGGGAGCTGAACGTTTCCGCACTTGTCATTCCGTTTCGAAAATCAAATTTTAAATTGCCCCGACTTTAAATGTTTATTCGTGTTTACATTTTCGTTTCTGGCAATTCGAAATTCGAATGCTCAGTAGGCAATAGTCAATACTTTTTTAATAACTTTACGATTTTAGCAATAAAAAGTTTTTGTTTAGCTTCTTGCACTGATCAGCTACTGTGGGGCTTATTACGAATGCACCTTTTATTGTATCCATCTTCGTGTGTGATGAGCTTGATTACAGTTAATGGTGGTGCGTAAATGTAATGAGGGGTTAGCAAGGACTGCTGGCAATCACAAAGCGTCGGCGAGGCTTCCTGATTTGAGTCGGGTTAATCCAAATTTTCTTGCTTATTCGCTCATTACTGGTTAACGCTATAGGTATTGTTTTATCCGTTATAGGATTTTTTGGAAGTTATTTGATTGACTTAAACAGTAAGTAGGTATAATTAATTAATCGACATTTTAAGCGTTTAAAAACAAATCGTGGTTGCCAGTTAAAAACATAATTAAACGGCGCATATCTTCGTTTAACATTAAAATAAAAAAATCAAACATGAACCTTCGTTAACGACTTACCTTTATAAGAATATATAGATACCTTTGTAAAAAATAACAAAAATATTTCTTTTGAAATAGCCTGTACACCATATCAAAGAAGTAGTTTTATATTTAGAAGTACTATTAATTTGTATTCTACTTACGTTTTTTTAGATTGGTAACATCCTCCATTAGTATTATATGTACCGTAAATATTCAACTTTAACTTGTTGATTTAAAAATAGAACAGGTATGTCACCTACCTAGTAGGTACCTCTCTACCTAGGTATCATAGAACCACCCACGAAGGTTGCTACTGTCAACATTAGTGATTTCAATTAGGTATAATCACTTCGGGAAAAAATACCTAATAGGTACCTAAAATATAAAAAAACATTATTTCCTTGACTTTTTTATTAGGACCGTAGGGAATATAACAGGCTCGTCTATTAAGGGTATTTATAGGACTTAATCTTACTGAGTAGATTGCAATGTAGATGTCAATCACTAAGAGAATTATATTGCCTGTGATAAAAAACCTAAAATATGTTAAAATAATCTCAATAGATGGAAGTAGGTGGAAACTGTGTCTGCCCCGTTGGTCTAGTGGTCGCTAAGCGCAACTGCTGAGCATGAGGTCCTGGGTTCGAATCCTGGTCGAGCCAAGTTTTATTATGTTTCCCATTAGGTGTTTCTCAGTAGCAGCACGGAGGCTGGTTTTGTGCCCGGTTGATGGCAATAGTCTCGCCCCCTGTTACATTAGGCGAGGCCCCCTATAACATAATTAGCGAACTAAGTGTACTACAGTTGAGAAATGTGGGTCTACTCTTTAAGAAATACAGGCGTGAAGTTATGTTTTTTTAGATGAAAGTAGGGGTACCTTTAATAATGTCCTCCTGCCCCCTTACCATGAACTCTTAAAGCCGGGCAGTTTACGTTGTGAAAGCGAGACGCCGCATTACACTGCACGTAGCGGCGTCTCGCTTTCACATCGTAAACTGCCCGGCGCGCGGCGTCGCTCTGCTCGTAAAGTCGTGGGGACCGGCACCCACTGAAATTAAACATAGGACATAATCCGTGCGCAAACGCATGTGGCCTCTATTCCCTCAGTATCTTTAGGTACCTATGTACCTACATAGTATATGAAGGTACTTGTAAATAAGATTAATAGAACAATTATCTTACGCCACATGCACACGTATATGCATATAAAATTATCGACTTCCATTGTTCAAGATGCTTACAATATGAACCGGTTTAAAAATGTCTCACTTACAACTTATCTTTGCGTATCACGCTAGCCCTACGTCTATACCTATGTATTAAACTACGAACCTATAGGTGTTAAGTTAATAGAATGACACTATGTTAAGGGTGAGAGAATAATATATCTGACCGACTTATTTGTCTCTTGAGTGAGACTATGTGAATTGGTAGTTAGCTATCAACAAACTTACACTAGAGGCTTTAAACTTTGTCAAAAGAACAGTCGAGAGTTTTGTCAGTCACTTGCAAAAAAAACTATGTCAATCTCCGTAAAACCTCTCAACTTTACAAAACATTATAGAATGTCATTTTCACCATAAATAGTCCTTAAGCGATAATTTGTTTACATTAATTCATCACCTGACACGCGAGGTTTTACATCAGGTACACGACCTTCAAGGGTGGCAAAAAAAATAGAGAAAAAACTGCGCAAACGACGACATTGGCACGAAGCGCTAGATACCGTGCGCGCACGCAAGGGCGGCTACGGTCACTATGCGTCACTGCGGTACGGGACAATCTACTGTCTGTGTCATTCGTCCGTCAATACGCTCAGATCTAACTAACTTGCAAGTCACACTGAATACTATTGTTGCCTACTGCTTAGACGTTTCATTTATGGCCATGGTTTTCATTCTGAATTAAGTTGGATAAACCCAGTTTGCTGCTTACGATTTTCATGTCTCCAGCAATTCTTACTAAGTCATTGGCATAATACTTAGTTGTTGCAACATAATACCTACAAGAGTAATTATTTACGCTCATCAAAAATGTATCCTGTGGGTCTTTTAGTTATTAACCACTGAGGTGTTTTGATTAAGTAAAAATTCCAGATTTGCTTGCGCTTCTCTCCAGAAGATTTTAATAGTTTTTTTTCTAAAAATAAAAACCGACGCACAAAGATCGAATAGTCTATAGTATTTTCAATATTGCTACTAAATGGCGCGTGCATCTCCTTCCTACCATAGCTAATAAACGTCTCAACAGAGATATATTAGCAAGATAACTTAGATAGCTACAACCTCAAAAAGGGCGTAGGTAGCAATAAAGCTTTGTTGATATTTACTTAATAAGAGAAAGTGCTTTATTTGCATAAGTGAGTTCGATTTGAACTTGTGACCGCTTGACTAACGGCTTCATATTTCATGTGAATTAAATACGTAATGCACAAACAAATGATTACGCGGTTGTAAGAAGTACCGGCCAGTTGCCTTACTATGAGCTTGCATTGCAGTTCATTTTCCGCTGTGGAAGCGAGACACTGCACGAAGCGGCGCGCGGCGTCTCGCTTCCACCACGAAAATGACCGGCAATGTAAACTCATAGTAACCCCGCAGTTTCTGATTAGTCACGTGACATGTTCCAATAATTCAATATTGGGTGCGTTCCGAATAATTGTTGACACATCTCTAAAAGTATGAATGTACTGGATTAAAACGAACTATTACTGTTCTCGACTGTACTACGTAGGTACCTACCTACTTTAGCTAGCTATCAATCAGAACTTAAGTATTGACGTACTATTGTTGCTAAGTGTACATACCTAATGGTCCGACTGAATTTACCTTGCCGTAGGCGTTTGGAGTATCGCATCGCAATCGCTAAGAAGCAAGAAGTTAATTTATTGGTACTGTTTATTGTATTAGTATTGTACTAGTAGTTTTAGTTTTTTTCTGATAATATGAATTATGGATAATAACAATAACGGATAGAATTAAAGGATTATTCTAATGAGACGCTTGTAAAATTAGATAAAATTAACATACTTTGGAGATCCCTTGCCTTTTATAGAAGAAAAAGTATATAGGATGGGATTATAATTAAATTAATGTTTGACATACCTAAACGGCTAAACCTAAGAGGAAATTACCAATAAAGTTGCAAGTAGATAATAATTAATTTGTCCGCCTAACATCGAACGGGTGCAGTCACTACAGAAGGATGAGAACGATGCGCAAACAGCGCTCGCGCATTTACATTCAATCGACACCGCGTCTGCCCGGTGACCTACTTGTTCCACGAGTTTCAGCGTTATACTTAAGTTTTTTCAAACTATTTGTTACTTTTGTATTATCATTTCCCAAATAAAATTTGATATTAGTATAGGAAAGTAGAAGCGGCCCGCGGTTTTACCCGAGCAAATTTACATCTTCCAGCTCGTAGCGTTATTATTTATAGCCTATGTGTTCTTTTAATACATAAGCAATATTACTCGAAAGTTTCATCAAAATCCGTCCAGCAGTTTTTGCGTGAAGGGGTAACAAACATCCATCCATCCACACAAACTTTCTCGGTTATAATAGGTACTAGCTGCCCCCGCGGTGTTACCCCTACATTTTTTCGGGATAAAAAGTAGCCTATGTGTTAATCCAGGGTGTCAGCTACCTCCATACCAAACACACACAAACTTTCGCCTTTATAATATGAGTGTGATAAAGATTAGACTGAGTACACCCAGTGTACACTTCGCCTTAATTTCTGCAGCCTGGCAACCACTACTTTCACACGTCTTAACCCTTACAAAAAATTAGGGTAGCTACCATAAAGCACACGTTATCTTATTTTAAAAACATTCAAAAGATTTTCAAACACATTCTACGGTCGTTACGCGGATCAGTTTAAAAAAAGAACAATTTCTCTTTAGATGTGCATACGCGTCCAAAAATGTACAAAAGACTAAGATCAAAACTCGATTGTGCCCTGAGGGGAGTCTAAGTAGCAGACTGAAGTCTGTCTGTCTGAGTAAGCTACAGCAACACCTGCCTATCTGTCTGTGCCGCCTTGTCACTGACCTAGCACAACTAAACGGCCGAAACTTTGAAACCTGTTTTGAGAAAAACGATGCGAAACATTTTGTAGATTGTAAGATCTACTTAATTTTTTCCTAAGCTTTTTTGGAATTAGTATAAATTTTATAAATTGGGTCAAGGGGTTTTTAAGACAGTAGGTAACTTTTTTATTTATGTACCTCATATTGTTGCTCTTGTGATTTTTTTTAAAACATAACTACCTGTGTAAGTATACTGCAGATAACTAATATCCAAACTACATAACTATCGGAAAGTTAGGAAATAGTAATTTTTCTATTAAGTATATCTACCCATTTGACTTCGCATCCTTGACATAATACCAAAAGAAACCGTTTATTTTTTAATGTGTCTCGTATAACACAATAAGTAGGTATAAACCTAGGTAGTTTCCTACTCCAACGATATAGTTCAATAAACATAAATTCAGCCCAACATCCGCAGGTATAATGTATAAATTCTATTTAAATAATTGTATTAGCGAGTTTCCCATAAACGTTTGCCTTGTGGCAACCAATTACGATGGCCATAAAAACTGGTAATAAAACAGACACACATTACTAATCCGTCAATTATGAGCTACGTAACATATCTGCGTGTCGCGAGCGCATGTAATTAACATTCTAATCAAGCATTGTATTACTAGAGGTGAGCGAGCAAAAAAATCGAGCAAGCGCGAGTGTGGGTTATGGCATAGAGACGCGCATGTGTTTTGTTGGTGGTTTAAATTGACGTATTTTTACTTTTGTTTTAATGCATTGTTTTTTGTCTATGCCTAATAATATAGGTAGGAGCAACCCATGTAAAAAAAATTGTTAAGTAAAAAAGATTCAATTGTTGATATTTGAAAATTTTCAGATAAAAGTATTAAAATGATTATTTTATCTTACTAAAAAGAACTAAGCCAAAAGGTGCTACGAGTTTTAATTACATAATAGCGTTATTAAAAACAAGGTAGATATTTTAATAAAAAAACAAAAACCGTACGGTACCCAATTAGCTTAAAACAGGTTCCGTGCATCATCGATAAAGAAAAATTTGCAATAAATCAAAATTACCAAAAATATATTAGGTACTGTGACCTCACGGAACCCCAAACCTACATGTCAAGAAGCAATAGGTAGGTACCTATATATCAACATTACCCAAAAATAATTACTAAGGTTGGTATTGTGACTTCACGGAACCCTACATCTCCATGTCATGTATTTATATTTTTTCCACGGCGCTACATCCACGCCACCTTCTATACACGTGTTTAATTAATAGTTCGTTCATATATTCAATCAGCTTCCAGCTTCTGTTGACCAACTCGACTAACTAAATTGGTTTTGGTAGTATGTTCATCAAAAGTGAAATAAAAAATGTTGCACGCATGTTTGTATTCGAAAATCGAATCCAAATTTAGAACGGAGGAACTGCCCGTATTAAGTTTGATGATAGCTAACTTAACTGCGGCGTTCGCGTTTTTTTTTTGTTAATGTGAGATAAACAAAAGATAAACGCAAACGCAGTAGTAAAGTTGACTCAACGTTATTGATGAACACAGGAGGCTGTTTCGTATTATTGGTAAGCTTATACATGTACATATACATTACAGACTCTAGGGACACTTCTGCCTACCCCTTCGGAGAATACAAGTGTGATGTTTACATGTGCAATTAGGAAAGAGGTTGTCAATGACCAACTTGCAAAGTTTCTCATTTCCGTTAATACTAATTAAACTAAAAACAACTATTGTAAAAAAATAAAAACGTTTACAATAAAATTATTACTTCGTTTCGCTATTAAAAATCTATCTACACAACACACTTAGACCTAATTATAGAGATCAATATAATTATATAATATTAAGATGAAGGGAACAAATAAACATAAAAGTTAACGTTAGAAAACATTATGTTCATTTATAAATACAATATCTCGGGGTACAGCTACATTTCCGATAGGGTGGGATATTAGAAATAATATCCTTGCGCTAAGACCGATACAAAGAGTTTTGATCTTTTGCGTTGAAACTTCTTTTCTTCAGTCTAGTTTTGTATGTGATGAAACTAACGCAAATTGTTTTCGTTATTGAAACAAATCGGCTGGCACGCTCTTTTTTCTTCTTTTCAAAACTAGGATATAGAGCACCAATAAGCTTTATCGTGTACCAGCGCTATGAATCGTGGACGAAACAATCGAAAATACATTACTTCTTCAGTAACGAAAACTGCCTGACTTAAGTGAGACTGGGCCGGCCACATCTGTTGCATGCATCCCGAGAAGTGGGCTAGCATCTCCACCAAATGATTGCCACAAGACGGACGCTGGAGACGCGGAAGACCCAGACGGAGATGCGGGACGATTTGGACGCCTTCCAAAACAACGCTCATAGCAGGTCGAGATTAGGGGGAATTGGAAAATCAGGGCCTTTTCCCAGCAATGGGACACTAAGTATATAGGCTATACAAAAAAGGAGATCCACTCATTTACCCCCACGGGACAATAAGGGCGGTCAAATAACTTTTTTGGACCTAATAATCATGTCCAAAATCTCTTGTTCAACAGTGTTCACTACCAAAACAACACTGGTAAAATACACCACTAATATACCACCACAAACAATACCAGCACAACATGAAAGTACAGCAGTACAATAATTTACGTGTACATATCTATCAGGCGCAATTTATTCAGCAGGTGACCGTTTCGTGAAAGGTGAGAGTTGTCGCGACTCGACACACTGACACACGACCGACTTGAATAAGTGATATCGCGAATTTCAATTCACGTTTACATATAAAGGCTGCTTTACTATCGCGCTCTAGATAGCAAAAAATAAGTGCAATGGCGACATTTGAAAATGGCAGTAGATTTTCGAATTTAGAAACTTTTAAAACACGATCGTCTTTTGTTATATGGTAGATATCATTATTTGATTACTGGCCATTAAAATGATCAGCTTTCCAACATTTGATTTTGGAATAGGTACTTACAATCAAATAAATTGTTTGTGGTATCGTTTATTTTTTATTTTTAAAAAGAGATCTAATGTATTTGTTACTGGATTCCATTTTGTTATAAGGCACTGTTTGTCTATACAAAATGGAATGCAAAGCGGCCTTAAGTCAAAATATAAGAACAGGTCCGCTAAACCGTTACGCCTTATAAATACAACGTTAGGTATCCTACATTCCACTAGCAAAGTCAACAAGTGTAGTAGCAGCAACTATTACATAGATACCTAGATATACATAAAGTCACGCCAGTGGAACATAAGCTGGGCAGGGAGGGGGACTACAGATTTTTACTTGTTATGATAGGTGAACAAGACTCCGCTTCATACAAAATGAAATTTAATATCTAGTAGGTAATAATTAGCGCTGGCCTGGACTCTTCATTACGCATTTAGTATCCCCTAAATTCTAAAAAAATATCAAAATGGTAGGTAGTTTAACTAAGTATTGCAATGCTGTTAATATTTTTGTAACAGGGTGTTATTTTGTATGCAAGCGTTGAAAGCTGTGAGATCGATGCTTAGTCAAACTAATTGAATATTTTATTGACTTAGACAGTACCTACCTACATGTAAAATACATATAACACAATAAATAACATATAGGTAACTTATTCTTGAAAAAGACCAGTAAAAGTCAAAGCGGCCATTAAAACGATGACACTCATTAAAATTAAATTAATTATTAAGCTAAGAAATCTGTTTACAATTCGTGTTTACGCAAAGCGCGTAAATCAAGGCTACTATTTTTACGGACACATTACGCGCGTCTTTTGTTTAAGATATTAGACAGACGTGCGAAAATGGGGCATAAATTAAAATTAAATTATTTAATGTTTTGAAGCCGACTGTACTCATTGCTAGAGGTTCTCAAACTTCAATTGTTTACAGAAATACGGTCTAGGAATTGTTATTTAGAATTTAAATAAACATTTTGCCACTGAACGGTAGAAGATCAAGATTTGGTAGCCTCAAGCGTAGACAATATTACCTACATTAAGTAATGTGGGTTCGTGAATAGCCATTTAAAATACGACAAAGGTTTGAAATATTTACCGATATATGCCTATAGTACTTTTCTACTCATATTATTAATGAACTTGACAAATTTAATGTATGAAAAATATAATGGTTTAATAATTGACGACCTGATTGGCCTAGTGGGTAAGCGATTAGACTGCTGCGCTAAGGGTAGCGGGTTCGATTCCCGCACGGGGCAAAAATTTGTGCGATCCACATTTGTTTGTCCCGAGTTGGGTGTTTGTGTATGTGATATTTCATGTTTGTGAAACGCACCCACGATACAGGAGAAATTCCTAGTGTGGGGCGACGTTTTTTTTTGTTTTAAATTAAAAAAATATTGTAGATTCATTACTTAGGGACTTCCCAGAATATACCCTTGTTTGGGACATAATATGGTACACAACAGTACGTAATAAACATGCCGAAAAGGTATTACAAAGATTACGTACAAGGTAATGTTTACTGTGGTTTGCTGGCTGTAAACATTTACGTCAAATAACCAAACATTACTCCCAAGCTATCATAGCTTTCAGAGTTACGTCACGGAAAAACGTCTTATGAAACTATTGACTGTACAGAAAGCGTATGAGAATACCTTAAATTCCGATTTAATTCTAGCCATAAAACTCGGAATGATCTAAGGGTTCTAACGATATCCCATATATCGAAATCGGTTCAGGTATTCTGAAGTTATGGTGGTAAAGAAACTCACATACATACATACATGAACCCTGAAAAACATTACACTCCTCTTTTTGGGCAGTCGTGTACAAATTCTATTTTCTCTTAGCATACAAGGAAAACGGCTATTCCATGACCGTTTTAACACGTTATCTGCCCCCTTACCATGAATCAACCCTTATCATGACAGTTTACGGTGTGGAAGCGAGACACCGCTACGTGCAGTGTATAGCGGCGTCTCGCTTCTACGCCGTAAACTGTCCTGCTTTAAGAGTTCATGGTAAGGGTGCTAAACTGCGAATTGAGCCAATAGCGCTACGTTTGGCAGAAATATGATTACATGTAGACCAAGATACGGTTCTATTAAACGTTTTTATTACAATTTAAGTTTTAGTCTCGTTTCAGCATCATTAAATATGTTTCAATAATTCCAATATCCAGGATCAATTGAAAAACAAATGAGAGCTGTATGACGTACGTATACATAATAAATCTTGGCTCGTGTACGTAGAGTACCTACTGAATAAACAGATTGTCATTTGTTTTCGATTCGAAATTAATCTAGAAAGATCTTCCTATTCTTATATGCATATCTAGGTACGGAATTAACTGATTGTCAATTGTTTTCGATTCGAAACTCAATCTAGGAAGATCTTCTCTATTTTTAACCGACTTCAAAAAAAGAGGAGATTCTCAATACGACTGTATATTTTTAATATACCTAGAGGTACCTTATGTAATGGCAGTATTGACTATTGTACCTATGCTACCTTATCTTTAAAACAACTGAGATATAGGGCGTCTATCCGGTAGTTGAACAAAACATTTACGACCCTGTAATCTGTAGATAATAGTGATTTTTCAGTTCAACTACTTCAATAAAAATGCTAATCGAAGGCACGTCATCAAACGTTTAAGATTATTGATTTACAAGAACATTACTTAATTGTTTCCGGTGCAGTAGGTACGGCGAAATATGAGGCATAAACATAAAAACATAACATCAAGCCTTATTCCCTGAAGGGGTAGGCAGAGAAGTATAGTAGGTACACCCACATTTCGCCAGTTATGTTATAAATCCCAATGTAGGGGGCGAGCCTATTGCCATCAACCAGGCACAAATCTAGACCGCGTGCTGGTACTGAGAATTACATAATGGACAATCCCAATAACACTTTATTCGACCCGGGATTAGAAATCAGGACCTCATGCTAAGCAGTCGTGCCTGGCGACTACTAGGCCAATGAGGCAGGCAAATAATAGGTTGCCAATCTAGATAATCAACAGGCATCAAAAATTAACAAAATAGGACATCACACGGTGTATGTTATTTATTACCTGCTACAAATCTTATATCCTCTAATTATTCTTTTACCTTTTGTCCTTGACCATAAATATATACGAAGTCCTAATAACTAGGTACTATACCTACTGATTACAAAAGTTAACAGAAATCATCTTATCTAAGGAAGCAGCGAAACTTGGCACCTCTTATTTTACTATGAAAGTTTGAGATACCATAAACACCAGTTATAACATATTGCCCTGATCCCTCACTAGTCGTGTCGGTTTGCCATCTCATCATGAGTGTGAAGGAATAGAGAATGCAGCTGTGTTGGCGCACACGGTGCACTATCTAACACAAAGTCGGTCGCTTGGACATTAATTTTACAGAATTCATACTTCATTCGCTGAAGATAGCATTTCTGACACAGGAGGTGATAAGCCTAAATAAAAGATAAAGAAGTATACATTTTAAATTATACAATTTCGCACGAAATGGCAAACTTGCAATTTTCAATAATAAATAAGTACATTTCCTAATCAATTGAGACAAAAAAAGATAAGGTCAGCCTGTATACACAACAAAACGCCCTAAACTTTGGAAACCAGTGTATAAGCTGGAGCATGCGCGGGCGCCTACAGTCAATACCGAGTCGTTAGTCACGCGCATTGACAAATACTCGCGGTTAATTGGATGAAAACGCGCGCCCAAGTCGCTGCAGCGCTGTCGGCGCAGTAAATTACGCGGTTTACGACGACGCACTGTTATCAATAACCCTTGTATTGAAAGCTGTTCCGTTTATATGCTCGCCTTTTGATCGGTTCAGTTATATTCGCATATCCGCTTCGTATGTCATTTCTGAGTTTCTAGTTCGTCCGAGATAACCTGTTGACTGTACTGAGTACACTCGGAGACCTTGAGTAGATACAATCTCAATTATCGCAGTGATTTTTAAAGACCTACTATCTGCTCAGACCAAATTGACAATCCGATGTTCTGTCCGATTAATTATTCACCTATAATGGCTTGCCTCCTATTACAAGGAAATAGTACCGTCGTACATGACTGATGACTGTGTCATGTGTGTGAGAGAGTACCCTGAGTTATACATAATTGCACCGATGGATGACCAAAAGGCTGGCCTTACACTCTTCCACTCTTCTCAACTACGACCAGTACAGGACTAAAACCACATTTCGTAATGGCTAGGTATATGTTTTTCCTTATGTCCGGCGCGTCGAGCGTGTGGTGATGGTGACTAACATTGCATGGGATCTACGCCGGCCGTGATGCAAACAGCTGCGTCATCCATTGATCAGATCCAATTCGGTGACGAGTATTGTTCTGCTCAGTTCGTACGTAAGACGCGTCCGAAGCTTTCGGCTGGGAAAACCCGCTCCGAATGACGCCGTAACTGTTCTGCACATTAAAAACAATATAAAATAATAACCTGCAATCATTACTTAGTAAAACAACGTCATTAAGATAATCAAATGCTTAACCTACGCTTAATCTTAATTATAGACATAGATAGCTATCTCCGTAAGTACGGGAGCATCAAAATTGTATGTAAATCATTGCTATTTTAGAACACGATTTGTTTGTTAGAAAATCTCATAGAGAACTGTTATTCGTGTTCCCATCGCGAAACCGGAACTGAAATCACACATTACATTTAATTTTATACGAATTTAATAACAAGTGAGATGCGCGGCGTCCATTGTATGCGCCGTGACCATGAGAAAAAGCACTGCTCGATTTTTTTGTTGCCGATAAAGAGGTGCCGACGTACAATTCGGAGCAAGATTGATGCGCATGCGTGATCGTATCTGCCCGCTGTGAGCGCTGCGGTAATAATTAATATTCCATAATCCATTCATCCCTACATTACGCGGCGACTCCTTTCACCGCCTCCCCGGCCGAGTGCCCCGGACCGCTCGCGCCCTCCGCCGGTAGCAATATGTAATCGTCACACATCTGTAATTGATTCCGGCCGTTAAATTCGAAATTTGAATGAGCCCTCGCTGAATGAGAACCGAAATAAGATCACGAGTGTAGTGCGCTCGGAAACGCTGACGAGTCTCGGCGAACCTCTCACTGAGCGGCACAATGACCGCGGCGCACACAGCCAGATCTCTCTCTTGATAAACGCATAAAAAACGTAACGAAAAAACTACATGTCATGCATCTACGTGTGCTAGTCAATTTCACAGCGACCGTCATGGGAATCGAGCGACGAATGGACTTTAGAAAGCAATTAAAATCTGTGCCCACGAAAAGGAACGCGACCAAAAAGTGCGATCGACAACTCAAATCGGCGAACACGTCGCACTTAGTGCAAGAAGCTGTTTAGATGTCGGGATCGCGCTGGTCCGCGGCGGGCGGCGCGATGCACGGCGCGCACTGCCTGCGCCCCGCCAAATAGTTCTCGGAACTGAATGATTTTTTACAAAAAACGCACAACGCACACCGGTAACAAGACATAAAGCAGGCTCGAAAAAGAACATCAGAGAGTGATCTCGACTTCACTCAGTACAAATTGGTTATTGCATTAAATAGACAGCGGCGAATAACTGTTTGACGTTTAAAAAAATTTAACTCTGGCGCCACAAGTTTTATTTCGTCCTAAATCAAGGAAAATACCTTTGCAAACAACTTCTTGAACTTTGCGTGCCTTTTACTTTAGGAAGAGATACAAAGGGAAGCTGCTTAGAGGCCAAAAGTGGACTTTACTTTTTATCGCCACAAAAAGGTCGGTATGAAATCGAAATCAGATTACGGATCCTGCGATTATAAAGTTTCGGCTGCGCACAAAGGGTCGGTAACCACAATTTGGTTGTGGCGACCACACGGCCATGCATTATAGAGATACGTTGGTGAGTACGTGTTGTTTCGGACGTGACTTCCGAAATACAAAACGACGACAAAAACGCGATTGGAAAACAGTTCCCGTGCTGGTCTTAGTTCAACAGTGTTAGAAGAGAAACTGACCGCGGGAGCTTGGGTTATTTAATGTGTTTTGAGGTCGTGTGGTAACTGGTAATCGTAATCTACTTAATTATTTGTATTTACATTATGTAATTGAAATGTCATCGATTAACTAAAACACTCGGTCCTTTAATTACTTTTGATAAATAATAGTAGCGACTAGTGGCCTTATTAGTACATAAGAATGAATCACACCTAAACAACTGACAAACTCATTAATTATTTAACATAAGTATTAGGTATGTAGGTCCGAGTATGTTTCATAACTAAAGGCACATGAACTTCGAATCATTGACAGCCAATTTGTTTTGTAACATACTAAAAACGTTACCGAGAATTAATGGATGTCATTGCATTATTCTCAGTAATTTAATTACAAATTACATAGGTTTATTTATCTGCGCACGAGTGAGTCACTCATGTGAGTAATAATGGCGGCCCAAGCGCCGGTTACCGGTGTTGCCAGACGAAGAGGATTTGCCCATTTTAGGGGACTTTGAATGATGGTGCGGTAATGTTTGTGACTAAACGGTAGGAGGTATTGAAAGGAATTACATGTAAGCTATTATTATTTGTGAGATAGGAGTTTAATGTTTACTACTATGTCAAATTCCCGCTTAATTGGTCTGGGAGTAGCTGCTGTGTATGAGGTTCGATTATTGAGTCTAGAATTTTCTATTAGGTAGAGGTAAAATGGAGAAGCCTGTTTAACTTGCTTGTTTGCTTTATTAATAGCATTGCTTTCCCAGCAATGTTTGTCATTTGACAATTTTTTTATTTAGAACGTATCGTTTATGCTAAGCTAGTTTAAGCTTTTTAAATAACTACATTTATACAAGGATTTTTTAAGTGTTTACCTAGCAACACAGGCTTGTAACAAATCATTTGCGCGGTCAACCGCACTTGTAAATAGCAATTTTGAAATCAATCTAAACTTTTTCCATAATGGCATATCAATAAACTTTCATTTAACACATGATACGTAAGCTAACTTAACAAAATAAAAATAATATTTAAATGCCGTCATTAAAGAATAATAGGATGAATAGAGGTAATGCCTATCACTATCAAATGTAAAGAGCCGCTTAGATTAAGACCGAATCATGAATTAATAATACTTACCAAGCGGATAACTGACAAAGCTATTTGTTAAATCGAGTTAAATCACCTAACAAGATAACCTTTGGAGTTGACCCCAGAACCATGTCGCACCTCTAGTTCTGTCCCTTGTGGTTGTGCCCCAACACCTGCACCTTATGCGACCTAAGCCAGAGACAAAGTCATGAAAGTATCATTTTAGTTCAGGCAACCCAAAATGTAGTAAAATATGCCGAAAAATAAAAAAATAAAATTTTTAGATCGAGTAAATTGTGCATATTAAAGACACGATTAGTGAAATATTTTTTATTAAAATAGGATAAAACTTCACTGTATTTTCACAATTAAAAAAAAAATCGAACACTTATATTTTTTTTTTAATTAATAAAATGTCTTCAGTCAAATTCTCCGTATGCCAACGAACCGATCGCCGATCGTTGCAGTTGATTCAGCTTTAATTAGCGTAGGGGACAATTTTCGACTAATCATATTAATTATTCATGTAAGTCATGACTGTTCATTGCATTTTAAATATGCATTGTACTTAGTGAAATATGTTTTGAAACCGCCCATGAGGGGATTAAAAAATCTTAAGCAATTTTCGTTAGTCCCTGGAACACTGAGGTACAACAGATAACGAAATTAAGACTACCTATTATAATTACCTACTACAGCTGTTGTTTTGTTTATTATTATTATGTATATGTTTCACTTTCCTCATGACGTAAAATGACGGTTTTGAAGCAATAACAATTCAGTATCTAACGCTTTTACGTACTACCTACGTAGTCACAGATGCAATTAATTCAACATTTTCCTCCGTACAGCACTTACGCGGTTTTGATATCCCAATTCCAATATGAGTAACACATTCACTCTTTTGTATAACTACACTTATTGCGTTACTAACATAACAAAAGGTACTTAATTTATAATTGGACCTCACTTTCCATTACGCTAACATAATTTATGTAACGTTTGCATTGTAAAAGAAATAATTTGACACTTTATTTATAATGAAAAATACGAACATGTCCAAATAGATAATGGATTCCGGATTATCTTGATTGAATTGTGTGAAATGTCTAGATAGATGTTTTTGTTGTTTAAATTGACTGTCTAATAGTGCCTAACAGTTTAGAAAGGACAACTCGTGGCTGCGAATAAACTTGTGCGAAAGTTCTGTCTCGTGGATCGGGATCTTGTTCTTTATATGAATAGTTAATACTGGCCACTAATCTGGCTCTCTGGCACTAGAGTAGTGCGTATTATTTCGAACGCGAAACAAAAGAACGAATGTTGTCAAAAAAAATCAAAACGCTGAGCTGTTCGAAGTTCTTTTCAGAAGTGGTCAATACAAGGAAAGTGGCGTTCATTATGAATGAACGAAATAATGCGTACCTACGCAAAATTCGAGTTGGTACAACGCAGTACATATCGCATGATTATCCTGTTTTCCCAAACGGATGGAGGTCTGTGTACCTCGAGTTAGTTCTTACTTACTGTATGTGCGTCAAGTGCGCACGCGTCATTTGTTGGTCGCATTTGTTATTGTTTGTCAATTAAGATGGTTGACGCACCGTCATAATGTAGGTATATTTTATTCTTTTACGTAAGTTTACATCACCTTATTATGCATTAAGTATAGTCTTTTAAATTAAGCAAGTATTTATTACCTACTACCAATAAGCGTCTAATTATTATCGCCGTAGGTACTTACCCAGTAGGCTTTAAAACTATTTAGTACAACAGTCATTTTATAGTTAATCCGTAAACTTCACAAAATAATTTTACGATTAAAAATTAATAAACTACCAATCACGATGTAAGCAATTTCAAGCGGCAATCCGCAAAATTGATCGTAATAAAACTAGTTTATTGTAGGCTCCACTAGTACCTACTTTAATCTAATTCCGTTGTGTTCTAATCCGTATAACATGGTTCAATTTGTTCCTACCATAATGAAGAAATTGTCGACAACATACGCACAAACAACGCACAGATTTTGATTTGGTATTAATTTTCCGTTAAAACAGTTAATAGAATAGAACGCTGCCACAATCTATTATTATCAAATTCTTAATTCTAATATTATGCAACAAACTAATTTAATATAAATTACAATGCATTTTTTTGTAAGATTCAGAGAAAGTTGCTAACACTCGATTATAAACCGTATCGATTTTTTATTTACTCGCATCGTTTTAGCCGCTCTGAATTGATTCTCTTGAACGACCGCAATCGTTTTCGATACCATTCCACATGGTAGATTACATACGCAACGGAAGCGAATAGTGACCGCAAAATATACGTAATTATTGGAAACTAACTTACACATTTTGCAAGGATCAACACGAATAATTTAAATATTCTTGTATATCGCGTTCGTAAATAAGTAACATATTAGTGCCATATTTAATCTGTGGCAGATAATAATAGGTACCGACGACAGTGAAGGCTGTATGACGAATTACCTTTGCATAAACAGAACATTTAATGATCTTATGATTCATTCATAACCTATAAATAATTCGCGTAATAAAAACAACCCTTTTACTGTTAAACAAGTTTCAGTTATCATATGGACTTAAGTTTGTTCGAATTATATACCGCTAGCATGAGTCGCAAATCTCTCTAAAGGTAAAATATAATATATTTAATATCTAGAACCTCTAGAACTTAATATCGAGTGAATATAACACGGAACTTTGAAAGGACTGAAAGTTATAGTGTACTAAAACATAACGTACGGTGAAAGTATTTTAAGATTTAGCTGTTAACCGCGTTATTTATTCATGGCCCGCAGTAAACATAAATCGCATTTTAAACAAGTGCATTTTATACTGGGCTTTTAAAACTACTTTAAGTAAATTACGATACTAAACTTCATCTCGTGATCTTTTTAGTAGGTAGTGTCTTTGTGCTGTTATATTGTTTTTTTACATATAAGTAAGAGTTGTGTCTACTTATTTAAATTGCACATATGTGTTCTAAAATAGCCTGTAAAACCGAATGGTTCTCAGATAGATACCTACTTACATATAAAAATTGAGAAGTTTTAATCGTTTATTAAATTATACCTGTTAATTGCATTAGCATGTTAAATAATAGAGGTATGTAGTAGGCAATAGATATCGACAGTAGGTAAGAAGTGCCCAAATCAACCAAATTACGTTTTATAATTGTATTAAACTAAGAGTGATTAGGTTTTTTTCTAAGATGTTGTCTTTCACAGTTAACAATAGTCCTATAAAGTCCAGCTAACACAATGTCTCTGCTAGCATGATATCTATACTTTTTTTCGGGGTCGGAGGGTGTCTTTTTCAGCCAGGCTTCCGATCACTGATCATCATTTGTGATGAAGACTTAACGGTTGCGACCTACCTGCTTCATTAAGCTATGAGAATTCCAATAAATATGAGTGTTACGATCGTCCATCCGAGTATGATTATATCATTATTTTCGCTGTTTTATAGTTTCACGTTTAAATGCTTTACACACATCTCATGGTCAATAAAGTACTTAAGAGCTTCTGGAGTAATTAAGCTTTACGATGATATTAATACCTACACCTAATATGGTTAACTAACTAAAGTAATTAACGATCCTCGCTAATAATACTAACATTATCATTTGTGTTGTTAATTTTGCTAGAGTTAAAATGAACAGATACTTAATAAGCAAAGAACTAATGAAAATGATGTCCCTTTAACATCGATCACACGTGTAATTAGATGACTCGCCCAATTTCTGTTTAACAATAGATAATTACACGTTCTAGTGTGAACGCCGTGTGGTCTACAAATAGAGCATACAAAAATGAGATGTCTAGTATTAAAGCCTCGTCTATGGTATTCCGTGCACATAGACAATGAGCGACTCATTTTGGAAGCTCGTTCGGAAACAATAGAAAGTGGCCTCCTACAACTTCACACGGGACGCGCAACCAGTGGAAAGTTAACGAAAATACATTTCAATAGCTAAAAGCAAAATTGGATGAGTGAGCTTACGAAATTATCGCGTTAGTGGCCGTAATTCATTTGTATGAACTCTCCCAGGCTTCGTGTGACCGTGTGTGATTCCACTAATGTGTTCTTGTTATAACACCTATTGCGCTTCGTTTTGAAACCGTTCTGTCATTGTGAAACCAACTTAATTAGGCACGATCACGATTCACACATGAACAAATGTTCACGAAATTTTTGATACAAATAATGAACCAGCTCCACTTTATAAAACACGAGATTACATAAAACACAGTTAGCGGTAAGCGGCCATTGTTTATCAGTGATAATCAAACGTCGCTCAAGGTCTACCAGTCTTATAAATATTAAGTTGCCTTTATGAGCATTCGACGGTATTTACACCCCATATTATTTATGTAATGGGGACTTATATTGGACACGCGATCTTCTCGAACAATGCAAGGATAGACGCTGCCCATCATAATCGACCTAGACTTCTTTCCACTATAATTGTTCCCCACATCGATTACAACGTATATTTCACTGAAACAATAGATTAACCCAGTTGCGGCATGTTCTATAATAGTTATGGCGTTTCTCGTCCCGCGATATTATTGCTTTCGTATCCTTGGCGTGAGCGGCTATTTATCATGTGATCTATTGTACATACAGTCGACATCGGTATTAGATTAAAGCGATAATTAATGCTGATTCCATACGACCTAGATTCGGGCCCGCTCGATAAAGTTAATTTACAGTTATAGTTGTAAATCTCGTTGCAAAATAAACGGCGAGCACGCGCGCCTGCCTGACCGTAGACAACACGCGGAGACTCCCACACACACCTCGGCACGTCAGCGCGCCTCCGCCCGCGCCGCCGTGTGTGCTGAGTGCGGAGGAAGCGTGAATGGAACCCTTCCCGGCCGTAAACACCACGTCACGTGGCTGCATCACTATAACCCGGCCCGACTCGGATACCCCCTCGTGCGACCCCGCCGGTGCGCAACAAGGGCTTTTCAACCCCGACGGGTTTCAGGGAAAACGCACGCATGTGTGACGAGCCAGACGAAACAACACATGTGCGTGACCCACGCGCGAGCGAGAGGGTGCGTCAACTTTTGTCTGAATGAACGGGGTGAAGTTTGACAAGTTGTGTACACATGGCCGCGAAAGGGTTGAGCCGAGTTGCAAACTAAGTTTGTGAACGCTTTCGATTTCGACGCGTGTTGCATATGGGGCGAACGCCGATCGATCAACAACTTTGTTGTTGGCTAAGTTCACTGGGGATTTCGTTGATAAATGAGATTAATAGACTCTGGAAAAACTTTGTTAAAAACCAGAATATGTTGCGAAAAGTCAGTTGAATTACGTTGTGAATTGTGAAAATTTTGTGAAAAAAATGACGGATCGAATCGTGGCGCTAACGTATTGCGAGCGTCTAGTTATCGGGTGTGTTTCGTCAGTCATTGTTTATGGTCGAATAGTTCTCTGAAGGGGTCCGAGAGACCGGAATTAGAAAGCGTCAAGCGCGCCGACTGCGCTACGACTAATTGACCGCAAGGTTTACGCGATTCTGCTAGAAATTGTGACGTAATATAATAAGGCTGAAAATAGCGTTAACTATAGGTATACCTACCCACTGACATTGTGATATTGTAGATCATCAATAACTACCTAGTTCCAAATTAATTTCGTTACTGCGTAAGATATACTGCATCAAGTATGATGTAATAAGTAGCATTTTTGCCAATTTCAAAATGTCTTATAGAAAAGTGACGTAAATTAGTTTTATAATCTCTAGTTTAGCGTTAACTTGCTTTTATTCCGAACTCGATATTTCAGGCAATTCAGGGATTGAATTGATTTCGGATTATATTAAATTTGAAATGTGATGTAAGTTATAATAAAATTGATTTGAATAAGAATTTATAATATAAGAATTGGTTATAATGATGACGCAAAAAATGCTGATTTCTAACAGAAATCTGTTGTGTCCGTTCCGTTGTATGGACATACCAACAACTAAGTAGGTACTTTTTCTTATAAATACATTTTCTCAATAGGTAAGGCAGGTATTACATAGGTATACTCTGCCTAACCTATGAGTTGGTTATACCTGTTATTGTAAACTGAAATATCTAGCTGAAATTAGTTTAAGACAACAACCTTGTACCAGTATCATATTAGAAATATGTAAACTAAATGCATATTATTTTACAATATTCAATTGATTAATTATATCAATAGTAAGTATTTACTTATGTAATAATAATGTTATGAAACAAACTATGAAAAACGTCCAATTAAAACAACTCAGTGTATTTGCGTCTTGATCCAGATTTGCCTACTTTTATTTGGGTCCCGCAATCTAATAATAAAAACTTAAAACATTTATAATAATAATTAGTTATTTTTTACCGAAGTTCATTAATTTTACCGAAGTCGTTCTCACCTTGTTGACTTGACTTTATTATCAATATTGTCAAAAAGTTATAATATGCTATTTTATATTATACCATAAAGTACACACACACACACTCTTGTCATCGTTGTTAAATCTAATAATAATAGCTAGTAAATATTTTATCAAACATAAAGTGCCGGTACTTCGGTAAGTACTATCCGTATTAGCCGTTATTATTAAAGTGTTAATAAACTACACAAAATACTACGCAAGATATGAAAGATAACAAACAATTTTTTTTTATTACAATACCCAATAATTCTATAACCAATACCCATACTATACCTACTTATTCCATATTAGATACTTAGGTATTATAAAAGCGTAACTGACAGAATCTACCTGTTCGTCTGTATCACAGCTAAATCATTGAACCGATCGTAAAGGAATTTGATATGCTAGTAGCTTAAAGCCTAAGGAAGAACACAGGCTATTATTTATCTCGGAAAAGATTCGACAAAAAAATTACGTGGTCAGTGGCAGGCGAAACCTAGTAACAAAATACAATCAACGCTTATCTGCGGAACCATCATAAACATCTGCACATGCTCTTGGTCGTTTATTTTTAGGTCTTCCACCCGATTCGAATGTTGGCTTATTGATTGTCGGTAATTATGCAAAATAACGAGTCGCGGACTGGCTCGCTGCTCTAACTAGTGACGTGTATTAACGGTTCGTTAGGACCGTCAGCAGTAAAAGTTAAAGCCGACGGCACAAAGACACTGCGCGCGGAAAACTTAATTAATACAACACACCACAACTGTATTGGACCTACTATAAAATATACAATTAAATACGAAATACAGTTTATAATATCGATATAATTTTGCGCTTTAATAGTTTGTAGGTTATTCTGACCGTACGCATTATGGTGGGTAATAAAAGTGCAGTCTGTGTGCACATATCGTCGTAATGTGCCTATCTGCAGTTTACCTAATTAGACGGAGCGACGTTTAGTGTAGTAATGCGAGAGAGATAACATGGGATTATGGCATAAATGAACAGTTACATGTAACTGTGAAGAAAGTTGCCTTTAGAGGCCGAAGCTACAGCTTGGTCGGTTTGATTGGATTTCCATATGAGTGAATGTCAACTAGAGATGGGCTTGCTGGTATAAAATACATTCAAACTATTCATGATCGATTAAATGCGGTTTAGTGACACTAAGCTAGGACTCGATTGAAGCAAGCGCATTGCTTTCTGTGATACGGGTACGCTTACAGTATCAAGATCTTAATCAAATTATGGTATTATTTTATCCGAGAAACGTGCGTGTCTATGTAATTTTGCAAATTAAAAGTACCTTATAAAATTAAATGGTCGTAGTCGCACCAAGGTATTTTTACCACTTTGCCAAAAACGTTTGAAATAATTGCCTATCTTACAAAAAGATAGCAATATTAGGCACTTTATCGCTAGATGAAAATGACAAGTTAGTTTAAATAATTTTAGAATCATGTCTTGATGAATCAAAATAGATATTGTTAAGTATGTGCGAGAAAAGAAAGCTTATAGCTAATATTGTTTCCATCTGTTACAAAGACCATACTATAGTAATCCCTTAGCCATATACATCAATATTACGATACAGGACTAGAGGTGTCTCTCTGTAAGCGCGAACGGTATCGATTCCCCGCACAATACGTAGTAACTCCTTGAATCTCAATTATTCATCTGTAGACGAGACAAGCTGGAGATCGTTTTTCAAAAAGTTACATTAAATTAAATAGTTTTTTATGGCGGGAATTTCAACTGTATCGACGTGTTTTAGGAACTCAAAATATAACTATGCTAAAAAGACTCAAATAATAGATACTTGGATACAACATCCAATCGATGTTTTTCGTGTGTGTATCGATTCCATCGTGTCTGTGAATTCGTCTACTCATTCCTTATAAATAATTGCTTATCTCAATACGATTTTCGATTTAATTGTTTTGTTCAGGAAGCAAACATATTTCTCTGTTATAATTAAATAAAAACAACATCGTCAAAATTAAAAGTTGTGAGATAATTCTATTACAAACCGTCAGCTAATTAATTTTCCCATCGACATCACACACACATGTGTTAGTTACGCTTATATTCCACAGGACCCAAACACCTGTGATTATAACTTCCTATACGTTTGAATTGGATAGATACAATGAAGATAATATAAAGAGTTATACTTCATGTTACCTTTCGACGGTACACCCCTCTCCTAAGTCAATCTCCTTGTTCTTCCATCCAGACTTTAGCAAGATATAAAAGTACTAGGTACACATAAGCGCGAAGCAGTACAGAACAAAGGGTTTGCAATAAAGCAGCGATCGCTATCGATTTGTCGCATTCGATTAGCGGGCGACGACTCTAGGCAAGATGTTATTTACATTTTACAGAGTGAGTCCACTTCACCGCCTTCCTAAAGAACGATATAATTGTATTAAGCGCTACATAAAGGGTTTGTATAACCTACGGTACTTTTGTTCACTTACATAACATGACCTACCAGGATTTATATAATTTTATCCGTAATTAAGTTATGTATGGCCAAAAGTGTAAGAAAGTTTACCTAATTGAAATTGAACTATTTTTACGGATTTCATCGCGGTTTTAATTTTGTTTCTTTGGTCCCGACGTTTCGAATCCTTTATAGCATTCATGGTCACGGGCAGACTAACAAGTTTACCTAATGTCCGAAACATTGCCTGCCAACTTACCACATTCTTTCTTAAAACGTAATTAAACAGGATTATTGGACAGCAAACATAGGATAACCAGGTGACTAAATTTCGACAGTTGATTGTAACTAAAAATTTGATTAAAAAAATATTCGTATAAAACTTCTATATAAAGAGAAAACCTTTTATTTAGGATTTATACGCATACAAAGCTAAGAAGACGTAGGGTAGATTCAAAGAAAATAATAATACACGTTAACGACTGATCGTAGCTTACATACAAGTAACGCCATCTAGCGTCGAGTAGATGCACCAAACTAAAGACAACAAGAAATGCGCGATACATTTTTGTCATCATTTTAATCTGTTTATAACTTTACCGTGGCCAATTCAATATTTATAATTAGTGTTATTGATTAGTTAGGCGTCTAATTAAGTATATTTAGTGTCATAATGGTGTAATATACAAAGTATTTTATATATTTTAAAGCAAGTACAAAATGGTATATACAACGTTTTTTATAGCGCTGTACCTAGATTAGTATTAGGTATTATTAGGTATAATGGTCATTCATTATCTCCCACTTTCACTGCGTAGGTAGCTGGCAATATAGCCCGGCGATCCTTGAGGAAGGCAGCCGAGTGTAAAGTTAATATATAGCAGCTGTTTTTTACTTAGTATCTACCTACCTAGGAATAGGTCACCGCACCTAGCAGAGATGCTAATGATAATATTATACCTATATATATAAACCTACTAAAGTTGAATACCTACCGACCTAAGTACTTGCTTTAATACTGGAGGATTCTAGATCACTTGATAGTGTGGTACCTAATTTATTCCTTAGTGTTATACCTACCTCATATAGTGTATGAGTAGAATCATGGTCGATCATTTTAAAATATTTAGTAAATAAAATAATTTAGCGAACGATTTCTAATCTCTTAAATGAGTAGTTACTTATGAAATTTATACTTGACAATTCGAATTGTGCAGTGGCTAAGTGGGCCGAGCAAATTTGACCTATTTGTAACGGACGTAAAACAGGATCTTAGTAAAGAAAACTCATGTCTTTACTGCCTACAGTATCTATTCCTCTATGAAGCAGGTGTAAGTTTTCTACCTATATACTAAAGGCTTGTGTTTGTTGCAGTGTTCGGCATGGACTCCCCTCTGGGGCTGTTCCCGCCCGGCATGGAGCACAAGATGTACCCACTGATGGACGTGGAACACCGCGCGCCGCCGCTTGACGCACAACTATTTACCAATGTCAAAAAGAAATGTGAGTACCTACTGTTATATTGGTTAAAAGAATCGGCCGAACAAAGTAACTTCATTTTTTGAAGTCGGTTAAAAAGTTTACCGCACCTGACGGGCGCAGCGGCTGGTGGGACTGCTCTGCTATCGACTGCGGGTTCGATCTCCGCATGGGAAATATTTGTTATATGCAGATATTTGTCGATTCTGACATTAGTGTTTGTGCTTATTTCGTATTTATGTGAAACGTACTCACAATACATATGATAGGTAGGTACTCAGCTTTAAGTCCATCCCAAAACATCCCATCAAAATGTAACGCACAAGTTCCTACATTAAACATACAACAAAACGAAAACTTATTCGCAAATAGCCTAAGAACCATTCATACGACACACGTATTCATGTTATCTGGTAACAATGGCACAAGTATAGTCGTATCACGAATAGTCGAAGCGTGCCAGTACCCAGCAGGCAGGAGCACAACAAAGGATCGAAGCGCAATAATGCACAAACTGCATCCCCGCGCCCACATCACACATCGAGTGGTCCGCAATCTCTACGCGCGAATGTTAAACGCCCATTGTTTCTGAGCAAATGTTTATTAAGACGATCTGATAACGTATCTCATAGGGGAACTGGGGAACAGACAACGAGTCTAACGTATGCTTTGAATGCCGAGCCTGGTCGCCGACGGTTCCTCTCCCGCCGCACAATAGTCGGCGATCGATTAGCGCCCATCGCGCGAGACAGCGCTCCGCACACGTGCAGCGCTCCCTCGCTAACGAGCTACAAATGGAAAACATCCTTTTTAATTTTCAAACGCTCGCGTGACCCCCGACAACTATTAAAAGAAAAACTAATTTCCATAATAAAATATCATTCCTCCGACGTTCCGAAATGTTCCTCGAATTATCTGATCGGAATCGAGTTAACGTGCTCCGTTGAAATTATAAAACTATAAAGTTGGGGCGACGTCGCCGGCGTATGCATGTCCGCGTTTCTTTTTGACAAACCGCCGTAATAGTCGCGTGCTCGTATCGAATTAATGACAAATCGCCGCCAACAAAATGTCGCCGCAACCCGCTCATTTCGCCCGCTCGCTCCGTACACAGTTATTGCTCAGCCGAAACATGGTTATTAGATAATGGTGCACTCGCGTAATGCCGTCGCGGTGGCGCGGCACACGGCACATGTCGTGCGGGAGCCTGCACTCCGCCGCTCGTAAATCACTGAACTCCGCGCTCGCGGTTGTTTCCTTATGTAATTAGTTAGCTAAACATTTCTGTTTCGTTGACACGAAACCTGCGAGCACATTAATAATGATATCTGTGTCCGCAGGGCGACCCAAGGGTCAGCACAGCGCGCCGCGCGGCGGCCCACCTCGGTCGTGGACGAACGCCGAGCTCACGGAGGCGCTGCAGCACGTGTGGAACAAGAAAATGACGACAAGCCAAGCCTCCAGAATCTTCGGCATCCCCTACAACTCGCTGCTGATGTACGTGCGCGGGAAGTACGGGAAGAGCCTCAAGCTGGAGCAGCTGAGGAAAGACTGCATCGGCGGCCCGCTGGACGTGCTCAACCTCAACTCCGGCAACAACAACAACAACCAGCCCTCCGGCAAGCACCACGAGAAGGACGACCACCAGAACTCGGGCCAGCGACCGGCGAGCTCCGAGCCCGACATCGGCTCGAGCCCCATGTTCAACCCGTTCCAGCAAGGGTTCTACCCCGAGTTCCCGCCCGGCTTCCCCATGCCGCTCAACATGCTGCATCTACTGCCGCCCAACGACAAGGCGCGGGAACTCTACCAGTCGATGCCGATGGCTCTGGACTCGCTGTCGGGAGTGACGAAAGAGGAGGACTGCAAGAGCGATCGATCCAAGGAGAACTCGGCCGACGAGGAGGGAGACCCGTACCGCGGGCCCTCACACCCGCCGCACCCGCCCGACAGCCGCACGCTGCTGCACCACAACGGGCAGGACTAAGGCCTCCACGCGGAGACTGTCGCGGGCGGCGCAGCTTCACATCTTAAGGAACTCGCTCACGTCTGTTGACGGACTAAAACTGGAATTTAGTTAGTGTATTAATAAGTCTCGTAACAAATCTTAATTACGTGTTTTAGAAATTAATTTTATATCTTGTGGTCGATCACTAGCGACAGAACTTCAAGTTGGTGTGCTTAGTGGTACTATTAGTGAAACTATTAACAACTTTATAATGTCTGCAAACCGAATGGTGAGGTGACACGTTATTTGAATTTGCGTAAGTCACAGAAGTATGAAAAATGGAGTACGGTTACCGTAAACGGGTGAAGATATTTTTCGAATTTCTGCGATGTAAAAGTATTTCTTGTTATTAATTTTGTAGAGGTATCACTCGCGCGGCGGTGAGGACTGGCGAGTCGGCCACATAGTGTAATATTTCGATTGGAACCTAAAACTCGCTTAAATAACTTCGACGGTAGCTTAATACCGCATTATTGCTATTGTTTTAATGTGCAATACTAAATTGGAACTTACTATGAATACACTAGAAAAGTTTCAGTTTTACGGATAAAGTAATTTGTATTAGGATGTATTTGTGAAATCTCCGGGGATCGCGACCGGCGACGTCCACATTAAATTAGTTAAATTTATATTTAAAAGATGTGTTAATATTGTAAATGTATATTAATATCGCGTACTAAGTGATAGGCGATAATTTATTTTGAAGGAGTGCAATAAGTATGAAAGGTGTTGTGATTGTTATCGTTAAGACATTCCGAATTTCATTATTGTTAACTCATTCCGTTACATTCCATATTTTTAGATAATGTACTATAATTTCATAATATTTTAATTATACATTGATTTCTTCATTCATAGAAAACTTTGTAGATATAATACGTTATACGTGCGAATTCACTTCTGCATCTCACCAAAGTTTGTAAAATATTTCGTAATAATAGTTATAATTCGATGATAAACAATTTTAACTGTAAATAGTTATTGATAAAAAATTAATGGGATATAAATTTTTGAATTAACCAGTAAATAAGGTGGACATGTATATGTGTCTCAAATGGTAAATAGTAGTGTAATGTAATTGTTGTAGTGTTAGTGATGTGAATCAGTGAGCTGGGCCGACGAGGGCGATGACGTCACAGGGGGCCGCGACGCACTAGTCACACACAATCCACGCACTAAACGTAACTTGACGATCACGTTCCAAACTCAAACGACACTCACGTTACTGGCGCAAAACAAGGATCTAACTCCATTTATAAAAGTAATTTAAATCAAGTTTTGTTTTAAAATAAGAATGGGCTAGTATGGCAATTATTTGCTGGTATTACCATACTACGATTATTTATTGTCAATAGTCTTGTATACGTAATGTTAATCATGTTAGTGTTGTCAGAGCTAATAATTGCCAGCACTGAGCCCTTCACCAATCTCAAACAATTTCCAGACAATGACAGTGCGCGCCACGTTTAGACAAATAATGTATCTGCACTCAATGTTCAAATAAAAAGGAGCTTTCAAGATTTTAGTAAATAATGAAAGTTAGAATAAAACGTTCAATACTATCTGGCTTTAGATAAATGTATACAGTGATCACTAGAGATACCGTGTGGTTAGGTCACATGATTTTACCTGTTGTAAATATTATTTGTATAATAATGAACTATATCTGTTGAAAATATCGTTTCCTTTATACGCTATACCCAAATCTAACAGTAAATACATTCTTTGACAGTTTCAATACTAAACATCGATGTTTATGCGTGTTTTCCTCGAATGTTTTAGTTTTACCCAAATTAATTAACTATAGTCGTCGAAACATGAAAATCTCTCAACAGAAGACTGAACACTATTTACGATTCTATTTTATAAAAAATATTGTACATTCACATAACAGTACAGCAACAATGGAATCCTCATACCTACATACAGTAGTTACACATAGTGTCACTTCATAATAACAATATTATCATTACAGGGATTTTATATATTAAACGATTAAATATGATTAAAATATTGTAATAGTTTTAACAGATTTTATATTGCTTTTTTCTCATTCCGTTTACGCTGGCAACATTATGAAGATGCAAGAAACCGCGCACTTTTGTAATTAAATGTAACGGATTCACATGTAGATAATAAAATAAGGTCATGTATTGAATAAATAAACAATTGTCTGTATGAAACGTAAATACATGTGCCAAAAATTGTAAACAAATAATCTCACGAGGAGCGTTAGTAGTTAGCTGACCAGCATGTCGTCTTACCGAGCTTGTGTTGTGACTTGTGACCATAGATTACGTTCAATATTTACCTAATTCGTACAAATTCAGCAGTATTAGAGTGATTTTGTTAAAGTTATAATTGAGAAGTTTTTTTTGTAATTAAGTTTTGTTATTTGTTAATGTGTAGGTCCTGCGATTGACGAAATGGTTATGATAAGAGAATGTTTTTAGTCCGAACGGAATATGTTTTGTATATGTCTATATATTTATGGTTCTGTGGTTTACCTTAATGCTATCGACTTCGTTATGTAGTAAATTCTGGTTTATTCTTCCCTTTGCCGCTAGACACATTCTTGAAAAACTACGTTCAGCTTTTCAGCACTGTTCTCATTAAGCGTAGGTGACATCAGGAGCCAAATGTAATAACGTAAAGAATTAATAGATAATATATTGTACGTCATTGAGTACTTATTTTTAGTTGATAAATTGTGATTGTATTAATTTTAGTAAAAATTCAAAATATTTAGTTCCTTCATTTTTTGTTACGAGTATTTATAAATTGTAATTGCAATGAGTTTTAGCTTTTAGATAATTGTTCTCTCCGATAAAGAGTATAATTAATTGTAAGTTTTTTTTTGTAATTTCATTTGTTGTATTTTGCTTAATATAATGACAAATTAAATTAAATGATATCGTTACATTAGGGTGTAAAAAAGATTATCTATTTGATCTTAAATAAAATACGAAAAAATATTTATGTTCTAGTATCATTCTAACGTGTAATTGAAATCGAAAGATGGAGCGTTGTAGTAAAATTCGTTTACGGTCACCGACGTAAAGTGTAAAAAATAAAAATATGAAATACCAATTTGTTGTTTTATTTTTACATATTAAAAATATTGTAACAGGCAATAACTTACATTTATCCACTTACTATAAGTGACCTATTAGTTACAGGGGCTTATTACACTTTTTCAGACAATACCACAATACAGGCTGTATTGTCAACAATACCCAGCATGACCTTTAACCCATCCAAGAAGTCCAACCACCGTCTACAACTACTTGATAGACCAATAAAATATAAATAACAAATCAATTAGACATAACATCTAATTTCTACGAAGGAGACAGAAATTATACCTACAGCCGCACTTCCATAATTATGATCAACATCAGCTGGAAGATGTCCACTGTTAAACAAAAGCCGATATCGGTAAACCAAAATTACTATTTTACCAGCACGGAATGTTTCCCTAGACCATAGGTTGTGTTTGTTTAAATTGTATAAGTGTCTTCGATCTTGACGCAATTGAAGTTCGGCGTGATTACGCCTCCAATGCTTTTTAAATTACTTACGACACATCTGCCGAAATTACGTCGCGTTATAGCATACAGCCGAACTTCAGTCGAGCGTAAGTTCAACCGAACAAAAATCGATCGCAACCGATATTCTGTCGTATAATTTTTTTTTTTTTGGTGTGTCATATCAGCCGAATACGTCGGAACGTAAAATCATACGCGGAACATCGGTTGGGTATAAAGGTAGATATAGTATAGTAGATAGTTTTCTGGTTCTCTCTATTTATATGAATACTTCGTGGCTCGGTATCAACCTAATTATTAGTCCGGCACACTGGGCATCTTTCTTACCGTAATCAACTTCCGTTGCAGTGAAGGTCAACAAAAAAATGGTTGAAACAATAAAACAAGATATTCGATATCACATGAAATCATACCCTTTTATTTTCAGTTTCTTTAAATATGATTTTATAAATACAAAATTATACACTAGGCGAACGGTGGATACTGTGGGTGCTTACACATATCTCAGATACTTCACTTTGAGCAAATGCAAGCTGATTTTATTAGTTTACATACATTCTTAGAACGTTGACCTGTCTTACAATTTTATATTCATCAAGAACTCTATCTATTGAAATAATATCGAATTTCATTCAGTTTAACCTGTGATCTAAATTAAATAAATACACACAATTTATTTGAGATTTTTAATCACTTATTTTATATAATGCGAACAATTTGTCGACTTTATACATACATTTTGATATTAACAATCAATTACTCATATTTGTTACTAACCTAGATAAAACCCTTTATTATTAGCTTACCTCATAGATAGGTTTTTTTAACTAAAGCATTAGGATACATTAGATAAGAAACTGTTTTTATAACTATTAAAAGAATGACGATTTGATTAGCCAAAACATTAAGTTTTTAACCAGAAAAGGCCATGCAACACACAAAGAAAACAACAAAATGCCTGGCATTGTTTTTGTAGCAAGCTAAAAGCAATTTGACAATATACCTTACACATTCTATACACTGGGTTGTTTTATAATCACCGTCAAAATTTTAATAATAAAGTCTTTGGTGAGATTAATCCAATGTTTTTTTTGTACACTGTAGCTACTATAATATTGAGTTGGTATGACTCTAATAATTAATATAATCTGTATGTAAAATAAATGATATTTTGAAGATTTACTTACATATAATAATTGTGTCTGTGTGCATAAATTGTGTCTGAATGCTAAAATTTAGTCCTTTTTATAAAACAAATATTGTTTCTATTTAGTATCACAGGTCAAACAAACTCTTTTACTCGTAATAAACCATTTATATTAATATCTATGACAGGTGAAACATTGCACTTAAGTAATCTGGGTTCAGAACAAGTTTTGAGGTAACTATTTTGTTTAACATATCGGTTATATGTTTTTATTCCATCAATATCACACGGCTTTGTATCAATTATTCGATAAATATAATTTATTTACACATTACTGAAGAAAGTCTATAAGTTAAATTAGGTGCATTCAAGTTGGCCGCACTGAAGTTAGTCGTGATCGGCGTCGCAGGAGTATTTAATGTTTTCGTTAAAATCATATACAAAAAACCAATATAAATTGGTAAAATATTTTAGAAATATTTATTTTTCAATTCAATCTCTTTGTCAACCTTAGCACACGCCAGATCGTCTCAAAAACTATCTTAAGGCCAGCCAAGATTGCATGTATTGTATATCTATCCAGTATTTTAAGTACTTATAAACCAATTTATAAATACCTCCTTACTAATTAATTTGATAGATTTTTGGGCAGTGTAGGTTTTATGACTATTACTTAGCTGTATGCTTGTCGAGGATGTATCAATTGTATCTTGCTAATTTATAATGTTTACCTGTCTACGGCGTTCAAATCTACATGTCAACCGAATATAATCACACTTATATAGGGTGATAAAACGTATTTATCTCCAAAAACACCTCTCAAGACTATTGCCATCTCTATCATCATCAAGACTATTGAGCACGCAAACAGTGACAGGTATAATTAAAAATCAATGAAAAAAAATATATTTTAGTAAGTAAGGGGAATGTTTTTAAAAGACAATTCGAAATCCTAGCAGGTTATTGAACTTTTATTATTTATAGGTAGTATTCATAATTTGATACTTGTTCAATTTAATTTGTGAGTATACAATTTACTCATCTTAAATGTTATAATTGAATGAGGAACGTTTACACTTGACAAGCATGCAGTTTCGTGTAGCCACATTCACAACGCAAATTGAATATTTCTAACAAATCTGAGCAGTTTTTACTAATACCATTAAATGTAATCTTCTCTCTTAGCCTAACGCGCAGTTAAGTTAGGTTATAACTTACACATTTATAATGAACATTAAACATTTTATAAGTAAGAAGGTTTAGTCAATGTGATGAGAGGCTAAAATAGCAGTTATATTTTTTTGTAGTTTTATTATTATATATATTTTTTGTTTTTTTTTTAACACGAATATGAACGATAATGAACGACAACTTGCCATTTGCATCCACCAGTTGCAGCAACTCTGACGATATCGTCGGTCCACCTGGTGGGAGGCCTACCAACGCTGCGTCTTCCGGTTTATACATATAAACAGATATATTCGGTATACTAACGAATTGACTAAATATATTTATGAATACATAATTATAATTAAGTAATTATAGCTGCTATTTTAAAACCTAAGGAATAACATAAAAACATTTTTAATTAATACCCGATTCTCTCCTGTGTTATGGCAGACAATCACCACTTGTGATCGATCATCTCATTATATCGAAGATTGTTCAAACTCTCATTTTGTTCGCAGAATTTGATTTGTGCACTCAACTTTGAACTTTATACAAGAGTAATACGGTATCTATTACTAACACCGACAAAATTACATGAAGTTTGAAGATGAATTGTCCGTAGATAAATACGAATCAATTTATTATAGTAAATTGTGCTCAAATCAAAATCTCGATTCCAAATACTTTTAATTTATCTACAACAATTTCATATCTCTTGGTGTTGTTTAATTATTTAATACTTTTCTGCGGTGTAAGAGTCGTGACGGCCCAGTGGTTGACAAACCGGATTTGTATGCAAAAGGTTGCAGGTTCAAACCCAGGCAATCAATGTGACTTTTTCAAATACTTTCTCACATATTTTAAGACACAACTGAGTAACGGTGACAGAAAACATGGTGAGGAAACCTGGGTTTAATTATGTATCTAAAGTTGCCAACCTGCAATTGTTATTATTATGAAAACAGCAAATTAAATGGCAACGTCGTAAGGTTCATAATAAGAGTTATGATCACACAATTATGACGATTTTGAACCTTTAAATATTATCTAAGGCGACAGATATCCGACATTAAATACTTAAACAACACCTAATCAATCAATCTTTAACATTCCAAAGACCCTCATATTCGGCCACTCAATAACGTCACAAAAAACAAATAATTTAAATATAAAAATAATTAAACGCAAATGAAAATGTATCTAAACGTTACGTTAATGTTAGTACAACCTTATCCTAAAGTAAGCAATATACGTTAGTTCAGCTTATTTGGTAAAATCTATTCAAACGAAAATCAGTGCAAAATGTCACGCCTAAAAAGCCAAATTGTTTCACAATCATATTTTAGGAATTTAATTCTCAATAATTATTATAACGGACAGTTTATGCGTACGTTTCATTTAATTGGTCATTTGTATCAGTTTTTTATTTAATTATAGATTTATATTATTTATAGTTTCGTTTCATAACACAACCACTTCGCTTAGATTTCAATATACTACCTAGATCAATTTTCAATTAAAAAACTACTAATTTGTCAGAGTCAACCGAAGACTTTAGTTGATCGCTTATAAAGCATGTGCGTGAACAGATAAAAATATGCTTAATTATATTTTTTATTATTCTAGAGGCTATAGTCGACCAATTAAACAGCCACGTGCATAAGCCTAGACAAGGGCGCATCTATCGTAGATACATAGCGAATAGTGACGTATATACATGTAATATAAACCTGTACATATCACAGACCAGTGGGTATTTTAGTGTACAGTATTAAACCTAACCTAGGGGGCTGGTTGTAATGCTATTGGGAACAAAAGTTGTATATTGATAAGCTTATGTATGTATTTATTTAAACATTCTTTATAGAACTGTTAAACAGTTTATAACAGTCAGGTTTCCCGAACTCTAACAGAGCAATAAAGTCACAAAGGCCATAGTCATAGAAATTATAAAATTTACGAACGTCTTAATAATATAACTATCCTTGTCATTCATATGTCAATAAATAGAGACAGCTACAGATTATAATGCAGACATTAAATTATCCATCGGTAACTTTTATGATATTTTGTTTTGCATGCAATACTTAACACCAGACAGCACATTTCTGTATGCTTTATAAGAAGAAGTATTTTACACAAAGGAACTGTCAGGACATACACATTTTCAATCATAACTATTGGGTTTAACATCATTGACATTCATCATTATGATACCTAGGGCTCTGCTCTTAAGCTCATAAACTCAGTTATCACACAGGAACATTAATTTTGGACAAAAAGTAGTCATCTTAATTTAAAAGCGGACACACAACACTTGGAATTCCTAATCAGCATTGCAACCAGACATTAAATATTGGTAATATCACTCACAATTTGGCTAATTAGGAATGGTTAATTGTTAATATTCGACTATAATTCGGGCGACGCAAACCTGATAAAGCAATAATTTGAACATTAGATGATATATCAACTTTGTTGCCATGGAAATAAGCTCAACACAACTATCATACCTGCACGATACGCGAGTGTAACCAGGCTGTTTTGAATCTTATTTTAATGGCATAAAGGTCTTTATTGTCTGGCAGTGACAAAGTGCTTAAGTTAGGTTTTCGTCGGCCCTAGCTCTTCAAACACTTATTAATTATAATTATCGTTAGCCACGTAGGCAGTGATCGGTATTTTTCCATGTAAATGGAACACAACACTCGTCTTTTAAAATATCGAAGTTAGGGTGAAAACAGACAGAATACATTTGTAGTGGAAGTTGGAAACATGCAGTTTGAATTTAGTACAAATGTAGCATGTCTGTGTTCAGCCTTAGGTGTGATCGGATTCGTAAAACATGGAATGTAATATTCCAAAATTGTTTCTATCGTTTGTCTAGATACGAAGTCAATAAATTAGTTGATACAATTAGCCATGAGGCACATATCTCAACATTTTCTTGCTAAAATGACTAAGCAATATCAACTCTCGCAAACTTTAAGTACAGATTGTTGAGTAATAAATTAAAATCTACCGATAAATTATCGATAGGGTTTCAATTCAAATGCTATCTACGAATTCTAACAAGACGGCGACTGGTTCTGTTAATGTATTAACCGACTTATTCCCCTCGTATTAGACAAAATTTAATCCATACTGCTGATTAATACTATCAATGTATCGATATTCCATTACAATCGATTCTAATCGATGTTTTGTGGAAAATCGACTGGGGTACTTATATATTCCGATCCACTTCGATGTTATAGGTAACAACCTGTTGGGTTACACTAGTGTCTACATTAAAACATTTCGTGCGAAGCTTTACTCATCATTTTAAATGCCTTGGCCCTAACAGCGTCATTAAACTTGCCATACACAAAAATACTATACTATCCCTGCATAATGAGGCAAGTTCTAACATCCTCATCGTAACAACCACATTAAATTACGTCATACTTTACATTTACAGACAAAAACCTAACAACGTCAAATTCTCTCAATGTCTATTCTGTTACCTTACAATATTCATTGAAACTACCCATTTGTACAAGAAACCAGGCTTACATTTGAACGATAATGTTAGTGCTACTTACGATGTCCCGTCGGTCGGTTAGTTAGTTCACTTCCGGGCGAGCTGCAGGTAGCGGGCGACGGTGGCCTGCATGTGGTGCGGCAGCTGGCTGCGGTCGAGCGCGGCCGCGTGCGCCTGCACCAGCTGCGCCAGCTGCGCGTGCAGGGTCAGCAGCGGCTCCAGCCCGATGCTGCGCAGGGCCTTCGCGTTCTTATATACAACGTTATCTAACTCAGTCTTGTTTATCAGTACTTTCTCCGCGTCTGGAATTGAAGAGAATGTTTTATTAATCTCCGATAGCTTGTCTAGATTTTACCTAACTACATTGCGTTAGTGTTTTTCGTGGGAATCAGCCTATCTGAATTTCACGACTCTCTTACTGAGTAAAACTGTTTGTCACTTTTACACTTTTAACTACACATTACGACTGAGATATTTTTTCTTATCAAGATTGAATGTTATAGATATGTGTATTTCTGTGTACACACCTCCCGCTGAAACGTCGTGCCCTGAATTCCTCTTCTTTGGTGATGTTTTTGTTGGTGACTTTTCCGTTGACTTCGCCGGACTACAAATACAGAAAACATTATGTATTTCTATAAAATAGTTAAAGATGATACACGGTTATAGGGTTAGCACTTTAAATATTATAAACAAAATGTGGGTGAGTCGCCTTCGGGGATTAAAGGCGTATTTTTGTATGTATGTGTTATGGAAAAAGGTGTACCTCTCTTATCAATTTTGGGTTATATTTATTGTGATCGCTTTAATGTATAGTTCCCGTTACGTAAAAAGAACTGTTAACTTAATTTTTTTTTATTCCAAAAATTTATAATCAAATCTATCTATCAAAAATAGCAAAGTATCTTTATTAAATAATGATTCTACAATAAAACAATTATACTTAATTATAAACCACAATAGCCTAGGACCATAGGAAGTGACTATATCCGAGTGCAAACACAGTCGCTGACAGTCGTTCAGCGTTCCTTTTACGTGACGGGAACTGTACAAAATGACATTCTGTGATGACTTGGTAGCGAACCATCAGTCATGTAGGCGTGTAGGTGTGTAGGTGTCCTCATGTAATCGTGAGCCCTGACCTCTCGAGCACGTGGTTGTGTGGCGCGGCGTGCGCGGTGAGGTTGAACACGGGCTCGTCGTGCGGGCGCCGCAGCGGCGCGTCGTCGTCCGAGGCCGAGGACGCCGACAGCGAGCCGTTGGGCAGCGGGGTCGACGTTATCGGCTTGTTCTCCTTCGACTCCTCGTCGGTTATCGCCATGCTCGAGTCCTTGAAGTTCTGTTGGGGGACATAAAATAATTTAGCTGAAATATACATTTAGCGTGGGGATTATGGCAACACCTGGCTGATTGCCAGTGCCAGGCATTGCCAGTGTGATCACTGCACAAAACATATATTTGTGTGAGCTGCGTGCGCGATGTTTGTAACGAGTGTGGGACTTTGTGCAAGTGATATTGAGGGAGAGAAATTGTTAGTTCAGGATTATCGTTCAGAAAACTTAGCGCAAATAGAAGTGATGAATAAGCCATACTTTTTGGTTAGTTAGGAATAAGAAAATATATGAACCACACATCTACCTAGTATATACCTACTTGTATAAGTCAATTAAAAAGATCACCTCTAGGTTTTATTTCCCTTATAAGTCCAACTTACAGTTTTGAAGGACTAATATTGAAGAATCTTAAATACCCTAGTCTGATATGACTATACCACAACATACCTTAGAAGTCTTCTGTCGTTTAACCACCAGTCCCTTGGACCATGCGTTCATTCGCCTGCGCTTGCGCTTCGCGGAGTGCGGGTCGCTCTTGTCACCATTTTGCGGCGTTCGAGACTTATCGCTGACTATTGAGTCGAAGTGATCTGAAAAATGGCGAAAAAATTCTTTTTATTTCCCGTAGTTGACATTGAGTTAAAAATGTAAATTATTGTCATTATCATCAGGCCATGCTACAAGAAGCAGGTCAATTGTTTGCTCCCTTGCTGCTTAACAGGACAATATGGAGGAATATAACATTTGAGTAGACTATTTTCAAAGACGGCCATCTATATTTTTGGTCCAAAATGAGTTACATCCTACGTTAATGTAATTTAAACCTTAACTGTATATGCATACAGTTGTATTTACATTGCTATGTATTGTACAAAGCTGATCGCATATCCTGACTCATTAACTATAAAGCTTTGTATACTTTTAATATAACTTACGTAGATTAGAGGCTGTATAAATAAAATCAGGTAAATCGTTGTCGGCCATGCCTTCCTCCTGCCGTCTCTTGGCAATATCCTGGCATTCAAGCTCGAAGTCGCTGTCCATCTCGACGTCGATCAGCGCATGCGCATGGTCGCGCAACGAACACGCTTCGTGACGTATCTGTTTGTCTGATGACGTTCTAAATTAAAAGACAGTGGATTTATAATATACATTGTTTTAGTACGATATATCACGCCTGTATTCCCTAAAAGGAATAGGCAGAAGCGAATTTGTACACCCATATTTCGCCACTTACGTTATAAGGGTTCGGTGCAATAGAGGGCGAGCCTATTGCCATCAACCGGGCAATAAATTCTAATAACTGACTGAAATTACTGATATGATGTTGCTTCTCAAGTCATTTTAGTCCATTCATATTATTATGGTATAATTCATATAATAAGCGAATTTCCAAACAAACAGGTAATTTATTACGGTTCATTAAACTTATAGAACCTTTTCTAAATGACAAGAAAACTCTACCACTGCGAAATGATATGTAAATAATTTACCATTTAGCAGCAACATACTGCATTCAATACGCTGCAGATGATTATAATACTAAATATATAATCTAAGCTTAGGTGTACTTACATCTAGTCTATATAAGTTAGTTACTAAACTACGTTACATGCTAGATGCTACGCCGCACTACATGCATCGTCCGAAATATTATAATAAGCGGACAAAAGGTTAGAGGATGTATACACAGACATTTTAATGGTTTTAGAGACGTGTGTATGTTTGTTTTATTCCCTGTGGTATCCGGCCTGGAATTGACCACCCCCTTTCCTCCGATGGGTGTCGTAAGAGGCGACTAATAGAAAATCCAGAAAATCGGCAGCAGCGTCTTCTGTAACTTGACTACCAACACTATGATCCCCAAGCCGCTTGCCAAACGTAGGGATTATGGCATGCCCCCCCCCCCTTAAAAAGGGGGAGGCCTTCGTTCAACAGTGGACGTCTTCCGGCTGATGATGACATGATGACTTATGTTTAGCGCTCGGGAAACTACGCGGCATATCGTCAAAAATTCCGCAGTGCCTGAAGACGAGAGTTTTTACCAGTGTGTGTTGTCAGTGATGATGTATGGCTCTGAGACGTGGTCTCTAACGGAATCTTTTGGAGAAGCTCAGAGTCGCTCAACGAGCTATGGAAAATCTATGCTTGGAGTTTAGAGTTGACAGGATCCGAAATGCATGCTAATGGCAAGCTGTTCATTGTGACGTTAGCGTCTTCCGGCTACTGTTAATTATTATTTTTAGTACTGCCCCTTGTCTAAGGGGTCTGGTCATAAATGTTTAAAGGCGAAAAGGGAGTGCCAGAATCATAACACTTGGACGTATGTGGTCTCTGGCTACTCTTGGGGAAATGCGCGACTAAATGTGTACGTTAGAATTTTATGTGTGTCAAGTTTAGAAATTTACAGCCTTTCAATGCATGGGTATCCAGTTCTGTTTATAGTGCATATTTTGTTTATGCTACAAGATTTTAGAATAATTGCATGTTGTTGTCCAAAACATTGTTTTTATAACGTTTCCATCCTCATTCCATAGTGTATGGAGTCTATGTCACGCTGTTCCTAATATGTAATAAAACCACTAAAATGCCGAATGAATATTTACATAACAATACCGTAATTAATATAATCAGCGATATACTTAAATGAATAATAATATGTTCTATTGTTATAATGCGCTATTAATATATTATTTACAAAGCGTTTGTATTTCTCATACCTATACATCCCTCTAGCCCTTTGATTGGCGCCGGGGGAATGTGGAAAGAAAACACGTTTAAATAAATTATAATGTAATGGTGTGTACACAATGGCCCAATATAGGCCAACATAATTATTTTTGTCAAATATTTGATTCATTTCGAATTCTGCTTTATTAAAATGTAAACTTCATAAAACAAAAAATGCCACATAGGTGGATTTAACGCCTAAGGCATGCTTTATTTGTAATACTTGTAAGAATTTACTGCAGCTTAAAAAGGCCATTGTGTAAAGAAAAATAAATGACATGATGACGTCATAATTAAAGGGACAGTGAAAACAAAGATTAGTAAAACAAATGGGGTGAAATAATTGTCTCGTGTACATAAATTAAAGGTACAGTGCTGTATTTACACCTATTAACCTGTTATTAATCAACTAGGTTTAATTATTAATTAACTTAGAGGTAACTTAATGTTCTTATATAGGTATTGTATTAATTAGATTGACAAATATTTGTATCATTAGGCAATTCTCCTAATATTAAAATGGTTTCGTCCTCACAACTACCTTTTGACATTCATAACGTACCAATTTTTTTTTAACGTTATTTTTTCATTAATTTTATTTTAAATATTAATTGAAACTAGTTCGAAATTTCATTTAATATTATGAGAATGGGCCAATATTAAAACTATAGCAAGTAGGTTGTTATAAAACATTACCTGTCCGGGTTATACTCTAAGGCGTTCGCGCAAATGAGGTCGATATCATCGAGAAACTCTTTAGCGCAGTTGTATTTGTGCATGTCCACTTTAGTCATCATCGTTTCTAGGTCCATGGGTTGTTTTACGATGTGTAGGTAATCTGTGACCTAGAAAAAAAAGATTTTTAAGTGTTTTACAAAATAGATAAGCATTTTTATTCATAATACGAAACAATGGCTTTACAGGCGTTAAACCTACTAGGTACTATAACTACCTACTATGAATTTTATTATCCTCAATAAATACTTTCTATGCCCTGACAGCATAACTATATTAAGCAAAATTTCATGATTATCGGTTTAGTGGTTTTGGCATAAAAAGGTTACAAACGCATTATTTTATATATTAGGATTTATAATACATATTATGTATTGATCTATCTTTTTTTCTCACCTCCTCCAGGTCGACCGGCTTGGTGAACTTGTAGAAGCGCCTGTTGGAGGCGAGCTTCCGGCAGATGTCCCGCAGGAATATCCTGAGCTCGCGCAGCTTGTAGTCCTCCTTGCGCTTGCGCCGCGTCTCCTCCTCCGCGCTCTCTCGCGCGGGCGGGGGCGGGGGGGCTACACCACAACATGCACTACATCACAAGTAATCTAGATGCTTCCATAAGAAATGATTTTTTATTGTTGGAGGATACGTACGTACTTAGATACGTACTTACAACAGATTTTTGTTTTGTTGACAAAGACTACTACACTGTAGATGGCTTTTCAATAGATTTAAGAGACTCTTAAGTTAAGACACGCTTAAATTCAGACATTTATCTTCGTTTATAAATAACGTATTACATTGGGACTTACAACATAACTGGCGAAATGTGGGTGTACTATATGTTCACCTCTGCCTACCCCTTCGGGGAATACAGGCGTGATGTTATGTTATGTTATAAATAACGTATCTAGTAATAAATAGGGGGAGGGGTGTGTTGTATCTAGTAAATGTTCTTTATTTATTAAATTGCCGTTAGTTTCTAAATTCTAACTTAATCAGTATTATTATATATATTCTGGATCTTTCATCTATTTATTTTTCTTACTAATCTTATTTAATTATTCTTGGTAGTTTACATACATAAAGTGATGCCTGTTTCCCAGAGGGGTAGGCAGAGACCACGGATTTCCATTTGCTACGATCTTGGCATACTTCTTTCACCTCATTCACTGGTATCACATTCTTCATTTTTGGTAGTTCAATTTAATTTAATTAAAGTTTAAAATGTATAAAGCTTCAAACATTAATTTACCTCTGGGTAAAGGAGGCGGTGGTTCATTGCTCTCAATAGGCGGCGGGTCCAGCAGGGCCTCGGCAAGTAACGGCTTCAGGAAGTTGATCACCTCGGAGGCGCTCGGCTCGCGCATGCGGTACACGCAGTCTTTGTACAATGGGAATAGCTCTTGTAACTGGAATAACAGCATATTGATCACTCACTATAAACTTCTTTTTTAAGTATAAGATTCGGCTGAACGTGTGTATGTTACTGATCAACTCCTAAACGGTTAGACAGATTTTGATGATTTTTTTTGTGTGTGTTTAAGTGGGTTCCTAGATGGTTTAGACTTAAAATTGAACCCGGTAGGTGGCACTTTAATCGGGTCCGGGCAGGACAGCGTCTGTCGAGCCCGCTAGTTATATACAAGTTTGATACGTACTGCAGTATTTGTACCAATACCACGTCGCGAATGTGTTTTTACACTATTATTAGTATAATCATGTACCTCCTGAGGCAGCTGATCGTGGTGGCAGTCAGCAGTAGCGAGCAGTAAGGTGTTCTCCCCGGCAGCCCGCGCCCGGCACAGCTGTCGCAGGAGAGTGGACAGCGCGTGCCACACCTGCACCACGTCGCGGATGAACAGGACGCAGCCGCGGTCGGCTCGGCGACACTCGGAGAATACCTGCAGGAGACACACTTTTATGTAAAAAAAATCCTGTAAGATCCCCCATAGTTGACACTACAATAATTGTAGTCAACATATATTATTTGTTTTTAAACGAATATCACGGATAACATAGTCATAAAAAAAATTAATAAAATGGACGCGATGGTGTAGGTGCTACACAAGCCGCGGTCATCGCATTTTCGGATGGTCTCGCACACCTACACGCATTGTACGCGCCGAACTCGTCGAACCGCATTGATTATTTTACTAACGATCTTGAAGTGACTGAATGCGGATGACGTCATCCGACTTGCCGGGTGTAGGTGCGCAGCACTCAAAAATCTTTAACTTTTTCAACCGAAAAACGCTACCTATTATTTTTGTTTTATCTTTTAAACACTATCCAAAAAAAAACCAATGGCAAAAGTCCATGGCTATTTTTGGCTTTGGCTGCCTTTGGATGGCTTTTACACTATTGAATAAAATGCCAAACTTCAAGATTTAGTTCTGTCACAGTATTTCTATAAATCGACGTAACCTTTGCTCTGCACTAGGACAGTTTGATATTTTATGGTGTATGTCGTATATTACTGACCGATATCAGCGCCTGCTCCTGCGTGAAAGTGTGTGCTGAGTGTAGTGTGGACATGCTGAGCTCCTTCACGGTGCAGTGTTCCAGCTCGGCGAGCAGGGCAGGCGCTATGTGCGTCTCGGCACATTCGCCCGTGATGAGTAACACGCTTTGCGATAGGGACGGGTCGGAAATGCTGGAAGAGAAAACTTAATTAAACTAGCAAGAAATAGATATTATTTTGAAAATAAGTTATTATTATTTTTACATTAACTCCAATATATTTTTAGTGTTCGATATGACGTCAATAGATAAGACTAAAAATAGTTTTTTTTCAGCTGACCGCAGCCGCACTCGCATAGCCGTATCGATCGGACATCACGGACGTGCGTCTGGTGTGACAGTAGTCACATGGCATACGGTGTGAATATGTACGGCACGCACACGGCATCAGTCGACGACCGCAAGCGTTTTTTGCAGACCTCGGAAACTGCACCATAAATATTTTTATACTTTTGACTAATTTTATCATCGGCTGCATTCAAATATTGTAATTATTTAAGTTTGCATTGAAGTTTAGTTAATGATGCGCAAATTTTCCGCAAAAAAACACATGAATATGTATGTTTTGAAAACGATTAGTAACAACGTGCAAGTTACCCGTGATCCGGGCTGTCGGGCGCGCGCGCGGCGTGCAGAGGGAAGGCGTGCGGCAGCAGCGCGGCGGCGGCGGCCAGCTGCGCGGCCAGCAGCGGCGCGGCCGGCGCGGGCAGGCGGCGCGCGGCCGGCGGGGAGGCGCGCGCGCCCGCAGACACCAGCCCGCGCCGGGCCGCCTCCAGGTCGCGCCGCGTCACCTCCACCTGCGCCGCGACACTTAGGGCTACGGTACGGCTCCGGCCACCGAGTAACGGCGCGGCGCCGCTACCGGGAGACGGTACAACGTCGTGCCGTGCCACGGTGCCGTGAACGGAAGTTCGTACGTGTTAATGCAAAAAAGAAACAGTTTTTTCTTTATTCGTCGTCTTAGCAATTACATTTTTACATACATTACTTCTTTCGCGGTCCGAATCTAGACAAAAACTGCAATTTTAAGTATACATTTGAACCGATGCCTGCTGCCGTTCACGGCACCATGTCGCGGCACGACGTCGTATCGTTTCACGGTGGCGGCGCCGAACCGTAGTGATAGGTCCACGCAGTTAAAGCTCGCGCACATATGGCGGGCCGCACCGCACCGCAACGCATAACAAAAATCTTCTTACATCACCTTTATACATTTTATATACACTACAGGCAGGCCCTAACGGGCCAATTGACAACGATGCGCTGCGGCTGTAGTATGCACCAGTCTTTACAGTACGCCCGACTGTTCATGGCTGGCTTATAATTAGGCATAGACGAAGTTCTGCGCACGTCACAGACCTGCACTCCGCGACATTACTCCATACTGTACTTAAAAATGCTACTATGCAGTCATCCGCGCTAACCTCATTCCGATTAAGATCAAACGGCCGTACTGTAGGTACGCTATGCCAGATTGAACTTAAGTACAAACGGCGAGGTAATCTTAACTCACTTCCGAATAAACAAATGTTTACAATAAACAGTAAATAATATGAAAAACACTCACGAAAGTGCCTTTTGGTTCAAATATCACCAATTTAACTAACCCAAATTAATACATATTTTAGTAATTTATAAGCCTGAGGCACAGGTTTCGCCTAGTTCAGCCAAATTTATTTATTGTACTGTATTTTATATTAAGATGTTTTTTTGTTTTGTACCTACTAATTTTATGAACAAATGATTTGATAATATTATTTTAACTTGTTGGTCTATTTGACCACTGCACAATCGGCACATGTGAGAACGTTTCGGAAAACCAACCGATTTGGTGTAGTGACGAGAATATTAAGTTATGTATTGAAAAATTGGACTAAAATCTGGTGTGTTGTTGTTATATTAAAAACATGACTTACATTTTTAGAATCTATCACCAACGCATGTTCGCTGTCATAAACTTGTGGGTACACTCGTCGCAGTGCCTTTAATACTGCTTCAGAACACAATGCCTTCAGATCGGAACCTGCAAACAAACAAACTTATTCCTCAGCTAAAATGTAATAAACTAAATTCACAGTCGCAAGTCGTGTTATTTAGTGCATAAAAGTTCAGATTTTGTGCAATTTGTATATTGCACAAATATACAAATACTACTAAATGCACATTAACCTAATATATACTGCCGTCTTTCTCACACAGACGCAGTGATCAGATATTATAAACCTTTTCTCAACAAATAACGGTGCATTGGAGTTCACATAGTATTTTATTTTTCAAGAATGTTGTTGGCCTCTGGCTATATGCATTAATATCTTGTTGACAAAACAATTGACATTCATCTGCAGTAGTATTGTGAACAGCATTTATCTTGTTCTATGATCACTTAATTAACAATACAATAAATATAGAAGAAGTCGGATTACCTCCATACCCGGCAGTGAGTTGTGCCAGGTGGTCTAGCGTTTGCGGCGTGGGCCGCGGCTGCCAGTCGCGCGTGTAGATGTGCAGGATGTCGCGGCGCGCATGCGCGTGCGGCGGCGGGAAGTGCAGCTCGCGGTCGAAGCGGCCCGCGCGCCGCAGGGCCGGGTCTACCGCGTCCAGCCGGTTTGTGGCGCCTATTATTACTACTTCGCCCCTAAGCGAATAATAAATAAATTAAATATGCACATTGTACACCAAAATGTAATAAAACCAAATATAGAATGTTTATGTAATAAACAAGGACCCTAATCGAGTCTCAAGATTGCCGGTTGCTATTTATTAATACTCTCGCTAGATGACGCTGACGTCAACATTTTCATTCTATTTTATGTGAAAGAGGAAAACGTTTCTCAATCAGAACATTTAGTTTTACGACAAATATGTGTGTAAGATATAAAAAGCCCATACCTGTCACATAACCCATCCATTTCAGCTAATAGGGTGCCGACGACACTGGTATGAACTTGTTCTTGTCGTACGCTGCGCACCGGCGCAAGCGCATCAATCTCGTCAAAAAATATTATTGATGGCTTCATTTTGTTCGCCTGTTTCACACGAAAACATTTAATTAGCTCGTTTCTAGATTTGGATACTTATAACTTTTTTATGTCGTTGCTCAAACGCACTTCCTATCATAATTATGTCATAGGTTTTTATAATTACAGCTTAAAATTCCACGGATATTAAAAATCTCTCACCTGTTGAAATAACAGTTTGAGATGCCTCTCGCTTTCCCCGACCCACTTCTTCAAACAGTCAGCTCCCTTCCTCATGAAGAAGGCGACCTTCCTCCCGCCTACCAGCGTGCACTCATTTGCCAGTGCTCGAGCCAACAACGTCTTGCCTGTGCCCGGGGGCCCGTGGAACAGAACACCCTTGGCCGGCCGAGTCTTGAACTTTTGGAATAGTTCAGGGTACATCAGAGGAAAGAGGACCATTTCTCGCAGACATTTTATGTGCTCCTCTAAACCGCCGACCTGCGAAGCAAAGTGATTCCATATCATCGCCAATATTCTTTAACCTTTAGTTAGCAGAGGTTTATTAGTTAGTTGCCCATATTTTTAATGTACCATACACATTTGGATACATTTATAAATACGTAAGACACGTTAGAAGAAGGGGAGCTTATTGCCGTTCATATTGTTTTCATATTCACTATGTTTACTAAAAAAGGAATTTATTAAAAAAACTTTTTGTTACACCTGGGAGAAATTGATAATTATCTGCCTCAAGGCGCTTTTAAATGTATCGCTGTCAATGCGTAGGTGTATAATAAAGACATAAAAAATACACGATTCCTTCTTTTTTATTGGAAGTGTTTATAAAATGATATCCTTACCGAAGTAAACCTCACGCTGCCGTCAACTTCAACTGGTTGTATATCTCTCAGTGCTCTGTCCGTTTTCTTATCATCCATCGATTTTGACTTTTGTCTAAAAAATAAAATGGTAAACAAACAATGTTATCTGCCGCAAACTTTTTGCGATCCATCGGACTTCTAACTAAAACCTAAGTTAAAAATAATTTGTAACTTGAAATGTTAATTTTAACGATGAGTGAAATGAGTCCCATCGTTAAGCAACCACGGGCCACTGCCACTGTTTGAACTTGTTCCTCTGATAATGACTGCAGGAGGTTGGTAAAATTAAAGTCAAGACTGATACTGACCTGCCCTTAGTCTTATTTTTCATAGAAACATTAAGATCTTCTTCAGTATCAGAACTGGATGTACTACTGCTAGTGGAACTGGACGGCGATTGTGCTGCAAATACAAATATCTCTTATAAAACAATTGCCAATGAAAAATAAACACTTTCGTATAGAACATAAGACTTACATCTGATTGTCTTCCTACGCAATATTTTAGGTTTTCTCTCTCTTAAACAGTATGGCTTCTTTCTGATTGTGAAAGTTTTTGCTGGAAAAGATTAACAAATATATAGCGTCCAAATACACAGTAAGATCAAATGGTAAATACTTGATCGTAAAGCAAACCTGTGCAAACTGTGCAATGCAAAACAACATATTGTTCAGTGCACAAACATATTTAAGCTATAATAATGAAAAGGATATTAAATAAAACTGTAACTAACCTCTAGAACGAGTCTCGTCCTGCGCAATTTGCACAAAGGCTGGCTTGGGCTTGCGCGTGCGTTTGGAACGGCGCGGCTGTCGGCTCAGCGTCAACTCGCTGCCGGACTCGGACGATGATGACTCTGATAGTATGAGACAAAATTATGGTTTGATAACAACGTACTATACTCACAAGGGAGCAGTTATGTTTTCAAACGTTAAACCCATCGATCGCTGCACTAGCGATAACTAATGCGACGGCGGTTGACTATCTTTGCGTTGGGTATTGTGCAAAATTACTAATTTATTAAAAGATGTAATTTGAATGAGAGTACATAGCCGGTCTTGCCTATGTGAGCAGGACCATATTGTTCTTATTAACCAGTGGAAAGCTGTATACCCGTAGCATTACAAGCATAACCCATAATGATTTCCCTGTGTTATACACTCTTACTAATAGAAACCTTTTAACTTATTTGTACGAGGCATTGGGGCCACAATTCATTCAGTCAAACGCGCGATCGATCGATGAATTCAAACTTCAAATATTTGCGCATTTATTTCGCGGGTTAGAATGACATGACGTACCACCAATTTCACTAACGCTTGCCCGCAGGCAATACACATTGCCTTCACTTACAATACCTCACAAAAATAAACTAAGCACATAATTTTATACACAACGATCACTTGGACATCACAAACAATATAATCAAATAAATAATGTACAATACAAACAATAACAAACTATTGACAGCGGTTACTGTCATGGATGCAAATATTTTTAATTAATTGACAAGATGATTTTTTTCTAAAATAAAGAACTTTTTGGCAGTTTTGTATTAAAATGTAATATTAACCTCATTCTTTCGGAAGGATGTCAGATACATTAATATTGTATCTATCTCTATGTAATGCCGGAAGGAGTAAGCAGAGACGTCGGTGCACGGTCATAAATCGCAAGTAACTAATTCAATACTCGTAGGGAAAATCTGTTGCTAGCAACACGAAGTGAAGAATATTAGATCTTTCAGCGAGAGGGAAATTCATTAAATACAGAGCTTAAATAAAGTCTCCTTTGAACAAGGTTTACTTTAAGTATTTGCGGCAAAGTTTAATCTGGCATATTCTGTAATTTTATAAATTCGTGTAAACCCATCTAGGTGCAGAGCTATAAGACGGGTTTCGGCTATAAAAAGATATCTACTAACTACATATTTCTGTACAAAATAAGTACTTTATGCATACCTGTTTCTTGTTGACTGTCGTCCTTCTTTGGTCTTCCCCGAGCCGCCTTTCGTCTGCCTCTCGTTAGAGCTTGATTGCTACAAGAAAAACAATGTGTTACACTGGCAATAATAATGAAAATATGACGTAGACTCGTTGGTTTGGTGGTCCGCACGGTCGACACGTTCTGGGTTAGATTCCCATGCAAAATATTATTGGGATTTCGAATAGGTAATTCTTTAAGAAGTAGCAGAGATTCGTAATTGTCGTCGTCGTAATTTGATATTGACTTCTACTGTGCCGTGTGGTATCCGGCCTAGAATTGACCACCCCCTTTCCTACCGTGGTTGTCGTAAGAGGCGACTAAGGAAAAATCCAGAAGATGGGCAGTAGCGTCTTCTGTACCTTTACCACCAACACTGCGATCCCCAAGCCGCTTGCCAAGCGTGGGGATTATGGCAACCTCCCCCCTTCCAAAAGGTGGAGGCCTTCGTTCAACAGTGGACGACTTCCGGCTGATGATGACTTATCCTTACCTTTCACTATCCTGTCCTTGCACAGGTTCCTTGTTTTCTGTCTTTTCTTCTTTGTCCTCTTCTTTGGCAGCAACTTCTGCTTCTGTTTTGATGTCATCTTCTTTTTTGTTCTCTGTGGCTGGTTTCTTCTCTATGACTGTCTGGTTGTTCTCATCGTCCGAATCTGTTTCTGTTGCATCCTAAGTAACGAATTACAGGGTATAAGGTGTTTTGATATTGTCCAAATTAATTAAACTATACCTACTAAAAAACGTCTTAAGCTGCGTACAGACTTGCGCAACGTATCATGCTATGTAACGTGAAAAGACCATTTCATCAGTGTGGACGCAGCGCGTGTACCTAGTAACCGAACATGCATACCTAATCACGTCTGTTTCCGGCGTGCGCGCGAACCAAAGGATTCGTCCGTAGCAGTGTCCATACCTATCTGTTTAGTTCGCGCGCGCAAGGCGTCCAAACTATGAGAATTTGTGACATAGCATGTTACATTGCACGATACATTACACTACTGTGGACGGCAAATTCTTTAATTTCACGTTACAGTTACAGTGCGTAAGTCTGTACGCAGCTTTAGGATACTGATCCCATATTCTGAAAACATTTTACACTTACACTTCTTTAAGTTTTTTTCAATGCTACTATAACCACACAAGCGTGCATACATGCAAAAAATAAATCATACAATGCTTCTACTGTACTGTATTATGTTTTACTCATTAGTCAAACTTTTGCTATATAATAAAACCCTCCAGTTGAGAAAAAACCTGTTCTTTTCTTTCGTCATCTCCATGTTATATTATCTAATATGTTATAATATCCAATCATATTTTGGCTCTTAGTAAACATAATACGGTATAATAACATAAGAACCGTGACTTACATTCGCTTTTTTGTTATTGAACCTAGCTGAAGTTCTCCTCTGTCGAGACAGTTGAGTATCCTCGTCGGTGTTCGTGGGGGCGTGACTACGGGTCTGCGACAAGAATGACGTCATTGTAACGACATGGTCTAAAGGGATAGCGACAGTTTACGGTGTTTCAGTGATTTTACGTATTAGTCACAAAAGTGTGCTTCTTCTTTTGGTGTAGTTAATAAAATGCCAATAGTCGATGATCAAATTACCAGTTCATGGGACATTCGTTTTCACCCTGGCATGTAGTTACGCATTGCAATCGTTTTAATTAATTGCTGTATTACGCATTTAACTTACAATTTTAATAGAAAATGTATTTACTAAAATAGTCACCCCTAAAAGCTAATAAGATTAAATTACCGATACAGGCAATGTTGTTTTCCGTCAGAAAAACTTAATGCCAGCGGCACAACTCCATATAAAGTAAATCATAAATCAACTTACCAATTTCTTACTCGCGACTCTGGCCTCATCAGCCGAAGAGAATTCGTCTGAGGAGCTAGAGCCGGGAAACCCGTACAGGTCAGGGTACCCTTTGACTTTCAGCTCATTGGTGATCCAGCTCTCGTTAAAGTTATGGTGGAGTAACTTGCGTTTACGACAGCTTCTTCTTACGTCTAGAAATAATTGTTACTTAAGAATAACTTAGACCGTACAACGTATAGAAATTAGAATACTACGCATTTTGATGTTTCATGTCTGTAAAACAATCCCACACTACAATATCCAGTAACGAATTTCCAGTTGTGCCGTTTAAAAAAAAATGCCTGTCTGAAGAGTACTACGGAATAGTAGTCTTCTTCTATCGTATGGTTGATGAACAACCTGCCCTCTTACCATGAACTCTTCAAGCGGGACAGTTTACGTTGTGGAAGCGAGATGCCGCATTACACTGCAAGTAACGGCGTCACGCTTCCACATCGTAAACTGTCTTGTTTTAAGAGTTCATGGTAAGGGGGCTGGTGTCAGAGTTTAAACCGCCTGTAGGCCTCTGTCGGAATAGTAGTTAAAACATGACAAATAACCTCACAAAAGTAATACATATAATGGTTTTTTCTGTTTACAGATCCTTTGACGACAAGGTCCCATTAAGACGTTTTATGACGCTAGAGCAAACAGTTTATGAGCATTTTTATTTTATCACATAGGCGCACTTACTCTCCTGTATAGGCTTGTCCTCGCTGTCTTCCATGTAGTTCTTCCTGGGACCACGACTGCGCCGGATCTTAACGCTTCTGTTTGTTGAGTCATTGTCATCGGCGAAGAATACTCGCACTTGTCTTGATCTATAAGTATATAGAAACTAAATTCGCCCCACATATTGCTGTGCAAGTTCTTAATTAAGATACTGAGGTGTACTTAAAGACCATTACATGACTTCAATAATAGACAGTCAATTGTCATTATATTCTATTCCATTCATACTTGATTTGTATATAAATATTAAATTAGGTGACACATAAATACGTCTTGCAGTAAGTACAAATCCAACAAGAATTGAGTAGTAAGTAAAAAGTAACACATAACCCAAAAAACACGAACTAAATAATATTCACCTTCTAGAATATTTTTCCGGTTCTGTATCACTTTCGGGAAACACGATTCGCGGCATCTTAATTGTCCGTAGACGGCGGCTGTCTGTTATAAACACAAATAATGCTTTAAACAACAAAATTCTGATAGAGAAAGTACAGACAGACTCTAAACATAGTATAATTTTAGGTAAATTCGCTGAGCTTTTATAAGTAAAACAGTAACTCACATTTAGCAGGCCAGTGTTGTATTTTTCTCGTAACTTTATACTGGCTACTCCTTAACTCTCGCGGCGTCCAATTAGATGCCTAAAATTGCGGAACATTGCCTTATTAGTTTGAATAAATACAGTATTTGCTTTGAATTTGATTATAGTTCACTGAAGCCACTACTCTAGCAGTCCCCAAAGGAAACTGTACTGACAAACAACCAGTGTACAAGTGCTGGTATTAGGTCACAGGAAATAGGGGGCAAGTCTAGTGCATACCAGGCACTCATTCAATACCACGCTGTGTTTAGTAATGATTTCAGCTGAAAATTCAGCACTCTATCAACTAAAAACTCTGTGGTTTAAGGATTTATAAAAACATTAAACCATTAAAAAACATAAGTCATAAAATCATGTTTTGAAGGCAAAAAATCATTTAGAACAAAAGCATTCCATGTGTTCATACTACCAAACAAATTTCAAATACACTGAAGGTTGCATGTGTTGCAAGACCTCAAAAAACATGTGACATTGAGTAACAAACATAAATACAAACAGGTATATTAATACAAGTGTGGGAAATATCTAATTGAATAAACAAACAATGTGTGGTATTACTTAACTATATCACTATAAAAGTGTGTTGTATAATATAATAATCAACCATATATATTATGGGAACCACAAACACCCCATGCGATAACTAAATAAAAGATAAGAATATGTTATATCATATCCTTTAAAACAATATTATCACATTTTGAGGAAACTTAGTAACAGATAAGGGATCTGCGGTTTAATTCTATGTGAAGTGTATATACCTATTATACATTAAAAGGCTTGTAAACACTCAGAAAACAGTATCTATGTGTCTTTCCTAGAACATACAGACAACAGATGATCTTATCAGAGAATTGGTTTTAGCAGTGCATCTACTACCTGCAATGGACTGTTATAGACAGAGTTGATTAATAGGTTTCATTATTCATAATGCAAAGAAAAATTCCTTATTTCTCTGTATAAAATGTTTGTAAATATCTTCTATTTACCAACATCAAATTAATTGTCTTATAACCTTTGGTACCAAGTTCACTTACGCTGATGTGAAGCTGGCACAATAGTTAAACAAGTGCCACCTCTGGGTTGGTTGATCTTTGAGTGGTTATATCAGTTAAGATAGCTTTTGTTTTTATGCTTGTGATTGCTTATGAAGAATGGAATAGTGTTAGAATATGATATCACTGAAGACCTCTCTACTGTCTTCACACTTGTAAGATCGGTCAGTCAAAAGTAACATAAAATACTGGAATGTACATTACTAAATAAAACTTAACATATTACAGATAGAAGAAAGTAGATTATAATATTGGTTGAATAATTAATTAGGTTCTAATAGGAAATAAAAAAAACATCTTTATTTTCTACAATTTAATTCATGTATTTAGGAAAAAAATTACTTCGGCATTGATTTCCATATAACCTGTGATGTTATGCATTGTTGAAGCTAAAACAGTAATGGTATAAAAGTAGTGTAGAGCATACATTGTTTTTAGATATATTGTTTATATTATACATTTATACCTTGTTTAGAGTTGAAATATAGCAATGAAAACATTCTATAGGTGTTATTCTTTCTGTCTCCCACAGCCTCTTGTATAGAAACACAAACATAAGTTGCATCACTGTTGACACAGAATATGTAAATCAACCATATTTAGCCTTTATAAATTATCATAAAAATAAGAAAATGTTGTTTGTATATTAATATTTTATTGGCCCACAATAAGAATCTAACTTGGTATAAAACATGACATCTATTAAACATCTAGCCAGCTGACATAGCCTCCCTAACCAGCCACTGAAAGGGAAATAATTAAGGACTCTAACAAACCCAACTTTAATTCATAACAAGAACATATTTCTAACAATAAGCACTAAAAGCGCATGCATCGACGTGCACTCGCGACACTTAGGTACCTACAAGGAAACAAGGACAGGAAGTTTCAGTACACAGTGTTCTTTACAAAGCCTCGATACCAAACCACTGCACAACAATCTAATGGGTTATTCAACGTCACCTTCTCATCAGAAACGCTGCCCACGTCGTTTATAGAGTAATTTCGATCGTCAACCTCCCCGTTTTCTCCATTACTGCGACGGGTTTTCACCATTGCAGTAGCTGTGTCGTAACTTTACATACAAGACCCAAAATCCGTTATGTAACAGACGTAAGACGTTACAAACACACGCAACTCGTAAATCATTAACAACACAAATGTTTTACACTCAAAATAGAAAACTAGCACGACAAAGGACGAGCGTTATCACCCGCACATGTCGTCGCACAGCGCCATGTTAAATGAACAATGTAGATCTGCTCTCAGCGACTTTTAGAATTGTTAACTCACCAATCGAACGCACCGTTTTCTCTAATACACTTTTGTCGAAAATAATATATTAATTAATTAAGGAAAAGCAAGAAAATCTATAAATTTAACTGATACGAAACGAATTCCACAACTCACGATGTTTTTATTGACAACTGTCAAAAATTCCCGCAAATTTGTCATTTTTCAAATTGATTTGGTTATACACTGTTGAAAGCATTGATGTATGTCAGTGCTCTTTCTACTTACGTAAAAACCTGAAAAAGATATATAGCGTAATTGTTCATACGTCATGCTCAAGTTGTGCATTGATTTAAACCGGATAGTCCAGATTTCTACAAAGTCTACAACATTGTTTAGTTATTAGACTGAGTAGAGTCATCCTACTAGTAAAAATTATGGTAAAAACTGGGTAAAAATCAATGATAAAACAGATTTAATATGTTTGACACATCACTGCATTTGATGCATTTTTTTCTATTGTAATTAATAATTATTACCATCTCTCTCATCCATTATTTCCCCAAACTTTTTTTAGAAACCTGGATTAATATATTACTATCATCTATACTTATTTTCTCTATGCTATCATGGCTATCATTGACATTACTATAAATGATTTGTTATAATTATGAATGATATCGGCATTTTTATGCTTATAAGACACATTTCATACATAGTAAATAAAAAGAACCATGATTTAAAAAAATTCCATAATTGTTATGAGTTATGACCTTTTTTGGATTTTCTGTTTATTCCAGCTAGTGTTGGAAACTGATGTCGATAAACGTTTTATTTTGCCTATTAATCCAAAACCAATAAATTTCGTTAGGTAGTCTTACATACATACATACATACATAAAGTCACGCCTATTTCCACGAGGGGTAGGCAGGTAGTCTTATATTTTACATAAATGTAAGTACATAAGTAAAGCACTTTATTTTTATAATAAGTATATAATCCTGCGTATAAATTACGACCTCGATCGAAATATTTCTTATTATTAATAAGATTACTAATAACGTCATGACAAATTTGTTTGCCTTGTATTTGATGGTAGATGGCCGTATGTAAATAAATGAAGTGAGCACTGAGCATAAGTTCTACTCATTTGCTCATATATTATCGACATACCAAGTTAGAATCTATGCGCATTGCGCAACACTACATAGTACACACTAGAGTAGAGCTAGATGTTATCTTATTTTCTCTATGATGTTATTCATTATTGTCAAACGTCAATCAATATCAATAAACTTGTACATTTTTCAATGTTTTTGTTGAATGGTTGTCTTCGCAAAGGTTTAAAAGACTACATTTTAAAGAAAATGGCGTGTATTTGATAAAGACTTAAGTATAAAAATACCCATATCATTAAAACTAGCAGAAAACTGTAAGTATGTATCTAGCTACTTGATATTCGCAGTCAGTTCATCTTCTGATTTACTTTTAACAAAATTGTCCTAGTAAAAACTAACTGTACAAAAAGATAAATGAACTCTATAATCAAAAATAATTATTATAAATATATATTATATTTACTTAATATATTTTTTGTATAAATATAAGCCATTTAACTACTCAATTTCACGATTAACTTTGTCATTTAAATCATTCTGTGGCAGATTCCATGATGGCTGATAACTCAGAATCAATATCTCCATCCAAAGAAAATAAAGAATCATTAGAAAATAATGTGTCCAGCAAACAACCAAATGAAATTGATCTGGATGAAGAGATATCTGCAAGAATGACAGCATCTTATAGTGAGATATCATTCCACTCTGACCAGGGGCAAGTTGAAGAACAGGAAAGAGCTCCAGGCCCATCTAGACCGTATGACTTACCATCTGAGAACCGTAAACAAGAAAAGATTCCTCTTGATATTGATGGCCATGTCAGATATGAAGGAGACATGACTCATTATGTAGCTGACGACTTAGAATTCAAAATAAAACTTTGTAGTCCAATCACAAAGAGGGGAGAAACACCTGTATTTGGAAGTTCCAGTGCATCACGATCTAGCACGCCTTCTGGAAAACTGTATAGACAAATATTAGCACCTCAAATAGGACAAATAGATATAACAGTATTACATGATCTTGAGTATGAAGCACAGAGGATTGCACAGTCAGTTGATAATTTAATTGAGAATTTATCTAGTATATTGCACTCTAATTCTTCACTAACAGCTGAGAATATGGAGGTATATAAAGATGCAGTAGGGAAAACATGTGATGCAATGGATAACAATATAAAGAGTATGTACACAATTCTGGCTAAAGGTGAAGAAGTTTCTCAAGCTATGATCCCAGTACAAGCGCAAGCAGCAAGAATAGCAGAAATAAAAAGGCTTCTACAGTTATTTGAAAACAACTTTTAGTTACAAACATTAATGCTAGTTATAGTTTTTATTTTCACTATATTATTATTATTTAAATAACATTATAAGGATTACATAAAATATCGAGTAGTTTCAATTATTGTTTCTAATAAACTTAATTATTATTTATTAATTTCCCATTATTTTCAACAAATGGAAATCAGTGGTCTCTGCCTACCCCTCGTGGAAATAGGCGTGACTTTATGTATGTATGTATTTTCAACACAGCATGTGAGTAGGAAGAGTCTCGTGCCATAAGCAGAAATTTTATGCCACAAAGCAAACTACAGTTATAGCATGAATATAGTATGATAGTATTTGACTAGCCTTATAATAATTGTACCAATAACAACAGACTTAAGCTGGTGCATGGAAGGAGTATTGGTCAATGAGCTGGTGGAAGAAAAGACATAAAATAGTAATGATTAATTGATTTTTTACAAGATTTCTATAGTAGCCACGCCCTTATCAAAATCATTATAATCTTATTGATTTCTGGACGAGATATTTTGTGTCAAGTCGATGAGCCGCGCCGGGCGCGCTGAGGTTTATACCTACTCTTTGTATATACCTCAGTTTATTTATATATAACTACAACAATTTAATAGATGTAATATTTCAGCTACCAATATTTTTTTCCATAGTAAATTATTTAAATAAAATTCTGTACTTATATAATAATTTATGATAATAATAACACAATTAGGATTTATTTGCGTTTGCCATCCTTACTTGTGTTCATGCGCGCTCGATTCTGTCAGGTTGACAATTAAAACTGACACTGGCTAGGTTGTCATTGTCATTCATTCCGTCATATCGCATCGACCGAGGTGGTTGTAAAATTAAAAAGAGAGAAAAATGTTTTAAATCTTGAAAAATGTAAATTGAATTACTAACATGAATGTTAACATCTTTATAAGATTAAGCGTGCAGTTGTTGGTCTCTTGACCATTTAACATTCAGCTGCCATACAGATAAATCGTATAAATGGGTGACGTTCTAAGCATATTTTCTGTGATAATAATGAAATTTAAATCCAAGTTCAATGAAAGTAAGATTTATTTCCACTATGATCTTCCGTGGGAGAAGCTCAACACAGTGAAGTGGATGAATGAGAAGGCCACCTCTAACAGGGCTTATGTGCCCACGACGGTAAGTAGTTTTACGCTTTGGCTATTTATAGCAACGATAAATAAATAAAATATTGTAAAATATAAGGATAGCCCATTATTTTAGTTATTGCTCGAGTCATTATCAGAAATACTTATATATACTATACTTTTTGGTATTAAAATGAAAATGTTAGTGTATAATTTAATTTCTAACTTCAATCTTAATTTCTGTTTATGTTGGTGATTATACTAGTTGTAGTATAGTTACTTTATCTAGAACAAACTATTTTTATGTGAGAGTAAGAGAGTTATGTTTAATTAAACATATTAGTGCAAACAATAAATATTTAGGTAATAAATTTATAATAAGACTGAAAGAAATTTTATTTGGAATTAGTATCTGAAGAAATTAACTGGAAGCAGAATTACCATACAGGTAAGGTGTATACAAAACTGTTATAGCTCAATTGTTATAAACTCATTCATGGAATTTTATTTTTTTCAGTTTCTTTATTATCTGGGTCATTACTCATAATAGCAACATCCTGTATCAAAATAAAATAATTTATATATTTGTGATTGCAACTACTATACAATACAATCACAGAAAATTATCAGATATAGAATCAAAATGTTTATCGTTGGTAACAATATGGCTACTTATTCAAATTTTAGAAGTTTATATAGGCACAATTGATTAAGTTAACAGTCAAAGTTTGTAGGCATACTCACTCACTTTTTCCACTGATTAAGTAATTAATGATAAATGTAGCATATTCTTGTATTAATGCAAGCAAAAGAAAAAAATGTGTAGCTTTTTATAGATCCAAACTTACTAATGTGCTTATTATTAGAAAAATAACTTAAGATGTGTGTCTCATAGACATATTATACCCTTTTATTCATAAACGAGGAACATAGCAGCATTACCTTACACCCGGATGAAGTCTATTGACATCTCTATTATTTGACTTGCAAACAAATGTGACAGGTATAATTCAATCCTTAGTTTAAAATTGTCATTTTCTATGAATAAGGGGCCTAGAGTAATTAGTAGATAATATATCAGTAATATTGACCTACACATATAATTACCTACTACCTATTATTTAATAACAACTAAAACAAGTTAGGTGCTGAAAACGAATTTCAAACAATAGAACAACAAGATCTTCCTTCCTCCTCATGACCACATCATTATATTAATATCACAACTGAACTTTAGCTACTCTTACCAAATACACATGTGCTTGTTCCATTAAATTACCAATATCCTCCCACTGATATGATCATTAAAATACCGCCATTTCTTTATCAACATGGTTCAGAAAGCAAACAATATGTTTTTACAGATTTATACATATTTACATGAATTAATTTGACATGGTTGCTCGTTTGTGAGAGCTGCGCCACAGATCGGCGAAGGTCGCGGGTTCGTACGCATCCTGTCCATCATTTTCCAAATTTCCTTTATTAATTATTAATTTAAATAGATTACTTTATTTATCTTAATTGATACATTTAGAAATATTTTTTTAATAAGAAGTAGTTGTTTTATGTATCTCTCGGCTAGAGAAATGTGGCTGCTGCAAATGGGGCAATGCGTGGTAGACTTGGGATATAAGAATTCACAAGCATGCTAAGCAACCAATAGGTACCAACTTCAACAAATATTAATAGGTCGGCATAGGCTGCCTTTTGCAAGGGTCGAGAGGTTTTCTTGCAAAACTGTATTTACATGATACATAATCTGTTTTTTTTTCTAATAGAACACTATAACCCATTGAACATATATAATTGTATATCTAAAGTCATCATGTCGCGTGGTCCAGCTAAGGATAAGAAAGTTTAATAAGGATAAGATTTTTTTTTTAGGTAGGTACTATAAAGGCAGCTGTATTATGATTAGATTCCTAACTAATAATTATGTTGCGTGATACTTACTAAAAATTTCTTACTTATAATAAAAGTATAGATAGGTACTATGCAAGTTTTGGCGCTTAGGTAACAATCACGTTTGTTGTTTTAAATCTTTGAGATATCTACACTCTTAAAGGCTTACTGCGAACGAAGAAAGAAAACAATAAAAAATCTCTACAGAGCCAAGAACAGAGAAAAGTAACGTTTAAATATTGTGTAACTCATGTTTACATACGAAATTAACTGTGTTTAGTATCTGTCTCGTTGATATGAAGTACGAGTGTGCAATCACGGTACACGAGTCACGCAATGTCAGGATGTTACACGATTATTTTACGATCGTCAATCATACACCGGATTTATCGTAAATATACATTTATATTCAGGTTATTGATTGTTTCTTTTGTCCAATTCCCTATTCTTCATTATTTATTCAGAAATGAGTAGTCATTCAATCTCTATGTCGTGTAAATCGAATGTCCTATCTGTTTATCTTTACGCTCTCGTAAATGTGGAAAATTGCTGGAACTGATTGGTTGGAGTTTTATGGAAAACGATTTTTTGATGATTTGTTTATGAGCTTGCACAAAGGAGACTTGTTATTGTAAAAATCAAAACGACACGAACTCTAGATTATATACGACTATTTTGTTTGCTATTTCGAAATATAAAGCAAGACTTAGTAAAACCTTTAGATTTTCGTTGACGATAACTTTCACACCCTCTGTTATTGTAAATAGGTAGTATTTAAATAACCACTTTAATACTGCTCCACTTAATATAATAAGAATAAACATAAAAAAATAAAAAACGTTACGACACAATAACATAAGCGTAAGTCACGGCAACTACGAGTAAAATACAGCCTTGAGTTACATAGTGGAAAGAAGCCTTAACAGATCGCTATAGGTACTACCTACTATGCAAGTAAGGTAGTACAAGAAGAGTTATAATTTGACTAATACTTAGTGATGGATTGAGGCGTGTTTTAATGTCGCCTGACGGGACCCTAGACATTTCCCGCTCAATCATGTCGAAATAATGTATTTTCGTACATTGGTGTATTCAAAACCCTTCGTTTTAAATTATTTTTCTAAACAGCTTACAAAAGCAAATTTTGTTTGGACGCTACCAAATACAGTAGAATTATCATTTTTCTAAATACTTATTGCTTTATGCATAGGTATTTAATATCTGTCATGACTCTACTACCTCCTACATCTGTTGCTCCCGCTATAATTTTGCCAATCGCGAAAAACCCCTATAAATCAGCGCTTTACAAACGGAAAAGTTTCCTCTATAACAAGAATATACGGTAAACATGGGCAGCGTGGGCGGCCAATCGTCCGTGGGTCGACGACATAAGACACATTACAGGTCACCCGTCACATGAGACCACTATTTACAGGTCACAGGGAAAGTTACCCGACCAATAGAACCTATATCACATGCGACACCTATTATCGTAACCAAAGGTACATAGATCCACACAATGACCGAGTTTGTTTCTATGCAATCGATGTACTCATTCAAAGTATGAATGACGGCAGTAATATTATCCTAGGCTGATCTAGGTATTGATAATACTTATGTATGATATTACATTGCTTAATAGTTTTATTTCTATTGTTTCGCAGATAATACAGATGAAGGGCATTAAGTTACAAAAATTATCTATTTATAGTTAAGGTTGTCAGCTGAAAATACTTTACGCTTTCTAGCTTTTGCCTGCGGCTTTGTTCTGTGGTCTATGTTCCAGGAAACATTGTTTTTATTTTGGAAATAATCACTTAAAAAAATGTAGGCGAATTATATAAACTACCTTTATGCAAAAAATCCGTCTATCCGTCCGCCTATATTACTAAGTTCAATTTTATATTAAGTTCAAGATAGCTGACATATTTATAAAACAGTTTCAAAATATGCATTTGTTTGTCATCAGGTCGAGAATGTAGCGAACGTGTGTACGCACGCGCTATGCGTTGCGCCCGCGTCGCTGGGTGCGCGGGAGTTGCTCACGCGCTCCGTCAATGCGCCTCAAGCAATCGCCGCCGTCGTCTATGGCTTAGCACTATGCCTGTTATTCGCGGTGTCCACGACCTTCCACTCCGTGTGCTGCTGCAGATCTGATACGTGAGTTTATACTTTAAAGAAGGTTCTCCACTTGCTGATACGGTCCGGAGAGCTAATTAAACAATAACTTCATAACGGATCCTCAATTTGATGTAGTAACACAAAATGCCTTCTGATGCTTTTCAAAAACTGATTTCCCTGGATTGGTTGTCTTCTAGTACCTAGATTCATGACACAAAGAATAAGATACCACTTATTAGTATTTTTCGGACTATATCAGCTATTGTTGCCTTTATCATTATTTTTCCCATTGCTTAATTTGTCTTGATACGTATTGAAAATCCATGTTATCACTGAAGTTGCAAATTAATGTAGATCTTGATGTAAATTTATTTAAAAATATATTGAAGATATTTGTGTTTTCGCAGCTCCGAGGTATTCTAAAGTTTTATATAACATCGTTAATGATGATATCCTAGGTAACAAGAGAATTCAGTACTTCAAACTCCTATTAAAAGTTATGTCTATAGTTTTTAGTTCTGCACAAACGAAGCCTCAAAAGTTAATAATGCCAATATCGCTAAACATCAGCTTGACCTCATTACATATCTCTACACTGACCCACCCCATCTTTAATGTTCTAATGTGACTGACCTCGTTTATTCGATTGAACATACTTTTTCTGTGAGCCCCAAATAATATCAATTGGAATACTCAACCGAAGAAAACCTACTTTCCTTTGGTCAATACGTCGTCTAGCATTATTAGGAAATCATTTCCCAGATATTTGGTCTTGTCAAGAAGACAGATTTTTGTTACTACATCAATATCTAGGGAACGGTTTTATAATTAACGGAAAACAGAATTTATTACACTGGTTTAGATTGAAATATTATAATAGTATTCTGAGATGATAGATCGGAAATCGTGTGACCTCGTAAAAATATTTCATAAATGTAATTAACGTTAAAATTTAATTTTCATCGTAAAGAAAGAATGGAATTTAACGCACGCTATCGACTACTATAGTATTCTATAGCTTATAATTAAAATCTATAATTAAGAAATACTAGTAGCACTTATATTACATGCAGTAATTATAATCGAAAGCAACCAGTAATTAACGAAAAATGTCACATGAAAATATCTTAAAGCGATAACAGCGAGTACGATTTTCCGTTTAATGAGCCATAAATTTCACGAAGGCGTATCGGGGATGAAATGGATGGATGTAGTGACATTAATTAGGTCAAGGTCGTACCAGAATGCAAGGAATGCTTCAATGTTTGCCGTTACAATCCCCAGCTGGTAATCACTGGAGCTTTAGTAATTACAGAGGAATCTCTGAAATAAAACCATTTTGAAAGTTGGGGCTAATTAACTTAATTAGCCTTTAATAAGTCAAGCGCTACAATTTGGCAAAGGCTGGCGGAATTAATAACTGAGCGTTGTATGTTGTTGTAACTTCCAGAGTGGTTCCGTGATGCATTTTATCTGAGTAGTAAAAAGGTTTTGAGCTGTTTAAGCTAGCTAATAAATTTATTACTTGACCCAATTTTCACTCGATAATTCTGTTGATTCTTCTCCGTATATTTACAGACATATTTTAGTTATACTTGCACTGGTTTTTTTCTTGTTTATTTAGTAAATACCATTTACGTCCAAAAAAATCGGTCACTAGTATCAATGCTATAATACTGTAGTTGTATTATTCACAATCAGTTTTTATGACTGTGTTAAAAGAACTAAGCGTGGTGGTAAAGGAAATAGGTCCTCTATGACTTTATAGCAGACGTGCATCAAGAGCCCCACTACTACGAGCTGATGTGTGCGTGTGTGTGTATCGTGCGATATTCAAAGCATCACAATGGCAAGTCGCTCCTTGTATACGGATGCCAGTCTCCGCTAAACGTGAAGTGATTTATTGCCACTTATAAACGTACCCTTGTTGCTCCTCGTGACAGCTAACTAGATTAAAAAATAGTCCGTCTTCCATCAAGACAAGAGCTGGTTATTACGTCAGTATTCCCTGTTGTCTATGAATACGTAATACGATTACTTACGTATTATTCTGCCTTTCAAGAAAATTGGACGTGTTATTGACACTATTTATGAATGACGAGTGGATATTGAATAGCCACTTTCTTTGGGAAAAGGTCGGATGTCTTCGATGTTTAAACAGAAAAGCGATCACTTATATTTTTAAAACGTTCTTTTTAAGCTTTCGTTTTGAGATTTGTTATTGTTGTTATTAAATTCTACCACGTGCGTTTGATTGAATCCAGCTTTACGGAAAAAGATTTATTTTCTAGAGTTTATTAAATTTTTACCTAGACTAAAGATATACAGTAATCCCAAGAGTGTCGCTAGTAGTGAAAGCATCTTGGAGGTATATTTTGTCATTAGTGAAGCGGGGACTTTGGGAATACACCGGAACTTTTCTAAACCTATGTTTAAAGGAGACTTTATGTGACTGTACAGAGACAATATTAGGAGGATTGGATTTACTTTCACGTCTTTATTCCCCCAAAGGAGTAAGCGGTGTTCTAGTACAGATTACAGATGTGACCCTACATTTTGCTAGAAATTATGAAATTATACCATCCACACTATATTATTAGAAAAGCAAATGTAACACTACATTGGGTCTAATAAATGGCAATAGGTTCGTCATATATTACATGTGACTTACATAATTTATGTAATTATTTCAGTGAGTTGCAATTTTTTTTGCAACCAGCACCTTGTTTTAATGCAATTGGGTTTGGTAATAGTTTGACTCTAAATCCTAAACGGCTACTAACATAATAATTTAACCAGAATCGGTTCCAAATTCGACCTGCGGCAAAATGTTTTATTGACATGGAACATTTCGTTGCTTGTCAAATCATTTACAGGAAAGACGTGTCTTGAACATGTGTCAGGCGAACGCGAAGTGTAGTAACCTGAGTTTGACAAGGGTACGGGTTTTCGATTTTCAATCAGAGCGTTCGTGTCGCCGGAACAATCTAGGATATCATCTGACAGAAGAGTTTACTAACGCTTTCATAAGGGGCGTAGTGCAGCAATCTAAATATGACAGTAAATATTAGTAGGTTTTGGAGCGTGTTGCCTGAAATGGTTTTTGTATGCTTGTACGATGTACGTGCAAGTCGACGCCTGCAGATTTTTTATAGTTATTTACCAAGTTTATTAGATAGAGCTAACTAGTTAACTTAAGTTAGCTTAACTAGTTCGAAGTTTATTTTGTGAATGAATAAGAGAATAGACTGTTTTATCAGCATCATTTCTAAGTACCTACGTTGAGTACAATTCATGCTAATTTACACGCCTTTCCAAAATGTATAAGCTAATCAATTATTTATTAGTTGGTCTGACTCAACACAACGAATCCTTTTCATTGAATTCTGTTTTTTCATATCCTATCTGGGCACGAAGGCTTTGTAAAAAAAAAACACGGTAAATAAAACATTATCATTGGAACTTGTAAAATCGAGTACAATATCATCTGGGAAAAATATTTTTTACTTTACATTATATCTTATGTAATCAGAATGAGAAAAAAGAACGAGTCGTTATTTTTTTTCGAAATGAAAGCAGCTGTCAGGCGCAGAAAACCTTTACACCCAGTGAGCGAGAATGGATGCTCAACGGAGCAAAAGGGTTGCATCTCAAAGAGATTAATCCTGGGTTTAGATTTAGACCTGGAAGTGATATAACTGATATAAGGGATCGGGTTATAAGCAGCCGGAGTGACGTAAACCTATAGGTATTATAACCTTGGGTCTAATTGATTTACGTAAGATGCTTTTGACTCACGCTATAGGATTTTAGATGAACACAAAGCTTTATGATATTGGAGATTGGGTCAGTTGTTTAATCAATTATGTCTAAAGGTGCTCGTATCGGTTGAACAGTAGCTATTTCATCGTTAACTACACAAAGTGTCCACAGCCGAAGGTTACAGCTAGTTATTAAATATGTACAATGTACATATCTGAAATTTTTGTGGTATGATAAATTGACATATAATTTCAATAAACGACGGCGATAGTTAGGTAAGCGATACGTTTTGTCAATAACCTTTGTTTGATTAGTGACTAATGATCGTGAATTCAATAATAATTAAATGGACATCCACATTTTACCATTTTATCGCCAGCAGAAAATCATAAATACCTACTACGATTATGGATTACACAAAAAACTAATACGAATGAATTGGTCTCTAGATAGGTTTCGATTTACGAAATGAAGATATATTTCGCAATTTGGTATTGACCACTGCTTAATCGACGGTAAAGTCAAGATGTATCGCCGACAGCGCTGTCAAGTTACACTGAGTGACCTTTTATTTATAAATATCTTTCTGTATCTGGGAGTATCGGGCCCCGCGTATGTTCGCGTATATGACCAGCCCCCTTACTATGAAATCTTAAAGCAGAACTGTTTAAGATGTGGAAGCGAGACGCCGCTACGTGCAGTGTAATGCGGCGTCTCGCTTCCACAGCGTAAAATGTCCTACTTTGTCGGAGTGAGAAACAGGTGTCGGAGTTTCACCGGTTAATGACACTTTTTTTCATTTTATAGAGGACTTTAAAATATTACCTACATTATACGTCTTTGGGGAAATTTAATGTGCAACAGACCTCTAAACAACCTACCCCTAGGGTAATACATGCGCGATTTAATGCAGAAATTCGTATTCCATTAAATTAAACCTTGTATTTGTAAACACTGGTGTAGGTTGTATGTCCCAATTTTCAAGGTTCTTGCCGATTCTTTTCCGTAGGAATTACATTTTTGGAACTGTGAACTTGAATCTTGAAGTTTCATAAGTGCCTGTAATTGGTTTAAGTACATATATGAAATAAGACCATTTTTATTTTGTATAGGTAGATAGGTACCTAGCAAAGATGCTTTCCAATATCATGTATCTGTTCCTACATTGTGCGATTTCCAAACAAAATGTATGTTCCACTTAAAACTTGTAGTGGCAACTCCAAACTACAACTTGTTGGCAACACCACCTGCGCTTGAAATTCGAATTGAAATTTTCATTTGTTTCACTGTCTATCGGCACAAATATTTATTTAAAAGTTGATTTATTTCCATTTCTATAAGTGTCTATGTTTTTAAACATATGTAGGTACTTCTTTAGTTTATATTAAAACATTCGAGTAGACGAATACAAGAAAGTAAACACTAAGAAGGTTTTGTGTCTTATCTTTTAGCCATAATTATTGCGTGTTGATAGTTCGATAGCTATCAGGTTAAAATAGATCATAACCCTTTTTATATACTATCTCTTCGTAGATTATTATTAGTACCGCTAGCATTCGCCCGCAAGTCTCGTTACTTTCAGCCGGGGTTAAAATTTAATTTACCCGTACATCCTAGCAGTACTTAAAACCTCGCTGCTCGTTATATTATACTACTATAGTAGTAATAACTACTGAACGGACTGGCAAAAGGCCAGATAAACTGTGAATTAGGAAAGCCCACTTGTTATTTTCAGTCATTAATATTAGCACCTTCCAAATGAATTTCGTAGTCCTATCTATTATTGTCCAGTGTATACTTGACCTTCATAGGTTTCGTTAAAAACTGTTTTAGAACCCGCCAATTCCCGTAGAAACCTGTTACGAAGTGGCCAAAAATTCCGCAAGAGAAAGAAAAATAGACTCGTCCGGCGTCCCTATTACACTGTAGACTAATAACTTTAATCGTAATGCCACGATAGTTACATGTGTGCCACAACAACATTCAAGCCTTAGGAAGTTAAACAAAAGACGGCAGCGTAGAGAATTTTATAAAGGTAGGTATAAAGGGCAGGTAGGTATATATAGCAACAGTATGTAATGGTAAGGCTTCATGTTCGCGCATGAGGCAAGGTCGGGCGCAGGAAGTAGCTCGTTACATTTGGGTCCATGTTCGACCATTTAGCCTATTGAGACCTAGTACTAAATTGTGGATTAGTGTTTCGTGTGGGCTTTGATTAGGCCATCATGCTACAACTAGAAAAAAACAAGGGAATTAGTGGTCGCGTGCTTGTTATTACGACAGCTGTAAACTACCATTTGATTCAATTAAAATGCTTATATAGTTTTATATATTTGACCTATGGATATTTTGCATTCCTCTAGTTCAAATAGGCTATGCCGGTATCCATATTTTTTAAGACCGCGCTTTCAATTGCAAATTTGAAAATCCCAATCACCGAAATCGGAAACTATTTGGGTATTGTTTTTTGTGCCCGTAGGCTATCATTTATTGACACAGCGCACTCTAGAATTGAGGTCAACATTCTGCCCCAATAACTTGGATCGTATTTTTTTTATATTGAATTTTTGTGAAGATTGAACTATTCTTCAAACCCTAAAACAAAACTAGTATTTTTCTATTTCTTTCTGCTTCGTAACAATACGATTATACATAAAGGTTAAGGCTTTTCCATAATAATATAATAATTATAAAACATATCGTGAACCTAAAATAAACAAGCATAAGAAGAGTTGCTGAAAATATTTATTTTTAACTTAAGGGTTTTGCCAACTGACGACGCGTATCGTTGGTCGCGTTACGCCAGAAAAGAAAATAGATCATAGTATATCTAAACTTATAGACTTGACCATTCATCCGTAAGTGTAATTTGACGATACTTACACAAGTACTTAGGTAGGTATGGCATAACCTTTGGAAATTACTGTTCTGCAACTTCGATCTAAACTTCGGATTTTTTTTATAAGCGTACCAATCTTATGATGCAATCAATAACTCATAACAATAATTCTATATGAAAGCCTTGGGTTTTGTTATGGTATTCTTGATAAAGCTCCAGGCAATGTGCTGCGACAGCCAAGCCAAATTACCTTGACATACTGTACCGTATAATAGGATAACAAGCGGTACCCACCTTTGACTGCTATGCCTATGAATGCCTAGTCAAATGCTCTAAAATTCTAAATCTAAGAACTAGATTAGATTGTTTTCCACTCTCCTTCTTTTATTGAAGGATGTATTACAAATTATGAGGTTAGTAGGATACCTAAACCCTGATGAGCGAAAACCGCCATCAAAAGGTGCACAGTATACGCGGATCCCGCGTCCCTTGACCTAAGGTAGATGAGAGGACACCCGGGGGTCTTAGCCGGTAAGAGTCCGGCTTGCCCCTCAGTCCGCCCCAGTACAAAGGAAATCCATTAGGAATATGCCCAGCAAAATAGGTAAACCTAAATCTAAATCCTAATTTTCCCTATTTTCTATTCTCCAATTCTGACTACTGACTAACGTTATTAATTCCAACAAAAGCCTTTGTGTAACACTGAAGCCTTAATTAACGTTACACAATATTGAATCATGAAAGTGTAAAACAGACGTTGATTATAATTAAAAGCCTGTCGCTGTAAACTATTATGATAAGTCTTATCAATGACTTTATAGTAATTACTACTGTGATTGCAAAAGTACGCATCAGAGATAAAGTTGGCGATAATCTGCAGGTTGTTACGTAAATCTAGACGTCATTATTGTTATGTAAAGTGGTCCAGACATGTTATATTCTTCCTGTGTAAAAACAACAATGTTATGTTACTCGTTATTATAATTGTGGATTCTACGTTATTATAATTTATACGAGGTTATATCAATAATTATATTTAACCCTTTGTGCGACACGGTCTTGTATAGAAGACAACGCTTCCGCACTTTCCACGCCATAACTCTACCAGGACACAATATCTATATAACAAACAATAATCATAATATATCTTACGATTAGATATTATCTTCTGTGTCACGAAAATGCTTGTCTTCCATACAAGACTGACGCTCAAAAGGTTAATTATCTTCAATATTTTATCACGATGAAAGAAAGTTCTCGATTATAATAGAACTAGCGGCCCGCTCCGGCTTCGCACGGGTATAAAATATATATTAGAAGTATTTCTCCACTATTTAATGGATTTTATTATACATATAAACCTTCCTCTTCAATCACTCTATCTATTTAAAAAAACCGCATCAAAATCCGTTGCGTAATTTTAAAGATTTAAGCATACATAGGGATATAGGGACAGAGAAAGCGACTTTGTTTTATACTATGTAGTGACGCTCCGGCTTCGCACGGGTATAAAATATATATTAGAAGTATTTCTCCACTATTTAATGGATTTTATTATACCTACATATAAACCATCCTCTTCAATCACTCTATCTATTTAAAAAAACCGCATCAAAATCCGTTGCGTAGTTTTAAAGATTTAAGCATACATAGGGATATAGGGACAGAGAAAGCGACTTTGTTTTATACTATGTAGTGATTATAAAAAGTGGCCCTATCCTAGTGGTAGTGGCATATCTGACCCTGATCATGGCATCAGCGCTTTTCAGAGCAAATAATTATTTAAGATGAGAATATATGATATTAAATAATTATTATAAGATAAGAAGATTCTAGGAGACTTTCGGAGGTCTTCATCATTTTATTTTAACGTTCGTCCGTAATTGCTGTATTTACCTGCTGTAAGTTTGTTTATGAGAGTCGCATTGGTATTCTAATGTACATCAATTCAAAGGTCAATTAAGTTAAACGAAAAATAACAATTGATTATAAAGGTCTTTCTTTTTGCAACTTCTGTGTACGTAGTCGTTCATTTCTTTCATGCACATACTCACCATGCGATTAAAAAGCTTATTCTATAGTTATATATCCAACTAATATTATGTATCTACTAAATGTATGTGCTAAATGCGAACTAAATTTCACAGTAAAATGAAGCACTTCCTGCACCGTTGCGACCGCGCAATGATTTACATATTCATCGCGAGTTCCTACTTCCCGTGGCTGACTGTGGGCACGTTGTCCTGCTGGATGCTCAGGGAGCTTCGGTGGGTCATCTGGCTGCTGGCAGTCCTCGGCATCACGTACCAGCAGATCTTCCACGAGAGATACAAGATGCTGGAGCTGCTCCTCTATCTGGTCATGGGGCTTGGTCCGGCGGCCATCATTGTCACATCTAATGTATGTCTACCACTCAATAGCACGTATTATCGACACGCAACTGTCTTTGATAAATTCCTACTATCTAACAACGAATACTATTACTCGATAAAATCATTAATTAGCTAAATCTGATTATGTATTAATGTCTAATACGTTCACATCCAATGGCACAAACATTAATTTTGCTGAACTATGAACCGTGACCACTAATCCGCGATCTTTTATCGTTGCGGTCAGCTGATGTAATTTGCATCGCGGATAAACGTGACAAGTATCGAGTACAGTTGCGGTGCTGATAATATGATGTCATTAAAATCCTATAAGATCTGTTTACAAGCTTGTAATTTCACAAGGCTCGCGCAGACAGCTCCTGTCAGCCTTTCCCGAGAGTGCAGAACTGCAATATGTCTGCGCGCGTTCTTCAGATAATGCTTTTTGTAGTCTTTATTAGCTTGCATGTTTGACGTGACGTCATATAGCGCTTGTTGTGTTTACTTGTAGACGTACAACATTTAGTTGATTGAACTGCTATGTATTGTATAATAGTTTTATCGCGAGCTGTTTATGATACAATTTGTTTTAAGGTTACGACCAGGTAGGTTTATTATTTTTACGTCGTTTTGATGCCCACTTAAACTTTCTTTGATTAACTGAATAATGTTTATTTCTATGCATACTAAAATCGATGACGAAGTTCCGATGCTACAAATCTTTAGTGAATAGACCGACATTTGTAATGGACCTCATCATTTTTGGGTTTACTAAAGTTTGTCATGGAAATCCTTTATATAAAAGCATATTCGTCCAATGGCGCGTAGGTATAGTATACCTATCCATTAAATTCATGCTTGAAGCTGAATATGACCTATATAATGGTTCTTTCATCTTTACGCAACCACTCTATTAAAGTGTGTTACGGAGTATAAAGTTTCATGGTAACAATGGCTTTACCGCAAGCCCCAACAGACCTAGGGCACGTAGAAGTCAAATGAGAAATGTATTCAACGCGTTGTCAGCTAGCAGCTACCTACGAGGCATTCTGTTATTCACACTCGTAGTTGTTATCTGTCATGCAAAATCTCTTTCCTGACGTACTGAAGCTTGTTCATGTTCAGTTTTATCAAGTTTTTTACGTATTATGAATGAGTTTCTGTGTGTATGTATTAGTTTTTCTTTTGTCGTGGCATCATGACCTCACCCAACAACAGAAGTTTAAACATGACCCGTGGTGCAAAGGTCAGCCAATCAGCTGTTTAGTAGCGGGGCTGACTGCTTATTAGCGTCATTCGTGGAGGCTTTATTAATGCAACTATTTATTAATGTCTATGTACTGTGATCTGCGTTATTATTACATACAATTACAAATAAGTATGTCGTTATGCACCGTCATTAAAATCATTAGTTTGCCAGTGAATCGTAGAATGTCATTTGTTTGTGTTATGATAGAATGATAACAGCTGTTTTGGCTTGAGTTCCTTACCGTCTTTATCATAACTATGTTGTTAATGCATTACACTTTGTTGCTAGTTTACATTAATAAACCTGACGGCATAAGGATGTGATATAATTTATATTTGCTCGTATTCATTATTGGAATCACTATAATGTCACCGAAAATATTACAAATGTATTGTTTAAATAGGTTTTGTTTCCACTCATCTTCGACCATAATGCCCTCATAATTACTTTGATAAAACATGAAACTTAGATAAAAACAAACAAAAAATACAACAATAGATGATAAATGGTTTGCTCTATAAAACTGTTAAAATAGAGATAAAGCACGTATTGGTAATACGTTCAAAGTATAATGTGCGGTGTATAAATACTCTTTTGTTTATATGCTGAGCTAAAACTGAATGGGAGCATTGATTATATCTACCGATGTAGTTCTACATTACTTGTAAATGTCAGCTTTGAGAAATTGCTGGCTGTTGGCGCATATGGGGCACGTTAGAACATTAGCAATCTGTCAACTGGTCTTGCAATATTTAAATGTGATCATTGTTTGTAAATAAGTGCTATCCAATCATTAGATTGTTTAACTTTGGCAGCCTAATTTCTCAAAATAACTGCTATACTTTGTTGTACGTGTTGGTTAGTGATTAAACAGCTCATTACGTTAGGATACATAATTGATTTGCAGTTAGTAAGTGTATTAAAACGAATCCAAACTGATAACCTTTAGAGATACTGTTGTACTATATGATATAGGAATAGGATAGGATATGATATAGGGAAAATAAAACTGCCATACTCTTCGGAAAATGTAGGGTTAGGTAGGTACACAGTCGTAGCTCAGTAAAATATATTTCAGAAGTCCAGACTATCCGACAAATAGTTAATTAGATAAGTAGAGAACATGTAACAATCCACGGTTCTAAGTTATTATTAAGCAAAGACGTTGCGTGACTGACCGTTCAACACAATACAGCTTACCATAAAATATTAAGGCAGGACAGTTTAGTTTGAGAAAGCGAGACGTCGCATTACACTGTTGACTGCGCGTCTCGCTTCCACATCGCAAACTGTCCTGTTTTAAGCGTTCACGGTAAGGGGTCAGATTACAATGGTCCAAGCTATTCACCTATGCCTATTTAAAACAATGTAATAAATGGTATTGTCTGCCAGTTTTTATACTACGGTTTTCTTGTTATCTATGTAGGTATAATTTACGTAGTAAAATAGTTATTAATTTTAAACATGGAAGAAATAGGTACCAAATATGATTTATGACAATGGCAGTAATGTGAATGTAAAGGGAAAAAGATTTTAAATTTTTAAAGGGCTTGAATCCTCTTCATTTATTTTTAATATTTAAATATACTGCCAGCTTGGTTCTTCCAACATTAAGACATTTAAACAGAATTTAAATAGTTAGACCGATCACTCCCACTTATTCACATAGAAGTAAACGAAAGAAAACTCTACGAAATAGTTGATGAACGTTTTTTTTTTATAAAACAGGTATGGTAGTCTCAAACGGTCCAACTTGACCTTGTTGTTACATAAATATTACCTAGCTACCTACTTATACAAATTTATACACAGGTATGTAAAATTATAAATATTAATAGTGTGTATGATATGCTTCTCATATCTCCATTCTTTTAGCCATTTTTCAACGATATAAAGAACGTATGATCGAATGAATAGAATTAATCCCAGATTGCAATTTAGTGCATTAGTACTTACTTTGATACTTTTCTATATTTAATTACTGTAGTAAAGTAAGTTGAATAGTTCGCGCTTATCGATACAGCGTGGAATTTTATATTTCCAATATCTAAGGTTATACTGCTAAACATTATTTATACATGAGCCAATTTTGCAAGAATTAGACTCACGTACCTTCCACGTACAGTTATAGAACGCAAAATATAATTCCAGGTCGTTTGCCTTGACTCGACTCAAAGCAGTAGAAGCAATAGGATTAATTACTTGGTGCAGTGTCTCTTATAAGTATATGGAACTTTGTGATTTTTATAAAAGAAGCAAAATTATTGTCTATTAAACGTTTAAAACTTAATAACATGTCATCATCATCATCATCATCAGCCAAAAGACGTCCACTGTTGAACATAGGCCTCCCCGTTTAAGCAGGGGGGTTTGCCATAATCCCCACGCTTGGCAAGCGGCTTGGGGATCGCAGTATTGGTGGTGGAGTTACAGAAGACGCTGCTGCCCATCTTCTGAAGTTTCCCTTAGTCGCCTCTTACGACACCCATAGGAGGAAAGGGGGTGGTCAATTCTAGGCCGGATACTACACGGCCATGTTTAAGAATATAATATAATAACATGTTTAAGAAATCCTAACTTACTAAGCAACAAAAACAGACTCTATTAAAAGGAATTGAGTAATTCCTTCCTAATTAAAACTTAAGTGCCTAATAGCAAAACGATTGTGTTGAATTCTATACAGAATTTTTAACGCAAAATGTGTTCTCTCTGTACACTTTTTAGTAAAATCGCGCAACAGTGATCGTTTAGATATTTTGTAACACATATCGCAGTCATCAGTTACCAACAAGTTATATTTTAATGTAGTTGAAAATTAGGTCGTTTACTTTAGTGCCTTGAATGCTTTAGCAATCTATTAATGTCCAATCACTCTTTGCAAGGTAATATACAGAGATAGGGACATAAGGGTGACACACCATGGAGTGTTTTATAATACATTATTATGGAGACGTGCAAATACTTATTACTAGTAAGTTATCCAGTTACAAGGTGACCGTTACAAACAATTACTTATAATTATATGTTTCTTCCGTTCACCTCGTGTCTTGGACACGGCAATAAAATGTTGTCATATAGAAAAAAAAGTAAAAATACTATCAATATCAGCAGATTTCATTGATATAAAACATTCATGGAGTTAGACTAATTTATTATTTATATAAATAAATGTTTTAGTAACGTAACATCGAGATTATAAAATATATTAAAAATTTAAAGCGAATAGGACCGTAATTTTTAATCATTAGGTATTATAAATTGTATGCAGAGGTCTTTCAAAACAATAAAACCTGTTGAAACGAAATTTTAAAACAGGTTGTTTATTGTTTACGTTGATTGTTATTTTTAGATATTTTCACACAAGTCTCGACGACCTGCTAAGTACCTACATCATAATACATTGTGCATTTTAAGTAACAAGAAAATCCTGTAGACGTTTTTCAAACGAACGAAATATTAGTTAATAATGTTGCTTGGCACGAAGTCACAAACTTTGCTTTCAACAAGTAACACGTGTGGTTATAAAGAACTCCTTCTTCACTTAAACAGAGTACTCTTTACGAGCCATAATAAAAGACGTAAATTCATGAAAAGTTTACTAGATGTACTAGACTACTATACGTCATAGGTACATGGGCCCCTCAATTACTGCTACAATGAAGTCAATAGAGAAATTGCCGTATTTACCACGTCGAGCAAACTGTGATCGATGCTTGGTAACTGTTTCATGTGATTAGTTCTTGCCGATACGAAGATGGACAAACATGGTGTTTTTTTTTTTAAAGCAGACTACTGTTATTCAGTACGTACCTAAATTGTTGCTCTTTTTTTACTCTAACAATATTATAAAACATTCATGATTATCGTTTCACGAATGGCCAACGAGCGTGAAAAGGTTTCGTTTTCAGAATTTGCAAAAAATCTTTTCGCAAATTGTTTGCTTCATATTTAATATAACTTATTACGTCATTGGCGATGTTATCCAACAACACACGTCTATTTACCCCTCTAGGAATACAAACGTGTTGTACTTAAATAATACTATAATTAAACCGTTATGTAACTTGCCACAGGATTGAAATGTAGTTAACCGCGTCGTATTCCCAGTTGGGACGAATCGCTCTACAATATTACATTATACTTGTATAAATTTCTACATTGTTTTACTGAAACCTAGTTTAGAAAGCAACTAAGTAATGCATATGGAATAGGTACCTAGTCATTTCCCAATACTATTTGAATTCTTCAGTGACCTAATTAAGTAGCTGTTTAATTAAACATTGTTATTCGTGGGTCGTACCACTGGTGCGTTAGTTCATTTCATACAGTTCAATCGATGGTTATTTTAAGAATACTATATTTATTTATTTTTATTTATTTATTTAACACACAAACACAGCTATCATAACAGGTACATTTTCCCCAATGCGGTAGTGTGGTAACAAACTCTTCTATCATCTTTCACTGTAACATAATACATACAATGTAGTTTTTGTGAACTCATTCAAAGAGCAGGAAAATAGGTCTATCCTATTAGCAGTGTCATTCAGGGTACGCAAGGCGCGCGTCAGTGGCGCTTTACCGAGTAAATTAGTTCGCGCGCTTGGCACTGCTAGTAACCGTGGCCGCCGCCGTCGCAATACGTAATTATCAGGCACATTCAGATTTATCTCCTTCAAAACTCCGGCATTATACGTCTCACCACGCAACAGCTTAAACACATACGTGGTAACAGCTAACTCCCTTCTCGTCTCCAGTTTGTTGTACCCAACCATGCCGATTACAAACAAGGTGGGGTACATCAACGGATAAAAGGGGTAGACCCCATAAAGTTTCATGTATAAATAACGCGTAAACTTGTTCTGTATGCGCTCCAACATAAGACTATACTTAATCTCATGTGGAGCCCATATCAAAGCGTTGCACTCAAGCTGTGTTCTTATTAGAGCATTATATAATGCTGTTACCGCGTTTATGTTTGTAAAACCCGCTGCCCGACGAAGTATGAAACCCAGGCTTCTGTATGACTTTTTACAAACATTTACAATATGTTCACGAAATGTTAGCTCTGTATTTAGGCGTACCCCCAGATCGCGTACATTGTCTACCCGCTCAATTGCCGTGCCATATAATTCATACTCATGATGATGTGGTCCTCTCATTCTGCTAAATGTAACGGTAGTAGATAATATAATGTTGTGGATATTTATAAATATTACATTATGTTGTTATATTTTGATCCACCGCGTTTGTTTTGTTTTTGTCCATTAATGTAAACAATGAGCAGTGAATTTCAGAACTGTGAGGGATATTGGATACCAGGATACCGAGGAGGGAGGCTGTTTTCCTGAAACGTTATATTATACGGGCAAAGGCCAGCAACTCAAAACCTTTATACCTGTACTACTTATACATGTTTTATACATGCTGCTGCCTGCCTTTTACGTTCTAACAAAACCAATTTTGATGCCATCGACTTTCAGGGAGACGCTTCTGGTTATATAAAATTGGTTCCATGAGCAGATTATCAGTTGTTTTTTAACCGACTTCAAAAAAGGAGGACTGTCTCAATTCGTCGGGATCTTTTTTATTTGTTATGTATGTTGATTTTATTTTTCATATAATAGGGTATACTTTCCGATTGGTCCCCTAGAAATTTTGTCATGACCTGATGATGAACTTCGAAGATATGGAACGGAACTCCTCATAAGGTCATAGCAGAACTGTCGTAACTTGATGTATATCATCAAGTTACGACAGTTGTGCTATGATCTTATAATATTGCTTAAGTACCTTGTAGTCGATAACTGACCACTTATAAGGAATAGGGGGTGGGGGTGCGTCGACCCCCCTCCTATTACTTTCCTGGATTAAATTATCGTGTGAGGTAATGTTTGATTTTTTTTTGTAAGGATTTCAAATTCTAGTCTTACAAAAGTCGGGGGCGGATGAATCCTAGACACCACTAAATATCGTGAAAGAAAAATTAAAACCTCCTTCAAAAAACTCAATACTGAAAAATAATTACACTTTACATAAGCGAAGTAGAAGTCGGGGCCAAATCCCATCATCTATTAAGCGATTCAGAAATAAAGTACAGAGAATGCTGTCATAAGTGCCTTAGTTCATAGTTTCAAAGCCATAACTATTAACAAAGCGAACGCATAGGATTTGGCGCCGACTTCCACTTCGCTTATGTAAAGTGAAGTGATAAAATATTATTTTTCACTTTTGAGTTTTTTGAAGGAGGTTTAATTTTTAATTTTTTTTTTCTTCTTTCTGTTAAGTATAGTTAATTAGCAAGAGGAATCTTGTACTTCTCTATCGGCATAAACTTATTGTTTCAAAGACAAGTCATGCCGTGTTGTAGGGACTGGCAGCTTATTACGTTAGCAAGGTTGGTCGTCTAGTGTGCGCCAGACGTAATTAGCTATCTCTCTCGTGGGGGCTCTACAAACTCTACTTGCAACTTAATCAAGAGGAAAGTTTTCTTTGATCATAATACAATTGCCATTTTTTTATCGATATACCCTTGTTGATATCGGGAAGGTTTTTCTTTTACTATGCGCAAAACTGCACTTTATCGTGGATTTCAAATATTTTAGCTCAACAAACCTAAACCTAGCAGACAACAACAACAAACTTTACACCGCTATTTTAAGTTGCATATAAAAATAGATTGTTACGCTCGATTACTTTTACAAGGTAACCAATATTCTAAGTATCGTTGCCAAACTTTGGCACAATTCAAATACACGTGTATCCGTTAACGTAGCGCTCCTAATTCCGACCACGAACCCTTGCCAACATCACACTGTTCTAAGTTAAATGAGCTAATTTATATTATTTATGCGTTCCCTTTTAGCTGCTTGTACAATTTATATTGATAGATCATAGACTTTCACTGTGACTGACAAACAGTGCGTTATTTGTCCTAACGTGATTCGTGTTCAGTTTTATTAGCACTGCTGGTTCCGCTTGAACATCAACATGCCATGATTGCATTGATTTAAACATACAAATGCAACCCCTTTTTTATTACCTGGCAACGAACAACCCTGCGTGTTATGTTCAGGACGTGTTAAAATTTCCAATAAAACGTATCGTAACAGCTGTTAGGTAATATAATTATTAAAAAAAGGTAATTAACTAAATTCTCGTCTTGATTTATTTTAAAGCAGGGCGTGTGTGTACCTGCTTATGAAGTAGTTAATACTTGTAAACTAGAGGCTTTATTTTACATTTTATGGGTGTTTACTCCTGCGTATGTGCTTTTGTAGGCATATCTTTATCATAAATGTAGTTTTCAGCAGTGTAAAGTACAAGTTGAATATCACATGACGATAAAAAATTTGACGACCCAATTGACATAGTGATCCACATGATCTGTCCAATGGGTCTATTTCCTTAAGGGACAAGTACGTGGGCCTAGTAAACGACATAATTATTCATTTTTGTGTTAATTTATTGATATACAAGTATACTGATTATATATTGGTTCACAATGTAATGTTTTTTAAAAATTAAATAAACATGTTAACAGGAACCCTTTTGTTTCCAGCACCAGTTCCCAGCGATGTACGACCTGAAGCTGGGTGGCATTCTGTACCTGGTGGGCGTGTTCTTCTTCAAGTCCGACGGGCGCATACCCTTCGCGCACGCCATATGGCACATATTCGTCGCGCTGGCCGCCACAGTACACTACCTAGCCATCCTACGCCATCTCTTCCCAGAACTTAAATCTTATTGAAGACTGCCCATTTAACCTATTGAATCTCCATTATTAGAGCTCTCTAAAGCTATTTTTGTATCCTAACTCGATAACAAGGCCGCAGATTAAATAATTCAGCCGACAATCGTCTGGACGTCGGACGATCGGTACTGCAGCTGCGACCTGCCTTTGTTGTCACCTACTTCGTAATATGTGTGAGTCTTTATGTAGTGATTTGGAATAGGCTAAACTAGACTATTGTATTTTCTATAATGTTGACCGCAACCGATAGTAGGTAACTGTGTACTCGTGTGTTTGTGTGGCCTAGACTGCCATAAGCGATATAAAATTACGGCTAGACTCGCATTTTTGGTAGGGTGAGCACGGAGCACCATAATCGAGGTTATCGTTAGAATTTTGATCATAATGTATCGTTATAAACAGTAATATACGGTTTAGGTTGATTTCACTATTCGATTTAGCCGACCGATTCCTTGATTATATTCGAATTAAATGCAACTCTACATTACGCGATGAAAGGTTTTTTTGCAGGGTTTACGATAACATTTTAGCATGGGGCCGGCGAGACATAAAGCCGCCTTAGTCATTTCGTATGCAAGTACATTATCATATTGTATAAATACCGCTCAAGTCGCTCGGCTCGGATGTAATGCCCTGTAGTATACTGTTACGTGAGCTTCCGGCCTCTCAACGCGCCATACTGCAATCAATATTGTCATATCAAGGTTACATCTAGAACCAAAGCCTGTATTATACTCCTCTCATGTTTTAGACAGAGCTTTAATTTAACTTTTGACCATCTTCACATTTTGAAAGTGATATAGTTTTTATAAACGATTTTGTTTCCATCAATTAACAAATAGATTTAGATAAATCGTCATTTCAAAAGTTATCAACTTTAAGCATCTATTTTTACAGAGAGCATTGAAATACAGGCTTTTACTAGCGAGGGCAGAGTTCCTTAATTCGACTTTCGGATTTATAAAAAAAATAGCCGTCGGTTGAATTTACCTTTGCGTCATGTAGAGTTTTTTAGTTATCAGGTAGCCAAGTAATCGATCGATTATTTCGAAAGGAAATTGCGAAGGAAGTGTATCAAGTTACCGCACGCCCACATTCTCGGTACCTACCGCGTTAGATGGCTCATACTCGTATATGACTGGACGCCACGGAACTCGACTCAAACTTCCAAACTTTACAATCAGTTCAAAGCGCCCCTGTTCCATTCGTGTGGTATTTATATAGTGTTTGTCTATTCGCCGTTGTTGTCCTAACACGAAAGCGATAAATAATGTAGTTTCTAAGAATTGGAAACCAATTTAGAAGTTTTAAAGGGCATTCCTTCAATTTAATTACGTTCCTACGTCTTCGCAGTTACCAGACGCTAACTTATTCACCTTTACCACTTTGATACATTTACTTTAAAATTTATTGTTTTGTGTGTAGGCAGTCTTTAGGCGTTTATTGATAACTCTTAAACTTTGTCAAACAAATTCCAATCTCACGTGTTTGACAAAGATGCAAATGTTGTTTTTGTATACCAAAAAATAGGTTAGTTACTGCAAAATATTGTCCTCCAAACAGATAATTTGTGAAACTCGTTTAATCACGTATAGATGTTTCGACGCTTTTGTGACTGTATCCCGTTTGTACAGTATGATGCGTTCGTATGTTCGGCAATCTACCGCAATTAATCGGATCTGTAGAGATACGAGTATTTATTAGATAGAAGCAATTAGCAGCATGAACTATGTTCGGCCAAACTTACTACAAAATGATGGTAAATGTGTAATGGTGTATATTTTGTAAAATATTGTTGAACTTATTGTACTATTGTTGTAGTGTTTGTAGTCGTATCTCAGAATCTCGAGACCAATCCAACCCTTTTTAGAGTAACTATTTAAAAAAATCGTATTGAGGGTTTTTAGAAACATTTATACCTATTAACTTATTATACTTATATGAAATCCAGTTTTTTCAGCGAAATCTTTTATACACCTCAATGTGAATTTTCCCTTAGTATTAGTTCGTTATAGTGTAGCTAGTTGAATGTATATACCACCTGTGTCTAAGGAATAGTATTTTAAAACATTTTAACATCTTCAAAGTATTTATTTCATTTTAAATTATTTATTCATATGTCCCAATTTAGATTTTTTAAGGATTGCTCAATCTTTCGTGTGACTAGGTAATATTTTGCTAGACTTCCAAACATTTCATTAGAATCTCGATTTATAGCTTAACACCGTTGGTAGTAATTGTATAGTTGGGAATGTCTCAGAACAGTGAGGTATGGTGATGACACCCACGTAGTTATCACGATGGCACCCGCGTCCCGCCGGGCATTGTTCACTGTGCTCGACTGACGATAGCTAAACAATCGACTCTGTTTGAGAACTGGGACGACACACCGCGTCCATACTTAGACAGTCGCGTGTTCACCTAATGGACTGAGGGAACTGAATACTTCAGAGTTCGGACCTTTAACCTATTTATACTATAATACTCTTGCAAATGTAAGCATAGCATTAATATATTATAAAATGTGTTTATTCCTATATGTTACAACTGAATACCTACCGAATTGAACTTTCCATAGTGTCACATGATTTAAGTGCTATATTTTGATTGTATAATAAATCTAGTCATTGTTTGCTACAAACTTTTTAATGTAGTAAAACAAGTTAATTTTATTGCAGTTTGCACAGTCGCGTTGTTAGAACATTTTAATGGATAGCTCCTTCAAATGTAACGGTTCATTTTGAGGCTAGTGAAAAATGAACACGTGACTTGTGTCATTTTTAGCGAATTGGTTGAGAGTAGAATCATGAAAACCGGTAGCCAAGGTTTATCACAGGGTAATAATCAAATATTATCTATCTGTATTACATGAATGCACAAAAACTGAAATTATAAATTCACACGGTTAGTTGATATTAAATCAAAATTATTTTTAATTAGGGAAAGGTATTTTGATTTTAGAATACTAAGTGGTATCGGGTAGAACTGTTACGATGCCTAGCTCTATATCATTGATGAGAATTCCTCTAAAGTGCAAAGTATTTGTAAGTAGGGAAGGGTATAGTCAGATCGTGTTTTAACTGTAATGTTTCATTATTAGGGTCCTATTGCTGAAATACGTACGGTGGATACAATTTTCTGTAGTCAAATAATATAGTATTTTACTAATGAAGTCGACAGTACCGACATGAATTACTCGTCGCTTTGAGCCAAATGCATGTTATATTTTTTCCTCATCGATTGTGAAGCTAACATACCCTGTCATATTTGATATTGCTGTAAATTGCATGACTCAAGTCTTCCGAAGATGCTATCGGTAGGCTTTTGAAATTAAATTAACATTCCTTTTGATTCTTCTGTTTGTACTTCTGATGTAAGGAAGCTTTTCTACAACCGTCTTCCGTTGGCGTATCTTTTTTGTTTTTCAACCACCTTGAGTCGCAATCTCCTCTATTTTTAACTCGTTACTATTTACATCTGATTCTATTTTAGTTGTGAATCTACTTTTTATTGTTCATGTTTAAGAAAATCTCGATTGCGATTTTTTATAAAAATAATATCAATTAATTATATGTATCTAATAATATACTTTATCTAAACATACAGTTTGACTTTCAGCTAGTATTGCCATTTTATAATATTCTACTGTTAGAAAATTGTGCTCATATTTTATTCGTTCTGGAATTGTAACATCAATATAAAAAGTAGGATTTTGATGTATTATGAATAACTGTTTTTGTTAAAATAACTTTCGCAGGTGCGTTCACGTTGCTATGTAATTTTGTTGAATTTATTTTGTAACATTATCTATTCAAATACATTTTATTTTTGTCAACGAATGGTTTTCGTATTACTCTACCTATCTATTGTCAGTAGACGCTTGTGCGAAAGTTATAACTTGTTGTCTGTACGATGTTTAATGTGACGTAATGTGTATTGTTGTAGATGGTAAGATAATACAAGCATCAGATCCATTATCTAAGGCAGGCGTTATACTAGGCAACGGAGCTGTAGCAGTAGCGCTAAGGGGTCCATCACATTAGTAAGTTTGTTAGTTACGCAAAAAAGGTGTTGCCAAGCCGCACTGCTAACACCATATAATACCGATGCGATGATATATCGCCGAATATGACGCTTGTCGTTTGCTCGCCCTTTGAGTGTATGACGGTATTCTTGGATTGTTTTCAGAAACTTGACGTAGGTCTGCATAACAGCTGTCGTCTATCGTATGACCTTGGCGGCTTAGTATGCCGCCTGCCTTAAAATTAAAGCCCAGTGACTATACTGTATAATTTTTCTAACAGATTAAAATAGTGTTATGAACTTGAAAGTTACCTTTGATATCGGACCCTGGTATAGTTTTGTAGAGGTTTTTGGGAACTCAATAAATAATAATTTTACAAACACGTTTATGTCTTATTATTTAATGTACAAACCTTTAGGTGTAGTAAAAATTACAGGTAGATATAAATAGAAAAGTGACAAATGTAGATTAAATCTAGAAAGTAAATACTTTTAGTAGTTACATTTTAGAAACAGTTTTGATTCCAAGAATATCGAAGCATTTCTCCATGATTCTGGCAGTGACTTCACATAGCATCAATCTTTCATAGATTATATTGACAATCTTTCCATCTTTATCTTTTTCGACACAGTAACATTTGTCATAGAATTCAGTGAATGCTGATGATATTTCATACAAATATTCACACAAGCTATGCAGGTATAGATCATTTGCCACTTTCAGTATCACTTCGGGGAATCGAATAAGAACTTTTCCAAGTTTCCATTCAGCTTCATGGCCAAACTTGAAGCCAGTTTTCTCTGCCTCAGCCAGAAGTTGTTCCAGTGATATTTGCGCCGTTCTTGCAATCGACCTAATACGAGTCAAAGCATACAAAAGGTAGACAGCTGTGTTACCTTTGTCATCCAACATTTTGTCAAAAGAGAACACATAATCATTTACCCTGTTGTGTGAGAGATCTGCATACTTGATACATCCATATGCAACTGCTTCTTGAGCATGTTTCAACTCTTCAGGAGTCAAGACCTTGTCTCTTCCTTTTTCAACCAATTTATCCAGAGATCTCTTGAGGCCTTCATCAAGTAATTCTAATAGTTTGATAGTATCTCCAGACCTAGTTTTGAATTTTTTCTTGTCCTCTCCTAAAACAACACCAAAGCCAACATGTTCAAGCTTCTGTGAGTTTTTGAGTATGCCAGCCCTTCGAGCACAAGCATCTATGGTCACAAAATGTGTGTATTGCCCAGCATCAGTGACATAAATGAACCTCTTACCCTTTTCTTCTTCAACCCTTTGTTTTATTGTAGCCATGTCAGATGTATCATATGTGTAGCCACCATCAGACTTGACAACTGTTAAGGGTATACCATCATGAGTTACTGGGTCTCCCCACATAATGAGTCGGCCTTCATCTTCTTCTAAATATCCACCATCTTTGAGTTGCTTGACAACAATATCCATTCTATCTTGGTAGAATGACTCCCCACGAGCAATAATGTTGACATTGAGACGGTCATAAATCTTCTGAAACTCTTGTTTAGATACATCACAGATCAACTGCCAGGCAGCTATATAATCTGGCTGATGTGACTGTAATTTGACCACACAGGCATATGCTCGTTTTTTAAACTCCTCATCTTCATCAAACCTTTTTTTAGACTCTTTGTAGAATGCTTGCAAGTCTGAGATTGGAGGTGAATGAGTTTTATAATTTGGGAATGTGTCCTGTAAATGGGCAATCAACATTCCAAACTGTGTTCCCCAGTCCCCTAAATGATTCAACCTCAAAACATCATGTCCCAAGTATTCAAGTATACGACAAATACTTTCACCAATGATGGTGGACCTTAGGTGACCCACATGCATCTCTTTAGCTATGTTTGGTGATGAGAAATCTACAATAATTCTTTCTTTCTTAATAGGAGGTGGTTTTACTCCGAATCGTAGAATACAGTTCAAAACATGTTCAGCTACCTTTTTGTTGAGGTAAATGTTCAGGAAGCCAGCTCCTGCTACTTCTATTCTCTCTATAAAAGGTGATGTTGGAGCTTTGTTTAAAATATTATTAGCCACTTCTCTTGGATTAGTCTTGATATGCTTAGCTTTCAGCAGTTGTGAGATAGCCATAGCCGAGTTACACTGATAGTCTCCGAATTTAGGATTGTTGCCCGACAGGGTAATCACAATAGGTGGGTCCTCTAGATCAGGATAAGCAGAATAAATGGCGACTTCGAATACATTTTTGAGCTCATCAACAACACAGATGTTACCTTCAACGGAGTTGATGTCTGTGATCAGAGTGGGACGTTTTTTAGTCTCTTTACTGACAGCTGGTAAATTAGATCCCGAACTTTCAACTTTAATCGCATTTTCTAAAATAACAAGGCGATGTTTTAGCTTTTCATTTTCAGATAATAGCTTCTCCAGCCGCGGGTCACCGATGTAACTGAGGTCGCCTTTAGAGATTTTGTCCAACTCTTCTTCTATAGCTTTAGCTTCTTTTTCCACGCGAAGCGTACGTTCTTCTAACTTCTTCTGCTCTTGATCAGCCATCTTACTTAGATTATGTGCCCTAAGACACGGTTTTTTATTTAACCTATAGTATTCGTCCTATTTCAGTGTATTTTTTACAGAAATATATAGTATAAATAGAAACAAATTTTAGGTTACTTGCCACCGCTACAAAGCTGATAGACAAACACGCTGACATATGTCACACAGACTGGCCTGTGATGTAAATTATTTCGTTTAGAAATTATGTAACCATTATACAAGATTTATAATTTCCAGGGTGATTTCTGTGTGTTTTACAGTTAACATGCAATTATTACATAGGAAAATGTGTATTGAATTATTTAGTTTTACAAAATAATTGTGATTAACTTTCATGGTAGTATTTTATCGTGGTACCAATGTTGTACATAAACAATACGATAGAAATCAAAGAATATTCGTATCCATAGCAACCAAGGTCAAACAAACAGCGGCAAAAATATGTTTCAAAAGAGGCAAGTGTGAATGAAGATTAAATTATTAATAATTGCTATAAAAAGCGTTGTAATTAAGTATTTATTTTTTGTTTACGTAGATCTGGCAATAATAAATTATTTCAATACCACTTATTGTGTTAAGTGGGTGGTATAATGAATTTAAGATTCAATAGATTTTTATCTTCTCTTCAAAGATAACAATAATCTCATGGCTCAAGGATGGCACATCAACCAAATGGGTTTGACTATTCAAATAAAGACAGAGACTTGCCATACTGGCTTGAAAACCTTACCAAGTAAGTTCGATTTTTCCTATTGGCATGCAGAATGATTAATGACCTACGTTCACCTCACCTACATTAATGTTAAGACGTCAATAATGCTTAGTACAATGCACTCTGCAACTTCCGTGTCAAGGCTGGGCCAAGCTAACACTTGGTCGAACGATATTTTCATTTACCTACCATAACAGTTTACTCGTTTTAGGGAGATGAAAGAGACGCATATTCGGAATAGCAGTAGTGATTCGTCTCCTATTCTGGAGGAACCAAAATATAAATTTGAAAGTTCTAAATTAGAGAATCGCAGGTTAGTCCTATGAAAAACTATCTACGGAATATTAAGAATTCGAAGAATTCCGCATTTTGTTATTAAATGCATGTTGTATGTACCTAATATTTCCTAGGTTAACGCGCAGGACATCATTGGATACAACGATGGATATGCTAATGAAACCACAAATGGGATCAATGGCTCACTCTGCTGGTACTTTACGTCAACCTAAAGGTAAACACAGTGAACAATATAATGCTGTAAAAAAAATAAGTATATTCGCCGCTGCCCGCTAGAATTTGATATAAGTTATCCCACCTACTTCAGTTTCTGGAGCTTTAAAAGTCCTAATCACAGCTGCTAAATACTTACCTATTATATTAGACATAATATCCAATCCATGTACAGTTATCGCATAAAAGTTTTATAAGTTATAACTATACCACCGGTTAAAATCGAATATCGTTAGTTGATCAGAAAATTCTAAGTGCCTTTTTCCTCTTAGCCTATGTAATATTTTTCAAAGACCGTCACTCTTCTTGCAAAATCTCGTGTCAAAGACCAAACATGATAATTTTAAGTAGGTAAATTATTCAAGACGCATCGATGAGAGAAACTTAAGATTGCCAGATAAAATATAAAGCAGTTTATCAACGAGCCTGACTAGTTTTAATATCCATGTTCTAGCCTACAGTCAAAATGGGCGGCGGTTATACAACGTTAGGGGTAAACTAGATTGGGGAGACTCGTCGAACACAAACTCTAACGACTTCCTATCAGACCTGCTGCCTCACTACGTCACTCCTCGACATAGACGAGTTAATAACGTAACAGATGATGATTTTCATGACGTCATCTTAGGGCCGAGTAAGTAGAATAATATTATACATTTTTTGATGCGAATGTTATATTATGTTGCTTGCTTTATCTTTCGAGGATTTTGCTGGTTTCGCACTGCTCGAGTAAGTTCTACTGAAAGTTATCTATTTCAGGCAATTTGTACCCGATACCTACGAATACACTGCTACTTTCAATACTGTGTAGCGAAATGTGGGCATAATTGGACGCGAGAACTTAGCAGATAATATAATTTATTTTAAAGTAACCCTAAATAGTTATTTTCTATTGTAGGACCTCAAGAGCTTAAAACTCGCAAGAAACTTATATCAAAAGAAGGTTCTATTAATTTGCAACAAAATAATTTAAATAAAAGACCTAGTGTTAAAAATCCGACAAAAAAACCAGCATCATTAAGCTCAGTCCCAACCAAGAACGGGCAGAAAGAAAAAGTTAAAAATGAGTTTATAATACCCGAACTACCTGAGGGCAGACTTTTGGAGATGAAGATATATTCCAACTGGGGCGATAAGTACTTGGTTGGCTTGAACGGACTCGAACTGTTTGATACAAATGGCAGCCCTGTTATTGTTGAAAAGGTATGTTAAAAACACATTGACACCTTAAGGCTGCAGGAATTTAACTCTTTGCGCGTCAGTCATCTCAAATCTAAATGAGTTCTTGCAAGCTAACAGGCAGGAATATTTCTTTGACAACTTGCTCTATCGGTAAGTTCCTATCATATACTATTCTTCCTCAGGTTTGGACCGATTCCGACGCAGGTGACCACTCCAAGCATGGTCGTGCAGAAAACATAATAGACGGCATAGTGCGCACGCGCGATGAACGTCATGCGTGGACTGCGCCCGCGCCGCGTGGTAATCCAATAGCACTCACCGTGCTACTTGCTGGATCGGTCAAGCTGGCTTTAATGAGGTTATGGGTAAGTTACCATGTTTTGTTACTTGCCCGCATGTAATGAACAATTTCAATATCAAGAAATTGATGACTTCTTGAGGTGTGGGTATTTGAAGTGTTTATTAGAAAAGTATTTCTGAGCCTCCACGAGTGACGATACTTAAGTACACCTGGCGCACCCTGGACGGTCAACCTCACTACCATCCTTATTGACTGACCAATCTCTACACCACGGTATGACCTCTTTCCATGTCGCAATTGGCTCATGTCGATCCAAAAACAATAAGAAAATCTTTACAACTCGCAGACACCCGCAAGAAGTAGGTAACGTAGATAGGGAACCGTAACTAATTCATTATTTGTTTCAGAACTATAACAAGTCACGCATATATTCAGCGCGCGGTGTCAGGTTAGTTCAAATCAAGCTCGACGATCAAGTTATATTCCACGGAGAGATAGCCCGTTCCAGTGGCGAACTAAAAGGCCCACTGCCTACGTTTGGAGATGTAAGTATTCTGTATTTGTTTAATAATATTCTAATTTGACCCTAACCAAAGGGGTATATGGGACTTATATCCCGGAAAACACATGTTATCGTCCATGCGGATGGAGTCGTGGGCGGAAGCTAGTTTACTTTACAATGATTTAGAGTTTTACCGTGATATTTTTAAAATTTCTGTAAACTAACCCCGGAAAACCCCCAAAATTATTGACCTGGGCACATCATGAATATCTTATATCTATTCCAAAATGTAGATAAGTTATCGTCCTACGTGAGGTACTGGAATTCCCTGAATCATATCCAGTGCTTTCCGAGATTATGTTTTTATAGTTTACTGCAATTGGTTGTCAAACCGTGTCAGTAATTTTTCCGTAAATATATGCATTACCTACGACGTTCGAGTTGTCATTAAACAAAAGAAATCGATTAGAATTCTTAGAACTCTGTGTGAAAATTTATTGTGTTGCCGATCCACTACGGTAACTTATCATTATTACATAGCGTAGTTAATGCTGTAATGCTATTCTGTGCCCGATTTAAAACATAAATAGGTATCTAGATACAAATTTTTGCTAGGAAAAAATCCTCCAGCTTATTCCAAATCAGACTTACAGACACACTTACATTGCGCTATTTATTTCTCTTCTTCTTTTTTATTTTTTCTTATCATTTTTGCAACTTGCCAAAAATCAATCATGTTGCGATACATTTTGCAGACGATTCTCTTCACAAAAGACCCTAAGATCTTGGATTCCATAATGCTAAACGACAAGAACTTCCAAGCATTGCTTAAGGACAATGAGCCGATGCACGACTATTCGAACATGATCGACAAGCGGCCTCCCACCGCGAACGATAGCAATCATAACATGAGTCCTACGGCGCTGTTAGAGGCTTTGGACATTGAGGAGAAGGAGATCAAGTATGTGGCCAAGAAGGTGAAACTCACCCTCATGTCTAATTGGGGACAAAGGCACTTGATTGGACTTACAGGTAACCCTATTAATATAGGTTAGGGCCTGTTTTACCACCTACAAGTAAAGTGTTGAATAGTTACTTCTTGATTAACGCTAATCGGCAAGTAAAAGTTACGAGTATCTTCCATCGTATCTTAGTTACAGGCCAGTTTATCCCCTGATTAATGCTATTCAGATATTGTGAAATTCGTATGTGTATTTATGGGTGTCTTTAAATGGTTGTCAGTCTATTTGCTTTTACTTTACTTGTAGGTGGTGAATCAGGCCCTAGAGTTTTTTTTGACTCAAAATGTTCAAGTCTTAGTCCCATAGTTGATTTTAATTCATACATTGAAGTATGAAGATATCGTATCTACTCTGACGAGTTAAAAGTAAAAACCAAAAAAAGTAACTTAAAAAATTTGACCCTCAACAGGCATAGAACTCCTCTGCTACAACGAGCCCATCAAGGTCCACCGCGCATACGCGTACACTGCGTTTATAACCGAGGATCAAGCGCCTGAACACAGCAGCCTCATAGACTGCAAGAGTTTGTTCAGCGGCATAAACATCACCACGGATTTCGAAGACATGTGGTGCACCAATTTTGCTACCGGCACCAAGTTCTGTCATATAGTTATGGAGCTGTTGGAGTCTACGGAGATCACTAGTAAGTGCAATGAAACACATAATAATAATACCGACCACATCTTGAAAAGTACATAGGTAGGTACGCGTACGGTGAACCTACATAATAGACCATTAATGGTGACACCGTGATACTACTCATGATACGATTAATTTGTCAGCGACTCTTTTCGCGGAAATTTTTGATGAAAATTTATAAAGTTCTTTCCGTCGGACTTTTACTGATCCAAGAGCTTTTAAATAGACGTCCTTTTATCTAGGTATTATTCGTCTGAGAATTAGAATTTACAGTAATAATATCACTGATATATCCAAAGTCATACAGAGTCACCTGAGATCCCTTTTGTCAAGGTATTCGCATGTGGAACTACAACGCGAACATGGAGCTGTCGTACATCGGGGCGAAGCACGCGCGCGTGTCCCTGGATGGCGCGGCGCTGCACTACCGGCCGCTGCTGCTGCGCCGCGCGCCCGGGGACACTTGCTACGACTACGTGCAGCAGATTGACCTGCTCGCCATAGACGATAGGTAAACCGCTGCTATTTTCATTTTTTTCCATAATGGACCTGCCCACCTGCCACGCCGCGCGGTAACCAAGCCGGACTGTGAAAATGATGTGAGATGATCACCAAACGTAAGGCCTTTCAGAGCTTGTTAAGGTTAATGGATGACCTTGTAATATACCACCATTATGTTTGAACTGAACCAGATAGGTAGGTAATTAGGTATATTCAAACATAATAATTATGTCCTTGAAGGTATAAAGAATACAATTCCCTCCTGCCACCTGCAACGCTAGTTGTAAGGCGACGAACCGGATGAAAGTCCGATAAATGCTGATAGGCTTGCCACTTGTGGAACTCATGCTGAACAGAGAAAAGTGATGTGGGTATATACGCTCCTGATAAAAACAAGCTCCGTCTACTCTTTCAATGATTTCAGGCCAACTAATATTCGTACTTACGTATTTCCTTGCATTCAGGCTAGAAGACGCGAAGGACTCGGACACGTTCCGCATGGACTGCCTCGTGTACGGCACCAACCTGGACATGGGCGCGCCCACAGGCTTCGTGCTGCAGCTCAACATATTCTCCACCTGGGGAGACCCCTACTACGTCGGCCTCACGGGCATCGAGCTCTTTGACCCGCATGGGAACATGATACCGTTGACTGAGACAAGTAAGGGGTGACAATAGTGGTGGATTAACCTAAATAAAACAAACTACGCACGTTTCTAGGGGCACGCACGGTAGTTTTTAGTAGATTTATTTTTAAACTACTTTAGTTACATAAAATGAAATAAACTTTCTAGAGTCTCTATTCCGAAGTGCGCCCCTCTTACTAATAAGTATCTACCATGTAGTTTTCACTATAAAAGAAAAGTGGTAGGGGGGGGGGGTAGAAATCTTTGAAGGGCGCCCACGAGGTGCTTGTCTAGGGCGCCGTCGACATTTAATCCACTTCTGGGTGAAAACTTATAGGTGTATTAGAAGACGAGCTGAAGTTATTGATGGTCATACTCATAATCCACCAATTTCGCACACAAATTACTATTAAAATATTATAATTTTGGCTTACCTTGACGTCTCGAGTTACATTGATCTTCACGAAGGACTTCTTAGTTCTTAGTACAGCATATCAACATTGTGGCACAGACGTATGCGCGCACCCGGCGAGCGTGAACGTGCTGGACTCGCGCGCGCAGGACGTGCGCACGCCCGACAAGCTCATCGACGGGCACAACGCGCGCGTGGGCGACGCCGCGCACTCCTGGCTCGCGCCCGTACTGCCGCACACGCTCAACAGGTGAACCAACACTAACTATCTATATAACTTACTAGTTTTACTCCAGCCAGATGGACTGACAATATTGCTGCTGTACAGGGAAAGAGCTGGGTGCAAGGGGTGGAGTGCGTTCATGGGAGGAAGCTTATGCCCGGTAGTGGGTCACCTAAAAGCTGATGATGATAACAGTTTCACTCAAGTGTTAATTCGGGAATTTGCAGTAAAACTGGAAAATACTCGCGAATGTTATAATAGTAAACCCATAATAGCATTATGTAGGTACACTTACATAATACGTACTTCCCTTTTTCTATGATATAAGTCATCTGAAATGGGGACTTGTGAACTGCTAAAAAGGGGTAATTAGATACCTATTTTAATTTTAACAAAAGACCTTGATGAATCCACGATCGACGAAATGATCAAAAGACCAAAATTGTCCCTGGTATTAACCCGGACAATTTCGGTCTTTTAAGATTCTATGAGTTGTGTGTTCTGATATTAGTTATTAAAGGCATAATTAATTCATGGTGTGACATTGATAATGTATTATTTTGGCATCTTTTAGAGTGTACTTCGTGTTCGACGTCCCGGTGTCAGTTTACGGCTTGAAAATATGGAACTACGGGAAAACCCCGACCAGAGGCGTCAAGGAGTTCGGAGTAAGTCTTTTTTCAGGACCTACTATTAATTGTATTTTAAATGTTAAAGACTGCCTCGTTGGCTTAGTGGTCGCGTACGTTCTCTCCAATATCAGGTGCACCTGTGAAGGTTGGGCTTCTTAGGGGCTGTCTTATATAATCTTGATGTCAAAAGATTGTTTTAAAAATGTTGTATCTCGCTAGCGAGAATACACGAAATTTAAATTTTCCTTAAGGTTTTGATGGATGATCTGCTGCTTTACAACGGGACACTGGATTGTGCCAAAAACGACGAAGCTCTGAACCCGCAGTGGTTCTGCTTGCAGAACTTAGATGTTGACACTTTGACGCCTTCGTAAGTACCTATATTATTTGTATTATTTTAGCCATGGTCGTCACACTGCAGGGCAAAGGCCTCCCTTTCCTTCCTCCAATCCTCTCGGTTGTGAGCTGCAGTTGTCCATGTGGCCTTATAAGAGTCAAGCTCATCAATAATCTAATCATATTATAATTGGATTTATTTATATTACTTGTAAGATAGTGTCTAGGTGATAGTACTTACCTAAGACCGGATACTGATAACAAGACATGATGACAGTAAGTTGCAACTCTAATTATAACATATCTTACCACCTTTTTGCCGGCCCAATCCTGATAGTCCGTCTCTTTCAACAATAATTTTATATGTTATAATGTTCATTAGATTGTAAGCTCTTACAAATAACGATCATTTACTTGTTTCGCAGTTCGTCAGACCTAAGCCAGCGCACAACAACGAGTGGGTCGTGTGAATCCGCCGACCCCAACGCGCGGCCGCACACCAGTGTGCATGTATTCCATAAACATAGGCAGCAATGATCACATATATATGTACATGGCAACTTTCGTACTCTGTCGAATTCACAAACGTTTTTTTTGGTCCCATTAACATTGTTTTTACAGATTACGTCTTATGCAGGGTTTTGCCAATCGTGTGTTCGTTACGGTCTCTTATATAGTATGTATTATAAAGGTATACATATAATGTAACAAAAATAATATAAAATGATGTCTTACATACAACGCCCCATTTTATAATAGTATACTGTATGCGATATGCAAAGATTGCGAAAAAGGTAGATATCATTCTTTTTATATTTTGTAGAAATCATTGCTTTAGATCTACCTACTAGGAAAAAGTGCTAAGGCAATCTATGAAATTTACAGATAATTTTTCGATTGTTTATTAGTATAAGATGGAATTTATTTGGAACGAACGTAGATTAGCCATTTGAGCACTTGATTTCATTGAGATTTTAATAGTTGTTAGTAGGAAAATGCAGGCATGTAGTAATTTCGTAGACTGCGCACACGCCAAAATATTTTTAGTTATTGTTCAGAATCACTTTTACTTGTTGTATATCGTATAAAAACCGTAAAAAATAAAATGCTTTGGCTCGGTATCACCGCCATGTCCTACATTAAGGTGTTTGGCAAGAGGCGCCTGCGCATGTCGTTAGGTTGGCTGTATTGGTAAGTTACTAAAAATTGTGGTTACCAGTTAGCCGGCACCATGCAGTAACCGCCTACATGTTAGGGACGCGGTGAATTCGAGCATTTAGACGTACAATTTCAATTTGAGATGTTAGTATACATACAATATTGTGTCCGTCCGTAATATTATTGATGCCCTGAGTGGCCTGTGATGGTGATGTTGCTAGTCTAAAATTGTTGTAATTAGTTACGTGACCGTGTAACGTGAATTTTTGTACCACAAGTAAATTAAAATGATAATTTTTATATCGGGTTGTTTTATTTTTCCTAATCTAAGTATTTAGCAACTGAATTGGTTCTATTGCGTTATTTATTTAATAATTATATATGTACGTATTCTTAAACTGTAATTAAAAAAGAAGAGTGAAGTTCATGGGACTTATAAAATCTGTCATAATGTGGCTGTACAATTCACCTCTACCTACCCTTTCTGGGAATACAGGCATAATGTTAAGTACATTATGCCATATTTATCCATCATGCATGAGAATGTCTTCTTATGTAATATATTGTTTGATTTACATATTTATTTAGTGATTTACTAATAACAACTAAAATAGATACCGGTTTTAAATATTAAGTATTGAAGAAATAAAATCAGCTATACAATTCAACTTAATTTATTGTTCATCTACTAACAATCACAGTGTTGCTTTGCGCATACTATAACATTGAAATTAATCAATTTGCAAATATTTGGTTAACTACTTATGATTTACGTTTAAAATTAAAAGAAAATGGACGTAGAGCATTACTTGAACCAAACATACAATTGGTAAATATAATAAACACAGCATTTTTGTACTCTACAAGAGTAATCAAATAACTACATAAGTACTAATTTCTAGTTATTTGCATGCGAAGAAGAGTGGTTTTTGTAAGATTTATGTCAAAAGGATCATTATTCATTTATGGCAGTAACTGGCAGTAATAATGCAGGAACTGGCAGTAACATGGCAGTCATAATAATATCAAAACAAGTAAAAGTTTATTAATTTTAAGTCTGGCATAAGACACGGCAGTAAAGTTGAAGAAATTGTGTTTCAAATCACACTATTGTGTGTCCTTCTTGACATGCGTACAAATAACTAGATACGTAACCAATTGTTTTTGTGACTTATTAAACTAAACTCAAAATCTAATGAAAGAAAATAAGAACGTTTAAGAAGCGCTGCTACTTGAAACAGTAAGTAGAAAATTACAAAAGGCTTATAACAAGCATCACACGTTACCTTCTTCAGTCTATCTCCAGTTCCTCTCATGGCAATGTTTCGGAATCATTTTAATAATATATGCCACATCTATCTCTTTGCAGGTATTTAACTATTTTACCATTTTGATATACATCTCAAGTTATTTATCATCAATCCTTCGCTATCATTTATAAATCATCGTTTAAAGAATCATTTGTCTTTTTGATATTACCCTTACTTTAGGTATTACTCTTGTATCTTGGGCGCGTATAGACATGAAAGATTGCTTGCAGTTCAAATATCTACGAATCTCATTATATCCAGAATCAAAATCGAACAGTGCAAAAGGCGTACAGTACAATTCACTTAGCTATTGGGTCGACTTCTACTATGCAATTCAGCTTTTTTAAGGTTCAGGTCTATATGGCGCCTGCACGCAATATATAGGTTCAAATCCTATTATGACGAATTTCTATCAAGTATTAAGATGACACATTGTTACATCTTTAAACAATTCCAATTATTGCCTAAAAACAAAAATAGGCAGAATATGTGTCCAATTAAGTATTCGATTAAACATGCCGTAAGTTTTATTTCGAGTTATCCATAGAATCTTAGTCCTTAAATAATATTTCCTTGCACTACAATATAACCTATATTTAGTTATGAGGTAGGGGAACCTAATTTTGTAATCCATTTGGTAAACTTTGAACGTACGTTTATCCATCGGTTGCCCCGGAGGTAAGGTAGGTATGACGCGAGTGTTCTCTAACTGAAGAAGTACACAGATTTGAGCACGCTGTTGAGGTCGAAGTCACCTTTGCTCGGTACTTTCTTTAGTAAGTTGTTGACACGTTTCTTGTTCGCAGCGCCCACGCTTCTGTCTTCGAGTTCACTGGAATTTTGAAACAATGCGGTTCGTTTCACTAAACCTTTCAGGAATGTTCAAGACCAAGTGCATTTTGCTGTTTCTATTTTGATACAATTAGTCTTATAAAGTAATTTTTGATGGTACGTTTAATGATATGAATAATATGACTTTTGGTGCCATTTTAGCATGTTGCCCATGCTAAGCTTGAATCTAAATTGATAAAGGAAATTTGAAAAATGATGGACACGAGCGGGATTCGAACCCGCGACCTTCGCCGATCCGTGGCGCTGCTCTAACCAACTGACTTGAGCGACACGGTGGCTCAGTTGGTTAGAGCAGCGCCACGGATCGGCGAAGGTCGCGGGTTCGAATCCCGCTCGTGTCCATCATTTTTCAAATTTCCTTTATCAATTTAGATATGAATAATGTTTTGAAATATGGTTAAATCTTAAAGAAAAAATCTCACCTTTCATTGTAACTGTATCGCTTCACAAGAAACTCGGATAAATCTTCTAAGATGGGCTGCGAGTGTAGGGCTACGAACTGTTCACGGCAGATCTAAAACGAAAAAAGGAGTGAAGTTGGATGGTAGAATTTTGGTTCATAAAAATGTCTAAGATAGTAAATATGTGGTAATCTATAGTTTCATTGTTAAAATACATCACAAAATCAGAAATTTCATTTGCTCAGTGTGTCAATTCTATTTCTGGCAGTACTTAATCTGCTAGACAACTCCATCGTAAGCCTACCTTGTTCATGTGGTCGACGGTGTGCGGGTGCGTCCAGAAGCAGTCGTGCACGGACACGAAGGTGACGCCGGCCGCCTCGCAGTGCAGCCCCGTCAGCATCATGTGCGACGAGTCCAGCGAGTGGATGAAGTTCGGCGGGAACGCGTTGCGCTGCTTCATCGTGCACGGACGTCTGAATAAAGGACCACGATACACACTCAGCGATTAAAAGCGACACCATAAAATGAACACACAATCTAAGTACACCTCTGCAAACCCTACTGGGAATAAAGGCGTGATGTTATGTTATGTTAAAAAATGTGTCTGTTGGGGATGATGGTGGTCATGTACTGCTGCAAGTGAAATTTTACTCGTATTTTTCTTGAAAGTCGTGCTATTTATAGGAGGTTCAGTAAGCTAGTGCCTTACTGTTGCTGGTCGAGCGGCGGGCGGTAGTGGCTGGAGGCGGGCCCGGCGCGGCGGTAGTAGGGCTGCACCACCGGCAGCCCCAGCGGGGTCACCCACTCCACGCTCTCGCCGCACACTGCTGATATCAACCTGCGAACGGTGACCATAATTACCCGAATTCTTATCAGTCATCAGTTAATTATCTCAGTTTTTATGCACTGTTCAAACAAAAACCAGAACAAAATAGGCGACCACTATGGGGGCTACTCTACAGGGCGCGCGAGAACACGTCACCTGTAATGCGTGTTGAAAAGCTGACTACCTATAGAATGTGCGAAATTTCAGAGCCGCACCATGCTATAAACGTCAAGTGTTGTGACGCACTACTCGCCGAGCCTCGTTTGCTTCGCATTACGACGAGTAGTTTAACTGCATGGCGTACATTGGGAGAGGCCTATGTCCAGCAGTGGACTACAACGGGCTGATGATGATGATGATGTTTAACTGCACCTTCACTTCTCCTTGCCATGAAGTTGAAAGACGATTGGATACTGAATATAACCGCCTACCTTCGCTCGTGTCTTACCATCACATTGAACTATGAATATGAGGTATTAGAGTTCTCTTATGTTTGCACACAGTTACAAGGACAATTCTAACTTAAACCTTTAATTATTTTCTAGTTGCACTTACTTGGCGCAGTCGGTGAACCAGTCTTGTATGAGTTTAGTAGATGTGAACATCTCTCGTAAACTGTCGAACGTCTTAGTCGTCAAGTAGTGCGAACACGTCCATACGTGCTCCTTGGGAAAGTCGTCTATGTCTGTTGACAAATGTATAGCGATCAGAATTAAGATGCTAGTGCAATTATGTTTCTTGATTGTTCTATGTTTAACATTCTTTACTATGTAAGAAATTTCATGTCTTCTCCTTCGTATCGGCATGAGCCAATAGCCACCTGGAATAGGTCATGCCGTGGTGTAGAGATTGGTCAGTCAACAAACATGGTAGTGAAGTTGAACGTCTAGGGTGTGCCGGACGTACTCAAGTATCGTCGCTCGTGGAGGTATTTCAAGTAATATCTTTAGCGAATTGTCTAGTCTTTCGTTGTTGGTTTTAACGAATCTTAGATAGACCATAAAAATATATATTATTTATATATAAACATTATGTATAGACAAGTCTACATATAAATACACTGTGCATGTAATATGACTTATGTATTGCACGACTGCACGGTGCACATACCTTTCAATTGCTTAGCGATCTGCAGCCGGGCCCCGAACTTGGTGACCCCGTACACGGTGGTCATGACCGTCTGCTTGATGACCTTCCTCCGCACGAAGTTCTCCAGGATCATGGCTGCGGGCACGCCGGCCGCCGCGTCGCGCACGCGCATCTCCTCTACCTGAACAAACGTTGGAGTTTTATCACATGTGTGAGTTGTCTTATTTTAAGTTAGAAGTAGTATGTACTTAATTTTTTTAAAGATCATCGGGTCACCTGAATTTAATTACTTATCTGACATGGCATTAATCACCAAACTAGCTCAGTAATGTTCGGTCCTCCTGTAACATAATATATATATAATGATCACCAGCGCGGCCACGGCGCTGTAGACGTCCTGCGGCCGGCCCCGCGGCGCCAGGTTGACGGCGGCGGCGCCGGCCGCGTCCCCGCCCAGCGCGGCGTAGTGCTGCAGCCCGTTACACGAGCCGTCCTGATGCACCGGGAAGCCGCACTCGTACTCTGATCATACAACACCCTGTATAGCCTATGTCGTGTAGCCCAACTAATACTACAGCTAATTACCTATTAGGCCGCAAATATATCAACTGATAACGTATCAAGCGAACGTATTTTATTATATCTCAAGTCACAACAAAACAACTTAAGCAATATGACGCGAAACATTATAGTTCGTTTAAACTTTCAATAGACAATTCAAAAGTTTTCATTTTAATATTATTATAAAACATAGGTATACTTCATAAGGATTGAAAAAAGTAAGAGGAAGATGGCAAATCAATGCTATAAACCCGCACATTTTAATTATGAAAGAAATTAACCAGCAAACTGAATGTAAATCTGTAGAAAGCATTTGATACAGTCTCTATACACGTAATGCATTCCCAACGTTCAAACCTTAGTGTACCGGGCACAGAACTTGACAAGTTTGCGATACAGTATTGTGACAAGAAACCAGGACGAAACAGAAAGAACTTTTAACTTCATAGCACAGGTTACAGATTTGGAGTTCCACAGGGTAGTATGCTAGGTCCTTTATTACCAATTACACAATTTTTAAGGGGTTCTATTATAACTTTAAGTCGTAGTAGTAAGTAAAGTAAACGTAGAAAGAAAACATTATATTAATATAAATATATTTTTAATAAAGTTGTATAATAAAATTAACGTATTTGAACTGATATGCTGCAACTTCATGTTTCAAATATTGATTGTAGTTACCTTCATGGTTGGGCGATCGCATTGCATTAGCGATCTCCATGCAGCAGGCGAGAGTCTGCCAGGGCTCTTCAGACTCCGTCCACCAGCGCTGACCGTCTAGCGGTCGATCGGCTGAGTCCAGGATTTTGTCGATTATACTGTCTGCATATTCCAACCTAAGAGAGATACATAACAAAAAGTTTAGAAATATTATGATTAAACTTTTCCAACATATTTGTTTATACGAGGTGCCTGTGTTTATGGATATCAGATTATTGGTGAGATCCATACATTCTCCATTGATCCATATATTTCTTAATATCGATTTACAAGTTAGCTGACATGCGCTTGCCCCGCTTTTTTCTATATCCCTCAGATACCTAATATTGTGTTCTCATTCTGAATGTTTCAAAACGACAAAGATTGAATCTTGAATTTGAATTAGTTAAAGGCCAGTTTATCCCCTCATGAATGCTACTTAGATATTGTGAAATTCGTATGAGTAGTTACGGGTTACTCTCAGTGGCCGTTAGTCTACTTGACACAGGCCCTAAGTTTAATACATGTTATTTATCAGTATGTGTGTACCGAGTGCTGACCTCTCATCCACCGTACTCTTCTTCATGGTGCCGGTGAGGTTGACGGCGTGCAGCTTGAGCCAGCGCAGGCCGCGCGGGCCGAGCGGGCGCCGGCGCGCGAAGCTCAGCAGGGCGCGCTGCGCGTCCGCGCCCAGTGCCGACACGTGCGGCCCGCACGCGTACACGCGCCCGCGGAAGTCCAGGTTGTGCGGCAGCCAGAACACTGCCTCCCTGCGACGTGACTGCCATGAATGTATGGGGATGGCATAATGTTTCCACTATGTTATCGATGACAATGTCATCCCCATACATTTTTCATTCTATTCCATGGCCAAGGACAAGCGTTTTGCTACTTGCCTCAGGGAGCAGTACAGGTGTTGTATATAGCGCACACGGACTAGTGGTCGCTAAGTGCGGGCGATTGTTTTCATATCCCAGAAATCACTGGCCGCCGCGACTTGGCCGCCAGTGCGTTGGCACTCATAGGTATAGCAAGAACGGTCAAAACTCTACATTTATTATCTTCAGTAGAATTAAGCAAAAGTTAAAATGTACGTTTTTTTTACTAAATATATACTAGGTAGGTACTAAAACATTACGATATTGCATCACAAAGGTAATAGATGCGCAAAATAACTTGTATTTTTTTTTTATTACATTAATAAAGTTAATATTTTATATGGATTTTTATCATCAATTCTTTTGACATCATTTTTTTTATAAATTATTCTGAGTGTCGTACGAACCTATAATGATTGGCAAGCGACAGTTTGTAGAGCGAGTCGCACCACAGCGAGTGCATCTCTGCGCGTGCGCGGTTGATGGCCACGCGCCGCTTGAACATGGCGGCCGCGTCCGTGCCGCTCTCGAACTGGGACGTGTCGAGCTTTGTCGATGGAGGCGGGATGTCTAACTTCTTGTTACCACCGTCCCTGGGGGTAAACGTAACTGTCATAGCATGCGTCATATTTATTAACATGGCAACTCGAATCGCTTTCCCGGTTGCCAGACAGAATGCGCCTGCGCAAGCGAGTGATAGAGTGACCTTTATTGCCTCCCTAAATATGGAGGCTATTGGTTTTACTCAGGTAGACATATAATTCTGTGATCAATGTTTTATATAAAATTACCCGCGTTTTTCTTATATACCATAATTTAACCCCTACAAGAATATCATCTAAAATTAGTAGAATATTACGATTGGGTGTTTACCTGAATATCTTTATCTGCAGGTCCAGTATAGGCTTGTTGATGACCCAGGGCACCTCTCCCAATTGATTGAGGCTGTCTAGTACCGGGTACAGCGCTTCCGCTGGCGCAGATTCTAGTCGTTTCCACTGACTCATCACATAGTATGGCATCCTAAAAAAAATGATTATTAATTAAACATTACATATTTTTAAGAAATAAAAAAACAGGGTTCTAAATACTTTCTCTCTAAGCGTTTCGTTTTAAATTATAAACCGATTACCGACCTAATTTTTATCATAAGTAGGATGCACTCTGGCAGATGGTGAATTCAGGCTGTAACTAACCTGACGAGTGGCGTGGGCGTGACGAGGTAGGCTCCCTTGGCGGTGTCGGTCCAGGGCGCGGGCGGCGCGGCCGTGGGCGTGAGCGCGGCGCGCATGCGCAGGCCGCGCGCCGCCGCCCCCGCCCACAGGCGCGCCAGCACGGGGTGCGGCTTCAGCTCCAGCCGCACCATGCGGCCCCACGGACGGTGCACCTTGTACACTGCCGGGAGCTTCTTCCTGATGCAACAACTTATGTTTACTAATTACCCCCAAGGTTATTATTAATACGGTTAATATTTTGAAATTTGGAAAGGTCGGCTGCCAAAGGCCACTACACCAAAAACTAGACTAAATAAATGTTACATAAGGCTAAGACCAAAGAAGATACAATGGTACTTTTACATCATATTAGTAACTCACTCCGAATTCAATTTGATAGCACGGACTAAAAGAAATTAATGAATTTAAAAAAATGGCCATATTAATTGTCAGTAAAAACCTATTAAAATGTTACTTACTCCTTAGCAGCTTTACTCTTGAACATGTTGACGTCTATTTTCAAGTCATTAATTATAATGTTGTAGAGAAACTTTCCAACGTTCTGTCGCACTTCCATCGGCCAGGGCGTCTCTTCTATATCCTAAACATAAAGTTTTAGAATGGTTAATATAACTTTTGAAGAACACCTGGAAATAGCCTTTTTGTGTCAGCGTAAGTACGTACACTAGTATATTGTATTTTGCTCGGTAATATTTACGAACTTACCTCACATTATTTTTAACCTTAATACTTTGAATTAAGGTCTATAATTCAAACAAGTTTAGGTCGCCTGGTCTCTTTCTACGCAAAACATTTCTGAACTTATTTCGACTAAGAAAACATGCTATCCATGGATAAAATGTACAGCAATATTATTATTACTAAACTATTTATTAATATAATTGTTAATGTAAAGGGTCCATAGCGGTCATATGAGAGCAGCCTGAAGTGTACCGACTACCGACCAGGCTCGCCCCGTCCCTGTGCATGTGCTCGAGCGCCTGCCAGGCCTGCCTCCCGTTGTGCGGCCCCGAGCCGTCCACGCTGCGCCGCGCCACGTACCACGCGCAGTACTTCTCGTAGATGCGCTCGATCTTGCGCAGGATGCCGTTTTTACGGTACTGCTCGATTTGATACCTGTTTTTATATATTTTCTAGTTAATAATAATTGTTCCAAGGATATAAAAATAAATCAAGAAAATAAGATTAGACTTAAAGCTTCTTGTAGCTTAATTAGAAGTATAGAAATGACTCTAACATGTTATTGTAACCATATGGGCGTGGCTTGTTTAAAAGTCAGCTGTGAAATATCTAGAGAAATAACAGTATTAAAACTATGTCGACTGTAGGAAGTTTACTTACTTGTGATAGACTTGCGTGCCGAGGTCTCTATGTAGTAGTTTAAGCGTAGGGCTGTATGTTTCACTACCGTCCACTAGTTTGGTGATTTCACCCATTATTAACTCTACAAATTGATCTACCTGTAACATAAGAAACACAGAGTGTTGGTAATTATAAGTTCAGTAACATAATATTTTGAAAGTATATGTGACATATTTTAATCTTTTTAAATGTCTCAATTCTATTCTTTTCAAAAACGTGTTCGATGTTCAGCACTAGGCGCAATGTATTTATAATCAAATCTTGCCGTCAAATTGTCAGTCACATTACATTCCACTATATAAATCTACTTTTTAATTTTAAGGTTTATTATTAGAGTAATAAACCTTGTTGAGCAACCGATCTACGAGGTTAAGCCGTGCCTGCCTTGTGATAGGTGACCGTTTTCACATGTCGAGACTCCTCCGTGCTTCGGAAGGCCCTTTGGTCCTGCGCCTGATCTCTCTCTGGTCATGTCGGTCTTCCGTCCCATCGGACCTTGAGAGTGAGAGAATAGGGAGTGCTCAGTGCACCTGTGTTTGCGCACTTAGGTACTTGTGCACTAAAATATCTGCTGCGCGGTTGGCTAGTCTCAGATGAGATGTGCCGCCATGACCGAAATTTGGTCAGGAGAACATTATTATTTATTCATTATCTTACCTCTAAAACGGTAAGGTACGGGTACATGGTGATGGCGGAGTGCGAGGCGCAGCTCTGGGACTTCAGCGTGCCGAGGTTGCGCACGAACGACTCCCGGATCATGCCGCGCCACTCACTCTCTGTGTCCGCTAGCTTCTTTCTCTGTGAACATAAAGCATATATTAGCTTACACTTAGATTACCTAAGGTTTATTGTTGGTGAAAACAAACAGTCTTACGATTGTCGCAGTTGAACAAGTGGACCGATTTTCAATAAATTTGATATGGATCGTAAGCTGATGTAAGACAAAATATAGGCTACTTTTTACCCCGATAAAGACGTGTTGTAAGTTTCAGAGGATTCGGGAGACTCACGATTGAAAGCTAGATACTTATAGTATAAAAATCTGAAGGAAGCAGCTTTTGCATACTGTGTAGGAAATATTAATTGTCTAAAAGATTGGCGTATACTTACACAGAACTTAACAGATTCAGACTGCTCATCTTTGACGCCGATATTCTTTATTTCCACATCGCCTTTGATCTCGATGTTCAACTGTTCTTTGCCCTTCTTAATCATCTCTTCCAGGGAGAGCAGTCCTTCGGCCGGTGACGTCAGCAGGCCCTGCCTATTCTCTACATTGTTGAGAGTGATACTGTCTAGTAATCGACAGTTGTAGTCGAGGACTGGAGGCGTGTATTGAGGCTCGAAGTCCGGCTGTATCCTTTGTGCGGCTTGTAGGACGACTTCGCGTTGGTCGTATAAGAACTTCGTCTTGTCAAACAGGTCGTTTAAAGTTATGTTCTGAAATAAAAATTAAATGATTGACTGTGTTTCTTTAGATAGGTTATAATTATTGCTATATAACCTAGTCGATAAGTTACGGTTTTTGGAGAAAAGAAGTCATAGGATAAACATGATAATCATCTTATATATGAAACATGGTAGTTGTAACTATATTAGGTTTGTTGCTGAAAGTAATATGGCATTAAACCAAACTTATTAGTAGTAAAGATTGTATATTACGCCAATAACTAGCTGTACAATAAATTGGTCTGACATTTATTTCTATACTAATAATGTCAACATGCTACAAACCTTTTGGTCCATCTGATCCTTGTAATGCTGCAGTAGCGCTAGCTTGTCGTCAGTGTTGTTCCTCTCTATACACTCAAACACGGCCGCGAAAGTCTGGGCGTTAGCCTCCACGCCATCTACAGCCATATTGGATAGCAGGAGTTTCGTGTTGTCCAATAATCCCTGGGAAAACAATAGTATGTATTAACATTTCTTTTTAGTCATAACAAGAAAGACTTAAGTAAATTAAACTTACGGTATGTGCATACCCATGTAACAGGGCATTGTATACTCTGACGTCATTTATTTTGGGATGGCTCGATACCCTGGATCCCCTCTGTCTGTAATACTGTAGTACTTGATACGCCTGTCGAAAATAATTTGAATCAACACTTATTCTACCAAAACATTTTTAGGGTTCTGTACCTCAAAAGGAAAAAAACAGAACCCTTATAGGATCACTTTGTTTTTAACAATGGCACGTTTGAATAGTGCATTCAACAATGACTCGTTATAATTGCATACAGATTTTTTATTTACATTTCCTCACAGCAATCTAGTTTTATTTTCATTTTCCATTAGGGAACTTAATACTTTCAAGGCAGAAGTAATCATTAAATAAATATGTTACCAAGCAAGTAAGTAAGCAAACCCAATTACGCAATAACGAAAAAATAAATAATAATAGTTACATTTTAATCAAATATATAAATCAAGCATAGTATAAAGGATAATATGTACCAAATCTGTAAAAATAAGCTGTTATCAGTCACTAGAGTCGCGAATGGTTGATAAGATAGCCGAGATTTATGATCACAATAATGTAGGTTAGCAAGACATTGTCTCTTTAATACTTAGCATAATTCGTTACATCTTAGCTGCTAAGAAGATGAAGCTGTACAATATAATAAGCAGTAAAAATGAATAAACTGACTGAAAATTAAAATAATAAATACACATGACCTACATTGATCTTCTGTGGTCTACTACATAGTGCTAATTGACGCACAATTCTGCTGAAATACCGTATAACAGATTCCTACCACTTGTGCACTGCCAGTACACATAATATAACTAATATTTATTTTAATTTACGAAAATAATGATCTAACCCAACTTGGGATATTTTATGACTATCACTACATAGTATAAAACAAAGTCGCTTTCTCTGTCCCTATATCCCTATGTATGCTTAAATCTTTAAAACTACGCAACGGATTTTGATGCGGTTTTTTTTAATAGATAGAGTGATTGAAGAGGAAGGTTTATATGTATAATAACATCCATTAAATAGTGGAGAAATACTTATAATATATATTTTATCCCCGTGCGAAGCCGGAGCGGGCCGCTAGTATATTATATTATGTAGTGCACAGCTATAAAGAGATAGTGAAAATATATACTTAGACAGATATCTGGACATGCTCCAAATCTATGAATATAAATTAGCAATTGTTGTTATGCAAAATCCAATTTAAGGTCGCTCAGCAAGCTATAGAAAGGGCTATGTTGGGATTTTTTCTGAAGGACCAAAGTTATCGACATAGCCCACAGGATTAGCAAGCTGAAGTCGCAGTGAGCAGGTCACATCTGTTGCAGAACCGACCACTGTTGGGGAAAACGTGTTCTGGAGAGGAGACCACGACTCGGTAAACATAGTGTAGGACGTCCTACAGCTACGTGGGGTAGTAGTAGGGGTAGCGACAATATACGAAAAATGGCAGCGATTGAAATCGGGAGGCCGAAGGAGCTCAGTGGCGTGCCATAGGACTGGCCTATGTCCAGCACTGAATAGGCTGATGATGATGATGATCATGTTATTCAAAGCTTTTACCTCTTGTATCATATTAAGTGAGCACATTAATTGCAAATGTGCAAGAAGTACTCGATGTAAGGAGTCTTGCTTTCCCCGTCGCTCCAAATCTCTGATGTCTTGTTTCATGCTCATTTCTTGCTTAGCTCGGCGCTTCTCCCTTTTAGCTTTATTCTTATCACGTATTACTTTTTTCCTATAAGATAAAGATTTTCTTTATGTTGACATTGAAACTTTGAAATTGATAAAGGAAATTTGAAAAATGATGGCCACGAGCAGGCATTTAACCCGCGACCTTCGCTATAGCGTGGCGCTGCCCTACCGACTGATCCATCGTTTTGCTGCTCGCACCCATCGAATTTCAAGTTCCCTTTTTGTATATCTTCGTCTTAAGGGTGACATCAGGTATTAAATTGATTACTTAATTTTATGTGACAATATGATGAATACTTACGCCTGTTTAATTTTCAGGCTCTGTGCAGCATGAATAGGTTCTAGGTCGATATTTTCTATATCCTCTCTGGTATCAGCTATTTCACTGTGAAGGGCTGGATCATCATAGATGTCCTCTATAGCCGGATGTGCAAGTCCTTGTGTTCTATAATAAAAAAGTGGTAAATGGCATATTTTTTCCTAATACAGATAAAACAATTTATTCCTAAATGTATTATCAGTTATATCTGTATAATAATTAAATGTTACTTACTGCATATTTGTTATGTGAGTCATTAGTTCTTGATCATAGCTATCTAAGTGGTTATCAATAAACAACTCGCGGAATACTGCATGTGGGCCCTTAGGTAAAGGTTGGAAGTGATTATCCTCAGGCCTCAGCTCTGTGCTATTAGAACTAGTTTCATTCAGATTGAACTCCTGAGTTAAGCCTTCATTTATAGCATACCTCAGGTCTTGTAACTTCTGATCATAAAGTGTGGCTTTTCTAAAATCATAATAACTGTCCTTAACCATGTCTATGTACTGCTTAGTCTTGAACTTATCCTCTATCATTGGTAGAGGATGACTAGTGTATATGAGTGCACATTTGTCATCTTCTAATACTATTTCAGGCAAGGACTTCCCAATGCCTACTGTAGTGGGTTTCTTCACAGAGGCCTTCTTTAATATTTTGTCTCGGACAGTTTGGAGCAGCTCAGGATCCACTTCTACTACTCTTGGGTTTTTGTCAGCCTTTGTGGTGAGCTGATGTAGCTGACCAAGAGAGACAGTACTGGTAGCTAGTTTAGAAAGATGCACTGCACGTAATTTGCTTATAGAAACCTTTGTTTCGGTCATAGCCTGATCCCCAACTGAAAACGTAAGGTAAAATTAATGTATTTTATAAACATTGCAATTGTGTAGTTTTAATAATGTAAACAATTCAATACCTTCAAGCAGTTCTCCATACTTTTTATAATTTTTGTGTTTAGATTTTTTTCTCAACGAACTCAGTAAATTAGCAGTTTTCGTAGATTGATGTCGCGCCGCATAAATGTTTTCTAAAAATAATTAAAATAGGATTGTTATGCAACTCAATAACCTATAATAGCGATATAACGGTAAGGGTATGTGTAGTGTCTGATGTAAATGAGCATTGCCGAACTAATTACTAAATACATTAAAATTACCTGCGCCAAGACGACCTAATAATATTCTTCGGCAAAACGAACATTTTATTTCCGAAATTGAAGTGCTTGTATAAGGAATGTGGGAAGGCAGCGAAACACTATGAAAGGAACTCTGATACAAATTTCTAGCAGATGAAAGGCGATGCATTATTGCCAATTTGATTCAAAAATACAAACGAATTGAGTAAAACATGCCGAAATGTGAAAAACCACGTGAAAATTGTAGGACGAATCGCAGAATCAAAATAAAGTTTTAGAGATGTCCATGAATAAAATCCAACTTATCCAACTAATGTCAATCTATTTCTGTTGCCATTATATTGAAATAATCGAATACCTACTTTAGTCGAATTTTATCAAGTAATGTTACCCGCCACAAATAACTGTCATGCCAAAAATCAAAACAAGTCGGTCGCCAACTTGTCATTATTTCATATCACTAGCAATGATATCACTATCAATAATATTATTTTTATAAACAAAAACAACTGAATTTGATATTTTTATTAATATTGTTAAGAAGAATTGTTAAATATCCATAAGTAATTATTTAACATGGAAGATAAAACGTTTGTGTGTAAGTAATTTAGGCTAAGCAAACGACATATTCGTGCCTTTATTTGCTGTAAGATTAATACCTTTGAATTTTTAGGGACCTCTGAACTTAACAAAAGATTGTTTCAATTACGTTTTGAAAATGACTGGCTTTTTAAAAGCAAAAAGCAACCATGGGGGTAAGCAATATTTAAATGTTTTTTCTTGAAGTATGTAACATAATTTATTTTAACTGTTGATAGCTGAATATTAATTACTACTCAGTTTCTAATTAAAGACTAAAGTAATTATATTCCTTCGTCGGCTTTATAGTCTTAGACTTATAAAACAAATAAGTACCTACTTTACTGCTCAAGTTTGAATGCCAAATATACATGAATCACTACCTATTAAAATTATAACATTGTATGAAAACTGTGTTATTTACAGTTATCATTTCCATGATTCCAGACCTATGAGTACCTAAGTGTTTTGTTCAACTATCTTAGTTTACTCAATACTCAATACTTTATTGCATTCCATAATAGTATAGTAGTAGTTATTATTCATAGTAGTTTGGAATGTTTATATTCAGAAAAGAAATATAGATACTCAAACAACATTTAGTTTTGTAATATTTATATTTTGTAATACAATGCTGAACTGAAATAGTCCTCATAAGTCCTAATCATTTATATTTACAGTGAATTTCACAAATTACTATTAGATAATGGATTCCCCAGTCAGATGACTATTGACCATGTTAGAAAGAAGTGGTCATATACCTATGATGTAAGTGTATGTTATTTATTTAAGCTACTATTTAGCTCATGCATTTGGCTTTGCCTGCTGCATTTACGTAAAGTCCTATCAGTTACCAGCATCCAACAGCTATAAAGTAGCTAGAAATAGAAATGGATAAGCTAAAATCTTATATATTCATAATTGATGTTCATTTAAAAAAATGTCTACAATTTTTAAACCCTAATTAATAAAATATTGTTCATTTATGTCATACAATCAGCCCGCTACCAATAATAGCTAATCTGCTTCATATTTTTAAGTTTTTAAGATGCATGTTATCATATTTTAATATCCAAGAGTGAAGATGGTTTAATATAATAATAATATATCAAAATCAATTTTACATTCATACATTATCCATAAATATTTAATAAACACAATCATTTTATAGAAGCATAATTTCAGATGTATAAAATAGCCAAGAAAAGCAATAACAGAAGCTGGAAGTATTTTAAATTGTTTGACAAACATTTTGGCAAAAATGAAATATTGGACAAATATGAATCATGTGAGTAAAATACCTAATCCAACTGAATATGTAATTATTATAGATTGTTTTAATTTGATGTATATAATATTAGTTTTAATAGGCAATGTAGATTTGGGTTGTTTGGTTGGTAGTTACTTGATTTCAAGAAATAAAGCATGTAATACATGATTCCAATAGGATTATAGAATACTATCAATCAATAGTGTTGTGACTTGTTTATTATTTTGCAGGGAATGATGAATGGCGATTGAAATTTATTCTATGTGTGTCAGAAGCCAAAGACATGAAACTTGATGTCACCTTTTGGAGGTAACTACACAATATCCTTTCTTTGAGTACTAACATAACAATGATATTTTTTTAATAAATGCCTTATAGGTCCATTTATAAAAGTAATTATGTTAGTAGTCTTGTTAAGGCTCCTACACACTATGCCGGCGGCTCTGCCGGCGGGCACGTCTTTCCGGGCGGGTATTTGAGCCGTCGGGCTTGCCGCACAAACAAGCCGCTGGCAGAGCCCCCGGGAATGCCGGCAGGTTACGCGGGGAGTCGGCGTCAGTTCGCTCCTGGCATTCGAGTGATAGTGTTATCCAGCGATCCCACGTTAAATGATGCTCTGTGGCCGCTAGCGGCAAAAACCCGCTCCATAGTGTGTAGGATCCTTTATAAACATCATGTAATCATGGACAGTGTTGAAATAAGAAATTGCTTTAATACCAAAACCAAGCAGTACACACTTATCTTGGGGTTTCAGTGATCTTATGCATACTTAACATACTGTAATGATATAGTTTCATAAGAAGTTAGATGTAATTATAATAGCTGAAATATGATAACATTATGTGTTTGTTTTGCAGAACAGTTGAGAGAGCTATGAGGTGTCAGGATCTTCCAATTGACTGCTGTGTGCAAGACATGAAGGGCTTGTGGCATCATATAAGGACGACTTTCAATGTATGTTATACCAATAAACTACCTAAATGGTGCTATCATGAAATTCTTGCCTTTTATCCTAAGAGAAAACAAGTCATTTAAGCTCTAACGATATACTTACGTAGTATTAATCATAATATTTGCGCCGGCCATAACATTGTTATAATAGTCCCAAACTTAGTAGTAGTTGCTTTACACTGCTCTAAAAATACATGACCAACTATAATGGCTGAAACCAAAATGTCAGCCAGTTTCTTACTATTGTCGCCCAAGCATTATTTAAAAGGTATATTTACTAACCATTGTTACAGAGGAAGCATCGTTTAAAAATAAAGAAAGGCAGTGAGCAGAGTGAGTGGCCATTATATGACGCTATGTTGACGTATTACCAGAAGTTCGAACCAGAATACCTGGTCAGTCTGGAGACCCAGCCGCCGTGCGTCTTTGTCAATAAACTGAAGAACTCTTCCAAATATTCTAAGAACAATAAACAGATTATCGACAGGAATGACAATGAAAATGAGTTTCTATGTAAGTGTTTTTAATAATGAGTGAAGAGTTGTGATTTAATCCTTCATAGGCAAGATCCCAAATAAATATCCCAATCTCAGAAGTAAAATTATATTTGTGCCAAATTGTTTTTCGATATGAAAGATATGACTTTGTTCCCCTGGCTCGTGATTTGTAGGTTTAAACAAATCTGCCACAAATGTAACTTTCCCTAAAGAGATTTATCAAGAAACTTGTGCGACCAAAACAAAAGTAATAAAAACAAATATCAAATTTGTGCCACCCTCCTGGTTCCAGCTACTAATGAAGTCTTTTGTGCTCGCAGGGTCGAAGGATATCACGGAAACATTTATACAAATCAGATTGCAGCACGACTGGTTGTTCCGACAGAAAAAATGGGCTTGGAAGTAAGATACTGTTATTGTTATGTTTTCGTAACCATATAAGTCAATATAAGATAGAGCCAAAAAGGTTCCCATGGCCCACCACGGATTGATGACTGAAGACTTAGTACAAAAATAATGGCTTCTAATGACCAACGGTCTGTAGTGACGAGACCTAACTGCTAATTAATCTAAGACTGCTTCTTATAACTTCGTCGTCGATGTTTCAATTTAATAACCTTTAGAATACTGCATAATAACCGAAGTTTAAAAAAGTATTTGCTTAATTTTTGGTACGTTCAGCACATTGCTAACATACATGTTTTATGACCACCATACCATACACCCGCCATTCTGGTACAATATTATGAACTGTTGTATCAGTCATCCTGATGCACATATGTTTCATTGGCATTCCTAAAGCTTGAATATTAGCGGGATAGTAATAATGTTTTTATTATCACAGTGAAATGCTAAAAATCATGATAAATGAGTACGGGTTTCCAAAGACGTTGACCTCAAGGGAGCTGGGTAGGAAATGGGCGGCCACGTTTTCAGTAAGTGTTGTTGCTATCTAACTGAGCAGTAGTTTTAGTGTCTATCATATCACTTAGTTCGATGCTTCTTTTTCTAGGAGTATCAAAAAGCAAAAGCTACGAACAACAAAACCTGGGTGTACCACAACCTGTTTGAGTTGTATTTAGGTGAATCGTCTACCCTCAGCCTTAATCCTCTTGCTGATTGTAAGTATAGTCTCTTCGATCTTTGAATACATTTATATATTTTTACTATAGGTACATTATATTTAAATATTGTTTTTACAAACTTACCTAATGATCCTCTATACTAGGAGTCCGTATGTCCTTTGTAATTATTATGAATATTTAACACACTGCTCGCAAAGAATACTTAGCCGAATAATTAAACTCTGAGGTTCTATTTTACCGTAGACAAATAAGTACTAATTGGATCCATGATTTTACACAGGGCAAGAAGACTGGATATTCAACTTGATAAGCACTAGAACAGACTTAGAACATTTGTTTAAAACAATGAAGGATCCAGCCAGCGGGTGGCGGTATGTAAATTAAGATAATCTACTTCATTAATTTAAATTTTGTCAATTTTTTAAATAATGATGTATTTATTTAGATCTTTTTTTCTTTCTTCTGACGATAAATCTTCTAAATTCGTTTGCTTATTATTTATACTCATTATAGAGGTTTTAATTCATTAGGATCAATAAAAAAATCAGTTATTACCAATTTAATTAGTTAATAATATGTTATCGTTCATAGCGAGGTTGAAAAGAGGCTACGGAGTATCGGCATGCCATTAGACCATAGTTTGTTGGATCTGCAAGAAATTTGGATTCATCTCTTGAAAACTTTTAGGGTAAATATTTAATTAAATTTTAAGTACTTAGGTATTTTTGACTATTATCTGTGTTTAATGACCTTGATTATAAAGAGCTTAATTTAATTTCCTTAAATTGTAGTGGAAACAAAAATTTGCAAACAAAGGCATACTAAACGAACAATGGCCTTACTTCGAAGCTATGGCCAAATATTCAGAAATACAAGAGAAGCACGCAATTAAAATACAGAAGCTGCAAGATAGTCAGGAACATTATGCTGACGTCACACACGATGACGACTATGAGGACGACATGAAGCTGTTAGATCTGAAGCACAGGTTGGAAATGCAAGTTAAACCCAAGTTTGAAGCGGATATAGGCGACCAATGTAGGTCCTGCTCTAATATAGACGCGTGTATAGACATATTCGAGCAAAGAGATGACGAAGGTTTCGACGTGGCTTACAAGTTGAAACTTATAGGCGGTATCGAGGTAAGACCTTTTACTTCAGTAGTATTTTTACAATTAATAACATTCTAGTATTTTAATGGCGATATTTTGTCGTAGGTGGAAAAGTCTGAAAACTTACCATCACGTATATGTTTAAACTGTCTTCAAGAATTAGAAAACGCATACAAATTTAGACGGAAATGTCAAGACGTCGATAAACAACTCCGCGGTTCACCGCGACACATTAAAGTAGAAATAGTCGATAAACACGAACAAAACGAAACGCACGACGACCCTAAAGAGGAAAATGACGTCAATGAGTCCGACGATGTGGTCGTTACGTTTGAGCCAGACGACAGCGACGCAGTAATCGAATCAGAGAAAAAAACAAAAGTCAAAACAGAAAAAGTAATAAGAAGGCGAAAAAAAGCACGCAAATTGAAATATGACTATTGGAAAATCTGCGAAGTGTGTGGCAAACACACCAGGAATCTCGTGAGTCACTTAGACACACATTCTACCGACAAACTGTATTCTTGCAATGTGTGCGACAAAAAGTTTAAGTTCAAAAGTGGCTTAGTAATACATAAAGCGGTTCACGATCCCACGCCGCGGAAGACTTGCGAAGTTTGTGGGAAGACGTTCCACATACTGGCACAGTATAGACGGCACTTCGTCTACCACGCCAACGAGAGGAAGTATGGGTGTGAAACTTGTGGAAAGCGATTTAATACCTTAGATATTTTAAGGGTTCATAATAGGACTCACACTGATGAAAGACCGTTTACATGTTCTGAGTGTGGGAAGACGTTCAGGACAGCTGGATGTGTCAGCAGGCATAAACGAATTGTACATAGAAATATAAGAAAAAACCAATAAATTGTATATATGGATCGGCTTTTCTGTTTGATTTACTTCTCTGACCTTTTCACCTCGGATGTAATGTTCAATTATTATGTTTAATTTCGTTACAGTAATTTTTATTTAGGCACGATTTGTTATTGATTTAAATGAAGATTCTTACAATATGTTTGTAATTTACGAACTTTGCTGCAGAAAAGGAGAATGCCCAAAACAACCTATGTCGATTAAAAATAGGTTACATACATGTATAGGCTTGTAGAAGATATGTACATGTCTCGTATATAAGAATATTTTCTCACAAAATAATCAATTTACCATTAACCAAATTCTGTATTTCACGTTCGTAATATTACCATTTTGTATGCGGTGTCAAATTATGACTAGACTAGCCCGTAGACTGCCTTGTAGGTCTAGTAGTTGAAAAGAGTCCTGAGCGTGAGGTCCTGGTATCCGTTCCCGGGTCGGGCAGTGTTATTGAGTTTTTCCATTAGGTCATTCTCAGCTGTAACTGCACATAGTCTGGATTTGAGCTTGGTTAATGGCGATAGACTTGCCCAATTAGGTACAGGGATCTATAACCCGTCTGGCGCAAACTGGTTGTAGGTACTACACCTGTGCTGCCTACCCCTTTGAGTAACGTACGTGTACGTTGTTATTTATATGCTGAGCACGAGGGTCGGGCAAAGTATTTCTGGGTTTTTCCATTAGGTAATTCTCAGTAGCAGCACGGAGTCTCTATTTGTACCCGGTTTATGGCAATAGACTCGTCCTCTATTACATTGGGACCTATAACAAAACTGGCGAAATGTGGGTACTTGTACTTATATGTGCACTTATGGCTACCCATCGGGGAATACAGGCGTGATGTTATATTTATGTCTTCTTTACAACATCAAATCAGGCTATCAAGATATGGCCGCATAAGTGAAAGATAGCGCCGGGCGCTAACTCTTATGTTGACTTAACCGAAATTAAGAGATCAATGTCCGAGGATACAACCAGGTTATTGCGATGGTGTCATCAACAAAAATGATTCACTCACATGTAAAGAACAAGCTAACGTAGTTAGTTAATAGGTACCTTTAAGGTTACCGGCTCTTGAAAACAGTTTCAACTGCATGGAGTATTATCAACCGGTGCGTGATTGACCCAAAGTTTCCAAAAATACAAGCCTCTTAACCCTTGGAATGTTGATCGAAATATACGTCAATAAGTGATTATAACCAGGCGCATTGACGGCCCTGCACCGGCGCCGGCGCAGCTCTATAAGTTTATAAAGTTCATCGTCAGTTCGCAGCGGACAGTGGCGGACAGCGCGCGCGGACGCAGTCTCGCACTCTCGTAACTAATTTAGAATCATCACAGCTCACGTCCCAGTGATACACTAAAACGAACAAAGGGTGCTTCCTAGTTTAATTTAGAATTAAAAGGGCGACATGGCTATGCTTAGCCCGGTAAGCTACTTTAATTATTTATTTTATTATTGATGAGTCTTTACTTGAGATGAGATTATAATAACTACTTACACGAACATGTCGAACTTAATTACCATTTCAAATGAGTAGCTATTATAAAATGTCATTGGTACAAGATGGACATCCATAGGCATCGATTAATTAACTAGATACATTATTTTTTCGCAGCTTTGAAATATTATTGAGGACTTCCAAATTATCAAGACATTTGTTACATTATTAAAATAAGTAGTAATGTAGAGATAATAATTTGGTATGGTGCTTGACATACGAAACTAATATTGAAAAAAATTAAGATATTAATATTTCATGCAAGACTTACATTACAGGATTAGGATTGAATTAAACAGAACTGAATATCGGTTTAAGATTACTACTAAAATACAATTCGTAGTGAATAATTAGCAAGTAAACAAGTATTTAATTCCTAATTAGAACGTAGATATCGAACAATTAAACAAATAACATTAATATTAAGGTCAATGGAATTAAGTCAAGCTCTACTGGGTACCTATGTATCTAACTTATCATTTAATTACTTAATAACAACAAAGTACGTGTTATTAAGTTTAATAACGCTTGGGTATGAACTTAGATACCTAAGTTTGTCTTGACGAAAACACTTGTGACATTATTGTCCAGTAGCCATCAATACGAAAGTTTATTGCCCTAAGGTGTTGTAGTAACGCGTGCTTTTCGCACCTTCTCGAGCACGTATGCGCACGCGCATATTAACGAGTGCGTACTTAGTATGTTTTGCGACGACCATAATTGGTCCAAAAATGGCGTTTTCTTGCTTTTAGAATTTCTGTATTTGGTACCTAAGTTATATAGTTGGTTAGTGAATTTGGTTAAGCAATAAAATACGGGCACAGTCTATTCGTTAACCTCAGTGACGCTATTTGCGCCTGTTGTTATTGTTTAGATAAAGTTTTGTGTAAATAATACAATTACGCCGCCAGAGCTGTTAGCATCCAAAATAGTCTCATTGATAACGTTTAAAATAAGTAAGTACCTAATACATTGATCATCATAATTATTTGTGGTTTTGCATAACCTACTGCAGCTGGTTTTAAGCTCCGATTTTTAAGCCGATCTCCTAAATGTTGTAGAAACCTAAAAACCTCAATGGTCACCATCTGCACAGGTCCCGACTCTTGTTTAAAACGTTTTACGAAGTAGATTAGACAAGCTTTTCTATTTTATTTCCAAGGTAACCTATATGACTAGGCTAACTCGCCTTTAAACTCTAATGTTTCTACTCTTAACCTAAATCACTTTCCTAACTTCATTTGGACTTGGGTTATTAGGTACCTATGAGGATAGGAATCTTGTTGTGTGCATTGGTCTATCCTCCATATTTCAAGCTTAATCGAATTGATAACTCATCTTCAACGTCCATAGATCTTGCACATCTTGTGGGTGAGCGAATAGTAGGTACCTGTGCTTTGATAATATTCATAATTGACATGCTAAAGATCGAAAAGCTTCTCACATACATTTAGGTGTGGTAGTAGTGAATAGAACCTAAAATATTTATAGTAGATACCTAGGTATTTTTGTGAAATGACAAAAACTAAGTTGGTCGATGACATTTATGTATGTACCTAGTGTCCTTTCTAAAATTAAACCCTACACAAAACAAAGATAAAATACTTTACTTTGAAAACCGTACAAGAGACTGCTAATGAATTACAGGTCATTAAAAGCTTTGTCTGTCTGCATGACTTGCCTGGATCCCGGCCAAGGTCTTCACACGCAATTTCAGTGCTTAGACTCCTTTCGCTTTGTGATACGTTTGGTTTTAATAGTGCGATTACGTTTATATGGTAGGGACCAAAAACAATCACTAATTAAGTTTAAGTTTTATGTTAACCATAAATTAGTCAAATATTGTGTGCGTGAGTCTATTCAGAATACAAGTCATTAAAAATAATGTTAGAAGGAATCGGGAAGGGTTGAAAATATTTAATTTGATTTGATAGTCATGAAATTGCCATGAAAGTGCTTATCATGCAGGTGCATCTCTAGATTAACGTGTAATTTAATAACAGTAGCATCGGAGGCGTGCCTAACTTAGAATATTAGAGGGACAGCAATGAACTCTAGTCCAGTTGAACTCCAAGTTCCAGAATTTAATTAAGTTAGCGGTTCTTTTACGTGTTTTGTGTTCGATAAACGTCGCCTAATTACCTTTGCATATTCATCGATTTAGGTAGTCCGAAACTTTCTCACTGCAATTAATTATAAGTATTGTGTGTAGAAACATTGATTTTAACTGTAAACTTTTCCCCATAAAAGCTCGTCGCGCTGCAAAGTTTACAAATACCTAGATATATCTAAGGAAGGTAGTAAATATCTAAGGTGCTAGATAATTGATACTTTCTTATTCGGGTCCAGAAAATGTGAGGTTGGTTTTGGTTTATGATGAACAAGTCTACTGTAAAACCAAATATAAACTTTGTGGGTTAATCAAGTAGGTATAGTATACCTATGTTAAGAACATCTTGTGAGCAACATCAGCTAGTCAGCGTCATCGTGATAAAACCGTTGGTAGTTGTATCTTTGGCCTGAAAAATGCATAGACACCTGGGGGGTTACTAGATTATATGAGCTTGCATTGCAGGTCATTTCCACTGTGGTAACGAGACGCTGCACTACACTGCACGTAGCGGCGCGCGGCGTCTCGCTTTATAAGCGGAAAATTACCTGCAATGCAAGCTCATAGTAACCCTGCTGATAGCAAAGAAAATTTTACCCTTACCTTCCTGGATTACCGGCGTGCTTAAATTGTGTTGGGTCTGCAAATCCAGTAGGTAGGTGCCTACCTATCTAATTATTCTACTTAGAGTGGCTATTATTTTCTGTATCCGTCGTGAAACCAGTTCGTTATAGTTTCAAGATTGCCTGTACAGTTAAAAGCACAAACATCACATTAACGCCATTGCCGTAATTAGGCGATGGGTAGTCTTGTCATTTTAAATTAATGATGCTTAGGTATTCTGGATTAGTTGCAGTAAATTTAATGTGCATTTGTGATTCAAATCATACGCACTACAGTGATTTATGACGAAACTTGTGAGAACTGAGCCTTTGACCCTTTGAGCTTTAAAAACATAGGTCACGATATTCACAAAAAAATACTTGGGTACTAATAACGCGAAGCGCCACAGGGCGGGTGAAGGTAAACCTTTTTTATACAAATCCCACTAGGTCCATATCATCCAATGATAGGATGTGAACTAACACTAGCACTAACGTAAGCAGTCGTCTCCGAACCTATATGTAAGTTTGAGTCAGCCAAATATATCAAATGACATACATTCATGCTTACCTCACTCAACAATTTAAGTTTATGTCAAATCTATTTAAAACTAATAAATAAAATCGATGGCAATCTATAACTTTCACTGGTTACGTCCAACAATTGCCCCACACAACCAAATGCATTTGAACGATGAAAAATGATTATTTAATTGGTATGTTACAACACCCTGTACATTGACGTGATTGAAGATCTATGGCCGAACTATTAGGACCCCCATAACGAATTGACGGTCCGAATTGAAGGTTTTAAATTGAACCTCTAACACTCAATAGTTGTCCCTAATCGTTATGCCCTACAACAAGTTCTTATTGAGTTTATGAATTATACATTTAACGTTACGTAATTGAAATGTGGTAGACAGATACGGCACAAATGTCCCTTATTGGGTCAAGTTAAGTCCATACAATACCTAAAACTATGATTTACCGAGTAGAAAGATAATAAATAATTGTGTTGATTTATCTCCAGCTTAACTCGTTACTGTTTGCTGTCATTATATTTTCCCGTGGGAATTTATTAGGTAGATAGATAGAGAGAGGTACATGCTGTCTAAGTCATTATCATTTCAGCATGCTTAATGTAAAAGTAATTCATTACTATTTGGACTTACAGTTAAATTTAAATTAACATGTTAAGAACTCAGGCACTACCTTATAGCTATTCTATAAATTAATTAAAGAAATAGTTAAGCTAGTTTTATTTTTATGCTAATTGAGGTAGGTAACTTTCGCGCTGTATCTACTCAGGAGGTACCTGGTTAGTACCTAAACACGAGTACGTGCTTAAGAATTAATTTCCTTTCATTCTTCTCTTAATGGCTTAGGACTTGGGTCCGCATGCCTCCACGAACGAAAGTTAAAACATTTGTATGAATAGACCCATAGAAACGAGTTGGCGATTAATTGTCCGTAAGTAGGTAATAGATTCGTACTTCATATTTTATTTTATTACTATCCCAATTGCATATTTAGTAATAAGACAATTATAAAATGAACTTCGACAGGTTATGTTAAATAGAAAATAACTTCATGTTGAGTAATTAAGCACCTTTCATCATCATATCGATAGGTTTAATTGTAAAATATTCATTGCTTAGATATTATTCATACATAATATGAGGGAGGTAATTGCAAGATTAATATTGCGTATTGAAATGTTGAAAAGCTCATTAACAATTTACTGCGCTTAATAAAACAATTTACTTGCTTGAAGATCTTATTGACTTGGACTTCATAATATGCAACAAAGTTAGCTTACCTAACAGGAAAATATGCTGCGTATTAGGAAGATTGGTAAAGAAAAAGACATTTGTTCGTGAAGGATACGGTACATTACAAAGTTATCTAAGTTAAGTTAAAAACGAAAGAGTCTATAGCTTCAATTCAGAATCTAGGTTAACGTTTATGTATCTCTTGCATAGTTCACGTAAGGTCAAAAAGTGCATCTAAAACAAAACTTATTGCTTTTTATACTTACCTATATATTCCTCGAGATCACACTAAATTCAAAATAACAAGCCCTGAAAAAACACCTAAAATAAATCTGTAGAAGAGCTCATGGGTAACCAACCTTTTCGGCCCCTGGGCCTTAGTTCTGTAGGTAGTCCTTTATTTCTCAATGCGATGCTTTATCATGAAGTGATTGTCAGGTAAAGAAACCGAAACACGTTTGAATTAGGTTCTTCAAAAAAGCAATTCACAGGTCAGTTTAATTCTAACAAGTGTTGCGTGTTTCGTATACTTAACAACTCTCATTAGCAGTCAGTTGACGGAATTTGGTAACTAAGTATATAACATTATCTATTTATGCAGCCTTCTCCGATCTTCGACTAGACTCGTAGGTAACAGATTAATAGGTATCTATCTAGTATATACGTATGTAATAGGTATGGGGATGATGTATTTTTGTAGTTCCCGACTAAGTATTTATTTGTAGAAAATGCAGGTCAAAACCAAACCATCCTTTTTTTGGCTTCTCCGCAGTCGAGAATGAAAGTGGGAAAGCACGTTAAGCCATAGGTCCTGTCTCTGATCCCACTTCAGTCATGACGGTTTACATAAACATTGGATTATATAGGAGTATGAGAAAATATAGAATAGAAACACCTATGTTAGTGCACTTGTGCACCTAGTATCTTGACATCCGTCGATGACTAGTCTATAATAGTGCGCATTTTTCAGATACAGATTACCCCCATAAGCTCACGTCTGGCTGTCTTTTGGAAAGTACAATTTTAACGTGGTGATCTCACTAAGACTCGTCTTCGACCTAATGGTCATTTTATGACATGTGTTTTACAACGCAACCACTAAATATTCTGTTGAACACTTGATTGTGCAGTCGTAACAGTTTAGCACGAAGTCTCTAGAAAGCGAACACCAATCATTTACAGTTCACACCTCCATATATATAAGCTGGGATTCGTTTCACATTTTGAATAGCTCACAATGACGAATGTTCTGCTCAAATAGAATTCTTATGGACAGGATTAATTGTTACTACCTCAAAATACAGAACAAACGTTACTACAGCGCTTAGGAAAGCATGTTAAGCCGTTGATTCTGCGCCTGATCCTGTATCTGACTATAAGTGTGAAGGAATAAGCAGAAATTGCACGTGTACTTGCGCGCTTGTGCACGATAGCATCTCTTCCATTGATGTCAGGGTATTAATGGCTGGTCTCAGTTGAGGCTTTTTGTAAATATATGTTTAAGCCCAAGACTTTTAACTTATAAGCCATTTTATTAATTCTCAAAGCTATTCTCCAGGTTAGACCTAATAATGTCCTCCAGACCGAATTTCGGTCACGGCGGCCTGTCTCAGCTGAGACTAGCCATCTGCGCAGGAGATATTATAGTGCACAAGTATGCGCGCAAACACAGGTGCACTCCCTATTCCCTCACTCTCATAATCCGATGGGACGGTAGACCGACACGACCAGAGAGAGATCAGGCGCAGGACCAACAGCTTTACGTGCCTTCCGAAGCACGGTGGGGTCTCGACATGTGAAAACGGTCACCCATCACAAGACTGACCGCGGCGAGCACGGCTTAACCTCGCAGATCGACTGATCTGCCGGGTAGCCGGATAGCTACGAGCCCCACAAAAATGTACCAAAAGGCAAGAACTGTAGTATGAGTATAGATAATAAATGTAATAGATCGACTTCAAGACTTACTCGTTAACACACTGTTTGTCCCCATTGAAATGTTTCTAATCAACATAATGTAACATTAATCGTTATGCAGAAACTAAAACTACATTCACCTACAAAACTGTACCAAAGCTAGCTCGGTTATAATATTCAGTCGTAGATCATCTAGATCGAGCCTATGGAACATATCTAATACTTAGTAGATACTTAAACGTTAATTAATAGCGCTAAAGTAGCTAGTAAATTTTAGCGCAGACGGCGAGATAGTGGTGACATCACGGTAAAGGGTCACATTATCGCGACCTCATGCTCAATTATTCACTAGTCAATCATATTTACACACCGACACGGTTACGTTAGGCAAATGAATACCATTTGAAATTTTCCTTAATGATATAACTTGCAACGGCCGTGAAAGACGTTCCGATAAAATCGGCTGACTAATAAAATCGGGAAACAGCTGAATGATCGAGAAACGATCGGATACCTACTTAAATACTTAAGAAATTGATGAAGAGCCATATTCGGATAGCCATTGAAATTATTTCTTCAAATCGCAACTCAGTAATATTTTAATTAATTACGTGATTAGCTTTAAAGTTATTGGTACCGTATGATCCTTTGTAACAAGCATTTAATGTCAGTTGTAGATAAGTATAGCAAACACATCTTTGATGCTTCGTCAGATTTGACGATGGAAGTTTCAAAATTCATTATGAATTATTCATAAAGACGTTTCAGCTCTTAACAAATAAATTATTAGGTTTATGATTTAAAAAGCTAACTATTTACCTACAATCAACCCCTTTTGAAAACATTTAAATTGGCTGGATCAATTAGCTACGTAAGTATGTGATTGACTGCCAAACTTCACTTTAAATCAAGAAAGTAGGTACACAATAAACAAATAAAAAATAATGTGCGTGTGCTAGTTTCTTTTGTTTATTAGTAATGCGACATATGTAGGTATGTATTATAACTGTAGTATAAGCCTAGCAATGGGCTGGTAAATCGCAACTAAGGATATTAAAAATAAAGCTCATTAAAGTTGGTTATTTCGTGAGCAATTTGTTACAGACCACATTCACTAACTCTATAATATCTATCAAACTCTACCTATAAAAAGGAAAGATTAATAACACATGACCACATGAGAAGAACTTAACAATTCTTCCTTAAAAGTAACATCAAAGCCCTACGAGCCAGATTATAAAGCTCTGACCAAGGCATTTATAAATAATGTAACTTTAAGAGGTTTGTCCGTGAAGGATTTATATGATATCCTATTAATAGACAAGTATCTTGCGCTTAAAGGTCCGTCTAAGTATAACGTCGGTACATTTGTACTGTCTGTCTGGAAATTTATGTGCTCTGATAGTGTCTTGTAGTCCACTTTAACAACCTTAACGATCTTGTTCAACAGATACTGCTATATCTTTGTATCGTAGTATTTACAAGGCTGTTTTGGCCTAATAGGGAATGTCTAAATGCTGTCATTCGGAGTTGCGCCTCTTTATAGGAATACTTTTTCTATTGCGTTTGGATTTAACATTAATAACTAAACGCACACTTTAGCTAACGCCGGATTAATAAAAAAGACATAATATTTTCACTTTATCATGCCCGCGCCGGGATTCCCCGAATTGTATCTAAGGAAAAATTGTACTTCTAATTCTTGCACACCTACGTTACTCCAATGACGGTACACATGGAATAGGAGGCGAAGCCATCATAGTTCATTGGACACAACTTAATACCGGACTCGAACAGTATAGAGAACTTCGGCACAGATTCATATTCCCTGCAAGACATGGAACCATTTTGGGCAGCTGCCTCAGTTCCATGAGGAATCACATAACAGTCGCGTATACGACAAAATGTAATGAAGTGGCAGGAAATACGTTCATAAATAGTGAGGAAAGAATATGTTAGACAACGGGAATTACAACATCATTTACTAATCACAAGTAACTAAGGTAATTTTAATACTTATGACATTATTGTACGGAGGTAAGTAGATAAATTGTAAAAGATACACACCGTTGGCCGAGAATAAAACACCTTACGCATTACGATGTGATGTGAGCTCATCAAAGCGCACGAAGTCACGACTTACTCGTAGTTCTGGCGTTAGTTAATATTCAAGTTATTGAAGTTGCTGCTTGTCCCCAGAGACTATGGTGGGTTGGCGTCGCGCTGCTGTTGTGGACTCCGCACACACACTGCCGGGAGTTCACGTAAGTACCTACCTATTTGTTTCTTTAGCACATAGTATTTACGTAACATTTCTATTTGAACCTCCAAACAGCACAATGCGACAAAAGCGTTCGCGTATTCTGAATGCAGCATTCAAGCGAGGAGGCAATCGCATTGCAGGGTTAAATACTAAATTCTTGAATAGCTCACCAACATACCAAACTCTTGGTGTACAAATATTTAAGTGGAGAAGGCGGACATGCTTAGTTTAAAATTTGCAGTACTCGTTGCATTCCTAGGACAAGGTAGATTTTATTGACTTGTTAAAAATGTGTTTTCTGTCTAATTTAATCGTAAATCTAATAAGGAGTCGTACCGTAAGACTTTTGTCGCATTAGCTCCAAGTGATACAATATTTTCCACTGACGATAACCACAACATACAAAGGCCAACAAACCGATCGATCAATTTATGTTCTTGCACTTCCAATATTAAAAACAATGACGCTTCAAAAATATTTTCTTTGTAAACAGCAACCTTTATTGAGCGGTAAATTCAACAAAACATTTACACGATTTTACTGGCCGTAAATATAATAAAATTAGTCGGGTTGAGCAGGTTGAACTGTAACATAAACAGACGCGAAACTGTTTACGAGGGCATCATCGACATTTTGCGTAAACCTTGCGTTTTAGGCTGCATATAATTTTACGCGCATGTTCGAAACTGGGGCAGAATAACAAAGGAAGTCCTTAGAACTACAGCTTAATTAAAAGCTAGAAACATGAAACATTAACAGTAACGGCAGGCAGAGGTGCACTTCAAGTACACCGAGATTTCGCCAGTTATGATTAAGTTATAGGTCCCAATGTAGTATCCGGCGAAAAACGCAGTAGCACTTTGCCCTACCCGGGATTAGAACCCTCATGCTCGGCTAGCAACACTAGATCAACGTGGCATTAATAGTTAGACAGATTAGATATAATTTAATTTTCTGGACCCACAACTGCTTAATAAGTGAATATGCTTTACTTGGATTGGCTAATTGGGGTCTAGCAGTAAATTACAAACCTGACGACAGCCCAATCAGAAATCTTTTAGAATTATTAGACGCATGTTTCTTACTAATAAAAATATTATGAGACTGTTAACTAACCGAACTATCAAAGGTTCTTCTCATAAAATTTACGCCTCTAGAACATTACTATCAGTTTAAGTGCCTTTATTAAAAGGTTAGGTCATAAAAATAACGTTTTATGGCAAGTAGAGAATCTTTGAAATTAGGGTATGGTGAAACCAGTGGCGACATTCGTAAATCTTCAAATATTTATAACTTGACATGCCTGACTGAAGAGCATCGTTAGATAATGTATGGAAACCCATTAATCTTCATTAAACGGTCGGCTAGGAAGAGTCCATAACATAAAACCATTTCTATTTAGGTACTGATTGATGTTCTATAAATAAAAAATCTTTATTTATTCAGTGGACACGCGCGCATTTGATCTGTATACGGTGTCGAGTTTGATTTTATGGCATTCAATAACATAAAGAACAAGTCCATCAAAGAAAACATTGACTGTCTTTTGTTTTCGAATATGATACGGCGTTAAACAACTTTATTAATTAGGTATATTATATGATCTAAACTCCGAGTGTACTCACGTGTTTATTTGCGAATGCCAGACAAATTCCAGGCTCAAATGGAGCCCTTATTCCTTAACAGTTTTTTAACGTGATTAAAACACCACCCTGTGAAGTTGTGAACGATAAGTAACATACACCGTTAACTACATGTAAAACGTTCGGTGTTCCGTTTAATTCTTTGATGCGCAAACTATTTCATTACTGCAAAGTGCACCTAGTACCAGCTGGAACGCATTATTCTGCCGTGCAGTTTAGTAACTAGAACTTGAGCTAATAATAATACGCCGAGCCAGTTCTGTTTTCTGCTTTTCGTTGTAAGTATTTTAGTCGTGCGGTTACCTGCCTTAAAATAGCTTTGACAACTGGACATGCGTTTTATGGCATGTGACAAAGTACGTACTAATGTAATACGAGTGCACTAATTAATTATTTGTTGAAAGCTTTACAACTAGCTACTTGTTTAGTAGATACATGATCATACATCATACATGCCTCAGGAATATGCCTATGTAGTAGCAATGAGATGAACACATTATAATTTCAACTTAAGTGTTTTGATATCTTCGAGGACCTAGTATTTTAAATCCTATAAATATCGGAAAACTGGATTACGTTACTAATTTATATTTTTGCATGTCATAATCATGCATGAGGCCATGTAACATGATCAATGATCATTCAAAAAAACAATTCTTAACTTAGAACGTGGTTATAGTGGCAACAGCTTAGTAAAGCTACGTTCATAGTGGATCGGAGATTGTTATTTACGTAAATAACGTGACAAAACAAACGTATCAATTCTCCGAACATCCGTCGATATAAATACCTAACCTACCTAATTTGTTTCGCTTATCCACATACATTAGATGCTCTAACTTATAGAGGCAATTTTAAAGACGATTTCGAACATAACGGTACTACCAATTTAATCCTTAGAGCTTAAAGTGAACGCCATAATTCACGGCTCGCTATGAATAAGGAGTCTACGCCTACGCTAAGCACTAAACGTATCAGTTTCTTGATATTATACTAAGATGTTTGATCATCAAATTAGAAACTGTTCCTTTTGACTCATGGTGGTTCATCTACCTCAGTTCTAGATAAGTTTTGGCTTAGGTAAATAAACTAATCATGTCTCTTTTTTATTATAATATAGGTATAATATTAGCTGAGATATCTATCTTAGATAGTATGCTTTTTCTTACTTTTGGTTAAGGTTTTTTGAATCCTAAAACCTAAGGACGTAAGCAGTTATAGTCAGAACTACACCAGGATAACTGATGACCCCATAACATACCGAGAAAGAAACGGTACCTACATAATAACCAATTAAAATAATTATGTCTAGGTGACATTATGATGTTTTTCTTGACAGTAAGTAAAGTCTCATAAATACATGGTGGTATGTTAGGACTTTTAAACATTTTTTTTTGAATAAGTATAAGTCTGAAACTCTGAATATGTAGTATCATTTTTTCCATTATTAAATAACCTAACCTAACCTAAACTTAACGCTTTCTGTATAAGCGCATTGGCAACTGAATGTAAAAGTAGGTAGGTACAAGGCAGCGATCGAACCGATGCATTCTCCATTTAGTCAAATAAGCGTTCCTAATCGGTGTACTTACTCTCCATTACCGGAACAGTAGCGATATTTATAAATATTGGATGTTCTTCGAACTGGAAATCGATTTGTAAATTAAATATTTACCATTAGCAACATACAGCAGACAGTTACAATAACATGTATTTAACAGTTAACTATAATTCTGTCATGCACTAAATTATACCTAATAAGAGAAGTTAACTTTATCATGATGAACACGTATTCAGATTTAATCACGCCCACCCTGGCGATGTGGTTGTTATTTTAGCCGGCCTCATAGTCAACATTTAGTATGCGAACCTACTTCCCTGTTTGTTAAGTCTAGGCTTCTTTACTCATGCATCTCTATAGAGTAGGTAAGTATATAGGATTCCACACATTGGAATCATGTGGAAAAATGATTTAATCCTGGTTCTCCCTGTTGCGCAAAACAGTAACCTTTGCGCCCTTGCACTCCTCTCATACGACAAAACTATCCATCCTTCTCACTTTGAGGTAGATAATGTCCCACCTAATAATAATTGATTAGTCACCATCCAAAACATAGGCAGTGGAGCGGCAGGTAGGGTAGCACCTATGGGAAATCAAGTTCCATAAGCACCTGCCATGCACTACCTGACTCAAATTAATATGGTATCCTTTTTTTAGGCACGAAGACATCAGAGAAGCTATGCTGTCGCTAGTCCACATGATCAGGATGTCAGAAGACAAATTGGAGAGGCATGAATATAGAGAAAAGGCTCTTGGGGAACAGTTGAAGAAAATGCTTCTCGGCCTCGACAAGAAACATAGGGCTTTAGAACCGTTAAAAGGAATGATCTCAAGGCTAGATGAAAGACTGTCGAACGTGGAAACTATACTTCTTCAGGTATGTCATTAATTTTAATGCTTATTTGTAAATCTTTATTAGGTTCTTACAGTAAGTACGTACATTCAATTTTACCGACACTTAACGCATGTTTGTTATATTTAGTGCGTAAATTGGCAATAACATGTGTTTTACAAGATTCTATTTTCTATTTGCTGTGTAAAAAATTAGAAAATTTGATGATACTTAAAGCTGTAATTTACAGTAAAAGTTCCTGATTGAGAAATAATTTCGGTTTTTACTTTCAGAAAGAGGAACGGGAAAAGTCCTCTCAAAACAAAATTAATGAAGCACTTGAAAGTATACAGAAGGCTTTGGTGGCGTTAGCGCCCGCTCCACCGCCGCCAGTAGACCTGGATAACAACCTGTCTACCAACGACGACGCCATGCAGAGAAGACTCGACGCCACTGATGCGAAAATAGACGCCGTCAAAAAAGAAATCAAGAGTTTGAAGAACAGTTTAAGTCCGGTAAGAACAATTTTAGCAAAACTTTGTTTGATTTGTTTGACTTTATAGTAATATTTCTTTTTATTGTACGAAAGAAAAAAATACAGGAATCCTAAAACCAAAATTCTACCATGACGGTCTTATCGCTATAAACTTTTTATAAATATTATGATTTATAATGCTTCCTTTCAAACCTAGTAAGTAGAGGCATAAGATTATTTAGTTTTTTAATATTTTACAGGACTCTCTCCGGTCCATGTGCTTAGAAGCAGCTTCGGACATGAATCCGTTTGAGAAGCACATCACGGAGGCAGAGAAGTTGCTGTACAAATATGAACTGAAACTGAACGAGTACAACGGAACCAAAGTGCTAACAGACTTCGTACCCTTACCTTTGAATGAAGTCTCGCTCGCTGATGAGGCGTGGCACAGCAACATGAGTGAAAGTATAACATTTTTTTATTTTAACGCGGAATTACCCTTTTTTTTCGTTTTTAAAAAAACGTCGTCACACACTAGGAATTTCTCCTTTATCGTAGGTGCGTTTCACAAACACGTAATATCATATTATACACAAACACCCAGACTTGGGACCAATATCTGCGGATCGCACAAATTTTTGTCCCGTGCTGGAATCGAACTCGCAACCCTTAGCAAAGCAATCCAATCGCTTAGCCACTGGGCCAATCGGGTAGTCGTCATCCATTGACGTTAATTTTCAAATGTTGCCTATTCGACTGCTCTATAACACCCAATCCAACTCCTTCTACATCCAATTTGCCCCAAACATTTTTTTCTGGTTCATCTAGTAGTCAATAACTCAGTATTATTTACTATTCTCTGTTTGTATTCACGACTAGTTTCTGCTCACTCAAGCTGAACTGCGCGCGTAGCATACAGAAACTGTGTTCTGTAGGTACCTGAACTGTTTACAGTAATGGAGCGTCAACAAAAGGAAATAAAGAAGATCCAGCATTTGCTGTCTGATGCCGAGAGCATGTGGAAGGATCTCCCGAGACTCGCCGACCTGCACCGCTCCACCAACCAGACCATAGAGACCATCACTAATGCTACTGAGACCATGCTTATTAACAACGAAATGGGTAAGAAATGATTTGTCAATTAAGTCTTATTTATACGCAAAATAAGGTCCTAAGTCGAATAATATATTTTTTGTATTAATAGCCGTCAGTAAGATAGTGTCAAAGCTGCGTGAGATGGGCGATCGGCTGGTGGCGACCAATGAGGACATTCAGCGAAGCCTAACGCAGAGCAACACTATGACGGAACGCGCCTACAACGATATCTCTAGGAGCTATGAAACGTTACGCACAGAGGTATCATCTTAATTGGTACAAATTAAACGTTACAAAAGTAGGTTGTAATTAGGACCATTAATACAAGTGATTTAAGGGGTTCATCACGAAAGCTCTCTGTCTTGGTTCGCTAGTATAATACACAATAATAGGTAACGGCCAATATTTCTAAATCGATAATGTAGATCTACTTAGGTATACCTACCTACCTAACAAAAAAACAACTTTCTTTTGATTTAGTCAATAGACTTACAAAAAGATAAATGAATCTATGGCGAGTCTTACCTTACGTTTCTGTTGTGCTAAAATTATTTCCTAAAATCCTAACAGGTTCAGCTGCTATCGAAGAGTGAGCAAGTTATCCTGGAGACAGCTGACAACGTGGTGGCCACGAGGAAACGTATCGAGTACGGCGTGCACCAGATCAAGATGGAAGTTGGCGAACTCATCAAAATGCAGCACAAAAATATGAACAAAACTGTCAGCGCGAAGTGAGTATGAGTAACCTGGAATCATGATTTATAAAATGATTTCCTGAATACAAACTTCACCCTACCTCCGGTATAAGTGTAAAAAAAATTAGCTTTCAAAATGTTAACGCCTATTTCTGTTGGGGTGCAAGTAGAGTGCCTCCACGTGTAATAGTACCTACATCCGTAAGTAGGTACTTCAGATTACCTAAGTACGTTCGGCGGGCCCTGGGTGTCAACCACACTACCATCTTTGTTGACTGCCCAACCTCTACACTACGGCATGAGCTCATGCCGATATGAAGAAGATGAATAAGAAGACAATACAATAGCACTTTTTAAATTAAGCAATTGTATTTTTAACATTTTTAGACTGGACAACATTGAATCTGCGATAACACAGAACCAGACAGTCGCAATGAACGCGCTGGGCGCCCACATCGAGACGGAGATGTCGCGAGTGTGGAGACAGATCGGTATCATGCATCAGCAGATTATGATGAGCCAGCAGGCGCTGAATAACCTGACTGTAAGTACGATTACTTAACAGTATAGGTAAAAAGATCTTAAGCCTTTATAGGGAACTAAATTCATTCTAACAATCTTCTGCTTGCATTTTTTACTCCGACTTTTCTGAGATAACAAGTCCTATATATAATCCCTATCCTATAGGGTCATCTATATTTTGATTGAACTAATTTTAGCAAATAGTTTAATTTGAAAAAAAGTTAGAAGAATCTTTAACGCCTGGGAATCAAACCCTCAACAAAACGCATAGGTAATTGGGCACATTTAGTAATCTGATTTGCTTTAGTTATTTTTATCCTGGTGTGGGAATCCTAGCCTACAACTAGCAAACATTAAATGATTGGTCGGAAACAGTCGATACATGTGTAGTAAACTGTAAATGTGAATTATAACAATGTTGCGTAGACAGCAACAACACAGGCCACGTGATATTCAGACTACGATATAAACAAGGCGAAACATTTCATGGGTCTCAAAGGGGTCAGCCTGTATCGCATGTGTTAATGCTAATCCCTCCGAATATCAATTTATGTAACGACATTGCTAAAGAGTCACGCATTGTTTAATTGCTGTTCGTTTTAATTGGAGTAATTCATAGCGACATAAACTTACTTACAGGTAACCTCCGAGCAATATATTAACAGCAGTACGACCAATATGGACAAAGTGAAAAAGGAAGTAAGTACTAACTTTACTACAGGATATTACTTTTCTCGGTTCTAGAATACAATAAATAGTTGACAGTTTAGTTAATGTAAACAATTTTTACTAGCATACGTACATACATCTTGTATTATAACTTAAATGTATACCTTACAATATTAATATCCTCTTTCTAATTGATATCCTATTATGTTATATAAAACCTAGACTTGTTACCCTGCCACAGCGTGATACCCGTACATTAGTGCTATGTGTACATGTTTGCAATGAGCGGTGTAAAATTAATAACAACGATTGCTTACGTTCCCAGGTGAGCGGCATTACGACACGCGTCGTCGATTTAGGTGAAAACGTTAATTTCTTGGTCGGACAACTGTCTGTAGCAACACAAGAGTTCAGACAAATGGCTACTAGTCTGACCAAAGCCTTAGACAAGGCTAACAAAAACTCCACCGCTGTGCCCAAGATTGAAGGTAAATAACATTGATCAGGTGACGAATGAAGTCTGACGCCATATTGACGAGTATATTGCATTTAAATGCATGTGCTCATTAATAGTTATCACGGCTATATCATGATAATTATGTCTATTTGCACACGTGAATGACTTCAACGAAACTTTTTCCAGACGCTGGCCCCGGACCTCATAAGATTGCAAGCGATGAGAAAACAACTTAAGTAACTGATACCAAATAACGTAGAGATAGTTAATTAACAATTATAGATAGGTTCTTACCGCGTAGAGTAATCTTAAGTCGACTGATGTACGGTGTTTGTATGAAAATAAAACTCGTACGATATTAACTTTTGCAAATATTTAATCTCTTTCATAATTGTGGATCTATATATTTATATTGTACAAGTTATATGATACAATCAAATTTTTCGTGACAGATATCCCAACGTCATATACAAGTGAGCGCATAAAACCAACAATATACAACTGACAAAGATCCTCTAAGAAAAACGTGATCTATTTTTACTGATCTTAAATAATATACATACAAATTATTTGTCTTTCTTTTTGGTTATTTTATTAATCTTGAATACAACCTCACTTTTCTAAGTGCAATAATATTAAATATGTATAACAAATGAATGACGCTTACTGGTTTGCTAAATACGTAAATTATTTGATAAAATCCGTGCCCTTACTTATTGAACTGTTACATTTATTACATATTATGAATAGTAAAACAGAATACATGAAATAACAAACAAACACTTGATACAAGTATTAATTCCGGCTAATTTTGCCTGATAACTGCGGTTAAGCATCGGTATGATTGGAAGTATATGCACGCTGACTTTTAGTAGCCGTAGAATCGTGGTGTACACCTCTGTACAAATAGAATATTCAATGTGTGGTACATTAACAACTGCAGGAACAAAACTAGTAGAATAACGTCATTTTACTTCGTGGGTCGAACTTGAAACTATATGAAATTATTTAAATTATAATAAAAGCAACATTTATTTTAAAGTAGTTTTTATATGTTTATAAATATTGATTATATACAAAGCACGACGATTCTGCAGCCACTAAAATGTAGGTGTTTACAAAGCATTGTTGCACATTTTTATTTTATATCTTACTTTTCTTATCAGGATGGAAGTTGGGAGTCCACTTAAAGGTAAAACACTAGACTTATTCGTTGTTAGTGAACAGCCTAACATGGGACATCTCTAGCCTATATTATCACGGTCAACAAAAAAAGCCCTGGGACAGGTCAAGTCCTAAGGTCAACAAAGGAATGTTAAATACGTTGCGAGCCAGTCGCTTTTCGTGTTTTTAGAAACTTATCTACTTAGTAGGATTTTTCGGATTACTAATAATTAGTATATTGTATTTACTTTTATTTATATTACAATATAATGACATTTAAAAGAATCTTTAATTTGAATATTAAAACCAATAATTATAACAAACAGGCAAATCTTCATGGCAGTGGCATACATATCACCCATACACCAGTAGCACTTGAACATTTTTACATTATGTATCATTATGTACATGGGTAATTGTACATGGGTAATTGTACATGTACACTATATTAATGCAAAAAATATTTACACTTCCTTAATTAATTATGTGTTAAAAAGCACTTAATAGCCAACCCTTTGCACACACCCTTGAGAACAATCCATAAGTTATACAAAGCAATCAATAATTTAATTATATATAAGCTGTAACAAAAATAATATATCACGCGAAACTATTTATTGTTACGTAGTACATTGATCATGCATAGAAGATAAAGAATTAATATTGATAACTAATAAACAATTTATTCAATCGAAGCATAATGAAGCTTTATAAAGCTGTTTAGATAATTCCAAAAACATTTCCTATGACTACCATGATTTAAAAAACTTAAAAAATCGTAAGTTTAACGTGAATCTATCAAAAGCCCGAATATGAACATACAACAAGCTCCCTAAGTGAAGTAAGTTAAGCTGTCCATGAGATGAACCGTACCACCAATGTGAGACATCTACATTTGTACAATGCGGTATCAAAACAACGTGTGCGCGGCGTGACGCGGCGAGCTCGCGTGTCGCGTGTCGCGTGCCACTGTCAACACCGCTTTATAAATATTTACTTAACGCAACGGTACCCTACTATTTATAATTTATTAACTCCTAACTAAGTGTAAAATTGTGCCACACAAGCGATCTCGATGGGACATCTAAAGCCGAACGCAACGAAACGGTCGCAAGCGCGCCGCGAGCGAGCTCGAGGCGACGTCTACTAGTTCCGCTGTTGATGGAATGTCGAACATGGAATGAATATTATAAATTCCTGTAAAACGACAAGGTTTTCAACCCTGTAAAATTAGTGAACCAATTACATTATGTAATCTCCACTACGACTCGTATCATATAAAACACCCGCTACTGATTACTCCATCTGATAACTATGTATAATAATGACTATGCTCAAATTTAGATTCAATTTAGAGCCCCTATCGCGATAATTTTATTACTTTATCTAATTTATATAGATGTGGCCGGATATAAAGGTGATGTTTGTATACCCTAATACCGTTCACGATCAGTTACATCATTCTAATGTTTGTCATGTGATGGAACTTACATAGGAAGACATTACAACTATACACATACGCCTTTATAGACATCGCGAAATCAAATTGTTTTCACCTATATTAAGTACATTTTGTAATCGTGGAAATTATTGCATCCGTAATATAAACGACGTAATAAATATGTCAACGTTGCAACAAATGAATGGAAACGGAACACCTAAGAGCGTTAGTGGGCGCGGAGAGCGAGACGGCCCGCTCGCCGGCTGTGGTTCAGTCTTCGCGACTCACATACCGAGCCTCGGAAACGAGTCTGCAAATTAATTCGTGACCACCCCATAAATTCGAGGCACTTACATGATCTTAAGAGTAATGATATACAACTACATTCTAGTGGTACCAAATGTTAGCTCATTGTCATCCCGCGAAGGACCCGTTGATACAACGGGCGTGACACAATTAAAGCTATGGACATGTTCCACGTACTAATCGTTAGTAAAGTCTAACCTAACACGGAGAGAGAAGGGAGCTATCATACACGTACAAAGTACTTAACTATATAAAACTACATTCAGCCCTTAAAACTTACACGAACTGACCGTTAACCAGTGCGATTACATACAAAATTGGTGTAGTAAAATGAGTGTCCGAATCCATAAAAATGACTAACGTGCTGCCATGTTAAAAAATATAGTGTCTCCCGGTGTACATTGAAAAAATTTGAACGAGTGCAGTAGTGAAAAATATTTGATCCATTCAAATCATTACTCCTTATCTCATATGTTGTCCTAACGTAGTATATGATTAATAATGGTAAAAGTAGGTGCCAGATGAACCCTCAACGATCGAACCGAACCTACGAAGCGGAATGTCACAACGTCCACGCGTGATCTATTTACATTATATCGACAAGTTGCAATAACAAAACAACAATTACTTTATGTATACTTTAAAACCATCGCACATAATCCTTATGTACAAGTTAAACGGGTTCAGTATTAAATCTGACTGAACGTAACATTAATAGGGTCTCAGTGTTCGCGCGCACCTCGCCGCGGGACTCGGGCCGTACGAGCTACTCGTCACCAGAGCGCCTTCAATTCCTATAACGCTATATTACAAATAGGAGCTCGGCTCTGCACCTCTCTCGCGCGCGAGGCGTCACGCGAGGCGTTACAAAATATTTATCTTATGTACATATTGTCGCTCGAAGATAAGAGTAAGAACTATATCTATATTAGGTGTGGGATATAAAAGGTGTCGGCGCGGGGTTTACCTCCGCGTGCTTTTGGAGGAGGGGCGCGAGTGAGAGTGAGTGTGGGGGGTCGCGCCCCCCCCCCGCTCCTAACTGGAACACGACGCGGCCGACACGGGCGACAGGGGCGAGTCACGGGGGCATCCTGACAGCGTCACTACCACCTATGGGACAAACATATGGTTAGCACATGGAATATCAGCAGGAATTATGAAGAGCATAAGTCTAATCTTCCCTGGGAAATAACATTCGCTTGCAAGCTACCATGTTTGCGACAAGTTGGTGTCAAGCATCCACATAGAAGTTTACCCACCAAATGGTTTAGCATAGTGATGAAGCACATTAGTTTGTATTCTAAAGTAAAGACAAAAGATAACTATATTTGCAGTCAGTGTTCTACTTTCATCAGTGATGATTCATACATTATTATAGTCTCTAATTACTACTATATTATGTCTGCCATACATTTTCTTATCAGGTAAGCTGTTGACATGCTTGTATGTACTTGTGTTTATGTCGTCTATGATCTTGATTATTATAATAACAAACATAAATTACAAATGTAAACATAAACTGGGGTCAACATAAATTTATATATACTATTCTAATATAGGTACCCATAAGTTCTATCAGCTCAATTTGAATAGTAAATGTTAGTTTTTTGTTACATATGGTAATAAATCAATTAATATTACCTTTCGGCTGCCAGCGTGATTCCTATGCTCGCAGAGCCAAACCCCTTGCCAAGTGCCAAGATTGAGCTTGCCATCTGTGATGGGGATGGTCAGCGAGGAGCCCAGGAAACAAGCCTTCACATGGGCTGGCTGTGACAGTAACATTGTTATATTAGTCTAAATTCAACAACATGCACACTTCATTCATAGTTTTCTAACAACACAAGTTTATTAGTCATTTAAATCAAACTAACTACTTATAGGGTGTTGAGTTTCAACTGTGGGAACTAGACGGAGAAATATTATGTTTGTGTAGCTCTGGTATTGGATTTATGGTACAATTAACTAATGTTTAATACCTATGCATCCAAGGAATACTAGAATATTATTACAATTTATAAGTCTTAAGATAAGTTACTATATTTGTATAACTTGTCTGTATCATTAGGTTAACTGCACCTGTAATGATAGATTCAAGTATGATAGTTAAATAAATAATAGAATAAATAAAAACAAATTACAGATAACTGTGTCAATCCTGGCATTGTAATCCACATATCAATAGAGAATCTGTCAATCACTCAATTGTAGTAGTTCTAGGGTTTAAGACCTGGCTTAGAGTGGCCTACACCACAGACAACAACAACTGAGGCAGTTTAATGCTGCTAGTATATGTACTAGAGGTGCCACAGTGTTTTGGATAATTTTATAGTACCTACATGATGCTATCAAGTATCACTATTGACATATGTACATATAGTTATTATATTTATATAAAAACTAGATTAATTATACACCTAGAGGGATTATTATGTATATTATTTTCAATGATGCAACTGTTATATATTTATTTAACCTTTAACATGACCTATTAACACAGATATGATAATTTAATTCACACTCCAAGAAGTTATTTTAGTTGTCTAATTAGAATTTAAAAACTCATTATCCTTTCAGGCTATTATGTACTTAAAAATAGTAAATCACAAAAAACTTGACTACATAAATGATTATTACAATACTACAAAATTAAATAATAATACATAAAAGTTGCATTCCAAACAGTTAATTGTAATCAGAAGTACTCTGTGGTTACTAAACTGGTTAGATTTTCATTAGAAACCTAAGCAACACTGTTTAAATATTAACAGCAATGCATGCTGTAAAACTTGTCAGATATGGTGTAAATACAGACAACTTGTTCATATTTATTTTAAGTTTAAAAGAAAATAACACCACACACAAACAATTGAATGAGAAATATTCTAAATTCAAAATAAATAATTCAATGTTAATCCATGTCAAAGATTAAAGTGATAATGAGTGATTAGCACAACAAACACTTACCATGTCGTCGGGACCCTCGCATGAGTGACGGTAAGGCAAGCCCTCTGGCACAATTTTGTTGAGCATCATCTCCATATCATCTCTAACATCAGGGTCCCAACTCTCGTTGAGAGCGAGACTTGCCGATGTGTGCATTACTGGAAACAACATCCATTGATCAGCTGGTTATCGTGCGTTTATCACATTGTTACTATTTCACATCACTTGCTTTTAACATTTCACTTAACTGCCTCACAATAACGTAAGATTATATGAAGGGTAAATATGACAGTCTGCAGGGATGCAGCATCGGCGGCAAGACAAGAACGCTGTCACTCAGGGCAGCGAATACTCACTCTGGATATGGCAAAGGCCGACAGCGAACTGCGAGAGCTCCGGCACCTGCTTGAGGATCTCCTCAGTAACCAGGTGCACACCCCGGTGCTGCGGCCTTAAATTCAGCTTCCGTTGAAACCACGCGGATCCAATCTGAATTCCTCGGTTCGAGGCCATGTTTAATTTTTTAAAACGCTACAGAGTGACCGCAAGAACACAAACGATCTTACACAACATCACTTAGAACAACCTTTACATTAATTAATCCACAATTATCATAAAAGATTCATCTTCAATCTTTAAATAGTAAAAAATATAACGGAGGTTATAGGACAGATTCGACACCCTATTTTCTGCGGGAAAGTGAAATAGTCTTCAAACGAAAGAGAAAAACGAATTTAATGTTGTCAATGTTAAAAATATAAGTGAGCCATCATGGATTTCATTCATAAAATTGTGAGCCTGCCTATCAGAAAATGCTGTATTGTAATTGATCAGAAACTAAAAATAAAACAATTGAGCTGGAATTAAAATTAATTCTATTCCATAGTTATTACATTAATAACTTTGTTAATTTAATCGCGTTCTAAATGCTAATAAAAACATTTAGTTTAAAGAAGGTATATTTAACGATTAAATTAAAGACAGAACTATCAAATAAAGCGAAAACTCATAATATTATGAAAATAAATTAATTAAAGGAACTATAGTTATTAGTTACAACAACTATAAATAAATAAATAATCACTATTGCGTAGCGTTGTCGTTGCTAAACAGATGCGATTAACTTAAGAGTGTTTGTAAATATAGCAACATTTATCACTACTCGCAGTCGCACTTGACGCGGTAGTTTTGAACTTAAATCTTTATCATCTTTTCCAGTTCGAATTTGTCTTTTTCAAGTTCTATTTTCATAAAATTGTATTTAACTTGTTTATGAAACCCTGTATTAAGAGTATTTATCACATACCATACTTAATCGAATATCGAATAAGAAGTAATTAACGGAGTTGGCACTTACGATGCCATGGGAGTGCCGAGGGGTGATATTTTTAGGTGTGGCATAGAACCACTCCTTGCATTTGAAACAATTAGTTCTCTCCTCTATCGGAATATTTGCGGTCGCGTTTTTGTATTCTTGTCCCAGTTGAAATTTAAATAATACTAGATCGCCTATCATTATGGATCCACTTATGGATATTATTAACAATTCTGAGGAGCCTGAGTGGCTCGAAAGATCAGTGGCAGGCGATCTGAGGCTATGGCAAATTATGTTTTTGTGTGCAGCTAGTCTAGCTTCTCTTGGTAAGTTTACAATTTGATGATTACTAGTAACTAGAAATATTTTACTAGTAGTCTCCACACCAGATGAAGTCGATCTTGTCTTGTGGAGGTGGAGACTGGAGACCAAGACGCATACATTACCAGCTGTAATCAGCCATTAGATAGGTACCTACGCAGACGCAATGCCTACTTTTATTTTTTCCAGTTGTGATAGTGTGCTGTTGTTTCCGGTTTCGTATTCCCCGGACAAAGCAACAGATCGAAGCGGACTATCAAAGACGAAAGATCACCACCAAGTTCCGCCAGCAGTTGGAGACGATACAGGACGCTAAGATGGATGCTATGTCTCTCAAAGATGGTCTTTTGTTTTATTATTTAGCACAACAGTACAGATATATGCACTATACCTAAACACTATAGGTACCGCACATTAGTTCAAAACAGTAGGGTTACCTACTTTATTAAATAGTACGAATTTCACGTATGCGGAATTTAAGTGAAGACATCCTTATAAGTTCTTCTTCTTCGGGCCTCTTCCAGTTCATATTAGGGTCAGATCTGCTACATTCTTCTCCATTGAGTCTGTGTCGTCATCATCGTCGGGTCTAAGTACCTAATCTTATGCGAGGTCTCTCTTGATAGCTGATGTTCATGATAAAATTATTGAAGCTATCTATGATTTTCAAATGTATTATTAAAATATGTTGTTATGACTAGTGCCAATTGCAGTACTTGATGTCTTAGCTCTAATCAGGCGGAGGTAACTTTAATCACATTAGGATGAATTGCGAAGACGTATTACTGCTAGATGGCGCTTATATCCTTATTCATAAATCATACTAACATAACATCACGCCTGTATTCCCCGAAGGAGTAGGCAGAGGTGACTGTAACGTACACCCACATTCCACCAATAATAGAGGGCGAGTCTATTGCCATTAATAGGTAACAAATCCAGGCTCCGTGCTGCTACTGAGAATTACCTAATAGAAAAACCTAATAACACTTTGTCCGAACCGGGATTTGAACCCAGGTCCTCGAGCTCAGCAGTCGCGCTTAGCGACCACTAAACTAACGAAGGCACTAACGAGGTAGTCAAAATAAATAAATCATACTAAGGGCGCGTTGCTTTAGCTTCACTTGACGCACACGTAAATGTCAAAAATAGCGATACCAATTCTGTTTTCTTCTAGCAGCCTTAATTAAGAAAATGTTTAGTTTATTACTTGCAGCCCTAATAACGTTGTTATCCGGGTTATTTATATCTAAAACAATGTTTCATATTTTACGTCTGTAAGTAATTCTGTAAGTTATTTTTTGACGTACATGTAACGTTAACAGACTGTTTGAAGCAACCCGCCCTAAATATGTATTCATTGTTTATAAATTACACTTGTGAGATCGGAAAATTCAATAGTCCGAGATTTGCGATTGCGAGTAGGTACTTACTGCACTTCTGCGATTAAGAATTTGGCCAATGGGTGAGGAGTGAGGACGGTGGTAGGGTTTATCCCTGAAATATGACTGCTGCGAGGTTCAATCCCGCAGTATTTGATAAGTATTAAGGTTTCCGTCGTATTTTATTTTGTCCCTCGCTGCATGATTGGTTTAATAAACCTCTATCTTTAAAATTACATACATAGTGAATAAGAACACGAACATACATAAGTGTACCTACTATCTGAACCTCTTTACTACATCGAAATAATAAGCCGACATGTGTAATTGTATTTACCTTGTGAGACGTTCTAGATAAGATAATAAGTAATCCTAGTTCACCAGTACCTACTGTTTTTATACTCCACAGCTTTGGACCTGCTGCATGAACAGACGAATATTCAGATGGAGGAAGACAACCAGCATAGATCGCCGCCCAGCTCTATGATGTCTCCACAGCAGAGTAAGTTCATCATTTAAATACTATATATGTGTTTTCTATATAAAAGATCTTTACAATCAACCACATGTGTATTAGATTTTTTTTCATAAGGGTTACATATCTAAATCATCGGCCTAGATTCAGAACATTTGTACTTTGCAGGCAGATTCAAATTTGTACTAATGATATCGTCTAAAATTATTACATACATATTTATAGAACAAACGAGTATTGACAAAGTAAACAATTTAATTAAGAATGTTTTCTTTTTTGCAATGCGCTAACTTTTAGTTGTTGAACTTTGCGAAAAATAACAAATAGTGTCGAAACATAATAGTAGAGTAAAAGGTTTTTGAGTCTGGCATGCAGTCAGTGAACTGGTATTCATGAAAATTCAATTTTTGCTGTATGGTAACCCAGAGTGTGTGACATAATATGTCTTGTTTCATAATAGTAACTTTACTTCATCCACAGGGCCCATAAGTTCATCGCCTTTAACCTTACCTTTATCAAAGACAAAGGGATTGAATTATTTTATTTTATTTATACCCGGTAGGTTCATTGGATGCGTCCTTCCAGCCGGAAGGAAGTCAGAAGCCGGAGCCTCAAGTGTCCGGACTCAGCTTCGTAAAGTTTGCGTCTAAAGTGGCAACACTCTCTAAACTAGGACAACCCAAGTCACCAACATCCCCCACTCCATCAGGAAATAAAATAGATTTTTAAGTACATATTGTTTTAGCAACTAAATAATACATTGTGATTTTTGATTTGGGAAAAAATTACTGGTATAGGGTGTTTTACCTCCGGAAGTGTTGTCAGGCATGCACATGCAGTGTGTTACATAAATCGCGCTAAATCACGTTGCGACGTGGCGACACACACAAGCGCGCTTGCACACGTGACAACGTTACAACTACAGCGAGAGCCAAATCAAAGCCAAGTCACTTCGTGAGATAGAACATCTGTAACAATCTTTGACTGTATGTTGTGTACTATGTTATTTATAAGAATACATATCATGTAATGTATATTAGATGTCTATGAATAAAAGAAAAATTAAAATGCAGTAAGTTTTCTTTAATCTAGAAAATAAAAAATACAGTATAAACGGATTTTAAATCACAAGAATAATTACATATTCACAAATAACTTCGGTATTCGGCGCTGTTTACATAATCTATCTCGCTTTAAAACTGACAGTAAAAACAATGTTCCAATCTAAGCAATAACTTTAAAGCAACATTTAACTTACATTTTATAATACATAAATAATACATCTTGCAAATAAAAATTACATAAATTCAAGTTAGCTAAGTTTTTTATTAAATAGTTAAATCGTTCTACATACTTGTATTACGTTCCATCTTAACAATATATTCCATATGTAGCTTTGAGAACCATGTTAAAATCAGGTTTAATGTCACTAACTTCCCATTTATTTGACTTAGTGAATTATATTAAAAAATTGTTGTTATCTCACTGACTCGAAACATTTAGACAGCCTATCCTCTCAGTCCATGACTCAATATAACTTTCCGCACAGTCTCATCCAAACATAGGTAATCATTATCGTATCTTATCCTACACACATCTGCTCCTATAATGTACGTGGTGTTCTATTGCTTCCTGTTATCTTAGCTCCTTGGTGTTTGCTTGCATACATTGAGCAACATTATCGTTTATGGTGCAAATTTGAGACAAACGCAATAAATACTTGCATCGAATGAGAAGTGATCATCTACGGGACGAAACTAACTACATTAAAAATAGTTTCAAAATGTGAAATAAATTTTTGCTAGAATATATTTTATAGAGTTTTTATTCTCTGTCTAAAACTAAAAATGCAATTTGGAATAAAACAATGTGGTGTGTAATCGATTGAATTGCACTTAAACGTTAGATACTTTGTGTATCGTGTTCTAAACTAGCGACTCTATCGAACCGAAGCTCCATAAACAGAGCAAACTGAACTCAAACTCCATCATAAATAAGGCCATTATGATTTATTTATCGAGCTCTCCTTGACTATGGAAGAATCTATTGAGAAATACTATACACTTTCACTTATATTATAATTGAATCGGACCTACCTAAAACGTAAGGGTGAAACACTTATTAAATTATTGTTCGTATATATTGCGTAGCATTATTAAACTAAACATAGGAGCGGCGTAAAAATTATTAATTGAATATAATTCGTACGAGTTTGTGCATGATACCTGTCTCGATATTTCAGTGATATACATTTTTACAACTTTGTAAACCAAAACGGTAAGTATAGGCTAGATTTTATAATACACTTTACCCTACATGAGGATTGGTAATCGCGTAACTTACAACAAAACGACGTAAGCTACAAGATAAGTTCGCTCTCGATGGACACTACGTTTAACTAACGCGTAACTTTGTAACGAGGGTGGATACTAGACTTTAGGAACCCAATTTATTATGTCGCAGTGCCACCGCTATAAATAGAACTCTCGTAATAATAAAGCATACTTCTGTTATCAACAAGTACTACGGCAACATTATTTATTGACTTTAACACTATGCTTGAAGATTTCACAATAAATATTTATAATAAATACAATGTGCACATTTCTCTGCTAATATAAAACGTCAATGGGCAGTACACAAAACATTGAGCACAACTGTGAATATTTGGCAATTTTATTTTACTTGAAATGGCATCGAGATGATTTTAATAATAAGTACTTTGTGACGTTTGAATGAAACACAAACAATGTATTTTAAGAAATAATTATCGTAGACATTTCATTTAAACTTGGATATATGAAATACGCACATTGTCGGAGTGTCTTTGTGGATAACGCGTCCACTCTAATAATATCTCGTACCGTGAGTGACACACGTTATAACCAGTTCGGCTCGAAGGTCACCCGAGGGTGTTGTTATTGACTAAGTTGTTCGTCCGTGGGGCGTATGTCGGTGGAAGTGAGGCGGGAGACGTTACCGAGTGGCGGCGCTAGCTGGAGAACGTAACAGGAGGCTCGGCCGCGCTGGCCAGCGCCTACGTCCCGCCAGCGAGGCACACTCAATCTCGCCTCACGAAAGTTCTTCCCCTGTTCAACATAAGATATACATTACTTTACCATGCTAAGGAATAATTTTACTTTATTACTGTTACCATGCTTTAAATATAATTTAGGGCACATTTGGATACATCAAAAACATGATAGTTGAATTTTTGCCATGTGTAGACGAGTACTTATAAGAATGTATGGCTAATAATAAAGAAGACTAACGTGATGGTCTTGCGCTCGGCGGGGCGCGAGGTGTTCTGCGGCCGCGCCCTGTTGAGCACCTTGAGTAGGTCGCCGGCCTTGGCGCGCATGCGCGAGTGCACGTACACCTTGGAGCACTTGATGTGGTAGTGCAGGTAGTCGCGGAACATGTGCAGCAGGTCGATCGTGTTGTCGCGCGCCGCCGAGCACGTGTGCCGGGGGAATAACACTGCACCAACAAACATCACAATATGTTCAAATCTCTTTTTTTAATCTTTATGACGCTTTATTAATTCTATGCTATGAATTATGTTATTAAGATAGCCTGAACCGTAAGTCTTAGGCTACAATTAATTCAGCAAATTGACAATTCAAATATCCAATATCCCTTAATTTGATAAAGTCCGGTGTGACGGACACTTATTTAAAATAAATCCTGCCAAGTTTTTATTTCATGTACATCGATTTCTAATCGATTAAATGTTTATATATACCATAAACAAATAGTAAAAAAAAAGGAATGATTGTGACATCATTGCATATGTCGGTTGAAACGCAAAATGTCTGCGAAAAGGCGGCCACCTGCTTTGCTCAAGGTATTTATAATTGTTTTTCTTATTTTTTGTGGAAAAATGAATTGAATTATAGATTTATTTATTAGATAATAATCATTTCAATCATTATTTACATAAACATACGCACTTTATTACATTTTTATGGTGTTTATTTGTAACTAAAATGTTTTGTCCGTCACAGCGGACATTGCTAATTGTACTGTACAAAACAAAATCAAAAGCAGGAGATGGTATTTAGCGATATTTGCACAGATAATTGACATTTGTATAAATAATGCTTGGCTATTGTACCGCCAAAATCATTCCGGCAACGTGAAATCTAAAAAACCTTTGAAATCATTTAGATATGATATTTATGACTTATTGTGCAAGGCAAACAGGTCGGCTAAAAGAAAACAGACTGAATCCGTCAAAGTAAAGAAACCGCATGCACCCCGCCCTTTGAGTCCATTAAAATACGACATTATAGGACATTTCCCTTCGACCATGGAAGAAGGACGCTGCAGGTTCTGCCAAAAGAAAACTGTCGTGTATTGCATAAAATGCAACACGAGATTATGTTTCGTGACAGGAAAAGCCCCCAGAAATTGTTTTTTAAATTTTCATACAAAATAAACTGTACTTCGGTATCAATTAGTTCTAAAATGTTCATTTCTGTATTTTTCTTTAGTAAAAGAACATAAAAATAACCGTGGTTTCTATTTTCCGTAGTTTGGCAGTGTCCGCCTCAGAGAACATATAAATCTGACCATTAATTTCACAGTAATTGGCAAGGTCCGCTGTGACGGACACCAGTTTTCCCAGCAGTGGGCTACTGTAGATTTTTTTTTTAATTTTTTCAGAACTTTATGACATACTCTTGAAACCACAAAATTGTCAAATTCATATATTTTGAATATTTTTATCGGTGCCAAATTAAGGGATATGGGTGAAGTAATAGAATTTTCTTTTAAATGTTATTATTATTTTTAACAATTATTATTATTAATAACAGGTGAACTGACTTACCAAACGTAACATAACTGATATTATCTCCTACTCTCGCGTCCGTGTCCATTAGTTCTAAGGGCGGTTCCTTGTGTGAAAACAATACCTGCGGAAAATGTCATATTATTTAGCCCTGACGAAGTAATGCAATTTATACGTAAACAGCCATAATAGTTCAGACAACTGTTGTAGTCAATAGCAGGAGCCAAGAGGAGATTTCAGTGGTTATGAAACTGGCAATTTTACAGTAAAGCGACACTATAAAAAGGTTGGGAACTTGGGACTTGCGTATCATTACTGAATTCAATATAAAGAAGGAAAAATAAAAATATTTTTTCAACATTCCTTTCTTTCGAAAATATGGAGAAGTTTTCATGGCATTATAATAGTATTTATGTCATCATCATCATCAGCCGTAAGGCGTCCACTGTTGAACGAAGGCCTCCTCCTTTTAGAAGGGGGGTGTTGCCGTAATCCCCACGCTTGGCAAGCGGCTTGGGGATCGCAGTGTTGGTGGTCAAGTTACAGAAGACGCTGCTGCCCATCTTCTGGGTTTTCCCTTAGTCGCCTCTTACGACACCCACGGGAGGAAAGGGGGTGGTCAATTCTAGGCCGGATACCACACGGCACACACGGCACAGTATTTATGTAAGAAAGTTTAATTTTATTTTGATGGGGAGTATGTTTGAGTGGTGTGGTGAGACTCACTTGTGGCGCGGTGTGCGAGGCTCTCCGGCCCTCCTTGAGCTCCTGCATGAACACCTTGCCGATGACCATGTCGTCCTCGTGCCGGAACACCGTGGAGAACACCACTGTCACGCGGTCCTCTTGTGCTTCCACGTATCTAAAAAATAATAATAAATAAATTATTGACAAGGATCGGTACATTTCTATTTGAAACCCTGACTCCTGAGCTAGCTGAGACCTGTGTTACAGGAGTCACTGCCTTCATCCGTTTTGGAACATACGATTTAAATGCAGTAAAATAATATTTTAACTACTTAAGTTATACAATTGCATGCTCTTATGTGTCTGAAATAGCGATGGGTCGTTGAAGGTTTTTCCGTCAACGAAACGTTAACGTTGATTTGCGTTTGTCAACTAGTTGATCAACTAGTTAATTTCGTCAACGAGTTAACGTGTTACGAACGTCAACTTGCATGAACGATAAACGCCTAAACGCTTTTATTAACTTATGCTGTTGTAATGTTAGTTTACGAACAATTTGATGCAGTTTACCTAATGAAATTGGATAACATTTTATGATGACTTTACCTACTACCTACCTAGGGTTCTAGATGATTTTCCCTTCATACTTTTTTCAGGCTTAGGACTGACTGATTAATTTGCTATAAAACACAAATTTCGTACGTTGAAATTGAAAATAACAAAACGTTGTGTTCAGTTTCTCGTTTCGTCAAACGAGTTGAATTCGTAAACGTCATTGTCTCGCCACTCGTGTTGACAGTCGTTGACGAATTCAACGAGTTGATTTGTACACGGTCAACGTTAATCCCGTTGAAGAGACATCAACGTTGATTCAACTAGTTCGTTGATTCAACGCCCACTACTAGTCTGAAACATTCACAAATGTAATAAGTCTATAAAACTTATTTATTCTTCTATTTATGAGGTTTTGTGTCATATTTGTTACACAAAATGTTGACGTATACGCGATTTGTGATCTCAATTCTCAATTAGGCATCAAACATTTAATTCCAGTGTAAAACACCAGCCAAGAATAGATGAAGATTAATATCACATTATCACTGCTTTTTCATATATTTTTGTAAGTACAAGTAAGTAAAATACTAACAGCGTCTCATCCTGCCTGTAGTTGATGACGGCGCGTTTATGGCTGACGTCACCGTCCTCCTGCAGTCTGAAGTAGCGCTCGAACACTGACGCGAAACAGTTCCTCTTTAGAAGGCCCACCTTCTTCACGACATCCTCCCAGTCTTCGGGAATGTTCTCCAGGTCTAATAGCAGGGATATATTGTAGCCTGAGAGTAGAAAAATAGGTGGTTAAACTAAAAGTAATTTGGTAATCAAGTAAAGTAATTGAGTACTATAAGAAATTATAGTGCAGACGTTTCTTCCTAGTTTGGGTGTTTGTGTATGTGATACTTTATGTTTTGTAAATGGCCCACGATTCATGAGAAATTCCTAGAGTGGGCGACGGTTTCCCAAATTGGCTTACGCATTTCGCCTTGATGCACTAAATAACACTCTACAATACTATAGGTACTATCTATACATTTATAAGTTCGGGATATTGAACTTTTTAAATCTTGTAGTCTGTTACAATGAAAATTAATTGTTTGTAAACAATTCCAATATTTTACTTTGTGTTCATTATTTACTAACTCAATGACTCACGATAAAATAACACAACCTTTGGCGTCTATACAATGCAAAAATTCAACAAATCGATTGCCATATCGAAAACAATGCTGTCTGAAAATCAATGTACTAAGTCCGGATATAAAAGAAGTGTATAAAGTTATAGCATTTTAGCCAAGTATTATTGTATAAATGTATGTTAGTAACTTAGAACATATAACACAGTTGGTTCATATTACAACTGACCGTGACGATAGGTGGATTGTAGACACGCTTGGCGATTTATATTGCGATCGAATTAATATTTACAATTATTTTAGCTAATAAAATAACAATTTCAACCAATTTCTCTAATGGATCCAATTGGCGCAGTGGCTGAATGTTTGGCTTTCAGTGCATTTGCACAGTCAGTGGAATAAGGAAGAAACTGTAAAGCACAACCACCATGCACTAGAAGAAATTCCTAGTTTCAAAATAGTAGAGGGCAGTTATTTTAAAATTCTCATAAATTCTTACGTACATAATTAAATGTATTATGACGACCTAACAAATACCTATAACTGCATGCAAAGCGCGTCATCATTAGCATTAATTGAACATTTGCCCTAGAGACTGGTGACTAAATTACGATATGGGAGTGCCTGATTATGAGTAATGTACAGAATACAAGTTCAAAGTATTACATGCAATATGATTGGACATTGTATATTTTATCAGTATGTATTGTTATAGACACAATGTCGAACTCATCTTTACACATTAACATTCAAAATAGGCTACACTGAATCCAAACAATTATAACAACAAACATACAAAGTATTAATACAATCTGAGACTAGATTGGTTTTGGATACATCATAGGTTTTATTCTACATAAAATATTTTTATCATATTCTGATATTATTCTATGTCTTCGAGTATGTGCAATTGTGCACTGACCTTCCTATTTGTACAGTTATAGACAAAAAATCTGAAATTGAGTTAACATGAAATTTTTTAATGTATTATTATATTATAAGTAACGAATATATATTTAAAATATAGCATTAAATATAACAGATAAGCCAACTTCAAAATTAAAACGTTATATCTTATCAAGCAGAGGACCTGCCAACACTTTAATCTTATCAAATTTGTTTTCAATATGTGTGTATAAATAAACATTACATCGGTCACATTAATTTTACAACATGCATTATAATAACAAATTTTTGGATTTCAATTCTTTTTGATATTAAACTATTGGACTTGATTATCAGTATAAAAGTAAAAAATAATTTGGTATTTTGTTATCCAACTTCATTATCCTTTTACACAACAATTATTTTATAATTATAGCCACTAAATATAGAATCGGTATAACTTTATACTATTTATTAACATATTATGTAGTTTAATGAGATATTGTCCTCAATTTATGTATTAAGCATGTTGGTCATGTGTTGACATGACTAATACATTTTAGATATGTAATTTGTCATTGAAATCCCTAACTTGACATATAGGTAATATATTTGTAGTAAGCACACATACTTTACTACATAAATAAAAGCTAAGTTGACTAGCAGAAATGCTCAATACCAAACATGTGAGGTTTAAATAAAAAGATTACATATAATTATATCCCATAGATGTATTCTTAGAAGGCTAATTAACTTTTAGAATATAAATAAAGATTTTGTAAACTTGATATTGATAATTATTTGATCTGAAGAATAAGTTATTTGTAATACATTCAATAGAATTGAATATACCACTAAAAATTCCAACATTATAGTTTTCAATTATATGGAACTCATATTGATTGATCTACATAAATAAGCCTTTTGACACACCTATATATAACAAATTATCCTTAAACAGCAAGGAAAACATAACATTAACCACATTGAACAAGTGTATAAACTGGAACAATAGTTGCTCCAGTGAACACTGGTAATTGTGCAACCATAAAAAAATCACTCACATGCTCACTTTCATTTGTATGCAATTGTTGAAGAACTAGGTTTTATGTTGTATTAGAAATGCTGCACATTACTCAGAATACTAATTATTTATGAACCAACTCTTTTACTTGTAATGTAACAGTGACATTGGGTCTAATATATTTCAGAGTTCATTCCCCTACCTATATTTATTATCCCAAAATTATTTAACTATACCAATATTTTGAAAGCATACTAAATGTATGGTTTAAAGAGTACCTATCTATGTAGTATTAATTCTGATGTGTAAGGGTAAAAAGTTCAAACGTTTACCTGACTCTGCCTCAGTGAGGAGTGGCCCATATACTCTTTTGAGCAGTTCATCTGCTCCATGTTCCTCTAACTGCTTGTAGAATTTCAATGATATACTAACCTACAAACAACAATAGTGATTAGATTTATGGTTTGGGTAACATTGTTTGTGTAGTGAGGTTTTCAAGTGTTCAGTTAAGATAATATCAATCTATTGCCTTCTTAGCATAACAATTTAGTTTACTTGTTTACTAATAAAAATTTAGTTGAATGGTTGATTAAAAAAGTATTTAAGTGAAAAGTAGTACAAAATGGATATCCTAGTTTGTATTAAAACAATGTAACAGTTTTAAGTTAACAATAGTACATTGTAGTGACTATGACTTGTTTACTTTAAATAATCTTAGGAATTTCTTGTGCACCACATACCCTAACTTTGGTTTTATCTCCATTCACATTGGATATATGAAAGAGCACTCCATCAAAATCTGCAACTTTCACATCTATTGACTCTGGCTTTAAACTGGAAATGAAACATAAATAAATAAATGTTGGTGGGATGACAAATCAACACTAAATTACTCATATCCTGGGGCATGTCACAGCATTATTATCATGGCATTCTTTGACTATAACAAATGGATATCAGTAGCACATATCAGACTCATTACATTGTTTACCACTACAGGAATCCAAAAACATTATGGGACGTATCCGCACGCACACAAGTGGGGACCATTAAACAAGTGACATGACTCATCCATGCTGAGATAGCCACTATCACGTCACACGCACTACATGACATAATACCAATCAAACCACTATATGCCCTGTTTCTATACATTTATATGAACTGGCAGTGATGCGGCGGCCAACGTGGGCCCACCCCAGGAATTTGACACTTGTCAAGTTACTTTCGAAAAGGGGTTATGGCCAGGAATCAACCCCCTCGTAGACAGTTCCGCTGAAGCACACACATCTCGAATCTCATGCATGTGTATTGCATGCTCGTTAAACACATCACAATTATGAAAAAACAGTACACTTTCTAAGCGTAACGTACTCACCGCGCCAGTGCATTTTTATATTTAACTGTTAATGTATCTTCTATAATTCTATTATTGATCTCGAGTAAGATCATTATTTAACAATTTATAACCTACAGCTTTTTCATAAAATCAACGCCTATAGCACCTTCATTTAATAATTTATACGGAAATCTTCAACGATGACCGCCCGTATATAGATACCCATAAACGACAGAAAGAAAAGGAAGCTCCAAATGAATGAAATATCGGCCATGTAACCATAGAGTATTTGATGCTTTATTAACCCAAGTACTCACCTGAAAGTTACTAATTAAGTTGTAAATATCGACAAAATAAGGCGCATGAGCTGAATTTTATATTTAAAATTATAGATTATTTCTTTTGAAAATGTTGGCGAATAAAATATGATTATTGTTCCATAAAAAATAACCGTAGCTTACTAAACTGAACTACACAACACTAATTGACAGCTGTAATATTAAAAAAAGACTACCTAGTCTATGATCAAATACGGAGCGGTGTGGTGAAAAGAAACTTTGTTTATTTATTTGTTAAAGTTGAATAAAAAAACACTTCTTTAAACTACGTGCATTGAGTCGCATTATGTCCATGATGAAATAAAACGAAATAGAGATGTCTAACCAAGTAGGTGCATTTGTAGCGGGGCTTAAGTCCCGGAACGTGGATGTTCAAATTCGGACAGGTCGAGAGCTTTATCACTATGCGAAGACTGAGCTGCGCGAGGTCCCTCAGGAGGAACTTACGCAGTTCCTCGATGAATTTAATCACCAAATCTTTGAGATGGTTTCTAGCAACGATGTCCATGAAAAGAAAGGAGGTGTTTTAGCTATAGGTAAATAATAAATAACAATCATCGTGATTAGCTAGTATTTTTCCATAATCATTTTATAATAATAAATACTACTGTGTTTTCTTTTAGTATGCCTCATTGGTGGTGACTGTGATACAACTAAAACGAGGATTACGAGATTTGCCAACTATCTTCGCAACTTATTACCTTCGTCAGATGTTGGTGTTATGGAACTCGCCGCTAAGACAGTCGGCAGACTGGCCACTGTCTCCGGGGTCAAACGCGCAGAATACGTAGAGTTTGAAGTCAAAAGAGCATTTGAATGGTTGTCTGAGGAGCGTAATGAAGGGAGACGCCACTCAGCTGTTTTACTTTTAAAAGAACTTGCTATAGCCATGCCTACATACTTTTATCAACAGGTTTCAGGATTTTTTGACCACATTCTTGTAGCATTAAAGGATCCCAAGCCACAAATTCGTGAGGCTGCTGCTAAAGCCCTAAGAGCTGGCCTAGTGGTCACTGCTCAAAGGGAAACTGCAAAACAATCTACTGCTAAGCCCCAATGGTACATGCAGTGTTATGAAGAGGCTATGTTGTCTTTTGAAGAGGTTCCTATGAAAGAAAAGGGAATGTCTAAAGAGGATAGGGTCCATGGAGGCTTACTGATTTTGAATGAACTACTAAGATGCTCTAATGCTGTATGGGAAAAGAAATACACATATCTTATGCAGAGTTTAGACATTCAGAAAGATATTACTGTGTCCGATGATATAATTTTTATCAGCAACAAACTGCACAGCCCGTCTGTAAAGAGGGGGTACCTATGTGATGGTTTTAAAACAGAGAATGTTACTTATCCAGTTCCTATTTATGAATCTGAAGTATGTCAGAAGTTACTTACTGAAAAATTTGAGACATTTTGTAAAGGTAATTTATATAAATAAATACTAGACAAGCTATATGTACCAGACTTATACAAACATAGCACTTCTAAAATAATCATTGAAAAGTTCTTATTCTTAGAACCTATTATTTAAATTGCAGAAAACAAATTATAGGGTTAATAGAATAATATAAAAAAGGGGTTTGATTAAGACTGTTTTAGATTTTAGCCAATTAAAAGAGCACAGCAATATTGTAAAATCAAGCAAAGTAATTTGAAATAAGAAAAAGGTTTCTGCTAATGTAAAGTCTTTTTTTTCAGATGTGATGAGCCAGCGCATACTCAAAACACAAGGAGTTCCTCAAATACTACTTATTATAATTCCAAGACTAGCTGCTTTTAATAAGGAGTTCTTTTTAAAGAAATACCTTACCTCAACAATGAACTACTTGCTGGCCTGTCTGCGTAGCCGGGAGAAAGACAGAAACATGGCATTCACAACTTTAGGCCTGATGGCAGCAGCTATTGAGAATGACATCAAAATCTATATTCCCAGCATAATGGATGTCATTAAACAGACACTGCCTATAAGAGATACTCAGACTAAGAAGAGAGTGTGGATAGATCCCTCTATTTTTGCTTGCATTACTTTATTAGGGAGTGCTGTAAAAGATCTGGTTATCACTGACATTAAAGAAATTTTGGATGCCATGTTTGCTACAGGCCTTAGTCCATCACTGACTATCTGCCTCAGAGAATTAAGCCACAATCTGCCTTCACTAAGAACAGAAATATCAGAAGGACTTCTGAATATGCTTTCTCTTGTATTGAGGAATAAACCATTTTTACATCCTGGTGTTCCAAGAAGTTTAGAGCAGCAAATGAGTAACATGAGTTTGGTCATGGAGCCACAAGACACTGCCAGCATTGTCCTAGCATTAAGAACTCTTGGGTCATTTAATTTTGAGAGCCAACACAGTTTACTGACATTTGTTAGGCGCTGTGCTGATCACTTCCTGCAAAGTGAGCAACAGGAAGTCAGGTTAGAGGCTGTAAAAACTGCTGCAAAGTTATTGGCTGACTCTACTGTCCGAACTATGAAAACACCTTCACGGACTCTTACACTTCTGACTGCAGAAGTAATTGGCAAGTTACTTGTTGTCACAGTCACTGACCCAGATTATGAAGTTCGTTATTGGGTACTGGAATCTTTATACAACATATTTGACACACATTTGGCCCAAATTGAGAATTTGAGTTTCCTTTTTATGGCCATGAATGATGAACATTTAGCTATCAGAGAATTGGCCATATGCACTGTAGGTCGGCTGAGTGTAGTTAATCCTGCTTATGTCATGCCTGGGCTTAGAAAGACCCTTATACAGTTCTTGACTGAATTAGAACATTCTGGAATGAGTAGAAATAAAGAACAGGCAGCCAGAATGTTAGACAACCTCATACTTCATGCTCCAAAGTTGGTAAAGCCATATATGGAGACAATACTAAATGTGCTTGTACCAAAGTTAAGGGAGTCTGATTCAAATCCAGGTGTAGTCATCAGTGTTTTAAAAGCTGTCGGTGATTTAGCTGATGTCCATGGTGATAACAGTGGACTCAAGAAATGGTTGCCTGAACTCCTAAGCATTCTACTTGAACTGTTGTCAGACGCAAGTGCGACGGAAAAACGGAGTATTGCATTGTGGGCATTTGGTCAACTGATCAGTGCCACAGGATACGTAGTTGCACCTTATACTGAATACCCCACTCTTATGGATGTTCTCTTGAACTTCTTGAAGACTGAGCAACAACCAAAGGACAGGAGGGAAACCATTCGTGTTTTAGGTCTGTTAGGTGCCTTGGACCCATATAAACACAAGATAACTAGAGGATTGATTGGAGAACAACCTGACTCTAGTTTAGTCCCAGTAGCTGATAGCAAAGCAGAAGAGAATAACTTCGACATGACAACCAGCGAGATGTTAGTCAACATGTCGTCGCCTGTGCTAGACGAGTATTATCCAGCTATAGTAATATCTACACTGATGAGGATTTTGCGAGACCCAACTCTCCAACAACATCACACAAGTGTAGTCCAAGCTGTTACATTTATTTTCCAATCTTTGGGAATAAAATGCGTGCCATACATCTCTCGTGTCACTCCCAGTCTTCTTTACGTGGCGCGAGCGACTGACAACAACAATTTTAGAGAATTCCTTTTTACTCAACTGGCTAGATTGATTGCCGTCGTCAAACAGCACATCCGAAATTATTTGGATAAAATATTCGACCTCATCAGGGAATTCTGGACACCAAACAGTCCTTTTCAACCAACTTTAATTTTACTTGTTGAGTACATCGCTGTGGCTCTTGGATCCGAATTTAAGGTGTACTTGCCGCAGCTAATGCCGCAGATATTGCGAGTTTTAGCACACGACACAAGCAAAGAGAGAATGGTTACCGAAAAACTACTCTTCGCGCTACAAAAATTCGAAGACAATTTAGATGATTACATGCATCTAGTGATACCGTCCATTGTGAAGTTATTTGATGCATCGGATTGCCCAATTAATGTGGCTAAAATGGCAATGGAAACTGTAGATTATCTCTCTGACTCTTTGAACTACAGTGAACTGGTGTCCAGAATAATTCATCCCTTAGTAAGAAGCTTGGACACGTGCGCCGCGTTGCGCCCTACTGCGATGGATACATTATGTGCCCTAATTGTTCAGCTGGGACGAAAATTTACAGATTTCATTCCACTGGTTCAGAAAGTAGTAGTTAAGCACAAAATTCAGCATCAAAATTACGAATTGTTGCTGTCCAGAATGCAATCTAGTCAGACATTAGCTATGGACGAGTTCTTACAAAGTACTAGACGTAGGCCCAGGAACCATAACCAGGAGGTAAGTGGCGTTATAGACCAACCATTAACTTACCCCATTTGATATAACACTAGGCACAGAAACAAAGCTATTTACAGTTTATACAACCGATTTTGACTTCTATTCCTGTTCATACATTCATACATTGTACAAACAGACATGAAATTATATTATTTGTAAATGTGAGCATTGTGTAGGATTTGCTTTTTTTTTACTAATTTTTCTTTTACGTGTCTGACGGTTTGAGTATTTCAAGCGGCCTACCCAAATGTCCTTCAGATGGTACGAGACGGGGCGTCTGTAAGGACAGGTCGACTCAAACTCGCCGTGGTACTTTCTTAAAAAGACCTCTTCTCAGACCACCTACACTGTTCTCACATAAATTATTTTTACACATAAATTATAAGTTTCGCATGTACTACACTCATTGCCTTCAACAGGGTCGTATGGGGTACACTTGTGATACTTCGCAGTCGATCCGCAAGTTATGTGTGAACGCGCACAACTTGAAGTTAGCGTGGACGGTCAGCAGCCGCGTGTCTAAGGACGACTGGCTCGAGTGGCTGCGGAGGTTCAGCATTGGCTTGCTGACCGAGTCACATAGTCCTGCACTTAGGTCAGTCACATTATGAAAAAAATTAACTTGTGTTTTCTGATATGAATATCTTCCAAAAGTAAACTATTTAATAAATATCTTAACTGTATTAGTTATAAGTTAGATATAAATATTTTTTTCTGATTTACGTTTACAGGGCATGTCTGGCATTAGCACACAACTATTCCCAACTCCTTCGAGACTTATTCAATGCTGCCTTTGTATCGTGTTGGACTGAGCTGGACAACACGTCACGTATAGAGTTGTCTAACGCCCTAGAACAGGCCCTAACGGCCCCTGACGCGCCCGAACTGGCTCACACCGTCCTCAATCTGGCGGAGTTTATGGAGCACTGTGAAGGAGGTACCCTGCCGATATCCACACACTTGCTTGGTGAACGAGCTATGCATTGCAGAGCGTATGCCAAAGCGCTACATTATAAGGTATGAGTAACTTAATTTTTAATCAATTTTATCACGTTCTAAAATTATGTTCTAATTGTCATTTAATATTTGCACAGGAGGAAGAATTTCGCAACGGCGCCACCTCACAGGTTATCGAAGCTTTGATACACATAAACAACAAATTACAGCAGAAGGAAGCTGCGGAAGGTCTGCTCGAAAGAGTGATGGCACAACGGGAAGCCGGCGACGCCAATCTAAAGGTCCAAATTAGGTGGTACGAAAAACTACACAATTGGGAAAAAGCTCTCGATCTCTACGGAGAGAAGCTTACCGTAGACGTGGCCGATATCGACTCGTATCTCGGTGAGTTGCGCTGTTTCGAGGCCTTAGGAGAGTGGGTCGAACTATATAACACCGTGTCACAAAAGTGGCTCAAAATGACAAACGAAGAGAAGTACAAAGCGGCCAGACTTGCCGCCGCAGCTGCTTGGGGCCTAAATGAATGGGACTCGATGTCGAAATACGTTAATTTCCTACCAGAAAACACTCAAGACGGTGCATTCTACAGGGCTGTTCTCAATATTCACAGTGGAGAATTTGATCTATCAAAACAGTTCATAGATCAGGCTCGGTCTCTCTTAGATTCCGAACTCACTGCTGTAGCTGGCGAGAGTTATCAAAGAGCATATGGTGCATTAGTCAATGCTCAGCTGCTAGCCGAATTAGAAGAGGTAATAACTTATAAATCGGTTATGGAACGAAGAGAATCTATTAGGCAGGCGTGGTGGACGAGGCTGCAAGGTGGACAGAGATTGGTAGAAGACTGGCGACGAATACTACAAGTTAGGAGTCTAGTTCTGACGCCACAAGAAGATATGGCGACATGGTTGAAGTTCGCATCACTGTGCAGAAAGAGTGGAGCTCCGCGACAAGCCCACAAAACGTTGGTAATGTTGTTAGGAACAGACCCAAGTAAAAATCGAGATCTACCGCTACCAACGCACGAACCCCGCCTGACTCTCGCTTATGCTAAACACTTGTGGGTGGCCGGAGATAAGCAGTTGGCGTATGACCAACTTTTACGGTATGTGGATAATGCTGACACTGGAGACCGCAGGCTACTAGCCCGGTGTCACTTAAAATTAGGATCGTGGTGCGAGTCTCTGCTCGGTATCAACGAGCTCTCCATCCCCGCCATCCTGCACGACTACGCAGCTGCTACAGCATTATCTTCAGACTGGTACAAAGCTTGGCACGCGTGGGCTTACATGAACTTTGAAACAGTTCTTTTCTATAAGCACCAAGACACAGCCAGCGGATCTTCAGGGGAGAAGCGACCGACGCCTGAGTGTATTCAACAGCACACAGTCCCAGCAGTCGAAGGATTTTTCAAATCAATTAAGCTGTCTCATGGCAGTTCACTTCAAGATACTCTGCGTCTATTGACTCTGTGGTTTGACTACGGTCATTACCCTGCAGTTCACGAAGCGCTGGTAGAAGGGATCAGAACGATAGAAATTAATGTCTGGCTACAGGTGATACCTCAGCTTATAGCCAGGATAGACACACCGAGGGCACTGGTCGGCAAGCTAATTCATTCTTTGTTGATCGACATTGGAAAGTCTCATCCTCAAGCTTTAGTTTATCCTTTGACCGTGGCTTCAAAGTCTTCGTTCGTTGCACGTAAGAATGCAGCCAATCAGATATTGAAGTCAATGTGCACACACTCCAACAACTTAGTTAACCAAGCTGCTATGATTTCCGAGGAGCTTATCAGAGTAGCTATTCTTTGGCACGAACAGTGGCACGAGGCTCTGGAAGAAGCGTCAAGGTTGTATTTCAGTGAAAATGACGTGAATGCTATGTTCAAAACGTTAGAGCCATTACACGCTATGTTGGAGCGAGGTCCGCAGACACTGAAGGAGGTGTCTTTCAGCCAGGCGTATGGACGCGGTCTTAATGAAGCACAAGAGTGTTGTAACCGATACAAGGTAATCTTAATCTTGTTTAACTCAGACTAGCCGACCTGTTGCCTCCATTTTGGTCAGTTTATTAATAAGTTGTTCTCGCAGGAGTCGGGCCTGGTCCGCGACCTGAACCAGGCGTGGGACCACTACTACCACGTGTTCCGGCGCATCAGCCGCCAGCTGCCGCAGCTGACGTCGCTGGAGCTGCAGTACGTGAGCCCTCGCCTGCTGAACTGCCGCGACCTCGAGCTGGCGGTGCCCGGCTCCTACGTGCCTGACCAGGACCTCATCCGCATCGCGCACATACAGAGCAGTCTGCAGGTTAAACTTACTTGAACTCCAATGCATTGCATGATAACAGTCTCACAGACCCGGATGGATCCTAAGGTTCCGATGTCCTGGCATCTTTGGATCGGGTAAAATATACTATTCAATTTTAAGGCGCCATAACAGCCTATATGTATGTATTATTTGTCCTAAAAATTGATACGAACTATAAAATGTCAATGACAGGTAATAACATCGAAGCAGCGTCCTCGCCGCCTCTGCATCCGCGGCTCCAACGGCAAAGACTATATCTTCCTCCTGAAAGGTCACGAGGACTTGAGACAGGACGAGAGAGTCATGCAACTGTTCGGTCTAGTCAACACGCTGCTGCAAGCTGACCCTCATACCTTCAGAAGAGACCTGGCTATACAAAGATACGCCGTCATTCCGTTATCCACCAACTCTGGATTGATCGGCTGGGTCCCGCACTGTGATACTCTACATTCACTGATAAGGGACTATCGGGAGAAAAGGAAGTGCCTCTTGAATATTGAACACAGAATCATGCAGAGGATGGCGTCGGATTTGGATAAGCTTATGTTGATGCAGAAGGTTAGTGGTGTCAATTTAATCGGAAATGTAAAATAAGAAACTGTATTTGTTTGTTACAATTGTGTTTGAGTGTTTGTAATGTTCTTAGGTGGAAGTTTTTGAGCACGCATTAGAGCATACAGCAGGCGATGACCTAGCTAAGTTACTGTGGCTGAAGAGTCCGTCTTCCGAGGTGTGGTTCGAGCGGCGCACCAACTACACGCGCTCGCTGGCCGTCATGAGCATGGTGGGCTACATCCTGGGGCTCGGGGACCGCCACCCCTCCAACATCATGCTGGACAGGGTCACCGGCAAGTTCCTACACATCGACTTCGGAGACTGCTTCGAAGTAGCCGTCACTAGAGACAAGTTCCCCGAGAAAATACCCTTCAGATTGACGAGGATGCTCATCAATGCTATGGAGGTATGTATATCTGTTATCATAATGTTATCTAAATATAAATGTAAAAATATAGTTTGTGATGGATTACCACATATCGAAGAATCTACAATATTCTTATAGATTATATTAATTGATTATGTCTTAATAATTATTTTTAGTTCTGTTATATATGGGGAACACAACAATAAAGACTCGTTGCTATTGGCGCACTGAAGTGCATTTATTGCATTCACATAGATTACTTAAAGTAGATCATAGACAGAATAGATAGAAGATATAGACTATGACATTAGGCTGTATGTTGCATACTTATGCCATACCTAACATCCCTCCCCTTACATACCCTTATTAGAATTATTATGAAAATAAAGAGGACATTAAACACTATTTACAAAAATGGTGTATAATCCACTCTAGGCAGATTCCGTTTTGATCTGATAGAGGTAGACGGTGTTGGGTCAGCCGGGGGGTCAGACAAGGCGTCCAAGTATTCCTTGTCTGTACCTTCATGATCTGAGGTTGGCTGTTCTACCCTAGAACTGGGTGACAATTCCAATGAGGCCTCCTGATTCTCCCTGGCGCTATTGTCTGTTTCCTCCTCTGTAGACGGTGTGAAATCCGGTGAAAAACTGCGATCTTGAATATCTAGGTCTATGTTTGTAGGGTTATGAGCAGTATTCAAACCATTATATTTGACTACTTGGTTTTTATGTTTTTTTAAACATTCTGAGGTGACAAAGTCTTTAATTAAATACATTACTTTGCCAAGTCTTTGTTCAATAACCCCTCTGCACCACTTAAATTTAGTATTATTTATAAACTTTTTATATAATATTTGGTCCCCTTGTCTAAAGGTTTGGTTGTTACAACCACCATATGTCTTACTCTGCGAACACTGTTTTTTATTTACAAAATTTGCCAGAGTTGAGGACGAAAGCGGTGGCGGGTTAGGGTTCAATAGGTCAAGCCGTGTCCTAAGTTTTCGACCGTAGACAAGCTCAGCAGGCGGACAACCTGTAGTTGTATGAATTGAATTTCGATAGTCAAACAAGTATTTTAACAATTTGTTGTATGAATCTTGTGCCCCGCGGCTGCTAAGTAAACTACTTTTAATTCCCTTTTTTACAACTTTAACATAGCTTTCCGCCTGCCCATTGCTTGCCGGATGATAAGCCGGTGACGTCACATGTGAAATTCCGTTTAACTTTAAAAAAATATTAAATTCTCGAGACGTGAACGATGTACCATTGTCACTAACTAAGGTATGAGGCAGTCCGAATCTTGAAAAAAAATCTATCATTTTAGTAATTGTCGCAGTAGAAGACGTTAAGTTTTTCATGTCGTATACCTCAACCCACTTTGAATAAGCATCTACTACAACTAAATACATGTGATTATCGATCGGCCCTAAAAAATCCACGTGTATCCTGTAAAAAGGCTGTGGTGGATGTTCCCACGGCGCAAGCGGCGCGCGCGATGGTGTAGGTCGCAGTTGCATACAAACGTTGCATGATCCGATCATGCGCTCAATCGCCGCGTCGACTCCAGGAAACCAGAATCTCGCGCGTGCTTCTGCCTTAGTTTTAACGATACCTAAATGTGACTGGTGTAATTCAGACATAACACTCTTTTGTAAAACTTCTGGGATGACTATTTTATGGCCTCTCATGAGACAGCCATTTTCATAAGACAGTTGTAACCTGCACGAATGATATGGTTTTATTTTTTCATCGGTTACCTTTTTAGGCCAACCTTTCATTAAAAATTTAATAACCTGACCTATTGTTACATCAGACCTTGTATGTTCGCGTAATTCTTTTAATGTAACAGGTAAACATCCCTCAATAACAAAGTTGATATATGAGGCACGGTCTAAAACCGCGGCAGTAGGGTCCGCATCCTCCGCGACTTGCGCACCCCCGCAATCAGGCAGGCTAGCGCGAGATAAAAAGTCTGCGCTATTGTTTGCGCTGCGTATATACTCTATATTATAATTATAGCCGCTTAAAAACATCGCATATCTCTGGAGTCTGTTAGCCGATACCTCTGGAATACCGCGATAGGGACCAAAGATTGATAACAACGGCTTATGATCGGTGCGCATCGTAAACGGTACCGCCCTACCGTACAGGTATTGATGGTAGCGCCTCACCCCGAAAACTATGGCCGTTGCTTCTTTTTGGATCTGCGAGTATCTTTTCTCAGCAGTATTTAAAGTACGCGACGCAAATGACAGCGGCCGCTCGCATCCTCCCGGTTCTATTTGTGATAAAATAGCACCCAATCCACAAGGGGAAGCGTCGACTGTTAAAATTATATGAGCATCTGGGTTGAAATGGGCTAATGTTTGCTCAGAAGCTAAACATTCTTTGATTTTATTAAATGCCTCATCATGTTTACTTGACCAAGACCATTTAGTTCCCTTTTTTAATAACTCATATAATGGGCTTAAGATAGTAGATGCAGCTGGTACAAAAGTTCTATAATAATTAACTAACCCTAAAAACGACTGCAATTTATTTACATCGGTCGGTAGAGGCGCGTCAACTATTGCCTTAACCTTTTGCGGTGATTTTTTTAAACCATTTTTGTTAATAACGTAACCTAAATAATTCACTTCATCTTTAAAAAATTCACACTTGTCATTTTGTAAGGTTAGGCCTGCGTCCTGTAATCTCTCTAACACTGCATTAAGTCTCTCTAAATGTTCTTTCTGATCTTTACCGGTAACTAGCACGTCATCAAGCAGACACAGCGTGCCCGGTAGGCCGGCCAGCACGTTCTCCATTGCGCGCTGGAACACGGCCGGCGCGCTCGACAACCCAAACACCATACGCGTATATTTAAAAAGACCGCGATGTGTATTGATGCATGTTATGTTTTGTGACGCGTCATCTAATACGAATTGATTATAAGCATTCGACAGATCTAATTTGCTAAATTGTTGACCGCCGCATAATTTCGCAAACAATTCAGTAACAGTAGGTAAAGGGTATTGTTCAATTAACAGCTGTTTATTTACACCAGTAGAATAATCCGCGCAAATTCTGATAGAACCATTTCGTTTTAAAACCGGCACGATCGGGGACGCATACTGCGAGTGCTCGACAGGTTTTAAAACCCCTAATGATATTAATCTATCTATTTCAGCATCGACTTTGTGACGTAGAGCAAAAGCAATAGGGCGAGCTCTAATAAAAACTGGTTTTACGTTATCTTTTAATTGTAAACTAACTTTGTACTTATTAAACAATCCTAAATCACCTGAAAACACCGCTGAATAACGAGACTGTAATAGTTGAATTATGTTGTTCATATTCATTTGTTTACAGTAACGGACAGGTAACAATTCTAACTTAAATAGTGATATAAAGTCACGGCCTAAAATCGGCGGTCCGCCGTCTCGCACGATGTAAACACAGAGCGAGTGCGTTGTTCCCGCGTAATTTACAGGCAATTTGACTACTCCGAGACATATGATATTATCGCCATTATATGACATTAAATGTTTTTTTGTTAATGACAATGGTACATCGCTAAAGTATTTTTTATAAGTCACGTCAGAAATAGCGGTAACGGCCGAGCCACTATCTATTTCGAATTTTAGTTTAATTCCCGCCAACGTTACAATTTCTGTCATTGGCTCACCACACTTAGAACGGATATTAAAGCACTTACCATCGTCATCACCCTCGTCCACAACACTCGACCCTATGTAATTTACATTTTTACACATTTTACTCAAATGACCGGTAACTTTACACTTTTTACACTTATATTTCTTAAACCGACATTGTGACGAATTATGGTTACGATAACCACACACTTGACACTGCACTTTTTCGTTAATATTAGCACTTAATACACTTGTACACGCTGAGTCCGTTCGAATTTTGAATATTTGGTCCCGCTCCCGTGGCGTCACCGTCGGCGTCGGCATCAACTGCGCAGTCGCGGAATTCGCGGCTGCCGCGCCGATTCGCGCGCTTTTTACGCTCTCGGCCAATTTTACCGCCTTAATTAGAGTGAGATCCTTTATGTCTTGAGCGAAAAGCTTATCCTTTTCTGGCCCAGACACCATACCCATGACGAAACGGTCTCGCAGAGCCTCCTCAATGTTACTGAATTGGCAATGTGCCGTTAACCCGCGCAATCTTGCCGCCCATTCTCCGTACGTTTCTGTCAGCTGCTGTACAGCCGCGTAAAAGTTATAACGGTCGGAGAACCCACAGCGCTTCGGTGTGAAATGCTGGTCTAGCAGCGTCAAAATATCTTCGTAGGGAACTTCTTGCAACGCTTTTGGTAACGCGAGGTCAGCCGCTAGTTTGTAGGTCCCGTTGCTGAGTGCGCTCAACAGGATAGCTCGCCTTTTAATTCCAGTGGAATCGCTTTTGTGGTCGATATCGTTCGCGATGAACCACTGAGATATCCTACTTTTATAAGAGTCCCAGGTCTGGTCGTTATGGTCGAACACTGATAAAAAACCAAATAATGGACCAGACATCTTGATTGGTATTTTCAATTGGAGGGAAAACTCGTCGCCACTGTTATATATGGGGAACACAACAATAAAGACTCGTTGCTATTGGCGCACTGAAGTGCATTTATTGCATTCACATAGATTACTTAAAGTAGATCATAGACAGAATAGATAGAAGATATAGACTATGACATTAGGCTGTATGTTGCATACTTATGCCATACCTAACAAGTTCAAAAGATTATTGATGTGTTTGAAAATCCCAACATTTTTGTTTTGTAAATAATTTTTATGTTTCTATCCAAATAATAATTAAAACAAGGAGTCGATACATTGTTCTGCATTACTAGTTACTTCCAAACAAAGAGAACAAGTACTTTTTATAATGGTAAAGAATACAATTGCACCGCGTCAAAGAAATGACGCATGTTTATTTGATACACAATACCACTCGTGGTATTGATAAAATGAATACGCTCGTGTGACGTACCTACTCGTTTGTTAATGACCTCTGGGTATTATGGATGTTTACACGCTCAGCATGTCGTAGGTGACGGGCATCGAGGGCACGTACCGGCGCACGTGCGAGTCGGTCATGGAGGTGCTGCACCGGCACAAGGACAGCGTGATGGCCGTGCTCGAGGCCTTCGTGTACGACCCGCTGCTCAACTGGCGGCTCATCGACGCGGCCCGGCGCTCGCGGGCCTCCGCCGAGCTCGGGCCCGCCGCCTCGCCCGCCGGCCCGCCCGCCTCGCCGCCCGCCGGGCCGGCCGCGCCGCCCGGGCCCGGCGCGGGGCCCGGCGCGGGCCCGGGGCCGGGCGCGGGCCCGAGCCGCGCGCGCCCGGCCGCGGCGCTGGGCGAGGCGCTGGACCCGCCCGACCCGCCGGCCGAGGCCAACCTCAACAAGCGCGCGCTGGCCATCGTCAACCGCGTGCGCGACAAGCTGACCGGCCGCGACTTCCCCCACATCGACGAGACCGTGTCCGTACAGAAGCAAGTCGACCTGCTCATCCAACAAGCGACCAGTAACGAGAACCTGTGCCAGTGCTATGTAGGCTGGTGCCCGTTCTGGTAGGACAACCGAAGTAACTAGATGACAAGTTTTAATATTTTATTTTGTAAGCGTAATTATGAATACGTCAGTCATTTACTCATTATCTCAACGCTTCGACTGAAGACATGCCTAATGGGCCACTTCGAGTGGCGGACGGTGCGGCGAGACAAAACGTGACATAAATTTCATTGTTAGCATTTAAATATGGGATTTATAATTAAGTTGGGTTTTTTTTACCGGCACAACAAAAAATAATAAGTTGATCTGAATAATCAGCAAAACACTGAAGCAATTTGCGAAGTCACCAGAATGTTAATATTGTAGATATTAGAAAGTGCGTATTATAACCTTATTTCATAAGTACCATCAATAACAATGCATAGGTCTGCGCTAATGGCAGCTAAAAAAGAAATTGTAGAGATCATGAATAAGATCAAGTCGCAGGTACCGTGACTCATTTGTAAGCCAACTTTTAACTTTACATTTTACTGATGCAGTATTTTTTTTATTTATGCGCCTATTCTCAAATTCTTTCATAACACCCTGGTAATGTAAACGCCGCTTTATTGTGATTATTGCATTTCAAAACCCGTTTACGTAGTTAGTTCGTTCATATTCTATTACGTGATCAAATAAATGATTAAATTGAATTTAGATACTCAGTAAAAAAATAGTCCGTAATGTATCGCAAACTGTGCCAGAGAAACGGTAAACAACCGCTGCAATTATGCTATATTAGACCGCACTATTCATATTCTTCTGCCTCATAGCATCCAAATATAGGTACGTGTTTATTATTTAAAACTGTTATTTCAATACCAAAGGACTACAAGATATTCACAACATAGATAAGTCACGTGTAAGGTTACATGTGACTTAAGTATGTTGTTGTAATCTTTTAACAACTGCCATGCTTTTGTATACTTACATTGCATTAAGTTCTAAAAACGCTATAAATAGGTAGGTATAATAATTATATAGAAAATAATTATTTTATACCAGTGAGGCTGTGTTAATCTGCGTAACGTGTCGTAAAAATAAACATGGCCAACGATTTCTTGTGTTACATTATTATGTAAGTTTTTGTAACGCTATATTACATAGCATCATGGTACTTGCTGGCTAAGGATTCGCTCAAACCAAGAGTAGCGCAGAGTGTTGTCTTATAACACTGAAATCTTACTTTATTGCCATATTCATAACGTGCAAAATTGTTTAAATAATGATATCGTCATCCACGCGTATTCGAAACTAGTATCGATACTCAATAAAATTTTACTTATAGTACTATTATAGTATATTTCCACTTGTTACACTCACTAACACAATCAAATACTTAGGCTGTTCTTGACAAGCGCTCAGCACATATTTCCCACTTAACTAGGCGAGTACAGACGCAAATCTATATCTTAAAAACACTTGTTGATACTTCCGTTATAATATACCGTGTATTTGCCAAGGTTAAGTCCATAATCTATTACTGCACTACAAATTGAGATGGCGCTGTCTTATCTCTTCTCAAACCACTTTAATCGCCTCAGAGAGCCATTCTCGAAGTGGCAGTGGCAGTGGTCCATACTCTATCCTACCTTTGAGCTTTATGTTCCTACAGTCGACACACGTTTACTACTATACACCAAACTCGATAATAGTTACAACCATAGATAATTTCTTTTAAACTTTTGTTTTTTAAACTTCGCCCCACTCTAGGAATGTCTCCTACATCGTGGGTGCGTTTTACAAACATGAAACATCACATACACAAACACCCAGACTCGGGGCAAACATCTGCGGATCACACAAAGTTTTTCCCCGTGCGCGAATCAAACCCGCAACCCTTAGCCCACAGTTTTCTTTTTCTTACACACACAAACCCATATCCACACACACACACACACTCAAACACACGCACACTTTCTCTGCTCTGCGCTCCTCTTCGTCTGCGCTTATCAAACAAAGTGTACATAAAGATAGCTGATAAAAACAATAGCTAGGGTTCTATTGTGTATCGTTGCATTTTACTGTTAAGTGCACGTGTATTCGGTTAGCCGTTACATCATCGCATAAACAAGTGGGCGACTCAATAACATATGCGATATCATAATGCAAGGTCATAAACTGCTAACTATAAATCTTATCTAGCAGCTGTCGTTGGCGATAGGTCTTACCTAAAGGGTGATTTTAAGTACGGACATATAAGTAGAAAGTATGGTAACGTTTGGTTTGTGTAACTATACGAACAAAATGCGTAACATTAATACGCGAATTAAATGTTCTTTTGTTTAGGAATTAGAAAATTGTGCCTCTATTGTGATAACATTATTCAATGTTATAAAAAGATGACAAACATGTAAATAGGCTATGTTTATTATGCCATATAATTAATTAATCTTTGTTTTTCACGAAATAAACGTTTTGTTGTTATCTGGTTGTTCATTATTTACAGCGACATTATCGTAACTACCCAAAATAAAGAAAAGATTTTTATCATCAGGACTGATGCACGACGACGAAGAAAGCAATGAGAAATAAGACTTAAGTAAGTACCTTTGTTAACGTTATTTTGACACTAGATATTTGTCGTATTTAGTTTTGCAGAAGCCATGAGAGATGATACGGGCGCAATATATAGCTTAGAATTGACACATATATCTGTGGCACAAAGGGGTCACACAATATCTATGGGAACCGAAAACAATATACCTATCGCAATTGTGGAATTCAAATTAAGTTCAGGCACATCACATCGCAATAGTTTATCCATTAATTAAATTGAAAGTAGGTATATATCTTTCATAGAACTTAGAAGCCTAGATAACATATGTACCTACCACAGTAAAGTGGAATGATGATTATGTTTTATAGGAATGGAAAAAAATCGGCGACGACCTGATTGGCGTAGTGGCTAAGCGATTAGACTGCTGCGCTAAAGGTTGCGGGTTCGATTCCCGCACGGGGCAAAAATTTGTGCATTCCACATTTGTTTGTCCCGAGTCTGGGTGTTTGTGTATGTGATATTTCATGTTTGTGAAACGCACCCACGATACAGGAGAAATTCCTAGTGTGGGGCGACGTTTTTTTAAAAAAAAAAAAAAAAAAAACATTGCTTCCGTAAAAGTATGGTAATGTCACAGAAATAAATAACGATTGCACTTATTAGTAGAATCTAGGCGTTAAGCAGACCAAGGATGAAATATGTATACAGTATGGTGTCATAAACATAACAATTAGGAGTATAGGACATACCTACATATATGTTAAATATATTTATTAATTAGTACCTACATAAATACATCAGTTTTCCATTATGATGAAAAGATATAAATCTAGATAAGATGCTATTATACAATACAGCTAAGTATATGTATCTATCTATTACCTCTATGCTATTACTGACATCATATTAGATACACGTATAAACAATGTCGCAATGTGATTACGATCATCGAATGTCGTATCAAATAACATACGATTTTACACATTCACTGTCAATCACCTACGTAAGGACACGACCTAGTCATGCTGTAGTGTATAATCGTTATAAATCAGAATTTGCAGGTAAAACGTAAAGTTTATTAGGTAATAAAAAATATATTGGCAATGAAATTGCCCTTGCAATAACTACCGATACGAGTTCGCGATATTACTAGTAGCATAAAATGTACAGCCCCCTTACCATGAACTCTTAAAGCAGGGCATTTTCCGAAACTGTCCTACTTTAAGAGTTCATGGTAAGCGGGCAGGTGCTTAAAATCGATCACAAACACAATCAGCAATGGTTAACTAAAGCAGATACAACTGCATCATTTTGGATGCTCTGCTTTTTTACAATGGGCTATAGGTTTTTTGGGAATTTTGTAGCCTAATATATTATACGGCGCTGGGTTTATTTTTCATTAACCTACAATTATACAAATTAATTAAACATGTAATCACGCCTTTACTTACAAATAACATTCATATTGCACCGCCAGCGCTCTGCAAGGCGCATCGTCCGCACAAAGGTATTTAGATTTCCCCGTTACGAAATATCGCCAAGTTTAGTATCGTAGGCTTAGCAACCCTGCACCGTAAAAATATTTAATAGTCTAAGCCCCGTACATTCCTATATCAAAGACTCCTTACTGTGACAAGACTAGGCGAGTCGGAGACAGCCACCACTTCAGCCAGCTAATGTTGTAATATAATGAGTCGATAAGTAGTTACCAATAAATAATAAAAAAAAATGAAAAAACACGTCTGCCATGACATGAAATGACGTTTTTGTCATGGCAGTCGTTTTTTTTATTTTTTTTTTATTTCTTGAATTTTTTTATAGCCTACTCGCGATGGTGTAAGCATACTAACGACACTCCATACATCAATATCGGTTCAGGCATTCAGAAGTAATGGTGAAATAAAGAAACTCACATACATTCATGAACCCTTAAAACATTACACTTATGTTTTTGGGCAGTAGTGCAAAAATATGCCTTATATTTGCTAATACAATAGGTATTTAAACGTAAAAACAAATACCTACTTATAATAAGGCACTGTATAAAATCCTAGTTTCATGAATAAAAGTATAAAGCCCGTTAGGTAGTAGCTTCATGCGTAAAGAAAGTAATTGGTTCCCCGGAACAGTGCGCTGTGCGCGCCAGTCGTTTTCAACGTAAACACCACGCCGATTGTCACAAGGGATATTCAATCATAAAGCACTATCTAATCAACGATCGTTTGAATTAATCAGTTGGTCGGTGACCGCAGAGAGCGCTGGGCGCCTGTGAAACAGTTTCGTACGATTTACAACACGATCGAGCGCACATGGATAATTACAAAGTTGTTGATTTCAGCTCTTTGAGTAAGTGCCGTTACCTACTTATTTTTCAATGTTATTTATTTTTTAAATCCGTTATTTTTATTTACTCATTTTATAAACATTAGCATTGTCTTTAAATAAAAGCTCTTCTATATTTACCAAGTACCAAAGCTATTTTTGCATGTCTCTACCTATAATAAGACCATTGACCTAGATTCTTAAACAACAGGTACATAGATTAACGAATATTTATCTGGCTATAACTCATAAATTAATACAATTGTACGGAAAACTTGTTACCCTTCAAATCGTTTTGAATGTATTATGCATCAATATTTATTATGGAAATAGATAAGCATATAATATCACGGAAACGTTGTGCAGCTGTTAACTTAGTTGAATTAATTATTGAAAAATAAGTTACAGCTATTTTTTTCATGTTCAAGGAAATGCTGCATTATAAGGACCATGAATAACAAACGATAATATAAGGTCATAAGTCTAGTACTAATTTATTAATGCTATAACGTTTTCCTTATGTATCTATAAGTATTCTATAAATGTTAGTTCCTATACCTACCTAACTTATAATCTAAATCAACGTTGAAATATAATATTTTGGCTTCGTCGTTGATATTATTTCCTGACTACCAACATTCGTAAGTTGTATCAAAGGCTAGTTTTGCTGACCACAACCTTTAATGCATGACCGCTACAATCAATCAATAAGTAGTTTAATGGTCACTGAGAAAAAACATCAAAACTCCATTGTCGGACCAATTTGTAATGGTAATTTTTTAAGGACAACACTTTGCCATTCATCATCATCAGCCGGAAGACGTCCACTGTAGACCAAAAGCCTCCATTTAGAACACCGCGCTTTGCCATTACCTATTCGAAAATTGTACCCTACCTACCCAATTACCACTTTGGCTGGTCAAGGTAGGTAGGGTTAGATTTCCCGAAGCATTTGATACTTATGCATAAGCCACCATTAGGGACCTACTTTACCCGTTTAGTGTAGCTTTATATGTTTTCATTTTTCCTAATTCGATAGGCAAAGTCAAAAGTAACTATGTACGTACTAGTTCGGTATCCTAAGTCAAGTATAATTTATGAACAGTGGCGTAAATATAGGGTGGTAAGCCGGCGAAATGCCACAGGCCCCAACCGAAGGGAGCCTTCGACAGTCCATGAACAATTCATGGACTGTCGAAGGCTCCCTTCGGTTGGTCCACAAAAATAAAACGGCCCCATTCGATTAGTTTAGGTACCGCGGGCCTCAAACGGTATAGTTACGCCACTGATTATGAAGAAACAGATTGAAAAGACATTGATTAGAATTTAATTAAGTAGGTATAATTTGTGAATTATACTTAATTAAATCCTAATCTCCTACTTCCTTATCAAGGTTTAATTTGATAACAAGTACCTACAGTGTTATATTCTATCTATCTACAGGTGAACCTGTTCAAAATTTATTGAAAGCAGCAGTGGAAGTAAGGAAAAGGTCATATTGTCCGTATTCCAACTTCGCTGTAGGGTGTACGATATTCACTGAAGAGGATGGCAAAGTGTATACAGGATGCAACATTGAAAACTCGACGCTGGCGCCGTCCTTGTGTGCCGAGAGGACGGCTATCGGGAAGGCGGTGTGTGACGGCTACCTGAAGTTCAAGACGGTGGCCGTGGTGGCGCACCAGCAGGACTTCACCGCGCCGTGCGGGGTCTGCAGGCAGTCGCTCAGCGAGTTCCGTGGCTCCGATGGCGACATAGACGTGTTCCTAAGCAGGCCCACGCTTGACGAGGTGCTGTGCACTAAGCTATCCAAACTGTTGCCTCTGTCTTACGTGAGCTACAAAAACGATAGTATTATAACGTAACAGAGGTGATACCTACCTATAATTGCGTGTCTAATTTATGAGTGCTGTGAACGATAGGATACGTTAAAATCGAAAGTGAAATAAAAATTACGAGAAGCTTTAACGGTTTTATTGCGTTATATTTACAAATACTTAAAACTAATAGGTATAGGTCCAATATACACAGCGTATGGCAACGCGTTAGACGTGAAGCTTTCACTTATACTAAATGTGGTATTTACAATAACATTCGCATTGGAGAGTAACAAAATAAAATGCCAAAACAAAATTTGTGATGTTGTTTTACATTATGGGTATATGTTTGTATTCGTTGTCACAAGAAAGTAACTACATACAACCGCAAGCACACCAGTTGTTATATTTGGTACAACAGTCTACGTAATTATAGATGGCGCATTTACACTAGAGCGGACTGACGTAGAGACTTCCAAAACGGTCTCGCCCGTGCAGTGGTTAACAAAGACAAAAAGGGAAAATAAACTTAACATAAATATGTATTTTGCTTAATTTAATTGGTGATAGATATTATTAAATTGCAACTAAAATAAAAGTATAAAACACGATCTCTAACAAAGCCGCTGAGACCGGCTTAATGTAATTGCGCCGACTAAAGTTATTTTATATCATCTGATATAATTTCAATGGTTGAGTTAAGTAGGTAATGGTAATGGGTTTTCACGTATATTCTGAACACTCCTAACTTAACGATAGGCGGATCGGCGGTTACTTTTGTGGTTAATTGCACTTAAAGTCGGTGGTAAACATAAATTAACATACTACAACACTTTTGTTCATGACATTGGGAAATTTCTGAGAAAGCACATTTAGTTAACATAATACTAAATTATAATCAACATAACAAAGCATAACAAAACTAGGACTTATTTTGTAAAATAAATATTAATAACATAAACTTAATTAAAATATTTAGTCTTATTTAGGTGACTATATTTTTTTACATTATAAACACGGCAATAATCTTGGGTAAAATGCAAATAGAGATAACGTAGTATTATAACTATTACGACAGTACGTTACAATTGTGACAGTCATAAAACTATGTTTATCTATATCAATCAAGTGGCTAATGTATGTTATCACTTATAAACGCTTTTAGCATTTTAAACAAATCAAATACCTAGGTGATTACTCAAAGTTTAACTCCCGCCTACCAGTACGGGCACCATCCAATGTAACACTGACACAAGTTCTCATTGTTCGTCGCTTGTTTGATGAGCAGGTCCACTTGTTTGGGCACGCTCACCACGGCCTCGACATGGGGGAAATCTCTCCCCGTCAACTTGTCCCTAATCCTGTTGAGGATGGATAGCGCTCGCTTGTTGAGGTTAGCCTCGGGGGGTATTTCTAGAGATTCGTAGTGCAGGTGGTTGCGGCTGCGGATGGGGAGCGTGTAGGAGGAGTCGATGTCTGACGAGAAGGAGGACTCGGAGAGAGAGTAGTGTTCGTTGTCCACCAGCCGCCAGTTGAGCAGCGGGTCGTACACGAAGGCCTCAAGCACGGCCATCACACTGTCCCGGTGCTTATGCAGCACGTGCATCACCGACTCGCACGTCGAGCGGTACGTGCCCTCGATGCCCGTCACCTATGGACGGATATTTATGGAGCTTTAGACGTGTTTCGAGAAATTGTAGTAATTATGTTTTATATAAACGGACGTTGAAGCTGCTATGTGTAGTTTGTGAATCATTCATGTATTTGGCACTTATTCCAATGAAATAAAATATCTAACGACCGCACTCAGAGATGTTAATGATTACTTAAACTGACACTAAGTAAAGATTTCACAAAGAAAACCTTTACTTAAGGGTAGTTTAAGTAATCATTAAATGTCTCTGAGTTCGGCGGTAAGTGCCAAATACTTTAGTCTTTCAATTATTATAACTTTTTCTACTGAGCTGTTAAGACTGACGTATAGGAACAATAAATTTCCCTGACATCTTTATTACTCCGAGATCCATTGTTTCACATTGTCCTATTAGATCATCATTATCTGTATTTTCTTATAACTAAAACCTTTTACCCGTCACCAGGAAATTTCCTCAAACATAGTGTAACAATCCTTTCTTACAAAACATATCTTCGTCTTTCGGTTATCTGTATTGTATATTCGTTTTCAGTTTTAAATACCTAAGTCTCAATTGATCAGTCAATCACATATTATTCCATAATCAGCCTCCAAAATATTATTTACATTTCGTGCCTAAGAATAGACTATAAGCATAACGTATACATACGCTATGGATTTTGACACAGTTTCTCGTAGTGGCCCATTTACTAAGCTCGAGGTCGCTGAGATCAAATGGATTTAGTGAACGAAGACATAGTTGCCAATTTATTCTGTCACGGTTTAATAATTATAACCCACTTCCAAACGTACTCACAAAATTACGACGTTATTATGTGATATTTTAAAAAATAATTGCTGCAATAAACGTTGTGTAAATTATGTATGTGTTACAGTAGAATTCTTTTATTTCAATCATAAATTAGTGTGAATACCGACTTGGAAGATTAGAGTAATCTAGTTTTACCATCTGGTATTGTCTTGTACATTGCATTTTCATAATGAACTGGTGGAATTAATTTGTATCTAAATAACAATCATGATGTCAAGTATCTTTAAATTATCACCGGGTCGTTGGAAGGTTAGATTGTTTTTTATGTTTTGTTTATTCATTGTATCGCTGTAGTAGTAATATTATAATCTAATGATAAAATAATTTCCTTTTGCTTTTCCGAGATTATTAAAACATACACGACTGCTAAGCGATAGATCCAAAGTCTAGTCATTGAAGTTGTATAAGATATTGTAACTCAAAAGATGCCTGGCGGTTAGAATTGTTGTTTTGGGTCGCAGGCACGCTCCTATTCCATGATGTACTGGACATAATCTACTAACAGTACATTTTCAACAGATTGTGAGGGTAATTGTAAAGATATAATAAACACTAACTTAAAACATAGTCTACTTAAACTTACCTCCATAGCACTGATGAGCATCCTAGTTAATCTGAACGGTATTTTCTCTGGGAACTTTTCCCGCGACTGAGTTACTTCGAAGCAGTCTCCAAAATCTATGTGCAGGACCTTTCCTGTGACTCTGTGGAGCATAATGTTGGAGGGGTGGCGGTCCCCGAGCCCCAGGATGTAGCCCACCATGCTCATGACGGCCAGCGAGCGCGTGTAGTTGGTGCGCCGCTCGAACCAGGCCTCCGCTGACGGACTCTTCAGCCACAGGAGCCTCGACAAGTCGTTGCCAGGTGTCTGAGAGAGCGTGTATTCGAAGACTTCCACCTACAGAAAGGGTATGGTATTGTTACAAAATGGAAGGCCATCTATTTGATGAACAAATCACGACTGGGTAACTCTTCTGCAAATATATGACTGTATTGGCTCGTAATCTACGTTTCTGTTTTAACATCAAAAATAAAGTTTTACAGTATACACTGATGTTAAGCTAGGCAGCTCACAATTACAACTTATATTTACACTATATGACTAACCTTATGTTTCATCATCAGCTTTTGGTAATCAGACGCCATGCGCAGCATAATCTGCTGTTCAGTATTCAGGGCCATTTTATTAGACTTCTTGTCTCTATAATCGCTGATGAGGTTGTATAAAGTATCACACTGTGGCACCCAGCCGATGAGGCCGGAGTTAGGCGAGAGGGGTATGACCGCGTACCGCTGTATGGCCAGATCGTGTCGGTACGTGTTGGTGTCGGCCTGCAGCAGCGTGTTGACAAGGCCGAACAGTTGCATCACTCTTTCGTCCTGCCTCAAATCCTCATGGCCTTTGAGCAGGAACATGTAGTGTTTGCCGTCAGATCCCTGGATTGTGAGTCGTCGCGGCCGCTGTTTAGATTTGATTACCTATAACAAAGAGAGAAGAGTTAAATTCAACACTTAAATGCCTCGTATTTAAATGCTTAAAATAAAAGACTGTTGGAACCGCTTGAGATATGAAACTTTTAGTTTCTGAGAACTGTTATGTAAAAGTTTGGACAATAATAGTTAAGTAATTAAATTTTAGGAAGGTTACAAGAAATTGATTGCCTATATACCTTCGCGCCTTAGGCCTTAATGTTTCTTATAAATAAAATAAATATTTAAAAAAAATATACTAACTTGTAAATGGCTATGTATATGCGATATCCTGATGACCTTCTCGTTGGGCACGTAGGAGCCGGGCACGGCTAGCTCGAAGTCTTTGCACGTGTGCAGCCGCTTGCTGACGTACTGCAGCTCCAGTGACGTCAGGGAGCGAAACTGGGACGCGATGCGACGCACCACGTGGTAGTACAGGTCCCACGCCTCGTTCAAGTACCTGTTCTCACCTGTCTCCTACAACATTAGGGTGGTAAGTATAGAACAATGATTGACATAACATAATAGATGAATGACATAACGTTACAGAACTTTCTACATATTTCCTGTAAACCCAAAAAGGGAAATAAGAGTATATTTTAATAATTATATTTTCCATTTGGATGCAAATACATAACAGGAAAGAGTGGCGTTTAAGAGAAAGGTCTTATGTGTAGCACTGAGTTAATTAAGAGCTAATGATGATTAATTATACTGTTTAATATATAATTGTTTAAGTAGTAAGTTATTGCTTAATTCATACATTTCTGATAACAATGGCAGCAAATATGTTACCTTGTACAGTTCCAACCAGCGATGAGCTTCCTGCAGGTCTCTGCCGTACATCTGCAGGAAGGACACCTCCTTCAAGGTCTCCGGGGGCCGATCCAGCATGGCGTGCATCTTGTCTAACGTCTTGAACATACCTCTGTAGTCTTTCTCACCGAAATATAATCTGAAATCATTAAATAATTACATAAACTAAGTCTTGGCAAGGAAGTCTGTATCATTATGTGTATGTATTCAGGTGTCACGGTGGTTTAAGTACGAAATGCGTAGGTCTCAGGTTAAAGAAGTCCAATACAATACAATACAATAACGTTTATTTCGGATAATGTCCATATTTAGTTAGTAGGTAGTACAAAATCTTAAAAATGACAGAGCGGAAACATTTTCATTTTCTTACAGTAAATGCGATAGTAAAATGAAACTTACCTAGAAGCTTCGTCGAGGGCAATAAAAACTTGGTCGTGCCACAGTATCGCCACTTTTATCAGCTCCTCTGAGATTATAGCCGCTTCATTCACAAGGTTCTGTGAGTGCGCGCACATTGTTTTCAAAATATAATTGGCAGCGTTCTTCCTGGTTACAAACGAAGACTTCGTGGCCACCGTGAGAGGATAAACTAATGCTTGAGGGTGCAACTTGCCGATGTCTATAAGGAGTATGTGCACCAACTTGGCTACTAAACTCCGTGGAGAATCGATGCGAGCAATGAGCTGTGGTATCACTTGTAACCAAATTTTGACGTCGATTTGTCTGATTCCTTCAAACAGCGCATCGTAAATCGCAGGATGATGGCCGTGGTCAAACCACAACGTCAGAAGCCTAAGCGTATCCTGTAAAACACTGCCTTTGGACAAACTAATAGACTTGAAGAATCCTTCTATAGCTGGTATAGTATGAGTATTTATAAAATCAGCACGAGAAACCTTCTTCTCTCCGGATCCTCCGGCTAAACTGCTCTCTGAAATATTGTCTTGTTGTTTGTAGAACACGACAGTTTCAAAGTTCATACACGCCCAGTCGTGGCATGCCTTGTACCAGTCAGGCGCGCGGAACGTGGCTGCCGCGTAATTCCTCAATATTTCAGGAATAGACAGCTCGTTAATTTCTTGAAGGGATTCGCACCATGACCCTAATTTCAAGTAACAACGCGCTAATAATCTGCAATGTTCTTCATTGTCGGGTTCCGTATTATCTACAAATCTTTGCAGAACGTCATACGCGTATCGTTTGTTACCAGCATCCCATAAATTCTTACTGTAAGCTAATACAATTCTTGGGTCTTGCATTCGTAGGAGTACGTCCGGATTAGTCATAGGATCGCATCCTAAAATGGTCAGAACTATTTTGTGGGCTTGATTAATAGCGCCTGTTTTCCTGCACAAGGACGCGAACTTGAGCCAAGTCTGGAAGTCTTCTCGTGGAGACATTACTAAACTGCGTATCTGTAGCATTTTCCTCCAATCTTCAACAAGCCGCTGTCCACCTTGCAGCCTCAACCACCAACATTTACGAATAGGACTTCTTCTTTCTTCTACTAGTTTGTATGTCACAACTTCTTCTAATTCAGTCAAAAGCTGTGCATTAACGAGAGCTCCGTAAGCTCGCTGGTAACTTTCACCAACCACAGCGGTTAGTTCCACGTCCAGCAAGCTTCTAGCAGTGTCGATGTAGTGCCTAGACTCGGACCAGTGACCTTCATGGATGGCTAGGATGGCTCTATAAAAAGCCCCTTCTTGGCTCTCTTCTGAGATGCACTCAACATATTTTCGCATAGAATCCCATTCCTGCAAGCTCCAAGATGCCGCAGCTGCAATTTTAGCCGACTTCTTCTTGATATCTTCAGATATATTATCCCACTGCTCTGTAGTGATATTGTATATCTTTCTCCACTCCCCCAAAGCCTCCAGGCACCTCATCATCCCTAAACGCGAATCGTCATCTTGTGGGTCCACTTCTAACTTCTTATTGTACAATTCTAGAGCTTGATCCCAGTTATGTAACTTTTCATACCACCTGGAGTGAACACTTACGGAACTTTCTCCATTTTTCTTCTGCAAGATTACTTTTTCAAGTAAACCATTACTTGCTTCTTTCCTTTGTAGTTTATTGTTTATATGTATCAGAGCCTCAATAACCTGTTTAGAGGGATTTCTTTTGTACTCTTGTTCCTAAAAAACGTAAGATTTTTTCGATCAGTAAATACACTACAATTTTTAAGACAGTTATTGTAGATATTTTAAGTCTTACCTTATAATATAATGCTTTGGCATAGGCTCGGCAGTTAATGGCTGTATCGCCTAGTAACTTAATGGATATAGGTAAAGCGCCCTTTTCGCAGTGCTCCAGAAATTCAGCCAAGTTAAGGACAGCAAGTGCCAGTTCTGGAGTATCTGGCACAGTGAGCGCATGTTCCAGGGCTTGGACGAGTTCCTTGCGAGACTTGTCGTCAAGTTCAGTCCAACACGACATAAACGCTGCATTAAATAGTTCACTAGCTAACTGTGGGTAGTTTTGTGCTAAGGCCGAACACGCTCTAGAAATAAAGTAAATAGAAGTCAAATACTAGGCGCATTCAACAAAATATTCTCGTACACGTAAATTTGCTTGTACCTAGTCAAAACATAAGTAACAAGCTAGCTTACCTTATAGCAGGACTATTAGACTCAATTAAGAAGCCAACGCTCAACTGTCTGAGCCACTCGATCCAATCTTCTTTAGAGACTATATTTTTTATTGACCAACATTTCCGTAAATTGGACACATTTAGTGATAACTTTTGTATTGTTTGGATATCCCCCGGACCAACAACCTGTAAGATTTCATGATTGAAATAAGCGTAACGAAATTTATTATGTAGGCATAAAACCTTTCAGTTTTCAGTTGTACTCACATCATTCTTTTGATTTCTTAATCGAAGTCGATTTTCATCTAAATAATCATCGTCCGATGCCAATGTAGATATAGCTTGTAAACGTGACACCAAAACTATATAGTGTGGACATTGTATTTTATGTTTTATCAGTATTCTATCCACAGAAGGTATGTAGTCAATATATTCACGGCCCAGTTGAACGACCAGTGCGCAAAGTGTATTCATGGCAGTTTGTCGTAACAATGTATTGGTATCCAAAACTTTAGCGAGAGCTTGGATTATTGCTGCCGAATATGGTTTAAAGTACAAATACATGGACAAGTGTTCCATGGTTTCCATAGCAAGCTTTGAAATGGATATCGGAATGTTTCTACCATCGAAAAGTCCAGTTATGGCTGGCACTATCGACAGTAACACATCGTCCAAATTGTTTTCGAACTTCTGTATGGTAAGCAAAAGTTTTTCAGTTAAAACTTTATCCTTGCTATTGTCGTACTTAAGTACCCTCAAAATGTTCGGCAGGATCTTCCGTAGGTAAACTTTGAATTCTGTTCCTATCGCAACAGTTATGTGTTCCACCAACATTATTAACGTCGGCTGCAATTGACTATTTGGTGTCCAGTATTCCTTAATTATATCAAAAATATCCTCTAAATAGTTTCTGATATGTATTTTAACAACAGATATAAGTTGAGCCAATTGAGTCAACAAGAACTCACGAAAGATACTGTTGTCAGTCGTTCGTATTACATATAACAGGCTCGGTGTCACTCGAGATATATAGGGAACGCACTTGATGCCTAGGGATTGGAAAATGAAAGTGACTGAATGCACGACGCTAGTATGATGTTGTGTCAACATTGGGTCGCGGAGCATTCTCATCAGGGAAGTAAGAACAATGGCCGGATAAAATTCATCGAGAATTAACGGTGACATATTAACTACCATATCACTTATATTCAAGTCAATATTTTCATTGTTAGAATCTGAGGCAGGTATCAAGGTGGACACAGTTTGAAAGTCTATCAAACCCTGATTGTCCTTGTGTTTGTATGGATCAAGAGCTCCTAGTAAACCTAAAACGCGAATGATTTCACGTCGGTCTCTTGTTTGTTGTTCCGTTTTCAATAAATTCAAAATCATATCCATTAAATGGGGGTATTCCATATAGGGAGTGACGACGTGGCCAGTAGCGCTGATTACTTGACCAAACGACCATAGAGCCACGCTCCTCTTTTCAGCTTGATTAGGATCAGATAAAATGTCGATCTGAATTGACATCAGTTCTGGCAACCATTGATCAAGAGCACTACCTCCCCCATTTACTTCGGCTAAGTCGCCTATCGCCTTCAAAATAGATGAAACCATAGTAGGGTTGTCAGCTTCTGGCTTTAATTTTGGCACAAGCACATTGAGAATGGTGTCTACAAACTGACGCGTAATTCTTGGTGCGTGAGATATTATATTGTTCACCATTCTTAAGGCTTGTTCTTTATTGCGTGTTGATTCTGAATGTTGTAGTTCCATCAAAACTTGCACAAACAGCTGGCGTAATGTCGGTATAGTGTAACTAGGGTTCAGATTGCTTAGTCTTCCAACTAAACACAGAGCTAATTCACTAACGTCATTGTTAGAGTCGTTAATTGCAACAAATAGGCAGTTCAAATGTTCTTCTACGGCCAAATATCTATCGAAAATAGGATTGGTAAATATTTCAAGTACTCGGTATCGAACTTCATGGTCAAAGTCGGATCGACCAACAGATAATAATTTGCCGAGAGATTCATCAATGATTACGTTCAAAGTCCGCGAGTTTGTTTGGGCGCATCTTTCAACCGCTTTTATTAGTAATTTCGACGTAGTTTTTACAGCTTCAATTCTTATATCATGTTGTTCACTCAAGAGATAATGGTCAGTACATCTTCTAATAAAAGACATCAGTGTGTTGTTCCAATCAAAGTCAAATGATCCGAGCGTGCGTAATGCTAAAACTAATTTCGTAGCATCATGGGGCTCCACTAACAAGGCTGTAGTAAACATGTGAACTATTTGATTTTCTCCATTACTTGGTGCATATGGTTTCTTCCGTAGTATCAAAGACAGCATGTTTAGCAGTCGGTCTGTTATTTCCTTCTTTAAAGACGGTAGATTTTGACTGAGTTCTTTAAAGCATGTTGTAAGCTGTGGACTTAATCCAGTAGCACACATTGGATCCAACAACTCTTTGACTTCATTAGCAACATTTTCCTTCATAGCAAAACCTAATAACGTAACACAATTAAACAATGGTGTATCAGAGCCATTGCGCTTTTTGGGAGTGTCTTTGAGTGGTAAAGTCAATTTAATAATTTCTATAATCCTGCCCAAGTATTGCTGGACATCAGACTCTACTGCTACACAAATAAGGCCTAATGTGGTAAATGCCATAGCTTTCTCCTTTTCCCTTCCACGTAAGAAGGTTATTAAGTGATTTATGGTGGACTTAAGATGTTTCTTGGCAAATGCTTCTCTGTTAAAAGCAGCTAACCTGGGTATCATTAACAAAAGCATTTGGTGAACATTGTGTGCTCTTGATATCTGTTGAGCCATTACATCTGAAAATAAAATATAGAAAACATATTTAGAATCACAAGAAATTAGGAATAAAAGGATAATGGGACAAATGGGTAAGTTATTGTCTCAGTGTTGCTGCTTCTAATATTTCATGTGGGTCACACAAAAATAGTAGAGCTATTCAAATAGTACAAAGTTTCTATTTAAGTACTGCAAGTATGTAATACTAAGATAGTTTAATTTTAATTAATTGTATCAACTTTTGCCTACATCTCACCTAAACAAATCTTCTCATATTTCTCTGCAATCAATTTTTTACAAATACTTGATTCATAAATGACTGCAGGTTGATTTTTCTCATCAGGAAAGTGTTGGTTAATCCAATAGCTTTGAACTTTAGTGTTAAGAGATGTCATTTCATCAGATATGTCCTGCTCTGAATCCAGTTTCTGCATTAATGTAGTATATTTCTTCTCCCAGGCACCATTAGAACATCGTAGGAGTTCATTAAGTATCAGTAGTGCTCCATGAACATGGTCATCTCTGGTGAGTCCCCTGTCCCGGGCCGGCTGCTCAGCAAAGGATATCATAGACTGTTCATAACATTGTATGTACCAGTGTGCTTTGTTGCTCTGTTCAGGTATTTCCCTCTGTGAAGTAATAACTAATGCTGCTCTGATTGCCTTTGCCGCAGCTTCTCTTATCTGCTCTTTTGGGTCCCTCAGAGGTATCATGATATGGTTAAAGAATCCATTAATGTGTTGAAAGAAATATGATGGCATTGAAATTGCCAATTCTCTGAGTATCAACACAGCTGAAAGCCGTTTTCCTTCATTTCTTTCTTCTGCTAGCCATTCATATGACCTTTTTATTTCAGATTCTATATATTCTCCTCTCTTAATGCCAAGTGTCACTGCAAGTCTACCCATAGTCTTTGCACCTAATTCCAAGACATTTAAGTCAGTAGAAGGAAAGACATTTCTTAGGTAGTAGGCATAACGGATGTTCCTTGTTTTTGTTGTTTCTGTATCTCCACCAATCAGGCAGACTACAAAAAAAATATAAATAAACATACTGTCCCACATATTATTTACGGAATATATTTTAAGGATACGTCGCAAGAAAATATAACAACAGGAAAAAGTACTTTTATTCTTTTATTTTGATTAACAGTACCTAATTTAAATGAAACTAATATAACCTATAAAGTACACACCTATGATCAGAATTCCTGCTCTCTTCTCATTGTTGTCATAGCTGGAGGTCAGTGCGTGTATCTGTTGATTGAAATCATCGAGCACTTGAGTCAGAGACTCCTGGGACATCTCCCGAAGGTCTGTTTTGGTAAAGTGTAACAATTCTCTTATAGCCTTATGTCTGGTCTCGGCATGGCGAGATTTCAGCCCAGCGACAAGATCATACACTTGATAACTAGTCATCTTGTGAAAATGTATCACAATTCCAATGGTCCAATAAATTCACAAGATGTTTATATCTTGAAAAGAATTACATTCTCGACTGTCATAAAACACACTTCACATCAATAAATCAATATTATTTATTTCACATTCATATTTAGACATGTTGATATAATTACTATAAGTATATTTTATACTATTTACAAAAAATGCTAATTACATTACACCAATTTTATAACATTCCAAACGTAAACAAATTAACAATACATGCGGCCATTGACCACATATCCTTCGTCTAGAAATTATGATTGCAAAAAGATGGCTTGAGGTAATAAAATCTACTAAAACTATCTTAAATGAATAAACAGCGCAAATAAACTTCTTTCATTATTTAAAAAGTTTGTGCTTAACTCAATTTTGATTAATATTTGAATATCTTAAATATTACTGGAATTAGAAATAATCCTTAGATTTCGAACGAAGTAAATTGATGTACTTATTTTTCACTATTCCAATCAGAAAAGTTTTTTTTTTATATTTATAGGTATTTAAATAGGAATCTTACTTCACCCTAAAGAACGCTTAAATGTTAAGAATATCATACTGTGTGCGTAAATTATGGGATAAATAAAATTGAAAGAAAAGAACGAAAACCGAATAAACCTTAGTATACATAACAATTATGTCTATAAGTAGATGTAGACATAGATGTAGATTCGAACCTATTCTATAGGGTATCTCTTTCCTTCACGTTTAAATTATCGCAGTAAGAAAGAGATAGTAAAAAATAAGCTTTTGTTGGGGCTGTAGTTCGAACAAGGATGACGCGTGTATTTTCAATACTTTCTCGTCATTGTACCAACCACAAACGTCAAACAGCTGAGCGAGGTGACTGACTCGCCGTTGTGTGGCTTGCTCTTCTTTCTTATCCAAAATTTTGAAACTAAATTCAAAGGAATAGTGGTTTCAATAGTTATTGCTTAACGTGCAGAATATCAATCTTCCATAATGAGTGAGCTGAGTCAAGAAGAGGTAAGTAGGAAATTTGTTTTGTAAACGAACCTTGGCGTAATGCGTATGGCCAATCTAATTTCGTAACAAAACAAAGCGTTGGTGTTTGACGTTGGCGCGCGTATAGGGTTCACACACGTGCTGCAGGACCTCATGTTGGTTGTTTGCAGATACGGAGACGACGTCTGGCGCGCCTTGCAGCCCTCAGTGGCGCAGGCTCGGCGCCTTCGCCAGCCAGCCCTCCAATCACACCAGGCGCGTCGATGCCGCTGCCAGATGTGCAGACTTCCTCACAAGCAGTTCCTCGTAGCTCCACAGAACCCTCTACCCCTGATGTTGCAAATACAAACAAAGAACCAAATTATCCAGATGGAGTTAAAAGTGATGTAGATGACCAGACAAAAATTCCACCTGATGGGCTAATTGTTACTGAAAAAACAGACAATAATCTGTTAGATGAGATGCCTGATACTAAAATGACAGATCTGTCACAAACAAGACAGTACAACAGCTTTGATTCTATGGGTGATGACACACTGTTGAGTTGTGGTTCGGTGAGAGTCACCAGTTTACCACAGTCTACAGTAGGTGGGTCTGAAGGGGCTGCAATAAGAGAAGACAGCACATCACGGTCAATATCCCCAGCACAATTTGCAGAGCCATCACCAGTGCGGCCACGGCCTAGTAACGCCTCTCCCAGTTGCTCTCGACGGTCACTATCCATGGAGGTTGATGATGTGTCAGAGAGGAACTCACAATCAGAACATCAACAAGAACCAATGGAGGTTAGTGAATTACATAATGCTCTCTCAATGGCCTTGTGTGACTAACACAAATGTGTGTTATGTTATGTCGTAACAGTTTTTTATTATTCTTCTATTGGTATATAGCACTCTCAAAATTACATTCTCCTACATCTTTGTCAGCAACTCTACAATGTGACTTGCATAAAATCTATTAATTGGTACTGTTTAAATAAAATCATTTTCGACCAGTGATATTGCCTGTTATATTACTGATATCTTGTTTTAAAATGATATTGTTTCATTCCATAAGGAATAATATACTGGTATGATAAAGACTCACCTATAAGTCATATGAAATATGTATAAATCAGTCTCTTTCTTAAACGTATTTTCTTGAGATATTAAACCCTTTATACCTACTACTATACTAGAATTCCAACAGTAAATCATGTTATGGTAATATTTTATGTTATTGTTTATTATATATCAGTGGATGTCTATAGGTAGATTAAATGGTTTTTGTGTATTATCAACTTCAACCAATTCTCTAGTTATGTTATGTTATGATACTGAATAAGCTGATAAAATAAAATGCCACAATCAACTCTATCATTTAGTAAAATATAATCTAAATGATGTTGAAACACAGTGCGCCCCTGAGGATGGGAGTCTTCGCAGAGGCAGGCCTGGAAAGCGCAAACATGACTACTTAGACGTCTTTTCCAAAAAATCTAATGAAAAGGCTTTACAAAAGGTGTGCAATTTATGTAGGAATTGTTTGCTCAACTATAGGATGTTATAATTTATATTAGATATAGTCGGTTGGATGGCGAAAGTATTTGATGTTATCTGCCTGTAGTGCATAACAAAAGTACTCCATAAAGAAAAGTATCAATCCTATTTTGTAGATGAATTGGTTTTCGCCCCTTAGCAAATAATTTTTTAATCCTTACTAATTTCTTTAAATATAATAAAACTCAATTCATCAATTATCTTTCTATCCTAGGTGGATGACAATGATAACCCGACAGCGTCACCAGCTCGCAAAATACACCGATCACGCACAGTAAGCTGCACAGAGCTGACAGAAGAACAACTGAGGAATATCGTCGCCAAGATTCTACAGGTGTCATGGTCGGAAGATAGTGCAGGTAGATATCACAATGTATTACTGGCATTTTAATTATTACAACTTGTACTAAAGCTGTTGGCGTAAATATATCACTGATTTCAAATTAGAAGGTATAAGTATTATATTTTTAGGTACATCTATTGCAGGTGGAATTTTTGTACCATCAGTCGCGGCATCGCTCCTCGACAACCCTAAACTAAGCTTAGATGAACTCGCATCAGAGGCCTTGATTGATGTTATCACTCAGATAGCAGATGGTTCGGATCCACTCAATCAGAAGCTAATTGCTATTACTGAAACCACTAAGAGGCCCAGTGAAGATTGTGGGGATGATATGTTGACGAGTGGACAAGTTGGTTCAGAAACAGAAGCTGAAAAGGCAGATTGTCCAACACCGTCATTGCCGCTACCTAAGACAATACCCACACAGGGTTTAGCTGTTAGCTATATAGTACGTTTCTATACGAACATCAATTCATATGAACGGGAATACTCAAAGAAAAGTTCAGAGCCCCCACTGAGTGACTTGCTTCAGAGTTTAAGAACTTTATTGGTGAACCACTTAGTGCTAGTGCTGCACGGCGAGTTTGACCTGGACAAGTGCAGAAAGTCGGCTCTGCTGCCTTACATGTTGGTGGTGTCCCCGCCGACTGGGCTAATTCCCGAACTGTTACTTGCTACCTATAACGATAAGGAACTCTTTGAAGAGGTAAGCAACCACATTTTTTGACAATAAATTCCCTTTAAGTATTGCTATTATTGATTAACTGACCATTCTTTTCTTTTCTAATTACCCTTACATAATACTGTTATATGGCAAAGACACGACCTTAATATACGGTCACGATTCGTGCAGGTGTTCACGCCATTGGTGATGGGCATCCGCGAGGAGATGCGGCGCGCGGTGTCCCCGCTGGGCGGGCGCGGCGCGTGCGGCGGCGGCGGCGCGCTGCGGGCGCTGCGCGCGCTGTGCGAGCTGCGCGCGGGCCCCCGCCACGCGCGCCGCCCGCTGGCCGAGCTGCTGGCGCGCCTGGCCAGCCTGTGCCCCGACCCCGTCACCACGGCGCCCGGCCGGGAGATCGCGCGCGTCAGCTTCCTAGGACCCTTCTTTGCTGTAAGTATTCCTTTCCGTTTTAGAATAAGAATTCCCGTCGCTACTTCGGTGCCTAACAATAAAGACAAAATATAAAGGGCGCCTAACTACGCCATTAACAATTAATAACGATATATCACGCTACTTATTATAGAAATATTTGAGTATGTACTGTACTTACATAAAATATATAAATACCTCTTTATATATAATTGTTTTATAATACAATAGTTACAAATCGAAATTAAAAGTAATACTATTTATCTTCAACAGATATCGTTATTCGCTGAAGAGAACCCGCGTCTAGCGGAACGTCTGTTTGCGACGGGGTCTGGCGACCGCAGCCTCGCGTTCGCGTTACAGCGCGAGGTGGAGGCGAGCCGCAACACGCTGCACAACATCTGCCACAACATCCTGCTGTGCCCCGACGCGCGCGAGCCGCTGCTCAACTACTTCGCCGCGCTACTGCAGAGGAACGAGAGAAGAGCGCAGTTGCAAACCGATGAGAGATCTCTAGCTGGTGAGTTACAAACTTCTTTGTTATCATTTCCTTAGGTTTGTTGGCTGGAACTGAAAAATGCTTAATTTGGTCTTGCTGAGCAGGCAGCTATCGATAACTGATATCATGTAGGTGACGACAATATTATGATTGAACTGCTGACGGGTATTGTAAAATTCAACAAAGCAAACTATAAATAATTGCATACTAAACTGCAACAAAAGAACTTGAATATCGCACGATGTTTGCTCGGTAGCACAGTCGGCAATCAATAAATTAAAAGAAACACCGAAAGCATCCAAGTACCTATATTCCTAAGGAATTTCAAACAATAATGCGTAAATTTGTTTGTGTATTTTCGGACACCAACTGCAAACACGTATCGCGTTAAATTTACTTTGTTCCTTCATTTATAATTTTATGGCTCGACCTCGTTGATACAAGCAAGTCTGTTGAGCTTGAGTCTTCTTATAGCCAATTGATAAAGACATTACCGCTTGTTTATCAGAACGCTGACAACGATAATAAATTGAAGCGTTCGTATTGTGCGTAGTTGGTCCCTGCGAGTAATGACTGGCAAAAATAGATCACATATTTCGTTTAAATGTCGCTTACCTCGCGCTTGTCTATTAGACGAATTTGTATTGGCACTCGCCCAAATAATTTACTTTCCAAGATTTGAATCAAATAATTAGGCGATACTTGTTGACGGTTTTCGGTAAATATTTATGTTCGCGATGTTTTCGCAGGAGACAAACAGATATCGGCTGTATGACCGAACATATAATATAGCTGTTATTTTCAACAAAACTGACAGTAACATCTATGCTGTTAGACCTTGATATTTACAAACATAACACAATAATACTGCTAGTCAGATTCAGATATAAAACAATTTACAAACTTGTCATAACTATTTATACAAAAAATATTTTATATTTTCCTTTACAAGGGGTATTCATTTAAGCTAAACTGTGCTAAAGACAGTTATTTGTACCATAAACAAGAATTGTGAACAAAAGACTGGATACAAGGAAAACTGTGACTGCGATTTCATGTATTCGAACTGGTTACTCATACGGAAAACGAAAATATACTCTAATTCTATGTTATTTAAATATGCTGTCTTCGTAATCATAAAAGTGGCGTTCTCTGAAAGACGATTGATGATTCGAATGACGGTGACTCAACTCTACAACAACAATTTTAAGCGCTATCACGATGTCTAACAAAATGCTATAGCCTGATTCATTATAGTTTAATTTCATTCGGTCTTTTCTTCTTTGATATTTTGTATTATTTCGTATTTTGGGTCTAATTCGCTATAAGTTACTTTACCTATGTTCAGACATGCTTCAATCTGCTATTTATAGAAATTATAATGATTAGTCTGCTATTTCCATAATAATGTCCTTACATCGCCATCAATAAATAATAATTGCAACGTTGTCCCACTAAAGGCTAAACGGGGCCCTCGTCGTATACAGAGAAGGAACGAGCACTGATTCACGCTCGCTCACTGCGACACACGCTTACCACCTTCACGATTTCAGATTTCACTGGCCTGTTGGTCTTGTGGTTAGTGACCCTGACTGCTAAACCGGAGCTCGTGGGTTCGATTCCCACCCAGGACAAATCTTTGTGTGGCGAGCATAATCATTTGTTCTGTGTCTGGGTGTAATTTATCTATAATAAGTATGTATTTAGAAATATTTAAGTATGTTTTTCAGTTGTCTGGTTGTCATAATATAGGCTCTGCCTAGTTTGGGATCAGATGACCGTGTGTGAGCTGCCCCAAGATATTATTATTATATCTAGGCTTCATTACCGTGTTTTCCTTCACCAATTCACTTAGAATGATTAAGAAAGTAACTAAGTCATTGATAAAGTTACATTCAAACTCGCCTAGATATAAAGCTGCAACCTTGTACAAATTAATCCGGTCCGTCATCTTATATTAAATAGGCCACCACGACATTGATACCTATTTACAAGAATAACATACATTCCAGGCGATGGGTTTACGTTCACCGTCAGTCAATAGGCTTCTAATGATACGACATTACATTGATAAATCATCATCATTATCATCCTATCTTCGTCCATTGCTGGACAAAGGTCTTTCCCAGGTATCGCCATTGAGCTCGATTTTCGGCCCTACGCTTCCAACCGCTGCCAGCCATTCTGCGTATATCGTTGCCTCACCTAGCTGGATAAATATTAAAAACAAATGTGATATAATATTGTCCGTTCCAGGCGACGGGTTCATGCTGAACGTATGCTCCGTGCTACAGCTGTTGTCAGTCCGCATCAAGTTGGAGCGTGTATACCCACTGTACACGTTCCAGCCGGGCTCCTGGGTCAACGTGCGCGACGAGACGCGTCTCTACTTCACCGCGCAGGAAGCGCAGGATTGGCTCGATTCACTCAGTAAGTAATTCATATCAAACGGTGATTCATCATTTATTATTTAAGAATACAATTGCTAGAGATGTATTTGAAGTGATTCAGAACATATGGTACATATTTAACGTCCCAATATTTGCGAAATGTCAATTGGTGTTGAGAATAATCAGATTAGTAATTCTGATAAAAAATATTTTCAGAAGTCATTATTAGAAAGAAATCAGTTATTCTCATACCTAGTTGGTACTGCGACTGCATACTTATACATAGAAGATACACGGTGCGGTTATGCATAACGAATGAATGAATGTTTTAAGCTCATCTTGATAACAAGTCAATTACTATGTATTTTCCGTTAAACTTATATCTAATCACAAATCCACTCCTATTACATTTATGTATTGAATTATATAGTCTAAGTTCTAGAAGTACGTACGCATAACAAATGCTGTTCAAAAAATCTTCCTGACGTATGTATGGCCTTTTATAATATGTTCATTCGACTTATGAGGACCTCAAGCGTACTGCGAGTTTCATAATATACACCAAGACCTCAAGTTCTTCAGTCACGTCTACATCCGCGGAACCTATTTTAATTTTCTAGTATTGGTATATATATTTTATTTATTTTAGACAAGGACCCCAGCCACAAATGGCCAGAGGCGAAGTTCCAGACAGTGTGCTGGTTCCTGACGCTGCACATGCATCACGTGGCTCTCATACCGGCCCTGCACACGCATCAGCGACGAATTCGGTAAGACAACTATTTATTACGTATCCATATAACTATATCCTCCTTATCCTGTAATGTTATCGATAGGACACATATCGATAATATATATATATATATATATAAATACATCGGTGTAAAGGAAAGTATAGTAAAGTACATGGATGTTTATGTGTTTTTTCTGTTACAGGGCATTCCGTGATCTTCAAAAAGTGATAGAAGAATTGATGGCAGCCGAGCCGCAGTGGCGTAACAGTTTCTCAGCGCTGCGCAACCGTGAACTACTGCGCAGATGGCGCCGTCAGATCAAAAGACTACACAGGTATGTGGTGCCAACTAATTTTATGGTTGGAACTTTGTAGTGAGGTTATGTAACGGGACATTATAATTTCGTTGTAAATGTATATCTCATGAAGCATATCGGGTGACAATACTCAATTGTTAATGTTACGCATCCTGGTCATTCAGTCCCTCTGATAACATGCTGACTAATCATTTTTCTATGTCATAAGTGATACGTATTGCTCCATTTATAAAATATGAATTGTATTACAAACCGAGAGGGAATGTCGATGTCAGTCGGATCTAAGACTGGTAGCGACATGAGCGCCGACGTGCCTAGCCTGACGTGTCCGGGCGCAGGTCCAAGCAGTGCGCGGAGACGGCGCTGCTGGAGGGCGAGCTGATGCGGCGCAGCCTGCAGTTCTACGCCTCCGTGTGCGCCCTGCTCACGCAGCAGCTGGACGCGGCGCGCGCGGCCGGCGCATGCGCAGCCTCCGCCTCGCTGGCCGACGCCTTCTGCGCCACGCCCGAGTGGTACGTCGAGGACATCGCTGAGTTCATGCTCTTCGCCGTGCAGTGAGTACCTGGTCACTTCTAACCTCTGATAGTGCCTACTGAATTAGAGCCAGTTGCCGGTCGGTATGATGTGACTTGTTAAACTCAAACATAATTCACAGTTTGTACAGCATTTATAAAGGATATTCTGCAAAGTTTCATGGCTAATTAATTTGTTAGGAATAAGTAATATTGTGTTGTGTCTACTACCATGTACTTCGACCAAATTGAAATAAATAGTGCTATCTATATCAAAAGTAACTTTTAGCCAGCATATAAGTAGAATAATATCAAACATGATCAATATCATCATGCTTATAATAACTTTCAGATACGTACCTCAAATCGTAGCAGACTACATAGAAGATCCGATCATAACTTGGTTGCTAAGTGCGATATGTCACTCTCGCCTATTTAAGAATCCTTATCTCGTCGCGAAAATAGTGGAAGTACTGTTCGTGATCAATCTCTCCGTACCGTTGAAGTTGAAGAACGTGTACGAGAAGTTCATGGACCACCCGATGTCGCAGACCGCTCTGCCGAGTGCCCTCATGAAGTTCTACACTGATATAGAAACTACTGGACAGAGCACGGAGTTCTACGACAAGTTCACCATACGATTCCATATCAGTATTATACTGAAAGGCATGTGGGAGAGACCTATTCATAAACAGGTAATATACTATGTCAAAAGTATTTAAATGTTATATGGTAACATCTGTATGTAATGGGCAAGGCACATAATTTAATTAAAGGCGTATTTATACTATGTCCCAAGATGACAATGGTTGTGGATATCTTCGATTATTAATTATTATGATTAGCTTAAGAATATTCTCGAACAACCTTTTGTACATACAGCCTTGGTTATATTTTAATTCTAGTAGATTAAAGGAGGAGAAATAGTTGAAAATAATATACCTTATTTACATTCTACACAAATATCTATAACAATGTATGTTTGTCCTCAGGCTATTGTGAAGGAGTCCCGCTCGGGCCGGCAGTTCGTCAAATTTATTAACATGCTGATGAACGATACTACATTCCTTCTTGATGAGTGTCTCACGGTAAGTAATAATGAACCTATTCGGTAAGGTCTTATCCGTCATTGAATAATGTTTCTTTGGCCAGTAGGTTAAATTATGCTTAAAGCCTACAAGGCATCCTTCAGGCATTTCTTTCTGCACCCTTGGCAAGCGTAAAAGATGTATACGACAAAATATATTCTAATAATCAATATTGTTGTTTGTTGCAGTACCTGAAACGCATCCACGAGGCGCAGGAGGGTGCTGCGAGCGGCAGCGGCAGTGGAGAGGCGCGTGCGCGAGCGCTTGCGCAGGACGAGCGACAGTGCCGCTCTTACCTCACGCTCGCCAGGTAAATCACGTCGGCAAGAACTGGGTCGCGGTGGCTCGTGCAAGGACATTAATTATGGCAAATAATGATGCAGCTTAAATTTATGTAACTCCACTAAGAACTTTAAATACGAGTGCAAAACAACCCTAAATTTGTATCCGAATTTGTGCAATGATAGGCTTGTTGTACAAAATGATGATGTTTATACATTGAATGATGATTGTATAATGCGGCAAGTACAAGGGATACATTACAATATATCCTAGGGGCAGCGCGTCATACTACTCTGTGTAAAAAGTATCGGGAATATGTCAATAAAAAGACCCGCGTAAAAGAAGTCGTTCTAATTTTTTTACTGCATGTTGGTAGCACTGTACTGATGTAGCGCGCAAAGTTTGAGCAGGATCTGTCATTTAATTTGTTTTATTTTAAACTACACTTTTTGTTGGTCATAGTTTTGAGTTCTCGGCGATTTTTACAATGGAAAATATTGTTGAACAAAGAGTGTGCCTTAAATTTTGTGTTTCGAATGATATTTCATGTGGTGAATCACTAAAAATGTTGCGAAATACCTACGGCGAATCGTGTATATCGAAAACAAGGGCTAATGAATGGTATAAGGCTTTTAAAGAAGGCCGAGAAATAGTAGTAGACTTGCCTCGTTCTGGTAGACCTTCAACCGCTACGACCAAAGAAAACATCGACAGAATCAAGAAGCTAGTGCTCGAAAATCGAAGTATGAGTCTGAGAGAGTTGGCTAGTGAGGTGAACATATCTTTTAAGTCCGTCCACAACATTCTCATTGACATTTTAGGCATGAAACGCGTCGCCGCTCGACTAGTTCCAAAAGACCTCAATTTTGTTCAAAAAGCGCAGCGAAAGCATGTCGCTGAAGACATGGTTTCCCGAGCTTCTACGGATCCGACCTTTATGAAACGTATAATAACTGGCGACGAGACATGGGTTTATGAGTACGACATGCAAACAAGCCAACAGTCTTCAGAATGGCGTCTCGAAAACGAGCCGAAACCCAAAAAACCGCGGCAAAGTCGCTCCAAAATCAAGGTCATGCTGACAGTTTTTTTTTACTACCGTGGTGTGGTTCACTCCGAATTCCTTCCAGAGGGAGAAACAGTGAATAAATAATATTATTTAGGCGTCATGAAGCGTTTGCGTGAGAGTATCCGCCGAAAACGTCAAGATTTGTGGCAACACAACTCCTGGATGCTGCACCATGATAATGCACCATCACACACAGCCATTATAGTGAAAGAGTTTTTAGCGAAAAATTCAACAAAAGTTCTCGACCAAGCACCGTATTCACCTGATATGGCTCCGTCTGACTTTTTTTTATTTCCCAAGTTAAAATTACCACTTCGAGGAAAACGTTTTGAGTCGATAGAAGCCATAAAATAAAATTCGCTGAATGAGCTAAAGGCCATACCGCAAATAGCCTATGAAAAATGTATGGAAGACTGGGTGAAGCGTTGGAGATGTTGTATTGCAAGCGATGGGGCCTACTTTGAAGGCGATAAAATAAATTTAGATGAATAATTTGTATTTTTTGTTTTATTGACAAATTCCCGATATTTAGTACACAGAATGTATAACACAGAGTAACTAGACCTGAATGTATCTATTGTTCTTTGTTTGCTATACATATGAACTGTTATTACAATGTGACCAGGGAGACGGTAGACATGCTGGAGTACCTGACGGTGGAGATCAAGGAGCCGTTCCTGCGCGCCGAGCTGGTGGACCGGCTCGCGTCCATGCTGAATTTCAACCTGCAGCAGCTGTGCGGGCCCAAGTGCAAAAACCTCAAGGTATTGGGACTGTCTTTTGTACAACACTTTCCTCATGTTATATATAGCATATTAGTTTGGTATAGCTTTGTTTATTTATTTCTAATTGGTACACCAACAGCATCTACATCACACTTTGTATTTATAACTATGAATAGATATTTATTTATATTGATATATATACACATGTATATACACAATATTATTGTAACTTTTCCATACCTTAGAAGAGGATTAAACATTACCATTGTGGCGTTCTAAGGGAGAGTCCTTTGTTCTACAGACGGTGGACGTCTTCGAATCGGATGATGAAACATTACCATAAAAAAGTAGACTAAATATCCATTTAAACGTAATCTTCGTTTTTTAGGTCCGTCGGCCTGAGAAATACGGCTGGGAGCCGAGGCGGCTGCTGAGCCAGCTGGTGGATATCTACCTGCATCTCGACTCGCCGCTGTTCCACGCTGCGCTGGCTGCTGACGAAGTAAGATTCTATTCTCTTGTGTGTATTTAAACAAAAAGTCGATTTAAAATATGTCGGCGACTTACCTAATGTTACCTATCAATTTATATTTTGAAGTGTCACGATGTTCAATAATAAGCAATATGCTCCATAGACAAACGTTGGTTGTTTAGGATGGGATATTACCAAATCTGCACTAATTGCAATTTTCCAAAATAAATTACCACAACACAAAGTGACCCAAACCCACCACACTTATATTTGATTCATTTATGTTTATCTTATATCTATGGAACAATGGTCATGGGTCTCTATTTTCTTGCCTTCTTTTTTTATTTTTTCCATTGGTTATTATATAGTTATCTATAAGTCGTAAACTTTAATTTCCAGAGATCATTCCGCAAAGAGTTATTCGAAGAAGCCGCGGTGCGACTAGCTAAATCGTGTATCAAGACGCCTACGGAAATAGAGCGCTTCAAGTCGCTCGCAGACAATGCATATCAAATTGCAAGTATGTTCCATTGATACAGACATCTATTGACTACATTTACATCTGCGTATATCATCTCTTGCGTCAGTTAAAAAACTTAAATAGACAATAGTATGGTATTCAAATTAGCCACTTCCAGGTTCTAATAAACGTTTTTCTCTCATCGATATGGCAATATATTACAAGATTACAAGTTTATGACATCCATACATTATCTGTTTTAGTATCCAATCAACAAAAAAGTGACGAATTTGCTGACGCTCCAGAGGAGTTTAGAGACCCGCTTATGGACACACTAATGACTGACCCAGTCTTATTACCCTCTGGGAAGGTAAGTTCTTGTAGATTCTTGAATATTATATTGATTGATCACCGGTACACAAGTTGGAAATCAACCCACACTAGGTAATTTTCCTATTTATTTTTGAGACACACAGACATAAAAATACAATCAGATTAAAAATTTCCGGATAACACAATGTTTGTCCTGATTGAGGCTGATATATTTACTGACGAACACACTTATATTACAGATAATGGACCGATCAGTGATCCTGCGTCATTTATTGAACAGTGCCACCGATCCCTTTAACCGACAACCTCTTTCTGAGGATCAACTTCGTCCAGGTAAAATGATTTATTTATTAAATTCTATTGATCCATATTAAGATTATAAATACGAAAGTAACTCTTGTCTGTCTAGCTGTTCCGTTTCTAGCCAGCCGGCTTAATTTGGTCGAACTTTATCTGGTTTTGGAAGATTAGTGTCCATACAGCAAACAAAAATCTATAAACATGTTACAATAACTGCCTCCTTTGTCTAGTGGTCGCTAAGTGCGTCTGCTGAGCATGACGTCCCGGGTTCGTACCCTGGGTCGGGCAGTGTTACTGGGTTTTTCCATTAGGTAATTCTCAGTAGCAGCACTGAGTCTGGATTTGTGCCCAGGTGATGGCAATAGGCTCGCCCCCTATTAATTTGGGACCTATAACATTACTGGCGAAATGTACCCCTTCGGCGAGTACAGGCGTGATGTTATGTTATGTTACAATAACCAGGTAGACACAACATCAAGGTCTTGTAACGAGGTTAAATATATATAGAAAAATAAAGAAAAAGAAGCACTTTGACACTATAATATTATCATAAGAACAGAAATGGCATGCATGCATGCATTTAGTATTGTTACAATACAATTAACTCTTTATCTTTTCAGCAACGGAACTCAAAGAGAAGATCAGCCAATGGCAACGTGAGAAGAAAACGTCGTAAATGTCCGAAGCCAACACTAAAGTCTGATGTATATAACGTAACCCATATATAAAGACTACCGGACGGATTTTTCCGCCTTTGATGGACTATTGTCCGTATGCATGAATGTGAGATTATTCCATGTATGTTATTCAGTGCGGATGTTTCGTGAAGTTGAAACTACGAGTAATTGTAAAGTTTCCGAACGAACGGGGCATTTTCAATTACATACAGGTGTTAATTTAATCATCTAATCGTTTTGAATTGTCACAAAATTCTTCCATTAGTATTATTGACCACTGTGACAAGAACCAAATTTTATCTCAAAACTTTCAGACTTTTACATTTCATAGTCAAATTTTTTACATTGCAACATCTCCACGGAACATTGAACATGGCATCTATTTTAGCTTTAACACGAATAATGCACGTGAATCTCCCAAATTTCTATAGATTTGTGAAATTAAATGAATTATATTTATAGCAACTTAAATTAACATCTGTATCATTTAACCTATGAAGTTTGGCGTTGTGGAACGCTAAATACGTATGTTTTAATTAAATTAACATCACAACATGTAGATATAAAGGCCTAAATTCTAAGATGACAACCAACATGACATTTCCTGTGTAAGATAGGTGCTTTTGTCTTGACCCCAAAATTGTATAACTTTAAAACATGAGCACAACATAGAGTATTTAGTGTGAAACATGTGAGCTGGACATCTTCGTGCATTTTATAGGAAATATCTGTTATGGATACGATGTGCAAGATATTTCGATTTTAGATTGATTAGTCCCGCATTAGTTCAACTAATGGTTATACATTAGGATAAAAATATATAACATATAGGAATTGTATGGAATGTTGAAGACTTCTTATTTTTGTGCAAAATGAAAATTAGAAAAATGTATTTAATTATATTATTATGGATTTGATTACTATTTCATGATAGTGATATTATGTTTAGTCTTTGTTAGCAAACATGATTTATGTATTATCATTAAATACATTGTGATTTGTTCCTTTATAACTTTAGTTATGATTTGAAATGGATTTTCAATTGAGAATTAGGAATACCATTCACTATAATATCATTAGCATAATTCAACTTATAGAAAAATTAAATACAGAAGCGGCCTGTCAACGAATCCCACTGGATGACTCTCACTGATGTTATGTCTGTCAGGCTTATGTATCTGTGATCAGAGACTGGAAACATGTATGGGAAGCATGTTTCACTAGGTCTAGTAAATAAGTTCAGGCGACGCCAGGTCAGGATATACTATGTTTGTTACATGTAATTCAAGTATATCATATTTCTGTAGTCACTGCCAATATATTCAATGTAGTTGTTAGAGCAGGCATTCCTGAATGAAGTCCATTTCTTTAAATTACATGGTCTCACTTGTATGATAATTTGACTTGTAATTTATCATTATATTATGAAGATTCTATATTATAGAGGTCTCCTACGTTGATTATATCAATAAAATTAAATAAATGGAAATTATTGTTTTTATCATTACAATAGTCATAGTAAATCATTTTCATAAATTATATTTGACCAAATTTAATCTTTATTTAAATAAATTATTGTCGATTCACAATTGAGAAATTTCATTGTCTTACAATTACAAAAATACTACAACCACTGAGTAATAAATTTCAATAAACATTCATAGCTCTTAACCAATACAGGAGGTAGATAATAATATATTTAAAAGTAGTGTACATTATAAAACTATAACAAAGATATAAATTATTTAAATGACCAATTATCAATTCAATCTCGTTTGACGACACCTAAGAGTTAATTTACATTTGCACTTATATACTACATTCTAATGTAGAAGACATTCAATGGGTGAAGTATACTACCATTGTATTAATAACAAATACAATTTAGCATTTGTATGAGGTAAGTTCATTGTCAGCAACCGATTCTGTATAGGCCCATAATAAACATAACTATTCAGTACATACAAAGACACAATGAAGCTATGTTTTATGACATGAAAAATGATGGGTAGACCTTGGTTCATTTTAATAGGTATAAATCCGGTTGTGACTTAAAAAATCTTGATACCTTGTCCTATATTGTGTAGCAACAATTTAAGGTTTTCCTTTACATACGAATAAATTAGTAACATTTAAAGGCTCATCTAGTGATTGTAGAACAATATTATATAAACATAATATATAATAATTAGAAATAAATCCAAATTGCAAAGCAGTGTAAAATAGAACCACATTCATGGTATCCATTATATGTGTAAAATGCCTAAGTTCAGTGATAACATAATTATTAAATGATATAAAAGTAATCTGAAAACATAATAAAAAATACATAAACAATGACTAAAAATCATTTGGAAATTGAGATGTGAATACAAGGTCCCATACATGCATAACTTTTAATTTAAGTGCACAATGCATGGTAACAGGTAAGGTAATCACTACCTACTTGGTAATAAAAGGTCTAAATCCTTGCATTATTTTTTTAAATAAAAGTTAAAAGTTTTGGTAAAAATTATAAAAGTTTTCTTATCTCTGTTCTAATTTAAGTAACAAGTTTAGGGAAAATGCTCAACAATGTTTTTTACTTATATCAAATTTAATTAGTATGCAGTACTTATATAAGTTATAAAAACATTTATATTAACAAAAATCAAATAATATTTTAAGTTAAGCATACTTTTGTAAGATAGTAGTGTCCATTATCTACATTTAATGTCAATTTTGATAAAATAAGTCCACAATGTTTCAATATAATTATATCCAGTGTTTATGTTGAAAATAGAAATGCATGTATTGTTCATCAATTAGAAATAATGATGATAACATAATTATTTCATATGTTATTGTATGTATTTCAAGCCCAGTTCACCTGTTTTTAATTATTCAAAAGCTAACAAAAATTGTTCTCTCCTCTATATGCAAAGATTGCTTAATTACTTTAGGCTAATCTACAAAATTTACACAAGTTTTATTATCATACTTTAACAGTGATAATTAAAAACTCAAAAGGCTATTCATAATTTATAAGCTCAGGAAATAACATGAACAGTTAGTCCATTTACTAAATAAGTCTGAAAATATGCCTATATCATCGAAGAAGGAATGGGAGACGATAAGCAAACAAACATGAGATCATGTACAGCATACCAAAATAAAAGTTCAGCCTGGCTGTTTGCCTTGGTACATACCTCATTGTCTCAGGACTCCTAAACCTTCTTTCTATTTCAAAAGCTCTAGGTAGTGTAAGCATTGGTATCATAAACCACCAGGAGCAGCGTACTGAAGCCACAACAAACATTATATAAGGAGTAAATAATAGAAATGCATACAACAAGTATGAAGCAGTTCTTCCAATCAATATTGCTAGTGTCACTATTTCTGCTTTACTATCAGTCTCAAGGTCTCTTGTGTTATTACTATGTAAAATGGCTTCAGTGTTTAGAGCAAATGGTATTGCATAGTAAATTATAGGCCAGTCTACCCTGCCAGTCTGAGCGAGAAATGCAAAAACAACAGACACTGGTCCAAATATAACTAAAACTAATATATCACCAAGAGCTATGTATTTAAGGCCTATACCACCAGTATACAAAAATGATGATGATAATCCACCAAAATAAACTAGAGCCAAATGTTCCATGCGGGCAGGAGACAATATTACAAGTGGAACAAATGAAGCACATCCTGCCAAATAAAGAATAGCACCCAAAGAGACCACTTCATCAATACTCAATATATGATCAACAAGAGTTCTATCATCTGATTTGCGGTTATCTATTCCTTTGACAAAATCAAAGTAAGTATTGACAACATTGCCTGCACCATGCACTGGAATAACTGTGCATAAAGTTAATAACAAGGTGCACCAACTGAAGCCACTATCGCCGGGCAATCTGTAGGCGAGCGCTGCTCCCAGTAGCGTCGGTAGCAAGCTTGCACTCAGCGACCACGGACGCAATGCAAGAACATACGTGCGAACTTTCATAAGTGGGTTTCGAGCTGGCAGTGTTTTTTCTTTTGGTTGCTGTAACAAGTTACCTTCGACAGTCGGTATGTCCATGTCTTCAGCTTTCTTATTACTATCCATTATAACAGAAATGATTAAATCCACAATATATTTTACACTTAGATCATAGTTTTATAAATCAGATTGTGTAGTTGTGTTCATCACACAACTATATTTTGCTCAAAACTGTTTGCATAATATCCCGTTATTCATTGTGGTTCGTAGGTACCGGTGATGACTGGTATCCAAAGAGAATTAACATAAAATAAATATCTAAACCAACATCTAACGAGCGGTTCGCTTGCTCCGTCTGTCAATAAACTGTCATCGTCTGTTGTCATACGAAATTATAAAGTGTCAGTTACCAGCTGTCTTTTTATAGTGATGATGTCTTAGAATATTATGAAAACCGATTCAGGTAGTGATTGTATTCTCTTTAACCGGTTCTTCTTCTTGAGTTCGGTCAAAACTTCGAAATTTCTACAGCATCTGTTTCGTTGAATGGCACTGAAATGTGAAATGACGTTTTTTCAGACTTGTTCTATATAATCTATGATATCATAAAGTAATAAATATTTCTTAGAAATATTTATTGTTCTTAAGAGAACGATATTAAAATCAATTTCATAAAACAGGTTTGAAACAGGTATAGTTCCATATTTCATAATAGTGAAAATTAATTTGATCTCGCATGATTCATACCCCAACTAATAATTGTAGCATTTAAAACCATTAAAATCAGGTTATTAATATCTTAAAATGCATCCTTAAAGGCTCGCCACTTATTAGATAAAACCATAAAACTTATGTTAGGCAGCGAAATGTAGTGTGGTTGTATGAACTTCTGATAAAAGAGGAATACTTTTGCTTACCCCTTCAAGTATGACAGGCTGTATATATTTAAAAGAAACACTATTACATACGAGGTTCGATGTTTGGATTTTCGGTATGAAAGCAGAGTGAAATTAGAATAAATCCCAATTAGATTATGTTTGTATTACATAAATAATTCGTAGGTATCATAAACATAGCATCACGCTTGTATTTCCTAAAGGTGAAGACAGGAGGGTATGGTAAACCTACCTTTAGCCAGTAATTATTTACGTCCCAATGTTATAGAAGGCGAGCCTATTGCCATTAAGAATTTAAGATGCCATTCATAAGACAAGACTGCATGCAGCTACTGAGAATACCTATTGGAAAAACTGATTTACACTGCCTGATCTGAGAATTAAACCCACGACCTTACGCTCAGCTGGTGCGCTCACTTGACCACTTATGCATTTTTATGAATAGCTTTACATTATATAAATACTAATTGTGGAAAAGTAGTAAAAACGTAATAAAACTTATCTCAGCCACAAACGGCTTTTACTACGTCCACTACATCACGAGGTTTGCAAATAATTTAAATTGGCACGACATCATTTCATGCGACCACGACATCATTTATGAGCAAAAGGGGATCTCTAATGGATGGCTTCCTTATTTGTCTTTTGTATTTATCGAGGACATAACGTTTAAGATCACCATTAGCGAGTACCTTTGTTTATTTTTATTTAAGTTTGATTCATTACCTGCTTAGCCTTTTATATCGGCTTGCATGAACCGCGACTGCCTATCTAACCTCTAACGGCACGAAGGGGTCTGTGCGAAAACGGAAGACTGTCCACGGATCCATTGCGCGTAGCTTAGCGTCGACCGATGCCCATGCAGCAGTTATTAACTCCCAAATTCGTTATTTTGAGCTATTATCGTATTTTAGGGCAATTTTACTTGTACGTGACAATTTGTACGAAGTAATATAATAACGTTGAGGATTTACACAAAAATCATAATCCTCCTTACGGGTTAAGTAGGAAATGATTTTAATGGCCTACCCATTAAAAGCAATTTCTACTTGTCCCGTAAGTCCTTTTAAATCAAACAGTACATTACTTAGATTTCTTTTTATTTGAGTTAAGTTTAGCTTCTATTAATTTAACCCAATCTTCGTATTGTTCGTTATCTTCCTCATTTATCTCATCACAGAACTTGTCAATGTCTTCGTCTTTTATGTCCTCCTCATTTTCTTGTACGGCCGATTTGTTAGATGAAGTACTCCTTAATTTATTTTCTACTTCTTCTAAAATTGTTGTGTTTTTACCTTCTACTGGTTCTGCATCGTTATTGCTAAATATAATTTTCTTTGATTTTTGGGCATAATCCACATTTTTTCTTTGTAATTTATTCTTGTTTTTTGTTTTACCTTTTTTAGATGGAGTAACTAATTTATCAGCTTCTGATTTATCATCATCGGTGTCTTCGAATTTTATCTTTTTATTTATTATTTCGTCAGATTTTTTTTCTTGCTCACTTGCAACACAATGCGCTTTGCTTCTTTTACCCATTGTTCTGAAAATAAGATCATTCATAAAATACTTTAGGTACTACTTAGTACTGAAATAATGTATTGACCCAGATAGATTTGTATCGAATTTGACACTGTTACTCGAAACTCCCGGGAGTAAATCAAACGCTAGGCCAACTCTCAGGCAGATGCCCGAGGTATTTGCATTGTGCAGTGTGCACCTAGTTGGAATAAACATGAAAAACCAACACCTAGCGAAATTCGGGAAATAAAATACCTCTGACTACCCCCCTCGGGGAATACAGTCGTGTTGCTTGATTTCATAAAATGAGTTATAAGATCGAGCGATTGGACATATTTTATCAATGCCAAAATCAAGGTACATTTTGGATTTGAAAAATTTGAGAAATTGAATTAAAGTTAAGAAGGATTTAACAAAAAATATCCTTAATATCGGAACTATACTTTGGCCTCAAACATGCAGACTAGACACATTTATTTACCACTTTCTGATACTGCCGTAGGTAGGTACTACCCTTTTTTGTTTTGGGTAAGCACTGTAAATAATTTAATTTTCTGATAAGGCAAATAATTTAGTTGTCAAAATAACTTAAATGTGTGTTTGCGTCGGTAAACAAACAAAAACAATATCCTAGCTCACAAGGTAGGTGCTTGTAACCCGTTCTAAACTAGACAGTATTTTATGAGGAAACAATAAGTTGCCGAGTAAATATTATATCGAGAACGAAACTGTAGATAGTAATTATTAGTTCCCTATCATAATTATTATCCTGTTTAACTAAGTAGGTATTCTAATGCGTATCTCTTTACAAACATATAGTTATATAATTTTTGGCACGGAGGTTGTCTACAGAAAGGACCTATCGTGATCACTTACGATGTTTCGCAAAGATTAAAGAAAAGCACTAATTTGTTTCGGTCATACTTATTTAAAGAAGAGGCAATACGTTTACTAAACTTTGTTAACCACATGATGTGTTACTAACGACAGCCGGATTAAATTACTTCTCTTAATTTAGAGTCATCTTTGAAGATGCTTTTATTTACGTCCGTGGATGGGTGTTTAAATGTAAATAGATTGATGAATAGTCTGCTACATAACGAATGAAAGAAAATAATCTATTTAGTGCAAAAAAAATACTTAGCAGTAAAAACTAAAACAATCATTATAGACATGTTATCGTAAAACTAATATCAACCGAAGTTATTTATTGGTTGTAAGTCAGTGAATCGTTGAAGTGTATGATAAACAAACCGGCCACTCAATAAGATAACAAATACAAACACTAGTTTTACGTAATAAATTACACGAGGCCGATGCGGGCGCAGTGCCACTGACGAGACCACCCGCCACCCACTACTCATGCGAGCTCGGGCTGCCGAGATCGAGCAATTGAAACAAATTGCCGGGCGGATTGTGTCGTCTCCCTGTTAAATTCACAGTGATATTTTGTATCGTTTAATTTTTTATCTTATTTTAAGTGCAAAATGGCTGTCAAGAGTTATATTTTGGGTATGGACATTGGAACGACTTCAGTTAAAGTTTGTGTATATGATCCTATTAGCAGAAAGATTGTGGCTAACCAAAATAAGGATACAGCGGCAAATATACCAAGTGACCAGGGTATTGAAGGCAACAAGCAAGACGTGCCAAAAATAGTATCAGCCGTTCATTATTGCATCTCCCGTCTTCCGAGAGACGTATTGCGAAATGTCACAAAAATTGGAGTGTGTGGACAAATGCACGGAGTTGTATTATGGAAAAATGGGTACGTAAATATACCTACTTTATGAATAGCAAATCTTAGACTATCTTATTATTTTGTAAATAAGTTACAACTTAATGATAATAATAATTATTTTTTGGACTTATTTTAGTGCCTGGGAAAAAGTGGAGAAAGATGAAGGCGTAGTGATAAGATTTGAAGCTATAAGAAATAATATGTCTGCACTGTATACCTGGCAAGATATAAGATGCAAACCAAAATTTTTAGAATCTTTGCCAAAACCTGATTCACATGTTAATTGTTACTCTGGATACGGATGCGCGACCCTGCTTTGGCTGCTTAAGCATAAGCCAGAAAAACTAAATAATTATCAATATTCAGGAACAGTGCAAGATTTTATTGTTACTATGCTTTGTGATTTGGAGACCCCAATAATGTCCAACCAAAATGCTATAAGTTGGGGATATTTTAACACTGAAAAGAATGAATGGAATATTGATATTTTGAAATCTGTTAATTTCCCAGTAAACCTGTTGCCTAAGGTCATGAAGAGCGGAGAATTTGCTGGTAAATTAAACGTTTCCTGGAATGGGATTCCCGAGGGCACGCCAGTGAGCGTCGCTATGGGAGATTTACAGTGTTCTATTATTGCTACACTGGAAAGTCAACAAGATGCTGTATTAAACATATCTACTTCAGCTCAACTGGCATTTGTAGTGAATGAAATGACAGATTTAGGCTGTAAAACAGTTGAACATCTGCCATACTTTAACAACAAATATTTAGTTGTTGCTGCTTCCTTAAATGGGGGTAATGTGTTAGCCACTTTTGTAAAAATGCTTCAACAGTGGATGCTTGATCTAGGATTCCCAACTCCACAGGCCAAAGTATGGGAAAAGCTGATTGCCTTGGGTTTAAAAGCAAAAACTAAATCAAGTATGAAAATTACACCTCATTTATTAGGCGAAAGACATTTGCCATCAACTAAGGCAACTGTAGAAAACATTGATCTCTCTAATATAGACCTGGGTAGTGTATTTAAATCTCTCTGTGATAGTCTAATAGAGAATTTACACAACATGATGCCAAAAGATATATTGCGTGATGCAAATATAAAGAGGATTGTTGGAAATGGATCAGGATTATCTAGGAATGCTGTATTGCAAAGAGCTGTGGAACATTTATACAGTTTACCTTTAGAGTTTACATCGGGGGGAGATGCAGCAAAAGGTGCTGCTATTGCAATTATATAGTTATAGGTTGTTAATGGTATAAGACTTCTCATCATTATATGGGTACCTATCATAAGTATTTTTGTTTGAAACTTAGTACAAGAGTTATGTTACATTGCTTTATCAATAAATAGATTATAAGTTGTAACATTATAACAATAGACAAAGATCTAGATAAACACAATTCTTAGTTAATGTAGTTGTTATTATGATAAAGTACAACTGTTATATTTCCGAGTAATCTATGTAGCTTATATGCAACTCTACGCTATTGGGCAACATGATTAGAACACAGTTTGAACCTACTTTATTTACAATCACTATGGCTTTGTTTATTATATTATATATAAATTATTTTGTGGGAGGATAAATAAAGTATTATCATGAACTGTCATCTTACAGCAATCATAAATTGATTATTCATTAACTATAATCTGATGAAGGCATTAATGCAATATGTACTGCCTACGTCTACGTAAAAGTCTATTATGAAAATAACACTTATCAAGATTCCAAGTAGAAGTAAGGTATATTTTGTAATGATTTATCATTTTTTAATAAAATTCTTGTAAAAGAAGTTGTTTTTGTTTCACAATAGCTACACACTTTATGACATAGATGATCAGTCACGAATTTATAATTTGCAGTATTCATACATTGCTCTTAATTATACTTTTTCTGGCACTATGGTCAGAATTGTCACAGGGATTTCAAATTTTAAAACCATTTGGTTTTAATATCACGTCTGTAATGATAATCCCGATTCCCGAAGGAATAGGCAGAGATGTACAGTGGGGGATTTCGCTTAAAACTAATTTGAACTATATATAATAGATATAAAAGACTACTAATGTAACACTTGATGGTTAGTATACAAACATAATATAAACACATTGCACTATGTAATTTAACATAATAGTATATCCACAGACAAACTGTTTAATACAGTTTTGTGGACCATAGTATACAATAAGTTTACCTGTAATGCTTTAATAATGATAATAAATAATATTTTATATAAAATAAGTAAGTAATGGCATTTGATGTAAGTATCTTAATTTAAATGTTACCTTAATTTTCTGATACAAGTAAATAATTTATTTGATATTCTTCACTTCACGTAACTACAGGTTTTAATAACACCCAATATATTATACTAAACAATAACAAAAATTAATTCAAATTCTTAACCTCAAAATTGGAAAATCAAAATAATTTTGACAGATTGATTAATTGTCAGTTGTCACATCTGAGGGCATTGAGTATTCCTTTGTCTGAGGGTCACACGCTTTCACAGATTATGATGTAGGTTTTGACCACAGACTATGAGACTACTGGTGAGGATTTGTCGGTTGTAACTAGTAATCATCTAGTAGTATAACAAAAGTACTTATTCAAAATATTTGGTTGCAATGGTATGAGTTGAATTGGTTGAATTAATCATGGGTTAGGTATTTATATGATGACGTTAAGACTCGAGAGTACATTAAAAGCGTTAAATTTAAAGGAGACATCCTAAACCATCCCTTAAAAATTGCGACGGCGTTTAATGAAAACTTTATTTCTACAACAAACATAGATAAAAAAGGTAAACCAAACTATAATCTACTGAAACCAGTTAATTCCACCATTTTTATCCAACCCACATCTAAACATGAAATAATTCGAATAATTAATTCACTAAATAAAACAAATGCGGTGGGTTATGATGGAATATCAACTTATGTAATAAAAAGATGTTGTAATGTTATTGCAGAACCGTTAAGTTACCTAGTTAACCTTTCATTTGAACAAGGAGTCTTTCCAGACAAACTCAAAATCTCAGTAGTAAAACCATTAAAAAAAAAAAGGCTGCGATCAAGAATTGAATAACTACAGACCAATAACACTTATACCCATATTCTCAAAATTTTTGAAAAATTAATGTTTACACGTATTACTAATTTCTTAAATAAATATAATGTAATAACTGACGAACAAAATGGTTTCCAAAAAGAAAAGTCAACAACATTAGCTGCATTCTCATTAGTTCAAATGATTACTAAAAACATCGATGAACGACATCGAACCACAGCCATATTCTTTGATATGAGCAAGGCATTCGATGTTGTAAAACATGAAATACTACTTCATAAATGTAGCATATATGGTATTAGAGGAACAGCCCTAAATTGGATCACTAGTTATTTAAACAGCCGAGAACAATGCGTCGAAATTACACACTTAGATAATAAAATTGAAGAACAAACATTCAGGTCATCGTTTAAACGAAATCTTTTCGGTGTACCACAAGGGAGCGTCCTTGGTCCACTTTTGTTTCTTTTATATATAAATGACATGCCAAATATTACAAAACATAAATGTGTAATATCATAGATTATTCGCAGATGACATCTCAGTACTAGTAACAGGAGAACGGAAAGAATCGAATCACCAAGACCAAATAAACTCCACTGTAGAATCCGTATTAAACTGGCTAGAAGCAAATAATCTAACAGCAAACCTAAGCAAAACTAAACTACTCCAATTTTCTAACTACAATAATAAAATCGATAGTATCTTAACCATAGCTCGTGGTACTCAAATTGATGAGGTAGCTGATACAAAATTTCTAGGTATTGTATTAGATAACCATTGCAACTGGAAGAATCACATTGATAATGTTTGTAAACGTATAAATAAATTTGGGTACGCATTAAAAAAATTAAAAAAACTAGCAGGAGAAAAAGCGGCACTTACCGCCTATCATGGATATATAAACTCGGTACTCCGTTATGGGTTAATACTATGGGGTAATTCAACAAATATTAATGATGCTTTTATTGCTCAAAAAAAGTGTGTACGAGCGATATGTGGGGCAAGCCCCCTAGACACATGCAGACCACTATTTAAAAAACTTAAAATCTTAACTTTACCATCTCTATATATCTTTGAAATAGCTATGTTTGTAAAAAAACACCCCAATTTATTTAGTAAAGCTTCCGATCATAAAAAACACCTGTCTAGAGACATAACTAAACTTGTTGTACCTAGACCCTCAACAACATTATATCAAAAAAATTGTGCAGTTATGGCCATTAAGGTATTTAATAAGATTCCTAAAAACTTTAGAGAACTTCCCCTAAGACATTTTAAAAATAAATTATACGAGTGGTTAACAAAGCAATGTTTTTATAATACAAAAGAATATTTAGAATATAAGGGTATTTAGGTTGTTTATATTGTTTAATTATTTTAGCTATATTGTTAATTATTATTTTTTCATACTTCTATGTTTTTAATGTTCTCGCAACGATAGATGTAATTATTATTATGTAATTTTTTACATTGTAAATTTTGCATACCGAGTTATCGGTGAAACATGCTGTACTCTTTACAAAACATTTTAACAACCTGTATTACCGTGTTTCTTGCAAATAAAGATTTCTATTTCTATTTCTATAATCTTAACCCTAAAATAAAACGTATAGAATAAAATATATTAGATCAAGAAAATCAACATGTCTTTGTTGTTTTTTTTTATTTATAAGAACAATTTATAATATACACTCGATTTTTTTATACTACCATATACTATCTACATTAAAACCAATCAAAACTAATAATATATATAACCAAACAACATCAAAATATTATGCATCGAAATATACCTCCTTATCACTGTCGACTGGTAGGGTGCCCAAAAGGCTGGCGGCATTGCCACGTTGAATGGCAATGCTAATTCTTTGGCCAAAAACAAACGAGCCCTTTGGTCAAGTGAAGAGTCGACCAACCGTTTAGATATTATGTCTCTAGATAAGAGACGCGCACTCGGACCCCATGACCCGAGTGTTTCGACCTCAAACGGCTCAAAAATATAATTACCAACTTACCAATTGCGTGCCGCGGTATGTCTTTTTTTTTTTTTTTGGCAATTGAGTCGCTTTCGTCGACTATTCTGCCAGTGTCAAGTCATATACCTTTCTTGCCCCAGTGGTACTCTAACTTGTGTTAGTAGCTGTAAGGACGACACAAAATGTGTTAGTATTATATGGTATTATTATACAAATTAAATATAGTTAGTTATAAATATACTTTTTTTTTTTTTTTTTGTAGTATTTTTTATTTTATGACTCTATTAAAAGGTCAATTATAATTTTAAATTATTTTTAGTTAAAAATTTCACCAAAATGTTTATTAATTTAGGACCGAAGTGGGATAGTAGGGAATTAAAATTAATAGGAAGGGGAATGTTGATGTTAGGAAGTTTCCGATACAAGTCAAATTTAGAATTTGCAGGGCAACAAAAGAACATATGATCTAAAGTCCCTTCGTCTAAACCACATTCGCACAATGAAGTATCCCGAACACGGATCTTCCTGAGAAACACCGGACTGCAGCAGTGGCCAAGTCTCAGTCTACATAAGGTCGATACAACCTTCTTTGTAAGTCTTGGGCACTTGAAAAACCAAGGTTTCTTTTGGATGTCAGGTTGAATACTGGCGTAGTAGACTCCCTTGAGTTTAGAGGTCTCTTTCCAAACTGTTGACCACGACTTAAACAGTTTCTGTTTGGTATAGTTCCGTAGGTCGTAGCTGTGTATCTGATAATGCTTCTTATCCACAGAGATTGTTGCGGCATACTTAGCTAGCGAATCCGCGCACTCATTACCCACAATTCCTGAATGGCTGGGTATCCAAGCAATCTCAATATCAATGCCACTTTTGTGGCAGTTAAAAAGTGCGTGTCTAATGTCTATTATAATTTTACTGTTTAATTTTGAACGAAGCTGGTTCTGAAGTAGTGACTGAATACAACTACGAGAGTCCGAAAAAATTACGGATTTTGGGATATTGTGGGAACGTATAAATTGGATAGCCTCCAAAATGCCAATGCATTCTCCTGTAAAAACGGATACTTCAGGCGGACACTGGAGCAACAGCGAAATTTTTGAATTTTGGAAATAGACAGATACGCCTGTACGACCGGTCATTGATAGTTTTGATGCATCTGTGTAAAAGAGGGCCCAACCCTCCCAGTATCTCATAATGGCCGAATTAAAAACGTCCTTTGCATTTGGAGAGGTTTTGGAAATGCCAAGTTCCAAAGTGGCTCGGGGAGTAAAGTGAATAGAATCATATGAGGAGGAAAAGACAGGTAGAAGAGAATATTGACAAATAGGTGTTGAGAGGAGTTTAAGCTCTCTGTACCTATTAATCATCAAGGGTAGCGGTTTATTGTTCCAATAGGACGAATTGTTAAGAGACAGATAGATTTGTTCTAAAATAGGGAGTAAAGGATGGGATGAGAGGCAGAAACATTTTGATACAAAACGATCAGCCAAATACTGTCTCCTTATGCTTAGAGGGGGCTCTACACATTCTACTTGGAGGGCATTTATGGGGGAGGATTTCATGGCTCCAACTATAATTCTAAGGCACTTGGCCTGCAAAAGGTCCAATCTACGGAGGCCCTCTTTGTTGCAAGGTTCAAGCAAAAAGCAGCAATAATCCATCACACTCCTAACTAATGCATTGTAGATTAATTTGAGGGTGTATGGGTGAGCACCCCACCACACTCCGGCCAAGGCTTTCAGGATAGACACCGAACGTTCACATTTTTTTAGAATGTTATTTATGTGTTCTACCCCTGAAAGTTTAGAGTCCAGAATCACTCCCAGAAACTTAGCATGACTCTTGATAGGAATAGACTGACCGTCAATAACAATGTCAATATGGGGGATTAGACGTCTGCGGGAAAATATTACAGCTGAACTCTTTGGAGCGCTTAGGGATAACCCATGATCTATGAGCCATTGGTTCAATGAGGATAAAGAGACGTTAATAGATAGGGCGGCATCCTGTATCGAATCATCTGTGACCAATAGTGCAATGTCGTCGGCGTACTGAAGAATCTTACAATTCATATTTAAACAGGAGGGAAGATCAGCTGTGTAGATATTATATAACAGCGGACTGAGTACCGATCCTTGGGCTAAGCCTCTCCACACTGTCCTTTGTTCCAGATCTTCACCAGGTGTTTTAAGTTGAAGAACGCGGTTGGAGAAGATGTTCAAGGTGATCCTAGATATCCTTACCGGTATTCTCAGCTTATGCAGTTTCTGCCTGAGAATTGGGAGGAGTACAGAATCATAGGCAGCGGATATATCTAGAAAAACAGCCACCACAGACCCATTTCTGCTAAGGGCAAGCCGGATCTCAGAAGTGAGGATACCTACACTGTCTGTTGTACCCAAGCCCTTTCTAAAGCCGAACTGGGTCCTCGGCAGCAGCTCTCCACTTTCCACATACCATTCTAATCGGTTTTTAATAAGGTGTTCTAAAAGTTTCAACAGTACGGACGACAGAGCAATCGGCCGAAACGAACATGGGTCACTAGGATCTTTACCTGGTTTTAATAGGGGTATAATCACTTGAACCTTCCAATCTGCGGGAATATAACCGGAATTTAAACAGAAGTTGGCCAAGTCTAGAAAATACTGACATGTTTTCAAGCCAGCCTTCGCAATAAACGAGTATGGGAATCCATCAACCCCAGGAGCAGAGTCATGGACATGTGAAAGCACTGTTTTTAATTCCTCCAAGGTGAATGGCATGTCTAGAATGTGCTCGGGATTATCTATAGTTTGTTCAGAACAACAACATTCATCCGCACTTGGTACATAAGCTGGTGCCACTATAGAGAAGAACCGGTAACCTAATTCTCTAGATATAGCATTAGATGTAATTGGTGCGCAGCCACGCCTAAAACGTTTGACTTTCTCCCACACAGTCGCTGTAGGAGTAGATGGACTCAGGCTACTACAAAATTTTAGCCAACCTTCCTTTTTCTTTCTTCTAAATAGTTTTCTAGACTTAGCCAACACATGCTTGAAGGATGTGAGGTTTTCTGGGTTCATATCGGTGCTGAAGATCTTTTCGGCCTCATTCCTGGCTCTAATCATAGCAGTGCAATCCTTATCCCACCACGGTGGAGAGGGGATTTTATTTGATGGGAGAGATTTGGATTGGAAGCAATCGTCTGCAGTTGACGATATTACGGACGAAAAGGATTGGAAACACTCCTGTACATTTTCATAATTAATAGTGGGTAGGGAAGATACCCTTAAATCTATGATTTTGGAATAGAAGTCCCAATCTGCTGAGTTTAATTGGTGTTTAAGAAGAGGAGGGATAACTTTATAAGAAGGACTTTTAGAAGGAATTTTTATCAGGATAGGGAAATGATCGCTGCCATAGCTCTTCTCTAGACGGCTCCAAATTAATAGGCTGGCAATATTGGAAGAACAGAAAGTCAAATCAACGCAGCTGACGCTTTGACCCAGAGGTGATCTCCGTGTTGCCTTACCATCATTGATGACACATAAATCAAGTTCGTCCAAAATATCTACCAATCCAATACCAAAATTATCACAAGAGTCCGACCCCCAGCGGTAATGGTGACAGTTAAAATCCCCCATAACTATCAAAGGGCCATTTACACAACTAAGCAGATTTTTTATCAAGCAAAGGTCATTATCATTTGGGTGAGCAATATAGAATGAAAATATATATATATCTTCAACCTTAATAGCGGTAACATTTATGTCATCGCCAGCTGAGGGTAGAGGAATGGAGGCGAATGGAATTCTGCTGCTAATGAACAGAGCACATCCCCCGTATCCATCAGATCTGTCGTGGCGAATGCAGCTGAAACCTGGGATCCTAATACTGCTATTTGCGGAAAGCCATGTCTCAGCAACAGCACAGATTAGTGGATTATATTTATTTATCAAGAAGATCAATTCATGTTTCTTGGGAATAATGCTCCTCGCATTCCACTGAAGCAGTGTCAGAGGGGGGGCCATTATGTAAAAAGTTTAAAATGGATGATAGTTTATAGGCAACGTGGTCAGGTATAAATTTGTTAGGGTCAGATAGAACAGAAGTTAACATTTCAGATATGGTGCTTAATATATAGTTCGAGCTATCTTGGCTTCCGTTACTAGGCCTAGAAAGGTCTGCAGGGTAAGCACAGGCATTTTTCGAAGGGGAAAAGGAGTAGTTGTGGATAAGGGCTTGATGGGCTTGTCTGTCGTAACTAGGTGAAAGAGGAGCGTGAGCTTTGGGTTTAAGGAAAACTGTTTTGCGATAGGATTTAGAAGTTGGAGGTACTTGTTTTGACTGTTGGGTTGATGAGTATTGAGGGTTTTGGGATGATGCAATTTTGGGACTAGAAAGACGAGGAGGGCCCGAGACTTCGGCGTAGGTTCTAGACCTTCTAGTGATGGGTGAGAATATCTGGCTAGCCTCAGCATATGATATATTTTTGTCGGCCATCAGAGCTTTGATGCTCTTCTGACGACCTAATTCCGGGCAGACATTGTCAGTGGCAAAGTGGTTACCAGAACATAAGACGCAGTTAACCATGTTGGGAGGAGCATCACAACCATCACCAGGATGGTCAAGCCCACATTTAAAGCATCGCGGTTTGGAACGACACACTGTGCGTGTATGACCGTATCTGCAGCAGTTAAAACATTGTATGGATGGGTACATATATTTTTCAACAGCCAGGGCTGAGTAAAAGGAATATACCCGAGAAGGTAAGATCTGGCCATCAAAAGTTTGGGTTGGTTTCCATTCCGATGAACCTGGAGAAGAAATCTTACGGTTCAGCCTTCTGGCTTTGATGACAGGGCCGCAACCATCAGGAACTTTGATGTATTCAATGATTTCCTCGTCGGACCATTCAGTTGGGACGTCCCTGACTATACCCATTCGAGTAACATTAAATTGTGGTATTGTCGCTGTGTAATTGTTTTGAGCCACAAGGCAGTTCAATAAAAAGCTGTTAGCGTCTTGGTGGGACTTAAACTCAACGGATATTCTATTTCGGCCTATTCGCTTAACACCATCACGACGTATGTTACAAATATTGTTACGTTTTAAAAACATACCAAATTTAATAGGGTGAATCGTCGTACCTAATGTTTGGTTATCACTTTGAGAGACGTGAACAATATAGGGGGGGTTATCTTTAGCCGTGTACAATTGTCTACCAAGAACATTTTTAGCAACTTTTGGGGGCTGACTAGGACAAGAAGCAAGACTCGGGGAGGATACGGCAGGTCTTTTCCTATTAGTCGGACTATCTGTCTCCATATCATTTTTCAGTTGTTCGTCATTGGGAAGAGTTACAGTAAGAACAGGAGTGTATTCGAATGGTTCAGGATTCGGAGGGTCGGGAGGGTCAGGGGGTTTGTTAAGGTCCATGATGGTTAATGAACCAAATATTTAAAGCAATTAAAAACTTACGTCAATCTTACACAAACACAAAAACAAAGAATAAACTCGACACAAGATTCAATATAATTGAGAAGAACGTAAACACAAGAAAGCACGTGTATAACCTTCACCAGTACCACAGAGAATCTCCGCGGTACCGGTATGTCTTTGTTGGTGTCTTTTAAATCTGTCAGTATCAACTGTCAAACAAAAGTTGACAATTTATTGACAGTTTATTCTACACGTGCAACTAAATGTCGTGCAAGTTTAATTTTTTTTTGCATTAAATTGAATTATTATGACTAGATTTGCTAGAGCCAGGGGCTCTAAATCTTCTAATGAAAGAGCACCTGAAGACGGCACGCCATGGGAGGTTATGAAAGAACAATTATTACAAGCTAAGAAGGAAAGTGATGAATCTAAAAAGAGGGAAGAGGTACGAATTAGAATCTCTCATATAAAATCTGTTTCTACGTATATTATGGTTAACATGTTATTCTTACTACAATTTATGTACTTTATAGGGCAATTATCTTACCGTAGACAGTTTATGTTATATTGTTTGATTCTAGGCAGAAAAGCAACGTATTGAAAACTACGAAAACTTTCTTAAAGAACACAAAGTTCAGAAAAGGAAAGCTACTTGGTGTGATTTTCCTGAAACCAACACTAAAAAGGCTTCTGATTTGCCCGCGACTAATGGTCAACCAATAAAAAGCAAGAAGAAAAAGAATAAAAAAGTTTCCAGTGAAGCAGATCTTGAAGCTACAAACACTGAAATAAATCCTCAGAATGATGCAGTTGATAATACTGAGATTACAGCTAAGAAGAAATCTAAAAAGAAAAATAACAAATCCCTGAATTCTATTGAACTTTGTAATGAAAGTAGTGCAACTGTAGCTGAACCAGAAGCCACTCAAAACCCTAACAAAAATAAGAAAAAAAATAAGAACAAACAAAACATAAAATCTTTTGAAAATTCTTTACATCCTAAACCTCCGAATGAGGATGTTAATGTAAAAGATAGTGAGAAAGGTAATAATACTCCTCAATATAAAAACAAAGATGAAAAGGCAAAGAAAATAAAAAAAATGATCAATGGCAAGCCTGTACGTAGAAAAGAGATAAATGACAATAGTTTCCAACTAATTGTTCATGGTAAGGAAATAGAGTTAGTCAGATTTGATGGATTCCCTGTAATGAAAAAAGATGCAGAGAGGCTTCAAGAGTTGAAAAATAACATGATTAAGAAAGGCATACCTAAGAGTGAGGTCCAAAGAACTATGAAACTGGAGAGAAGAAGGGCTGAGAAGGCATTAGCTAGGATGAAGAGGGAGGTATGCTATAACTGCAGGAAAGGTGGTCATGTGCTGTCTGACTGTCCAGAATTGAAGTCTAAGATACCCGGCGCAGACACTGCTGAGGGAGTATGTTTTAAGTGTGGCTCAACTGAACACCGGCAGTTTGAGTGTAAAGTTCAAAGAGATAAGGAGTTCAGATTTGCTACCTGCTTCATTTGTAAAGAGCCAGTAAGTAGTCATTTCTTAAAGAAATATTTTTTTTATGTCTTTGGGAGTTTGATACATATTTTGACTGTGAAATATTAAAACAAGACACCACTCTTAGACAATACTCCTTAATTAATAAATAGTGTGTAATATAATGGCTATCATTGTTACCAACTATTAAAACTGTAATCTTTGGGCTCTCCAAACATATCTTTAATTATTTTACTTGTATGACTTTTGGTGCCATTTTAGCATGTTGCCCATGCTAAGCTTGAATCTAAATTGATAAAGGAAATTTGAAAAATGATGGACACGAGCGGGATTCGAACCCGCGACCTTCGCCGATCCGTGGCGCTGCTCTAACCAACTGAGCCACCGTGTCGCTGCTCGCATCCATCGAATTTCAAGTTTCCTTTTAGTATTTACGTCTTAAGAGTGACGTCAGGTATTATCGGTTGGAATCTATGATTACCAACTCAGTGTTATACCTTTACAGCTATAAATCACTGAAACGATAATACCAACCCAAATTTATATGACTTTTTTTATTTTACTTGTGATTTCAGGGCCATATAGCACGACAGTGTCCTGATAATCCTAAAGGTTTATACCCCAATGGTGGTTCCTGCAAGCTTTGTGGAGATGTCACACACTTAAGAAAAGATTGTCCTACTGTAAGTACTTATCATTAATGTTCTGAAATGAACTTACTTTAGATAAGTAGTAGTTCCCTACCCTGTTGTATAATAAAATATTTATTAAAGCGCAAAACAACCTCTATGTGTGACTGGTTACATGTCACAGTCCTTAGTATAAACATCAGCATAGATGTATGATCTCATGTTTTTATTGCATTCTTCATTAGTTATTATATTTTGTTTTTAGGCTATGGATAAAAAGGAAGAGTCATCAGTAAAACTTCACACATTGGACAGTACTGACAACATAGAAGATGTACGCCAACAGAGTAATAAATTAACAACTGCAGAACCAAGTAAAAAACCCAAGAAAATCACATTCTGAATGTTGTGAATATATCTATATTATGTAATCTATGATACAATTGTACAATAAAACAAGAATTACACATTGTGTTAAGGATTATTTATTGAAAGAAATTCAAAACAAGAATTTTAAGAGATCTTTATCATTTTGTCTTTTTCAGCTTATTGCCAGAAAACGTTTAAAACGATGTTGTTATCAATTAAATATTAGGCGATAACATTGCCACTACATCAATATTAAAAGAAACGTCAACTTAAAGGTACAATACATCTCTGATCAGGCTGACTAGATTGCAATTTTATTAAGAAACATTTTATACAAACATGCTGTTATGCTCATGATTGTTTCTGTCCAGAATTTACAAACATTCAAGACTAGCTTGAAGTTGTTCCATGGACTGCTGCGCGATTTGTCCAGTGATTCCTTCGGGACTCTGCGGGTCTTCGCGCGTCAATATCCTCGCGGCTTCAGCTAGGCATCGTATAGGTTCCTGCAACCGCTCCTTTAATTTCTCCTGGGTTATAAGGCCGGCGCCGAATTCACTTCTGGCCAAGAACATTAATGGTGCGTGTAACTCGTATAACATCATACCTGGCAAACAATTACGTACAAATTATGTTGATTGATCATGATCTTCGAATTAGCATTCAGTATGATTACAGAAGTGTCGATGGTTCAAAAGATCATACATATAACAGCATTAGAAGAAGTAGGCAGAGGTCAGAGGTGTTTTATTTAACAACTACATTACGCCAGTTGTGTTTTAGGTTCTATACATATAAATTAGGTATAATATGGGGCGAGGGGCGAGTCTATCGCCAATGTCCGGGCACAAATTCGGACTCCATGCTGCCACTAAGAACTTTCTAATCGAAATACCCAATCACACTGCCCAACCCGGGAATTGAATGATTTCCTATAGGAACTGAAGGCCGTACGATAAGCACGCTGTATTTATAGGTAGGTACTGCATTGGAAATCATACAATACAGAGTCAATTAACACCGGCTGCTTACCTCGCATCCGCGTCTCTCCAGGCATGATAACGTCCAATGTACTCATAACGAGCCGGCAGAACTCTGCCTTCCTCTCTAGCATTAGATCAGGAAGCTCATCGATACTGTAGCCCTCTACACGTCCATACAACTGCGCCAACGTATGCTTGACAGACAGAAGCAGTGAATGCCGAGGGTGGAAAACGGATTTATACTGCAACAAAAATGTATTTGATAAAAAGGCAAAATAAAATTTTATCAATACTTAGTACCTAGTAGGTATACCGAATGCACATAACTTCTATGTTTGGAGGCGAAGAGCATTTAACCAACTGATGAAATAAACAAGACTGAGATTCCAGAATGGTAGCGTCGTTATCTAGGTGCAGAGTTTGAGCTAAATTATAGGTAGGTACCTACTTACGCAATCTTCATCTATACTTATAATAAAACTGTAGAGAGGTCAATTCTGTACATTGAATATATATTCAAAATTATTATTAGAGGATAACTGGTGATCGATACTGATGCCAAAAAAGCAATTAGTAAATTTTTTGTCGGTCTGTCTGTCTGTCTGTATGTGCACGCATGGGTCAAAAACTACTGAAGGGATTTTAACCAAACTTGGTACGATTGTAGTCCATACGCCTGGGCAGGTTATAGGCTATATAACATAACGCTAAAACACATAGGAGCTGAGCAGTAACGATAAATTTAAAGCAAGTCGGATGAAAATGCGCTTTCGAGCTCTTATCTTCGCATACGTCGATCATACACCAAAAGTATGTATTACAAAAATGATGGTCTCTCAAAGATCTACAAAAAAGTCTTTTATAGTATATATCTATCTTTTATAAATTAGCCACAATAACGTGTTTAATCGTTAGGCACTTCTTCAAGTGTATTAATAAAATATATAAATATATTGTATTTCACATAGATATATCGTTATCAAACTCCAATATTCAAAAAGTACACTTTAATATCTATTTTATAAAAAAAAAAGAAATCGGTATATAAGATATAGATGAAATAAAACTTCCAAATCTCGCCGCGTCAGTATGGGTACGGCTATACGGTTGATTTTAGTTTAACGCGCGACACGGCCATCCGCTACATTTATAAAAAGGCGGGGGCATTCACGCGCCACCTTATCGTCCGGTTAAGCAGTAACAGCTCCCTCAGAGGTCACTGCGAGAGACATTTTCGAAAAAAAGAAACGCGCTACCTTCACTCACATTGTCACTGTTAATGCGAACAGACGTGGTTCTTATTGACTCTTTGGAATCTTCTTCTTATCGTATGGTTGATGAATAACCTGGTGTCAGAGTTTAAACCGCCTGTAGGACTTTATATGGCTTTACACACCGTTGAAACATCTCTCAGGTGTGCCGGTTTCCTCACGATGTTTTCCTTCACCGTTTTTAGCAACTGATAACTAATTTATAGTACGCACATGAATTCGAAAAGACATTGGTGCGTGCCGGCAATTGAATTTGCGACATCTGACTTGACAGTCGTACTACTATGTAAAGATTGACATGTATGTAAAGACAATTTACATGTATGTAACGTAACTTTTTTTTTATGAACCGATTAAAATGAAACAAATACTAAATGTTATGGGAAGCTGCCACAATACATCAATGAAAACCGCATTCAAATCGGTTCAGTCGTTTCTGAGAACGCACTAGCGTTCAAACGCACAGACAAAAATTTTAAAAACTATATTCTTGGCGCGTCGGTGACATAAATACAGAGTGTATAAATTGTTTTTCTTTTTTTAAATTGAATGTACAGACACGGGTCGTTTACGATTTTATTATATGTATAGATATAGATATTTTCTCATTACCTCATATGATAGACAATTGTAATTCTCGCAGCAAGTAACACATACGGTTCTCCGGAACTTATTTCTGTCAAAGTAATTTAACGACTTCTAGCTCAAAGGCATCCTTCAGCTGTAACATCATTGAGGCGGACATTCTAGCAGCAAGATAGATTTTCTATCCTGTGTATAACGATTTCGGCTGAGTGTACAGCCTTTACCATTTTTCGTTGTATGTTTTATAAGAGTCAACTGCAATGATTCCCTATTTTAACTTAATTACGAATAAACCGAAAAACAGACAAAATATCCAAAATAATAGAAATGGGTTGTATTGTATAGGTTTCTAAAACGTCGCCCCACACTAGGAATTTCTCCTGTATCGTGGGTGCGTTTCACAAACTTGAAATTTCACTTAGGTACACAAACACCCAGACTCGGACTCGGACAAACATCTACGGATCACACTTTTTTTGCGGGAATCGAACCCACTACCAATTGCTTAGCCACTGCGCCAATCAGGTCGTCACGGTTGTCTTTTATCCTTGGTATTTTTTTTTCTACAGTAGTTTCAATGTACAGGAACTCAGAAACGCACAAAACGGATTTATTTATGTTCTCTTCTTCAGTTATATATTATTTTCAATAGACTTTCTGTAACTTCCGTAATTACCGTTCAATTTTTGCGGTTTTTTTTTTAAATACCGGAAAGTATTCTTAGTTAAATAAGTGGTTTAAAGATTTTTAACCTACTTAAAAAAGCCTGCCTGGTAGGTATTTTTTTCTGTTAAAAGTTCAATTTACTATTGGTGTTTTATCCGAAATACACGCGGACGAAGTCGCGGGCAACAGCTATACATGTAATAAAATAGTACGGCATGGCGTAAAAACTACTAAATCGAATTCGCTCAATCTTAGCTAATGCTAATATATTAAAAACAATTTAAAAATACTTTTGCTGTTTCCGAATTTCCACGCGGACGGAGTCGCGGGCACATCTAGTCAGGTATAAAATAATGTACCTACATACTATACTATGTTACCTAGGTAAGTAGGTACCTACTAATACCTAGGTATGATACTTATAAATAGGTATTTACCTAAGTAAGATGTACGAATGTAAATAATAGTGTAGGTACCAGGTAGGGACTGTACAAAACTTAAAATAATCCATACTTATAATCTGTATTACGTCAAAGGGGGGAAGGAAAGCCTTTGTCTCTGCCGCTGCTGTGGGACAGTACCTACTGACAGGCGGAATAGAGAAATGAACAGGCGAGTACCTACTGCTGTTAAGTTACCTTATTAATAATAGCTTCCCTCTGCTCAATTGCAGCTGGGCCTGGTTCCAGTGCATCGAGCTGATCGATCTCTACCTGCACTACCGCCAACATCTTGCGCATCGCGGCTCCAGATGTCCTGAACTCACAAGTCTTTTTCGAACACGACCACAGAGCATCGTTATCTAGAAAAAGGTTAACACCTTGCTTAACATAGTATAGTTATATTATGTTTAATAGGTATAGTTAGTTCAAGCTTTAAGTTTAGTAGCTACAGCAGTAGATAAGATGTTCGTGTCATCGAATGGTTAACTGATAATTTAATTTAAATTATTTATACATAGGTACACACATACTATTGTTCATGCTATGGCTGGGTAGATAGCTTATTCATAAATATAATCACCCCAGCATGCGAGTTACATTCAATAAGGAATTTCGTGACCGAATCATAAACCAGGTCTGACCAGCTAAAACTGTAAAAATGTCGTAACCATGTCCGTGTGTAATACACATTGTCCTTCCGATGCCGTGCCGTAGGTACAGGATAATGCAAATTGTTATGTAACTAGTTATTTATTTTGTTGGTGTTCTAATACATCTGGGTTGTATGAGGAATATGTGCAATACTTTTCCCCCTATTAGGGTACAAAACAAGGTTTATCTTAAGACCAGCTTTAGTCTAGCAGCTAGCTTAGTTGCACTTAATGGTGCCTGAAATGCGTGATGATAAGTTAAAATTAGAACTAGAATGTTTGCTCTATACTTACCAAGGGGATTAGATGACATTATGATGCCGTTATCACATTTATTGCACTTGAGAGTGCTAAGATGCGTGCCGAGTTCTGTAGGGTCGGCGCATCGGCGACAGTCGCAGAGGAAAAACTTGGAGTCTGCCAAAAAGTCCCGCCGTAACAGGGTAGGGGATAGTGAGTGTGTATAACATAAGTAGAGAGTATCATTCGCTTTTATTGGAACTGCTGCTCTTACGTGCAACCTGGAAAGGAAAATTTAATTTAAAAAACAACAATGTTTTTTTACTATCTGTACCAGGCTTATCGTATTACACATAATCGCTATCATAAAACATAGTTATAATGGTTTACTGTTACTTACTGATAATCGTTTTGCAGGATCGTATGCACGATATTAGGGACGCAGCTGTGTGCAGCGATAGCTAACTTGGGGTAAAGGGCTCGTATGCTAAATCCACCACGAGATGGAATTTCCACGGAATTTACCTGTAGAACAATTGAAAAAATTATCCAAAATCTATAAATCGTTGCCAGATGTTTAAACAGACTAGGTATAGGTGCCTTCACTTCAATTGGTGATAATCAAATGTTTGATAAAAAATGCCGGTATCTATCGCATCACACTTAGATTAACAAGGATCACAGTTAAGTCCCAAAGTAATAATTTTGTGACTCTGACTCTGCCTTTAACCGAGCACAGTATTGGGACAGCTGGAGTTGTAGAATTCCAACGTAGTGGGTTGGTCTTCTACAACTCTAACTAGAGCAAACGAATCCGATTCGTAAACCAAAAGCCACCGTAACTAACACTACCTGCCGGTGCCTACAAAACGCAATCTACAACCAACCTCAAGTATGCCACAAACTCTTTGCACCAAATCCTTATCAAATCGGTTGCCAAGTTTACAATGGTCGATGAGGAATTCCGCGATGTTGACTTGGTCGGCGCCCCACGTCGGCCGCTGTTTCCGTAGTTCCGTGTGCGTCTCCATTACTTCGAGCTCGCGCTGCCATCGGTCTGCGTCCTTCTCTTTTTCCAGGAGAACTCTGTTAGTTTTATACGATTTATTACTTAACTGACAAGGTACTAACTAAATGCAATGGTAATCTTAAAACTCTATTTTTAGAAAAACTACAATTGCATTGACAAGGCGGTAACTAGCTATGGTATCAAAAATAGCAAACCATTTAGCAGAAATTATTATTGAGCAATCAGTGTTTTGTTTATGCTAAGTGAGCCAAAAACAAATGCAGCTTCTTACTAATTTCCACTGATGTAATAGACCTAATTGTAAACATTACTCGTAAATGAGACGTGCCATATACCTATGTAACTTTGTATATTATGACCTAATTAAAACATTAATTGCTATGTTGCAGTTGCAGCGCTAACTGTTTTGACTTTATAATTTGTGAACTTAAATATACTTAGGGATTTACAATGTATCGGTCACAGGTCAGATATACAGGTAAAGATAATGACATCGTTATAAGATTACATAGGCACATGGGGGGGGGGGGGGTACTTTCTAAAATGAATCGCAGGCCGTGACTTTAAATACTACTTATTAGACACAAACATACCTCAATGGTGTGATACAATCAAGTTGTGGCGCGCTAACAGTCCAGTCCTCCACTGGTTGGAACCGCACCTTTACAGCTGAGAAGACGGCGCATTCTCCAGCGTGTGTGGACGACTTACTGCACTCTTCACTGCACATCGGCCAACCACAGGAAGGACATAATGTGCGCTCCACTGGGCAGTAACAGCTGAGACAAAGAGGTGGAGTATCTATACGAAATGGAGAGTTGCGCAAGTTAATAAAAAAACAATGCCGCGTAATTATCTTCTGTTTTCCTACTTTGTTAAATAGTCTATGATTTTAACGTCAATATTACTTATGAAAGGGTCCGTTTTTCTTTCTCTAGAATTACACCAAGAGAATCAGGACACCAATTACCTAAGTAACGCCTTAAACCCGTCATTGTCCAACGGATGATAAGTTGGATTTGATTAGGTAAAAACAATATCATCCTAGATTCATAAAACTTAAGATTAACATTTTGACTGTCTATGTAGATACATCGTTGTAATTCTAACTGACACTTGCCTGGTTTTGGTCCAAAAGCGAACGGTGTGTCAGTAAAAATTATTTCACCACTCGTTAAGTCCTTGTTTGCAACCAAATACCGACCATATTTATCGTTTTGTTGTATATCGTAATGACACACGTTATCAACCATTGTGGTTGAACACGCACAAGTATTCAGGGAATCGATCGGGAAGAGATTGAAGCGTCTGAAACTGTTTGCCGACTGAACAAGATTAGCGTCTAAAATAAACTTCGGTCCATTCGAGAATTGGGCCGCTCGAACTTTCGAAGCGTTTCCATATGATACGATATACGTTTACATTCAGTAATACCTATTGTCTTCTATATTTATACGTATAAGTGAACTCTACTCCTTACTAAAAATATCTGCCGTACAATTTAAGTCAACTGAATAACATCGGATGGGAACGAATATGGCTCTCCGGAAATGCATAAAAAATGTAGTAACCAAGTTTATCATTTTAACATAACATGGGAACATTCAGATTACACGAAAATGTAGCATAGGTATTAAACATTAGCATTATCTTTTATTAATAAAGTACGGTAGCTAAAAAAACTCAAAGAATACTAGTCGACTGATAGATCTCATCTTATTGGAAAATGCGCTGAAACTGAACAGATGTTATACCGTCAATGGAGCAATGCCAATAAGATTAGGTACCTAGTTATTCTATCTTATGGCATAAACGTAATTCAGAAAGGTGAATCAGGTCATTCACACTATTAAATCAATGTGTGTACTCTAAATCGAGCTATGTATAACATCGAGTCTACCTAATCATTATGCATTTCATCATCATCAGGACATCAGCCTGTTGCAGTCCACTGCTGGACATAGGCCTCTCCAAATGTACAAATATAGTATAGCATACAATAAAAATAATACTATAACTACACGGGATCATGTTGAATGAGGTCCTTTAAATACTTCCTTAAAAAGTTGTGCACTGCACAGTGCACACTGTAGGTACGTATACACACGTTGGTATAATAACTGTTACATGTTGATGGTTCACGGTTCATTAGTATTAGCATAGAGGTATTAGGTAGGTACTTGATGCGTAGGTAATTAAATGTTGGTACTCACTGTAACTCAAGATTATATTTTCCCTTCTCTTAAAATTTGTTATAGTGCGCAATCTCAGTGAGTTTGGGGCCCGAGGCCCGCTCAGACCGCCCCTCCCCGCGAGTTTTATGATCCATCACATTCATTAGAAAAGTTTAACTGTGCTCAACTCTCTTTACATCGACATATCGACCTGTAGTAGTGGCACAGATATTATAGGAGTTATGATTTGTTCTCTAGACATTTTAACACACAGTATTGATAGGCTTGTCTAAAGATAATAAAATATACCAGCCTAATAGATTTGTTTAATTTGAAATTCCTTACGATCTAGTCTTACTACTCTTTTGTCATATATTTTTCGTAACATAAACATATTATAGTAATTCAATGATTTTTTCTTAATTATGTCAGTTTTTGATTATTTATTAGATTTCGCAAATGGTCGCGTATTAGTTGATTGTTGGCGAAACGGCAAATTTCCTATAGTAAACGCATCTTTTTTCCGGGAGTCGGTGCCATGTACCAAAGGTGTAAGTAGATTAATCGTTCATGATTCTTCAGCAACTAGTATATTAGCTACGCGAAGAACTTCGTCAATTTAGATAACTCTTCGCTCTTTCATGTAACTTTAATGACATTATCGACAGGTAATCAAGTATTCCCGAACATATTTACTAGGTACAATTTTTGATAAACAAGTAAAAAAATACTATATACTAACACTCGCAACTCTTAATTTATTGTAAGACATTGTAAATATTTAGCAATTAAGCGTTCGCTTAATGATTAGAAGCCCTAATTTGCAAATTCCATGTCAAAAACTTTTGTTTTTATTTAGGATGGTTCTTTGAGTGAACGGGTGGTCTGTAAAGATGAAAATGGGGATGAAGTAGACTGTCCGTTTGACATCGATGACTACGAAGACGAAGAAAAATCATGTGGGTTCCTGTGTTTTGTAGAGGGGTTCGGAGAAGTATGTTTTCAAATTATGTTTTCCTCAAATTAAAAACTATGCTTATCTAGTGTATATCCAAGGTGCCCAAGTGAACATTAATTATATTATTCAAATTGATACCTAAGTTATAACCGTAACCTAAAAGTTGAGAGCACTGGGTTCGTGTATCCCTGAAGTGCGAGGTTCAAATCTGGCCTTTAATAACTTCTATCAACTACATAATGATATCATGTATGTTGTTAGTATTAACATAGGTATTAACCGACAACATAATATAAATTTGCTATTTTATTTCTGTGTTTGTACCATGGATGTAAGGTTGCTTGAAATCATTCATGAAACATCGATAAATAGCCAATAATATTTTAAGTAATTAGCTATGTAAATAGTATTATTCTCGCATATATTACCTCTGTTAATCTAACCTCTACATAGAACCTGTGACATAATGAAAAAAATCTGATAATATCATTAGCTATCTTGTTATTTCAAAATGTCGCGCGTATTTTGCGTTAAAATATCATAGTGATGTCATTATCTACAATTATTCTTTATAATACACTAAGTAACAACTGAAACTTCTACATAAATTTGTATTATATTTTTAATGTAAGTCACACAGAACATATTTACCTTTAAATTGAAAGAAATGTTAATTTTATATCGATTTACATAAAGTTTCTTCAGTCGTATATACGTCACTGTCAGCGTTGTGAGTCAAAATGCAACTTGTATAATTTTTATATTGTATTTTATTAGATATATTTAAAAAAGTTAGTCTATAAAGTATAATATAAATAATTTAGGGCAAATTTTTATAAAATCTTAATTATAAGGTAAGTTTACAGTATGAATACTACAAGCGAGTAGAATATCAATAACGCTAGTTCCGGAATTGGCGCCCTCTGGCGACTGCATGATAAAATAGAAATTGTCTTGTGGTGTGGTAGTGTAGGAGGTCTTGTTCTCGGCAAATTGCTTGGAATTTGCAGTGAAATAGTTTCAATTTGTGAATAAATTCAAACCACAGTAAGTATTCATAAAGTCCTTATTACTAAGTTTTGCTTATAATACCATTTGTAAGTATCTCATAGCTATTAATTTAGGTTACAATTTGCAGCCGGTTATAACGGGGTATTATCGACGTCATATTCCAATTTTATCCATTTTTCGCAGTTTCCTTCAATTAAACAGCATTTCAGTGTATTCTACAGCACACGGACTGGACTGTATACATCTACCTAACGTTCTGTCTCCCTATTTGCTGAACTAAAACGTCAGCGGGAGATGCAGGCTAATTGACGCATGTGATTTCAACATTCGAGCTCTATCTTCGGCCTTTTTTTCGAAGGTCAAGTTTACGGCCGTATAAATATACTATATCGTCAATATTCATGTTAATGATCTGTCATTATGCTGGAATATTTAAGATATACAGCTTTAGTCATAATCATTGATGTTATGTAATACCTTGAATAGAAGTGGCTTGTAAATAAGTCACTAAGCCGATTCTGACCCTGACATAGCTGGCACTGATTGTAATTTTGCGACTTTGCTAAACGTGTTAAGCTTCACCTTGCTTCTTGTGAAGAGGGGCTACAAATGAGTATTCTAGGATAGTACTATTTTAAGGTTATTGAACCCATTTATTGCACCAAATTTTGTAGGCACAGCAGTTGCTATAGGTACCCACATGTCACTTACTGAAAATTATTTTTTCCCTAGGGAATGGCTCCCCCATACTATGCTGATCTTGGAAAGAAGGCCAATGATGTCTTCGGCAAAGGCTACCACTTTGGTGTTTTCAAACTTGACCTGAAGACCAAGAGTGAATCTGGTGTTGAATTTGCCAGTGGAATTACTTCCAACCAAGAAAGTGGAAAGGTGAGTAAAATTACATAAAAATAAATATTACTTTACTCATTAGGATAGTACCAATGAGTAAGACGAATATCATCTACAAGTAAGTTTCCGATTTAATATTTCTAACTCTCTATGTCAAAAAAATACTTCATTTAAAAAAATTGGTAGTGTATCTATTAGAATTTGCCCTTGACATTGAATAATATATTCTCATAATATGTTATTTTATGTAAGGTGTGAGACATTATTTCTTAATTTTAATTTCTTTCAGGTGTTTGGTAGCCTTTCATCCAAATATGCAGTGAAGGATTATGGTCTCACATTCACTGAGAAGTGGAACACAGATAACACATTGGCCACTGACATAACCATCCAGGACAAAATTGCTGCAGGCCTTAAAGTTACACTTGAAGGAACCTTTGCACCACAGACCGGGTAAGAATGTAACACATTGTGTGTTACACAAGTTATAGGATGTTTAATCAATCTGTGCAACAAAAATTGCTTTAACATGAATTTTATAGAGTTATTTCCATTTTAGGAGCAAGACTGGTAAACTGAAGACCTCATATGCCAATGACACTGTTGCTGTAAACACCAACATTGACTTGGACCTTGCTGGTCCTATTGTGGATGTAGCTGCCGTCCTTAACTACCAGGGCTGGCTTGCTGGTGTGCACGGACAGTTTGACTCACAGAAGACCAAGTTCTCAAAGAACAACTTTGCTCTTGGTTACCAGTCAAAGGACTTCAGCCTTCACACCAATGTGTAAGTTTTAAGCCCCTAGTATAAAATGTTTCCTAAATTAATTATGTGAACAATTTATCAGTACTTGCCAAATATTTTACAACAATTTTATATCCTCTAAGATAAAGTTAATCAAATAAAAAGATGTTATTTGTTATAGTAGGTAGTTAGGCAAAAGGCTTTCATTTAAAGCATATTAGGTACTAAAGTGAATCTAGGTTTTGTAGGGCACTTGATTACTACAGTGTGTGAGTCACTGGTTATTGATTTTATGGTTGCATAACACATGGCCTAGTTGGGTTTTAGCAAGGATGTCATCTCTCTTGTTATGTAAACCAGTTGAATACTAGTAAACCTGGCTAAGTGAAATGACATTGACATAAATGTGAATTCACTTGTTCCTTTACATGTTTTGTGTTGTAATACTATGTAGGTGTACATTATTTTAGGGTAAATTTTAACACATACTAATGTAAACTTGAATCATTGTCTATATATCTGAATGTATCTAGGTATGTGTATATTATACACACAATTATTATATTGTTTAAATTGCACATACTTATACTTATAAACATCCAGACAAAGAATAAACATTGTTTAACAATGTTGTTTTTGATTCGTCATGCAGTGACAATGGAAAGGACTTTGGCGGTTCCATCTACCAGAAGGTGTCTGAAAAGATCGACTGCGGTATTAGCATGAAGTGGACCGCGGGTTCTGCTGACACGCTATTCGGTGTCGGCGCAAAGTTCGCGCTGGACGCGGACGCGTCGCTCCATGCTAAGATCAACAACAAATCTCTCATTGGTCTTGGATACCAACAGAAACTTCGCCCAGGTGAGACATCATTTAGACTATCTCTTTACATATAATTATTATAAATGCCAAATGTTAGGTGTGCCATTCTCAGCATTCTGTTACTACTTTGAAATAATAATTCAACCTAAGTAATAATAGCCTAAAAACAAATAGACATTGATTAATCATTTCAATTTTAACTTTTAATGAAATGATTATGCAAAAAAGTAGTTGTACTTTTAATTAACCATTATTTCAGTTCCTTTAAACATTGCATTGCTATTGATAATTGAATAATGGAACAACAGCTTGGGATTCATTGTTCTATTATGACAGATCATATGATCTGTAATCATTGCCCCGTTTTCTTTCGTGTGTGTCATGCGTTATCTGTTCCTTATCTGTAAAAGTATTTTGGCGTGTGCAAGTTTGAAGTGTAACAACGCAGATTTGATTACATAATGTTATCATTATTTCCAGGCGTGACTCTGACGCTGTCGGCGGCCATCGACGGCCAGAACTTCAATGCTGGTGGACACAAAGTCGGCGTTGCCCTCGAGCTCGAGCCCTAAGCACTCAAAGGCATTTCGGCTTTTAGTCTTGTAGATAATACATAATGCCACATTGACTGTTATATAATAATAACAGAAAAGGAAGCGTAACTAGAAAATCAATTTATTAAACAGTATCTTCAAGCGTTCTCTGTATAGTGTATTTGAGCGTTTAAAACGCAACAATAAAATTGTCATACACCTAACTATTTCGTCTTTGTCGCAAATGCGAGTTAGCGCCGTCAGTCATTTATACCTTTATTTCTATTTCAAGACGGCGGACGCGCTTTTTTCCTTAAAATGTTATTATTAGAGTTCTTATTATGTATTATGTATTAGCACGCGGCGTATAAGCATCCCTGTTTTGCTAAATAATGATGAACCTATATAACGTCACCCACGCCAGTTGTCTTGTAAATAAGCACCGATGGTGTCATCCTATTGATTGAATGGTATTAAAATGAATAGTCTGTTGGAATCAGCGCTTATTTGTTTTATTAGACCTAATCAATCCTGTCTAATTATTTTTCCGTGTTGCAAAACCTTTCCTCATGCAAGTCTGCCGTATTGTTGCTTTCTGGGGTCATTAAAATGAATTCTGGACTGTTCCCATTTGTCTTTAATTTTGTTGATATTGTCTAATAAAGCATTTTAGTGAGTACGCCTTATTATATTAAACACGTATTTTTACCATTTGGAAGAAAACTACTAAGACGTAATAAGAAACTAGTCGGATTCCAATATTAATTATAAATTGTTAATTCAATTATGAGCATGTTACGAAAAAATATAATAGTTTTATATTTTTTCGTAACATGCTCATAATTTTACATTAAATTTTAAGGAAAAATGTTATGACGAAGACATTCTAGAGACATGCCAACTAATGTTTGTCTTACGGTAGTCGACATAGACTACTGTAATATAGTAGAGAGAAGTCGATCTCGCGACCGTTGCACTAGTCTACCACCGTGCACCAGGGCGTTTAATTAATTTATTTCGAACTTTCAATGCCAAGCAAAATTTGAATAATTATAATATAATTATGACTAAATTACCGTACGACGTAATAATATGCATACGATGTATGCAAATCTATACAGTCATCATCTGTTGGTGTAAAGGACAATATTATGTAGTGCATAATACTGTTAACTGCCATAAGCGGGTTTAGGTAATAATACAAAATTAAAAAAAAAACTTGTAAGTGAAAGGACTATATTTAAAAATCTTCACAACTAGGTATCTACTGTATCATCTCTTCCTCCATAAGCTTGGCCATCCACTCGGGTTCGGCAGCAGCGATCTTCTCTATCAAGCTGTTTACCTGGTAACACAGGCTTTGGATCTGCTTGTCCCACTGCGGCAAGATCTCACGTGCTGTAAAACAAACCAGATCACTTAATGCAATTCAATTGGTAAGTAAATTATATCATCACGCCTGTCTCTCTAGGCGTAGGCAGAGGTATGCTATATCGGATAAAATTAGACGTACGTTTTGTTAAATGGGCACTCAGTATTTTGGCGAATTAAGCCAATTTTTTGCTGTTGATCACAACCTCTCATTACCTCTACAAAGGTATTAGAATAAAGTTATTCGGCTTGTTACGACTACAATGGTCTGGTAAAAATCGGTAAAATCCTAAATGGAACTTTTGATGTGGTGATCACGGTGTGAAATGTATATGAGGTAAGGATACGAAAATATTTGTAACTTTATTTTCAATAATACTCCTGTTTCACTCATTCAAGTGGAAATTATATCAGTTATAATCCTGTCGAAAGTATTTGTTTTATGCCTACGCTTAGATTGATATTGATTGATTATATAGGTAAGAAGACATTTATTCCATTCAGAATAATCTAATCGGAAGTGATAAAACATTCTAAGTAATCAGTCAATGCTCATCGCGTGATTTACTCACTTACGAAGAGGGATAATTTATATTCAAAACATTACGAAAACGAATACGTAGGTATCTTAATAGTAATTACCCATAATCCCACTGTGAAAAACTATGTAGGTACATCAATGTGACTTTTTTGTCTGGCAATATGTGGATGTGCATTATCACAATGGATGCTATGCTGGGATGGGAACAATGTGGGCAGGTTCTAATCCAGAGTAATTGACAAATTATTCCAGATACTGGAACTGTTACCTTAACATTAACACAGTTAATTCAAAGTTTTACGTTAAGGTTAAGTTGGTTAGGTTAGTATTGCGACCGGAAACGATTTTTATAAATTTTGCCATTAATTTACGAATAGGCTTTTTTCCCATTGAATCTAACGCGCCGGTCTGAGTAGGTATATTCTTTTCTTTCGGTGCAAAAGGTTATTCTTGCTGCTTTGTTGAAATAAATATTGTTTACTTTTATCTGACTGCAACAGGGAATTAGATTATTTTCTGGCCGTACTGGAGTTGCTGCAGATGATTGCTTCATATTGACGCCCTGAAAATCGCTAAAATAAAGATGAAAAAAATAACTCACTTTCAAAGTGAACAACCGAACTAATCTGATCAATGTATCCGTTCATTCGTCCTTCGCTGATCATGTGGCTCGCAATCCTCTCGGCTTTGGCAGGGGGGGTCTCTAATAACGCACCCAATTCTTCAAATGTTATGTTGTTGTAAAGTTTGCTGGCCGATAGCAAGTTGTGTTCGAAAACGGCACGATCCAGGATCGTCGTGCCGTCAGAAGTGGTAGCCTGCAGCAGATGCAAATTATGCAATAAACAGTTATGTGTATATTATGAACAATTGGTTTTATTAACTGTGATATCAAGCCCTATTATTTGGATTTGAATTACGTTCCTCAAGTCACAGTCATACGGTTTTTATTTTATATATGCTACAAAGGGGCACTTAAAAGTCGTCAAATCAAGTTGCTTGGTTCAAGTGTCGTTTCTGTGGAAAAGAATTAGCAAGAAACTACATAGTTACTCTTTTAAAAATAGGTATATTTAACAATTAGTTCAGATAATAAGATAAAAGAATAATGAGCTACACAATATAAAATTAAATATAAGTAGCATATACCCAAGTAAAAAAAGAGGGTTGTTTATAAGTACATTATTAAAAGTTACCTTTTGGTGTGTCTGCATGAGAGCTTCAAATTCGTGTAATTCTGAGCGCCTTATAATTCGGTCTAAGTACATTTTCTCTAAGATTGAATATGCAGGCAACTGTTGACATCTTTCATCCTTGAAGAGAGTCGCCAACATTCGGGATCGCTGTTGACCTGAAATTACAGACACACATTATGTCACACTCACTGCTGATTTCCACAAGAATTGGATAACATTAATTCCTACAATAATACAAAAATAACCTCACGCCTGTATTCGCAGCATATATACGCAGAGCTGTATTTATAGTACACACACATTTCACCAGTTATGTTATGCTAGGTCCCAATGTGTAAGGGGTCCTATTGCCATCAACCGGGCACTCCATATGGAAAACCTCAATAACACTTTGCCCGACCCGGGATTCGAACTTACGACTTCATGCTAAACAGAGCGCATAGCGACCACTACACCAATGAGGCAGAGTTTTACAATAATGACATTATACAATATTTTAACAATTTTAAATGTTTGGTTATTATAAATAAAAGTCGGATTAACTTTCTGAACAAAATCAATATGTATATAACTACTTGATTATGAAGTCCAGGGTAACAATACATAGTTGGATTAAAAACAAGAAGAATTTACTGACATATTCATACTTAAATTGCCATAATATTAAAGTTTGTTAAAATATTATAAATAGGTCTTACAATGTCAGAACAAGCCTTATAATTAAGGATGTGGCGATTGATATGTACAAAATAAATACATAGATAATTACCAGCAGATGCCAACACAGTGCAAATGAGGGCATTCCTGAGACACGTCATTCTCTCATCTTCATGTATTATGTTGCGGTATGATAGTTCATTGTACCTCTGAGCTGCTTCAATGAATTTCCTAAAATAAATGAGCAATGAGAAGAATAGTATTAAAAAATGTAAAAACAAATTACTGAACATCTCTTAAGATGTTTCAAAACTTTTTTTTTATATTATCCTTTGTGTCCCACAGCTGGGCAAATATTAAATAATGCTCAAGTCTTTTTAAACATATAAAAGTGATTAGCCCTATATAAAAAAAAAAAAATTACCTCTCATGCATTTAATTTTTAAATATAAGACCCTAGACTCACCAAAAGTGAGAGAGTAATTTTTATAAGCCAATTACCTTCTATAATCTAAGACCCTTGCATAGCAAACTTTGTAGTAGATCTGTAACTGTTCATTAGTGGTCTCTGCCTGTAGCAGTGAAGCTCTGTTCACGTACGCCTCCGCCTGCACCGGGTCATCAACCTCCAAGTACAGCCGTGCAATCTTCAGATATGTTTCTAGCTTATAATCTACAGAGTATTGTCTGGAAACCAATACACATGACATGACACAAGACTTTTGAGAACACATGACACTAATGTATAATGCATCTTACAACAAATCTCACATCCTTTACAGAAGGGGGATATTATGTTTGTCACAGTTATCATAAAAAACATTTGAATGATTCAAGATTTAAATAATATGGATTGGGTATAAAGTATGCCTTACTTTTGTCCAGTTTCCAATGGTATTCCAACTAGTACATTTGCAGCTTCTTTCCAATTTTGATTCCTCTCATAAATGTCAGCTAAATGTTGTCTGATACTAGCCACCTGAATAAAGAAAAATTCAGTTAAAAAAAAATTATAGTCTAAATATAAGTCATTCAAGTAGGGCTCATTTTATAGTATTTATATTCCTATAATATATTTTTTGCATGCATCATCATAATAAAGCCTAATAAAGCTTCCTAATATTCCATTTATTTTTAAATTACGAAGCCAGATTGTAGGCTGGTAGCTATTATTGGTTAATTTTTTTTTGGTAAAGGTAAAAAATTTCAATAGAATGTAATTACTTTCCTAAGTTTGAAGAATAAATCAATTACCTGTTCTTCAAAAGAAATCACTCTGGGCTGTATAACATCAAGGGCAAAGTGTGACACCTCCTGAGATACATGGTCTGGTAGCAGAGCCAAGTGTGTGCTCACATCAGTCAGCAACTGCCTAGATATCACTAGACTTACATTTTCATTTACAACTGAAAAAAGAAAAATATATTTTTAGCTCTGGTTATAGATAAATGAATGTTAGGCATTATTTGTGACTTGCAAATGTCTTTGAAACTAAGAGGAAAATTGTCTAAGTTTGTTTGACATTTGCGTGGGCCTGATGAACAGTAATGGTGTAGACACCAATTACATAAAACTTGTGATCAGCAGAAAAAAAGAGGTTATAAGGTGATAAAGGAGAACCTTCTCAAACCTCTATCAGTGCAAGAAATACTAACATACTCCATGGTGTATGAAAAGTATACTTACTTGCTTCTACAAAAGCTTTAAGAGATTCTGCTAGCTCCGTTTCTGTGCTTTTCAGTATTTCCATGAGAACATTGCGGTACCTAGTAGGAAAAAAGTAATTTGATTACAAAGTTACTTTATTGTCAGTCTGTGGAGGGACGAAATAAGAATTCAGTTAACTCCACTGGAATCGCCGCGTGGGCAAGTCTAAAGTATTGATAATGAAAATCTTATTGTGGCTTCATGAATGAAATAAGCAAAATGTGAGTGTTAACTCTCCTAATAAAGGATGAGACCTTAGCTGCCCACACACCATTGAGGTAGGTTGAGTCGGTAAGCCGAATACTTTATTAAATTAGTATATATATAGTAATATTGATACAATAAAAATATAATAAAATCCCATTTACTCACTTTTCAGCTTGATCCTTATGCAAGCCCCCTGAATTTCGCAAGTCACTTAAATACTGACGAACCCCTTGTAAATTCAAAGGCATTATGTCCTTTAACTATCTTGTGGTTGTGGTAGTTCGAAGTTAATTTTGTAATAAAATTACAATTTACAATATAACAATACTGACAAGAATCAGAATCAGATTGACAGTAAGAAACCATAGAGGATAAGAAACTAAAGCAGCATGGACAAGAGAATTACAGTTAAAATAATAATCCACAGATATGAAGGCAGTTTTAGGATTCAGTGGATTTTAGTACTGACTAAAAATCCTTAGTAATATCATAGAGAAAATAAGTACCTATATATATATAGCGCAAATCAATGATATTACATTTTTGACCATGATATTAGTTATTAGCCATTTCAATCTCCCTTCTTACGGCAAGGCCTCCTTAGAGTTAGTGGAGTTAGTCGTTAATTAATTTTTGTATTCTCTCTTAACAACATCACCGCACACGCACACGTATCAAATTCTTACTAGCCGGAGAGTCAGCTATCATTCCTTAAATTAGTATCAACTTTCAATTTTTTAAATTTGTTTCTAAAACCATCTAAAACTAACTTTTTAGAACACTTTCGTGGTACTATTAGCAACTATTAGTTAAATATTATGGATATATTTACAATGCGAACTTTACTCGAAAGCGAATTTCGATTCACAACTTCAATATTCACGCTGGTAGTGATGTGTCGACTCGGTTTGCCTAACCGGTTCAATTCGGTTAGAGGGCAACTCGCACTAAACCGAGTTACGGTCTATCCAATTCGGTTTGAACCGCAACGTCAACTCGTATAAGTTCGAGCGAGTAAGAATGCGATGCGATGCAAGGAACGCTCCGCCCGAAACGAACGGAACCGAATTGTTCCGAACAGTTCGGAAAGAAGTTGCCGACACCCGCCCCACGCGACGCGGCGACGAGGCGACGCGACGACGAGTTCCTTGTTTGTTGTGGAACTTTAAATGGCGCCAAATTTTCTTACGATTTGTTTAATTTTGTTTATTTTTTAAGTTTAAAAATAATATAAGTTATAAAATTAACTATGTACTTACTGAAAGTGGGAAGTGAGTGTTTTTTTAATAATAAATGGTAAGAAAATAGTTATTTATTATACTTTGAAATGTAAAAACTTTTATATGCGACGTATCAACTATCAGTTAAAAAGTTTAAAACCTTTGCATAAAAAAGTTACAAATTAGATTTGTTTTGCCATAGGTTTTGCATAGATGAACGAACACAATTAGTTGTTAAAAATAATAAATACAGAGGGTTCAAGTCCCACCGTGTCAGTTGTTTACATGGAAAAATGTAGTTAATACCTATTAGTAATTATGACATTAATATTTAAAAATTTGACAGTACTGGCTGATTCGGTTTGCTTGACCCGGTTTGTAACCGGTTAGAGCAAAATTTTGATTCGGTTAAACCGGTTTGAAAAAATTACGGTTTGACCCATCTCTACACGCTGGCATTTTCATACTATAAAATGGCAAGACAAGAGACAACTGACTAAATAGAGATTGTGCTATCATAGAGAATGCTATAAATAATAATAGACGATACTAAGATTCCTTTATATTAAGTTTAAAATTTTAAATTAGGCTTATTCGACGTAAATATTTATTTAAGTCTGTTTCTAAATATATATATTTTGGATCATATTAATAAAATGAATATTTAGACAATAATCGATTTAAGTTAAATCGATTTATATTTGTTTTCTTACGTTGGCTACTTGTGACATCAAAAAATTGAAAGAAGCGCCATTAGAATTTATTCTCACTTATATTACATTTTATCAGCAAATTGCTTGTTTAATTCATATTACAAGCATTACAAACTGTAGATTAATGAATGTTTTTTGTTTTTGAGTGATGGTTACTTAACGTGTGGAAGAGTTTTGTCCTATATTATTGTTTTATGTTTGTGTCGATTTGTTTTCAACCGTGGCGACTTCGGGGCTTGTCGGAGGAATTTGACAACTTAAAATGGCGGCCTCTTTTGAACTCAAAATTATCTTTTATATTACCCTTTTACAGTGTGTACTATAAACTGTGTACTGTATGTATAAATAAGAGTTAAGTCTATTCGTTTTAACCTTTTAAATGGAGCACAATTTGGAGGACTCTCTAAACTTGGAAAGTGCCATGGGGAGTGTAAGTAGTTATTGAAGATTTTCCTATGTTTATGATTAATGTATTTCTATTACTTCTAAATCATTTGATTACCTTATTATTTATAAATAACAGCATAGTAAAGTTTTAATATTTTTAAATATAAACTTAGATCCTTACTACAATGTAACAAGAGTATAGTGTCTTTGCATGATTTGAATGACTTTTCATTGTAATATTTTTTATAGTTTTCTAGAACCTTTTGTAAATACGCAAAAAAAGCTCTTGTAAACTTTTTAACATTGAAGATTGCAAAATTTAAAACTGTGTTAACTTAGAGATATTTGTTTTCCATATTTGAATAAATTGGTTTAGTACTGTTGTAAACTAATGTATGTACTATTTATGATTTTGACTTAAACATCTATCTAGAAACTTAATATTTCACTGTTGTCATAATAACTTACTTTGCCTAGTCTGATTTTGGAAGATTTACCAGTATCCTTCAAATGATTTCAGTAATAACTTAATTAAGCATTAAATAATTTTAAAAATAAGTATTGTTAGCATTCATTCAGGAGAGTAGTGTGTATAAAGTTTAAAGCCATACAAAATAATTATTATAATTTGATACTATAGATGGACTTCGACCACTCAGGCGTAGTGGTGAGTCAAGAGGACATCACTCTTGAGACCACAGGCCATGAAGCTGACATACCAATGGAGTTTGAGCATATTGAGGAACAGCCCATGCTCATGGACACAGGAACTGAAGAGATTATAGGTAATTAAAAAAAATGTTGTTCCTTGTTAGCTTAAGGCACCATAAGACATTTTAAAATGCATACTTTTATATCACCAAATAATACAATGTATTGTAAATATTAATTTATTTTGCCATGAGTTCGTTGAGAATTATAAAGTTAAGACAGAGTTTAGGCTTGTATTTAGTCAGTTTAGGGCCAACTTCCTATCAGCAGATAATATTTATCAGTAGAATAAATTTGTTGTTTGACATATTTTTCTTATTTTAATTAATTTGAGGTTTAAAAAAATTTGACCTTGGTACTTAGGACAGTTTTTAAATAAATAAGTCGTCTCCTCCAAGGGTCTCTCTCAATAAGTCTGACTGGGGAATAACACAATCTAAACTTTATTTCTGATTGGTTATAAACTTATAATTTATTCAAATTAAATAATAACTTTAAATGTATGCAATACTTATTTATGTTTAAAAAAAATGTATTCAAGAATCCAACTGTTATAATAAATGATATATATTCAGTTTCAGATTTCATGAATGAACAGTACACTTTACAAGAGTATTCCGTTCAAGATGAATCAAATGTAAGTAACGAATTTGAAGTGTTTTTCAGTTATATAGAAATGTTTTTTTTCTGTAACTTGTACATAGAAAGCCACTTATACCGCAGAGTCTGCTAACCTGTAGTTACTTAAGATTTTTGAACATTTCCAAACAACACATAACCTCATTGGCTATATAGTTTGTTAAAATCTATACATAATTGTAATAAACTGCCTCGTTGGTCTAGTGGTCGCTAAGCGCGACTGCTGAGCAAGAGGTCCTGGGTTCAAATCCCGGGTCGGGCAAAGTGTTACTGAGTTTTCCATTAGGTAATTCTCAGTAGCAGCACGGAGTCTGGATCTGTGCCCGGTTGATGGCAAAAGGCTCGCCCCCTATTACATTGGGACTTACAATATAACTGGCGAAATGTGGGTGTACTACATGTACACCTCTGCCTACCCCTTCGGGGAATACAGGCGTGATGTTATGTTATGTTAATTATAATAAATTATGAATACATTTTATGAAGATGTCATGCTTTTTATAAGGATACAATCTCATTGGAGATTTATTTATATGTGATACTTAAAGGTGAAGACCATTATTGCACCCTTTTGAGAAAGCTTGTGTTTGGACAAGACAATTTAATTTTGAGGTATTAGTGCAAGGTATTGACAATTTATTTTCTCTATAGGAATTAAGTGTTATGACTTCACAAAGTGAGTCAATGATAGACTTGCAGTTTGATCCAGATATATCTCATAGTTCAACACAGGATGTCACCACACAACCCAGATATATATCAGTCAAGGTATGTGTTAAAAATTAGTTGTTTATATCACCTTAGTTATCCTGTATCAATTAAATATGAAGTAAACATTAAAGTATATTAATTGTTTTAAATTCAACTAGTTATAATAGTTAAATAATATATATAATAAAATCTATCTACTTGATAAAAAACTATAGGCCTCAGATCTGTGGATTTACTTTGTAAAATTTTAGGCGGCAATGGCGGCTCCGCGCAAGAAGAATGAAACCATAGTAACAAGCAACCCTCCCCGGCAAGTGGCGATAGCTCCGAAGCCACCGAAGCTCGTGCCTGCTGTGTCTAAAGCGTTCGTGCCGGGCAAGCAGTATGCTATAGCCCCCAAACCAGTCGCGTTGATCGCCAACAAAAGTGCGAGCTTGGTGAAGAAAATGTCTCTCGCAAGCGTCTTACAGGGCGGCGCGAAGACAGGCACCTTGTTAAGTAAGTGTAAATGTAGCTGACATCCTTAAATTTCTGTAGGGTAGCTTACGTAACTCTAAACATGCTACTGTTTTAACTCAGTTGAAAGAGTCAAGGCTCTAAACCAAAAGTCTGGAAATAAGTTTGAAGCCCATCAAATGTGTGTTATATTATTTATTCAACTTTTTCTACTTACTATTATTCTTCCATTACAGCTCAAATAGGGAAACAATTAGTAATGATGCCTTCGGGAGGTGTTCAGAAAATAAAGCTGGTGACAACCAGCTCTGGTGTGTCGACGGTGCAGTATGTCCGGAATGCTAACAATGATCAGGTAACTAACACTGGTACTAAGAGGGACAAAATCTGTCATTACTGTTATTGTCGAGGCTGCCTGAGTAGCAGCTGAGGTTTAGAAATGCATAGCTATAGACTGAAGTAGATTTACAGGATGAGAATCCTAATGTCATAATAATAAAACAAATATACATCAATTAAAGTTGTAGTCTTAAATTATAAAAGTCAAATTACAAATCATTGGCTAAAAAGAAAAAAAAACTGAAAATATTTTAAGTGTTCATAAATTCATATAAGTTATTATTTTTTTTGCAGGCAGAACTAATCAAAAACGTTGGCGGCAACAATCCCCAAAAGCCTGTACTAGCTAAAGTTGTTATGCAAGGTATTTTGAAAATTGTTATACCCGCCTTACTTGTATTCTAGGAATTTGTGATATCCATACTAATATTATAAATGTGAAAGTAACTGCATGTCTGTCTGCCTGTTATATCTTCACAACCAAACCTGATAACGGATTTTACTATTTTTTTAAATTCATCCCTCTAAGGGGTTTAAATAGGGGTTGACGCAGGCAAAGCCGCGGCCAAAAGCTAGTTTAATATAAACCGGTGTTAACTCTACAGGTCAATCTCACATGGATATGGCCCAGTCCGCTGTGATAACAAAGCTCCCGCAGACTAACGTCACACAGCAAACGCGGTACGTTATGCAACAGAAGACGGTGCCCATATCCATAGCGTCCAATAAGGTACAACATTAATACATTTATTTGACATATAAATTTATAGATTTATTAATTTTAAATTATTTTAAAGATTTAATACTAAATTCTTCATTACTTGTGATAGACAAGAAGTAGTTTGCTTTAGTACTTTCTGCAATAAATTTAATTATATTTTTGTATTCAAGGTGCTCTTGGCGTCTCCAACGAAGCAAGGCGTGAAGTTTTCCAAAAAACAAATTATATCGATTAAATCACCTACTCCGAAATTGATGCCAGTGACATCACAAGGTAAATTTCACTTTCATTGCATAAACTCAATACTTTTAAACATACATAAGACGGCTCGAACTATTGTTTACATTCGTCGCTGTTAATTGATTCTGCAGTAGTGTGGGTATCCGATGTTTGGATAGGCGTTACTATATCTTTTTTTATTCAATATCCCAAATTTAGAGTTATTGGACAAACAAATGTTGTGCAACTTCGTATTAATTTTCTCTTGTGAATACAGACAGACCCATTACACATGTATTGTGAAAATATTGAGCTACAATACATTGATGTTGTTCCAGGTGCTACCAATAAAAAGGTCGTCATATCGGCCAACCCTAATCAAAATATAATATTAAAGACGACTGCTCCTCCTAAGACAGCACAGGTATATTTAATTTTCTAATCAGCTTTCGTTAGAAACAAATGTAAGATAAATTTGAGTAACAAAATAAAAACCGCCTTAAAAAAAACACGGACTCAAAACTAGAGGTTGTAAAAGGAACTGACTACTGAGGACTGTAAAAAGAATATTGAAAATCTGCTCATAATTGACGGAAAAATGGTGTTAAAATCATACAAAAAATTAAAAAAGATTTGAGTTCCTGAGTGATTCAACTTCAGTGCCAAGGGTGAAAATCTCAGTAAAATGTAACACAATAATATGTCAAATTTATGATCAAATAATAATAGTATTAATAAGTCTTATTCTTTACCAGTTATCGAAGGATGGCAATCTGGTGGTACAAGGGTCGCAACCGACACAACTTCATCAAATTAACGTACCTGGCAAGGGCGTAAGTATGACAACACTAAGCCTGAATAAAAAGTTGACGACGAGAAGAATGTTAACGTTAATTTATGGCTAAATGGATAAGGCAACTAATAGTAATAATAATTTATTATGTCACTCTTAATAATTAAGACGACATGATTGGCGCGGTGGCTAAGAAGTTGGACTGCTGCGCTTATGGTAGCGGGTTCGATTCTCGCACGGGACAAAAATTTGTGTGATCGCAGATGTTTGTGCCAAGTCTAGATGTATGTGATATTTCATGGTTGTGAAACGCACCCTGTTGGAGAAATTCCTTGAGTCTGAAGACCATTTTTTTTACTAACAATAATTCAATCTTATGTTTTTCTATTTTTTAGATCCAGTACATCAGACTAGTGACGAATCAGTCCTCCGCCCCGCAAAAGATGGCCACGAAAACACAAGCACCTCCATTAGCAGTCCCTTCTAAAGGTTTCGTTTTGACAGATAATAAAGGTAATTTTTATTCAATTTTATACGTGGGGTAGGTAAAAGTCGTAATTTAGAGCATGACAAAATGTTACTTTGGACTTCTTCAATCTTAAGATCTCAATCTCAAGAAAATTTACCATTCGACACCTACTATTTTCTAGAAATTAGACCAAAAAATTATGTTTTTTTATTATTATTTCGTTATGAATTTCTTACGTTTGTATTTTTACAGGTAATTTAATTCAAATGACGGCTAAAAAAATGGTCGGAGGCCAACCACCACCATTAGTATTAACTGGAAACATTGGCGCAGTCACTAAAAGTAAGTTTAATATCTTTACTTACAATAACAATACAAGCGAGGGACTCGCGACGATAGTCTAACATTCCGATGTGTACACGATATCTCTAGTATGATGGGTAATCGTCGTTTAGAAGAACTCCATAAAGTAGTTTGCGCGCATGAACGTACAGTATGATTTTTTTTATCTAGGAGTATCACTGCTAATCCCTACTACAAATGCTACGACAATGATACAAATCGTCTTGATTGACTTGCCTGTGCCTAAAACAGTGTAACAATACTTAAATAATAGAAGTAGAAACTTTAAAATAAGAAGTGGAAGTTAATTATCTGTTTTAAATTAACGACATCCAAACTTTAAACTTTTTCACTGTGTGACACTTCTAAGAATATACAATTTAGAAAATGGAAAAGGAAAAATTCAAATAATATTGACACACAACTCTAATTACGAAATGTTTCTCTATTTGAAACTAATTCAAAAATATTAAACATGGAACTAACTTTGGAATAATTTTAAATTATAAAAGTCAGTTGTCAATACAAGTTTGCGTCGTTTGCTAAATGGTAGAGAGCTAACATAATATTGTATTTGTTGTGCAGTGACCGCAAAGCCTCAGAAAAAGTTAGTGCGAATAGCGCCTGTGGCCATGAAACCTTCGCAACAAGTTACGGTAAGTGGGTGCACTGAACGCTATACACAATTTATTTTATGTCAGGACTCGAAAGCTAAATAAAAAACGAAATCATAATTAAATATTCGTCTCTCATTCATGTGTCGTCTATTCATTCGGATAAATCCTTATCGTAAACTAAAATATATCCTATGCTGTATTTTAGAGACTGCGAATTATCGTAAAAAAATATCTTTTTGTATTGGTTGCTTACCATAATCAAACAGTTACATATCCAGCTAATTGCCTGATCTTGTGTGATTGATCTAATCGTTTAACAAGATTCCTTCAATATTTTTTTCTTTAGTGCAAACCATAATATATTTTTAAGCATTATTTTTTTATTGCACGTGTTTATGGTCTATGAAACCTTCATTTATTATCGGCAGCAACAATCAAGTCGGTCGTCTCAAAGTTTACTCGCTCCATTATCACCAATGGGGGAATCGAGCTTGTCGGAAGTGACGGAGCTATTGGAGAGTCGTAGCATGCATGAAGTGGCGGACGTGAATGAAGTGGAACCAGAAGTGGAACGGGACGAAGATATCTCTGAATCTAAGGCGGCGTTGAGAGCTCTCATAGCTGACACCGTCGCCGACGACTCGCAGGACGGTATGCACAGCATGCATGGGATGCACGGCATGCATGAGGTCGAGGTGGACTTTGAGAGACAGGAGGTTTGTAGCAATAAATTAATAAGCTGATTATACCACCTGTAACTGTCCAACTGTTGGACAAAGAACTCTTTTTTTACATACCTTTACTATTCATAAATTATAATATCAAAGATCTATATTAGTAAGAGCAATCGTATTATTTTTATTAATTTTGAGTGCTATGCTTAGTACATAAATTATCATCAATAAGTTTAATCCATAAATTGTGCCCGTATCACGTACTTGGTGTGCGTAAATTGAGAATCGTATTTTAATTGTAGACGCCAATAGAAGACGATAACTCGAGCAACATGGACCAACACGACAGTAGCAACAGGTCGGACGAACACCCGCTCATCGTGATACCATCCAACTTCGCCAAACAGCAAACACAGATGAGAGTAGGCATTGAATACATAATATAAGAAACATGCTTTCAAATCTTCCTTATTTGTGATTTACTAGGATGGTAGATAAAAGACGTGAGGTCAGTAATAATAACAATACCAACCTATAGCTGTCTCCCGGGGTAAATACTTCTTAATATAGAAGTAACTCATGTATCCATCAATATTGTAGATTCCGACTACCTAGGTAATATTAAGATAGCCTTATTATTCATTTTCAGGACGATAAAAGCTACTCAGGTATGGAAGAAATGGCCTACCTGTCGCCAAAAGCGTCGCAACCTGTCTCAGAAAGTGGTAATTTTATAAAATTTATTGTTTTTGTAGTTACACAACATTGTTTGATCTTTTGATTTACATCGTTTTCCGGAATATACAGCAGAATATACGATTATGGGAACGTTAAAGCAATTGCGGTTTTTTTTTAAAACGTAGTACAGTAATAACATAACAATGCGTTGTACTTAGAATTGGTATCAGGGGGTGACCTGGGCCTGAGGCCACGCAAGGCGTGTAACTGCACGAAGTCGCAGTGCCTCAAGCTGTACTGCGACTGCTTCGCCAACGGGGAGTTCTGCAACAGCTGCAACTGCAACAACTGCCACAACAACCTGGAGAACGAGGAATTGCGGCAGAAGGCCATCAGGGCGTGTCTGGATAGAAACCCAAATGCTTTCAGGTAATGTGGAGGGTTACCAGTTTGCCCTGCTGTGGGAAAGGATTTGCTATGAATATATTGGTACAGTAGCAAATACTACTAAGCTGACACGTCATTATTAACGCCAGTTTGTTTCCAGCTGGGAATATTTTTTTGTCATTTTGCCTTTTGTGTAAGAATGGGAAAGAGAGAAATATTTATTATTTAAACAAAAATATGATTTTTTTTGTAGAATATTGTTAAATTGTTAATTTCTGCGTTGTGTATACAGGCCGAAGATCGGAAAAGCGAAAAGTGGAGGACCTGACATAATAAGGAGGCACAACAAAGGATGCAATTGTAAAAGAAGTGGCTGTCTCAAAAATTACTGTGAATGTTATGAGGTAAATTACTATTTAGTTAAAATTTATTTTAATAATAATTATCTAATACTTATTGCTGAGATATAAGAACAATATAAAAAGTCGTATGTCACATCTCAGTTGTTGTATTGGAGTGGGTTGTTCTTAGTTTGTGGTTTATTTCAGGCAAAAATAGCATGCACGTCGATGTGCAAGTGTGTAGGATGCCGCAACGTGGAGGAGACGCTGGAGCGGCGGCGCGACGCACTGCGCCTGCGCGACAAGCTGGCCGACCCCATGTTCCGGCCGCCGCCTGTCGGACAACTCAAGTATGTGACAGCGAATTTACCAATACAACGGCATTTATATCGTATAGAAAAAATATTATTTGCATTGCGACCCTAGCAAAAGGCTCAGCAATTCTATTTGATTAGTGATCCAAATCTTTTTTCACTAACATTTAGTCGTAGATTGTATATCCTTTGTGTGTGAAATGATCAACATCGTTGGTATCACCGATATCGGTATCTAAGTGTAACCAGCCAGCGTGTGTCAGCAGACAGCCGTGCAGCTTCATGACGTCGGAGGTGATCGAGGCGGTGTGCCAGTGCCTGCTGGCCGCGGCGTCCGAGGCCGCGGAGCCGGAGCCCGAGCCGCTGCGTGACGTCATCGAGGAGTTCGCGCGCTGTCTGCAGGACATCATCAGCGCCTCGCACCAGTCCACCTCGCTCTCCGTGCTCGACGAGGTATTACACTATACACCGCATCGCTAGTTATCTCTTACTAAACTTACTCTGAACAACTATTGCAAAGACACAATACATGTTTGTTTACGACTTTTTTCTCTACTACTCATCGTAACAGAAGCATGATTTATAAATTATTTTCTTACACTGATATTTCATGATTTGTTATGAAGTTTGGTTAACTGTGTTGTATAAATATTGTTTTCTTTTTTACAGAGTCAAGCATAGCATACGGCTGATTACACGTTGCCATTAGTCAAAAGTGAATTTGGTTTATGATCATAAGATGACAAATTTCCATGCAAGGCTTTTATGTGACATCATAATGGTTTCATTTAGTAACAATAAATGTTCATGTGATTAATACGATAGCAATACGACGGATAAGATGACGGTGAATAATTATAATAACAAAACTAAGTCACTTGTATCGCTTTGAGAAGACTGTTGTAAATAAATAAAATTTGCGATTTCAGAAAATAAAATTATGCACTTTTATGTAATCCATTGTAGGGTGGAATAAAAACTGTACATTATTTTTAGTGATTGTCAGATTTTTATAAATTGTTTTTATAGACTTGTACATAATGTTGTTGTAAATAAAATATTTTACTAGTCATAAGAATACCTTTGACGTAAGGTAGAAATTACTGTAAATAGCAATAATAAAATGCAATGTTTCTTTCTAGAAAAATGGTTTTATTCTTACTGGTATGTGTTTTAAAATTCTGCTCTTTATTTTGGTTTAATACATCGAACCATAATTGTATTTGCTAGATAAGTAAAAAGCGGGTTGTGTAAGAGCATTGGGGTTATAAATAGCTCTTCACACTATAAATACGTCTGGAGTAGTCAGTTCGTCCCGCACGTGAGCGAAAGCCGGTCGGTGCACCTGTGAACTGACTGTTCGACGATCTGTGATCCACTGCATCATGACTGCGACTCAAAGCGCACCATACAAAATTATGACATCTGAAAAACTAGGCAGGTGGGTTCATACGAAGAATTACTTTATTATTTACGCGTTGAATTAATTTTATAGACCCATAAAATTTTAAAAGATGGTATTTATCAATAATATAGTCAATAGACTTTATATATTGATACAAGTACATATAAATACAACAAATATTGAAGATATCTCTTTTTCTGGATGAAAATTAACCGTATTGGTACTGAAATTCAATCGAACACTGACCTATGCCGGAAGTCGTTACCGTAGAAAACTTCGCGATTTAGGCCATGGTACAGTCGAGAAAATTTTTCGGACGATCCGGTACAATTTATGCGTTAGTTTTATGGTTATATCAGGCTGAGGCTACACTTAATAATAAGTTGGTAATATAACTTAAACGGTTGACTTCCCTCCCGGTAGGTCACATATACAATAATTAATCTAATCAACCTTGACATTGGATGAATCGAATCTTTGATGGAATTTAAGGATACAAAGACGAATAACTACAATAATCGATTGATTTGTTTGCATATCTCTCTTTGTAGTAAAACCTGACTAAAGTGTATAATAAAAGTCAAAAGTGTTATGTTAAATATTATCTCGTAGATACCTAGTAGCCAAGAGGGATTTGAGGGCAGGGGAGAAGATACTTTCAGACGAGCCGTTCGTTCTGGGCCCAAACAGCGACACCACGCTCGTATGCTTCAACTGCTACTTGCCATTGCTGAACAAGTTTGTGGTGTGTCAGAAGTGTGCAGTGGCCCCTGTATGCCCCGGGGATGGGTGCCCAGAATATCTGTATAAGAGTAAGTAGAGTACTGTATCTAAACTATGTCTAACCAATTGACATTAAACCTACACACTTGTTAAAAATAAATAACTTTTGTTCTGGCATACCTACTAAGTACTACATTTTCCACAATGACTAAGTAAGTAGTTATAATAAGGGTCCTTAGTTATTGTTAGGTTGGACTTTGGCAGATAAACGTAAACAAAAAACTAGAAAAGATTGAATTACACCTGTATTCAAATGTCGATTTATTGCCACAAGCCTCTGAACTGTCGCCGCTCAACGAATGAACTTTACTGAGTAAAGGGTCATCGCGCTCCTATTTCAGAATGGCACACTGACAGGGAATGCGACTTCTTCAGAAGTGTTAAACTGATTAATGGTTTACATCCCATGACTATGGTACAAAATGTAGGATCCCTACTTGCACTGCGGGCTTTCATGAAGAGAACGGTTGATACCAAAGCTTGGGAAGAGTTTATGCAATTGGAAACTCATGTGCAAGAAAGGAAGGGTACCAGTATCTGGGAATTTTCAGAAAATACTGTGAGGGTGAGAAATGCCTTTGAATATGAGAATATTCAAAAGTTCTACGCAACTGTTGAACATGTCACTAATAATCCGTTTAATCCCACTAACTAGAAATATACACACAGGTCAGTAGTGGGCTAGTGGGTCAACGGTTCAATACAATGGTCCAGCGATACTCCACCTTTTCGCTTGCAGGCTGCACGCACGCCTTCCTCGCCTACCAAATTGCACCCTATGTATGTTCGTGTTATATCTGCAAATATGTTCTTACATAACGTAACCTTCTGGCGTTCCAGTTCATCCAATCACTGAGTATCATCGACGACATCCCGGATGCGGACTTGATTCAGAAGATTTGCGCGGCTATTGACGTGAACAGTTTCGAAGTCCGCGGCCCGCCCGTGCCTACTCTCGGATGCGCTGAAGTGCTACGCGGGGTGTACTTGAAGGCTGCGCTGTTAGCCCACGACTGTGTCGGCAACACTCACATGTCTATTAACGATAACAATATGCTTGTGTGCCACGCCAGCGTTGATATCATGAAGGGAGAGCCTATATATTATAATTATACAGATCCCTTGAAGGTCAGCTACCAATCATATTGCGCGGATTTTAATTATATCAGCACATACCTACGCTACGAGTACCTACATAAATAGGAACGTGTTATTTTTTTAGGGTACATCTTTACGCCAGCAGCATTTGATGATAGGCAAGTACTTTAAATGCACCTGCGCCCGGTGTTCAGATGTCACAGAAATGGGCACTTACTTGAGCTCTACCATATGTACTGAGTGTAAGACTGGCCTCGTTTCTCAAACGACATCCGAGGAGTGGACATGCGAAAGCTGTAGTAAAACATTTCCTGACACCAATATTGGTAATAAGGTTCAGTGCTGCATGGCTAAGTTTGATGTAATAGGTAGGTGAATATTGTTATCTATACTTATAATAAAACTGTAGAGAGGTCAATTCTGTACATTGAATATATATTCAAAATTATTATTGGAGGATGACTGGTGATCGATACTGATGCCAAAAATGCAATTAGTAAATTTTTTGTCGGTCTGTCTGTCTGTCTGTCTGTCTGTCTGTCTGTCTGTATGTGCACGCATGGGTCAAAAACCACTGAAGGGATTTTAACCAAACTTGGTACGATTGTAGTCCATACGCCTGGGCAGGTTATAGGCTATATAACATAACGCTAAAACACATAGGAGCTGAGCAGTAACGATAAATTTGAAGCAAGTCGGATGAAAATGCGCTTTCGAGCTCTTATCCTCGCATACGTTGATCATACACCAAAAGTATGTATTACAAAAATAATGGTATCTAAAAGATCTACAAAAAAGTCTTCAATAGTATATATCTATCTTTTATAAATTAGCCACAACAACGTGTTTAATCGTTAGGCACTTCTTCAAGTGTATTAATAAAATATATAAATATATTGTATTTCACATAGATATATCGTTATCAAACTCCAATATCCAAAAAGTACACTTTAATATCTATTTTATAAAAAAAAATAAAAAAATCGGTATATAAGATATATGTAGATGAAATAAAACTTCCAAATCTTGCCGCGCCAGTATGGGTACGGCGGTATAAATGGTTTTTCTTTTTAGAAATTGAATGTACAGACACGGGTCGTTTACGATTTTATTATATGTATAGATATAGATTTTTTCTCATTACCTCATAGACAATTGTAATTCTCGCAGCAAGTAACACATACGGTTCTCCGGAACTTATTTCTGTCAAAGTAATTTAACGACTTCTAGCTCAAAGGCATCCTTCAGCTGTAACATCATTGAGGCGGACATTCTAGCAGCAAGATAGATTTTCTATCCTGTGTATAACGATTTCGGCTGAGTGTACAGCCTTATGCTTCGCCATGACCATCGACATCAACCATTACCATTGACTCACGCAGTCTTAAAGTAGCCTTTAATCTTACGAATACTAAACTTAGCTGCTTCTTACACGCACACACAATCGTACGACGCTTACTCTTAGGTCACGAGTTCTCTATAAATTTTGTCTGTTGAGATACTGATACATTGGGATCTACACCAAACCTAGCGAAATTGTGGGAGTAGGTACAATATGTGCACCTCTGCCTACGCCTTCGCGGAATACAAGCGTGTCGTTGTCGTATGTTTTATAACAATATTTTTTATAAGAGTCAACTGCAATGATTCCCTATTTTAACTTAATTACGAATAAACCGACACACAGACAAAATATCCAAAATAATAGAAATGGGTTGTATTGTATAGGTTTCTAAAACGTCGCCCCACACTAGGAATTTCTCCTGTATCGTGGGTGCGTTTCACAAACTTGAAATTTCACTTACACAAACACCCAGACTCGGGACAAACATCTACGGATCACACTTTTTTTGCGGGAATCGAACCCACAACCAATCTCTTAGCCACTGCGCCAATCAGGTCGTCACGGTTGTCTTTTATCCTTGGTATTTTTTTTTCTACAGTAGTTTCCATGTACAGGAACTCAGAAACGCACAAAACGGATTTATTTATGTTCTCTTCTTCAGTTATATATTATTTTCAATAGACTTTTTGTAACTTCCGTAATTACCGTTCAATTTTTGCGGTTTTTTTTAATACCGGAAAGTATTCTTAGTTAAATAAGTGGTTTAAAGATTTTTACCCTACTTAAAAAAGCCTGCCTGGTAGGTATTTTTTTCTGTTAAAAGTTCAATTTACTACTGGTGTTTTATCCGAAATACACGCGGACGAAGTCGCGGGCAACAGCTATACATGTAATAAAATAGTACGGCATGGCGTAAAAACTACTAAATCGAATTCGCTCAAACTTAGCTAATATATTAAAAACAATTTAAAAATACTTTTGCTGTTTCCGAATTTCCACGCGGACGGAGTCGCGGGCACATCTAGTACATAATATGTGTATACACAGATACCACACTTATCCCTGTAAGTCCCTTCGATGACGGATGACTATATATGTACCTGATAACCATAACTTGATGACTTTTGGTGTCATTTTAGCATGTTGCCCATGCTATCATGCATGAATCTAAACTGAAAAAGAAAGTGACGTCACCCTTATGACGTAAATACTATTTTAAAGAGAACTTAAAATTCGATGGGTGCGAGCAGCGACACGATAGCTCAGTTAGCAGAGCTGCGCCGCGGATCGGTAAAGGTCGTGGGTTCGTGTCCTGCTCTAGTGTCGTGTCCATCATTTTTCAAATTTCCTTTATTAATTCAAATTTAAATATTTTAACTACGTTTTAGACAAATCAGATGAAAAAGAATTGGAACAATACATAAGGAATATGTCTTTAATTCTTGCGCCCAACCATTACTTGCTGCTGGAGGCTAAACAGCGCCTAGCGGGAGTGTTGAGGGACACAATTAACAGGGAGCCCCGCCCCACCAAGAAACTTATCAAACGTAAGATGGAACTATGTAAGGAAATACTCCCAGTGCTTGAAACACTATGCCCAGGAATATCTAGGACAAAAGGTATGCCTAGTTTTCAGAAACTGTTTGTTAGGTATTTTTTTATGGAGTTTCAGTTTCTTTTATGTACATTATACTTTTATTTACAGTTTAATATATACGATTATTGTCTCTAACCATAAATTGATAAAAATAACTTTATATTACAGCTATAACTCTGTACGAATTACATGCTGCGATGGTACAGTTAGCGAAAAAACTGTTTGATGGACGAGACATTGCTGGATCAGTTTACATGGTAAAAGCATGATTTCTTAACGAAATTAAAGTAAGTAGGTCCGGGGAAGCAAGTCATAAGAAAATATTACACATGAAATACGTAGGTGTGATTACTTATTGGTAACCAAATCGCTTCCCAACTATTGGATAAAATTAAATACATGGGACTCTGACAGGACCAGTGATAAGCTGGGTTATGTGGCTCCATAAACTCCTTTGACTACCTCTTTGTGGATAACAATCATGATTATAATTATGCTTATATCTATTTCTTTTAGGATGAATTAATGTCGGCCGAGAAACACTTAAAACGATCTTTAGAAATGCTGTTCATTGAGCCAGGTAACTCTCCAGAGGGAGAACTATGTGCTAAAGCTCTAGAGGAGTACCGGGCTTTGAAGGCCATCATGAGTAATGTGTTGGACGCTATTCATACTGAAAAAAAATCCTATGGTTGTGAGTCTGAAGGAAATAGTTCTAATCAGAAATAAAAGTGCGTAGTTATTACTAAAGAATAAATAAGTAGGTACCTATAATAATGTGTTTTATATAAATAACTAGTTAGTACTCCAATACTACTCTACTACATACTATATGATACTCCATGATGATACTATTTATTTTATAAAGATCTAATATATGAACAGGAAATCTTGAGATTTATAGTATCTACTTTTGTCTTTAGATATATGTTTCTTTATGTATTTACTAATAAAATTGTGAATTTAGCATTTAGCCTACAGGTCTTTTGAATGTGAAGGATAGGAAAAAAAAATTTTATACTTATCCGTTCAAGAAGGTTAATGATTGGTTTTGTTTCTAAACTGACAACGAGCTGTCATTACCGTTGCCGTCAGACGACATGTCATCCAATAATGCTTTAATTTGTGCGAAACAGAAATCTCGGCAATATAAGAATAAATACTATTCTAGCTGGTGTTTAATGACCGGCACTCATAAAAATAAACCCTAAAAACCTTGCACTTATCAAAAAACGTATTTATTCATTCATCATACCGCTAATCGTGAGCGTTCACTTGGATTTGTGGAGGTAATTTTTCCGTAATTACTATTTGCGGGTTCTGCTGTAATTTAAACTGTATCTACAAGTACAACTCGTGCATTTTCCGTAGTCCGGCTATGGCGGATCAGTCGTCAGTCTTGGCTTTGGTTATACTGGCAGTTGGAGTCACAGTGCACTTCTCCTTGCACAAAGTTGAAGAAGGCCATGTAGGCGTGTATTACCGCGTAAGTAACATTTGAACATTATAGGCTACAAGAGGTTGTATTACAATAAGGGTAGATTAGTAACGAGTACCTAAATATCATAATATTAGAGTTCTTACAGTTCTAACAGTTCTAAAGCTTACCAATCCCCATTGATGGATTTAGATGATGTTAACTGCACACAAACTAATATTACCACTGCGAAAGAAACTCCTGACTATAAAGTATACATGGAAAAACTTTTAAGATATCTTTAGTTCTGTGTACACCACTAAAGGGGAAAAATTTCATGTGTAGATATTGCTGTTAAATTATGTTACCCTCATTCAGTTTTTCTGTAGGAAGCCACAGAAAAACTGACAGAAACTATTTAAATAGAGGTACTTTTATAAAGTTAGTGTTTTTATTTATTACTATTATACCTACTTATCTTATTTTACAAATTATTTTTGGGTGCGAACTGATTATAGTTTGAGCAAGATAATGCAGTTGACAACAAAACTAAAGATAATAACACAACAAAGATATAAATAAGCTGTTGTTTGGTCATTAATCTCCTTATTACCTACTCTATGTATCAACAGTTATTTTATTTAACATATTGTATCTATGATATTTTGTTTAATTAGGTGATCTATGCTAAATATGTTTCTTGCAGTGGGGTATCCAACCTAGAATTGTCCACTCCCTTTCCTCCCATCATTCCCACCAATACTGCTATCTCCAAGACTCTTGCCAAGTGTGGGGATTTGCAACCCCCCCTTTCCCCTCAAGGGGGAGGCCTTTGTTCAACAGTGGATATCTTCCGGCTGATGATGATGATGTTAAAATATGTTTCTACTCTCCAATGAATAATGAATGTGAAAGAGTTTTTACTAATTATCTATATTTTTGTTTAGTTATCAAGCTCTTCATGCATACTTCAAGTCAGTATGTAATAGGGAACAACTGATGCCAATAAATAATTAAGTAAATAGAGAAAACATGCTTACATTTATTTTTAATTATTTTCAGGGAGGAGCACTGCTCCCCGTCACTAGCCAGCCGGGCTTTCACATGATGATCCCATTATTAACATCCTATAAAGCAATACAGGTACATTGTTAGTATATAAGAAGATTAAATGTAACATTAGTTTATAAATATACATGTAAATTCTGCACCACCCTAGGTTTACTGTTAGGCGATGGCCAGACAGAAAAGAGTAAGACGAGGGCGCGTCGCGGACAGAGCTCAGACGGGGCGCCGCCGCGACTTTTTAAAACATATAGAAAAGACGGGGCGCGGGCAGGGCAGAAAGGACATCGACAGCGAGCGTTGCGTGCGAGTCCCGCCACCCGCAACCCGCCCTGTCCGCACATCTGTTCTCGCCCGTGCTTCGTTAGGACACGCCGCCTATGCCGTTTCTGTATCTTTTGTTATGGGTGCAGACTGCGCCCGGCTTTTCTGTATAATTTGCGTCGCGACGTTTCTATACATTTTGTATGAAAGTAAATCAAAGGGGCAGAGGTCTGCGCTCTGTCTGCGTCTTACGTCTTCTTTGTGTGGCCATCGCCTTAGAGAATGTGTTAGCCATTAAGTCCACCTATGTATTATACTGCCGACATATCTTGACGGTCCTGAAGTTAGCCGATTAGCTGCGCAATAGATCATTTAGGAACAAAATTATCTACTGCGCTGATAATCGGCTAACTTCAGGACCGCCAAGATACGTCGGCCGTACTGTAAACAGTTTTGTTACATGAAGTCAAAATACATACCTACATACATTTCTAATTGAGTGAAATAATGTTGTTTTGTAGACCACTCTTCAGACAGATGAGGTGAAGAATGTCCCCTGTGGAACAAGCGGTGGTGTCATGATATACTTTGAACGAATTGAAGTCGTAAACAAACTAGAGCCGATTAGTGGTATGTTTTCATTCTTATCTATGTTATTTTAATATTCCATTGTGTTGATTAGGTAATCTATGAGTAATTGTGTAAAAAATTTACTACATTTTTAATTACATTAGCGACGCATTATTCGTATGACATAATGTCGTAATGTGTAAGAGAAAAAAATTATAAGTAAATATTCCTACTTGCGCAAGTGACCGTAATTTGTTGCTACTATATTTATGAGAACCATTTTTGATAAATTACATGGAATGCCCTATTATTCAACAATCATATTGTATTCAACAGTATTGCAATAATATTTATTTTCTCAGTGCTAGATATGGTGCGTAACTTCACGGCAGACTACGACAAAACACTCATATTCAACAAGGTGCATCATGAACTCAACCAGTTCTGCAGCGCCCACACACTACACGAAGTTTACATAGATCTGTTTGATCAGATTGACGAAAATTTAAGAACAGTAAGTATACATATAGGTAGATATTCTTCCTTCATATTCCCCAATACAAAAAAATATATAATGTCAATGTATGGAGTGGAGAGCAACCTCATTCGGGCACTTAAATCTCTCTATGAGGATTCTAGTGCGTGCGTGAGGATACACGGGGCCTATACTGAATCGTTTAGCATCGAAAAAGGTGTTAGACAGGGATGTGTAGCGTCTCCGTGGCTCTTCAATCTGTTCATGGACAGTTGTATGAAAGATTTGAAAGATAGCGAATGTGGATTGAGAATGAATGAGTTACTCGTCAAATGTCTTCTTTATGCCGATGATCAGGTAATACTTGCATCATCAGCAGAGGAGCTGCAGGAGATAGTGACTATTATGCATGGAGCACTCACGAAAAAGGGAATGAAAGTAAATGTAGGAAAGATGAAAGTTATGATTTTTGAAAAAGATAAATGTATGACAGCATGCAATATTATGATTGGTGGAGAGAGAGTAGAGCAAGTGAAAGATGTTGTGTACCTGGGGACATTATTTACAAGGGATGGTAAGCACGAAGAAGATATTGAAAGAAGAGTAAATTTTGGGAATCAAGTAAATGGGGCACTACACAAGGAGTGTAGTGCCCCTGTGACCACCCAGAAGGTGTCAAAAAATGCTCGTCTGGCCGTGCATAGAGGAGTATTAGTGCCGAGTCTTATGTATGGTAGTGAAAGTTGGGTATGGCAGAAAAAACATCAAAGCCGCATTACTGCAGTAGAGATGCGGGCTTTGAGAAGTATGTATGGTGTGACTTTGAGAGATAGAGTAGAAAATAAGGTGATAAGAGAGAGATGCGGAGTGAATGTAGATGTAATTACAAAAATCGAGAAGAATATGCTTAGATGGTTTGGGTATGTAGAAAGGATGGATGAAAGAAGAGTGACAAAGCAAATATATGAGGCGAATGTTAGTGGAATATCGGGAAGGGGAAGACCTCGGCGAACATACTTGGACCAGATCGGAGATGTTCTACAAAAGGGTCAAGTGAGGAGTACCCTTAACCGACGAGCGTGTATGAGGAATGTGATGCGAGTGAATGAGGCGAAAGAAGTATGTCAGGATCGTAGCAAATGTAAATCCGTGGTCTCTGCCTACCCCTCGTGGAAATAGGCGAGACTTTATGTATGTATGTATTTACAAAAAAAAAACCATAGATGGTTATTATTCCGCAATAGCGAATTGCATATCTAATATCAATGCCAGCAGTTAATATGATATTTATGTGAAATAAAATATTATTTATAATTTCGGTATATTTTTATAACATCTGTAGGCACTTCAAAAGGATCTGAATGAGATGGCTCCAGGACTTAGGGTTCAAGCAGTTCGCGTAACCAAACCGAAGATCCCAGAGACAATCCGAAAGAACTATGAGCTTATGGAAGCTGAGAAATCAAAATTACTTATTGCTGCACAACATCAAAAGGTATAAACTATTTTTTTTATTTGGTTTTGAAATGTTATACTAAAGTATTTTTGTGTTCATAGGTGGTTGAAAAAGAAGCTGAAACAGCAAGACGTAAAGCCGTAATAGAAGCAGAAAAGGAGGCTCAGGTCGCGAAAATCCAATACGAACAGAAAATTATGGAGAAAGAATCTTTGCAGAAGATAGAACTCATAGAAGACAGTATTCACAAAGCCAAACAGCAAACCAAAGCAGAGGCGGACTTCTATCATCTGAAGAAGCAGGCGGAAGCCAACAAAGTATTATTAACAAGAGAATACTTGGAACTAAAGAGATACGAAGCTCTAGCCGTGAACAACAAAATATACTTTGGGAGTGACATACCAAATATGTTTGTTCAGGCTAATGTTGGTGATAGTGTTCCTAATCCGAAAGGCGTTCAAGTTGAATGACTGCTAATCATTCTGAAACACCTGCTAGTCATTGATAAATAGAGGTCACGACAAGTAAGGAGAACAGCATTATCAGTAATAAATATTATATGAAATTATTATTGATCATTCATAACTTCAGTTACTCTACAAATATTGCAGCTTGATCTAAAGGTTGCTATAGATTAATTGAATTATTGTAATGGCTTATTTTAATTTTGTATCCTGAAATGCTTTTCTTTAGCCAGTTGAGTATACTGCTAGTGTAGAAACTATAGTTTTTTGTCCGTTACATGTATGCATAAAAAGAATAAATATATTTGAATGTATATTGCTATGGTTCATGTTGTTGATAAATTATAATCTCATTATTTATATTTTGTGGTTGTCATCTTGTCATTGCAAAAATTGCAATTTCTTTTACTGTATGATCAAATTAGGCGATAATGAATTTTTATGATAATGTATGCATCACATTGGCTACACTCAGTTTATTTGACTGACTATATTAATTTTGGTGACACAATAGTCTGTGTAAATAGCTTTTATATTGGTGAAATAAAAGTAAAAATATGTGGAAAAAATGTGATTTTATTCAAAAGTAAACTTATTGATTAAAGTGGGTCAACATTTTAGATTTTGTTGAAAGCAGCAATGTCTACAGACTGGACAAAGTCTTCATACTCTTGGATCTTTTCAGTCAAAAGGTCAACAGACACTTTATCATCTTCAATGACACACATGATCTGCAGTTTGTTGATACCATAGCCAACAGGTACGAGTTTGGAGGCTCCCCAGAGGAGACCATCCATTTCAATGGTACGAACAAGGTTCTCCATTTCCTTCATGTCAGTTTCATCATCCCATGGCTTAACGTCAAGGAGTATAGATGACTTGGCAATAAGGGCAGGTTTCTTAGATTTCTTGTCAGCATAGGCTTTCACGCGTTCCTCGCGAATTCTGGCTGCTTCCGCATCCTGTGAACAAAGTTAACGAATATTCAGTAGAATAATAATTATTTCAAGAGACAAGTGTCTGACAAATTTTAAGATCTATTGTCACCTCTTCCTCATCACCAGAGCCGAATAGGTCGACGTCATCATCGTCATCATCCTTAGAGGCGGGTGCGGGTGCGGTCGTGGTCTTACCGCCGGCGGTCAGAGGGCTAGCGCCCGCTGCCCAAGATTTGCGCTCGGCGGGTGTGTAGGACGCGATTTGGTTGTACCACCGAAGAGCATGGGCTAAGTTGGCACTCGGAGCCTTGCCGACTTGTTCGAATACTTGAACGTCGGCTTGACTTGGTGTGTAACTAAAAATAACCAATAAATTAATAATTATGGTGAAGTAGTAACTTACAGCTGGTTTCCAAGGTCAATATGTTTAGCGGTCAATACCGAATAACGGATCTGAATTTGTTTAAACACTAAGTAATATTTTAATTCATAACTAGGAATATACATTTTGAATAAATTAAGCAGTAAATGACAATTTTAGGTTAGAATAAGTTTCTTGGGAGTCCATGTCAGGTTGACGTGGTGAGTACTAATTTAAACTTCAAGAAAGTACTTACCCTGACACATAGCTCCTATCAGCCAAGAATGTATTCAATTCATTAAGGCCTTGCGCGGTTTTAACGTCTCCTACTGCCATTTTGATATAAAAATCGGTATTTTTTCCAGCAAGAACTACACACCCCGGCACAATGTGAACGAGAAGGAAAGAGAGAGAAAACACGGAACTGACGGAACAAAATATGACGTTTGCGACCGAATATTGACAGACGGAAATTGAATGAAATTTGAAAATCAGTCATTTCCATCCGCAGACTTCACAGACTATAGTCTATGATGGAACTGATGAGTTCATACCATTACAGAGTTCATAGCATTTTGTGTGACGGCAAAGTAAGACTTATTAATATTAATAAAATAGACTTATGTATGTCGGGAAACAGCTGTTTTGAATTTTGCATAGATTTAGAGATTTATTAAAATAAATTACAAATAAAATAAAATCGACTACATGAAAACCGTAATAATGCAAGTGAGTACAATGCTTATGTGACAAATGACAGTTCTTGTATCTGTCACTTATCTAAAGATTTTCGAAACATATTTTTAGGTACGAAATTAACGAAAATACGACGTAAATTACAATAAGTTCCTTCTATTATTTGATATTATACAAGTATTTAATCGAAAAAGAGTACATAAATTGCCGAATTTAGTTATATTTATATAGGTTAGAAGATCATTCTTATGTAATAATAACATAAGAATTACTTGTATTTAGAGTGTTTTATAAGTTATTTCCCTTTATTTTATGTTTATATACCTTAAACGATATTTATGAAAAAATTATTGCGTGTGGAACGTCTAGAAAAACCTTACAAGTTTTGTGTCAATAGTTGAAACGTATTGGTGTTTGCTGCAGAAAATGCTGCGCCAGCCGCTATCTCGGGCGCTTGCGCTGAGCTCACCGGTGCGTGCAGCTCCACTAGCGGCCCGTCCTTACGCCGGACAGGCGCCCCCACCAGAAAAGTTTGAAGTCTTCATTGATGACAAACCTGTGCTTGTTGCCCCTGGCACCACTATCTTACAAGTTAGTAAATTGCATAAACATTTCAAATCATAGCTCATCGCGAGGCCAACAGACATCTCATACAGTTTCTGAAAATGTATTTATGTGAACCTTTGAAGAACTCAATTTCAAAAGAAAATGCCTGTAATTAATACAATGTTATTAGCTTGTTTCATCCAATTATATTAGGTGTTGCAATTGATTTATATAACAGATATACAGTAGTGATGTTTTGAATAGAATATACTTATGAGAATGGTAAATGTCTTTTAGCACACTGTTAATAATGTATACCTTCTTTTAAGCATAACTAATTATCAACTCCTTAGTAGTCTTCACTGTGAACTACACTGTGAACTTGTTAGAGATGGAACAAATTTTTGGTGGTCTACACAACATAAGGAATTAGCTAAACAGTTTTATATGCTTTCTGGCACTGTAGTGTGGACATAAACTACCCATCAAATAAAATATAATTACATTACTATGTACTCATTATTACAGTAGGTATATTTACTATGTTAATGTTCTATAGATCTTAGCAGGTACCTCAGTGTTTTTGTAATGGCTAGTTGTAGGCACTTTTTGTTTACAAAGCTCTTACATTTTTCCCCAGGCGGCGGCACAAGTAGGTGTGGAGATTCCCCGTTTCTGCTACCATGAGCGTCTTGCTGTCGCTGGTAACTGCCGTATGTGTCTGGTTGAAGTGGAGAAATCTCCAAAGCCTGCAGCTGCTTGTGCTATGCCCATTATGAAAGGAATGAGAATCAAGACTAATTCGGATCTCACAAGGAAAGCTCGTGAGGGTGTGATGGAGTTCCTTTTAGTCAACCATCCCTTGGATTGTCCCATCTGTGACCAGGGTGGTGAATGTGACTTGCAAGATCAGTCCATGGCCTTTGGCTCAGACAGGAGCCGATTCACAGATATTCACTTCTCTGGCAAGCGGTAAGTTAAGTTAATTACATCAATATGATTATTATTTTTCTGCTAAACTTACAATGAATGTGCTTAGTAATTATTTTTGATTTGCTATAAAGCTAAATATAAATTAGAACATACACAAGCCAATTCTTCTGTTTACACTAGTGGAATATTTCATGCTACAATGTACTGTCCATTGTATTGTCAACTCTCCATAGAGATCAGATCTAAAAATGCAGTATGATTTCACAGTCACACTTGGGATTACATAATATTGCTCAAAATTAATCCTTATCTATATTAATAAAATGGCTGTCTCACATAAAATAACTTTGAATGTTTTTGTTTAACACCTTCCACCCTTCCAGTGCTGTTGAGGACAAGGATGTCGGGCCTCTCATCAAGACTATAATGACTCGCTGCATTCACTGCACGCGTTGCATTCGATTCGCGTCCGAAGTAGCTGGCGTTGATGATTTCGGAACCACTGGCAGAGGCACTGAGATGCAGGTAAACAATTTCTATATTGTATTTACAGCAGAGTTTGTGAACTAAAATGAATTAGAAGTACAAATAACATTACTAGGTGATGATGTGTAGCAGGGATGTTATGGACGTGGTTTCATCGAAATCTGAACCAAAATCAGAGTCAAAATCGGATCGGTCAGACTGTTAAGGGCAGTTGTATGTCATATAAAATAATTAGAATTGGCCACAACAATAACATTATTTTGTAAAAATCTAAAGACAGATGTTTCTTGCTGCTGTTTCTTCTCGGTCGACATTCGTAGTCACTGAGTATTGCTTTCAAGCTCCGATAAAACATCCGATTGAAATCTTTTGGAATCGAAATCGAAACCGAAAGTACAAAATCAATCGGAACTTCCGACCCTTCGGAATCGGAACCGAAACTCCGTAACATCCCTAATGTCTAGTTTATTAGTCAAAACCACATTATTTGTGTTGAACAGGTCGGAACATACGTCGAGAAGATGTTCCTGTCTGAACTTTCTGGCAACATCATTGATCTATGTCCGGTAGGCGCCCTTACTTCGAAACCCTACAGCTTTGCTGCACGACCCTGGGAAACCAGGAGGGTAAGTTGCAGTACCACCTTTAAATATATGTTGATCAATATGGAACTAGTTCAGGTAAAGTCAAGTATTTGTCTAGTCTTACCCATAGGATACTAGATGGCAATAACTGAAAATTCTGGAAAACATAGAATTCATTGTACTCTTTGATTTTAAGTTAATTATTTTGTAAAATGAACCTTTACCAATCTAATGTTGTGGTTTTGTTTCAGATTGACTCTGTAGATGTTTTAGACCCTCTGGGTAGCAACATTGTAGTAGCCACACGCACGAATGAAGTTCTGCGTATTCTCCCAAGGACCAATGAGGTGAGGTTACATACATAGTATACTTTGAGTTATTTAACAACACTCTGTTTTTATTTATCAAGCTGTTGTTTTAATTTTTGTGTAATATTGTACCGCATGGGAGATAAACATCGTACTCAGAACAGACAAGATATTACAGTGTACCTTATATTTAATAAAAGATAAATTAAAAAAACATAATTTGTAAATTCCAGGAGATCAATGAGGAATGGTTGTCAGACAAGTCTCGGTTCGCGTGCGACGGGCTGAAGCGGCAGCGGCTGGTGTCGCCCATGCTGGCCGACAGCAGCGGGAACCTCACGCCCGTGGACTGGGAGGAGGCCATGGTCGCCGCCGCGAGGGCCATCAAGGACTGCCCGCCCGACAAGGTATAGCTCCCGTCACGTTCAAATAATGCTGAGCCACTGTCAGCGACTGTGTTTGCACTTGGATATAGTCGCTTCCTATGGTCCAGATTATGGTGGTGTAATTGCTTTATTGCCGAATCATTATAGTGCCTATAATGATGTACTAGTTAGCTAACACTACGTAATAGACTGGAATTCTACAAAATTAAGTTAATGGTCAGCTTCTGTTTCGAGAAGGGAACTATACTACACAATAATTATGTCATAGTGATAGTGTCTGTAGTGAGACTACTCCTTCTCGCGTCGATATAAGACTTCAATCGCACACATAGTTTGCCCGCAATCAAAATGCACAATGCTACTGGATGTTAAATGCTAGTTGAATCATATAGCTATAATATAAGCTAACACTGTCTTCTAAGACGCAGTACTCGAAAACCCCTACAAGCGGAAAGCAGCTTATTAGTTTAGTTTAGCATTCATATACAAATGCTCATTGTGTCTGTAGTTAGTATTAAGTACACACAATGTTGACACATTTAAGTGACCAGGGTGTTTTTGAATCGCTGAGTGTGTATCTAACCAAGATACACAGTTTGTATTGTATATATACGGTATAATGGTCCGCATGTGACAGTTGCTGGCCGTGGCCGGCGACCTGGCGGACGCGGAGTCCCTGGTGAGCCTGAAGGACCTGCTGAACCGGCTGGGCTCCGACAACACCTGCACCGAGCAGTTCTTCCCGCTCGACGGCGCCGGCATCGACCTGCGCTCCTCATACCTCTTCAACACCAAGATCGCTAGTGAGTACCACTAAAAAGGAATTTACAGTAATAAGTAGGATAAGATAACTTTCCATGTTCGTCTTAAGAGTAATACCAACGAAATATGTTTTAAGTGTACGCAAGAACGCTTAGCCTAAACTCGACTTGAATCTCAATTCTGGGTACCAGAGTTTTATCGTAAATGCTAAATATCGTATTTGTGACGCTGTTAACGTTTTCTTGTGTCAAATTAAGAATATAGATATTTGTCATTATTATTTATGTCCATAGACATCGAGGAGGCGGACTACATCCTGCTGATCGGCACCAATACGCGTTTCGAGGCGCCGCTACTGAACGCGCGCATCCGTAAGGCCTTCGTGCACAAGGAGACCGACATCGCGCTCATTGGACCCAAAGTGGACCTCACTTACGATTATACGGTTAGTCACCAGTGGACTTATTACTTGGACTTTCGGATTTCTATGTGATTTTAGATTAATGACATGTGTAGTGTATCAATTAATAAATTTATGTACACTGCACTCATGATACAAGGAGATTAAAAAGAGCACAGTTTAAATAGTTACTTATAAATTGATTGTTTTTGAAGTACCTTACTTTTTCTTATATATATTCTACTTCTTTGTGACCAGCACGTTGGCGACTCAGCATCAATAGTGAAGGACTTGGCGTCAGGCTCATGCTCGCACGAGGTCCTGCAGCGCCTGCAGTCGGCGCGGCACCCCGTGGTGATCCTGGGCGCCGACCAGCTCAAGGGGCCCGAGGGGCCCGCGCTGCTCGCCCACACGCAGGAGCTCGCGCTCCGCCTGCAGGACAAGCTGGAGGACAAGAGCTGGAGGGTATGCTGTTGTTAGGTCCTGGAGCGCAGTCGGCGCGGCACCCCGTGGTGATCTACATCTACGTTTAAACTACATCTTTGATAAATACTTCAATTGAATGTTTATTGTCAGAATTTGACAGTTACATCATTCAAATGGACGTCATATTTGACATTAATTGTAAATATTGTATTTTCGCTGCATCCTGGATAGTCTGAAACGTAACCAGTACGCTGGCAGACTGATCTTTTATGTACGGCTAGACAAAATGATAGAAAAATAATAGCAATTCATGAAGTCTCCGTATTCCCCAGGTGTTGAACGTGCTGCAGCGCACGGCGTCGCAGGTGGCGGCGCTGGACCTGGGTTACCAGGCGGGCGTGGGGCGCGCGCTGCAGGGGCAGCCGCAGGTGGTGTACCTGCTGGGGGCTGATGCTGGGGTGGTCACGCGCGACCAGCTGCCCAAGGACGCTGTTGTCATCTACCAAGGTATGGAAGAATAAGCGGTGTAGAAAAAAATTAATTTATCTTCTTTCTTTCCTCCTCTCTTTTGCATAATTTCCCCGCTTTGATTGTCATAGTGAGGCAATGATTAAGAATTCTGGACTAGGTTCGAGACATTCTTTCTCTAGTTCTCTGAGTCCGCGTGTTTGAGGATATGGTATTTAATGTCTGTAAAACACCTTACATATATAAAAGAGGCTTATGTATTGCATCGTACGTGGTCCCCAGGCCACCACGGCGACGCGGGCGCGGGCATCGCGGACGTGGTGCTGCCGGGCGCGGCCTACACGGAGAAGCGCGCCACGTACGTCAACGCCGAGGGCCGCGCGCAGCAGACGCTGGTCGCCGTCACCCCGCCCGGGAGGGCGCGCGAGGACTGGAAGATCATCCGGTACGCTACTTCATGTTTGATTTCTGCTAGCCAGATTCCAGGCAGTGTCTAGACGGTGAAGAAATTTGATGTACCAAAACATAAAGTACAAAAATATTCATCTTGTTCAGTTACATGCGCCTGCGCATCGGACATTTAAGCGTTGATATATAAAGTTAGTGTTCGTTCCTGTTTACTTAATGAATCACAGTGGTCTTAGATTTTTATAGAACACTTAGCAAGTCTATTGTTTTAAATTTGCAGTGTGTTTTGGTAACAGAACAACTCGACCCATACTTCCATAGATGACAGTAGCTCGTTTGTAAACATGTGATCTTTACTTACTTATATAATATCTATCTCAGGGCTCTGTCAGAAGTAGTGGGCGAGCGCCTCCCGTACGACACCCTGGACGAGGTCCGCGACCGCCTCAGCCAGGTCAGCCCCGCGCTCGTGGCCTACGGGGACGTGCAGGACAACAACTACTTCGCGCAGGCCAGGGCTCTGGCACAGGTAGGCTCACTGACACTGATACATGGCTGACGTCGAGGTAGTCACGTGGTCGTAAGTGTGGTCACGTGGTCGTTGATGTGGTCACGTGGTCATTGAGGTGATCACGTGGTACAGTTAAACCAAGCTAAGTGAAATATGCCTGCATAGTGGATGCTGTGCAACTATGTAAGTGTAATGCATGAAATACATAAGTACCTCCAATTGTGAAAGAATTATCGACCTTAACCTCCAGTAATAAGGTAGAAAATAGATAGGTTTAAATTATAGCTTTGTTGCCTATTGTGTATGGCCTACCAACCAATGAAGGGTGATTATTTATGACAAGGGGGACAAAAAGGCTACCATTTTCGATTAGCACACAGATCATAACATTTTATGTAAATTACCTATAGCGAATATTTTGTTACGACGACGAATAATTTACATTTATCTGTTAATCTCAACAGAGTCTTCAGAAGCCAGTGTCGGGCAAGCTGGACGTGCAACTGAAGCAGTTGGAGGACTACTTCATGACCGACAGCATCAGCCGCGCGTCGCCCACCATGGCCAAGTGTGTACAGGCTGTCCTCAAGCAGAAACAGTCGCAGTACTAAACCAACACATAGGAGTACAACACACGAATTCCTGACTTACTCTTAACTTGGGTAATATTCTCTATGTTCTACATTGATCCGGTAATCACCTTATTTATATAAAAATACGTATTAATATGCTTAAATTGTAGGTATTCAGACAATTTGTGTGGCGTACGTTAAATAAATCAATAAGATTATATTCCCAGCTTCTGTCGCTTGAGTTTTGTGCTCTAATCATTTTTGATATTAGTTCCATTAAAAGTTTTTCTATTTGTTTCGTTAGGGCAGAAAACTCAAGCATACGACGTTGATTTTTAGGGTTATTATAAAATTTAATTTTTGCCTTTCTGCAATCATTTTTACGAGGATAATACTACAGAGATGCACTGCGCGGTCGAATGCCCGTTACCTCCGTACCTCAACAAATATACTTACTTATCCCGGATAAATATGTTCGACTGCGCCTGTACATTGTGATTTGTAGCTATTTATTTTGTTATTTAATAGATAAGATAACAGTGTTATTACAAATACATTTCAACTTATTAAATTAATCTTGGTACTCTAGTAGAATAGATTGAAGACGGAACCGATCGGAATATGAATGTAAGGACAGAATATGATTGTAAATAATGTTTGTAGTATAATAAAACGTAGTATAATGATTGTCGAAATGGTATTTTATTTAAATGTAAACCACTGAAAACAGCAATATTAATTGTAATTAGGTACAGGTAATGTAGTGGCATCAAACCCGTTGTATTTTCTGTATTCCTGTAATGAGATTATGGACTTAATTAGTAAGAATATCAGACTATCATGTCTTATCTATCATACGTGGCTTAAATTGAAGATGCGTTAAAGAACAGTTACCAGAAGTGCATCGATGTCAGCGCCCCTATAGTTACCAAAGTAACACTAACTTCGAGCTACGCTAAGCAAAAAGACCTGTTATACAACATAATGAAACAACTAAAATTATACCAACATCAACAACTTTTCTTGCGGGGATTTTGTACTTGCATTCCCGTAGTATATCACCAGCTTGTTGCGCGAATTGCGCAGGCGCAGCGCACACGCCTGAGCCGGTCCAGGGCGTAGGTGCCATCTTGCGAAGTCTCAGCGCTGCTGTCAACTTATTAAAAGGACCGAACGACGGCGGCGGTCTTGTTGCTGTGTTTGACAAGAAAATAAAGGATAACATAAAACAGAGAAATAAATATCAGTATGTACTGGATCCCTAAGATAGTGATGGTAAGTAAAAATATCAGGGAGAGAACTTTCTCGGGCAACTAGGACATCTTACTTTTAGCAATAAGTAACGATTCGATTGGGCAGTGGCTAAGCGATTGGACTGCTGAGCTAAGGATTGCGAGTTCGATGCACTTGCATTGGATTGCACGGGACAAAAAAAATTGCGATCCCCAGATATTTTACCCGAGTCTGGGTGTTTGTGTATGTGATATTACATGTTTGTGGATCGCGCCCGCGATAAAGGAGAAATTCCAACTGGGGGCGAGGTTTTTTTTTAAGTAAGCTTTTTTTGCGATTAGCGATAACTTTTAACTTGCTGAGCAAGTAAAAACTGCAAATTATATAGTATAATTATTTAGGTATATCGGTTTACCATTAGTTTCAATTTCTACTTTTACTTTAGCCACATTTCGCTCTTTTTCAGATTTGACAAACAGACATTGTCGGTCGCAGAAGCATTTGTTTGCGCATTGCATCTGGCGCACATACTCGGCTAATGTTTTGTTTATCTCCGTTGCCGACATTTTATCCGTACGGTTCTTTATTTCCTTCTCTTTCAATCTTTGTTCTCTTTTCGCCGCTCTGAAAAGAGAAAAGACACGTAACAGAAAAACCGGTTCTTATTTGAAGAAAACATCAATAAACATGATTAAAAAATTTTAAACAACCAACAGAGAACCTCTTTTATTTTAGAAACTTATTAAAAAGGCAGTTTTGGCTAGAATCAACTATTTCAGGTTTTTTATTCTTCAGACTCAATAAAATCCAATTCAGGTATCTGCGTTTTATTCATCCACCGGCAGACCATAATATAATCTAGGTATGTAGCAGTAGAACTGTTACATGTGAGGCCTATGTACCTTTCTTCCCCTTTCTTAAAACCTTTCTCAATAAAGGTTTCATAACGCTTCTTCTCTTCTTCTTGACTTTCTTTAATTATTTCGTAAATATTTTGTTTTGCTGCCAATTCTCGTGTACTGTTAATCTAAAACAAAATTTAGTAAGAAGTTTTATCACATAGCTTTGCAGCAAAGCTACCTACTTCCTAATTTCCTACTTATTGTGGTATAGTACGTTCGTAGAAGCGCTTAAAGGACTAACTAAGGTTACTACTAAATCTACTGTAAGTACCTAAAAGATTTAACGAATTTTTCGAAGTCCTATTGAAGGTGCAAGGCCTAAGTTTAGATGTCTATATTATTGGTTGCTTACCCCCTGAAGTACATGTTTTATTTTAAGGTTTAATTCGTCTTGTTCTTTCCGACATTGTTCTATTTTAGCGTAGTACTCAGCTTCCCACTTAAGTCGTTCTTCTTTACATTTCTTTTGTTCTACCGCATATTCTTCTAGGGCTTGTCTCTCCAACAGTTTCATTTTGTTCTGTTCAGAGTAAAACATTTTGAATTAAGGTGTTGTTATTGTCCATAAACTAACTCAGTCGCTAGCTAGTAACTATGTATCATAATTATCTGACAACTTCTTTTCTATTTACAAAATGGATATACCTACCTATTGCAGTTTTGGTCATTATTTTTGGCCCTTTATTGTAGAAAAACCATGAAATGCCATACGATATCTTCAAAAACGAGCAGGTCTGGAGTAGCAGTAGGGACTTTAGAAAAAGTATGCTAACGGAGTACAGAAGTACGGAGCTTGCAGTGGGTTACATAACATACATACATAAAGTCACGCCTATTTCCACGAGGGGTAGACAGTGGGTTAATGTAGCTAATTCAGTTTTTGCCATATTTACTATTATGCTATTTAGTTACCTCAGCCTCCTGTTCAAGGTCTAGTAAATGCTTCATCAGCTGCGCGTTTTCAAGATCAGATAGCTTATCTTGCTCTTTTGTTTTAGCTTCATCTTCTTTTTGCATTTCAAATCTGAAAGTGGCAACTAGTGTTAATTAAGCACATTTTTACTAAAGTTAATTATAGACATATTTTCCTAATAGGATATCACTGACAATGCCATTTCCTATCAAGTAGATTACATTCTGTGATCGTTGATTTTCGGCTCCTTAAGTCACAGATAGCTCTTTAAGAGTTACGATCACCCAACATCAAAGTAAAATCAAATAAATGTAACATGAATAGAATAGATTGACAGACTTACATTTCTTTATTTTTCTTTGCATTTTGTTTTGCAATACACTTCTTTTCGTCATCCTTTGTATCACCATCTTTGTCCAAACCAAACGAACAAAAGGTTACAGTCTTTTTCTGTTTCTTTTCCAGTTCATCCTCTTTATCTTTTATTTCTTTCTTGAATTGGATTTGCATATCTCTTTCTTCTTGTGCCTTTGATTCGAGCAAGGCGCTAAAAATTAGCGCGATCATTTTGTAAATCATCATCATTAACATTCGATATACTTAACGTACGACTATATTCTGTTGTGTCGAAATCACGTATCCCTTCGACATTAACCCATTACATCGTGGTTGTACCTGTACTAAACAATGGGTAAAGGTACACTTTTTGTTTCTATAATCAATTACTTCAATACCTTATTAGCTTTTTTCCGTAACAGCTTTCATCAAAGATCATTTGTTTTGCTTTTTGGACGGCTTCTTTTGTGGTTTTATTAACCTTTTTCTTCTTTGCGAACGCTTTGGCTAGCGCTATTTCCTCAGCGTGTTGTTTTTCCTTTTGCTTTTCTAATTTCGCAACGCAACCCTAAAAAATTGATATTTTTTAATATACCGTAACAAAATATTATTAAGTAGATATTTGTTGTGCATATCCCACAACAGACAAAATAATACGAGATTTGTGTGAAATTGTGGTCTTACTTGTACAGTGTCCGGCCACGTTTTGATCCAAGCTTGCGATTTCTCTATCAAAGAATTTAAGTATTCATTTGGTGGCTGTGTCGGGGGCACCGGAGGGCCGGCTTGTTGTTTTAGCCTTTTCCATTCGCTTTTATGAAGAACTAACCAATTTGGACCACCTGAAGGATTTTTATAACTGTACATTATTATGTTGATGATTTCAGTATAGATTCATTCATGTTATAAAATTGATCTATGCAGCTACGGGAGTTACTTCAATTCTTCGTTTTTTAAATAAAGTGTGAGGCGATACGATCTTAAAAAATGATAAAATAGACCAAAGTGTAAATTAATCGATATTATCGAACTTGACTTCATTTGGTAAGATGATCATTGGTCATATGGTAAATAGAGTAGATATCACTCACGGTTAGTGGCCGGAGGGTTAACGAAGCGTAGAAATAGCAATGAGCTATGAGTTGCAGACTAAGTAAACTTCGTCTGAAAGCCCTAAACCAAATAGAAAAAAGTAGTGCTAACGGTGGAAAGGGTTATGTATACATATAGCATTTACATATATTGATTAATTTTGCATATTTACTTGTGTTAGTTATCAGTATTACGACGTACATTAAAGCTTATCAATTTGACGAAGTTCCAAGAAAACTATTGTTTTGTCTGATAAATTCCAGCCTCTTAGGTCAAACAGACTATATCTGGTAGCTCATTATCTTAAATCAGTAATATTAAATTTGTGGTGGCCGCTACAAGCACATCATCCTGTTACGTCCTGTGGGCGTAGATTAAGCCAACTAAGGGATTAGATATTAGCTCCTACAGGACGCAGTAACACTGTAATGCGGTTATAGTGCAGCGTTAGCCATACCTAACCTAGTTAACAAGTAATATCGGTAATGGAACCTTGGCGTCTAAAATAAAGAGCAATAGATGCACCAAATGTACAGTGGTGTGAAGATTATAGATGTGATTTGTGAATTAGCCGCTCATACTTAATACCTACAATTAGCAAATTAAATGAGTTACAATTACATATCCTGTTGTTATTGATTTTTAGATCAGTGATCGTAGCGTTGCACCAGCGTCGAAACAATATTAACTTTAAAAACGTTTTGGAAAAAAAAATGTTATTCCTTTGTGGTTAAATTTAGTTTTCTTCTAATGGAACGCGCGATGAGATTTACGCACAAGGTCCTTAAAAATCCTTGGATTTTGATGGAAGATTATTGCTCATGATTGGAAACCAGTGTTACCTACCGGCTACATTTTTGCTCGATAACGACCCGTAGTTATGCTCGTTTGTGTTTTCGTTTTCGTTAATAAATTAAACTTATCGATCCATCGTTATATGGACACCATAAAAACTTCACGTACAAACATTTTACATCCAAGCCACGGTCTCATTTAGGTCGACATCAAATGAACGTGAGTCCTTCATGCGGTTATTTTGGTAAACATTTAGCTCTTTGATACCAAGTTTTATTTGGAGCCGGATAGCGTTAATTAGATTAAATAACCGCCACGCTATGGAGTGGTATAGGAAATTGAGCGAGGCGGTGGACGGGCTCCATTTGAGGCGCCGTGTCGGGCTCATCCGTCACTGTCGCCCCACCACGTTGTTTGCAGTATATTTTTGCATAAAAATAACTTACAGCACTAGAAAATGCCGTGGACATGATAAATTGTTTAGTCCTTGTATGTGGGAAATGTGAATAATATAGGTTTGTTTCTTTGTTCAGTTACTGGTGCTGTGTATTTAATAGAACATCATATTCAAAGTTCATACTTTCATAATCTTGGTACCTGCGCTGCGTGTTCATATTGTTATCTATGATACGTTGATTAGATGTCTGAACTATGTCCTTCGTGTTCCGATTAATTTTTTGTGCAGTTTATCTTCGGGGTCAGCGAGCTTCGCCAAACAAATAGGTATCATTCGTACTTAATAGTGAGGATTTATAATATTATATTAGTACCTCAGTACCTAGCTTTTAGTTAGTAGGTACACTAGCTAATAGAGCAATGCATTCTATATGGAAGTCACTGGATTATGGGATTTGTATTTTTTTTAGTTAATTTAAACTGTTCCGTGAAAAGATTCAGTGTACTCCAGACAACACATGTCGATATCACTACCGCGGCAATGGAAACGCGTCGAGTGCGACAATAGACGACAAATAAACAGTACGGTCGCCCTGCGATTCCGACACATGTGAGCTTACCCGCCACTTTGTAACTGTCCGAACTTTTTATGCACCGCTGGTACTGAGCGCGGCCAAATATTTCATTAGTACAATGTATTTTGTAACTTAGTTTAAGTGTACTTTAAAAGATATCTTATTAATGGTTAACACCATATCCTTTTCTCCTATATCTTTTTACTTCAATGATAAATTTGGACACTGCCTCTGATCACAATTCGAACCTTTCGAAAGTTAAATACTTAGATCATATCTTAAATGTTTGTTTATTCCTCTACATATCGCATTTTAGACTTAAGACCGTCCAGTACCATCTATTATTTTACTGATAGGGCTGGTAAGTTCATAATGTGTTATTTACAAGGATCGCTGCACCTACATATAAATGTTATGAAAGAATTTAAATTGTAGTAGTAGACCTAGTTATCCATTGATCGGTCTGTTAGTGACCACGCTCGATGTAACCTCGTCTAGTCGTCAATCGATTTCGAGGTAAATACGCATTAATTCCCATATGGTCTGGCAACAGTTGTGATTAAGCACACCAGTCGGCATAAGACGGATGGATGCAATTCGTCAAACAACAATTTTCGATAAAGTAAACCTAGGGGATTTTGAATCTGTCAGGTGCACACATTTTATTTGAAAACACGTCTAAAGAATCCATTGCCTTCGAAATAGAAATACGAATTGGAGTGAAGTACAAATGGAATTGAGTGCCGCTGCCTTGTGCGAAGTCGTAGCGTAGCTGTATGTGTTGTTTAATGCTTTCGGTAGAGTAACCCCGGGCAGTTTTAGTACATTGCTAACACCATTAATTGTTAGTGGTAAGTACCAGTAAATTACTTTGAGCGTCCTAATTAAAGGAATATTTAGTGAATAATGGTTTGGCTTTTTAAATTACTGGAATGTATGTTTAATTGTGATAAAGGCGAATGTTAGAGTATTGCGCGCGCTTTGTAGAGAAGTAATGAACTTTTGTAGTCTTTTGACTTTCGGTTATTCAGAGACAACATATTTATTGTCTAATAATTGCATCCAGGCTCGCCCCTATATTACATGGGACAAATACGGGATGGCAAATGAGCGCGTGCTTCTAAGCTTACTTCTGCCTGGCCCTACAAAAAATACAGGCATGACTAATTATACTATACATCTGACATAAAACCGCGGAAACCGCAGTCTAACCTTACAGCTCTGAGTGCCTTAGATATTTATATTGTCTCAAAGATACCTTCGTAAATATAAACTTTTTGTTACATTCACGATAAAACCCTGATAAAACCTAAATAAAGTTACTCCTATGTGCCAGTGCTACTCAAGACAAGTACATAAATATTTTACAGTCCCTTAAAAAAGTCTAAGAGTTAATTCGGACTATGGATATTCCTGGGTCGACACCTAACATACCTTCTAAATTAATTACGACATTTTTTTCTACCATTCGCTCTATTTTTCCCGTTTTGTGATTGCAACAGACATGAAATATCACAATTACACGCCCACAAAATATCTGCGTATCACTCAAATTTATGTTTCAGTGCAGGAATAAAACCTGCGACACTATGCACTGCGCCAATTGTCAACAACTTTGTTGCGTAACAAACATTTACGTAGTTAGGTTCATAATTTGTAGTGTTATTACGTTTACCGTTTATTGAAGCTTTCTTATTAGTTTATTGTTTGAAAGTGCAGTATCTAAGCTTATGTAGTCGCTGCCTTCAGTGCGCGCTTTATCGGAAAGCCGTGAGATACGTCTGCGTGACTGGCATGTAAATTTATTCATGAAAGTGTGTTCCTATGCATTGATACAGATCTTCACAATAAAAATAAAATGCATGTCTGTGTACATCATGTATTAATGTATGAACAGAGTTTAAGTTAACTTGCAAGCGACAATTTATGGGCTGTGATATGGGAATCTTTAGTTACCTATCAACGATTGGCTACGAAGGACGAAGAGTCAAACTATGAATAGTTACTGAATCAACAGTAGGTAACAAAACACAAATTGATTACTTATACTATTATTTTTACGTATTTGTAATTTGTTTGTTTTCCTAACATTAAAAGATTTAAATATTTTTCAATTCGCTCTTTGAAATTAATACACTCGTAATTTAATCATACACTTTAATCTAAATTTAAAAACGGGCCTTCTCTTTTTGAATTTCAATTCGGTAAGGTTTGAATGAAAGAGGATTTCATTAACGTCACAATGGAAGGCCTATTTTTAATTTGGTGTAAGAAGTGAAGCCGGTGCATTTGTTTAATTACAAGAGTATTGCCTGGCGCCACTCGCCCGGCTCAAGTGGAGTCGTGCCCTACGTTTGTCCCACGTTCGTAGCACTTGACTTTTAGCAGGTAGCCGCCCGCTAACAAGGATTGTAGTAAGTACAGGATCGTTGGCTGTTTAGGATGTTTTGTAATAATTTAATGTAAAGTAATTTTTATGTCAACTTTATGCTTTAATGATCATGTTGAAACAGTTCACTTGACTCTACAAACACGTATCCTTTGCTAAGTGTAGTAGATTTAGCGGTAACATGTCTACTCGTAATTTCATTGGCGTAAACAAAGGTTTTGATACAACTACCAAGTTTTCTATAGGTAGTAAATAATAATTCGTTTGTATTGGTTTATTTAAGATAATAATATTATAAAATTTTCGTAACATTTGAAACACAATCAAGCTTACTTTTAATCAGGTAACCTTTATTCTTATCCAGGGTATACAGGCAGGTTTCAAAAAAATGTTTACAGCTGTTTGCAGTAATAATGTTTAGAATTTCAATAATTTTTGTTGAATTTCAATGAATGAAGCGTATTAGTAATTATACGCGACGTACAGGGAAGTTGCTGACAAACACATGTAGGCTTTATGATTGTTTACAAGAATTGTTGATCTAGGAGTGGTCAAACATTTTGATAAGCATTCTCAGTGCATGGCATGACAAAAACATTTTTATTGCTCGTACAAATACGCAACCACAACTTAACTATGATATTCAATAAGAACTAAAATATTAAATAATATAAATTCAAGTAACTAAGTGCCAAAGTAAAACTTTTAGTTAAATACCAAGCCCTGTAACTGAACAAAATTGGTCACATCTGTGCACTGTTTAAATTAAAAGTAATTTTCTTATGCAGAATTAATTAATGACTAACGAGCTCAATAGGGTTCATCAGGCGGAAGCGTTAGAGAGAGATAACAACATTCCCGTATTCGTCCGCGTGACAAAGACAGAATGTGTAGAAGCTGGAGTTGAATGAATTTATGCCGGTCTATTTAGTAACGCGTCAATTTGGCGCGAGATAGGTTGTGGGGGAGGTTGTATAGGTGACAGAACGAAAAGCGCGCGAATTTTATTGTCGTGTAGTGTCAGTGAAACATAAAAAGTGCATTTAAAAAAAGAATTTTCTAGTTCTTTTTTGCGTTAAGTATTGTTTATTTAGGCAGAATATAATCAGTGTTTGTGTTGTATTTTTGATCTAAGGTTTGCAATATAATGATTAGGCTACAATACAGATAAGACATGTTCGGGTCTACACTTTGAAGACGCGTCGAGATGATACCAGCTGGCGAATAATGCTGATATTTAAAATAACAATACCTACGCTTAAATAAGTAAGTAGGTAATTACTTTAATATATGACTACATAAAACTGATAGTATCGTACATATTTTGTTATGTAACAAATATATATAATATAAGCTTTAAAACGTTACAGTCATTCAGTAATATATTAACGTTCCTTTTTTAAAAACCTCGTAGCAATATTTTAGCATATCTTTGATCTATTTTATCAAAGAAAATATCGCTTTGATGTTTTTAATGACAAAAATCATAATGAATTTACACAAAATATAAGATCTAAGAATTAGTAAGTTATGTGAATTCGGGGAATATAGTTTTATCTGGTAGAATTCGCGTTATTCCTGCTTTGATAATGAATAGTAATTTGGGTAATCTAATGAAGTTCTGTATAAAAAAACTAATCGTATAGGTATCCGGTCCGAGAATTCTTGTACAGAGACAGAAATATATTAATGAGTAAAAGTTTATTTCGCTATATTTTGTAAAACACGGCACAGCTAACTACCGAGCATTTTTCTGTTTAGCGGAGACAATAAATCTATGCAAGCTTTAAACAACTTATTGTAGGTCATAAATATGCACCTTAATACTTTTTACCATACGAGATTCTATCACAGGCAATTAGTAAAACAATCAATCATACAAATCCTGTATTTTACACCATTCGACAATTATCTCTTCAGAGGTCGTAAATATAGAATGGTAATTGGTCTTTTCAGTATTTGTGATAAACATATTTTCATCTATTCATCATGAAGTATTGTAGAGCATTTCTAGAGGCTTTTAGTTAAGTCTAGCTCAAAGCCAGTTAAGTAAAGATAATTAATCTTGAGTTAGCTACGAAACAAAGTCGGAAATAAAGATGGGGAATAAGTATATTATTCTTACATAAGTCCTTCTTTATTGAAGAACATTAGCATACTTTAACGCATTTGCTTCCTTTATACTGACTAAGTTTGTCTTTAGTTGCGTCCAAGGGAGCAGTAAAAAGTTGTTATAAGATTACTGTAATCTCAGAATACAGACTGTAATATGGAAGCAGAGGATTGGTCCATTGTCTTTGAACAGCTAAGCTAACAATGTTTAAAATAAAAAGATTTCCATCGAGTTCTTTGTATCGCAATGAGCCAAAAGTTAAATGAAACCGGTCATATCGTGATGTGAGATTGGCCAGTCAAAGGATCGTACCGTACCGAGGATAGCTAAATACACCCGGCGCACCCTGGGCGGTCAGGGTACGCCAGGTGTATTTAGCTATTTTCACTCATTAAGATACTTACACCCCATAATATTTACCAGCCAGTCTTAACGATTCTCTTTAAATTGCATTAAGAAAAAGAACCTAAGTTTAAATTCCGTTTAAAATATTTATAGAGGTTGCACTAACAGCCTCAAAGGAAAACTTGTAAACATCAGAACAGTGTTAAAGCCCAAGTTTACTTGAAGTTGAGTCCGTGTAGCGATAAAGCATTTTTATTTTAGTTTAGTGGATTCACACGGTCCGCCGGCTCCGGTTTGATTTGTGCGAAAAGTTCGGCGGACGAATGCGAAGGCAAATGTTGCACGTACCGCACATTAATGTGAGCTGAGCACATGTTATTGTGGCTTACATGTGCTCTTGTACATTTGTTACGGTCATACGATAGTTTGATCTGCCGACAATTTAATTAACATCTGAAAATGTAGGTCGTAGTCTCGTAGATATAGCTGGCTGGTTAATTGGAACAAGAAAAAAGACTCGTTATTAACGCCTGTCTTTTTCGAACGCTACGGAAGAAGAAAATCTTTTTCCGACAGGGTTCATTAATTTACTTACGATTCTGTTTTCCGGCTTCATCCGTAATGTCATTTACGGTTTGTTTTTTCTTTCTTTCGGACTTATTGTATCTACATAACCGAGGTCATCCAAAAGTAAATCCAGCTTGAAATATCAATAAAATACTTAGTACAGATAACAGGTGTAAATATTATAAAGTTGTTTACATTTTACCATGCGGCGTGACAATGCAATATTAATTACTTCATTAAATGAGTTTTTACAAAATCAAGCAACGTTTTTCATTTACATCTATTTTAGGTAAACTATTTTTGAATAAATGCCTACTTCGTGTCTAGGCACATCTTAGACACATTACAAACGATTCAATGATACTATTTAAAAACCTCCTAATGTAGTACGGCTGTACGGCTAGTCGGCTATATAAGTACATATATTAATTAAATACGACCCATGTAGCATGTCTTTTATTACTTTTACACTTACTTTAGCAAATGTAATTAATGAGATGTAAGTAATTATTACACCTAAATTAAGAAAAACCACTTACAGACTTGGCATTGCAACTCAACGTTTGGCTAGACTCGTTTAATTTTCAATTGCGCGTGTCGCGATGTAGCTCTTCGTTCATTTGTTCTCTATAACATTTTATTAAGTGCGACGTACGAGCCTCCGCCGTGTCGTACTTGTAAACGAGAACGCGCCCTAATTAGTCCCAACACGGCGATAAAGGCGGTAATGTGATAAATTAACGACTGTTCCTCACGCCGACTTTGATATCAAAAGCTTACGTTACACGCCGGTAGAGCTCATAAAATACTATGTTTAGACACTAATATGATTTGTTAACGACCTACAAAACTTGAGGGTTAATTATTTTTATGTTAATTGTGATTGTGTAAGGACACTTTTGTTGTCGGCTGTTCAGTTGGTTGTGCTCGTTACAAAAATAAACCGTATCTATGCAATGCGTAGTCGTTGCGAGTGTACTTAATCGAGCATCAATCACGTAGGGATTGGTTGATTTATTGATGCAATTGATTTTATTGATGTATTGATCGGTGATGACTCAATGTAGGTGCACAATGTAGCTGGTAGAGCATAGAGTTAATTGCACAACTCTATTTATTATGACCTGATGCGTACAAGCTTAGTACTTAGGTTTCTATGCTAATAATGGTGTATTGTATACGTAAAGTAAACATTTTTGATACGTTGTATCTGTCGTTATTATTACTATAAACTGTTTCTGCAATAGATGTAGATATGCCAGCATTACACCTTATATTTTCGTTTTACAGATGTGATTTCTGAAAATATGGAGGCCATTAAAAGTTGTAGCCGATACCGGAGAAGGCACGGGGATGTATGGAGAACTAGTGTAGTATTCATCGTAGTTACACTAGCCTGTGTTAACTCGCAAGGTAAGAAATTAATTTTATAGTTATTTAATCACCATATTAAGTTGACTCTATCTTGTGTTTTAAAGAAATTAGGGCAGTCTTGCATTATCTAGCTTGACGAACGTAGATAACGTTAATCAACCTAATTTTCAGTAACATAGGTATCCACCCATGTTACTGAAAATAAGGTTACAAGTCTTTTTTATTGTAAAACGAATATTACCTATTGTATAATTCCAAATATTTTGCATAATAATATGGTATGTATAAATATAGAAGTATTTCTGAAAATACCACAAAGGTTTAACAAACAAAAAAGTATAAAATGGTATCTAAACCAGAACCAACTTTAACTTAAAATTAGGTTTCTTCAAAATCTTTGTTGTAATAAGTTCATCCTTATTGAAATCTTTCCTAAAAGTAGCGTTAAATTATGGTAGTCATTTCTCTATACTTCCTCAGAGTAATGATTTAGTTTCACATAATTTAAGTGTATCACTTGGAATTCGATCAGTAAATAACCTTATCTTGTTTCTGGCATGGAGAGGAAATTATTTATAGCCCTTTACATGCATATTTTGCGTTGAGTGGCAGTACCAGTACGTAATATGCTGGGCTAGCGATGTAGGTTATAGTAAATACATAGTTTTATAGATTAAGATGTTATTATCCGGTTTAGCGGCAGTTTAATCGCGGGTTACATCTGTCCTTCCTTTAATGGTGGGTGTACACTGTACAGTGTACACTGTCGTCTAGTTATTAGAATAACGTCGTTGGGGACCAAAGAAAATTTAAGAGGTCCATAGTTATCGCTGAATGAATACTTCTTTGGTGGTTTTTGTGATTATAATAATACTCCAGCCATGTTTTCAATTAAGTGAGGAACATTGTGTTGTTTCCATAAAAATGTCGTAGCAGAAGTTAGCTCCCGAATACATGCATAAAGTAGGGGCACCCAAATTAAATTCGATTTGTGCATGTTCAAATATTCGTGTATCTATAGCGAATGCTTCAGAGAGCGATAGTGTAGATCTAGCTTACCTGCAGGTTCTCTACATGTAGTATGCTTCCTATAATTTGGTCTAACAAAATCAGACTCCAGGGGATTGGCTTATTAAACTGGTTCGCCGACAACTTTGTAAACACCTACCTCTGCTTTCTCCAATATTATTGAAAGTAATTACTTTCATATTCATGCGAAGTGTAGCGGATTAACTTAACACAATAATTACGTAGGTTGATGATTGCGATTAACGCATTGCTTATATCACGAACTTTTGGATCATACATTAATGAAAAAATGTGTTATTTAAGAAACGAAATAACTCTATGATTTAAAACGTCGTTATGAAAACTCTCACTGCTATTGTAATAAAAACACAAAATAATGCTGACAGGGATGTACCTACTTAATGAATGTCCAATCTGTTTGTTGTTTCTATAGACGTATTTAATAGTAAAATATATTGTTATAATCGTAATATTTATTTAAATAAGAGTGAGTCATAATTTTCAGGTCAAGTACGAGCGTTACTTTGTGCTTGGTATTCGTCTCGATATCTAAATCGTAGCAATAACACGGAGTGATATGAATAAAAGCGGTCGTTAGAGGAAATAGATCAAAGCTTTATACCGTCATCTGTAACTGTCACAGCTACTTTATTGTGGTGTGGCACCAGCTGTTGTGCTGCACCCGACTGATCCCTCTCCTATACAAATAAGTTGGATGCTATAAAACATTCGTAGTATTAATGTTTCTAATTTTGTTCCAGACATAACAGCTTGCTGTGACAAAGCCGAGGGGACGTGTCGCAGTGTATGCGACAAGGTGAGTGTCTTCATCACTTGACCGCATTTTTCAGTCCCGTGGAACTGCATGCTAAAGCTCTGATCTAATCGATCACATTTTCCCATGTGCGGCGCTGACCGTGTCATATCCGACACGTTCCTCTCAGGCATGCAAGAATCTCCGTTAACACCGACATTATACAAACCTCCTTTCTTCAACCAGCTTAATATTATTCGTAACCCAAAAAGATTTCCAATCACAGGTTTCAGTGGAAAGCTAAATTGACTAATTAAGTAGATTTATTGCTTCCCCAAAAGTTTTCGGTCGTCGATATTTTTATCCGCGTCCGCCGAGGTCATTCAATATTTTCTTCAACATAATGGTATCCTACAGAAACCACAAAGCAACTGTCTTGTCTTTGAAACGTTTGAATTCCTTTTATAGAGTCCGTCCGCGTCTTTGATGTAACGTTTCATCTAAAACAAATAAAGAATACGTTGACATCTACAAAATCATCTATGATGTCTACGGTGGCGTGTCTTCCTGCGTTATTGAAATATTATGCTATGAAAATCATTGGAGTCGCCGTCGATTCTAATCAAGAATCGCGTCACAGCGCGGTCCGTTCCGAGAAGGCGCGTCGAGTGAATAAAAGTTAAATATTATTAAAGCGCGTAAGAAGAGACGAACGCCGTGCACTAATACATTCGTATTTAATTCCGTCTTGTTAGGGAACACCGCGTGACGGCCGCTTCCTCCCCCGCGACACTGTTTGAATAAGTTAAGCGCTACCATCGATACTTTGTTACATTCATAAATGTAGTCGATAAACTTTTATTATGACATGGAGTCTTTAAGATATTCAATATGATATTGTAACTGATACGTTGCCGCAACAATGTCCTGGGACTTTGCTTAGATAAAAAGTTTATTATCTTATCCATTTACATAATTCTAGTTAGTCTAAAGTTTTTCTGATGTATAGGATAAAGCCGTCACAACCCTAATTCATCCGGTGATTTTGTATGTCACAACTCAGCGGGGTCGAGACGGAGACAATCTAAATAAAGTGATTCCTCGTTAAACCAGCTATTAAATGCAATTAACCCCTTGTACATATATGCCCTTCGAAAATTAATTGAACCGGTATAAAACCATGTGCTTTCCATGAATAGAAAAATAATTAGAGGACAAATAGACTGTAATTTGACATACATGGAAATGTTATTGTTTGCTACGTATACGAGTGTAATTGGTCCTAGATGACAGGGCAGTGCTATCCAGTGTAATGGCTTAATGGCGGCGTTCATTTGCTGCGGGGGTGGACAGGGTAATGACATCAAAACGTAGCCGTCATGAAAACTATTCAGTATTTCATGGGGTTTTTCCTGAAACATGGACATTCAACGTTAATGTTACGAACCCATAAACTTTTATGTAAAGAGCGTCGGTATCTGGTGACAACAAACAAAAGTAGTTTATTGGCTACGGAGAAGTTAATTCAATTTATAGAGGCATTCTAAACTATATCTTAAAATAGCCCCAGATCGTCTTGTTGTTTTGTTTTTAATACGATACCTACTGTAATTGATTTTAAATTCTAAGAGAAGAGGTAAAAATAAAACAATTAAAATTTTTGGCGTTCTTTCGGAAATCTATGGTCTAAATATTTTATAGCGACACTTCATCCGGTAACTACAGGATATAACTATTTAGAAAATACATGTATAATAAATTACTCGAACGAATTTTACTATAATATTGTGTTAGAATATCTGTAGGGTTTATTAAGATGTAGCAATCTCATAAATTGTTGTGGAATGTATAGCATGGCAGTGATGAATCTAGCGAGCGTGTGTAGAGTGCGACCTACTCCCTCGACAGGCAATAAGCTGAGAAAAAACAAATGCTCGCTAAAAATTATGTCGGTAATTCCTGCGTCTTTACTGAAAATATAAAAAAAATGAGCTTAGACAAAACAGATAGCAGCATTAAAAAACAAAAATAGCAATTAGTAATTATCTATTCTGATATCACAATGGCAAAAATATTACTTTGTGTAAATAATTTTTTAATTATATTGATGGTATATATTTAAAATAATGTCATTTTGATAACTAAAGCCTGCTGGATTGGTAAATTTATGTACAGCGGTATAGTGGTAGTCTGACAACCCTATTGTCGTAATGGTTTACCCGTAGTGAACAAGCGTATTTATTAGATACACGACGACGCGCAATCTCGCGTTGTGTTAGTGTTCATATTCATTGAAACTTATGTTTATTGCCTCCTAGTGTACGCTCTGGCCGAATTGAAAACATTTTTATTAATATTTTCAGCTGTAAATAGCTTTACATACGGCGGCGGTTACAGCTTCAGCCGCCTAGATCAAAGACAGCGGTTTCTTTGATTCGCGTGCGAATGACCCAGGTTGTCACGTCCGATTTTAAATTTGTTTGTATCTTCACCATAAATATTTTGACGACATGCGGAAAACTGAGCATCTCACAGAAAAATAATTTATCATCGACATTAAACTGTCACCAAGTTGTCTGTTCTGGATTACGTCATCGAGAATTATTGATGGTAAGCCATATGGAGCCTGACATCCTACCTACATATATCGTACGTTGAATATTCATTCTCTGCAATAGGAGTTTATTTTGATTAATTAAGTATAAAATGATTTTATTCCAAAATAATTATTATTTGTTTTTGGTGAATTATACATAATTATATAAGGTATATTATATTTCCTAATAAAAATTAATAATAACATCCTAATATATAGTTATGAACATTTTGTGAATAGTTACGATTACATATCGGATTCAGCTAGTTAATCCACAGGCCCCACATTTACATGGTGTATAGGGATTGGGATGATGCGAGACATTTCGTTACAGGGACCGTCAACCGTGACAATCACGGTGCGGTCCCGTCGTATCGGGAATTTGTTAAGCGTGATCGGGATGCCGAGTCCAGCCGAATGTATTGCATGCCGGGCACGTAACCTAACTTTAGTGGCGTTTACCAGACATACTCGTTGGCTGCCTGCTTAAATAATTTGTAACAGATGTCTTAACAAATAAATATCTAACAATGTTTGTTTTCAAAGTAACGTAAACCCACTTATTTTTATTTCTCAATGATTATTGACGGTCAACTTTGTATCAAATTGTATGATCTAAATTCTAAACCAATGTCTTTGAGTACAGTTCGTATAATTATCCTTGATGCCACTGCAGTCGTAAATAAAAGCGCTTAACTAGGTACCTACCAAACCAAAAATGCTGAAACTACGCTATAAATTGGTACTAAAGTAATATCATAATCTGTGGCACATTCCCCTTCAACTTGAAAGTTGCGAATACAAACAAACAAATACGTCCGACTGTTCAAAGCGGGTGAAAATAGACTCGTCTGAAATCCTTTCATGTCTGTCCGTCCCACGTCCGCGACACGGCGACTCTTGGAACACGATACGTAATATCTTATTAAAATTGACACTCACATATACGTAGCCAGTCAGTCAGCACTTGCAATTAAACCTAAGACAGATGTGTGTTTTGACCAAAATTTTAACTTTAAATTAAACATTATATCTATAGCGCCTTCAAAGTTGGCTTACCAAATATCTAGCAATTAATTATTTAGTTAGCTAATACTAGCTTTCCCAGCTACCCAATTAGGACTCCGGAAACTAGGCAAACTTATTTTCAGTGACAATTCCGTTTTAAAAATTATTAGAAGCCTGACGACTCGACTGTAAAATTGCGACGTGAAACAAATAAGAGCTGTCAGTATAAAAAATACGTAGTTTATAATATTAATTAAAAATAATGAACGTCATATAACTTTGTACAAAGTGTAATTGGACAATGGAATGTAACCGCATTATTATATTATAGGACAAGGACGGGATTAGTTTTGGAGAAGAAGGGGAATAGAATGTCACCAGCTCGTTAATCACTGCTCAGAGCACTGTCGCCGCTCTCGTGACGTCTCTATCGTTTTGGCCAAAGTTTATTGCTTCTCCGACAAAAGAGTTTAGTGAAAAAGACATACGTTTCAACGTCATAAAACGTCCAGCTGTTTTAAAATAGGAATTACAAATAAAACAACAACATTATGTTCTACGACTTTGCCTTGCTTGGATATTTTAATAACAAACAGAAAATACTTTTAAAGTTCGAAAATTCTTCACTTCGAATATGATGTTTACAAACTGTCTTAGTATAAAACCACTAAATAGTTGGCGCATTTGAAATACTCGATTCAAAGTAAGTTATTTCTAAAGGAATCGTGTTGGTTGGTATGTAAATCAACCGATAGGAATGGCATCAAAACAAATTTACAAAGAAACATCAAAGCGTAACGGTGTTGCCGTTTTGATTCCGTCCTTTGATTACTGCCCGGGATTGCTATTTTGGAATTGTTTGTTGTACTCGTATGTAGCGCGACGCTGATAAATTGGAACAATACAAAATGAAAATATTCGGAAAGCCCTGATCGGTATAGTAGATAATGAACATGGCCGAGCAATTGAAACATGTGTCGCGGCAATTGCATTCGTGACAGCCCTGAGGCCTGCTCTACAAGAGTAGCCGGCCGCCACGCGCCGTCGGCTTCCCCGTGGCAATAATTACAGGCGGGTAGTTGCTAAACTATTTAGGGCGTCGTTCAGTGTATACTGCGAGTGTCGTTTTATTCTGTCAACTGAAAACCCTTTGTGTTTTAATTAGCCCCGAAATGGTGCTTTAGAACTTTATTAGGTGTTGCGGTGCTTTAGAATATCAAGAACTTAAAGTTGATATATTAATTAATGACTTAAGTAATGTTGTACTGGTGTCGAATTTACACCCTTGGCTTGTTTTTTCAGTTATTTATATATTTTGAAAACATGTTTTTTTGCAAATGGAATTGCTAAACCTGTTCACGACCAAGCTTAATACCTAAGTAGTCACCAGGTTTGCGCATACGATAAGGATCAGTGGCAGTTATGCGTGCTTGACACTCGTCGTTCTACCTGCGATGCACCGGTACTTCACGCACTTCGCAGGTGGCTCTACCTACCACGATTCTCACGGCATATCTGAGGATTGTAATGTTTTTTGAGTAATAGTCTGCATTTCAACCGGGAATCAAATCCGCGGCCCATATCGTAGACAGCAAGCGCTTTACCCATGTGGCTACAAATAAAATGTGGTCCGAATGTCCAAACCATTTTTCTTTCTTTTAAATTGCACTGTACTTATTCCAAAAGGAATATAATATTCAAATCAAAAATAAAGAAGCATTACAAGTCTTTGTAAATACGGGTCCTAATTTAATAGATAAATAGGTCTATTGATGGAGTCCTCCAACTTATTTAAATGTCTTTGTTCCAAAGGAACTTTCAATGGAACAGTGCGGCTTAATTAAAGATATATCTGAACAATAGACTTTAAATGGCCGTTGATTTAATAAATTATTTTGTGAATCTATTCGATAAATGCATGTAAACTCCTTTCTTCGTCTGGAGAAAGCTTTTAACTTATGCTAATGTTTTAACAGTTTAATAGCCCGTTTTAATTTATTTCTTAGTCTTTGAACGCTTCTGAACTATCACTAATGAACATTTACTGGGGAATATTACCATGGTGTCTATGTTTGAAAGAACTGTTCGTGTACTGTGGTTTTTTGAGTGTATCTGAAGTTTGATATACTTATATAGAATATGATCAGCTCAAATGCAAAAGATTTTCCTTCACATTAACAGTACGGTACATAAGGTGATAGTAGGCTAGCCTCCGTAAAGCAGATGTTCGTTTTGCCTAATCCTTTGGGAAATACAGGCCAAATGATATATGTACCTACATACAAGCATAGTGCAGTACAACAAATAAAGCGCCAGATAACAAACACTGACCAATGGAGAACGACCAGTTAATGTGCGATTTCACCGCAAAATGCACCAGAGAGCAGTAAAATTTTATTAGAGCTATTATTATTACGTTGTATATGCAAAATGGTATGGTTCCCGTGCGTGCGCTCCGAATCCTAATAGATTCATTGTCTTCGCGGCACCCTGAATGGTGCTATTTGTCACAAAACAGGTCAAGGACCTCTCCGTTATCGCCGCTACTTCATCGGTCATCATGTTAAGCACGCTACTGGACTTCATATGAACGTTGAGTGCTAGGTATTTCTGGGGACTGAGTAATCTGAGAACGACAGTGGTCTGCGAAGTGAAAGGTCACAACTTCTGTATTTCTTTGATTTATGCTTAAGATACTACGGTAGCGTGTCAGTTGTGTTATAAATGTCTCGCGTCTGCTGTAAATGCAACTGCACTTAATAGTTTTCACGCGTGATAGCGTCCTATATTATAATTTAGCACATTGTATTAATCGCTACTTCATCTTATCATATGAGCAACTGAATTTTTTATACAAGTTTTACACAGTCATGACGACAAAAAGTTGTAAACACATACCTAGTTCTCAATGCAAAAGAAAATTCCAGCTGTAAAACCATTTGTGTTTGTTCGTCTTTTTTTTATTCGTGACTGTACCTACAATCACAATTGAGTAGACTTAAAATAATTCAATTAAGATGCAAATGTAATACGTCTATCTTTTAGTGTTAAAGTAAACATATCCAGGAAGTATAGTGTGAATACTTGCATTAAACTAGCATTCCGACCACGTATGTCACAGGACGTGTCAACTGTCATGGCGTCAATGCCAGCGCAATGATGTCAACCACATCCGATTGTCTCCATGCTAATACCATGGGAGACCACCTCAGTATCATTGTGATATTAACGCACACTTTTTATACTGTCACCATTGACAAATATTTAGCGCGGTTTGAATATTAACTTTTTGTCGTCCGTTTGATTATTTCGGTACATATTCCCTAGTGTTTTGACTGTTTCCGCAGCCATATATCATTGCCTGTTATTCGGTAGCCTGGCATTTAGTTATTGTCCTCTGACGTCATTCCAAGATTAATTCCCTTAATTTGTACTGTTTGCTCTCGGCATGCCAATGTGGACAGTAATAAATCTGACTTACGCTGACTTTAAAGAATCTATTTAGACTTGAATTTACGATCGTGATCAATCCAATTGCAATGGTAATTGAAAATGTACTTAACTGACTATTATGTAGCATCTTTCGTCAACTGATTGTAAGAGCGAATGCTAAATTAAAAGATTCGGGTTCGATTACTACGAAATACTCGAAGTGTTTCGGTTTCCTGTTAGAATTTACTTTACAGTGATAACCTGAAGATCTGAATATTGTAGGTATATGGTAGCTGTACCCTATTCATCAGTGTTTTTGAGCCTATAGTATATCATGCGTTAAACTTTATGCACAAATATAATTTACAAGTCAAACATTGGCATTTTGGTAAGTAAAGGCACTATTGACTTAATTCGATCAAAAATACAAATGACGAAACTTGTACTCGAGCCGCTCTACGTGTGTTTAATTGTGTCTGTCGCATTAGGAAGTTATATTGGAGTGCGGCGGTGAATGCTGCCAACACTCATAGTATGTCGGTGAGAGTAGTCTGCCGGCTGAAGCTCGAGTGTGACTCATGACCAAACCAAACGATCTGAACACTTAAAAATAACGTCCCGTATGTACATTTCAATTAATTTTATTGAACACAAACGATAATCACTGCTTGTTTAAATGCCCGAATGTTGGCATTATATATAAAGTTTATCTTAGAGATACGAGATTTTTCGTACGATAAATCGCGTGGAATCATAATGAACCCTTACCAACGCCTGTGAGCATCGAGTAAGTACATTCTTAAGTGGGCGTTCATATTATGTAATCGCTGACACTAAGAAGGAAAGGAACTTATTTAAACGGGCATGATAATGACTTGGAACATGAATTCATTAATAAAGCGTCGCAATCCCTTCTGCTTATTTTATAAGAGCTACGTTGTCTGAGTACTGATGAGGATTGAGGATGTTTGGTTTACAAGAAAATATGACATCGCATTTGAATATCAATTTGCAATTCTTCGATTGTCGAAGTATAGGTACATGATTGCAGATGGTGTGGGTTGAATTAGTCTTGTTGGTATCGCAACTGATTTGTATACAATGATCATTGTTCCAACACTTCACGTGCGAGCTTCGGTGCCCAAGCCCATAGGTTAATCGGTGACAATATGCCCATGCCTCGCACTATCACAACTTAATATTTACTTTGTGATCTTATTGTGACAGTTTAATAGCCGAGCTAAAATTATGCACACCGTTTTTATTTTATGGCTGTGTCTGCGTGTTTGTATTTTTAAACTCCCTTGCCTTTACCTTTCGTCACTTAAGAAAATATCGTAAATTATGCCCTCGAAAATGTCAGCGTAGGTGATTAAATTGTGAATAATGATATGTTTTGTGCAGTCTATTGCCAAAAAATATTATTATTATTATATTTCTAAAGTTTTTACAATCTTATCCTTATGAAAATAGGCGAAATATTTTCAACAACCGCAGGTTTTATTTAACAATTTTGTAACCCCTTTGATGTTTAATATTATGAATTCAAACAGATTAAAATGATAAATATACGAAATAAACGTGTCATTTACACAATAACTGTACAACTTGTTACATTGTCTTTTCTTAACGTCAAATGATTAACCTTACTTGAACTTTGGGAGAACATGGAAGTTTTTTATTAGGAAAAATAATTAAACAAGTTTTATCAGCAGCCAGTCATCGTGTGTGTTTATGTAATGTGTACGCACCTCTGAGCGACTGGTGATAACCCCGTAGCGCCGTCTGACAGATAACGCGACCTACCAGATGCACATCTCAGTTATTTATGCACATTAGCTTACGAAATCAGTCTCGGTACTTGATGTTATGTTATCTAATAAATGTTACTACTGCCATCAATATTGTCATAACCTTAGATAAGTTTCCATTTTAATAAAAATACGGTTTGTTGTGTTAGTTAAAGTGTCAGAAATGAAAATTAATGACATAACGGAATGTAAGAAACTCACGTGTTTTTTTTATTAGTTATTCAAGAAGATATATGGGTAGCTATAATATTGTAATATTGTTATCTTTTAAAACATAGTCTAAGCCAAACTTTACCAAGTTTCACGTGTGTTGACAATACAATGATTTAGAGGTCATCATTAAGGTGAAACTATGCAAACAAAATATATCTGATAAATATAATGAACTTTACTTTATAATGTAAACATAATATAGATGCAATGTAAAACATCTAGAGACCCAAATTCTAAATGATTAAAGTAACTGGATACACAGATACATTTAAATTGATAACGTAACTGGATATTTTAAAAGGGACTGCGCTGTGACAGTCGTTAGTGTTGAGCAACGTGTAGCTATGTGTCCGGACATCAATTAATATCATTAAGTCGGAGTGATGCGTCCCTTAACAACGTAGGAAGGCACAGAAGGTTTACTAGTTACTCTCAAAGCATCGTTTGCGTCTGTATCATATTGATTCTAGGAGCTAGACATTGCTACCTTCTTAGTCTATTAAAGTGTGCCTATGTTTGTTTTTCAATTAAAGGATTACTGTAGGACTGGCAACATGGCCACCGAATGAAAATGAAAAGACGTTAATTACTTTATTTTACGGGTATCTATATGTTTCGGTTATTTTCTTTACAGGAAAGCTCTCTAGTAGTAAGCTGGGTCCACTTTAACCATTTGCAACTGAAGATTTTCTAGGTTCAAACGTTACTTTCGGTGACCTCTCGATTCCGGACGCAATCATGTCCGTGGTGAATTAGATTTCCGCAGTAAAAAAAGTTTATAACTAGTCTATACTGATAACTTTTAAATCAGTGAGGACCTCGTTTGTTTTTTGATGTGGGGGTGGGTCTACTGTATACTTTGTAACATGCTGACTGAAGAGAACATGTGTTTATTTACCACTAACATATTCCCCAGCAGTTAGGAAACTTTTATTACAACTCATTCGTAGTTCGTTCCGAATGCTTCATTCCGAGGATGTGGGGATAATTTGGGTAATGCAATTTGGTGGTTATGATTTAATGACTGCTAAAGCTTGTATTTTTATGCACGGTATATAGTGCCTATTTATAACTTTATAATGTTGTTTACTATACTGCTCTACTACTAATTACTTACTTTTAATTATAACTAGCTTCCGCCCGTGACGTTGCGCGTCGTCCGTTTTGAAAATGTATCCTTCCTTTCTTCCTTATGTTATTCAAGCTTACTTCATATCAAATTTCATCAAAACTGGTTCAGTGGTTTGGCATGAAAGCGTAACAGATAGACAGTATGAATGCGATTGCATTCCCTCAACTCGCTAATTATAATTCAAAAAGCATTCTATTAAGTTAAAAGCACAGAGGACAGCACGTCATGAAGTACTTACTATAAATACAGTGTTAGTGAATAATTCGTTTGTTTCAGATGTCTTTGGTGGAGATAGCGTCAAATACGTCAACTTTTGAACAATGGGTTCCAAATATCTACAGATTTTGCACGCCTCGTTTGGTAAGTTTAATCAAAATCAAAATCTTTTTATTCGTCAAGTATTGTTTACTACTGTATATGAATGAGATAAACTCAGATGTGACGTTCATTATGTATTGTTAGTGGAGATTGATCCTAGATAATATGGTCTGGAATGCCATAATTGTTTAAACGAAATCTATGTAGGTACGTATTTAATAACCTATACGTTGTTTAACTAAGAAATTCACGTAGGTATTTTTTCACGTATGTTAAACCATGAATAAATGAATGTCAAAGCATCAAGTGCCCGATCGTAGGCGGTAAGGCGATACCATCTATTCAAACAATCACTGTTTGGTCTCGGGGTATTGAGTGTGCATTCTGAAATAAATCTTCATTCATTTTCGTCAATAAACCGCCTATCGGCATTGTATTGTAATTGGGGTGGGTTTAGAGTTTCCTGCTCTTACAAAGCGCCTCGCCGATGTATAGAGTTACTTCAAACAATAGCGGATGAGAAAAACAACAGATAAAAGACGTAATTTGATTTACAAATGATAGGTATGTGCTGTTGGTTTTTTTCTTATACGTATTTTTCGTTCCAGATCGAATTTTGGATTTGCATGAACAAGACGATTCAAGGTAATATTCCTATCTTTATAATATCCAAGGTCCAGTATTTTATTACTTTCTCTAAAATATATTATTGTTCAAGGATGTAGTTTATTTATTAAATCTTTATTTACGCTTCCTTGCTGTACGTTCAGCTTATAGTAACGGTTTGTTATGAGGATTTGCCTCGCCGCCGATTCTTCTCGGTTAAGCTTGCTAAGACTAGGAAGCGTTAAAGATATTTAGGTGCTTCTGAATAAATATTTACGTCTTAAGCTGCAATACATTGCTAGAATTTATGACTTTTTATAAAATGCACAACCCATATTTAGGACCATATAGGAGGAAATATGAATTGAAAACAGATTGTCCCAATTTATTTCCTTTTTTATCGCCAATGTCTGACTTTTTTATTGACTTTTTTTTTAATTCTTATCATTATTACTTTTCTATTCAAGCAGAGGTGGTGTCAGGCTCCGGTTGGTGGGGACGAGCGTGTTGTTCGCTTGGTCGCCTGACGTCATGCCGGCACGCATGTGCGATGGCTGCTAATGAAAGCGTTCTAGTAGGCGCGGGCGCATGCCGCCGATCCGATGAGATTGCCTTCTTCGACTGTGTTCAGCGACAGGAGGAGGCGCAACACTGCTGTTGTGAGTATTTTCAATGTCTATGAGGCAAGCGGGAATAGGAAAGAGGAGAATAGAAAATAAATTAAATATTATACAAGAAAAGTGGAGTTACCCATTCTGGAGTAAAACTTAAAAAAAGTGAGGAGATTTAATCAAAAAAACTGGTACGCTGGTATGCAAATTGATCCGTTGACTTTGCCATATATTTATATGCATGTTTTATAATTTAGTGGACCTGAATAATGTGAAAAGAAAACGTTTTAGGAGAAAAGAAACATGAAAAAAGAGTAGGAGTAAAAGAAAACTATCCATATATTTACGAGCTGAAGATCTTATTGAAATGATTAAATATTTGGGGTGCAAGGTAAAATAAATAATTGTGTTCATGTTTGTTTTCGCAGCGCAGACCCAGTCAATGACGTGCCACGAGGAATGTCAAAAAGCATTGTGGCGTCTCGGCCAGTCACGTGTCGATGTACAGGCACGTTCTACAGCGCTGCAGGCGTGTGAAGAGTCCCCTGACCTGATGCGGTGCCTACGAGATCTCACCGACTCTGTTGTTTCGACTGACACCTTTAAATGTTAGTAAATAATTTGGATGACCTGACGCACATCGACCATGTTTGTTTGTGTCCAACTTTGTTCATTTTGTTGTGGCATATTATATAATTTCCGAATCGTCCAAAATACTTCTGATTCTTCAAAACTAAAGCTTCGGAAATACTAGCTTTTAATAACATTTTTTTTATCTTATAGATCTATCATGCTGTCGGGAATCTAACAAACAAGAATGCCAGCCAACTTGCGAGCGAGTGCTCCGGAACACCGGCATGTTGCAAGAGATCGTGGAGGCTTTGGAGGACGACTGTGGAGCACCTGCTATTCACGACGGCTTCTGGCAATGTTTCCTGAAGAAAGATGCGCCGCCAGAACCTAAGGATTTAATACCACATGATATTTCAAAACTCCATTGCTGTCAAAAGGCAAGACTTTAGTTTCATATCTAGGATATTCAGCAACACATTTATTAAAGTACACAATTTTCTGGATATTGTTAGAGCAGGAAATAATTTTTGGAATTATCATTTCCTTCTTATAAATATCAGATTGCACTTGGGAATTAAAGTTACGTCGCTTTTGAAAAGAACTCTTACAAACTTGCGATTCCCAAATCATATTGCGAAGTAAGTACAAAAAGTAACGGAGCTAAACTTTTTTCAGGCAGTGACGATAAACTGCCGGAGACTATGTTTCGAGACATTTAACGCTGGCTGGCAGACTAACTGGCAGAAGTTTTACTCGGAATGCCTGGGGGACCCCCAGGAGATCACACTGTCTGAATGTATGGATGATGGTATGTTTGTATACAAATTATTATATCTATATTAATACGAATAAAATAATATATAATAGACGATACAATATTTTCTTCCCTTGAGCTTTGATTCTACATTTTTTGTTAATGTATTCCTCTCATCTGAGCCTCTCATGAAGTCGACCGAAAATACATCTTTCATTCTTGCAATGCACTAATACAGCCATGTTCTCTAAATTATGGTTGGATGTTATTCATACACATGCTGTCAGGAAAACATGCTAAATGTTCACATCCATATTAATGTGGCATTCCAGTGCGTTGATGAGAAACGCGCCGACCATGCAGATTAGGATTCTGCCTAGAATATGCCATTCTAATTACTTCAGTAGCGTCTGCAGTTCCATTGGCTATATGCATCATTGTTGCTTTAATTGTACTGATGGTACATTTACTCCCATCGTAGGAAGTAAATTAAAAATGGTTTCTGAATTCTGGTCTATTTTACTGGGCAAAAGCTTTTATGTGTGTATCCAATCGACTATTACCACTCTTGGAAAAAGTTTTACATGCGATATTTATAGCGTTTCAAGGATTTGTTTTATTTCATAGTTGACGCACCATGTTCGCTGGGTTGTGCGGGTCTAACGTACTGCAGTCAGCTGAACAGCCGGCCGACTACCCTGTTCAGATCGTGTACTGCGCAGGCTGATCTGGAGGCTCACCTAGCTGTAGCTGAGCAGAAGGGAAGTGGGTAAGATTTTAATAAATCAGCACAAATATGTCACTATAAAACAATAATTTACTTTTATATAATTTCAAAGTTCGCAGTCGCAGGCGAGGGAGAAATACTTCGGAAAATTTTAAAATGAAATTGAAACAATTTGAAACGTATTGCATATTATTTTCAGAGTACTGATAATTTCTGGTATGGAGTTACCGCTGAAGAACTCATCTCAATGTCCCATTGATATTTGGAAAAGCGTCGCATGTGCTTTGCACGTCAAGCCCTGTACAGCTAAGGTAAATAACATTGTTATAGTTGAGCATAGCTTACAACTGTTTTGTTCTTTTCTACTGAACTCATTATGACCAAGGGTATGAAACTTCTACCATATTTTAAAATAAATTTATCTTCTTGTTGTTTAAGCTAAACGCAGATTTGTCTTGTGTTCTAGGGTCACAGCAGCCTACTGTGCGCAGAAGAGTGTGCTAGCCTCGTCTCTTCGTGCGTGGAGTGGTCCAGAGCACCGCACACATTGACAGCGCATGCCCTCTGTGCTAGACTAACACCGACCGACACTAATGCACCTTGCGTCCCTCTGCACCAGTTTATGTCGCCTAGTAAGAACATAGTTCGTAATTATATCATATTGGGTATAGTTCGTCGATTCTTCGTTTTTCTCGTCATATTATTAACTCCCTCCGTTTAATACCTTGTGCATAATGAGAGGAACTCGGTGCCTCGGACCATTCTACCATGATGTAAGATTGAGATGCTCTTATCTGCCAACAGGTACAGAGCAACCGCTGTTGTCGGCGAAAGAAGTGGTGACGTCACCATGTTCTGGCTCACCATGCAACTCGTCTCAGACTTGTGTTATCAACAGGAACTGTCTGCGAGGCGGAAACTGTCCGCGGTTCTACTGCGTCGATGGATGTCCAGTAGGTAAGCATGTTCCTTCTGACGTAGTCTCCTGATGATGAATGATTTCTCAAAATGATTCAGAGGAAAAGGGTGTTCACTTCTTTTATTTTTCCTGGTATAGGAGACAGTTCCACCCAAATGGTTCCAGTCGGCTCTTGGGTGCGGGTACCAATGGCGTCCTCTCTACACAAAGCGTGCTTTAAGATCTGTAGGTGCGGCAACAAAGGACTCACAGACTGTCAACCACTGCCATGCGTTGAGTTGGAAAATTGCCAGCTCCATGACAGAGAAGTTATGCAAGGTAAGAGGAAATTAAGATAGGAATTTAGTTAAATGTTTAAATTTATATAATTTAATTTTATTTTTTTCAATGATACTAATATGAATTTACTTTATTTAGTTACAACAATTTACATTATATACACACGATTGTTTTTATACTACGTATTATATTATTAAAACTAAAAATACATACAAACAAAAAATATCAAAAAATTATGCATCAAAATATTCCTCCTCATCACTGTCGACTGGCAGGGTTCCCAAAAGGCTGGCGGCATTGCCACGTTGAATGGCAATGCTAATTCTTTGGCCGAAAAACAAACTAGCCCTTTGGTCACGTGAAGAGTCGACCAACCGTTTAGATATGTCTCTAAATAAGAGACGCGCACTTGGACCCCATGACCCGAGTGTTTCGACCCCAAACGGCTCAAAAATATAATTACCAATTAAGTTATTATATTTTATTTATTTATATAATGTAACTTTATTTCAATTGCGATAGACTTCTTTTGCGAAAAGGGCTTTTCGTCGTCTTCTTCGTCGATTTCTTCTTCTTCTCGTTTGGTTGATGAACAACCTGGAGTCAGTATAAACCACCTGTAGGCCTTTGACATGGCTTTACACACCGTTAAAAATCTCTCAGGTGTGCCGGTTTTCTCACGATGTTCTCTTTCATCATTTTTAGCAACTGATAACTAATTTATAATACGCTCTTGAATTCAAAAAGATATTGGTGAGTGGTGGGTTTGAATTTGTGACAATTTCATCAATAAAGGTCCTTCCATGTAAATGTAAAATGGCAAAAGCGAACATGATACTAAAAGTTCAAAATAAATTCTTAGTGTATCCCAAGGCTCCAATCTCAAGACCTTTCTAAGCTGAGTTTAAGTATAATGAAATATTAATATCATCATCGGCTGCGTGTTTACTTAATTATTATTATTATTAACAGTGTTGGAGCGCCTAAATTTTTTGTATGACTTGAGCTAAAGCTTTCTCACTGTCATGCATGTATAGTATGTCGAGTGACGAATATAAAAGTATTTTTGTAGTTTGGATTAATTTACCTCAGGCTGTGTAAAGATTGAAGTTATCATGTTACGTGTAGGTGAAAAGTATTACATGGAGTGCAACGCGTGCGCGTGCCGCGGCGGCGAGCGCGTGTGCGCGCGGCGGGCGTGCGGGCGCGGCGCGGCGCTGCCCTGCTACTGCCCGCCGCACCACCTGCCCGTGCGAGCCAGCCGCACGCCCTACCCCAACGCCTGCCTGGCTAAGTGCGTACACACTATACACCTTACATGCATGTGTTCGGCGCGGCGCTGCCCTGCTACTGCCCGTGCGAGCCAGCCGCACGCCCTACCCCACGCCTGCCTGGCTAAGTACGTATATGTCTTATCGCACATGTGTGCGCGCCGTGCGGACCGTAAGCCACGCGCCGTGGAAAGTAGAGGAGCGAGGCGCGACCCGCCGAGTCACGCGCCGCGCTGTTCGTCGCGCCGCGCTGTTCGTCGCGCCGCGCCGCTGTACAAAAGCTAGAAAGCGCCGTTTTGACGCAGTACGGGCGGCGCGTGTCCCGTCGCTCGGCCACAGGGCGGCATGGCGCGTGCTTACACGCGCCATGAGTAGACTGCGAGCACCTGTCTGATCTATTACCTTGGAGTGAACTAACTACAGCTCGCAAAACGGCCAGATTTTTCCAACCTTAAAAGTTGATGATCTGATTGGCACACTGGCTAAGTGATGGTTTGCTTGCTCGAATATGACTGTTTATATCCTCGTCTCAGGATAAATTCCTAGTGGGGGATGGATTTTTTTAAAGCAGGTAGATACTTTATTGTGTTCTTATCGAACTTTAAAATATTGTGGTGTTGCAGATGTGCAGGCGCATCTGACGGAGAGATCGAGTTCGGCACAAGTTCGGTATGCGCGAGTGCGACGTGTGGCCGGCGACACGTCTGCATCCCAGCGCCCAATGTCTGTTTGTCGAGACTTCAAACTTCCTGCCCACAATATCATTGCGGTTAGTACTTCCTCATTATTTACGTTTTTTTATATACAGATCATATAATATCATGACTATGTTAAAGGTAGGTACTTTAATTTAGTCGCAAGTATAACCAAAAAATATTGTTATTTGTTACATTACCAGCCATTTGTTGAGCTTCAACTTTTTGTCAAATTACCAGTACCAGTTCAAATTAATTCAGATTTTGTTATTTAATAAGTATATGATTTTTCTATTATTTAGTGAGCACGGTGAACTGCAACTCCCAACCGGGCATGCCAGTATGCGACACGGATGGAAAGACACACTCGAACGCCTGCCACCTCGTCATGAGCGGCAGGAAGTTCGCCTACTGGGGAGTTTGCCTCGATGGATGCTCTGCTGTGAGTCCAATTGCAAATTTTTTTTTTGTCATGGTCATGTTATATTGCCTTAAGTATATTTGATAAATAGCATAAGAAAAGTTTTAGGACATCTTATAAATCAATTGATGTTTGTGACTCTTTATTTTAGGCTGGCCCAGTCTGTGGTGTGAACGGTGTCACGTACGTATCTGAATGTGCAGCATGGGCGGAGTACGTCAGCGTGGACTACGCAGGGCCTTGCCTTGCTGTCGGGCCCATATCTGATCTCATGGAACCAAAGTGTACTTTCGACAGGATAATATGCCCTCCACTTAAAAAACCGAACTGTCTCGGTTTTACTGCACCGGGAGCTTGCTGTCCCAAATGTGGAGGAGCTCTGAGAATCCTGTATTCTAAGAAGCAAATTGATAGAGCTTTATACGGAACAAATATATCCGCTACAGTGATAAATCTCAATAATATTTTAAAGGCTCTAGAAAGACATGTCAAGATAGCTGAGTGCGCTCTCAGAGGGTACCTTACTATAGAGATGGAAATATTTGTCACAGTTGAAACAATGCTAGATAACCCAACAGATTTACAACTGAATGTGTGTATTCTAGAGGCTGAAAAGATAGCAGATATGATTAACAGAGAAAGTGTGTTGATAACAAGTGATTTAGGCTTAAGTTCGTTAACGTATGCATTGACTGTTCATACGTACCCCACACAAGGTGCAAATAGTTTAAGATTATCTTTAGGAGCCTTATTAGCATGCCTAGGTATATACGTTTTAAGGTAAGAGTTACAACAAATATTAACTATAATAATGTAAATTTGTAAATTAGTTGTAAATATTGGATGTATAAATAATATAGTGCCATCGTTAGAAACGTATACAAAGAAAACAGAGATTATGCTTTGGTTTGCTTTAAAATCAGGCGCAAATTATTTAGTCATGTTTATTACGTGAGTTCGTTGTGCCATCGTAGTTGTAATGAGATTTAGATGTCTTTGACTTATACAAATAATTTACGATAGACTGCAACAAGCATTTTTATAACATTTTTACAAAAGACATTTTATAAAGTACTCGTAGTCCCTAAACCAAATATGTATTACAATTATGTCATTGTTATTAATTTTTAGATGTTTAGCAATTTTGAGAATATATTGTTTATGAGCCTAAAGATTATTAAAATAAAAAAACATCACGATAATATGAGTTTATTTTTCACATAACACCGAACGATGGAGGAATATAATATTAAGTATAATGTGAATTGTATGTATCACAATAAATTGATTACTTATAATTAAGTTCAGATAAGTCTTTTTTATCGAAAAATATATTGATTCTATCCAGTAGTTGTGGGTCAGTGACAGTTTTGGCCAGTTGTACAAATCCACTTTGCAGAACTGGATGGATCAGTTGGAATCTTTCCAGTGAAAACGTCAGGACTAATTCCAGATATGCCATCAAAATATTTTGAAAGCAACTTCGTTGCACTTCAGTGTCCTAAAAACAAACAAAATGATTAATACAATTCACATAAGGAATATATTTAAATAGCACAGTCATATCTACCTTGCTGATACTTAAAGCCCGCTGCTGTTCTATCTCAGGCGGTACTGGTTGTGGTGGTAAAATTGGTTCAACATTTTTAGTTTTTTCGTATGCAGGAGGATCACATATGGTTATATTGACTTTACGTGTATCTATATTATGATTTTCAATTATATCTGGGACACCTCCTTTATTTTCCTTTATTGGGGTATCTTTGCAATTTTCTATGCCTTGAAATGTTCCGTTCAGAGGTCTGTCATCAACACTGTTAGAGTTCTGATCGTTGCATATCTCATTTTTAGGCGCTACTGCGCTTTTTTCGATTTCATTATTTAATTCTCTTTTTTCTGCGTGCACTTCAACAGTAATAGAACCTTGATTATTCACTTTAAAATCGGCGAAAGTAAACGGTTTAGGTTTGTCAATGCCTTCTTCAGGGGTGATGCTGTATTCTTGGTTAATAACAGGTGGATCTTCAGTATCTTCAGGTGATTCTTGTGCATAGTATTGATCATAATGGTTTGATGAATTATCACTTTCCACTGAACTACAAGACATACGTTCCTTGATTTCATGGTCATCAAAATCAGATACGTTAATCAGATGTTTCACGTAATTGTGGCATAACAATTCCCATGTGTGTTTTAGATCAAATATCTTTGTAACAAATTGATCATATTCCAAAGTCAAGTTTAATGATGATGTATAATTGTGTAATATAATCGATATGTCTGTAGATTTCAGTTTAAATCTGTGAACGCCGGTAAAGAATATTTCGGTTAAAGCAATGATTTTAATAAGCCATGACGAGGTTGTTTGTTTGTAGAGATTGGCAGCATGGTCTAAGTTAGATACTTTTTGAACAAGGAATTTCAAACCCGGTCTTGAATCGAATTGCATTGCCCTTGTGAAAGACATTTCCAAACTTCTTAATAGTAAGTCTGTGTTGTCATTGTTCAAGAAAAATTTGTAATTGCACACATTGGAACCAGTTTTAAGACTTTCGAGCAAAATGCTATTAATACCTTGGAACAGGTCTGAAGAAGCTTGGATTAAGACTGTTGCTATTATTTGAATCAGTATTTGATGAGCTAACAACCCAACTACCAGCCCTCTATGAGGAATTCTTATTGTATATAACTCTGGGTTTAGGGAATTAATTGACTCTTGGAGATAGATTAGGAATATGTAACTCCTATCATCAATCAACATTAGGTTCTGAGAGGAATTTTTAGGAGTTATCTTAACATGTCCATCTCCTTTCAACTGTTCAGTTAGGAACACTTGTTGCGCCATTGCATGCAGTCTTACATTGTCGTTTACCGAACAATCCCGTCTAGCAGCTACTTTTACTATAGCTAAATCACCATAAAAACTGTTTGAGTTTTCTTTAAAGGCGAAAGTAATTTGCTTTAGTGGAGTTAAACTCACGTTACAAGCTCTATGTAGACTTGTGCAAACAATTTCCCATTGGTTGTCAGTTAATAAATGTCCTGACGTTAAAATAATATGCCTTATACAAGACGCTCCTAGTCTAGCAATTGGTTCTTGTGGTTGAGCTATACACTCGACCAAAATGAGCATGATTTGCTTTAAAGCAAAAGTTGCTTCTACGCTTTCGATCGGTTCTATTTCTGCTCCATCATTTTTCTCATCTATTGTTGACCGTTCCACATTAATTTGTTGCAGATGATGCAAGTATACGACGATAGTGTCTGTGGTCATTCCACAACATTGTTTAAAATTTGGCATTACACTATCCCAGTGAGTATTGACGTTACTTATTTGGCGAAGCCAATTTTGTACAGTTGGAAGAAGCAGATGGTTAATGCAATGAAGACCGAAATGTGTGCCTGGTACTTCAACCGTATTTCTTAACAGTTTAAACAGGGTTTCCATTGCCGCTGGTTGATTCTTCTTTGAACATACGACAGTTGCCGATATCAATCCTTCGATAAGAACGTACCATACTTTTAGTATGTTGCTTTGCTTATCCAATTTTAGGAGGCAATTATTCGTTGTATTTGAAGGTGGAAGACTTGTTGATAACTTTCTATATGAAATAAGATCTTCGGCATAATGATCATTTGAGATGCATTTTGAAATATCTAGACAAGTGCTGGGTATGATAGGATCTACGACACACAGTGGCATATCTCCTTTGATTCTATTGCCAGTATTAAATATTGGACATTTTGGCATATTGTACATCATTGTCAAAATATCTGCGCAGCTTTCTAAATGATATAGTGCTTCTCTACACATATCAACTATAACTTTTTCAGATTTTTCTTCACTGAGCGGGATGAACTTGCTATTCTTGGAGAACTTGAGACTAAGACTAGGTTTGTGTTGCGATGGTGTATTAGCTTTCTTCTGTTTGATTTCAGTTGCTTGCACTTCTTCATAGTGCAATCCTTTGATATGGCTCAAAAGGCAAAGTATACAGTCAAGTGCAGCATTTGCGAACACTAGCGTATTGTCAGTGCTGAGAAATACTTTGAAAATCTCCAATATGGCGGAATATTGATTTGAGTTGTTGGCAGCTCGTAACGTATTAAATAATGGTCGCCACCCTGATCTAATTTCCATTCGATTGGTTTCGACAAATTCACAGATACAGGATATTATTTGTTCCTGAAAGCAAGCCAATATGTTAGTTCAGTAATTTACGTTATACAGATGCAAATAGTTTATACATAACTAAAAAAACTACCTGTATATCATCATCACATAGTTCCAAGCAGAGAAGGTTCTCGAAAGGCTTCAGCAGCGCCTCGTTGAAATGAAAGTGGGGCAGTTCCACCTGCTGGTTCAGTAAGGCCGTGGCACAGTCGTGTAAGCATTGGATCGCTAGGCTCGCAATCTGGATATCTTTATGGCAGGCCGCCTGCAGACAACACATGAATACAATTATTGTTGAAAGTTATATAAGATGTAAGAAAGCACAGTTTGTATGATGTGTGCAAGCGTGACCTGCATGAAGTGTGGTCCGACGACCGTCCATATAGCCATGCGGTGCGCCAGTGGGCGCGCAGCTCGTAAACAGCGCAGCGCCACGTCTCCCGCGCGGCACAGTGCGCGCACAGCCTCGCCCCCCGTGCCGCGCGCCCCCGCCCCACCCGCTCCTCGCGCGCCACGCGCCCCACCGGCTGATCCACGTCTCCACCACCACACGTTGTTGTTGGCCACGTCTTGCTCCCAGGTGCAGAACAACTGTACACCAACATCATATTAATAACTTGTGTTCACTGAATGAAAACAAGCCACGTACTAATTCTAGATTTGAATAATACGGGTATGGAAGTTACCAATCGATGTTGATGCGCGACAAGTCTCTGCAGTGCGGCCTTCAATGTCGGTAGTGTAGTGGTAGCAGCTAGGCGTGTGAACAGCGTGTCGGCCGCCGCTGTCAGCGCACAGCACACCCGCGCCGCGCCAGATCCAGATATTACGTTGCCTCCCTAGGTATTATCAATGTTTAGAAAACGGTATAATATTTTACTAAACTAAGAATGTTTGTGATAGACTACGACCGAAAAACGAGGCAATGGCAGCTGTACTTTCAAGTTAATGAAGTCCCTATTTTACGAGTCTTAAGACTATATAACTTTGTTATACGTACCTCTTGTCGACACGTTTCTACAATTTTCGCAACTGACATATCATTGTTTAAGTTGTTTTCAAAAACAGGCTGCAAAAAGTTGAAGACATCGACACTAGAAAAAGAAAAAGAAGCTATAGTGTTCATTTAAAACTTGTGAGATGTTTGAAATAGTAGAAGCAAATCCTATAACAACATCACAAGGCCTAGCAGTTACAATAATTGCATATTGCCATTGGATGTTAGTGTGAATTTGGGCAGGCGATAAATAATTTCGTATAAAGAAACTGTATGCAGAATATTATGCTTACCAAGTTTCATCGTCTCTTCCATCTAGTCCCAGTTTAGCGTCTGCCTGTAGTATAGACACGGTTTTATTTCTACCAGTCTGCATGGTCACTATTGGCGTGGCATTGTTTCCTTGATGTCCAAACAACGAGTGCTCGAAGCTTGATACGTATTGGCATGCTGCGAATATATGCTCCCAACATTCTGGAGCTTTAGAGCCAAGCTCTAAACCACCTATATAAGTAAAAGAAAAAGTAATTTTCTTCGCTTCGTCTAAAATTGATGGCGCCCAGCGTGTGGCACTTTAACGGTATTTACTATGTTCTTTTCAAATACGATACGCGATAAGATGAGGTGAGGGTACGAGGATTTAAAGATTTACAATTATTTTACCTGTAATCAATATGTCCAAAGACAAAGCATGTGTTGATAGTATTTTGCCGTTGGGAAGCTGTGAGATGGCTGAGTTGGCTAACAGAGCCAAAATACTACTGCATCGGTTTTGTAAACTTAATGTGTTGCTTACTCTTGCAGCCTATTAAGAAACAGTAGGATTAGATATATTTTGATTAAAGTAAGCGAGAATTGAGATAATTATAATGAATACTTTTATACCTTATGTAGTCCTTCAAGACACTGGATTGTTAGCCCCTCCCAAGCAATACGCTTCCTCTTTCCAAATGTGTTAATCTTCTTTGATATAATGCCATGCAATTTTTGTTTTTTATTCCTATATCCAGTTAGAGGCACACTTAAGACTGTTACCATGGAATCCCAAATGCAGGTTAAAATTCTAAAACAAATAAGATGAAAATATTTGCTCACAAAAAACTAAGACATTTTCAAAGAAGTCTATTTGTGCCTCCTAGCTAGATTTTATTTTACCTTCTAGCCCAACGTAAGCTGGCTTGATGTTGCGGGGAGTCGTTGGTGTAGGTATACATTAAGGATACTTCTTTTAACTTCTGCCAGTCTGACATCACTGGACTTTGATCCAATCCACCAAGATCTGTTGAAATAAGAATGATGTTGTATTACAATTTTTAAATATTATAATATCATCAATATAATACAAAATTGAGACCTAATCGTTTTCTCTTTACAATTAATCTTATATTAAATAGACCACAATTTATCTTACTAATTTATTTTATATAACATAGACAACTGTTCATAACTCAGAATACAGATATGAAGCTTTTCAAAGATCATTTGCTAAAATGCTACTTCTAAATCCAAATGCTATAAAAATTGAGCATTGTTTTTTATTAATACTGGAATGAAAATTGTATTCTGTTCAGATTATTATAACTTACCCGATAGTAAATGTACAAGTGGATGGTCACTCGTAGGAACTTCCTTCAATAGGTCTGTAGCAAGGACTTGTTGGTAAAGTTCCCTAAGCCACGTCGCTGATAAATATACGAGGACACCACTGCCTTGCACTTCTTCTACGAACTCATCTTCTGTTAGAGAAACTTGGACTTTCTGTAAACAAAACATAGTTGTTTTTTTTAATCCAGGAAAGGAACGATATATCTACATAAAGAAACAGAGCTTTGACGATATGCAAATTTAAACCTTATTGATACTTACACTAGGTTGATTATAGTAATTAGTCCGTCGCTGTCTGAGCGTCAGTAATAAGGCAGCGTATGTGGCCAGGTACACGCCGTCTGCGTTCATGATGCACGCAGTGGCCGGCGGTTGAGCGGCGTTGTGCTGGCAGCACTTCGATGCAAACTCTTGCATTGCTTCGTCCACCTAAATTATAAAAATGTAAGATTTTATTCGACGTGTTCGTAAGAAGGGAAGGTAGTTCATGTGTATTGTTGCAAATATTTTTGTCCTACGATCACTTTGCATGCATTTACAGATATCTATTCCCGATATTCCAGCTATTAAAAGTCTCGAGTTCATGGAAAATAATATGACATACCTCTATACAAGTTCGTAGATTGAGTAATTTAGGCAGCAAGGAATTTTGAAGAGTTTTGACAAACTGCCGCGCATTGTGTCTTTCCAAATCCACATTGCATTCTGTTATGGTGCATCTTGAAAGGAAAGGGTTTTTATAATTAGTAGCACACTTTGACCAATTGATTTTTTGACACAATTTGAACAAAAAGACACTACTTTATTGAGGTTTTTCACAAATGGTCTTCTAGCCCATTGATCTTACCTGCCAAGATTCAGTGTCTTCGGTACTGCTTTGGGCTTGTCAGTAACAGTGTTCTTATCACTGTCACTTGACGTAGGATTGCGGGCCCGTGATGGTAGAAATACATTGTCAGCGTCAGAATCTGCTTCACCATCACTCCCCGAACTTATGTTTTCTGGACCCGAAGTGTCTGAACAAAGAAAAGATTACGAATAATGGCAGCTTTTATTATAGGTTTATAAATGGTCCAATGTCTACTGTGGCTTAGGTAGCAAAAAATCATGAAATATTAATATATTTTAAGCAGTGTATAATATACCTACCACGTTAAAAAAAAACAAGAATATTGCCGAACCGGAAAATAACACGCAACAAAAATCTTACCCGAAGAGTCATGTTCCTTTGTTTCAGTACTTTGTAATACAGCCACAACATCTCTAAAACGAAAAATATAAGAAACATTATTACTTCATTTGATGAATGTGTCTTAAAGCTAAACTGATATAAAGTATATTATGTCTTACCTATATGGGCTAGGCAGTCGAGCTAAGGTCTGATAAGTCAGGGGTCCTGTATAATCGGCGTCGGGCAGCTTCGGCCAGTGTCCGAGCATGAGCGATGCTATTTCAGGCGACACGTACTCTATGGAACCGGAACATAGTTTCTCTAAAGCGTCGAGTAGAGAGACGACACATTCGACTGCTGCAGCAACAACTTCCGGATTTCCACTCCTGCCGCATTCTTCAATTCCATCCATTATTCTAAACATTTTTTTTATTGTTATTTTTAATCAATGTAACTATTACGTACATAATTCAATCAGCTTTTGTAGTAAATTACTTATATTTTATGTCAGGCTATTTTTACTAAAGCAAAAATAATTCTTTCGTCTTTCTTTTTTTAAAAAAACGTCGCCCCACACTTTGATTTTCTCCTGTATTTTAGGTGCGTTTCGCAAACATAAAATATCACAATCATTCAGACTCGGGACAAACATCAGCGGATCGTAAATTTTTTTGCCCCGTGCGGGGATCGAACCCGCAACCCTTAGCGCAGCAGTCGAATCGCTTAGCCACTGCGCCAAACAGTTTATCAGTTTTGTTCGTTCACAATTGCATCTAGACATCCCCATTGTGAGTGGTCACGGCTTAGTCGCTAATTTCAAAAATTCTGGTTTTAACCAGTACCACGTTGGGCGCCAACTTTTTCAAAGTAGTTTCACCCAAGAATGTAAATTTACCTTAGGAATCTGATACAGTACATATAGGATTTATTAATTTGTCATTAAAATTAAAATACTTACAGTCTAATAATCGCCATATCATCGCTGTGCCGTTCATGGTTGTCAACCTTTTTCAGCAGCACTAGCTGGCACAGCCTCTTCGGGTTCTGCAGGAGCTCCCTGGTACTCCTGAGAGGTTCCACTCGGTGCGACACGGGCGGGTACAGCAGCATGCGATGGTACAGGGCCTCCAGCACTGGACGCAGGTTTGAGGTTGAACCTACTAACCGCACTAACTGGTTCGCTATGCTGAATTTAAAAAGATATGTTTTTTTATTTTTCTTACCATTTTTGTTCTACGAGGAATAGTTCAACAGCTTATGACATATTTAAAAAAAGTACTTGGAAAGTTAAAGATCTGAAATTAAAATAAATTAAAATTACAAACCTGTATATAGCTTTAGCTTGTTTGCTGTTGAAGCTGGGTGCAGAGTTGAGAGCACCAGATCCTCGGCCGGAGTCGTCTACTAAGTGACCCTCGTGCTCCCTGTGAAGCCATACCAATATAGTATAAAATGTTATTAGCTTTTGAAAATCCACTGCTAAACTAAACTTCACAAAAATAAACAATTTAATACATAGATGTGAATGTAATTTCTTATTTATTGGCTACTAAAGACTGCATTTTTTTCCGAATCCCAAGCTATATAGTCATAGCATATATCAATATATATAAAGTACATATATAATATACAGTCACATCGTACCTGGATTTAATATTCTTATCCACCCGCGGTGTTCCCAAGAACGAGATAAGTGAGGGACAGAACTTCTGCCACAGGAACGTCGTGAAGTGAGAGTTGCCACTCACTCGCTCTGACAGACTCGACATCAGAGTTAGCAGGCAGTCTAAGAAGAATAACGCCAGCGGATTCTGTTTCGGTGTTCTGTGAAGATACATAGTAATGTTCGTTTTAGGCTATTAGATGGCCGTATCTTGACTGTTATGTCCTATGAGTAATTAGTCTTCATCGAGAGGTATATGAAGACTCGATTTTAAACATGTTGTAGAAGTAATCACACCTTATTATAACATATATCACGTAATATATGTTATTACAACAAAAATCGAAAATGAAATCGAGAAAGAGACTTACAATTGAGTTTCAGAGAGCCGGCTGCACAGATACTGTATGACGGGTATCACTTCGCTGTAGCAGCCCACAGCTACTATGTGATTCCTGCCGAGTGGAGAGCCTTCAGACAAGAGCTCTTGGCATTCTTCATCTTAAACAAATAATGTATGTTACACTTCTTTTTTGTAGGGGCTTATAATAATAATTCTTAGTTTATAATAATAATTATACCTTGGATTAGTTTCCAGAAAAAAATAATTGTAATATTATTGTCTCTTAGCTTAAAACAGGAACAAAAATAAAAAAATAGGTAACACACATAGGTAATGTTTTGCCAGTCTCAATATTCTAAAGTCCCTAGAATGAGGGTAGAATTTCGTTTTAAGATAATTAGTGCGAAACGAATCAGCTACTCACCTAACTGAGCACAGTAAGCTCTTAGCGCCTGTGCAGCAGCTGCGCGCGCGGCGGCAGCGACGTGCGGCGGTGCGGCCGCGGCCTCCCCGCAGCGGCCGCACGCCCAAACGCACAGCCGCCCGTTCAGCGTGCGCCGCGGTGACAGCGCCAGTGACAGGTACATACGGAAGATTTGCACCTGACCAAAAACATGCATAAGCTATAAAATTGATCGATTTTGGGAGCTGCCTTAGGTAGTCATTCATTTTCGAACGTGCATTATGTATTAGCAAATTGCCTAGTATAAGTAATGAATACTTTTCAGCGGCTCGTGGCTTCTTGCTTTTGCACAGATCAGTCGGTCTGTGAAGTTAAGTACCGACCGCTGCGGTCAGTTCTTGGATCAGTGACTTGATGTATATCGCACCGCGTCGGTTAGTCTCAGTTGAGATTGGAAGAAATTAGGATGATATTATTTATGAGTAGTCTACCTGTGTATCAGGCAAGTGATACATGACGGATGCGGTCGCGCAGAGTAGTTGCGAAGGCATCCACAATGAGTCGTCTTCAGGCTCAATTCCTCGGTGGAACCGGTCATCGCGGAGTATTTTCTGCAATAAAATAAACCATTTGGATATTCTTTCAAGAAACGGCTACTAATATTTTAAGTCAAGTGCATTACAAAACCAATTTTTAAAATATGCCGAATATCACTGACCAAACTTAAAAAAAAACTTCTATTTTTATTTACTAAGCTTTGAGTTCTCTTCTTTGGGTCTTTGGTCTTCTTTTGTCCCTTTCTTTGGGTCTCCTCCAAATACTTTATATGAGTACGTTTTTTTGTCATGTGTATCTTGTATACTAATTTAATAGACTAGATAAACTTGTTTGTGTTTACTTACATGGAAGCCCTGTAGTGCATATGTAACGAGGCGCGGACGCTTCGTCTCCAGCGCAGTTTGCAGAGGCGAGAGGCACGCGCGCCGCAGCTCGTATGACGGCCGACGCGCATTGCTCTCTTGCATGCATAGCATCTCTATAGAGAACGCATGAAAATCAGACTAAAACCGCATACAAAACTACAACTGAAACTATTGTTATACAATAAATCGTTAGACTGGTGATCTATGATCCACTCAGAGAACGCTCTTGAATCTGCGGTGATTTTTTGGGTGTTCTGTTTCTAGAAGTTACAAGTGTGCATTGTGGCGTTCTAAGGGGGAGGCCTTTGTCCAGCAGTGGACCGGCTGATGATGATGATGATGATGAATGGGGCGTGCTAAGCGCAACTTATTGAAAAAACTTATTTGTTCAGTTGTATCCTAGCATAACTAAGAAAGCACATGTCATTAGAACATGGTTGTCTTTCTATACCTTTCTAAAAATCTGAATATTCCGGGAAATTCAGTGCCTTAATATCATGATGTATTGACTAGTTATTTTGTAAGATGGTGGTATTTTATCAGGATTTTTATGTCGTCTGGCTATTGTTCATAAATATAGGTGACAGGTATGATCATCATCATCTTTCAGCCCGTCGCGGTCCACTGCTGGACATAGGCCTGGTGATAGATATATAATCCAGAAATAGAACTTATAACTTTGAATAATATTAATTATTATCATATGAAATATGTCGCGAATCCATATGGCGATAAACAAACCAGTATCTATAATAAAAACAACGCTAAACAATGAAATAAAGAACGAATATCTAAGTGAATACCTAGAGGAGAACCCTACAAGGCGCATAACTGCACTTGCAAAGTATTGATTTATAGCTCAAGGCCTTACTGCACTTTGTGCATACTTATCATACATAGATATACAATAGTAGAAGGACGTTAAATATAAAATGAAGAAGTTATCTTTAATATGGTTTACCTAGAGCATCCTGACATGATTTCCTTAAAGCCGTGAACTTAACTCCCGAAGCCTCTTTGAATATATCCTGGAGCAGTTCCTCCATTTTAACACTAATGGAACTTATACCTCACAATTTGCACACACAAACGTATTACATGTTTTCGCACATCAATTTATTCAAGGAATCATAATAACCCGTAAAATGTTTAGTAAAACACGAGTAACTGTAAAATAACGTTATTTGAGTGGGTGTAAGTGTATCTTATCTGAGTTCTACGTAAGCACAGCGACGGAGCATGCTCAGTACGAAAAATCAATACATCCAGTACGACGTAATGTTTGCAAAAAAACTCGTCCAACAGGTGGATGATTTGAGTACTATTTTGTAAGTTTAAGACTTTAAGTTAATTGTAATTATTTATATATCAAATTTATTTATTAATTATTATATATGCATCATTTTTATGAATATTCATATACCAGTACCTACTTAGTTGTAAGATAATGCTCTGAAAACGACTGAATCATATTGAATAAGGCGAAAAGTTTAGTAGAACTTTGGAACGCAGTGTTTATAAGAACGATTAAATATTATTCGTTTGGTATTATAATTTTATATAGGACATGGCTATAGGAACCAGCTTACTTACTTTGTGCCTACAGGCATGCATTTGAGATCTGCGTTACAAAGGCGACAGATGAAAATTAACTTAGAATTATGTTAATTGCTAAGTTACGATAAAAGAAGTTTCATTACTTAAAATATCTAGGCCTTCATATTCGTAAATAAGCATTGAGCATTTAAAAAAGACTGTATTCTGAAATCATCCTTTATTTTCATCAATTGATGAAGGCTGTGGAGATAATTAATCCACCAAATAAATTATTTAAACACTGTCTTAATTAAAATTTGTTAACATGGCATTCAGTTCAAATTTTCGCGGTTCCGATATGATATTAAAAGTGAGTCATTTGAAGGACAAGCTTTGTTAATTTATTAAATTTTAGCTATAACACAAGTGGAAATGTATTGTAATAACAAAAAATGAATGTGGGAATCGTCAAGCACTACATTATTTAATTTTTTACTGAATGGGGTATGCTTACCTTAGGATGTATGTAAAGCTGTAAGCCCTAAAACAGCGAAATATTAATCAATGGGTCACGTTTCAGTAATGTTTTTATCTATCAGGCCATATTTTTATGACATTTTAAGGAAATATCTGTTATTTATGAGTAATTAAATTCCAATTTTATTATGTATGTAAGCCGTCCAAAACTCAATAGAAAAAGATTAAATTAAAATATAGCAACACTCGTTAAAGTCTGTCAGACGACAAACAGTCAATTGTCAAAATTAGTCCATAATAAAAATGGTGTCTTGGAGTGGTTTAGGCCGATCTTACGGCATAAACTTGTTTAAAAATAGCGTTAAAACACTATCTAAAGCGCAAACTGTAACCGTTTCAACAAGTCAAGCCTTCAACGGAGCCCATGGAAACAAAACATTTGTGTTACAACCTTCCAGGTAAAGATCGTTTTCAGTGATTACCTAACCATCTTTTTGGCTTATTGTTTGTTTTACCAATATATTTTGTTGTGAGTTATTTAATGTAGTATAGAAATATGGTAATGAATATATTTACAATGTTTTAGTAGCTCTTGTAAGAATTTTAATCTATGCACCTAACCTAACCTTCTTTGTGTTCTTAGATGGCAATGGCACAAATTCAAGGATATGTTCCACTTCTACACCATGCTCGGCCTGATACCAGTGGGGGCTATTATCTTCTTCACCAACGTGTTCATTGGACCGGCTCAACTGACCCCTATCCCTGAAGATTATTGTCCTAAGCATTGGGAGTACTATCGCAATCCAATTACAAGATTCATTGCTCGATATATTCATAATAATCCCCAACAGGTAAGCAACAAGACTATTGTTAAAGGTATTGTGAAATGTGCTTAATAAGTACTACTTTATAAAAATCATGACCACCCTTACATTATACCATGCAGTTCTATGTTATTCAAATTGGGTTTTTAGTATTTTTATTATATCAGTAAGCAAATTAATTTTATTACATGAAGTTACTAGTAGTTACTTATTTTTGTTAACTGAATGTAATTACACAGTGCAAAAACTAGTTAGTAAGCGCTGTTAAGTGCGAAAAGCAGGGTGGAAATTTGATTCTCTTTTAGTTAACATTAATGGTTTTATCATTATACTAAGTATTTCTTATTATAACAAGCCTCTATGCCTTACGTATATTATGATACTGTATGACATCCTGTGTGTCGTCAGAGAGGTTACCTTCGGTTGGTGGCCTTCTGATGTACTAATGATTTTTCATACTTATTACTGGGAAACTAGTAAAACTCGGGTTGTTTTTGACTAAGTTTGTTTCTTTGTTTATCTTTCTTTTTGATTTCTCTCAATGTATTCATGCTTTTACATTAGCATGAAGGAATACATTATATTGATAAGATAATGTATACATATTTTTATCTGAAGTAATATTTATTTACGTTTAATTGGAATTGTGTGCACAGGGATTCTATATCAACTTAGTACAATTCTTAATTATATTATTGTCTTTTTAATATTTGCATATTTGTTCAATATAATTGTTACCAAATTCTGAAAGTAATACTACATTATCTATGGTTTAATTTCTATAATATGATGCTGAACCAAAGAGAATCTGGTATTATTTGCTTATTGGAATAGTACAATAACTGACATATTAAAACCTAAAAGCCAAATTATTTATTGTAGTGAAGTTTTTTTTAGTTCCTTGCTTAAATTCAACGTTAAAACACTAAGTAGTTACAGTATATTCTTATTGTGAATGTTTTCGAAGCTTGCTCTAATATTCCTTTCAGCCTATAACTAAGAAAAAATTGTATAAGTACATAAACCCACTATGTACTGATCTAGATTTTAGATTACTTTAGTCACTGCCAAATGTGATAGTCAATAGATATTTTAAATTCTACTTTATTCAATTGGACATCCTGAGCCAATAAGTTTTTTTATGAAAAGTTAATCATTATATTCATAAAATTTCAGGAACAGATGTCCATAAACAAATCTAAATCTTATGATTTTCATGATAGGATTCGGTTAATATTATTATTGCTACCTTGGTTCAATGCACTTATTAGTATAAATGTAACTCCATTCACCCCAATATTACTCCAACTTACTAGTTTTGCTGACCTTACCTAAATGCCCTTCACCTTCACTGATTGTCCAACTGGTTGTGTCGGCCTGCCCAATAAAGACTACTGTGGATTAACTTTGCTCATGACCCCTCCTTTCTGACTCTATGTCAATTTAAATATATTTATTTTGTAACTTTATTCAATTCCAGGATTATGAAAAGTTTATGCACTTCATTGACGAGGAAAAACAGAAGCAGAAGATCCGTCAACTCGAAAAGCAAATAATAAAGAAGATGGCTGAACGTAATGACTACCAGGCGTACTACTACAAGCCCATGGTCAACAAATATCTGCGCATTAACAAGAAGACCGGTGAGGAAATGTACGACCGCATTGGTGATGACTACAAAGAATAAACCAATTTTGAAACGTATGCTGACGGTAGAATATTATTAGTAATCAAGTGTATTGTTACATATTTGAATGTAGATAAATAAACCAATTGATTGTTTCTAAACAATTTTATTTAAACAATTGATAATATTACATCTGTTAACCCAGGAGTGCAACAATCTATGTCACGTTTTTTAAGTGTTTTTGTTGTTATTTATTTACCTACATTTTTGTGCGCCCAATAATGTCTTTCTATTAGTCCAACTGTAATTTATTAAAGATATTTTGGGTATAAATAAAAGAGTATGGCTTATGGTAACATTGTTATTTATTTTACAGGAAATTTCTAACGATTGACAATAATAAATTCCGACTTGTGGAACCCTTACAAAATTAATGTCAACACTTACCTAGCAGTATGCTAAATGCCTGATATGATGCTAATTTTTTAACTTTAATGCAGGGTAAACTATTTTTTTTTATTACTATGGTCATATGGGTTCTGTAGAAATAGGAAAGATTAATCTTTATATAGGAAATTTATTTATGTAATTATAATAGGTTAATAGTATTTTGTACCATGAAGATTTAGAATCATTCAAGATAGTTAGTTAAAAAAACATTAGCATTACATTTCTTACAGTGTTGAAAATGAAACTCATTCTGAATTAAGTATAATCAATTCTAATATAAGCTTCATCTACAGACAAACTAAGTACGACGAAATCTACATAATAAATAAATTCTTCGGCGGTGCTGTATGCACGAAGCTCTTAACTATACTGTTACACAATTAAATTACAAAACGATATGATTTCATTATCCCGTTCTTTCAGTCTTCGCAGTTTGTAGAGTTCCAATTAAGACCCAACAACTATGTACTTAGATTGCTTCTCATAATAACATTTTTTGACTTTAAAAATATGTACAACATTCCTAAGTTAATATAACAATTTCGATTTGAAATTGCAACTAAGCTAGATAATTATAACAAAATTGTATAAATCAGTATCAAAGCGTAAACACAATATTATCATATCCGATCGAAGTAAAAAAATAAAATTTAAACTAACAGTATCTAATTTACCGTAAGTAAGTAATATGGACTACAATGGACTTAAATGTACGCTATTTAAAATTGTTTTTACGATGTCTCAATGATAACAATTTTCAAATCTAAAATTTAAGACGGCTACGAGTTTCTACAATGTAAAATTTAAATGTTATAACTCTATTTGCTCTTCTCTTTCTCCGCCTGCGCTGCGAGTTTTGCCTCCTTTTTGGCTTTTTTCTTTTCCTCCTTTGCTTTTAGTTTGGCCTGTTTCTCTTCTTCCTTAGCTAATTGTTTAGCTTGTCTCTCTTCTTCCTTCGCCTGTTGCTTAGCTTCCTTCTTTGCCTCCTTTTCTGCCTTAAGCCTCAATTTTTCTTCTTTCTTTTTCTCCGCAATTTCATTTTTTCTATTGTCACTAGTTTCATCCTTTTTACTTTTGTCTTCCTGTTTTGTATTCTCGTCGTCTTTTTTCTTTTTATCTTCTTTCTTTGGTTTAGTTTTGGGGTTATCTTTTTTCCTTTCAGTCTCTTTACTGTGATCTCTGGATGTGGGCGGGTCGTCTTTATTCGAAGGTTTTAATGGCCGGAAAAAGTGTTGTTTATCCTTTTGTGGAGATGTTTCTAGTTGCGTGACTATCTTCTGGGCGCATCTGTAATTAACAAAGAAACTTTAATGATTCGCTTATAAATTGGTAGGTTCTGTATCAGCTAAATATACATATTCTCTCCCCATCATCTAATGAAATTTCTTAAGGAAGCGCTATTGTTTTATGTAGGCAAAGTGATTGTTATAATATTGTTATGTATGTTTTAAATCATGGTAATAATTTGCCATTCCAACAAACTACCAAAAGGAGAAAGCTGTTCAATAAAAAAATTCAAAATTTATTTAATTTATTTTTGTTACCATCGAAGTCGGTAATGTTTTCAAATAAAGTATTTTGACAAATTGTATAGACTCACCTTATTCTAGTAGAGGCGGAGGCAGCAGCAGCACTCTCTCTTCGTCCCTCACGGAATTCCCTTTGGAATTCTCTGATAGGAGGCAAGCGGCCCGAGGGTTCCCCAGCCGGCCCTCCCGTATAACTATGGACTTGATATTCTTGTAACCGAGCCTAAGAAGAAAATACATTTGATCAATAAGTAATAGTGTGGCAAAGTATCTTGTGCTTTGAGATGAGAGTGTGCCATCAAGAGCGTGATCACTGATCAGCTATTAATTTAAATTAAGGTCTTTATCTCAACCGTTTCTGGAAATTAGCATTTAGGTCCAAAGAGTGATTAGATTTAAGTAACTATGAGTGGTACAGGTTAACTGTAAATTAATATTTTTGCCAAACTAGAGACTAAAGATTGTCAGTTTGTATTATCACCTTCATGCTATGGTGTTGTGAGCGTCGTAGTGAGTTGGAGGCAGGCTGTCGCGGCCTCGGCGGCACAGATGCACGCGGTATGGCCCCCAAGCACGCGCCTCCACACTTGGCTCCACCGCATAGCTTCGTCGAACAGCTGCTGGGGACGTTGCCCCCGCTGTTCGACGACACGGAAGACACTCCTGGAATTTAGGAAGAATCGAATTAAGTAGGTTGTCTTATAAATTAAAGATTCAAGATATGTTCTAATATTATATTATGTTTATCAATTTGCGAGGCGACGATGAAATATTTTGGACGTTAAGGTAGTTAAATGTTGACTTTTGCACCTTAACTCATCCTTCTGCTTTTACACAGGTTTATAAGGAAGAAGGAAGAACTATAGAAATAGTTAAATTAACTCCACAACGTTTATAAGTACGTTTATTTGTAAGCTGTAAAGATCTTATCAGTGTTTTTTTTTTTAAATGTCGCCCCACACTAGGAATTTCTCCTGTATCGTAGGTGCGTTTCACAAACATGAAATATCACATACACAAACACCCAGACTCGGGACAATCAAATGTGGATCGCATAAATTATTGCCCCGTGCGGGAATCGAACCCGCAACCCTTAGCGCAGCAGTCTAATCGCTTAGCCACTGCGCCAATCAGGTCGTCAAAGTCGTAGTTATATATTATGTAAAACTAGATGTGCCCGCGACTCCGTCCGCGTGGAAATTCGGAAACAGCAAAAGTATTTTTAAATTGTTTTTAATATATTAGCTAAGTTTGAGCGAATTCGATTTAGTAGTTTTTACGCCATGCCGTAATATTTTATTACATGTATAGCTGTTGCCCGCGACTTCGTCCGCGTGTATTTCGGATAAAAAACCAGTAGTAAATTGAAGTTTTAACAGAAAAAAATACCTACCAGGCAGGCTGTTTTAAGTAGGTTAAAAATCTTTAAACCATTTATTTAACTAAGAATACTTTCCGGTATTTAAAAAAAAACCGCAAAATTTGAACGGTAATTACGGAAGTTACAGAAAGTCTATTGAAAATAATATATAACTGAAGAAGAGAACATAAATAAATCCGTTTTGTGCGTTTCTGAGTTTCTGTACATTGAAACTGCTGTAGAAAAAAAAATGCCAAGGATAAAAGACAACCGTGACGACCTGATTGGCGCAGTGTAGCCACTGCGCCAATCAGGTCGTCACGGTTGTCTTTTATCCTTGGCATTTTTTTTGAGCGTGAGCGATTGGTTGTGGGTTCGATTCCCGCAAAAAAAGTGTGATCCGTAGATGTTTGTCCAAAAAAAACTAATTATTATTATTATTTAATAATACCTACTTTAAACTTATATCTAAAAACTACGTATCTGTATTTTAAAAATCTAAAGTGCGCTTATTCCAAGGAACTTAATGCACTGATAGCCGAGTGGTATGACCGTTAGACTGTTAAGTCAGATGTCGCAAGTTCAAATCCCGGCACACACTAATGTCTTTTCGAAGTCATGTGCTTACTATAATATTACATATAGCGGTTGCAACCAATGCTGCTTATAGAAATCTTGTCAAACTACCCTCCATGCACGCTCCGGGTTGTCGTGTGTTGAGACACTTTGAAGAAATGCCTAACGATCAAACACGTTATTGTGGCTAATTTATAAAAGATAGATATATACTATAGAAGACTTTTTTGTAGATCTTTTGGAGACCATCATCTTTGTAATACATACTTTTGGTGTATGATCAACGAATGCGAGGATAAGAGCTCGAAAGCGCATTTTCATCCGACTTGCTTCAAATTTATCATTACTGCTCAGCTCCTATGTATTTTAGCGTTATGTTATATAGCCTATAACCTGCCCAGGAGTATGGACTACAATCGTACCAAGTTTGGTTAAAATCCCTTCAGTAGTTTTTGACCCATGCGTGCACATACAGACAGACAGACAGACAGACAGACAGACGGACAGACAGACAGACAGACAAAAAATTTACTGATTGCATTTTTGGCATCAGTATCGATCACCAGTCATCCTCCAATATTAATTTTGAATATATATTCAATGTACAGAATTGACCTCTCTACAGTTTTATTATAAGTAAGTATAGATATAGATGTACCGGAGAGGGAAGACTCTCCGCTGGTGACGGAGTAGAGCGATGCCGAGGCTGGCACGGAGCGCGCTCCAACCGAGTAGCTGGACACAGAACCTGGCACGCCCCACGATTTAGCGCTACCGGTCGACACCTGGAATGAAAAATAAATCGTTTTTAAACTAACTGATGACTTGTTTTTAGGCAGTATCTCGACAAGAGTGGAGAAAGGTTTATGTAGATTATTATCTACGAATAAGTAACTGTTTTACAGTTATTACATTTTTACATTACAAGTTTTACTTTAACTAATTCTTCTCCTAAATCCTAAATAAATAATCCTTTCATAAGTCGCTCATAACAAGGCATTCTGAGCATTTGCAGATATTGGCCTAAATAGTCCCCTTTGCCGCTTTAAGAAGAAAAAAAATTAAGTTTTCATTACCTGCCAACTCTTGCTGGTGACGAGTCGTGGCGCCTGTCGCAGTCGCAGAATCTTGGCACGGCAGATGACGCAGCGCAGCGGCAACAGCCGCTGGCTCACCGCCATCTGAATGGTCTTCACGAAGCACCGCCGGCATACGACCCGGTGCCCGCACGGCGACGTCTGCATCGTCGCCTTCGCGTTCACACATATTACACACTGAAATTGAAGGAAAACAATTAAAATATTATGAGATGCGAAATAATAGAGGAACTGCCCCCATACCATGAACTCTTAAAGCAGGGCAGTTTACGTTGTGGAAGTGGGACGCCGCATTACACTGCACATAGCGGTGTCTCGCTTTTACATAGTAAACTGTCCCGTTTTAAGAGCTCATGGTAAGGGGGCTGTAATCTTTACAACCGACAACGGTTGAGAAACATTCATTTTGAAATCTTGGTTGAGTATTTGTGATTTTTTATTCACTAGAACTTATCTAACTATTTAACTAGGTTACTAAGTAGTTACCTACTTTGTTACCAAAAAACCACCATTTATCAACTACTCAGCAATGAAAAAAACCCAAACAATTTTATTAGCATAACAGGCAGTGTGTACTGTGTATAGTGCACATACCTAATGGAAAAACCCAGCATCTACACACTGCCTGATCCGGGATTCAAACCCAGGAACTCATGCTCTGCAGTCACGTTTTGCGACCACTAGACTAACGAGGCAGTCAAAACTTTGCATAGGTACCTACTCATAATAAAAATGTAATAACGCAATTAACAAGTCAATTGACTTCAATTACTGAAGCCTTGATCCAATGCAAGGTCAGGTAATCTTTGCACAGAAATAAGTCGATTGTTTATCGATTTATAACTTTCATTTAAATTTCGATTTGAACGGAACTAAGTTATAGAGGGATTATTATTTCCGAAAGTTTTATAATGGACCTAAACGTATTATTGAGAGAATGTTTTAGACTCAACGTAATTTGGTTTGCCTATAAGTACATACCGGTAGTTGTTTGTTCTTTGGATGCATATAATTAGATAAAAATACATTTTCTTTTAGGTAAAAATATACCTAGAAGAAGTTTGAGCATAGAATTTAAAATTAAATCGTTAATTAAACAATAAGCAACATAGTAGGTATAAATAAAGATGAATATCTAGTTAATCTTACTGCATTAACAGAAAAACTCATTTCTTAAATAACAGTGTTGATTAAAGATTTTTTCATTATATTTTAATGAAACTCCCGTAATAAAACCTACTTATAAACTTGTATACTTACTTCTTCATCGGGCGAAGACGCTAGTTCCGGCTCATTTTCTTCCAGCTTATTGAGCAATTTGTCCTGAAACAAGAAAGATGAGCTTTTAAAGGTACGCCTGCTTTATAAAATATGTACCTTACTTAAAACTTTGGTTCTTTTTAGATGATAAAAGTACATCAAAAGCGCCTACTTTGTAGGTTGCTTTTGTTAAAGTAGGTACGTGTTTTATAGTTAATTCGCTTGAGACACTTGCCACTGAAATGTTTTAATCCCATAAGGCATACGAGCGAAACATTGTTAAGGCTGATATAAGACAATATATAATTAAAATGTACCTAGGTAAGAATGTACCTACACATACCGATATACCTTCCTCTTGTTGCGTTATATTTACTTCGATAATAAATCTAGATTGTATGTACCTACTTGAATATTTTTAAGAATAATCGTTTTAATGTAGACTAGATAATATTCTGCTGCAGTCAAAAATAGTTTTCTGTAAGTAAGAGTAAAGAATGCAATAGTATGGTAGCATAGGCACTACTGCATTAAGTACAAACTGAATTACCAATCTACCAGTGTGCGTGACGTCATACGAGACCCCAATAAGCATATCGGTATGTAGGATATATTTTTATTTCCGGCTTAACTTAATTATAACAGAAATAAAGCTGTTTTCCCTAAATGAACGGTAGGCATACAATTCCGGAAGCAAGTACGTCGTGACTGTAGCCTTATCTTTTGCATATAATTTGCGTAGTTCTGACTATAACTAACGAAAATATGTGACCTCTACGTTTTATTTTACTTGCTTTAAAACTCATGAAAGATTTAACATTATTTAACTTTAAGTGTTTGAAGACTAATACCTACCATTGAAATTAAAATAGGTAGTTCTCATTTAATTTGAAATCGGTAAGTAGATATACGGTAAAAATATACCAAGAAACATTAAGAAAAAACAATTTTTTAAGGGGTAGATAAACGTGTAAGTAAGTAGGTACATACATTCTACATAATAAATGTATTTACTTGTTCTCTCAGGTAATCTCATCTCTTAAGCATTGTATTAGAGTCAAGTTCCCATACAACCTGTGCTGGGTATTTACTTATAAATCAAACTCCTTTAAATTGCTTACATATGGTAATTTCGTAGCAATTCAAAATGTTTATTGCATGTTTTTACGTCATACGTTCGTCCAGCAGTTTAAAGTAATATTGGTTTAACAACATAACATAACATCACGCCTGTAATCCCCGAAGGGGTAGGCAGAGGTGTATATATAGTACACCCACATTTTGCCAGTTATGTTGTAAGTGCCAATGGAGTAGGGGGCGAGCCTATTGCGATTAACGGGGCACAAATCCAGACTCCGTGCTGCTACTAAGAATTACCTAATGGAAAAACCCAATAACACTTTGCCCGACCCGGTATTCGAACCCAGGAGTCCGCCCAAGGACGGAGGAAGTCTATAAAGATTTCCCCAGTGAAAAAAAAGACCTTATGCTTAGCATTGGCGTCTAGCGACCTCTAGACCAACGAGGCAGATATTAGTATATTCAGAAACAAATATAATGATCAATATTCACACATACAGTATTACAGTAATAAAATAGATGTCACCCTTAAGACGTAAATACTAAAAAGGGAACTTCAAACTCGATGGGTGCGAGCAGTGACACGATGGCTCAGTTGGTGAGAGCAGCGTCACGGTACGGTACGCAGGTTCAAGTCCTGCTCAAATTTCCTTCAAATTTCAAATTTCCTTTATCAATTTAGAATAATATAGATTTCAAAATATTTTTAATTATACTTATGTAAATCAAAGAGAAATAAATAATCTTGATTCACGTATGTTTGTGTGGCGGTATGCGACACAGTTTAATAATGTTCAAACAAGGCGCATTTGATACGTGACAGACCAATAAACTTGCTTTATTTAAATGTACATTTATAAAACATTATATAAAGTTTATACCGTTGTAGAGAGTAGCGTGATATTATGTGTCAAACAATGTTGAATTAAAATGCTTATTAGTTCCATGTGAACATTACTGAACCACCTGAAATATGTAAGAATGTTGTCTTAACAGTGATTTATTGCATCATTTGTTACCAACAAGGCTATTTACATTACATAGCATCATGCCTGTATTCTCCGAAGGGGTAGGCAGAAATGTTTGACATTTCCCAGTCAGTTATATTATAAGGTTCTAAAGTCGGTGAGCCTCTTACCATTTACCGGGCACAGATCTCGATTTCGTCCTGCTACTTAAGATTATCTAATAGAAAAAATATAATAACACTGCCCGAGCTCGGAAATCGAACTCGAAGTCTTACGCTCAACAGTTGAATACTTCGGCTATTAGATCAATGTGGCAGTCCAAGGCTGTTTAATTTATGATTGAATATTTTGTAACCAGTAAGGTGCGACTAATTTCTAATAGCCAAGTTAAATAAGGAGGTAAATAAAAAATTGTTAAACAATTACGTTCACGGACATATGTAGGTACCATATCTCATTATATGAATACAAAGTTGGTGATTAATTCACTTAGAAGATTTAATTGTGTAGATGTTATCATTGGTGCCATTACAGTTGGCAATCATACCACTTGTTCCAATGTTACGCTCTCACTATCTACTTTATAGCTGTAAAAGGACTTTATAGATATTCATCCGTAAACGACACTACAGCTTCTTATTGCTGTTCTAATTACTCGTTTAATTTGCGATATATTGTAATAATGCAATGATATATCTAATAATCTGTAATATAATTGCAAATTGCTTCACTTGAGCATAGGAGCTAAGCTGGTAATTAGTTGATTTATGAGAAAAACATAACAATTGCACTGAGTACCCAATTAGTCCAAATATGGACAGTAGAGCAAGTAGACGGGCCTACAAATCCTATTCGAACTGTCAATAGGACTCTCACTCCGCGAAACCTAGGTACTCTATGCTATATATGCTATGCTAAGCTCTTGGTGTACGTTAGATGCTAGCTAACTCAACTGCCGCGTTTGCGTTTTCTTTGTTATGTTCATTGTTCACCTGTCTATTACAAAGAAACAAACAAACGTAGTAGTTAAGTTCGCTAGTATCTAATTTACACTAGCTCTTGTTCTTGTTACGTTATAACAACAAAGTTTAGTTATCAATACAATTTATTTCTGGGCAACAATGGTAAACAAAATACTGATAAAGTCGTAAGCAGTACATAGCTAATTCCCACAAATAGCTCTAGGGCAAGCTGTCTACAACAGAATAGGATAATATCGTGTTGTTTCAAAGTACGCTCTTTGGCTCTTAAGTAAAACTTGGCCCCAGTTCAAAGCCAAAGGTAATTAGGAGATATATTAAAATTAATATTCCTTTTGCGCTTAACACTTTCTAAGTTTTAATTGCAGCAACAATTTATTACCCATCGTGCAACATTATATCCCATTAAAGCAGCAGTTTATTATAATGTTGAGCACGTACATGGAATCGATCTGTGAGAGATATAATTAATTAAATATGTGATGAAACAATTATTTCTTACGGTGACATAAACGGATATTTATCTTAGGGTTCTCTTATTTAAACAAACAAGATCAATCAGATTATTTAGATCACAGTTATAAAAAAAAATAAGTAAAAAGTAGATTTCTTCCTAAACAATCTTAGTGTAACTGAGGTTTAAGCGTCATATTTACTGCGACTACATCAGCCCCCTTACGATGAACTCTTAAAGCAGCCCTTTACGTAGTGGAAGCGGGACGCCGCATTACACTGCACATAGCGGCGTCTCGCTTTCACATAGTAAACTGTCCTGTTTTAAGAGTTCATGGTAAGGGGGCAGTATAGTTCTTTTTCTAGAGTCACGAAAGTTTGCAATGTTTTCTTTACCAAATAACAAAAAAAAATAGATGCAGCGGAGAAAATTGCAGACTGCACATATTAACTTAGAAGCAAAGATTAAAGTTAATTAAAGTTTAATATCTGTACCGTATTTAATATTCGAAGCATAGTTTAGGCGAGACGCTGTCTTAATAAAATTCACCGCCAGTTTAACCTGAACGGCTTTAACCGCCGTTTAATTAACTTCTTGGTAGATCGCTCCCAAACCCCGTATATATTAGGAAGTCGCTAACTAAGTACAGTTACCTACCGCACTGATTCCGAGCAAGATTTTCGTTTTTTTTTGTATGTAGCCTTTATGTAGGATAATATAAACCTATAGAGAATGTATGAGGACCAGTAGTGCTGTGTTCTGCCAAGATCAGGATCATACCTTAAGGGTTCAAGCTCGCTTCATACTGTACCACTAATACGATGGATCACTTAATAAAGCTGAAAACATGATAAATAACAAAATTAGACTGGGAGATTATGTAACCGTAATTTATAGTTTAATTAAGAATATTGGCTATAAAAGAGACTATAACACTTATATTGACTACTGAAGCCGAGATAAGTATCATTAAAACATAATTTGTGCTTACATAAATACAGATACAGATCATATGCATAAACTTGTAATAATATTTTTATGTATGTATATTGTAAATTATCTTTAGTAATTTTTGCCATACAATATTTTTTGAACTTCCTTAATGTTTAGAATAAATATGATAATATTTTGCCTACCGTCTATTATGAAGTCAAAGGTAAAAAACAAAATAAAAACATAACAAAATATTTTTTTAATAACTAGTTACCATAACAATAGTTTATTTAGTATCTCGTGAGTATCTACAATTCTAGATAAATTGTGTAAATATTATTACAAATAGTCATAATATTGTCATGCGTATGCATTACACTTTTTAAACACACACACACAGACACCAACGCTTATTATCATTATCTTAAAATATTTTATTTATTAAGTACTTACGTATTATTTTATCGGGTATTTAGTAAGTTCATATAATTTCCTTATCGGTGCGATTTATTAGGTGCTATACCTGAAGTTGTGCAATTCATGTTGCTTTAAGTGAAAAATGCATTTTCTTTTAGAATAAATAAAGAATCTTTAAACCGAACTATCAGGAACTTGGGACCTTTCTTGTGCTTCTAGAATTTCAGCATCTTATTGTCCAAGACACAATTCTCTAAATTCGTCCGCCTCTAAAGTTGATTATCTATTGAATTCATAGTAATTCTACTTGGAGAAATCAATTCGATCGACTAGATAATTTCGTTTCGTTTTTATCTTACAGAATCTGTTGCGTAAGCATGGCTGCCATTGGTTCTGTGCGGTCGAATTTAAGTAAAACAACTAAACAGTTGGCAAATAACCCTCGTAGTAGACGGTTCTAATGTTACAGACTGATTAACATACGGCATAAAAACAAAAAGGATGAATGCGTGTAAGATCATAGTCTACGCGACTTTAAAAAAATAACAACTGATATATGCGAGTGTACTTCCGTGTATTGTTACAGTAGCCAGTGGAACCTAATAAGCTCCGGTGCTGTACGGTTAATCGGGAAGTTTTCCAGTAAAAGAGGTTTTATAACGAGTTCCAAAGCATTGTGCGGGGCCCATTGTGCTGTGAGTTCCCGTCTCCGCTCGCTGCGGGGAAAATGCTTCGTGTTCTGAGATGACGGTTTTCAGTATTGAAGTGTGTTTTTAATCGTTATTGTTGTAAAATTACTGTTCCCGGAATATGGTGGTGAATGCTACGTCGTGTCAGCTAGCGTCCTTTTATATTGGTAAGTGTTTTTGTGGATCTATCTTTTACATGTGATATGAAAATAAGTTACACCTTAGATTCGGGGCTCATATCATCAGAATACATAATACCTGTTTCATATGTTTGAATGTGGAAAAACTCAGCAGTTAACTGGTTTGGACAGTTAGCTGAGGTTTTGGAGATCGATTTCCTCACTATGTAAATGTTTGTAAGATTAATTAAAAGCTGAAAATGTAGGAATTTTTGTGGAATTTCTTCTAAAGTCAATAATTGTATTTTATTAGAACCTTATTGATTGATATTGATGTTAAGTTAGTTGCATAGTTCGCTACCATGGTAGGTAACTGCTTTTTTAACAATGAGATAATATTCCAAAATTAAATTAACAATGACTATAAGTACTTACTCAAATCGTGTCTATACATATAATAATTTGAACAAAAAATCTCTGAATCTATCAAATATTTTATCCGATCATTTATCAATATGAATGACTTGCAAAACATGTGATAATGAATTCTAAAGGAAAATATTGTGAATAAACCTGTTTGTATAAGCCCGTGTACCTATGTATTAATAATTATACCATTGAGCAAGATGCGTCGACTTCCTAGTCAGGACAGAAGTAATTAGCACTACATCCTAGCCTAGAATTAGTACTCCTTAGTACCTAGTGATTAGTGCATCACTGACAATTTGATACCTACCTATGTATTTTTAAATACGTCGCCAATATTTCACATGCTCTCGTATCGTGAGTGCATCTTACGAACATTAAAAATTACATGCACAAACGTCCAGACTTGCGCCCAATAACTGCGGATGACACAATTTTTACTAAGTCGAAGTGCAACAGTCTCATCACTCAGCTACAGAACTGGTCGGGTCTATCCGTTGGTTATTGTGTCTGTTTATGTGTATTAGATGCTTGTTGTGATTATATAAATATAAAGTGCATAGTAATTGGCTTCCGTTTTGATTAAACGCTCTACGTGTTATAAATGTTGACGACGATGAGTCTAAGAGTTTTATAGTTTAGTTTTTTAGAGTTTCCATACATTATGAGTTGAAGATCTACTTATGTGTAGTTAATTAATTTAAAAAAAACTTCTTGAATTTATTTTAACTTCATTATATTGATGCTGGGTGCGAAGTAACAATTATATATAAATATAGATAGAAGAATATAGATAGAGTGGTTGCAAAAATCAACTTATATATTTTCGTACAGAATACCACCAGCGATGTTCTCTGTTGTCACATTTCAGCGCTCATCATTAGTTCCATATGTCGAGCCTATTCATCTGGCCCATCCTTGCTCTTGGCATGGCCATGGCTCTTACTACTCGCTTTCCCAGGTACGAAAGGGAGTTACTTTCTTAATTCGAACCCCAAATTAGTGCACCGATGTATTCTGCACTCTCATATGATTATTCCGAAGCTAAAACAAAGACTATTAAAAATCGTTTTAGCCAACCCTAGTACAAGAGTTAACTAGAGGAAATTGGCTAATATTGTTTTGCAGTTGGACCGGGATTCTGAACTACTAGAACGCTAGACAATCTTCCTTAGCGAGTTATTGGAACCAGCGAATATGAGTATGGAGGTCATTTATACTTGAATCCGTTATACATACATAGGTATAAGTATTCATGTAGAACTAATCTAAAGAGTTTTTGTTATTAGGGTTAGCGTGCAGGACCTGAAATCATCATGATTTTTATAAGTAACATTTATTATAATAATATTCTCAGTAGCCCGGAGTTAGGACGTTGGCAGGGTTACATTGTGCCTCGGAGAGCCTGATCCGTCTCTGTTTATGTTATTTTGCCGTACTGTACAGATAATACAGATTTCACTAGAGCTACTTATAAAATATAATGTAATATAAAAATATAATGAAACTTTGGCAACTTTTTTAATTCTTATTAAGAATCATGTTTATTGTTTACCCGTGAGACATTTAAATGTATGTTAATACATAGGTGATATTGTGTTTTAAAACATCAACATACAAAATTTTCGCACGACCTTGTACTAAGTTGTGAAAAACGTTTCAATTTTAACATTTCATATTTGTATTACTATTCTTCTCTACTGGCCTCTTCCAAAATCTCTAGCCCAAAATATTAATATTATAATAAAAATACTTCCGATTCTATTGTTCCGCGTCGTTATGGAATGTACTCACAGATTTTACGTCAAAAGCACTTTACTCAGTGCTCTAAATGCTACGTAATCGACGCATTATAGGTGCTTTACTTAAAACAAAAAGTACGTCAGACGTGTTGCAATTTCTGAAATGGTTTCGTTAACCTAGTTTTGGATTGAGGACGTCGCAGCTATTTACTTACCCAGGTACGTTTATTAGTACTGATCCTCTTTTAGGCATCTATATATGTATAATATGGTTATACATAATATGAAGTGCATATGCCAGTATCAGTTTATAAGGCCAGTTAAAAACTATTTTTTTTAATAGAAATAAATAAATTAAAAAATATTTTTTTAAATCAAGAGGTATGGGTGTGTGAAATCAAATTATGTGGTGACTGTGGGTGGCCTAACCACTTGATCAATGAAGTGGCACTGGTAGGAAGTTATTTTTGAAAGTTGCGTCGACATAATTGAAATATATTTGTACAGGGCTATTAGGTAGCACCATAGATAGATAAATAATTTTCTATGGTAACATTGTTGTTATCATTCATGACATTCTTTGCTCCACTTTCAAGTTTACTGACTTTGACGATTAGTTCTTCAGTATTTTTTCTGATTATGTATTTAGATTTATTGCAACTTTTACAGTTTACATTTACCACTGTTCGCTTTTTTTTATTTAGCAATGTTTAGTCTAGTTCGCGATATGGATGCTGATAATGGTATAACATAAGCAACCTTTTTTGAAGATTCAAATTCCGTGCATTCAAAGGTCATACACAACATTTGAATTATAATAAACGGCTGAAGTTTAAAATTATAGAGGTATATACATATTCAAAACTTAAGTTCAAATTTTACGTTTCATGCAAAAAATATGTAAAGATTTCGCTTCTCAAATATGACAATGAATTCATGTTTTTAAATCCTTGAATACATAATAAATCAAATTATTCAATTTGCCTGAACAATTTGCAAGAGCAATATGCACAACAATGAAAATGATAGCAATTTGTTGCTGCTACGTTACGTGAATGCGTGTCGCTAATGTTCTGACATGATGCTCGTAATTACCAAACATAATCACCAGTTTATTGATTTACTTTGCCATTTTTCAGGCTTTCACCATACGAAGGTATAGTGTAAGCCATAAATATAAAATAGGGGTTCTGTATATCTTTAAAGAACTGCTGTTAGTGTCTGTACGTGCTTGGCTTTAGACCTGCTAGATAAATGACGTACATTTTTTATTTTGCAAGTGACTGGACTTTACAGCTGATTCCTCTGCAGTTGAATGTAACATCAAACTAAGGTAGCCTTGTTGAAACGCTTATTAGGAAGCCCGTCTTAACCAGTAAAACTTACAAGGCTAATAGGAAAGACGATCTTACTGTATACCAATAATAAAATTCGAGAAACAGTTAATGCGAGTAAATTGTCTATATAATACTGAATATGGTATTTGTGTAAGCTTTAGCACAATAAGTTCCACGGAGCAGATACAATAGAAAACTATTGTTCGTTCTCCCGGGTGACTGACTTGGCGTTCAAAGGGTTAAAGGTTAAGAAAAAAAAACAATTTTACAAAATGTGAAGGCATTAACCATCCACCATGTAAGTAGTGACTAATCGAACTAAAGAATCCGATTATCAGAACCTACTGTTTTTTAAAGTAAATCCAGTGTTAACAGTTCAACGCCTTGTGTGTAGAAAAAAACAAATGATGATAACAATAGCACTTAGTAAAGGCTTTTTAAATGACCCAAAAAATATTGAACACTTTATATTATAAAGCCGTTGCGTGACTAATGTAGAGTAAGTAATTAATGTTTTGTGAACGGATTTAGGTAGATGAGTTATCGTAAATAAAAGAAATAAAGAATAGATCAATAACCATCCGTGAATATGCGGTCAGTGAGTTATGGGACGGAGAGAAAAAAAGGCAGTTCGTTAATGTCATAATGTGCAATTATGCATTGTGCATCCCGCTACGTGAACTTCCTTCCGGAGTATACTACGATCAGCTACTGGTAGTTGTAAGGCAAATATGTAAGATTTTCGAGCTCTGGTTGCTAGTAACCATTTCAATCAATCATCAGGTTTATGGATCAGCGATCGCTGAGTCAAGCGCGCACATCGGCGGCCCTGACATTTAGTCTACCACTATTCCCATTGAACGAAAGTATCTAAGAGCTTTCTGAAAGCGTTTTAGAATTTGATCCATTATTTTAAATTATCACTGTTTTTGTGTAGATATTAATATGATAATTGAGACTGCCTTGTCAGGCTAGTGGCAAGCAAGACTGTTGAGCATGAGGTCCTGGGTTTGATTCCCGGATCGGGCAAAGTGCTATTAGGTTTTTCCATTAGGTAAATTTCTTTTTTTTCTTCTACACTTATGATAGAATTGATTAAACGTGGGTGCACTTTACACAGTATACACCTCTGCCTAACCCATTCGGGGAATACAGCTTAATGTTGAGTTATGAAAAATGTTTTCACTACTTCAGTTTGTTCTGACGTCAGGCTACCTAATTACAAGCATTAACATACATAATATGACGGTTGTATTAGGGTCCGACATTAATACACATAAATGTTATGAATATGATTATATAACGAGGTTTTTGCAGACTGACCTCGCCATTAAACATTTGGTATCACGGAAATAGGAGCTACATTTTTTTAGTATTACGAGTAGATCTAGATTTTTGATAGTAAATTCAGAATTAATTGCTAATTGGCTCTTTATGTTAGAGTACCGGGCCAGAATTGCACCTCCCAATTTCGTCCCGTGGCCGTGGGTGTCATAAGAGGCGACTAAGGGAAAATCCAGAAGATGGGCAGCAGCGTCTTCACCACCAATGTGGTGAAGTTACAGAAGACGAAGAAGAAGAAGAAGTGATTTAGGGATTGCAGTATTGACTGCAATCCCTAAATTACGTGCCAAGCGTGGGGACAGTGGACGTATTCCAGCTGATGATAAAATATCTCTATTGTAGTCTTGCTTCAAGTTTATTTTATTAATTACGACCAGTTACCTGAATACTGCATTTTTATGCTTTTTTTTGTTAAGTTTTTAAATCCAGAAGCTGCTGTATCATTATTTAAGTGTGTCATATAAATTCTTTATTTCCTTGTTCCAGGCGTTGCGGAAATATGTTTTATGTCAGCGCCAGTTGGCCAGTGCGATTACTGCTGCCCAAGAGATGACAGCACAGACATTCTGTATAAGTTATTTACGAGGTAGGTAATCTATCATCATAATTTTCATACACAACCCGACTAAACCCACTGCTGGGTGTAGACCTCTCTTTCTTTGTACCAGTCTTCGCGCTCCTCAACATCAACTAAGGTCATCCTGTGATGGAAGCGAGCAATTAATCTATATTCTATACAATTCTATATTCTATAATGATGAATAAAAAATTAAACATTAAGATAGGAAAGTGTCTGGCACTATTTTAGGCGAATATTATAATTGTTCGTTCAATGTGCACGACGAAGCATTTCCGTGAACATAAAAGAAACAGTTTTAAAATATAATATTATAATATTTGCGTAGAACCTCCATATTAGCAATTTATAAGCTCTCACCTGCAATTACGTGAAACCTCGAAACCCTAAGTTTCCTACAGCCAAAGAGGTTCAATCGCAAGGTTGCAGCCACTCGTGCAGGCATTTGTTCAGTTGACGTGCACAGTAATTGCTATAACCTTTGCTTAGGCCGACATAATGCTTATGGTGGCTTCTCATGGTCCGTTATAACACGTGCCGCGCCGCCCGGCAACTTTTACGGACTAGCAAGTACGACGAACGAGCCCGAGTCACCCCTTCTCACGGCGTGTTGCTTTGCTCTCCGCTAGTACGGTCCGTGTTATAGTGAGCCGTGAGAAGCCACCATTACATTGCTTACTAGCTCCCACGTAGCACATTTCATGACCGTACTTCGTTATGAGGAAGTGTGTGCTAGACAAAATGAAGGTTCGGGTGTGACGTCATAATGTTCGTGACAACTGCACCTACTATGATGGGAGTAGCAACCTCCTTTTATGGGGGCAATTAAACTGAATAAATTGTTATTTTTATTTGAATCTACTGACATATTAAAACCTATTATACCAATTATATATTTTAGTATTATATTGGCTTAATTTTATGAACTGCTAGCTGCGCCCCATGGTAGTAAAATGTAGCCTATATGTTAATCCAGGGTGTCAGCTACCTCCATACCAACTTCAACAATCAAAATCGGTCTAGCCGTTTGAGCGTGAGAGGTAACAAACATACAAACACACTCACAAACTTTCGCCTTTATAATAATGGTGTAATGAATATCATAAAGTGTTTGTTGCCTTTGATATTTTTAATACTTGGTCGCCGATGTAATTATTGATACGCAATAAATGTTCGTAAGATCTGCCTAGCTCATGCAAGGCCTCAAGAGGTATAAGAAGAAATAACATTTTATTACAATATGGAGAATTCACTTATTTACATTTCAGCTTTTGAATACTTATTTTACCGTTATAGGTCAAAGGGTATGCAAAATCCAACCTCATCAATATAGCTCTTCTACGATAATTAACAACCTTCCAAACCAGTTTTTCCCAAACAAAGGAAGATCAGTTTTGTCAGAAAAGTTTTAATCAGCAAAATTGTAAGACAGTTTACATCCAGCCTATCCTGTGACCTTTCCTGAACTTCTTATAAAACCTTTTCTTATCCTAATAACCGAATCCCAAGTCGAGTATTTTTAACTTTTTGTTCATTTATAGGTCAAATCCAACGACATTTGAAATTATACAGCCAAATGACGTCAATGGATTGCGAGCTACTGCGTTTAACTTCGCTAATCCCACCGTCATTTATTTGATGGGATTCTCAGAGTCGACTGGCGGGGTAGGCACCACTACTGTCAAGGATGGTAAGACGATTTAAATTGTTTTTTATCGTAAAAGTAGCTATATCTTTTGTATGATAGGTGTAGGTGCATATTAAAAACACAAGACTATATACGTATACAATTATACATGCACAAATAAAAGGACTTGGAACAATTATCTGCGAATCATATAGGTATATTTGTCTCATATAGGAGTCAAATCTATGGTTTAAATTTATAGGGCTTATAAATTGACTGCACCCACGTTAAAAGTTTGTATACTTGTGCCTACGTCAAAAGACACCTGATTCCCCTTATAATGTTATTCGTGATCGTAAAATATATGATCCTAAAAAAATATCCTAGTATAATAATATATAATAACAGCCTCTAACTGTCCCACTGCAAGGCAAAGGCCTCTTCTTGTATAGAGGAGGATTGAGCATTGATCACCATGCTAGCTTACTGCGGGTTGGCGATTTCAGATAATTAAATCTAAACTTCCTCACGATGTTTTCCGTCACCGTTAGTCAGTGGTGTCTTAGAATATCTAAGAAAGTATTTATGACTTTGAAAAAGTTACATAGATACTTGCCTGGGTTTGAACGTGCAACCTTGTGCATACACATCGGATATGTGAACCACTAGGCCACCACGACATTTCAGGTATGTAATAATCCTTGCCTGTTGAAAACAGCGATGTAAACTTGCACCATGCACGCATGCTTAATTCAATTACAACAGAGCTAATAAATCAAGTACTCAAGAAAAAATCTTAAAATGATGTTGTTATTCCTCATTATTATATCGTTCCTTATTAGTGCGGAACAGTTGTTTACACCTGCATGCCGTGACCACTTGTCGTAGCCAGCGATAACGAGGCGTCTACGACGTAGCACGTCTCATGTGTGAAGGGTTACTAATAGGTCCTTGCTACGTTTTACACCGTCCATTTAAGTGGCTACGGTTGTTAGCCATTCATAATTTATATGTTACTATACCCTGGTATAATTTAAGTTAATATAATATACCTGTATACCGGTAAGTATAGTAGGTATTGTAATACCATGTAATACCTACATAGGCACGTGTTATATAATAGTTTAACCTGTGTTTATTTATTGCACTATGTTGTTTAACAAAAAACAAATACATGCTATCCCCAATAAAGCAACATTTATTTTAAGTTAAAATCAGAAAATGCAGTAGGTATTTATCTTAAGAGCTAACTTCAACATTGTAATTTTATTAATAAGAGTCTTATTATGTGTTATTTATTCTGAGTCATGCAAATAATTTGCAATATTTTGACTGTATTAGCTTTATCACGATACAATTTATTTTTAATTATACAGAAATTACAGTGCAGTTACAATGAAATAATTCATCCTTAAGCCAATTAAAACTGTTTAACATAGCTATCGCGTATAAATATAACAGTCACATGTGACTCTGCCCTTGAATATTGACGTGGCTGGGTGAAGCACGTTTAAAACAATGTAATTTATTTTATGGATTTGTAAAAATCTGTTCCCTATATAAAATCAACTGCCACACGATTATTACAGTTATCTGCGCAGTGGGTAATAATGATGGTCTGGTTCGCAAAGTTTTGTAGGACCAATTCCGCACAAATCAAATAATCTTATGATCTGCAGATATTTGTGCCAAGTATGAGTCTAGGAAACTTAAGCACGCTAAAGAAAAAAAAAATACAGGACGATCTTCATAAATTCCTAGTTTGAAAGAATAGCGACGATCTTTTGTTCCTCACAGACTTTCCTTTTATGTACGAAAGCTTAAATATACGACAATGCCTAGACAAACCTAGATTAAAGTCATATAACACTTTTATAGAGCTAATCAGTGCTAATGACTATAGTACTCGTTCATTGATGCTTGACCGATAACTTATTATTTATGGAAACCAAATATGGTAGTCAATGGTGTCATAAAGACGATATTATCGCCCATTATGACAATAACGCTATCTTTATGGAGCGGTCAACGATCAAATGTAGGTAAGGGTTAGTTTTAAACACGTTTGAGGATTTTTTACACTATTAACTCTTATTCATAGACAAGGAAGATACCGGTATTAACTTAAACTCGTGTTAAGTCTATTTAACATATCTATTCTTTAACATGTAAATATAACAGTTACAGGTTTAATTTAATCCAAGGATATAAATTAATATTTTTTATGAATAAGGGGGTTAAAGATTAAGTGTCAGCATGTTTTCTATTATAACTTTCGAGTTATACATAATTATTATTGACTATATATTGGTTTTACTTACGTAAATTTTTTCGCCGTTACGAGCTATTCTGAAACACTAACATCGCACGTCACCTTGCTATGCGCTAGTGTCTTCGATCAACAATATACCAGATTAAAGATCAAGAACAAAATCATATCGCTTATGTGGCCAAGAAAGCTGCCACTGCGGCATGTTAACGTCTTAATGTTGGCTACGATTGGAGCATACTAACTTTAAATAAGACCACAAAATTATTTGTGCTCTTATTTCTCGGTCGTTTGTGAAGCGTTGACCGGTTATCTAGTACATTGTTGATCGAAGGCTAGTGTCAAATCTCACCGCTGACAAGAAATGAGTTTGTAAGATGTCTTTAGAATAGCAAGCCAAAGCAGGAGGGTTTTGTTTGTGTCTGAAACTAGTCGAAAATTGGCGAAAAAAGCTCAAGTAAAACCGGTAAATATTAAATTACTAGCAAGATTTGTTATATATTGAAGACAATAATGATATAATTATTTCAGATCCTATTGGCAAAAAATAAATAATAATGAAAGGAAACACGGCTATGTACTCCCTACAGCTAATAATTAATATGAACTTCCTTTATAACACTGGTTCTGCGAAGCGCTTCCTGTTGTTTCTCCTAATTATATCTTCGATAATTAATCATTAGGGAGAGTTATAGAAAAGAAATAAAAGACTGTATTTTATTTTCAGCTCACCTATCGGCAGGAAACTACAATTTCATCGCTGTTGATTGGTCCAGACTCATCGTGTTTCCATGGTAATTTCGCATTTCTTTTAAAGTAATAACGTTTTTATTTGTTTAAGTACTCTTTCTATTAAGATAGGGTAGGTACTCGCTACTATGAAAGATTACATGTACATTTTACATGTACCTATGTAAGTATACTTGTATAGATCATATCTACCTACAATTTTAGGGAGTATATGTACTGCAAAACTAGTAGCGATTATTAGCGGTCCAGTTGCCTCGCAGCAGAATTTGTACACTACGTAAACAATACAAACAAACGACTGCGGCCGAATAAACAGCAGCTTTAATCGGTGCCCGGTTGATATAACGTATAACATGTAACTGAAACATTATGGTTCCGCATACGACCGAATATATTCTCTAGAGAAAACTGTTATAGGACCTCTTATTTATTACGCAGTGGCTGCCAGCCAACAGAATTTGACTGGATTTATATCTGTTCCTACTTTCGAGGGCTACAATGGTACTGTTTTTCTTTGTCGTTTGTTTTTAGTGTAATTAATTTTGGAATGCAATTGTTATTTACGTGAATGGGTGTAGGAAACTCTGCCAGAAACTGTAGACGATTTTATGTGTAATAGAGTTTTTATTTCTGGACGAATTTGGTTTCTGCTCTGATAAAGAGACTACGATATACTGATATCGTAGTCTTTTTTTCAAAGCAAGAGCCAAATACGTGAGCTCGATAAATGACAGTAGTCTTGACACCATGGGACAGAAAGAGTGGGATAAACTGACTAGCGATGGTTGGTATTGTTAGTAGCTTTAGAATAGAATAGAATAGAATATTTATTTGCTTTGCAGATCCCTCTCTGACTGTAGTGAAGCAAAGCAGTAAAGAAAACTCTACTGCAGGGCTACTCTTTTTCTTTTTGACTATTACTATTTTTACTCCTTACTAATTGTTCAATATAATTTCCAGGTACGTGTCAGCCGTCCGTAATACGAGGTATATGGGCAAGCAGCTCTCGCGCTTCATTCAGTTCCTGGACTCGGTCGGCGTCCCGGCATCATCCATACATGTAGTTGGCTTCTCCTTGGGTGCCGAAGCCGCAGGATTTGCTGGCAAAGACTTGCGGTCTAGAGGTTTGGTGCTCGGCAGGATAACCGGTAAGATTTTATAGTGGATGTGGAAAGAATAAATATCTATTGACCGTCAATAAAAAGAAACCGGACGACGGTCTTGACGGACTCAAAATTTTTTTGCCCTAATACTTACCGAAAGAGATAAGTCGCCAATGTATTTAAAAATACATGAATAAGGAACACATCATGGAATTTTAACGTAATCATATTTGCCAAAAAAATGCCTTTACATTTTTGTTAGACTTAATTTGACGAGGTCAAGATTATGACAGTAAATATTCACGATACAAAAAGGCCACGAAAAAATAATAATAATTTAATATTTTGATTAGTCGTATTATATATTAAGTACAAAGGGTTAGTATCAATGTTCTTTTTACCTGGCAGATAGGACCTTAATATATTGAATTGAAAAATAATTGGACGCGGTATAAGCCCAATTTATTGTAATTAATTTCTTGTCATTTCGAACGTTTTGCGATGACGAGATAATTGGGCTGTCATAGCTAGATGCACGTTTTAAAAATCATTTGTCTAAAATAGTAAACTTTAATAAGTTTGTCAAAGTTTGTATAAGATAACCTTAGATAACCATATTTTTTTTGGATGTATTTTCGTAAATGATGTGACTGGAATTTCTACGATACCTGATATAATATACCTAATAACTGAAATTGAGAAATAAAACCTCTTATTAAGTTGGTTTTACAACTTTCAAGGAAGTTTTAACTTGTTCAGTGGTATTTTTGACGATGTAAAACAGACGATAAGTGATACGAATAGTAAACTATTGCCTACCCTTCCAGGGCTGGATCCCGCTTATCCCGGGTACAGTTTGTCAGACAGTAACGGTCACCTGTCCAAGGGTGATGCGGCGTTCGTGGACGTCTTGCACACCAACCCTGGGATCTTCGGGTTCCTCACTCCGATAGGGGACGTAGACTTCTATGCGAACCCGGGCAGCTGGATCCAGCCGGGGTGCTGGGTCGACGAGCTCATCAAGAACCGGGAGTTTAGATTTGTGTGTAAGTATAATTTAAGTACGAGTTTACACAACTTCATGATGCTTCATATCGTTGTCTAATGAGAAGAAGCTTAATTAGATCTAATTTTTAGTCCTCAAAATTAACAATGCAAACATTACTCCATTTATCTATTTGTCACCTCGTCACTACTAAACTACTAAACCGAGCGTAAATTTTCATACAGATAGCTTGAACTTCAGACAAGGACATATGCTTATTTTTATCCCGGAATAGATGCGGTAAAATTTCCACGAGGCTATAGTAGTGAGCAGAAGCTGGTATTATAGCGGAATATGGTATGAACAGACACTGAGATGACCTTTTCAAGTAAAAGCCATAGCATCTGGCTCGACATACGCCAAACAACCCACAGGAAATTCATCTCACTTATATGGTACACTTTATCTGTGATAAAAATAACGTCGATTTATTAGTAGAAAATATTTCCTGAATGCCGTAAGTTTTTATTTTTCTTGATAAGTAAAATATATTTTTAAAGAAAAACAGCGACTTTAGTGGCTTATAACACGTATTTTTAATGCAATGAATACCTCTTTATAGTATGATTTTAGTATGCCATTAATCGGATGGGATTCACTTACATTGATGTCGTCAAAGAAGGACCATTGAATGTCGTCAATCTCATAAGATCGTAATAGCGTTTAAATATGTAGTTGAATGAGCACTTTTCACATCGTTGGATATCTGAGTGTTGTAGGGAAACGAATAAGTCTGTAATGGTATTTGAGTAGCCAGGTTGTATCTAGTTTAAAATTATTTGAAAAAAAAAATTACATAAAATTATGCAAGGTTCCAGAAAAAGAACCGGCAAGAAATCCAAAACTATTTTTGTTTTATTCTATTCCTTAGGCCATTATACTATTTCCTCCAAAAATACAAGTATGGAATCGAAATCACTTCACAAATATAACAGAAAAGGATTGCTACGTCGATTCGAGCGGCGCTATTCGATTCGCTCTCCAACATTCGCAACTAAATGGCCAGACTGCATAAATTACACCGTGACAAAAAATTGTCGTTTCGAAATAAAAAAAGACACATTCTCTGTTTAATCGTTGGCTTTAAATCTATAGTTTACTGTAGATACATGTATAGGACCTAGTGTGTTACGTAACACTTTACACGTGATTTTTCAATGTCGACCTTCAAAGGGTTAATAGTAACAGATTTGCTAATAACACCTAACTAAGTACTAGGTGAAACATTTATTATAACTACCAGTCAAATTAGCAATTAATTTCCAAATTGCATGCAATAATGTATTATGTAACAATTCAGGTAAATATGGATGGATGTACAAACAAAGCCGTAACAAACAATGTATTCTGCACTAAACCAATTTCCCGTCGAATTTGGCGCGTTAGCCTAATGATAGCGATGTTGCAACCCTAACAACAGCACAATTCGGCTGGAGGGTGCGATCGATGGCATGACGTCACCACGCGGATGCTGCGGGGCGGGGCGAGGCAGGACGAGGCGAGGGGGGCACGTTACTAGTACGCCAACCCCGATTATTTGGCTTTCAAAAAGCTATTATTAGCGTTTGTATTTATGGCTAAAATTAAATTACAAGGCTTTTTGTTGGAGAATTTTATCCCCCTGTCGCGTCAACCTCGCCCCCTATAATTTTGGGTTATCAGCGTAACGTGATGCCCACTTAGCCGCGATTCTAAGTTTATTTTTTCGAATCAACGATTTTTGTATACCTAGGCACTGTAATAATGTAGTTATCTTTTGTCATATGAATATCTTGCCTGTTCGTTCGTCTAAATATTATTTTTGTACTTTGAACTGATAATGAACTTTTTTCTTCGCAAACTAAAATTAAAACGGCCTAGCAGACAGTATCGTCCGACTCATCAAGAATCCAGTCTTTTAAGGAATCCAAGTAGCTGCAGCCTAAGGATCCTCTAGCGATAAAGAGTTGCTCGTACCTACGTCTGAGGCCGCTCGAGAGGTGCTTGTACCACGTGGCGTGGCGATCTGCTCCTAAAGTTCCTACTTGTTCTGCGCGGCGTTTTAGCTCTATTACAAGACATGCTCCACCCGTATAGAAAGGCTCTTATTGTAAATAAGATACAATTATTCAAATTGAAGTTTGTTTTACTTCATAAACAGCTATTCAGCCATGACAGCAGCGGCGTCATTAAGCAACAAAAATTTCTGACAAACAATCATACATATGTGAGCAAACAAGCCCGAATCTTACATCGTCAATGGATCAAATAAGTAACGAGCCTGCATTGCGACAATTTGTCGCTGTATTTATAGCAGGATTTGGTATTATCCAGAATTAAGGAAAAAATATATGTGATGCCAACATCATTCGTGTTTATGTTATCCCTTATTGCCCGTTGTACCGTTCACGATGATGTACTCACAACATCAAACCACGTTAACAGGCCGTAACGAGGAGTGACTGTGTTCGTTATAAAAATCGAAATGAGTCGTACAATGGAATGCCCCATATAGCTACCGAGCGTAAGAATTGGGGCTTTATGTTGCTCTATAAACGAAAATTAATTAACAATGAATATGCGATTTTTTTGTTGATACTTATTGATCTGCTTGCCTGTTTTTTGTTATTATTAGTCTTTTGAAATCAACTAGGTACTGACCATGGTAAAGAATGATCATACCATCGAATGTTTATAGTGCCCGCATTCGGCACATCGTTTGACTCGTAAGTTCTTATTTAATAATTTGGCGGGTTAACTTAATTCAATTTTCGTTCCATATTTTAATTCATTCGGTGAGCTACTTGGAGGCAGTTGAAGGTGGCGAAACAGGCGCTTCAGGGAAAGGTCTACTTAAAATAGTAAAAAAATACCGGTTCTGTACTAATTTGCAAGAAAAAAGAATAAGCCACAATTTTGTAGGGGTTTGTCGCGGTAGGTCGCGTTATTTGCATTCTGCATTTTGATAAGATCTCAGCATATTTCGTTGGCAATAAGAATTTATAAGGAAGTAACATCTTTTACGCAAAATTATATTTTGCGAAAGTTTATTTCTTGGCAACGTTTGGCATATAGTTCTTGGCGTTGAATACGAACCCATTCGTTTCGTGAGTTGAAATATGTCATGTTGATCGAAAGATCGGCAGTCGCTACGACCGGCATACCAATGGCCGACGTGACTTTGCAATTTTCAAAGTTTTCCGTGGGATGGCAAAGTATTCAACAATAGGCATATCACAGCAGATAACCATTTTGACATGCTGTGGGTTGTGGTCGTAGATTATAAATAATTTTCTGCGATGAGACTATAAGAGTAGTGTAGGCAAACATTTTGCTTAACACAGAGGACGGAAAGACCGGACCACCTTCATGACATAATAAATAAATACGTTATTAGGATTTTAAAGAAGTGGTAGTCTTCTTCTTCTTATTATATTGTTAATGAACAACCTGGTATCAGATTACATACCGATGAAAAATCATTCAGGTGTGCCAGTTTCCTCACGATGTCTTCTTTCACCGTTTTTAGCAACTGATACCTAATTTATAGTATGCACATGAATTCGAAAAGACCGTTCGTGCCGGGATTTAAACGACCGTAGATTTGGCAGTTAGACGGTCATACCACTCGGCTATCGTTATAGCCAGCCACATTTCTAGTAGGAAACGAAACACGGATCAAAAAGCAAATTATTAAATGGTTTCGCTACACTGTACTCGTGCAGTTTAGCTAATAAAACTACGTACCTTACATACAGAAGATCTTACGAAGATCACTAAGGAGAAATATGTAAAAGGTATGATGGGGCTGACATGGTTATTGTTATAACCTCAAGCCTTTAAATAAAATAAAGATAAAAGAAAAAAAAAAGATCACTAAGGACATACACCGTCAGCTAATTCTTATCACGCAACAATATAAACAGCTTCCAATGGCTGTAAAATAGACAGTTTCAGCTTTCTTTTGTCTTCTAAAATAAAGTTTGTATTTTTCTGCACGATGTCGGTATAGTCATACCAAAACAAATTGTGGACTGGACTATGTATGTACTTACATACTTCTCTCGCAACCTACTAGCATTTAATTCTATTGTATATTTAGTAAGGGGAGGTCGAATGGTCCGCCCATAACTAATCTGCTATTGACATTTTGCCTTAACGATCAATCTTTGGACGAAAGCCAAGAGGTAGCATACCTACGACAGCGACTAGATAAAATATGAGGTTATCGAGTCTTCAGGGTGGAACGAACTAAATTGATAAACGGATCGGTATTTGCGATTTCAAATTGATAAATCTCTAGCGTTAATCAACTTTTTACCCTACCTTTTTACCAACCTGTTAACCCATTTCTGTATAAATATATGTATATTGTAGACATACTAAAATGCGCCTCTGTTCGTTGACATCATGGCACTAGGCATGTCAAATACAATTATGGTTCCCATTATTTGTTTCCAGATGGCTGTAGCCACGTACGCGCATGGCGACTGTACTCAGAGTCTCTGAGCAACCCTCGTGGGTTTCCAGCCACGTTGTGTCCAGACTGGACGTCAGCGACCAGACCTTGCAGCTTCCAAGTCCATGGCTATATGGGCATAGCAGCCGCACAGCCGTAAGTTGTTATTGACGATTTTCTTATAGAACATCCCAACAATACCTACTTTTCCAATAGATTTAAAAGTCTGTAAATTAATAGAATTTAAATATCTTGTGTTTGCACCGAAGCGATCCGAGTTTTTAGTTTGGCCTAGTGATGAAGTGTCCTATATTGACCTATAAACCTTTATGGCCTATCTAAAGGTGCCTTAAGTGACCTATATTCGTCGAGTAAATGCCGCAACCTGTGCGGAGTTCATTTCCTGTATTTTCATACATAATGATAAATGCAAACGCTAGGCGGAAAAAAACTGTTTTGCTCTTTAGATGTAGTATACTAGCCTAGAACTTGTATGCGTAGAAGTGCCATAAAATAAGTTGTTTAGTGTTATCTATAATGTTACGAATAGATCGTATATTTTTAGGATTAAGTACAAAGTTTTATAGAAGTTATGTGATTTTATCAAGTCGGCAGATTTTGTTATAAGCTACATAGCCTAAAGTAGTGTGCGTGTGGAATGAGTGCTCCTTTTTTAAAGTTGGTTAATTTTTTACAAAATTAAAGACTAATTTAGGAAATAATAGTGAAAACTTCATGGCGTAGACAAAAATATTGTGAAACCCATGGTAAGAGAGTTGTGGTCAAAAATGGAACACTCAATCTGCTAACCTGAGAAAATACTCTAACTAGTGTCTCAAAATATACTAGTAATTATATGTTTAAGATTTTTATGTGGAATAATTGTATTGAATAATTGTATTATGTTTTAGGGAACGTCTTTGCTTCCTTGTTAAAACTTGCAATAAGTCAAATACAAGATTTCTTTCATTTAGTTCAACATTTATAATATATATTACGTATGTATATACATAAATTTTTGTTTCAGAATGACTGGAAAAATGTACTTCAAAACAAATGCCAGACCGCCATTTGCTAGAAATGGACCCTAGTTCTATACTTAGGGCGCCTTTTGGTAACCAGTGATAAATTAAACCATTGCGTAAAAACAAAGTATTCTAATTTATTTTACTATATTTTGCTTCAAGTTTACTATTTTTATGAACTTTTTACATTTTGATATAAAACTTGGATAATAAACTTTTCACAGACAGCAACAACAAACGTATTACAAACGCAATACTCTTCACACGTGTTGATATTCATTGCAGATTTTAGTTTAGTGTGCGCATAGATAAGTAAGACGAGATCCAGAGATCGATACGCCTTTAGCCAGACCCACTCTTACAACTCACAGAAAGCAATAGAGGCATCTAAAGTTTGAATTGCGTTAACGGGATTTTACCTATACCTATGACAATAGTACTATCACAAACATTTTAAATGTAGTCTCATCTAGGTCAAATGCTTTGCACATTCATCCAGCCGTGTGTAATGCCTGGGAGTCTGAAAAACTTTCTTCACAGTCATCTGACCTTTCTCGACTACAGTTTTCTTGTATGAGTGGTACCATTCCATACTTGTCTTTACGCTTGAAGTCACTTGACCTAGCGCTGAATCCATCAGGTCCAATTCTAAAGTATTCAGTCTGCCAGGAATCCCGAGCTTCTTGCAAATGCCTTTATGGTTTAGAAGCACGTCCATTGCGAGATATCTGCATCATTAAGAGAATATATCAAACAAATGTGAATTGTGGTACACCCACGATACAGAAGGAATTTCTCCTGCCTAGTGAGCGAAATTTTTTACTAAGTAGGTACTTGAAATTTCTCGGATGTTGTGAACCTGTTTATGTGTTACCAGATGCAAACTTAAAGCCACAAATAGTTTTAGATTTTTTTAGTTGTGTTCTGAAATGGATCCGGATTAGAAAACTGTTACAAACAATAAAACTGCATGATAAACAAACAAAAAATTTATTATCAAAACATATATTTCATACCTGTACTCGTATTATTAAAATCAATAACTTTTCGAGTAAATCACACTAAAACATGCACAAAAATTTAAAAAAACACCCACAATATCACAAGTTGGCATAGGCGCAGTCGTCAAATCTCTCATGTGGTTTGGGCGTGAAGAAGTGATACTGACAGGCGTCGAATCTGTTGGATGAGCTGCAGTATTTACAATACCAGTCTTCGACTACCCTCTGCTTGTAACCCAGTTCACTCAAAGCCAAATTAACTAAGGTGGTCTCCGATTCCGTCATCTTCGGAAGGCCATTATTCCTAACGATGCCACAACTGCCAATGTCCACAGAGCTCGCGATGTATCTGGAGGCAGAAGATCTTGTTGAATTCCTCCACACAAATTTACCACGAAACACTGAACAACATTCTAAATGGACGTGTTTTGAAAGCAATAAACTTTATATTTTAATATGGAAGTAAAATTTTGTAGTGACCGTACTATAGACTACTAAGATGTAAAACTTTATACGAGCATATAGGATTTATATAAAGCGAGGTGAGCATGCAACCGAGTGCAGCCTGGTATTCATTTAACGTTGGAAAAGTATATTAAAACGAAATTACTTATTAAATATAATGTGTACAAAACTCACACTGCTAAAATATTCTTGTTCTCAATGGTTCGCAATTAGAATATTTTAGCAGTGTGAGTTTTGTAAATGGATGACATCATAGGAAATCGCTTAAACGTCAACCTTTAGGGCTGGGCGTTGATAAATGAGTCAATCAATCAAGTCGCACTGCCCTTAGTATTTAGGCGCTGAATTGGTTGTTATGTAACTCGTTATGCGAAATCTTGTACAGTCAAACAAGAAAAACCAGAAGTAAATAATAAACTTACTACAACTCTTATACGTTTTTCATTTTAAAGAAATAATAAATTAATGCAAAAGTTTGGATTTTGACGATTCAAAAGTACTATTGTCGTTAGCTGTACTGACTAGGTAATTATTATTCAGATTCATGATTAAACTTTTTTTTGTAAAGGGGGTCATTTAACTTAAGTCTAAAATCAACCGTTTACGTTTGCCTATCAAAACAATTCTGCACGTAACATAACCTAATGAAATTATAATTACTGTTCTTAAAATAAAATCTAGATTAGTACAGACTAATTTATCACCTCCGAAGGTCCTATAAGGATACTAAATTAGTAAAATTGCATAAATGAAGATAGTAACCTAGCTGGTGATATGACTTGTCCGAGGTCGGTTTCTACGAATCCTGTGACTCTTGATATGTCTTTGCACAGCAGTGCGTGTGCTACTGACGTCACTAGCCCAGCAAGCGCATGCGCTTCGCTGAGGTCCCCAGCTCTAATGCAAGGGCCATCATTCCTCGCTACCGCTACTGGGGCGTTTCTCACTGCATCAGTCATCATCATAGCGTTGTGCTGAGAATGGGAAATATTAGGATTAGAGGAACCGTCGAAGTCAAGAGGCTAATCCGATTGAATTCCGACAGTCGAGTACGATGTTGATCGACACTGTACGGATTCTCTTTGACTTAATAGGATAAGTACAATCAATGACAGTAGAATTCAATTGGTTTAAGTAAATCTGTGACATACTGATGTGACTGGAATATTGTTTGTTTTTAACTAACTCTAGATAAATGAATACTTTTTATCAAAATTCACTTTTAGCTTTTGGATTTTTGCTATACAGGTCACATGGTTCGCATTTACATAAATACAGGTAAAGTGTCCTTTTATACCTTAGCAAAATCGAAGTATTCAACAGCTTTTGAGAACAATGGCACGAGTGATTCACCCTCTGTTCCACCGACGCATGGTACCCTTGTATATCGTGGTTCAAGGCACAGCGCACGCGCGGCCAGCGTGCTCGCGCGCATCTCGGGCACGGCTAGCGACCCTAGCAACCTGTTCGGATCGTACCAGCCTGTTTCTTTTAACGTCTGCGGGGAAAGAAAAACGTGGGTGACGATTCGAGAGGAATTAGTTACGTGTCAGCGTAAGCCAGTCAGCTACAGATAATCGTGAAAACAATGGCCTATACAAGTTGATAGCGAAGCTGACTGTCCAGGGTACTCCGTGAAATTAAACATTATTAAAACTTGTGGCGTCTCTTTTAATGCAACTTCATAAGACAAATATAATTTATTGTAAATGGTTTTGATTTATTATGTATGTATGGATATATCGAGTAGGTATAAGCATAGTATAGATGCTTAAATTGCTCAAGAACCAAAGTTTATTGTATTATATTATGTGGTGGTACAAGTTATAAAATCATAAAATACGGAAAATTAATGCATAACTCTTGTTCCTGGGATAGCGATATACCCATTGTAAACAAATTTAAATATTAATTCGGGTAACAAACTTGCCGTGTCGACAGATTTTACTAAATCAATGTTGCTGACCCAAAAACCAAACACGAGAAAGTAAAGATAAGAAAAAATTTAGATTAACGATAAAATACATAAGTTGCGTGACGAAACCATGCTTACCGTGGCTCCATTCACGGCTGTTACCAACAAACAAAGGCGCTAATGACAGTACAAAACATGATCTGTTAACAAAAATAACACTAATAATTTTCAACAATTCGCAAAGAAGAGAAAAGTTAATGCTTATTCCTTTACATTTCCCGGAAAGCCAGTTGTAAGGGGCGATGAAAGGAAATATCCCCACTACCTATTAGGTAAATTATACATCAGGCTTATATTGAGCGTTGAGAGTGTGGTTGAATAGGCATACATAAACTTACTTATTTCTTAGACGATTGATTAAAGTGATCTTTTAACCGCAAGTCTCAGTTGCGAAAGCAAGAGACGTAAAAGAAACAAAGGTTAATTTCTAAAGGAGGTTGCGCCCTTGAGACTTCTCATGTAGACGGTGAAAACAAAAAACTAATCTGCCATTATATTGACGTTTCAGAACAGCTTTTCTATATTGCTACTATTTTATATTTGGAAGAAAATTATTAGTCTGCGAGGTAGACGAAGCTACAGTAAAAGGTAGTATAAGCCATTTTTTTTTAATTGGATTTAGCAATGGAAGTACCGTGATAAATATTACCAAAATGGTTAATCTGAATGTTTATTTGATAGCTTTACCAAAACAAGTTAAACACAACGAAGTATTTGGGCAGACAATTACTGCGCCTGATAAATATTGACTTTCCTAAATTACAGAGAAAGATAAACAGTCGGAATACAACTATGATTTTGAAGAGAGAAAGCATTTGGTTTATTATTATAATTGTTCTATTATCGTCAAAGGTTTTGGGAAAGATAAGACCCACTTTAGCGGAAAGATGTCTGGTACTGATTGGGGCGTTGTTAGTGACTCTGAAATTAACGTTGGACTATCTGCCAAGTTTGCTAATGTCACTTTATATTAAGTATACTGATAAAAGTCAATTTAATAAACTTCCTCTAAAATCCATATATACGACTATAAAGTGTCCAATATGACTTTTGGTGCCATTTTAGCATGTTGCCCATGCTAAGCTTGAATCTAAATCCCGCTCGTGTCCATCATTTTTCAAATTTCCTTTATCAATTTAGAAGTGTCCAATAGTAATTTAAATCAGATTTTCCAAAAAAAAAAAATACTTACTGCTGTGAAATGTGTCCAACTAATTGCGAAATTTTAGAACTAGTCAAAAACAAATAGCAAATTACTGTAGCAGTTAACAAATATTAACAAACATCAATACTAATGTTCCTTTGGACAAATTCCTCAGTTGTTACAAATGGGATTTGTGAGAACAACGCAATCCTACTCGAGATTGAGAACGTTTCCCCGGAGAGGGTGTACAATATTTATCACTTGCCTACTGGCGATTCTGTGAATTTATTTGAGGCAAAACGGATCACTCTTAAGTTTGAAGAAGCGCTGTTCGATATTTCATACTCGCCCTATTTATTTGCCCGTCTAAGTCAGCGATATTGGAAAATAGGTGAAGGTCTTTTGTAAATGGACTTTCGTTTAGCATATTTCAATGCTTTCTCAGTAATTTGTCTACGTGATATTTCATAACATTAGTTTTCAAGTAATATGAAGGTTTTCAAGTATGATTGGAATTATTCACAGAGCTGATATTATTGAAGTTGAATGTTCAATATAATTTGGCAGCTTGATCAATGCGTTTTGAACACAGGAAGAGACCATCAAATTGATTACTGAGCGGAAACGGATAACGCGTGTATCGGTATCAACCAATCTTAATGGTTCATACCAAACCAATAAATTGTTATGCCTGACATTATTGAGCTATAAAACGTTTAATGCTGTTTAAAAACTGCAATATGATAACAAAGTAATTTTATGTCCATTAATCGGTCTTGAAGACATGACAATGTTTAAGATTTTGTGAAGATAACATTGCCTTCTGGTTGTAATAGTATATGACCAAAGAGCTGTTGTAGTCAGTCAAAGGAATACTTGACAATACGTATATGAAGAAATGAAGTTTGCTAGTAAAACCTAATATTTTTATCTGTTTCCATCTCACTTCCATTGTTAATAATATAAAGAAATAGAAGATGGCCGACACAGTTACTAATTTTAATTTCCTGGCATTCGTCACTTTGATAACGCGGTCTAAATATGCGACAAACTTCGTGTAATTCATCAGCGATATTCTTGGTACCCATGAAGGAGCCTTAGCCTTTAAAATGCACCTACAACCTACATATTACAAATATAAGCTTTCTGAGAAAATAATTAATAACAGAAATACAAATGCACTAATTTATTTTCCAAGGACTAGTCACGTGAATTCCGACGTCTATTACTTCAGTAGAACATATTATGTACATCTATTGAACTGACTTAGTTGATATAGGTCGCAAAATATAGCGGCACATCAAAGTTTTATAATTAAGGTAAAAGAACTAAGTAATCAATTGAGTAAACGTTTTAAATGTCTACTGCTAAAACTTACACGATTTACAGGTATGTACCTACGTACAGGTGCAAAATATTCTTTTCCTAGTATAGATGCACTTACAATATAAATTTGAATAAGCTGAAAATCGATCTTTTATTCACTAATGCCTGCACATGTTATACGAATCGTTATCAATATTTAATTCGGTTCGTACACCCACATTTCTGACTCATTGACCGTATTGAGGCTTACATTATAGGTTCGCCCACCCTATTGTTATTAATCGGGCACAGGTCCAAACCACAAACGGCTTACAGACGGCCGAATACTTTTTCATATAATCTACTATATAATTTAAAATATGTACCAATTTGTGTAATTTATATTCTGCTGTGAGCTGGATAGGTTATGTAGCCTACTAATGAACCGTCGTTTAACGCAATATAACATGGTCGTTCAGTTTTAGGTAAATAATAGACCGCTCCTTTTTATCGCGTGAATGTTGTTAATTCCTTGTGGTGGTGGACTGCGTTAAAGGAGCCTCTCGATTGATCGTACGGAGCACGGTAGGCAGTCAGCCTTGCTATCAACCTGCTTACTGGCAATTGTTTTTACCAGTGCATGAACTTTGGACTGTCATGCTCACTTTGTCACTATAGAGGGATTGATGGTCTTAAGTGGGCAGAATAATATATACCTTTATCTTCATTTTAGGAATTCGTTTCACCAAACACCTACATACAATTATGTTGTTTAACTATTCTACAACAGTACTATTGGCCTACAAAACGTTTTCAACATAAAACTATTAAATATCCAAAGAAGGTAGGAGGAGGATATACCTCGGCTATTAAAGGCACCATGCAGTCTATAGGCGTTGAACACACGATGATAAAGGCCTTAGGACACTCGTTCGCGATGGCGTCAGCATAACACTTCACTATCGGCGCTTGATATTGAAACCTTTTCTCAAATGGCATATCCACATTAAGGTAACCACTTTCCAGCATAAGAACTATGTCTGTGTTCTGTGGGAAAAGAATTAGGATTAGGATGGGCTCAAAAAATAAGAAAATAATGAAGGAATTGGTAACGAAATACAAGTATGAGTAGGTACTATTAGTTCTACATGCGAGAATAATTTCAGGGAGTCGCTTTTGAGAATTCTTCAGACAGTCTTAAAAGTGAAAAATGGGCTGTCCAATGTTTATTAAACCAATACATCAAGACTACCACGTTCATATTCCACACATATTTCTTTCAGTTTGTGCTGAACGTTGAATGTAGAATGCTGTTGAATCATCTACGTATTTTTCGTACTGCAGGTAATAACTTGCTAAATGCAATTTTATTTTCATTTAAATGATTGCATACCTACTGTTAACTAAAATCCTTTGTAATAAGGCTGCTGAAAGCTACATTTACGCCAAATATGTAAAATTGTTCGAGGATTTTGTGATTATTGGTCAGTTCCAAAAATAGAAAGGAATTTAGAATCGCTCATGCCTTGAAGTCATTATTGGGCTTTTTGTTGCCTAAATTGAGTGAATCAGAGTTATATAAGTAAGTAGAATCCCTAATACGTCGTACTAGGCTCACATAACGTGTGTTGAGGCACTCAAAATAATATATGTGTACGTATGGCAGATGTGCTATATTTTTCTCTTGTTACTCAAACGAAAGAGGGGAGAAAACTGGAAAATATATTTACGTTGTTTGATGTGGCAGAGTTTTAATATATCTTGGTTATATGAGTTAGGGAGGTTTGTACGATTTATCATACATTATTCAACCTTGTACAGTTGTTCATATTAAAATACGACACGTGTTATATATTGCAGATCTTAATAATTGGACACTGGTTTAATAGTTTAATCAACTACGCTTAGATAAACGTGATTTTTTACACTTAAATTGGTTCTTATTACTATAATGTATATATAGGTAGTGATGTTCATAAATCATCACGTTTAAAAACTCACGTTATCATGTTAAGGTACACAAATATAAAGTGTGCAATTCGATATCGTATAAAATGTAAAGAATAAGAACCCTTTCACTTTCATTGTATTCATTAAAATGTGTATAAAACGGTATAAAGAATAGTATAATCGGTGTAGTGGGTCGAATGCTATTGATTGGCAAGGTGAGGTCAACGCCACCCCAGCCAGTCCCACTTGCGAATACCATGCATGGGTGGTGAGCGCGAAACAAATCGAATAAAAAAGCCCTTCAACCACTGATCTAACCGCTATTATTGCTTTAGATTTGTTCGTTTTATTTTAGACTGTGGTGTGTGGACAAGATGTTTTCTTTAACTGTGTGTTCTAGATACGTTGATTGTACCTTTACGTAGTTTTGTGGTACCAATTGTTATTTTTATGTTGGTTTTATTCTGTTGTATACATTGTGTTCTGACAGTATCCATAGTGTTTAAGGTTGGCTACAGCATAGTGTACACCGGTGCTTGGCGGTAATCTTTATAACTAATAACGTATCCTTTACATATAAGATTATTAACCGTATCATTTTTTGACTCATAAACCTAATATTTCAGCACAAAGTCTCTCCATACAAAACTCCAGGCTGCTATAACTTGGTATAAACACAAAGTGTATTACAGTCCTCGCTCGTAACAACCGGAGGCCCCTTCCAGCCAGAAGTCCGGCTTGAGGAATGAAAACTTGTTCCTACTCTGACTACGTTAAATAAACTGTAATTACAAGTTCAATGTTCATACTTCCAATTGCACTGCTCGTTTATTTTTCAATTATACTACGGTATTTTGAACGTACATTTTAAATTGAGAATGCATTCGAGTGCATATGTATAAAATAGTATATTCGTATTCTTCATGCAGGGATATTGCTATCGCTATTGGTAGACGAATCTATTAAATTATTAAAAAGAAAATACTGATTAAACGAAGCAAAGTTGTAATTCTTATCGTGTATTTTTCGAGATATTGGTATCTAGCAGCATTGGGTGACCCAAAAACTTAGCTGAGCTTAGACTTAATAAGTCGCAGCATGGCTGGCTATGTTTTTCAGTTATACATGAAATATCAAACCTAAATTAGGTAGTATTTTTTTCGTCTTTACAAACAAGCTTTTCTCTTATTTTCTGTTCATTTTTCCCCTCTCCTTATATGTATAGGTTTGGGAAGAAGCCACCTTTTTTGACAATCACAATGGCTAAAAATTTAAATGACATTTTCTCTAAGCCAAGAATGAACTAGATGAGAACATTTAATTTTGGAAAACTAAGAAAAATTTGCGTGTATAAACTTAAGTTTTAGTCTCTAACTAATTGTTAGCAATAGATATAAACCAAGCATATCAAATACAACACACCAAACAAATTCGATAGATGAAGTAAGCAGCAAACAGGCCAACTTCTCTCTTAGTTTGACATTAGCTGGGAGGTCGGTCGCCTGCGCCTCGCGATATGCTAATGTCAAACATTTAGTAGAACTCGTCAGCTGAGTCGCGCGCAGGTAGGCGTATGCTACGCACGTATCCTTATCGCGATTAGTGTGTCATTTAAAAGTTTAAAAGAGTACCCTCTTTGTTAACTATTATTAGTTATGGAGGAGAACAATAATAATGATGATGATGATTTGAACGATTTAAGTGAAAAGAGTGGTGATGAAATTATTGCAGAATGTGAGCGAGTGTTAAAAGATATATCCGATTCTAGTGATAAACTTGAGGAGAAGGCACAAGAAGTTTCAAGATCGAAAAGATTGCGGGAGAAAAGTGAGGGTAGTAGTGAAGAAGGTTTCATTACCGTTATCAGAAGAAGGCCGAAACGTTTGATAAGAAGTGACTCAATATCCTATAGAAGTAATCATTCCTGGAATGAAATGGAGATTGGTATAGAGGAGAAATATGACATATGTGTAACATCTTTAGAAATTTTACCCAAGCAAATGGCGATGGCTAGACTTTTGAAATCTGAAAATATATGTAACATAATAAACGTCAGCTACAAAAGTCCATATAAGATAATTATCAGATTTGGGAAAAAAGAAGATGCTGATATTCTTGTGCATAATAGAAAGTTTCAAGAGCTTGGTTATAAATGTTCGTCCGCTTTAGAGGTATTATCTTATGGATTAATTAAAGGCGTTGACTTAGACATACCTGAAAGTGAAATTTCTGAAAATCTCAAATCTTCAGCTGAGATATTAGCTATTAAAAGACTGAAACGACTCAATTCTGACGGAAAATGGGTAGAAAGCGAATCAGTTCGCATATGTTTCAAGGGGTCCACTTATCCTGCATATGTATATGCATATGAATTAAGATTTAAAGTAGAACCCTTTGTATTCCCAGTAACCCAGTGTTCTGGGTGTTGGAAATTTGGTCATTTTATCAAATTTTGCCCCACTAAAAGAATTTTATGCCCCAAATGTGGAGGCAATCATATAAATTGTGAAACTCAAGATTTTATTTGCCTAAATTGCAAAGGGCCTCATATAACTTTAGATAAAACATGCCCAATGTATATAAAAGAAAAGAAAATTAGAGAAATAATGTCCCTAAAAAATATTTCATATGGTAAAGCTTTAGCATTTTTTCTAAATCAAGAAAAAAGTAAATCTAAGGAGAATGATAGTGTGCCATATTTTCAGAGGACTGTAACCTATCAAGTAGAAAATTCTACTATAAACAAACCGGATACTTTACACAATATGATTAATGAGGAGATTTCTCAGGATATGGAGACGGAAGAAATAAATAAAGGAGTGGGGAGTAGCCGAAATAACATAAGTAGCCCGATTATAAGTTATGCGCAGAAAGTTAAAAAAGTGTATAGTCGGAGTGTGGAAAATAATGTTGATAGGATAAAGGAAAGAACACAGTCGCAGGGCGAAGAAAGCTCTGAAGATGACGGAGTACAAGAGGAAACAAGTGTAAATTCTAAAAATATTAAATCGTATAGGAAGAGTTTGTTGTACAAGCTATGGAATAAACTGAAAGACATTATTTTTGCAAGTAGTTCTTTTGAGGAGAAAATTATTTTAGTGATAAAGTGTGTTGCTGAGGAGTGTAAGTCTTTTATTAGACATTTGTTAAGCGAAGGAAATTGGTTAGAGAAAATTGTAAAGCTACTTGGTGATAGTAATGGATAAACTACAATTGCTTTTTATTAATATTTTACAATGGAATGCTCAAAGTCTTAAGCCTAAATTAGTTGTGTTTGATGCGCTATTAGTACGAGAGAAAATACACATTGCTATTATTAGTGAATCATGGTTAGAACCGGAATATAATTTAAATATAAGTAAGTATAACATTTTTAGGAAAGATAGGATAGACTCGTATGGTGGGGTAGCTATTTTAACCCATAAATCTATTCAAGTTAGACAATGTCCATTTCAGTTAATTAACTCTGGTATAGAAGTTATACATATCAAATTGTTAAATTGTAAAAACTTAGAAAATATTATTAGTGTTTATTGTCCGTCATCAGTTCGTACAAGTCAAGGAGATTGGGGCCATTTGTTTTCTATCTTTTCATCTAAAACAGTTATAGCTGGAGACTTTAACGCTCACCATACCAATTGGTCTTACAAATCTGATCAAAGGGGATATCAACTGGTTGATGCAATTTCAGATTATGGTTTTATATATTTAAATGATGGCAGTTATACTCGAATTAAACTAGTAAATAATAATTTACAAAAATCTTCTCCAGATGTCACTTTTGTATCTTCTGATATTGCGACTGAATTTTCTTGGAACGTTCTCAATGAGTGTTTAGGCAGTGATCACCTTATAATTAAGTATAGCATGAGTTATAGTAGTAATCCCATATTTATTAAGAAACGAAATTTTAAAAAAGCTAACTGGGTGGACTACCGGAAAAGCCTAATAGAACCTTTCACGAATATTTCTGATAATAATTTCTCAGATGTACAAGATAGATATAGCTATTTTATTGAGCAAATTAAGAAGGCTTCTGAGGAGTTCATACCATATGTTAAGATCTCTACTGACCCAGAGAGTATTTTTAAACCTAAACAATATTGGAATTCAGACCTGTCTAAGGTAGTTGCGGAGAGGAGATTAGCACTGAGTCAATTTCGAAGGAATCCCACACCTCAAAATTACGATAATTTGCAAAACAAAATTAAAAATGCCGACTTTATGATTAGAATTGCTAAAAATAAAAATTGGAAACAATTCTGTTAGGATGTGGATAAGACTGTTTCAGTTTCAGAGATGTGGGATCGTATGAGGTGGTTTAAAGGGTATAGAAGAGGCAGATATTATCCTTCACAACAACAACAAGATGATTTATTATGCTCCCTTGCACCAGACTCGGTGTTGGAAAAGATACCAAATTTTATATCGGCTAATAATTTGCTGGAATCAAAGTTTAAATTTCAGGAATTAATAAACAGCATTAAGAAAAAAGATACGGCACCTGGGCAAGACGGCATAACTTATTCCATGTTATACCATCTTCCGGGAGAGGCCAAAACATTTTTACTTGATATATTTAACTTAATTTTATCATCGGGCTCTGTTCCAAAACCGTGGCGTTATATTCACATAGTACCTATACCTAAACCTACAAGAGATCCAGGAACAGTTCCTAAGCTAAGACCTATATCCCTTATTTCGTGTGTTTGCAAAATCTTTCATAATATACTAGCTAAACGGATTGAGTGGTATGTTGAGCATAATAAATTAATTTCTAAGTTTACAACTGGTTTTAGAAAAGGTCAATCTTGTTTGGACTGCTTGACGCGTTTAGTTACTAAAGTACAAATAGGATTTTCAGATAATATACCTACAGTTGCATGTTTTTTGGATATAGAAAATGCATATAATAATGTGTCTATAATACAGACTGTTAAAATTTTAGATGAATTAAAATTAGGAAAGAATATATGTCAGTACCTTTGGTTTTTTTTAAGTGAACGCTTTCTAAGTATTAAAAGAGATGACAATGATATAGTTTACATGAGATTAACTAATAGAGGTTTAGCACAAGGTGATCCTATATCACCATTAATTTTTAATATTATAACCAGTAGAATTTGTCATTTGATTCAGAATGTCTATATAGCTCAATATGCCGATGACTTCGTGTTTTATACGAGTAATATTAATTTAAATATTTGTGAGTACAATTTGCAAGTTGCCTTAAACTTTATGATTGAAGTTGTAGGAGGTCTTGGGCTTACCTTATCAGCAAATAAGTCCACAATATGTATTTTTAATAGGGGACGTAAAAGATGTTCGGTGCAACTTAAAATAGGAGATATTTGTTTATTTTCTTCTGATTGCGTTAAATATTTGGGTATGTGGCTGGACAAATCTTTGCTATGGCGCAAACATGTCAATGAAACGGTGGAAAAATGTAATAAATATTTGAATATTTTTAAAGTTCTAGCAGGGGGATCTTGGGGACTCCATCAGATTCATCTGAGGAGGCTTTATATATCTTTGATTAGAAGCAGGTTGGATTTTGGAAGTTTTTTATATGACAATTGTGCTAAAACTAATTTAGGTAAACTAGATAGGGTTCAAAACCAAGCATTACGAATAATAGGAGGTTTTATACGCAGTACCCCAATCCATGTAATGGAATGCGAACTTTGTATTCCCCCATTGCATGTAAGGAGAAAATATTTAGCGTTGAAATATTGTTTAAGATCTAATTCGTGGGGAAACAATATAACATCAACTTTATTGAATACTCTATATAATGTAACTTCCAACCGTTTCTGGCAAAATAAGAAAAAACCTTTATTAGCTGTGAGCCATGAAAATATTAAAGTACATAAAATAAGTTCATCTTTTCCATTAGAAATGTTTCAACTAGATATATGGTTAAGTTCTTTAGAAATTAATAAGTTTATTGTTTGTGGATTAGACTGTGTGATTAAGCGAGATTATGATATTAATTTATTGAAATTCGAAATTATCAAGGAATTAAATGATAAATATGTTGGATGGTATTCTTTATATACTGATGGATCTAAAATAAATAAAAATTTAGGCGCTGCTTTCTATGATCCAAGTAGAAATATCAAAAGGCATTATAAGATAAACCAGCCTGTTTCCATCATGACTTTGGAGTTAGTTGCAATTTCGGAAGCTATTTCACATATTGACAGTAATAAATTCTCAAAAGTAGTAATATACACAGACAGTAAAAGTGCCTTACAACATCTAATTAAATGTACAACCGGAAAAATATGTTTACCAATTGCATATACAGTGTTAAAGAAAATTTGTAATATAATTAACCAAAATATTTCTATCAAATTGCAATGGATTCCATCTCATGTTGGTTTAAAGGGTAACGAGGAGGCTGATAGATTAGCAAAGTTAGGTTCTGAACACGGAATTCCTTTTGAAATACTACCATTTTATTCTGAAATATTAAACTTTTATAAAAAAATCTGTTTCGATATCTGGAAGGAATATTTTGACCAAAGATCTAAGGAAAAGGGTATTTGGTACAAAATTTTGCAGAGTCAGCCTCCTCGTTGCCCTTGGTTTACTGATACTAATTTCAATAGATCCACGGTAGTCACGGCTCTGAGACTGCGGTCCGGTCATATTCCATCGAGAAAGTTTGGTTACATGATGAAGAAGTATGATTCGCCCAATTGTGAAATTTGTGGCACAATCGATGATGTCCAACATTGCCTGATGGAGTGCGAACGGTATCGTAGTGACAGAGAAGAGCTCTGTAAAGAATTTAAAATAAACAAGCTAGATGTAGGCATATTTCATAGCATATTATCGGCTCCTAGCTCTAAGAGAGCCAAAAAAGTATACCAATTGTATAAACGTTTTTTGTAAGTTAATTTAAGTAAGGTAGATTAATTTAGATTTGTAACAATAGGACTGGCATGTCTATTGATAAAAGTCCTGTAAATAAAAAAGAATTAAAAAAAAAAAAAAAAAAAAAAACTCGTCAGCTGGATTATGTTACTGTAACCTATTGCACTTGTGTTCACAAGTTGTTTGTTATTTAAGTAATATCTAGGCATTTCTTTGCTATCCTGGACGTAAACGAGCGTCGGGCACCACAGCAAAATCCTTTTGAGACTTTTTTAAATTTCACTTCGTCCGTGGGAGACTCATTAATAATACAATTTCCTTTCGTCAACGGGAAAGAAACTCTCAATAGGCGAAGTACTCGGTATACATGGGACTAGTGTTGAGCGGCGAAAAGTGAAAGTATAGCGTCCTTAAAGAGAACTCCTAAGCTTATTCGTACAAACTACACAGAGAACTCTAAAAATTCTCTCTCTCTGGACCTCAAAATACCTTGAGCCGTGAGTTTCTTTAGGCTTTTCAGAAGTAGTCAATTAGAAATTGCCGACGACATCTAATTTAATAAAAAACGTGTTAAAGTATTTTTGTAAAACCTATTTACGTAAATAAAATCGTTAATTATTTAACCAGCTGCAGTTGAAGCTACCAAACTGTGGCAGATTACCGTCGACTCTACATTTATATTTGTTGAAATACTTCAGTCTGAACGACTGCACTTAATGGTCAGAATATTGATAGCCTTTGACGGCGATCGACAGCGGTGTATCGGCAGCTAAGTGGCGACCGTCCAGATAGGGTGTTGATATTGGATGGGTGATTAGTACTGTTTTTACATACACTGATAAATGAAATCAGGCTACAGCTTAGTAGAGATATTTTGATGAAATGAAACCTAGGTTTTTAAATATGTCATGAATACAAGTTATGAATTTCTAAAGTACTGAACAGTTTTATTACAAAAACTAAACCGCTCTTTCAACTCAATTACATAATACTGAATCTATCAACGGTACGACAAGAACAATAATCTACCTCTGTAATTGTACCAATTAGCAATATTAATAATGAACCTTACTGATAACCAAACAATGTTCAAAATTGAATAACCTGTAAACATCGTTCTAACTCATAGCACGCGCAGCTGAACGCTTGCACGAGACAATTGGTGTTGATATGCTGGAGGTCTTGGACAACCGAGCACAGGTCACGGTTACAGCCCTGAGAGTCCTTAGCCTCGTATAGACGCAACCTGGAATAGAATTAGGTATATTTCGGAAGTTCTTAGGTAATATAAATCTTGGTACTAAAGGATAGATGAAAATTGCATTTTTTCCTCTTCGTAAATGTCGAAATTTGAAGATCCGTAGCTACTAAACGATTGCTGCGCTGATAACGAACGAATTTCGCACAAGAACAATATTTGCATTATCCGTAGATGTTTGTCCTGAATCGGGTTGTTACTTGTTAGTGCATGTGATATTTCATGAGATTAATCACTCGGAAATTATTTGTTTTTTTGATAAATTACTGGTGACGAGAACAGAAGTCTAGGTAAAATGTGTGTCTATTTTCTCACTTTAAGTTTATTAGGTAATAAAAAATAAAGTCTAAAGAAAAAATGGTTATTTATGGAAGGGTTATTATCCAGTTTCTATAATAACATAACATCGATTACTTATAATTTGATTCTAAGGATAAGTCGGAAAAAATATTTCCGTCTAAATCAGATCCACATTTCCCATCAGTAATACGATACGATAAATGTATTGCTTCTGGAAACATGATTGGATCAGAGACAAAAGCCTTTGTATTTTGTTTTCGTCGGAGATTAGATTTAGTTACGTCTTGTGCGTTCTCAGAAGGTCAAGGAATTCTACTTTTGTCGATACTGAGTCCATTGAAGATATCTTTTTTCGAATGTTGCTCTTCGTTTGAATTATATATACCAGTTTTGTTTTTATTTAGAAGGCCTGTCTAATACTTTTCACGGCTAAAATTCAGAGTGTTTATAGTATCAACCCTGGGGCAAGCCATATTATGTTGCTTCATATTCCGGGAAATGGCTGGGGAGTGTCTACGCAAAATTTATCGTAGAAGGTAGTTAGTATTTTTAACTAAAGGAAAATTTTGAAATAAAATGTATCACGGGTGTGTTAACCCACACACACAATAATGAGAATAATGACTAATGATGAGAAAGATGAGATAGGCCGCTGTGACCGAAATTCGGTCAAGAGAACATTACCTATTATTATTTTATACTCTGCATAATCTGAACAGTTTCGTTCCACTGTGATAACGACAACAATATAACATCAATCCAAAACAAAACCTATTACGTCCAAATGAAAATATGAACTCAGTTTTCTAGCAATAAAAATCTTGCGATAAAGATTGCGAGCAGTAGTCACGGTTGGCTCATAAAATCTGACTTCTTTATAAGGCTGGCGGAATGATCCACATAATGGTATGTCTAAGGCCCTACTAAAACTTTGATGTGTACTTTCTGGATGCCTCGCACATTCCTAGCTTGCGTGGTGGGAATGATGATGGTGAGCCCACAATGAAGGTGAGTGGTGCATGTTTACTGGTAATGAGGGACAGCGGTCATTTTCCGCTGTATATTTTCCGGGAAACAAACATTGCGCTTTTTATAACGTTGCCCGTCCTTTTTCAGGAACGAATTTTGTGTGACAGACAAATAACTACGGAGTTGCTAAAATTATTCCATCATAATTTTAATCCTAACTTAAATTCGTAGATACATCAAGTTTCTTCAAAACCCGTGAAGCGAATCAAGTTTCAGTAATAAAGTGGTAGCGTCCAGGGTACAGGGGACGGCTCCCATAGGACCGGATTCATGGGCCGCGTCTTACGGTCAGTTGTCCGTTGTTCCTTAGTTTACGAGCTGGCTATTAAACACTAGGAAATCATAACACTCACTGGCTAGTGTTGTTAAAATTAAATTGAAAAACGTATATTGTTTGGTAATAGTAAAAGTATATTTGATTTAATGTGCAAGTTTTATGAGTTTGTGGATCTATAACTCGTTAACTGCTGAACGGATTTGACTAAAATTTGGTGTATTATTAGGTCTGGAATAGGGCATAGATAAGGTATGCTACTTTAAACAAGGGTACATAAAGTACCCTTGTATACTGCAACGTGGTACACCAGCGAACTGCAATATAATTTAGTGGATGATTCCCGTAATCTTGTATTGGTCATAGAACTGTATTTCTAATCAAGATCGCGTCCCAGTTTTTTCAGAAGAGGGGGTGAAATGAGCCATCAAAAGAGTAATAACGAGCTACTCTGTTATTTTGTAACTGAAGAATGTGTGTAAATGATAATACTATCGTCTATATCTATATCGCTGCATGTATTTGATGGTATAGCTCACGTGAGTGTTATAGCCAACCGCGAGCTCAACTGTTGGCAACAATTAAACATAAACTATTAATTTAATTCATTCAGAACCTTACAAATAATTCGTTGTTAATTACAATGTCCTTTATCAGCATAATACTGTGATTGGAAACATACTCACGAAGTTAATAGCAGGCCGAGTCTGATATGAAATGAGCGATAAATTCGAACCAGGCGGGCCGTTGCGCATAAAGTCATGTTGTGACATCGGCGAGACGAACGGTCCCCAAGGGCTGCCGATTTCATGAGCCGTACCGTTACACATACCAAAAACAAATGTTCAGAAGGTAAACTTCGGTTAATATAGTAAAAACATCGATCAATCGATTCTGTCAATTACATAATCTTTGGCTACTTTTTCAACAGAAAGAGTGGCCAAAGAAGTGTTCAGGAACAACAGATAGGTATAACAAGGTAGTTGTTCAATTTTTGGCTTATTTTTATTAATATGAAAACGATTACTAGGTCATAGACATGATTAAAACAGGGGACGCCCAGAAGATGAAATGAATGCCCTTTTCTTCTATCGTGTCAACGAGGTTTAGGTTGCTTTGTTTGTTGTGGTTGTAGGCATTAATTCTAATAAGCAAGGCTGATAACACGAAGCACCGCACGACTAATGGAGTATGACTATTTTGTGGAAGCCATTTATTTAAGTGAACCTTCTGAGTTTTCTTGTAAAGGTAGAGGTCATGAGAGTCGGTGACGTCACGGTCCACTGACTAGCGAGTCGGCCATAAACTGTTTTGTATCAGTGGTGTTCGGACGAGGGTATTTGACTAGAGGTTTGGTCCAATCTAATCTGTGGTACCAAACGTTTTGATTGATCTATTATCAAGTTGTAGTTAGAATTGTCTGCTATCTACATAATGCGAATTTGCTTATGCTGAAGACTAGTATTAGATTCATCATGATCATCATCGGCCGGAAGACGTCCATTAAACGAAGACCTTTCCTTTCAAGTGGCTTAGGTATCGCAGTACTGGTGGTGAAGTTACAGAAGCTGCTGTTGTCCATCTTCTGGATTTCCGTTGGTCACCTCCAACGACACCCACAACAGGACGACATGGTGGTGGAAGGTGCTATTCTGGCCCGGCACCCCACGGGCAGTATTCGATACCATGTATAAATTAAAAAGTTGCTTGTCTGACTGAGTGATAGAAGGATATACAATGAGGAATCCGAAAGATAGTTTTTAATCATAGAAGAGGCAATCATGAATATTTATGTACTTGTGCTATTCTAGTTATTCTAGGCACTAACACAATTCTTATTACTCTTGTACCTAAAGAAAGCCTATACGAGTAAACCATTCATGTGGCTTTAGTAACATAAGAAATATGTTGAACAAACAAGATTTACGTACTGTTTCCAGCTAACACTTTTTAACTGTTATCGTTGTTTCAAGCCTAAATAATACCTACATAGACGCGTCCAGTTAATTTAAACATAACATAATAATCAGTCATACAAAAGCGAGCCGATACTAAAGTAGGCCGGCATTAACAGGGTTAAGGAGAATTGACCTGAAAAGCCTAATTAGGCAAACCTTTTCATTACATACTAACAAAATAAAACTGAAAAGGTCATTCCTCAGACCTATTTGTGGAAATTTTCTAATTAGGTCAAACTGAACAAGGAAACTATTGTATTAAACTATTTGCTAAAATTACTGTACTGTACTGGCTTGAACTGCAGTGTGGGACAATTATAGGATGGTATTAAGAAAATGACCTAAGTTATGAAATATTTTACTACAATCCTAGAAAGGCGAAACAGGCTGTAAAATTAGCGTTTCTCTTTAGTAAATAATATTTTGACTGTCGAAAAAATATTTTGCATTTGACCTGAAACTATGATGTTAGGTTTTGGTTGACTCACAAATATTACAATCTAAACAGACGGCAAGAATCCAAATAATGTGTGATTCATCTGAAATTATTCTAGAAATTAGATAAATAATAAATAAGTAGGTTTTGAGCCGTCTACGCTTTGAGGACTTCTATATTCGTACTGAAATAAATTGTATAGAAGTTAATAGTTCCGAAATCATCATACATAGTAGGTATAGGTACTATTTCGAATTTGCGCAACGAACTCACTTTTTAATGCAGGAGCATTGCTTGAGCAGCAACGCCACGTACTGCCCTATGGCAGTGTCTGCGCCAAGCACTGATACCTGGACACCAGGCCGAGGCGCCGGCATCGGAGACAGTTTCTTTTTCGGTGGTGGCAACGCTTTTGGTGGAGGTGCTGGCGTCTCGCACACTTGCGGCTTGCATTCGATGCGCCGAAATGGTGCTGAGATTATAAAACAACAATGATGCCTTTGGAATGAGATCTCACATTTTGAGATAATATTTATTATAATTTTTAGACCAATTGACAGTATTCGAATTTTTACCATTTTAAGGGTAATTTTTACTACTTTACAATAATTATCATGATTCTCTAAATATAAAATTAAGACAACGAACTTACTTCCAAAGTTCGTGCCGCCCTCAATCACCTTCAGTTTGATCTTGTGTAAGATCCCTTCCTTCTTCTTCTTCCGTCTCTCACAAGTTTGGGGACATATTGGATCCACTTCAGGAGCGATGTCTACAAAAGCTCTCCTGCAATCATTCCCCTTACTCTTTTTTGCATAATTCCGAAGGAACGTCCACTCTGTCCTTTGATTCAATAGCTTGGAGACGTCAACTAGATTTAATAAGAAGCCACGCGTCTTGGACAGCATTTTATTTGGAACCTAGGTTCTGTTTTTTTTTATATTTTTTTATAATAATTATTCATGTGGGTGCTTCTTGTTGCTGTTGTGAAATTTAATTAAAAAATGACATTTTCTTTTGTCATCTTCTTTTGTTATATAGTGTCATAGATGCATGAATAGAGTAATAAATAATTCGAATAAGTTTGTATATCATTTTCATACACGATTTTCACTAGGTTTATGTTCCGTGGTTCTAATAATATGATTTTGTCGAAGACCGAGTACCAAAAAAAAATTATAATTATGTAAAGTTGGAATAATTTGGCTTTAATATGTATTTTGTTTATTCAAATGTATCTTTACTTCATAAAATTATCAAAGCCACAAATATCTCCTGCTTCACGGCTATATCCACCGATATGTCGACTTCTTCACCACTGTGATTTAATAAACAGCTATTTTATTAAACTCAACTTCAGTATTCCGTCCAACCGCTTTATTTATGATTCCTGAAATATCTCAGGCCAATCACAAGTCGTTAATTAAAACAACATCGTTCCAATATAAAGCCTCCACATATTTATAGTCCAGCTTGTTGAGAGGGAAAGCGGGCGTCAACGGTCTGCCTTGACACTGCAGTATTTATAGTCTACTCTCGGCTGTTATTGGCCTATTTCCTCACTAGCGTTTCTAAAATAGTCTCATTCAATCAGTGAACCTTTGTTTACATTGGCTTTGTTGTGTTGGGATGCGACCTTTTTGTTTTTAGTGAGAAGGAAATGGGGTAACGAGTTTTTCGCTGAGGGTAGAAATAAGCTCGTCTGCATATATTTGATTATGTTTGGGGATCAAACGTAACTGTAATCTACCTAAATATGCCCAAACCATTGTAAGATAAAGACTTAGTAGATATTTTACTTTATTATGTTTTAAATACGGCTCTTATAATAAATTAACCGTAAAAATGAAAACTGCGACCGAAGGTAAATTTTACAGCGAATTAAAAAGTTTGCCTGAATATTGAAAAACAGCTAAATACGACGAAGTTTCGTTGGAGTTATTGAGAAAGCAATTATAAAATTTTGCTGAGCGGGCCTTGCCGACCTCGGCTGTATCATCTGATAACGCGGCCTACACACTGCATTGTAGCATTACTGTAATTGGGTGAATAAGCTTAAGTAGAAAATTGTTTCGGAAAGTTATTGTCCAGGTCATAATCATATCGTCGTTTGGTATTCGTAAATTGAAACTTGAATTATGGCCATTCAGACGGATTGGATTAATACGTTAGAGAAGGTCCTTGGTTATATTAGTGATTCCTAAATGAGATTTAATAATGTACCAAGAGATATTTCGCGCGACCTACGAGTCTCTAGTAATACGGAACGAGAATATTTCCATTCCGTAAAAGTAAATTTAAGGCTGGGTTGTTACAACCAACCTGAAATGAACACCTTGTACTGAACACCAGTAGTAGGTACTAGTCCAAACTACACGACAGACGATGCGTTGAAGATTTATGTAACACAAACATACCGTTACTGGCCCGTGCTGCATGTGCCCTTCACAAATAATAAATGAATGTAATTGTTCAAAATCGATAACGTGCAGCAAATGTAAAGCGAAATTAAAAGTAACATTTATGTGACGTTTAGTGAACGTTTGGAACTTATTTTATGAGTTGAATACACATTAATGCCATTGGCTTTGCCTACTCGATTAGGCAGGTAGCAGGAACTTTAGGAATTAGGATTATGTAAATAGCTTAGCGTTATTGGATAGAAAAACTATAGTTGTCACATTTTAAGTATGTCTGTTATCTCAATCACTTAAAAATGTAATAAATGTGCCGGTTAGTTAACGCTATTAAATTTTAACACTGCCTAAAAATTGACCTTTGCAGAGGTCGAGGCTTTTACCAAAACAAGACAAATATTTGTTTCACCTACCGGTATTAATTCCGAGTCAAGACATCTGAGAGCATGTGATATTTCGGAATTACGATACAGTAACTTTAAAAGAGTGACATTTTTTTTTCAAAAGAGGACAGTACCTAGTTACTTATTTGCATTCCAGCAAACGCGGTACGAAATCTTCTAATTTTGATAAATAGTCTAATCGAATTAATCCATCGTCGATCAGTCATGGTGTCCAACCAAGGAAATTGCGTGACGGTCGTGGGTTTGTGGTCACCGAACTATTTCGTGACATTATGTATTAGAAAAATAACAGACGGCTCACAATACAGAATCATAAACTAGGTCTCTGTGAGGCTCTTGACCTTTCAAAGAACATTTCTTTATTAAAATCTGTGAAAATATTTACTTGTTTGTTTCGTTTCTGTAGAATGCGAGCTCTTTGTTCAAGGTGACTCGTTTATTTGGTATTGTTACAAACAGTAGGCGATCCTGTATTTGTTCTATTCTATTTATTTCAAGTGTTTATTTGTTTTAAAATACGAGCTGGTTTGCAACGGTTTTTCATCTCGAAATAGGTAGTAGGAATAATGAGTTTCTTGTCAAAAGTTTTTTAAGCACGTAAATATACTTTATTGTCAACAAATTACAGAGTTAAAAGTTAATTATAATCTACGTTTTGTCACAATCAAATATATACCTTATAATTTAAAGTTATAAAGTACCTATTATTAATTATTATTTTGGGCAATCTAAAATTTCAGTCTTCATACCGTCCAACAATTTTAGAATTCAATGCGGAATTATATGGACACAGTACGCCTCAGATACAGTTTTTATGATTGATTTTCTATTTCAGTATTTAAATCATGAATAGTCCAATTCGCGGCCAGCATTTTTCGCTTCCATTTTATTGCCGCTGGACATACATGATAGTTTTTTGTCCGCAGTATGACGTCACTAAAATATATATGTATGTGTCCTCTCTTTATAAGCGACTGGACACAATTGTACTGTCGCACGTAGGCTTAAATGTACGTTCATGTTATTATAAAGTTCAAGGCGATTGAAGATCTGCATTGAGATATCACATATTGTTTTTGCAGTTTTGTTTCAATCGTTTCGGAATGTCGAGAATAAAACTTTTCACTCCTCAATAGAACTTGCATATCCCCATAGATAATTACAATAAGAAATACAGTCACTTTTAGATCAGGGAAAAAATTAAAACAAAACATGTTAAAAACTTACCGAAAGCTACGATTGATGAAGGATGATACAAAAATACTATATTGGTTTAAACAGAAGTATGATGCAAAATGGGAGAGGCCTTTGTCCAGCAGTGAACGTCTTCCGGCTGATGATGATGATTCAAAAGTTGTCGCAAGCAGTTCATATCACTTCTGCATACGTATACAATATGTATAGACGTACATACAACTGTCTACGTGTGTATTATGTAGGTACTATGAATTTCCTGGGAATAGTTGAGTCATGGGAAAGCAATAGTGGTCGTCATATCGCGTGTGGTTCGGGCACACCCAAAGAGACGGTACGTCGACGTCGACAGTGCCGACATTCTATTTTTTAACAATTGACCTTTGCAAAACGATTCTATTTGCATGTGGAGCTTAGGAATTCCCTGGCGTGGGTTTAGCTGCTTGGAGGCCAAATTCGCGTCCTTGTTGGTCTAACCGAAGCTTCCCTAAGAAGATATGAAAAATCAATAATAACTACACATATATTATTAAGTAGATATCTGACTATCTATCTGACCGTTTGTTTCCAATCTTAAATTCAAAATCCAAGATTAAATTACGAGGACTGTTGGCAACAGAACACTTTAAAAACTATATAATTGTATGATTCACGTGCTTCGTACCTCATTGACTACTTAACAAACGTAAAATTAAACGCCGATGAACGATTTTTTTACGACAGAGAAATAACAAAAGTCCCTATGCTTACATTTTGTTATGGTAGTCAAATGACTCGGACTCAAACGGCAGTCATTTGCTCACCCGATACGTAAGCTACCTGTTCTTTCATGTATTTTATGATACTCTTGAATCTTCACGGTCCAGCCATAAAAATACATCACGCGCCGACGTTCCGCATGGTTTTCATCGGCTATTTCGTTAGACTGATATAGTAAGCAAGATTTATTGACGGCATAGCTAATTCAGTTGATTATATATCTACTGTTTTATATCAATCAAGAGTAAATAATAGTAGCAAAGCATACGACTTCTGAATTGCGGCTTTTTGTAATTCATATTTTTGTCTCTATACCTACTTCTTATTTTGTAATAGGCTTTTCTAAGCTTAGTAGTTTTGAATAGTAAGAAACATATATTTTGTAATAACAAACTGTAAGGAGTGGCGTTGTCTAGCAGAGCACCCACTTGCCTATTAATACAAAAACATACGGAATTATCCAATTCCGTTTTTATCTCTGATAACTCTATTACGTATTATTATCCTAGTACTTACGATTTTGGTGTTAAGGTGCATAAGCTCGCGCTCGGTGACTCGGCGCCGCGCGGTCTCCATTTGCTGCTGACGGTACTGGTTGTACTTGTACAGCAAATACATTCCGGGCAGGGCCAACACCACGAACGGTCGCATCAAGCTTGACGACGTCGGCGCGCGCTGCGGCATCTTCTTATTAACATTATTTAATATATTCCACAGCTATGCACTTCTGTCGTCGATTGTACGCAGAGAAGCGATGAGGCTTGAATATTCTTCTAATTGAAACTTTATGACCTCTGTATTAGAGATCATTTTGATAATTGTATTAACAGTTATAGTCACGCCACATTTTACCTTAAAGTATGGAAGATTTAATTTTATTGGTAACAGTTACACTATAGCTATATACTTAAGCACTTTAATTAGCGTCACTACGGGGTTTCTACGTTTTAACGGATTATTGCTTTAGTAATAGACCTATTTATTTACACAGCGATCTTCTAGGACGTTCCTGGAATGGTTACTCTATCTGAAACAAATGAAGCAAGTGTTAATATTGGCTTTGAGTGATAACAAAATGTTACAACTGATATAAATGTATCAGTAACGAAAATAAATAAAAATCCTTTAAAAAATTTGAAAATATTTTTATCAGTTATACATATAATATTACCTAATTTTCGAAATAATAGACTTTTGGCCATTATAGAAAATATAAAACCTAAAAAAAAAGTATAAAAATGGATATGTCATAGGTATTTAAGCAAACTCTTCAAATTTATTTCTTATCAAAAAGTTGATTTGTGAGTAAAACAAGCTTAAAAGACATTTCAGGCTACATTAAAACAGTCAGTAGCAACTTGCGCATACGAATTAGGTCCGCCTCGGCCGTAACATGTTCCTGCATACTGTTTCACTAATTAAAACCACCACACGAAAACATCTTAATGCATATAAGACTGAATTTTTACATACATATACATCTACAAGTGCAATAACGCCTGTAAGCTTAGAAGGGGTAGGCAGAGGTAATTTCTGCAACGTTTCAACGCTTGAGTTCCATGTCATAAGTGGCGAATATATTATTTAGTCCAGTAAAAATTTAAGCTCAAGTGTATTTTACTTGATTTGACTTTGACAACATTAAAGAACGCCCATCCGCCCAAGCGTGGAATATGCGATCCTACAGGTTCGATTCGGATGTAAGAAGAGACTTTCTTTCTTATTCTTTAAATAAATATCTTCCCTCAGTTAAAGGGATTGCGTCTTAAACCTTTACGACTTGCTGACTTGACTATTCGTGTACATGTATTTAGCAAGGGAGAGAAACAAATACTTTATAATGTCACACCGCCGTTTGCAAAAGACGCAAAACAAACTAATAAAAAAAAGGTTTTTTTCAGAAACTTAATGCAACTTTTACAGTAATCTTACATAGGGACCTTCTTTTAAGTATAAGTAATACCTGTGTTAGGAGGCCCCGCTCTTCAATAGTTATTATGAATTGGTAAATGTGGTGACACTAACTACGCATTAATATCTTAGTAGCTTTAAAATAAACTAATCCATCCATTTTGGAAACTACCACAAATGGCGAACAATTTCCAATTAACGACACCAATGTACTAGGGTATGATAAACGAGGCGGTGGCAAACTCGATAATATTGCACGAGCGATGCTGCCGATGGGCCCGAAACAACTAATAAGCGTGGGAGGCCAATGAGCCGATTGATAGCTTCCTCCTGGGAGCAATGTGGACAGTGTAATAGGTTATTTTCCTCGTATCAACGACTATAAATGTTCGTAATACGACATTTAATAGCGTATCGGTTTAATCGGAGAAAAATGGCTGAATATATGGGACGGGTGCTCTTGAAAATGAAACATGTAGGTGAGAAATGTTTATGTTGGTTAAGTGCTTTCGTGGTTGTATTTTTGTTGAGGTAATAGGTAATCCGTGGAGGAGATTAAGAATACTATTTCGTTCCGTCGAAGGGAAATCGAGTTGTAAAAGGCTTTTGGTGTAGGGCCCGTTGAATAGCAATAGGCGATGAGCGATATAATGCCGTAAATAGAAAACCATTTGCTGTAATCCTCATTATTCTATGTAACCAAACAGTTATCAGATGTTTTATTGTTTGGATTTATTTGACTTCATTCATCAATAGTTAGACGTTCAATTATCACGGCGCTACGTTACATAAAACAAATCTATCGTAATAACCTTTTGTTACTGTCATTACCTGGAATCGTTAATATGAAAATTAACTAAACAGTTAACTAAAAAGTTAAGCTAGGTACAATTTACAACAAGTTATATTGCATTTTCCCGGCTATATGCAGCAGTGGCCAGTTTATTAGGTTTCTGACGTCAGTAGACAAGTTAGCTTTTAAAAGTTCAAAAAGTTATTCGCTAAAGTTCTCTTATTAATGCGCGCAGGTAAAATATGTAAACAAGCTAGAAATATTTTTCTGTGGCCGTTTTAGTTTGATGTTGTGTATTTTGGTAAATAAATATTTGAGTTCATAATATTTTTATGCATTTCGAAATACAAGTTTTGGACACCTTACTACATACTCTGATAAGTTGTTCACTAAAGCTTTTTATTCGTCGCATTCACAAAGTAAATGATACATTTTAAGTATTTATATATACATCTTCATCACTGTGTTAAACCTACTATATTTGGGAATAGCTTTTAGCAAGGAGCTAGAAAGCTTCCTCAAAAGCCCAAAGCTGCGACATATTACTTGTACTTTGCACCAAAAGTACAAGTAATATGTCGCAGCTACGATTGTCGACTTTTTATACCCACTTCTCGTCTAATTATATTCATTTAAAGAAAGTCTTTATTACTATCGTCTTTTCTTTGCAGTTTGCCTTTAATTCTCATCTCCGGCAAATTTAAATCTCCGGACAGACGGAAAGGTAAGACAAGGCTCTGGTTTAATGACAATCGATGCTCTCCGGGACTCGGAGGAATCTTTGTGTGGACTTGGGCGGGTAGGAGTCCGTTCTTTGACCTCGACTTGCTCGGCTTAACCTCGCAAATCAATCGATATTTGCGACAGTTTGTATTATACAACTGAATATGAAGAGGACCTTGCATAGTGGGAGGAGTTGTCTTATTTAAGGAGTTAGTAACTGTATATCTGAACAAAAAGTGCAATTAAATTAACTTTAGGAGGCATATTATTTTAGATTTGTTTTTAATGACGACTGTTTTTTCCAAAAATGAACGCAGAGATGTGCTTTATCTTACTCATTTGTCAATAACACTAGAAGTCACACATGATAATGAATCTGGCTAACACTTCTTATTTTAAAATTATTACCTTAACAATTCTTATTTTAAAATTATATAAAATCCTCAGTAATCTTCCCCTCAATCGAATCGGAAATCCAACCGTGGTGGGTTTATATACCTATTTACAATCATATATTCATTGACTTTATAGTCTAAGAAATATTGGTCTAATCGACCACCGCTCACTAAATAATTTAATTATTGGAATTGAGGACAGTAAGACCTTTGGCGTATCAGAATTCCCTACAGATGAATTCATTACCAAGATTGACACGATCGAATTGAATGATTGAATAATAACGGGAGGCAGGTCGAGAATTACTCTATATGAACGGATATCGTTACTCCGTATCCTATTTCCCAAAGGTGAAGACGAGGTAAGAACATTTTGACAGAAAATATTAGTCCATAATTCCTTGTAGGTAATATGCAATTTACTGAGCTTTTTGGTAGTGGTATTTTACATATGCATAACGAAGACACTGGACTCGATCTTCAAAAGGCCAAAGATCGAGCCTAGTGTCGTTCCATAGGAGAAGCTTATGTCCAGGAGTGGACGGAGAAAGGCTGATGATGATGAACGGAGAAAGATCCTTCGATAGTAAAATAGTCTTATTGGTACCTGGATTAAAAGCTTCGAATCCCGTTTGTACACCACCAGAGTAATGGTACAATCTACTCTACATAATTCCGCAAAAGCATTAAGAGGCTATAAAAATATGTATTGTGGAGCAAACAATACATAAACCGAGTTATCAAAATACATAGTGTTCTGCTGGCTTCCTTGAAATAGTGTGGCCTTTGGGATTGAACATAAATGTTTATTGTCTTGTCCTCTTTATGTACGGCACTAGATGTTTGTTCTACTATCAAAACCTTGAGCTGTAAATTGCTAAAAACGAGTAACATTTTTCTTATAGAATAGAGACAAAGTATAACCACTGTGTTGTCATTTGCGGTGCATTTTCCCGAGCGGCGCGTGTTTTAAACTTCAAAGTTTTTTGTGTTAGTTTAGCAAGATATATTTGGAATTAAGGAATAATTCTATACGATTTTTCATTAATAGGTGATATTTATGAGGAAAAAAGTAGACCCGCGACCTATAAAATACTTACCCAATACGCTACAAAGGATTTACTTTTCAACACGAATACTTCCACATGGATACGCACGAACCCACCCAAACTCCGATCCCTTAACCGACACTCGACATTGATCAGTTACGTCACGACATACAATCGAAAGTATCGAACGGCTCTTAAGACTCAAGATTCATAGTCTTCGTATAAGCCGGTACCAGTCTACAGTATTGACGCGATACCGTCGGTACAGCGCACGGATCATTGTGCTCGACTACCACGACATCTTATGTCAATGGGAGGATCCATTGTCGTACTCACGTGGGTAATCAAAAATATTTTGGAAAGCTAAGTCTATTAAATGAACTTTTCATTCGGAATGGGCGGTTTTATGTTAGGTTTGGCACGATGTCTGAGACTAAAACATACTAGTTACAACGACTACTGTATTTCTTTGGTTTTCAGTCCTCTTCTTGTATTAAAGATGCTGTAAATACTCTTGTTTTGGACAAATGTATATGTTTGTTATCTCTCTTTGTTTTGAATGTATCTAATAGCTTATATAATGGCCACTTGTGCGTCGTAGTCCTGCGACCTCCAAACTAATTGAATTGGTCAAAAGTTCGATCTTTACCGTATGCAATGCGAAAAATCTGTTATTTAATTAATCGCTGGGGATTACATCGCTCAAAACCCAAAAATACCCCAATTAGAAGATATTTTTAAGGCAGTGATTAATCTAACTGAAGCAGTATCATAGCAGGATATTTGGCAGTTTTCATATAGACAAAAAAAAACGAAGGTAAGCCTTTGTTATTCCATTGAAACGACCTTCAATTTGCCGCGCAATTTGTATTCCAGGAAAGCATTTCTATAGTTAACGTAATTACAATAAATCCGTAAAACGGATAATATAAGACGTGATCAGTCGCAATCTTTCCTATTACCATAATGAGCTCGGAATATTCTCGGAGCTTCCCAATATTACTTTCTTCACAACTTTGACGTGCTTCCCCGACTTCCGACTTTGGTCGAATAATAATCTGTGGGTTTGATCGAATTGCTTCTATCTCAGTTTAGTTCGGATTCACTCAAGAATTCGAAGTTATAATGGTGTACGAAATTGCAACCCATTTTTCGTTAAAATCACCTAAAATATCATATCTGTTACAAGTCTAAAACGCTCCTCCAGAGTGCACTGAAATGCGAATAAAATACATAAAATTTGAGGAGCTGCAGTGAATCACATAGCAAAATGTGATATCAAACATTTGGCTAAATTAAATCGACTTTTGATTAATCAAATGGAAATCCAAACCTACTTACTTATACCTACATATACATGTACACCAGTGTTATTACGATGTCCAAATATTATCCGACTGGTATAAAACATATTCCTCCCTCGCGATTTTTTAAATAACCAATCATGAATTCCGATTCCAATTTCGAATGTCATGTAGGATCCAGAATATTAAAATAAGCAAATCCTTTTGAGATGCATTCTTCCGTGTGTGTTCAAACATCTGGAAGGTTCCAGTGTTAGTCTCAAACGAGCCGACGCGGCCCGAGATAGCTTACGGCTGATTGAGTCGTCGGATAACAGGCATATAACAAGCTTAAGTTGAGAACAGTGCCTCGGATTGGTTGTTTACTGAGTGTTGAGTGTTAAGGTTACCATTCATTGGTCCATTTTGAAGATGAAGTATAATTTGAATGGGGATTTATTTAAGAATCGAGTGTTGATAGTTCGTAATGCATGCTCGACAAAAGCTTTATTTTAAATTTATTGCTGACTTATGGAAATTTTACTAAGGGAAAATTTCAGAAGATGGGCAGCAGCGTCTTCTGTAACTTCACCACCAATACTGCGATTCCCAAGCCGCTTGCCAAGCGTGGGGATTATGGCAAACCCCCCCGCTTAAACGGGGAGGCCTATGTTCAACAGTGGACGTCTTTGGCTGATGATGATGAATGAAGATGCTGACTTATGTAAAACGTTGTACGTTACAGAGTTCTATTTAAGGATAGAGGAGATACAAGAGGAGATAGGACAGAAGTTAAAGTAAGGTAACTAATAATGAAGCTAATGAACATCAAAAAAAATAAACAATATTATAACTTTAAAATCAAAGTAAGTAAGTTATAACAAGAATATTTATTAGACCAACAAACATAAAGACAACAAAGGAATATATGGATCTTAAACAAAGAAATATCTACCGTGTTCACTATAACGTTGTATTTAACCTTATTTACGAATTTACTAGAGGCAGAACGCTGTTATTCTAATACATATAAAATTAACGTCGCTTATATACCTTTAAGAGCGTGAAAGTATAATTGGTAATTATAATATTTATTATAGCACCTTTGAACTACCTATTACTATGTTAATTATGTTGTTGTTATTGTAGTGTTATTATTCAAATATAATTAATATTGTGAGAAAGTAAATAGGTCTCTAGGTTGAAGATTGTACCACATTGGTAACCGAATATTAAAACCACTTTGATTAATGCGGTTAATAAACTATATTTCTGTTTTATAGTGATTAGTTTCCGTTTTAGTTTCCAGTTTTATATAATTAGGGCAGTTTTTCCTAGAACAACAATAGTAAAAACAAAGTAATTATAAAATAATGTTTTTGTATAATTTTTAGTCAAGAAAATCCAAGAAAAGTGTATAAATATAAAATAAAATAATTTCGTAAATACAGCAATTGCGATCTGTCGGGCGGGTGGGTACTGGCGCGTCGTCTCAATGGCTATCGCACCGCGGAGTACTCTGGTATTTGATTTGCTATTTATTTCCGAGAAGCTTTTACAAGTCCATTAACGCGAATCTTTAATCATTTAGCTGGACGGACCTCCCCCCCGACAAAAAATATTAGGTACGTGCGTGCATAACCAAATACCTAATTACCTAATATTGGAACCGTCTTTTTCTTCCTCGTATAAGCTATGCTCAAGGAAACAGGTCATGTTGAACCGTAAACTATTGAATCTGTAAACTTTAGTAGGATTTGAAACTTGCAGTTACAGTAGTCTACTCACGACGTTAATGTTACTTTATGAGTGCACTTAACTAAAACTTTAAGAAAAATAAATAAGATGATCCCATAACCCATTACTCCACTTAATATTCAAGTCAGTGGTACGTGACTACGTATTTGGTTTGCTACCTTTGAGTTAGTGAAAAGCCGTTATTCCCAAAGGAGATACAAATTCGAGAAGTTTCTTGAGTAGTTTGCTATACTATACTACTGGCTGTTAACTTTATACGTGTATTGGACATAATAATATGCCTCACATGTGCTACTACGTTCACCTAACCATTTGATTTTGAAATTATATAGGTACCGTTATCATGTCATATGGACAGAACTGGTTCCTTCAATCCAAAATGAAAGAATACGCCAACAACTTACTAACAGAGATTAATGTTTAGGGTGAGTTAGTTTTCAGATATCAACCCTTCAAACAAGCAATAATTCTGATAGTTCCAAGAAATCTCTGGGAGAGGCCTTCCGTTAGGTAAAGCTAGCCACAACTCTTTTTAGAGTTAATTGCAGGAGACAAGATCGAAAAATATCCAAGGAAACTTACAGTAGCTAGTAAAAAGTCTTTCTATTAAAATATGCTCCTAACTTCGATACGAACCCTTCAAATCCGCTTAGTATTAACAACGACAGCAAACTACAAGCAAACCTCAATCCTCAAAACGAAGGTGATAAAAGGGTAGCGGCGCGTAACACTGAAAAACATTCGCGAGGATTCTTCAAAAAGCTAATCAGCTTAAAAGCTGCTCGACAGTCTTTGACTGGAAACCTGAATGGGTGCCAAATGACATTAGAGTAAATTCTACTTGTTTGTCTTGTGAACGCCCAAGCCAGTTTCTAGAAGAATGGTGTTGTGACGTAACGTGTGTATTTTGCGAACGCGAAGTGCAAACAAGAGTAGTGAAGGGGTAAACAAGGGTTTTGTGATAATCTAAGTAAATACATAACTTGGACAGTCTATTTTGTCTGTTTTTTGCTTAATATTATGTTCGTCAGGCTAATGCAGTATTAAAATTTTAGTAATATTTATTCTGCAGATCAATTATGAGGATATCTGCTTCAACTAAAAGTACGTCTGCTTTATTTGAAACAAAATATTTTACCAAAATATAACTTGAATACTAAAAGTTGTTAATCTGAAAGGTCTATATGAATATAGGTATAAATAGAGTCTTATATCAAGCATCAAGCAAGTATCAAGAGACGGTGGCGCTTTCTTTTATTCTGGGTTTATAATAGAAAATAGGACCTAGAGTGACCCTAAAACGTATTTGTGCTCCCTAAATATATTTGTTTTGAATATACTCATTCGTGCATGTCAGATTGAGATCAGCAAATCCGTAAAACATAAAAGACAAAACGAATAAACATTTTATTATTATTACCGACCATATTTTATGTCAACACGCATCCTCTATAACATCATGTGCTCTCTCCATACATACTTAGAACAGCTTCGACATTCCTAGCATCACCTAATGGGATGACAAGAAAACGTGGTCTCTCCACATTCTCTCAAAGTAGCGAGGTTCCTAGAGGCGCCCGCAAGCGGAAAATGACAGGCAGTCTGCTTGCCCCGGCTAGCAACACGCCGCGCCGCCAACTTTTAATATTCAGCTTTCCCTGTAAAAGATGTCTTCTTTCTTTTGTTATTTCAAAAGCGCTTAGGTTTATGTTATAGGTACGGTAATTTTTTTGTTTTTGGTTATAACTTATAAAAAAACCTGCTGTTTTAAATTTAGAGTTTGATCATACACAGTTTATCGGTTTGTAAACAGAGCTTTTAATTAACTCTACTATCTAGGACTCAACAAATCATTAGATGTGGTAAATATACATCTAGTACCGTAACGTACCACCAAATTTTGTCGACACTCTATATAGCAATCTCCATCAAAATTGAGTTATCTATATGTAATCATGTAAAGTACAGGATAAACACATCTTCCTCCTGCATTATCTCCTAATGTATCCCTCGTTATTGGTACACAATTAATAAAATGAAAGGGAAACCAGATAACTTAACCGTGCTAGTTAGTAAACATGTTATTATTTGGGGGAAGATAATACGAGAGCTAGTGTGCAACAAAACGAGCTAAAGCCGAACGAAACACAGTCGATAACAGACAACAACGTGGGTTACATTCGATGGACCACACAATGGACGAAGATAGACTTGCTAGACATTTTGTTTATAGGTAGAGGTTTCAAAAGGATTTTCTCAAACTATGTGGCAAATGTAACCATCGGAAATTAAAAGAAGATTCAATATGAATCTACAGCGCTGACGAATACAGGTAAACATTTTCGTAGAAAAGTCATTTCAAAAGTGATGCACCCGAAATAAGCTTCAAAATATAGGCAATGCAAATTAAAAAGACATAATCTTCACAGAAATGAAGAATTTATAACAAATTCTTCAGTGACGTCTCTATTTATCACGTGATCATAAAACTAGGCTACTTATTCGGTTTCTAGAGCTTTGTTTACCCAGAATCCGAAAAACAGCCTGTCCTTCATACAAATATGAAAGCTGTTTACGTAGTCTAGTAGGCTGGGATGTTTTATTATCGGTCTGCCTCCAAGCATCTCTGTACCTCCCTCTTTTATCTGGGACTTATTATGATGTGAGGTCACCGAAGGTTATGATTTGATGTAGGTATACGCTTGAATAAGTAAAGTTATTAACAACCAGGGATTGATGTAATAAGGAAATTATAACATAGCAGCCAGCCAGGCTTCACAAATATAGAAAAATATTTGTGACAGTGATGTCGAAGCCTGAAATTGTACCTCACAACGTTAAGGTACCTCCTTTACCTTCATTTTACGGTTTTAATGTTACTAAAGCTAGCGAAGATTGTTATTTTCTCGCTACCAAAACTTGCTTTCTCATCAGTATCAAAAGCTGTGTTTCTTTTTTCTTTGTGATGTTTCTTCACAACTCCTTTTGTTCCTCATAAATCTAGAGCAGTTTTATTGTGACGGGAACTCAACGGAACGAAAATTTCGTGACGCCATTTTGTTGTTAACAAAATATTAAATGTCTGAAGAACGTGTGCATTTGCGTGTATGAAATTGACGTGCGTGAGCTTCTTTGATACAAAAGGTTGAAGATAACAAGGTAGGTAGAGTTTGAAAGGAATTTTGTTACAATAACCAAGTTTTGAAGTTGACATTTCGGTGTGCGTCGGTATTGGGGCTGCGTATGTTAGGGTTCGGAAATGGGGACAGGAACGATATTTATTTTTGTATGAGGTCGGGGCCATGTAAAGAAAATACATAACATTTAGATATGCCACGCTTCGTTATCATTTTGATCAAGTAACTTTGCCAGCTGTATAGGCAATAATTATTCCAAAAACTTTAAGTCGAAAAGTGTTTGTAATTATTAATATTTCTGCACAAAACGGACAATGCGGTCTCGACACAACCCCGCCTAGTGTTTAGACAAGTACAGGGGCTAAGGGGCGAGGAAGCGATGACGTCACGTCCGCATCCGCCGGCCATGCCGCATCGCGCCAAACAGCCGCGGACATTCCAACTGTCCGCCACAAATTATTGTATTGTCAGAGCTGTACTACGGCATTTACGACCTTTAACTAATAACCTTTCTGTTCACACCAATAGATGGCGTTGTTATTTTTTTTTGGAAATGAATCGCGATACTGATATTATCCGGAGATTAATGACCTTAGGGTAGGCACAGATGTTCTCTTTTCCATTTTCATCATCCATGTGCGCCACTTATCATAGGCCTACATTTGCGGTGGCGATCGAGCCTATTGTAATTCATTGGACCCACCAGGTATATCATCTTTATCTGCTTACTTTTCAGGCGACTGAAACGAAAAACTGTCTGTTCCCGCGTGGATTACACAAGAATAAAACTGCATATCAACCTTAAATTTAATAATACTGATTATTTGTATTTGAATCTATCAAAAATATATGAAGTAACTCTGTTATATTAGCAGACCCTGAACATACCATTTGTCGTTATTTGTCTAGCTCCCGTGTAGGCTAGACATGCCTATTGCCGGCCACTTTAGTTTGCTTTGTTGGTTTTATTGCAACTTGAAAGCGGAGAATGCCACAATACAAGTGTTTTACGGCTCTAACTCACACAATTGGACGGTAACAGCAGAAATAAGTATTGCTTAGTTGAATTTTTGTAAATAGGTAATTACACGACTTACGTAAGACGTACAGTTTTGGATGCATTTATTTAATTGAATAATCATTTTTAAACGTGAATTTAGATTCAAGCCAAGCTTTTCATGAAATGTGAATTTACCGAAGCATTTTAGTAAAAGCAAAAGAGCACACTCGTACATAATTTAGTTTGCACATTCTATTTTTCTATTTTTAAAGTTTTAATTAATATAGAAAACCACTGGCAAGAAACTTCATGGTTACTGTTTAAAAATTTAATACTTATCCTGTCTGTGTGGGTCCAGAAACCAAACTCTTGTCAGATATTCATTGCAGCTGAACTGAACGCAGTTAATAATGACTTATAGGACATGTCATTAATCGGGTGTTCGAAAATAGAACATCAAAAGCTTGAAAAAATTAATATGCAATATGTTAGACTGCCAACTTTTATAAATACTAAAAGAAAACTATTTCGTTAACAACTTTTTACACAAACAAAACCACTATCCATTACTGTTTTTCATACCGCACACTTCACCCCACGTTTTCGTATTCTTGATTCATGAATGAAGTTTGCTTGCGTGCACACGCAGTAGATTTCACTTTCAGGATGAATGTTGAATTGCCGTTGCCTTTTGGAAGCCTTAAAAAGGTAGGATACGTTCTATATTTAAATACTTACACTGAAGTAGTAAGATAATTACGATTGCCTTTTTGGATTCTTAAAAAGGTAGATCTGCATTCTGCTCTAAATGCACTTTAGTAGGGTCCCTGAAGTAAATTGCGGCGTGAAGTAATAAGGTTGGCGGTGCAATCTAGTGGTTTAGATGAGCGGGCCTTGGACTAAATTAAAAGACATTATGTTACTTATACTGGCGAAGCGTGTGGGAGGATGTCTTAAGGTTTTAAGATCGAGAGAAGGTCAACAGGCAATACAAATACACTTTGAAACTTTTTGAGCGGATAAGAAGGAATTTCTCATTGTCGTCCAAAGATTGGCATTCTTGTTCTCTTCTTATGTTAATGTGGCTAATTATTCATTGAGATTATGTATGATTGTAGAACATATGCCGTGTGGTATCCGGCCTAGAATTGATCACCCCTTTTCCTCCCGTGGGTGTCGTAAAAGGCGACTAAGGGAAAAAAACCAGTAGATGGGCAGCAGCGTCTTTTGTAAATTGACCACCAATACTGCGATCCCCAAGCCGCTTGCCAAGCGTGGGAATTATGTCAACCCCCCCCCTTCTAAGGGGGAGGCCTTTGTCTAACAGTGGAAGTCTTCCAGCTGATGATGATGATGTAGAACATATACTGTTTTCGAGAACCCATACTGCGTACATACGTACAGCCTATAATTTAAACCACCATGAAAACACAAACCTTAATTCAAGTAGGTACTATTAGAATGTAAAAACATTTCTATCTCATTGAGTTCACGTTCACAACAAGCAATGGACATAAAACAAGCACAGTGTCAAAGCACATAAATTAAAAATCCCGCTCATTCAAATATACCGTTTATGTGGTAGCACGTCATGTGTACAAACACGTCACTCGTCACTTCCAACATGTCTTGTCATGTAAACCACGACAGACTCCACCCTATATCTGATATTACAAATATGTACATATATACATGAATGTGTAGTTATAGGCGATATTACATGTGGAAATAGATTGTTTCATTAGTACAATGCTGTAGCTTGTGAATTAAAAATCTGTCTTTATCATCCATGTTAGCACGTCATGTTTCTAGTTTGTTAACACGTCACTCGTCTCTTCAAACACGCTCATCGTGTTTACCAAATCTCGTTTTGCTTTGGTCTACATCAGATATTAGATATACTTTGGTATGTTTATTGTCTGTGTAGTAATTTGGCGGAGTGATGTTGAGGAATTCGAGATAGGAAGTCTAAAAAAAACGTTGCTACCCTACAGTTTTTGCCTTAGATGCGTTTACTGACACAAAATAACACAGATTGTCTTTAAACTCAGCTTAAGGTCTGTCTTTTTGGACATGTATCAGTCTTACCGTATTTTTGAGCCCAATGGCAGACATAATTGGGACAAATATCTGGGGATCACACAAAAGTTTGTCCCCTGCGATCAAACCCGCAACCTTTGGCACAGGAATCCAATGACTTCGGCACTGCGCCAATCGGGCCATTTATTTCTGAGGATGGCCTTGATTACACCTCTTTGCTAGACAATAGCTCATAGCTCATTTCCAAATAAGCTCCTTTTTCCTACACAAGTATTTTAGCTCATCACGTCAACCATCTCTTCAAATTCGTTACGCATGTTTACTAGACAGATTTATTCCGAGCTTCACATGATATAACAGATGGTGCCGTGTATTTTTTGTGCTGTCATTAGCTAGATGACACTCCTGCGTGTTGTTAAACCAACCAGGAAAATTGTTTGAACGTTCTACAGATATTACGAATGTAACAAACAGACGTCCGTGGCGTTTTAGAGTAAAGCAATAAACAATATTCTGAAATGTTTGTTGTGTGACTCAGAAAGTTTTAGGCAAAGATCCATGTTCAAATCAAAAATTAAATGAACTGTACATATGAAATTTTAAGTTTGCGAAATTACCACGAGTAATGATACAGGATACATTCCTGCCGATGATGTCCCCCATCGATATTAAAGAAATCCGTTATCATTTAAAAGAATTCAGAACATTTCGAAAAACTGGCAAGTTTAAAAAAAAAATTAACGCTACTATTTTACATCTATTCTGTTTTAATTAGCCAATCCTCCGTCCACCGACGATCGATTGCGCTGACTCTTAGAAACCGGGTGCATACAAAAAAGGTCGTGTATTATACCAGCTGTATACCTACTACTATATTCATAGAAGGCGATGTTGTTATATCAATGAACAACGTGCTGAAAATTATGCAATATAATTTGCTTGTTTCCCTCATAGATTTCAATACAGATTCGTATGCTCGTATGCTCTCAAGTCTCTAGGGAGGGTCTACCGTAGGGAGTTTAGGGATAAAATTCCCTATCTTTATCGGGAAAGCAAGGCGTATGAGGTGACAAAACATTTGTTGGCCCAAAACTTTAAAAACAAGGGACTTAAAATAAGCGGCGAAATGTAGGTACTACCTAGACTTTCTGGGATTAGAGGCTCCATTTTACGTATGTAAGTATCTAGGTGGACATGTCCAAAGACGTCACATGTCACGTAAAATGTTCCTTTCAAAAATCTTACGTCACTCGTCGTGTGGTCATAGCAGTGACACGGTTAGAGCGAGTGTTTGTGAATATTTCATCTATGGTGCTACTGGCGCGTCATATTTCCTTCACCCGAAGGCCTAGTATTGTCGCCGATGCTATTTATAGCTATTAAAACCTTCGTAGTATTCAAAAGTGGTGATTAAATTATAAACTGTTTTACCTTCTGCATTTGACAATGGTTGTACAGCTAGGCTATATTAAAAAGTTATTAAAAATATAAATAAGTAAAATAGCTTCATTCTATCATCAAATCTACGCACTATATTTCAAATAAAGTTGATATAGGTACGTGACTTGTTAGTATGAAAATATAATGGACTATCTTAAAAGAAGTGATAAAAGATCTCTATATACTCGGAACGAGGTTTTATTGGAGCATAACGAGTAACATAGTACATTAGAACAACAACATGTATAACATTAGAAATATAAACTATAACAAAACGCGGACGCGGACATACCCAACAAAAAATTAGATTTACAAGTTTCTCAATAGAAAATCCGATCACAAGCTCTACTCGAAGTTAGAACATAAAAAAATCAACTGCTAGCAAAAGTTGAAACTCTAAAACAACTTCGAGCTCTGATTAAACCAACTTCTGTACACAACATCGCATAGAAGAGGCTAACTATACATTTGTACAAGCTAGTTTAACCTCTAGATATATGGATTAGAGACTACTATCAAGTGAAGTGTTCAAAACGTTGTGGCTAGGTGGTAGGCCTTTATAAACTTGTGAATAGATTTTCAAATAACGTTCAGTATTCGATGTGGGAGGCGGGAAATGAATAGAAACATTTAACGGGGTCTAATTAACTGTGTGTATGGTCGCTGAAGTTCGAGATTGAGTTCCGTTGACAAATGTGGGACACCTAACTCTATTGTAAGTTTGGATAGCAAATTTCGAACAAATTTCAACTATTGTGTTACTAGGCAACGTGCTAGTTACGGAACAAAAGACGGTCTACATAGTTATATTTCATTTGTTTTCAAGAACTAGAATATTTTACCTTTTTTTGGTATCAGCTTGAGCTAAATTGTGCACATGAAAACAGGCGTGAAAGAGGCTGAAACAGCGTGATGTGTAATAGAATGGTTAATCAAAAAGCGTGGTTGACCCGCAAAATGCGTCGGACATACATAGCACTCTTGTGAAGGCACTCAAATTGCACCCTAGCTACAGCCTAGAGTCTTTAAATGCTCCCTAAACACAACCATCATTAAAAATTGTCACTGTATTTGTTACAGTTCCTGTATCGGTCGCCCGCCGTCCAGTTCGAAACTTCTGTCGTGTCGACATGAACTATTTGCTCGTGTGATTACGAACTTTTGCTAAAAAATAATAATAATAATAATAATATCCATTTATTTCAGGCATCAAAGGCCCATAACTATAAATACAATACTATATTAATATAACTTAAAAATACTATAAACACATACAATTATATAACTATACTACACACGAAGTGGCGGCGTCGTGTTTCGCTGACTGGTGTCATTTAGTCGGCCACGAAACCGGCGATAAACAACACCTAAATATAAAAAAGGGCGAACATGTTGGTCGTGGCAGGCCGTCTTGGGTGCACCGGACGTTGTTAGGCTTCGTCGATTTAGACTTTTTTCATGCATCTCAGTTATAACAAGATCTGTTTTGTGTGCAGAATGCCATCTGAATCTATAACTATATCAGAGGCTACTAATATTGCTATTCGTAATTTTGTATTCGGAGATCTATCGGGCCCGATGACATAAATAAACGGTAAGCGAAGGACAGCTGCTTGGCAAAGCAAGCAAGCAAGATTACTAGTAAGGTACTGTTTAATCTATGTATCTATCTTCTAGGAAGCTTTTTTATTTCCTAGTAAAAACCCCGCACGGTAATAGTTTGTAGAGCTGAAGTTAGAAGACAACTAACAATATCTTATCGAAGCTAATATCTTGCAAACCAATGTAGTAAAGTATAGAATTTTGTTCTGCATTGAATATTTACAAACCGGTATCAATAACAGTTATTAATGAAATTGATAACTAAGGTTACGAACATTTAGAAACGTGGAATTCCTAAATTGACCGAAAAATTTATAGCTCGTTTTCCTTTGTGTATTCCGTAATGTACATCGGTTTTACAATTAAGCTCGATTAACAACTATGTAATGTAGTCCAGTCCTGTGAAATATACAAAAAAATTATCCATTTCTCATGTGACACAAAGGCTCGTAAAGCCTTGTCAGACCTCTCGTCTCATTAATCATTCCTTTTCGCAAATCCTTTTAGTAGACGTCGACCTTTCATAACTGAGGTGAATCGGAATAAGCCGCTTATAATAAATGTTTAAACAGTGGTGTTGTTATAGTTGAAACCGCCAGCCTCCATGGCTAACGTAGTCATCAGTGTTCGTTCCTTCTCAATATGAGAAGAAATTACTTATGCAGTCACAATACTACTTGCTTTTAGAGCTGTGCTAGTTCAGTCACTGTTGCATGGTCTCACCAAAACCAACTTGAAAACCTTCCTGGAATGATCCCTAAATTGCCAAGGTTTGTGGATGTTGTTTGATACCAGAGGATCATCGTTATTTCATAGCTACTAGTTCTTGGCCACCAGCAATTAAACATTTAACAGCAACTTAACATAACATTTTTTATCGTATTCGATTGTTGATCGATTCATTAAAGCGGTTTGTGTTAAGTCTGCTGAACAGTGAACATCAAGAATTATGATATTATATTATTGTTATCGGTAAAGTAGTCCTAATTCAATATTTTGATTCGCTGCATCGAATTCACTGCGCCGTCACACGCCTCATGCTTAATAAATGGATGTGACTTTCTTTCCCTTATCAGCAGACCTAAATATAGTATTTCCGCCGAGCGACTGCAGAATGACCTTCGCTATCTTTGCGCCATTTTTTCCAACAGTTTACACGTCAGCAAATCTTTTCACACACACAGTTGCGCCCGGCCCATGCATTAATAAACCCTCACGGAGCCGCTTCTACGGAAACGAAGAATGTGCGAAAAGTTTTGAAAAACCGTCACAACTAACTCCATTATTACTCTTATTGTGTTCGCCACCGATCCATCGTTATTATTCATTCATTACACATAATGGCCGTCATTCATATTGTGTGAGTAACCTGTGTTATGGTTTGGTAACACTGCGATTAAATTGCAATTACAGGTGTGAATTAGTGAGGTGTGTAAGGTTGTGGAATAATTGATGTCGTTAGCCTTTGTGAGGCTTGTCATCACTGTGCATTCGATTGTATAATAAAACCAGATTTGACCTAAACAAACTCATATACGAATATTGCAAGTTAAGTACAAAACTACATTAAAATACGCGGCAGTAACTACGTAGCCATTCTTTTGGGCGTAGGTTATGTGATACAAAAACTACAATAACTAGGCTTCTCGATACATCGATGACGTTTAAGCCGACTGACCAAACTTCAAGCTTCCTGGGGCCAACATCAAGCCAACAGCATTGATGTGCAAATCTGCCTTATTTAGTTGATCTAAAACCAGCACCAGAACGCATAGTGTGACGCCTATGTATTTTGTACCTGCACATAAAACTAATGTAGAGCCAAAATCTTTCCGAGATATGACGAAGTACCCTTCTGAGAATTAGCGCTGTCCTGGTCCACACATTACGGTCTCTCTAAGCCGATTTCTGCTTTCGATTAAGCTTCTTAATGCTAGTACCTGATACCATTAGTGATGAGTAGTTAAAAAGAGAACGTTAGATTTTTTGCGGAATAATTAATTATTTGTATACGGCATTTTAGTGTAAAATGTGATGAATAGGTACCTAGAAGCCCATATTCAATTGGGATACAATCAATCACAGAGACTAAAAATTTTAGGTCAAAATGTACCCAAATCTATTTGAATTTAAAACAAAAGTTGTATGCCTTTACATAACACAGCCAGTGGTAATAAACCTCATGTTCTTAAATGTTGTTCTCATAGCCAAGTGGTTTAGCGACGTCGTCAAAAAATGTGAGTGTGCAAAAGATGAGGCGCCTGAATCCTCGGATGATCGAGACATTAGTACCACCTGAAAATTGACTCAAATGAATTGCGATGGGGAATAGAAGTACCCAAAAGCAGGTTCATTTACAGAACCTACGTTTCAATTTTGAGGAAGCATATCCTTTTAAGTTAACTTCCCGTATAAGAGTCCGACGGACGCAGTCCATTTCATTCTGCTCGTAATATCGTATATTATGCACGAATAGCAACGGTCCACCATTCGTGTCAACTGCAGCAATTTCTTTCATTATTCTATAGGTACTGCAATTCAGGCGACGGCTCACGTTGAAACGGCTATTAAAAGTATTGCTTTTCTAGGAACATAAAATGGATTACGAAGGTTCTTGAACCCTGAGTTCTGACCAGTACAGACTCTTATTTATTAGTAGTTAGCTAACGAATGTTTCCTGTAGGAGTTTTTCATATACTAATGAAAAAAAATTAACGACGTGCTCAAAATAAAAATTGTCGCCTTTGGTTTGCCATCCCTGCCCTATATGACCTGTAAAATACTATTGTTTGCTCGACTTGGCGGGGGCACAGCCGTGCCCCCAGATATTTCTGCATTATTTTTGATTTATTTCTATAACTGGTAAATCTGTTTACTAACCAACTATTTTTTAAATAGATTTAAAATGGTTGCAAGTGTTAATAAAGCCCGTTTACTCCTAAAGGTGTGGAAAACATTTTTGCGAAAGCACTCTTGAAGAATCGGTCTCATACAAAAAGGTTGACTCAAGGCCCTCCTCTTATCGTATGGGTCCCAATACTTTTGAAAGCGAACTACGGGTCTGTAATATACTTACCAATATATCTCTGTCTGACCTTTTGTAGGTCACTTAAGTAGACAGTTATGTCACGTTTGTTTTATAAAAAGTATTTTCTCGATTTCTCAATCGCCTAATACCTTGCCGCAGTTATTTGACGTTTTGACAGATTATCTATATGAAAAATGTTATTGACAATCCCCTTCCAACCCTTGGAATACAGATTATTGTTCTTTTATAAAATCGGTCGTTAGTCTTCATAATTATTTTATTACGTCTATTGTCTGTGCAAGAATACACCTTGCTGTCACCAAGTCGTAAGAGGCTGCGAGCCGGTAGGGACCGCAAAAGGGCTAAAAGCTCGCAACCTATTACGTGGAACTTATGATGAGCAGTGAAAAGTGGGTAATTAGATACCTGATAAGAAATAACACCTCTGCCTGCCTCACCAGGGATGTCAATAGTGATTATAATATCTGTGTAGGTGCGTAAGTAGGTAGATAGGTATGTTGTTCGCCTTTGAGTTTTTCTCAAACGGTCGTTATGCAGATAGCATACATAAAGGACTTATTATTTTTCGTTATAACCAATATCTCGTGCCTTATTAACTAGCACCTACACGTAACTGCAGATTTAACACACGTAAACACATCCCGAGTGTTTTACTGCCAGATTGTTTTATGACTCATAATTTTATTCCAACGTTTACGTGTTCTCTGCTCTTACAAGATTAAATATGTACACACGTTCAGTAGCTGCATTGTTTAACTAATTCACTTATAGAACATACGATATTAAAACAATTCAGAAAAGCCCGTTTTACTTTATCCTATGCCGCAGCTCTAAAACCGCCGCTCGTTCAATGTGGCAGCAATTTTCTAATTGATTTCATCACTGGTAAGTCACGTGAATTTTTGCCATAACATGAACCCCACATACGTTCATGTGTACCTACTATTACCAAGGGCAACCTCCGACCTTAAACCGGTTAAGAACTCACCTTATCAAAACAACGACACTTTCAACAGTCAATCACGTCTCTATACTAGAGGAAGACACTACGGGCACCTAACATTACCGCGAACACGCACAGTAATAGCTCAATTGACAGATGAAGACAACACACACGATTTTAACACTTTAGAACAATATTTTTATTGATGAAAATGGTATTCGGCGACCGCTAAGGGCTCGGGGGCGAGCGGCAGGCGAGCGCGCTAGCCGGCGCGCCGCCTTACTTTGACTGAAGTACGCGCTCGCGAACTGTTTTTTGCGCAGGCGTAGTACAACGCAGGATCGGCCGAAATTCACCCTAACAGACCTCCATAGAACAGTTGAACCACCGCTTTTCTATCAACGAAAAATAAACTTTATTTAAAGATGTTAAAGTTGATTGTCAATTGTTCATAAAATCCCTGTTGTCACGTTCTGACTATGTCGTTGCGTGTGCCGCACTGCACACGATGGTAATTAAATATGTGTTTGACAATAGTATCGAGGCTCCGGCGGCTGTGCTCTCCTGATGACGTCAATGCCGAACGCTCAGTGGAGAGCGTTCGCTTGGAAACCGTTTTGTGAGAGTTTGCGAGCATCCCGCCACTACCGACAAAGCACGAAGCAAAAAAATTTACGGCGATTTGCATTCGAAATTGGAATGCTTTATCCATTCAAATATTCGTTTTTAATTTCTTGCCAACGTTTTTCCGCGACCATGCTGAAATCAGCAATAAAAGCTGTTAAATTGACAATATTTAAATGTCATATTATTTCATACTGGGTTATTCATTATTTATATTATTTTTAGAGATTGCTTTCGATGAGGCAGCAACTTTTTTGAAATGTCTATTGTTACGAAAGTGTATATTAGTTACTTAGGTACTTATGACTGGAAAATCTTAAAACTTTAATAAAACGAAAAACTTAAAAAAAAACGCGATGTGACAAGTCAAGTTAAGATCGTCTCTCCAGTTATTAAGGAACGCTTAATTTATTTTATTTTAAACACCACTACACGTAATTTTCTGAAATTCACGCTGTTCGCCCGTTAGTTTATAACAACCTGCAGAGCCGACTTAGTTTTAAATATATCGAATTCGTTTAATAGATAGTCTGCACCTCAGAATACAGAACAAAGCCTGCAACCTGGGAAGAAAACCTAAGTATACTTTATATTATTAGGTATATTATATATAATGCTAAAAAAATTGTTCGTTTGGTTGAACGGGCTAATCTCAGGAACTATTGGCTCGAATTGAAAAAATCTTTTTCTGTTGGATAGTTCATTTATCGAGGACGCGGACGAAGTCGCCGGCGGAAGCTAGTGCTTCTTATAATCCCCGGAAAGTCTTAAAACTTTCCTCTAGAACAAAGTCACAGGGGACACCTGTAAATTGCAGCTGTAATATAAATTAATTAAAGCTCTTCAAGTCTTCAGTTTATAACACGTAGATGTGGGTAGCAGCTTCAATCATGTGTTCACGTTACAGCACTGCCACAGTCTATATGTATTTTGACTGTGGCACTGCCCTATGAGCTATGAATCATCGTCGAATACTGAACTTTGTTGACATTCAACGGCAAAACTAATGTGGTTTGTCAGTGCCTCCCACAGTGCTTCAAACGATAACATAACCTTTTTAACTCGCTTTAGTCGTGTCACATATACGTGTTATAGCTACCTACTTACTCTACTTGTATTCATTGGAGTCATGTCAAATATATTTGTGTAATGCGTGACGAACTGTGTGATATGAAAATAGTCATTAGTCAAAGGCAATAAGCAGAAGAAGTTACCTAATTTAGTCCTATTGTAATACAGCGGTGTTTAAATAATTAGGTACGTTGCTTAGTCCTATTTTGAGATAACGTTTGATGAAATACTTTGTCTTACTTTTCCTATGATTATAATACTATTTATGTGAATAAATGAAAACTGGACTAATATTAGCCTGATTACACAATTTTCTGTCCGTAGAATATGGGAATCAAAAACGCAACTCATAGCGTAGCAATCTAATCACCACGCTGCTACGCCGATGGGGTCACCAAAACAAAAGAGTGGCGTTCACCTACCAGGAACTGATTTGTTTTTTTAATCTGTACCATAACTGTATCCGAGTAACCAAAACGGAGTACCAGGCGCCAGCCTTAAGATGACCGACTGGAAAACAGCAGAATGTTGAATAATTCAAAAACTTATTATATATATAATATAATAGTATAGTTGTGTAATGTTATATGTATTTATAGTATTTTAAAACTATATTAATTATCATCATAGCACGGCTTCACCCACTGATAAGTATATAATACAACTCTCCTTTCTTGTATGTACTAGGCTTTCTTCTGATTTGTTACAACAACCTAAAAATTCACAGGAAGTTTCATATTCATATTCATATTCATATATTTATTTGCATTCCATAATGTTACAATAGATGTTAAAGAGGCTTAAAGCTAGGTACAATGTTATGGACCCTGTTAGGGCACAGCAAAAGAAGGCATTACAAAATTTATATTACATAATTAATTTATTTTTAATTTAATAGTAGATAAAATAAATATTTTACAATTCAAGTAAGTATTAATTATATATATAGGATAACATTTTTTTTTTTTTTTTTGTTCAAACACTATACCGCCTCAGTGGCCCTCAGTGAGTAGTTCATAGAAGAATTCACTTCTATTTCCGTTTGTTTATTTGCATATTAATATGCGGTCAGTGCTCTTGAACCGGGCCGCTTCCGACTTGGATACGCTGAAAATGGAAATAGAAGTTATTGATTTAACGTGCATGCATAGTTTGAGAGGTCACTGGCTATTTGTTACCACCAAGTACATACTTAACTGGTAGGTAATTTAAACTAGGAAGTAAATTAACAAAAGTTAAGAAACAGTTCTTCAGTTTTTTATAATTTCAGCCTGTAACTGTCCCGCTGGTAAGTATGATATAGGTATTTTAGGGTACCTATTATACCTACCATGAAGACTTGTGCTAAAAAATTAAACCATTAGGAAGGATTTCATAAGATTATTTACCGTCTAATCCACATCGAATAAAATCTACCTAGTTGGAATTTGAGTTACACCATAAAATTATAGATCAAATATTTTTGTCTATAATATTTTCTAGTTCCTATGCAACGTCCATAGATCACAGCCACATACAATAGATCTTCGTAAGACGATGACACTGCCACTTCTATAAGAATCCATTTCATTAAAGGATATTTATTAAGATGCATCGTGTATTCAATTTATTACCTACGATAGTTCAGCGAGTGAGAGCTGTTACGATCGAATATAGGTGATGTCTGATAAATTGAATTGTGTAGGAAAATGTTTGTCTGGGGGCACGGCAGTGCCCCCGCCAAGTCGAGCAAAAAAGCGGCACGGCCATACCATCCTTTTCTCGAAGCAGTTCAGGCCATTTTCGACCTCCTATAACTTCGTTTATATTTCCCGCTGCTTTATATGTGTGGCAAATATCACGTTATCACGCCTTTTTGATGATAACGAGTAGGTAATACCTAACCCGTCAAGCGCCTAGCAAAATATAACAGCAATTGTTACGAACTGCAAATAATTGCGACTCAACTGAATTGCTAGTTTATAAATACAAGAACACTACTTAAGTAATATTTTAATACTATGCGACATAGATAACATCGGATATAAACGGGGAACCTCGGCACGATAAAATATTTCAGGAAATGACACGGATGCAGAAGTTAAAGCAACATTTGATAACTGTTTTAATAAATGCAATTCATTGACTGGGTAAATAAATTGGTCTTTTAATAACCTACATATGTACTTACAGTCAGTCAAAAAAATGTTTAATGTTTAAAAAATCGTGTGGATTACATAATCGGGCATAAGTAACCGTAATTCTTAGATACTATTATTTGTTTAAGTCACTTGAATTTCTTGTATTTATCGCTACTCATGCTGAAACAAAATTGAAAATATTACATAACTAACTTCCACCCACGACTTCTCCCGCATGAATTTCGAATGTTTTATAGCCTTCCTCGATAAATGGGCTATCTAACACTGAAATAATTTTTCAAATCGGACAAGTAGTTCCTGATATTAGCGCGTTCAAGCAAACAAACAAACTCTTCAGCTTTATAATATAAAAAATAAAATAATAGTATAGATGTTCGATATACCTACTTTTGCAACTTTATAGAAATAGAATTCATAGAAGCGCAGTACATTTTGTGTAGACACTCTCCCAATTATTTATTTCCACGATGTTATTCAATATAAATGTAATTGTATTAGGTATATAAAACTCAACCTTACTTTTAACGACATAAGGGCTTGCTTAAAATGGTGCCATTTCGATGCAATCACTTTGTGGAAATTGACAAGCTCATTTTGTGGAAAATTGTACAGAAATAATGAAAATATGTACTGACAAATATTTCAGATTTCCGTGACCTTCTTTCTAGTCCCAGATTTGGTTTTTACAGAGAACATGAGGTTAATTAGAGAATTAATTTCCCAAAATAACAAAATAGTGATACATTCATTGGAAGAATGACGTACAAATTGCTGAATATTTTTTAGCAGTATATGATCTATAATTTGAACACTGGATTCTAACCTTCGATAGCTCAGTTGGTAGAGCGGTGGACTGTAGCGTTTATATCATTGTCATCCATAGGTCGCTGGTTCAAATCCGGCTCGAAGGAATTCTTTTTGCATTATGAAACGGATTTTTTTTAATGTGTTGTCTATTTACTGACGGATATTTACTTGAATTTATGCTATTGAAAGGTATGTAGATGTTTCAATTAAGATTTTTAATTTATGATTTACTTGTTAATAGGTATAAAACATAAGCATACGGTGTGAATGGTTGTATCCATTTACTCGATGTTTCATTAAATAGAAATTGCTTTGAGAGAGGATCTCCAGATTTATGATTTGTAACCAAAAGAGGACGCTGCGAACAGGATTCGAACCTGTGCGGGTATATTACCCAATGGATTTCAAGTCCATCTCCTTAACCACTCGGACACCGCAGCTCATAGGGATGCAGATGAATCATTTTATCGCCTTCAGGATATAATTTTCTATTTTTATACGCAGGTAACAAAGATAAGTCATAAATAGGTACACCTAAAGATAAATCGAGTCGCGGGAATGTCGATAGGTAAGAATGTAGGTATAATTTTATATTCATTACCTGTAACAAATATGTTTATTGAACAGCCCTCCATCGATACCACGGTCATTAAAACCTCATAATTATTAGTATTATTTCCCTGTACATTTTTTAGGTTCTACTCTACCAACTACAAAATACATTTTTTTATTAGTCAATTTATTTATGTTTGTGGTGATAAAAATGAATTATGTCAATAAAACAACGACACATTTTGTTATAATATTGTTAAAAATTGCGTGGTGTAACTTGTAATTTAACTGAAACAATAATATTAACCATCGTAAACACTGCCATCTAGTAGAGAAGGAATAAATCAGTAACATTAGTAGCTGATATAGTGGATTTTCTATTCGATACTAGATGGCGCTGCTACGTCATGGTTAATTGGCTCTATTTGACACTAGATGTCATTAGTCATACCTTACATAGGATGTAGGTTATTAATTAGTTTACTGTGTACTTGTACACAAACTTTTGCATTTTAGGGATTTTTAAGAAACTCACTTAGGGTCAAAATATAAAATAAACCTAGTTTTGTCTTTATACTTAATAAAATGTTAAATTAATCCAAATAAATGGCCGTTAACGAATAACCGAATAACGTAGTCCGTAGATAATATAGAAAACTTATTTTCCTAAAATCTACTAAATTACAAACAACCTGGAAAAGTACACATATCAAAATGCCCAAGGTAAATAATTTTCATAATTTTTAGAAGACCGTAGGTATCTATCATAGAGAAAAATAATATATTTGGTCTATGCTACTATCTAAATACAATGAAATCCACCAAATATAACAAGCAAGTAAATAAATAAAACCTCCCACTCATTAGAAACTGCACGGTGGTCTCTCTTCAACGCTGAACAAAATGTCGTCTTAGGAAACTTGCAGGAAAGTAGAAACAGTTGTCAGTGAATACGCGCCGTAATTAACACTTCTATTAACTACTAAATATAGCGCTTGCTAGGGCTGTCTAACAAGTTACAACCTGTTAAAGAAAAGAAAAACCGGGTACCAAAAAAGGACTGCAATTTAATAAAAAAAGGATTTTAATAAAACCTACCTTAATTTTTTTAAAGTAGCTTTCTAGATTTATATTAGAGGTCATGTTCTTCAGATATGGATAAATGACGTCTTTAACAAAGTAAGTACTGTAAGTAGATAACAGCATAGATAACAGGTATATGTATATGTATTACTAGATATTTTTTTCTAAAGAGGTATCATACTAACAAAGAAAAGGGTAAAAAACCTCTTCGGTTATCCCTTTTACCATCTTTTACTCATCACCCGTATTTGCCCGTTAGGTTGGCAGCCCTATCTCTCGATCTTGTCAGGTGCACTTTCATACCGTTTTTAGATCGTTCGATAGTCGCGTAGTAAAGGATGACTTATATGGGGCACCTACGAGCTACGATGTTATTATTAGATTGCCCAGAGAGCTTGTTTTGTTTTACTGTGTTCAAGTAATTTGCCGCCTGTTCTGTGAAATTGAATCAATTGATTATTATTTAAACGCTGTTGTGTTAATATGGATACACCTTTAAAATTACTACGATAAAGAAAAAGAAATACATCATGTGTGGATGGAAATATTTGCAAAATTATATGTAACTACATACGTAGCTTATGCACATGGTTTCGCTACCGTCGGTCGCCATCACAAAAATCCTTATTTGACAAAAACTTTTCCTGACCCATAAACTATTTTAATTTAATCTATGCAAAAAGCCGTCTATCCTACTGCTCTCTTCGTTGCGTAATTACCTATAACTTCACCTAGGAGGTAGTAGGACGTAGGTATTATCTATGGTATTATATATTTAAGCTCTTTTAAAGTAGGTGTTGTGTACCTACCAGGCACTTTTGAATAAGGTTGTCTTTAGCGGTTTAAATCTTCCCACGCATAGCCATATATCCCAAATATAACAGGTACCAAAACAGCCAGTATCATAATGCATATAAAAACTTGATATGAGCATGTCATCGTTTTATAAATCAATTAAAACAAAGGAGATCCTTATCAAAACGTTTCATGTTCGACCACTTTGATTATTTGACACAATGCTTGTACTATGCGTCATAAGGAAACATAAGACCATGGATCTGTTTAAAGATTAAATCAAGTTTTAAAGCTAAATGATTATGAATTAAGTATGAAATATAGGTTGGTAAATGGAGTAAAAAAACTTAGACTTGCACTCATCATCATCCGCATTTTGTGTGCCAGACTCATCTAGGGTCCACCTTGCACTAATTTGCACTACCTACACTAAAAAATCCACAGCCTTCAATATTCCACTTTTGGGTATAAGCCTTCCTTAAACAAAGCCATTCGCCGCGGTCCTGTGCCAATCTTATCCAGGTGTGCCCTGCGATCTTTGTTAAATCAACATGGTAAAATAGTAGAATAGTACATACCAACAGTACAAAAACACTTAACCACACATACAGGTTTCTTTTACAAAAACGTTTTATGTAAATAATTTAATTAAATTCAATAATACTTAACAGATTAATATGATACTTAAAAGGAATGTACAGAAGTAGGCAAATGTAAAGTTATATTTATTTGTTAAAATTACAAAAATGTCATTTATATTTTTGGCAAATTGATGTTAACTTATCATTTTACGACAACACATAACCCTACCTTTGCAGTTATTATAACTTCCTAAGCCAAAACAAAAGAATTATCCGATTGTTTTTTGTGTTGTGTTATTAACTTATTACGCGCCATGATTTTGATATTCAGATTAAACGCGTATATCCTTGTTAGATTACCATCACTTGTAAATTGCAGTGTGGTATTTACAATTTGATTATAATTATCATCTCATCAATCAGTCGGTGAATCCGTGGAGGGGAACAAACAACTCACAAGACATACTTTAAGTTAATTTATTAGTGCAGTATAATTGGAGGTTCTTGCCGGTTCTTTGGAGTTTCTTTCCGGTTCTTCTCCATAGGAATGACATTTTTGGAACCGTGCAACTAGCATCTTAACGATAAATAAGCGCCTGTAATTGGTTTACATGAAATAAAAACAATTTGAATTTGAGTGTGTAGGTGATCTCGTTGTTCAACGTCTAGGTTGTAGACAGAGGTACACAGAATACAGATCGTGTAAAGATATCAAATGGAAGGATTGTAAGCTCAAATACATGAACTGTGGAGAGAGGGTGGAGGTCAGAAAAAGAGAGCTTTGATAGATAGATGATAATATGCTTTAATGCATACCAGGAAATACAGAATATGGAGGAAAAAACTTAAAACTAAATACAGTGCAAGTGGCGGTCTTATTGCTTAAAGCAATTATTTAAGCTATGCTGCTTGCTTTACCAGCAAGAGCCTAGCTCTTGAAATAAAGGTTTTAGGAGAAGTAACGGTCGACCCTGTGACCCCCACCCTACCGGCTACGCTAATCTGGTTTGTATATTATAAGCAGGACTAATGGAATGTGGGGTACAAGCAATTCTGACTCAGTGCTGAGACTGAGTGTTTAGAGTCACCTTATTAAGTACTCAAATTACGACAATATCTATTATGAGTATGAAACTATAAATCCTATAATAATATTCCAATTACTATACGTAGTCAAGAAGGCAATTTACTCATACATACGACAACACGAGGGGTAGGCAGAGACCACGGATTTTCATTTGCTAAGATCCTGACATACTTATTCACTTTCACGGCATTATTTACCTTACTTCGATTTGTCCGGCGACGCCCAGACCCCTCTTGGAATCGTCGGCAAAAAAAAATGTCCCGAAAACAAAAACGTAAGTTTGGGTGTTTTTAATATCGTACGGGTTTCATCACGCATGCGGGATTGTCCCGCATCCAGAAAATTTATTGTGCATATTCCACGCATTACAATAAATACTTGTATGAAAAGGACATTTGCGGGGTTTACGCAGGCGGGGCAATCCCGCATGCGTGATGAAACCCGTACGATATTAAAAACACCCTTTGATCACATTTTCAACCATAATCGGATAGCAGGTTAAAGTTCAGGGATATATATATATATAGTACTTAGGTACCTACAGTATTAGGTGCAGGAAGTTTACATCATACCTTTCAAGCATGACGAACAATCTTGCTCAACTTAACTTGTTGCTATTTCTTTGCACGAAAACCGTTTTTGTTCACTAGTGAGTCGTGTAAACAAGTGTTGCGTCTGGTCGAAGAATGTAAAAGTAGTGAAACACTTCCATGGAGTACGACGCGCTCGATCGCTCACATTTCTCTTCTCTAATTATGTGATTAAACGACTTATTGTCGGTGCATACATTGAGGGCTTATCACCATTTATTTACACACGATTCAGGATTAAGGCTGTTCATAAAAGACTACACGGGGGAACCGATCATCCAATCTTAATAATATGAATGCGAAAGTAACTCTGTCTGTTTGTTACGCTATTACTACTAAACCACTGAACTGATATTGATGAAATTTGGTATGGAGTACGCTTGAACCCCACGAAAAATACGTATAGAAAAGCTTGTATTGAACATTTTATTACGTAATTTATGTACTTATTATACCCGTTACTGTCTTATTCAAAACAGCTTCTACCACACCTTCAATATGTAGACCTGCCTATCTTCTTCACGTCAAAACAATGTGCATGCTACTGACGCTAACCACGTCTCCAGCAACGTGATTGCGGTTGTCACGGCACCTCGTGTCACTCCGGATAAGTGATACGGCGCGGGCGCTGCTTGACCGCAATACCTCACGGGGATGCGCACGCAGGTGCACTAGGAATATTCGTGTGATTTGATTACAAAAGAGGGGCTTGTTACAGGTGTAAATCCTTTGTGCACCTTTGTGTCTATGATAATGATAGCAAATGATTCAAGTTCTCGAGGATCTAGAATGGAAATGTTTTTTTTAATTAGTTTATTTACATAATTAACAATATACTATACACCTATCATTATATACTATACACATTTAAATTCTACCTACTATAAAACTATTTACTAGTTCAATATCAAAAATAAACTATATATAGAGAATCTTCTCCTTTTTCGAAGTCGGTTAAAAATTAAATTAAATTAAAATGCATCAAAGTATTCTAGACTTTATTGTTTCTTATATTGCGCATCAGATTTAGTATTTTCCCAGTAATACTGTAGAGTTTTGTAAGTTTTGATTCTTTCTTTCCTTTATTGAATCGATACTTAAACGAAAATAAAACCAACAGGTTTTACGTAAACCTCAGTTATGACATCATTAAAAGTAGTAGTAGACTAAGGAACAAGGAAAGGGATACTTAACAGATAAGCAAAGATTACTTTATCGCTAACGAACTTGCGATATTGGTTAAGGATAGTTCAACCCGCACCCTTCCTGCCTGTCGCTATAAATTAGAGCTTTTCTAATGAGTCTACATGAACATATATTTCAAGCAAATAATGGAATAGCTTTTAGGTGTGTCAACTGCTCTGTTTCTTTAGCAATACCACATCTAATATTGATATTATATTTGTAATTCCGTATTTCAAACTTAATATCAATATTCAGCAGCGTCTTCTGTAACTTGACCACCAACACTGCGATCCCTAAGCCGCTTGCCAAGCATGGGGATTATGGCACCCCCCCCCCCTCTTTCTTAAAGGGGGTGACCTTTGTTCAACAGTGGACGTCTATCGGCTGATGATGATGATTTGTAATTCAGATCCCATGTTTGCACCGCCTCCCCTTCAACCCTGATAGTATTAAAGTCTTCTTCTTCTTATCGTATGGTTGATGAACAGCCTGGTGTCAGAGTCTAAACCGCCCGTAGGCCGCTGATATGGCTTTACACACCGTTGAAAAATCTCTTAGGAGTGCCGGTTTCCTCACGATAGTATTCAGTAGTAAGTTATTATTCTACTCGTACAAAATTTATTTATGAAGCATCAGCAGTATATGACTAAATTATTTTACTAGGAAATAGTATTTAGTTGATAAAGACTAGGCCTATCAGGGCAGTAGGTGAGTTCCTAGATAATTAAGACATGCCTATCCACCAGTCCAAATACACTCGTTATTCTTTATCGATGAATCGTTATCGAGTATCTCGATACCGATATTCGATACTTTGATGTCATTAAGACGCACTATGGTTCCGAGAAGGCGATATGCGTGCGTGATTGCGTCGACGCAACTGCAACGTTGCGCACGCGCCGATGAATAAACAAACGATAACGAAGGAAGAGTTAAAGGAATTCTGTAAACATAAATATGAATTGATTGTGTTCCTTGTTATAAAAGATAAATGATCATTGTTACAGTGATGCATGGAAATATGTAATTGTTATGGTGATATAGTACTTACCAATTATATTAATTGAATTATCTACAATTATGTCATTTAAATTTTTCGAATAACATCAGACTTATCTTGCCTTTTTTTTTTCGGTTTTTAGTAAGTACTAGCAAAGGTGGTTCATGGTTCAATGTCTATTAAAATTTTGATTTGAATGAAGTAGATATTTACGGTATCTTATTTCATATTGAATTTGGTAAGATTAAAAATGACCTAAAATGACAAGTTTTAATCATATGTAAACCTACACATTGATAAACATTGATCTGCGAATTTTTCTGGACTATGTCTTTATAGAGCTAAATTTCTTCATTTTACATCCCATTCTGTTTTATGTGTCGAGACACTTGCATTTGACGGCGGCAGACGTGTTTATTTTCATAGAAATGACGCATTCTGAAGTAGGTAGTCCCTATCTTTCCCCACCAAAATATGCATAAAACACTTAAGTAGCTGCTACGAACAATTACTGAAGTTACAATTACTCATAAAAATCGTAACAGTCATGAATAAAAAAAAGGTGAAAACATTCCTCATGGCGCCCGCAACTATTTTATCTATACTCAGCTATTGTTGTTGACTCGTATTATCTATACCTTCGCAAACATTTAAAAAGCTTCCAAAACTGATAAAGGACCGATTTAAAAACCGAACATTCTATTTACTCGCATAAACCTATCAACTTTACTTTTAAGGTTTAAATATTTTATGGCTGCAGACGCAGGACAACAGAAATTCAATAACTATAAAGTTTCTGAAAGTATAGAGGTTTACGCAGAGGTTATATACTCTTTGGTTTATACTTAGATCATTCTAAGCGCTTGAAGTATTAGTTTTGAATCAAAGTATAGACGCGCATAGAAGTGTTAGAGAGTTTTGAACAATTCCATTATTTATTACCTAATCAAAAATAGCTAGACACTTAAAATACTTTTTTCCAATGGATCGTACTCGTAGTAAACAGTTTTGGTAAACTTAGAATCACAGCTTCCAAAACTATAGAGCTTTGTTAAAATGATTGTTAACTGTACCTAATAGCAAATTGAATGGACACCGATTATACGGCCTAGTACATTATTATGAGTTTATTTAGGCATGCATTTTTGGGTTAAAGGTACACAGCAAGCTTTTTGGGCCGTCGTTAGCATTATAATTCGGGTCGCTGGCCAGCTAAATTAGAAGTCCTTCGTGTACCCTTTTTATTATTTACGCCCATTAGGACAGGCTGATGATTTTGTGTAGGTAGCTAAAATAGAAACAGGTGGGCTTTTATGTTCTTAAAAGTCGTTTGCTAAATAAATAATAGTTGGCATACTTAAGTCTTACGCTTTGGTGGTCTGTGGTCTATTTTTATTTAATAGATATATACCAAATAAAGTACGCAATACAAATAATTAGATATACTTTTATTTAAATTACACTAGCGTATAACTTCTCAACATTTTTTAAATTTTAACCTCTCTAAGGCCTCATTGCAGTATTAAAACTCGTCCAATACACTTGTGTGTTCGCTTATACTGTTTACGTTTAGTGAGCGCTCTCTAATGCAACTTTTACGATCCGATCCTGTATGCTTTTGTTTTTATGCGTACTCGTCTGTCCATAGACTTTAAAGTTTACGTTCACAGTTTTTATTGCTGTCGTGACGTATAAACGTAGTCTGTATGAACTTAAAAGGATCCTATCTTGAATGTTCGGTTTTATGATTTATTAATGGCGATTTTGTTATAATTTGTTTTTGGGGTAGGGACAAGCCTGAATGTAAGGTTAAGGTGTCTTTTCCAATTTTAATAGAAAATATTTTGCGACAATCTTGATACCTCTTAACTTTTAGCGAGAATCCGTAAGGCTGAAGTCCGTAAAGCTGAAATTACCAATCTTTTTAGGTGCTGTACAGATTTAGATAGTCAATTTATTATATTATTAAAAATAAAATAAACTAAAACATACCTATACAAGAAAATACAAACGTCTTTATTATAACGGCAAACCAAATCTAACCCCTCTTCAAAACTTTAAACAGCTTGACATTACGCTCATTAAAACGGCAGTTCTTTTTAACAACAGAAGAATAGTTGACCGTGTAATTTTCAATCCCATTCAATTCAATTTTCAAGAAAAACTAGTGGTAAACATTTTCTTATTGACATACGACAATAGGACCGCGGACCGTGAAGGCTAAACTGTGTTTCCTGGCGGCCAGTATAGGTGAAAAACTGTCTAAATATCTAGATAATTAAAAAAGGTGTAGGCGATCTCTTTGTTACGGTCATAATAAAGCGATTGTACTTTGTTTTGACGAAACGATCATTTAAGTTTACGTCCTTGACTTCAAATATCGAATGCTATTTGAATTTGTTCGATACATTAAAAAATAATAATTATATTTAATTAGTTTTTTTGGCAGTCTACATTCCATTTGAAAAACTCAAGATTTTTTCCTATAATCAAGTTTTTGGCTTTTCGTTTTCAATAATAATGTAATGATGCTCTCCTTCCGTTTTCCTCATTTCACCGAGTCATTTTATAACTTATCTATCCATATTGTTTCAAATTAAAGAAACGTCCAAATGATGATCTAATAATATTAAAACTTTTTACTATTTATGAAGCTGTTCTTTAATTAATGGTATGTTAAAAAAAAATGTTCAGCTACTTATGATGCTGATTGTACCTATATTTAGACAGCAAGTGCAAAGTTCTACATTTCATTTAATTTAAATTTAAAGATTTTTATGTCATTGTATTATTTTTAATTTTAGCGATGGAAAAATTGCAATTTACTTACGAAACAAACACCTAACGCGATGATATTAATGTAATTATTTCATGTACGTGGTCTTAAAAGCTTCGATACCTTTAAAAGCTCTGTTCACGAAAGCAACAAGCGAGGTTGCATTACGACACAATTACATTAGGTTGTCAGAACAAACAAAAGACTGTTCAATTAATGTTGTAATGTTACGGTGGCTTCTCACAGCGCGTTATAACACGAACCGCAGGTGATTTTTACGGGCCAGCATGTATGACGAATACGCCCGCCTCCTCTTCTTACGGCGCCGCGCGCCGGCGCATTGCTCGGCTCGGCACTGCTGGTGTGGCCCGTGTCACCACGCGCCGTGATAAGCCTCCATAAGACTGACACGCAGACAAAGGTGTGAACATATTACCTATTCGATTGATGACTCTTGGAGGATATGTCAGTCAAATGTCATGATAATGTAATCGATGTGAGGGGATAAGATACGGTATCGTATTATGATGTAGCCATGTGTCATTTTTATTGAGTTCAATGCTCAATGTTCATAGAAATTAGTAAGCTTTTAACCAATGATGGACAACACCACATTTTAAAAAGCTAAATGAATCCAACCTCTTTAGATTAGTCTGAATGTACATTACAATAGTCACTAGGTGTTACGTAACCCTTGTCAGTGATAAAGGCCTTTTAGTGTCACAGATCTCGAAAGTACCGTGTCATTGACCCCAGCTATTCACCTTCATTCAATAGATGTTATCATTGAGCTTTCCAAGGGATGACTAATTATTGCCATTATTGAGGACTGCCTCGTTGGTCTAGTGGTCGCTAACCTCGACGGCTGAGCATGAGGTCCTGAGTGCGAATTCCGGGTCAGGCAAAGCGTTACTGTGTTTTCCATTAGGTAATTCTCAGTATCAGCACGGGGTCTGGATTTGTGCCCAAAAAGGAAATGGGCTCACCTTATTACATTGGGACCTTAATATGACTGGCGAAATGTGGGTACAGTGTACTCTAGATATCTGCTTTCTCTTAAAAAATATTAATTTATTTAGAACCCTATTGTTATCTATTGTGTTCGTAACACACTGAAACCATTTTATTTTATACAAGTTTATTTAGTACATACATATGTAAATCTGTATTGCAGGGTAAAGACCTAACACACAGTAAAGAGAGTCTCTTCTGAATTGCTGTGCTTCTTTTTCTATAGCAGAAGCAAGAATTTATTCTACCTTTTCATCATATAGGTTGTATTACTGTATACATTGTATTACATGTAGCTATATACGTCTACGAGTACTTCACGTTACTGTTAATTAGTAATTCTGAGCCAATTTTTTGTCGACGGTAGCCGTTGCGACATAATTATTACAATACAATTCAAACTGTTAAATAGTTATACAGAAGGGTCAACGAACTGTGTTATGAGGTATTCATACACTCAAAGATAAGCGTACAAACTAAGTTACTACTAGTTATAGACAGTACCATATGCAAAAAAAACAGAGCGTTTGCTGAAAAAATCAGTCACATTGGATTGAATTATCACAATTGCCAATTATTAAGTTCAATCAGGCTTTAAAATGTTGTAGCAAAAATTAAATTAGTCACTCAAGTTACTGGGTAATTACTTACATAACATTTTTAAAAGAATATATCCAAATGTCTAAGCATCGAAATAAAAGCATACTCAAAGGAGTAAAGCTTCGTCGTCGTATTTCTCCAGTCAATAATTGACAGCATCGCCGTATCATCGCTTAGCTGTAACTGGAGCATTTCCTAGTCCTTGGCACAGTAGTTAAGTACTATAGACTTGGCAGTCTGCCAGACATTTTGGCGAGCTGTTTGGCACGGTCGGCCACTTTGTATCGACTTAGCCAGTGGAGGGTTGACATGTAAGTTCAGCTCGCACGTGTTTGAAGACTCCGGTCTGTTCCACATCCTTGTTGTTATTCTATTTTGAGAAACCATTTTATACCGCTTTTTAAGGGTTAAGTCAATCGCCAGAAGGTAACCGTTTTTGAAAGGTACCTACATTGGAACATAGGTCCTACATAGAGTCTTAGGTCTGAGTCTCTAAAATAGGTTATATAGGTACTGCTGTTATTAATGATATTGGTAGCAGAACACTTGATTGAACTTTATATTATATGTAATTACGTATACTATAGTTAAACTTAGTTGTCACCAAGTGTACCAGTGGTGCTACCACAAATAGTAATTTGTGGTTGATGCTAATAAAGAGATATTACCTATTGTATCTAAGTGTAGGCAGACTGACCATCCAAGATATGACAGAAAAATATCTAATCGAACAAATCAATGATACTAATTAATTAATGTAATCTGCGGAGTCATTGGAGCGTTGTAATAAAAATTAATGATCTCTCACATCAATGACGGTAGTACAAAAACTACTGGTAATCATCTGAGGGACAGATGATCAATCATTAGTCTGTTATCAGTGGTCTATCTACATCGGTACATAATTATGTAAGTAGGTACCTAACGTTAGATAATCTGAGGTTGGTAGTGAGTTAGTGACAATGATGTCATAGTCAAGGATTGTTGCTTGACGATTTTGAAGTTTATTTTGTGGTTTTACGGCAGCAAATGTATGTTTATTACACGGGTCTATACGCATATCGTGTAGGCAGACGAAGGTATTTTACGAGCAGCTCACCCACGTTAAACTAAAAACCCTGATAATGTAAAGTCAGAAATAAAGTTTATTATAAAAGCCAAATTACATTTGGCACAATTCCAACTCAACCCTAGGCTGCTAACAACTTATCAAATTTATAAATAATATAAAACATGATTATATCGATATTGAATCCAAACATTGTAATGATTGGATTCATATACAAAAATTGCTGTACAGGCAGGTTGTGATTAGGATGATTGTAATAACTTGTTACGCAAATTGATTTTGATCAATGCTACCAACCTGTCGACTGGCTAATCTTTCTTCTGTAGCATGAGTAGTTTGGTTACCCGGCAGATCAGTCGATCTGCGAGGTTAAGCCGTGCTCGCCGCGGTCAGTCTTGTGATGGGTGACCGTTTTCACATGTCGAGACCCTACCGTGCTTTGGAAGGCACGTTAAGCCGTTGGTCCTGCGCCTGATCTCTCTCCGGTCGTGTCGGTCTACCGTCCCATCGGAATATGAGAGTGAGGGAATAGGGAGTGCACCTGTGTCTGCGCGCATACTTGTGCACTATAATATCTCCTGCGCAGATGGCTAGTCTTAGCTGAGACAGGCCGCCGCGTGACCGAAATTCGGTCAGGAGGACATTATTATTAGGTTGGTTTCAGTTTGCTCATTTAATGGAATTTTAGCTTTACTGAAATTAACATGCTTAAGGGCCAAAGCTTGAGCTTAGTCCTTGTCTAGTGACGCCGCATAGCGCTGTACAGTCAACAAAAAAAGTAACTGAACATATTTTTAAACAAAATTTTAATTGAAGAACACAGTAAAAAGTGTTACATTGTTGTAATTCTTTAAATTATTGGACATTAAGGTTTTTGGCTTGTAATACTTCTGTTGCTGAGCGTACCTTTTTGTATTCCCATACACACAACACGATAGGAGGAAAAGGATTTATATGGGATGCATATTCCTTCCGCATTAAACCCCGCATGACACTAGATCCCCTCTTCGCAACAGGATATTTGAATTAAGAGTATTTGAGAGCGCCACAAATTGTCGAGGGGTTTACTTTTAACGGTTATGTGAATCGGATATCGTGACGTACGCATGTGTCAATGAAGACCGGGTTATTGACATTCCTTCTGAAAAGAAGTTGCGTTTTATAAGCGACGACGAAATCATCACATTCATGAACACCCAAGAATCTAACGGCCAGAGCTTCTAGTGAGAGTTTGGTTGATAGTTTTTAGCAATTTCCGCCTTATCGTATTTCTATTGTCAAAAAACAGATGAATATACCGTTGGTTTAGGTAATCATCAATAAAATTTACACTAGGGCACACAGATTTTGTATACTAAGTTGTTCCAAGGACACACCACCTCGAATACAATATCTACGTATACAAACGACATGTATATAATGAACCACTTTTGTTTTGCTGAGTACCACGCACTTGAAGAAAAGCGATATACGAGTCACAAACGATCGTCATCGAAGTTTTTCATCAGATCATCTCTTTAACATCGTCCACTTTGACTTTGGATCACTAACTTTACCAGCTTTAAATCACCCTAATCGTTTCATCACGGCAGTAGTTTATTACCTCCTACGTACGAAATCTCTTTGTTCCCAATGTGGCCAAAACAACAAACACTTTAAGTAAAAGCTTTCATATCTCTCTCGAACACTCCAATTAATTAAACAGTCCGACATTAAAAGCGTGCACTCAAACCATAGGGACGTATGATTAATGGTTAGTTACATACAGTATCAACCTACGTGTTAGTTTGATACAAGTATCGCACTGAATGTAATTAGCCAGTACTGTCGTCCCACGGAGTGTCGGAGAGCGATGACCTAAGCGAAGATTATAGAAGAAATATGTTACGATTGCGACAATTATGTCTTAACAGCGTCAATATGGTTGCATTTAATAACAGATTTATAAGTTATTCATACAGTTCGTACTAATAGTGGGGCTCGTAGCTATGCAGCTACCCGGCAGATCAATCGATCTGTGAGGTTAAGCCGTGCTCGCCGTGGTCAGTCTTGTGTTGGGTGACCGTTTTCACATGTCGAGACCCCACCGTGCTTCGGAAGGCACGTTAAGCCGTTGGTCCAAAATTACCACAAGACTTACACTTACATACGTATTAAACATTGAAAGCAAAAATACAGCGTATACGTTGCACTTGCTATAAAAGTTAAAAACAATCATAATTCAAACCAAGTTCGTTAATTTGATACTTTAATTAATGCGAAATATGTCAGTCAACTTTTTGGACGTGTCTAAGTTCATGCGGGTTGGTGACCGGCTCTCTTCACGCATCGCCGACGCTGGTGACCGGCAAATACCTACGTTGGTATACAGGGTAGCAAAATAAAAGGTGAAATGAGGAAGAAGTTTATTCTGTCAGCAGGCAAAACTTATTTTGCTAGGGTACTCTTACGTCATTCATCGTGTCGTAAGTATTTATAGCAAGACAAGACAACTAATGTACCTGTGTCTTTAGTGTGATACAGTGTGACACTACCTAAATGTACATAGTTTTAGGTTCGATGATGTAAATAACTTTCTTTCAGCTTATACACTTGAAACCACATTTGTGCATGTAAAGAAGGGCGTGGAGTGTTCATATTAGGAGTTGTTTGTTTCTTGAGAGTTGCCAAACACTTGCAGTAATATAAACTTCAAACTCAATTCTTGGAAACGTAGAAGAGTGTCAGTAATACACTCGTAAGTAAAAAGTTCATAAGTTACATCTATGTACTGGCATATATATTACGTAACTATTATCTATGCTGAAGCCCTATTGTTTTGATCCCACGACGCTTAATAAGGTTTAGGAACTATTTTTAATTATTTTAAGGCTGCGTTAGCTTTGTAAACGGCGTGTGTTCGATAATAAATTAAAAGAAACAATAGTATGTAGGTACGACGTTCGCACTTTATTTATGGTGCGGGATTCTTTCTTTTTTTATCTGTAGCCTTTTGAGGCTTGCGCAGGCCTTGGTGTCTGTAGTAGATTTATAGGTAAAATAAGTATGTTTTGTTGCAGTAGGAATGAAAGAAGCAAAGGTAATAAATTTCTACCGCATTGAAATGGCCTTCGTTCAACAGTGGTCGTATTTCGGCTGATGATGATGAAGGGTCGATTTAAAGTCTTTTGGAGAAATTCCTGTCTTACACCTCTACCAATTCGAAACAGGGTTAAACGTATACGCTGTTAACTTTTTGTTTCAAACTACTAGAGAAATAAAAGACCGATAAAGTAATAGAGAGCTGCATTTACTTCCATTGAATACCACTTCATTCATCAATAGGTTTGAAAGAACAAAACTAAAGCAATCATTCACTTAAATAAACCACAATCGAGGTATTAAGCTTGTTATTGATGTAAACACAAGACTTGAGTTATTTACGACAGCTTCAGTTGTAAACCGCTCAAACAGCTGGTTGTTGAACCATAAACCTTCCATTATTTTGCGAGGGAAGGTCAACCACCCGTGGTATGTCATTGCCATCTTAACAGCATAGTGAACCTCATTATAACCTCCGTATTTAAAACTAATATTTACGCGAATTCAATTTGTTCATCATTTTAATATTCTATTCAGTAGGGATACGTAATTGTCGTGTTGCCAGTTTGTTTAAAACAAAGAGTTTGACGAATCGTTTTTTACACGACTGCCAAAAAAAAGGAGTGTAATGTTTTCAGGGTTCATGTATGTATGTATGTGAGTTTCTTTATTCCACCATATTCCATCGGGGGACCGTTCTGTGGAACACTGTCTTATTTAAAAGGTACCCAGACTGCGATGGAACTTACTTTTTACTTTTTAGTTCGTTTTTTGTCATGGCAGTCGTCTTTTTAATTTTTTTAAATTATATATTTTGCATTCACGTGGTCCTCTGCAGGCTTTCTACAACTAGGTTTTTTTATTAGTGTACTACACGAGGTATATCCTCTGTATTTTTATGCATTTCACAAATATAATTTATATAGAAAAAACAATTGACTGCAGACTACAAATTTCTGCAGATCACACGATTTACCCCGTCCGGGAACGGGACTAACAAAGCATCCCTTAGCGCAGCAACCACCCTACCTAACCTAGCAAAAAAAAAGATATTATAATGAGACGTGACATTGAAATGAAAATGTATAATTAAGAATCATGGTCTCAAGCAAGTAAGTACCTGTGGGAGAGTACTTGCCAGCTTAAGTTCTTAACAATGCTTAGGTGATGTTTTTGAATGTTTACAAAATATAATTTTGAACACAATACCAATCCGGCGGCTGCCGACAAACAAAGGATAAGATGTAATCGTACACTGAACCAAATATTTATTGTAACTGCTCTTCCGCGTGCCCTGTGTTGTGTAGCAAGTCATTGAAGTATCAGCTAAGTTTTATATAAGCAACGGACGGTCACGTATTCAAAAACAAAGTTCAATTTCTAAAATTACCTATGACAGTATAATAAAGAAATGATAGAAAACCTCAAGATTATGTATTACTAGCTGCGCCCCGCGGTGTTACCTGCTACTTTTAAGCCTACCTATTGTTAATCCAGGGCGTCAGCTACCTCCTTACCTTTTATCAAAATCGGTCCAGCCGTTTGAACGTGAAGAGGTAACAAACATACAAACACACTCACAAACTTTCGCTGGCTAGAGGCTATTTGTTAGGTTTTTTCCGGATAAGCAGTCGTCGTTCTCCCGAAAAACAAAATTGGAAAAAGAAGTGTCCCATTCCTCGTAGGTAATTGGCAATAGACTGGTTTCTTAAGACTGTCACTGTGAGTGGTCTGCTGGAATTCTCTGCCGGCTTTGTTATAATTAAGTACATTGGAGAATTAACTTAATTAAAATATATGATTAAAACAAACAAATAAAAAAAACTCTTATGGACCTTTAAATAGATACAGTCATGGAATAAAAATACACATTTAAATTAGATTAAGTAACCTCCAAATTACGATAATGAACCGTTAACACAAAAACATGGTTTGTAAACTTTTTTACCGACTAACCCTGGGAAAATAAGGAGGAAGTGAGAAATCCGAAAAGCAAGAACAAAGAATAAACGGTCATACTGTCGTATTGCAGAAACGTCGCTGGCCATTGAACTTACGAAATTTCAGTCATCACAAGAAAAACAATTGGTATTTCTTAAATAAGTAAAATAGAGGTTTAAAACACGCTCAACTGTGTTCCTAAATGCATGCTATTATGGTAATGCAACACTAACATCTTTGTTCCGAAGTTTAATTACCTGTAATTATCGCCAGTTTGTGTATCGAAGTATCGAAGTTTGTGTTGATCTGCTACTTCATACATAGGTACTTATAATGTAATTACGGCTGTAAGCCCTGAAGATCAGAAAACCCGAGAATAAAGGGCAGAGTTGTTTTTCTGTATACTTCCATACTTCACTAATTGCTGTGTAATCGCTCATAACACCGCTCATTGGGTGGCGAACCTATTGCCATTTATCGGGCCCACACTGGGTTCGCTTCTTACTAAGACTCACTTTTCCGGCAAGGAATCGGAATTATATTCTTTCTCCAACCCGCAAACAAGCACTGCCACTTAACGTCTTAAAATGTACTTCTTTCGATATTTTACGGTCATTTTAAAGACAATCTTCGAATTGCAGTAAGCGTTTGCCGCAGCCCGCAATAATGATTTAAGCATTTTACCTTTGAATTTTTAAACAGTTACCACAATTTGGGGTCCTTACGTACATGTTGAGTACTAAAAGATTATAGTAATTCCATGGAAAGTAGCGTTATGTGCCTCACTTGTTTCAACGTTATTATTTTGATGACTATCTTTACGCAATCGTTAACATTATTCTTTCTGTAATTTGATACTTTCGGACGTCTTGTAAACACATAATGAAGATTGAAAGATAAACGACTTCGAACGTTTTGGAGGTCAAGGGTGTCTAAGGAAACTAAATACGAAGTTTATATACTGTTACATGTTCCACTGCCGATTCACAGTGATTAATTGTCGTCATTAATTATACAAAAAGAGCGATAGTTACTAAAGTGATTTGGATCGTGTTCCTTTCTTCTAAAATCTTTAGGCTTCTCAGAAATGGCTGTTAATCTTTTGAGGAATGATATGGGTGGGTTGTTCTTTTGTTTTAAAGATCACCATATGTTGACAAGCCGGTGTCGTCTGTAATATAAGCTCGTCCAAATGCCAGTAAATTATTTGGACAAAATAAACAAATGTGTGTGGTCGGGTGATAGATGAGTTTTAAGTAGGATTTTGTTCCACTATAGAAATGTGGTTCAAAGTATTTGTTTAAGGATATAGTCGAGTTTGTTACGTGGAAATATGTTAGTGGCAATTATGTTAGAAATCGCTAATAAAATTTACGGAATGATCATAAATATTTTGGATTTTTGGACTGCCTCGTTGGTCTAATGGTCGCTAATTACGACTGCTGAGCACGAGGTCCTGGGTTCGAGTCCCGGGTCGGGCCAATCGGTGTTATTGGGATTTTTTATTAGATTTTGTTATTTTATTAGAGTTTGGATTTGTTCGTGGTTGATAGCAATAGGCTCGCCCGCTACTACATTGGGACCTATGTTTAACATCATGTGCGAAATGTGGGTGTACTATACATCTCTGAATACAGGCGTTATGTTGTGTATTCTTGATTTGCTGTAATACGTTTTTGTAAGAAAACCCTCTATATAATTTACTAGCTTCCGCCCGCGACTTCGCCCGCATGGATTTCGAATGTTTTATAGCCTATCCTTTCTCGATAAATGGGTTATCTAACACTGAAATAATTTTTTAAATCGGATCAGTAGTTCCTGAGATTAGCGCGTTCAAGCAAACAAACAAACTCTTCAGGTTTATAATATAAGTATAGATATAGACTGCGTTAACGCATTAAAACAACAGTAAAAACAACCTTTAAATAAACAGAGCCGCTCCGAATCTGTATATATTTTAAGTAAGGACCGAGCTTTTAGAAAGTCAATAACAAGTTTATTTTGACCCCCAGAATCCTCAAGGCACGGCCATAAAAAACAAAGAAACGTCACAGTAATTTGCCACATTTCCAGAAGTCATTTTACATGATAAAATTATTTCACTAAATAAGTTCAAAGAGAGCGAAGTTTTACGAATAAAGTTAATTTAGAAAATTACTGCAAAATTATTTACTTACGTACCTGCTATTACCTTTCCATGTAATGTCAATAATCATATGCCACGGAAATAATGATTCCGACACAAAAAAAAGTTGATTTCTACGGTAGTTTTCTACCTTTCTAAATTTAATCAATTTGAGGTTAAATTGAGATTGCCTGGGAATCCCGAGCAGAAGTGTTAAGTTCGTTAGTAGTTAGAAGAAGATATACAAAAGATATACCAAGATATACGATGTAATACGAAGATATAGAAGATATACAAGAAGGAAAGGAAACCGTCTTGTTAAATGTTGTTGTAAGAACACATGGATGGGAAAGGATGAGGTAGAGTTTTACCGACAATTGTCTAGCTCTTAAAATAGAAAGAAAGGCTAACTTCCTACGGCATGGAACCTTAAATCTGTTACATGTAAGTCTGTAACTGGCAAACCAGTCAACTCAAACTAGGAATAAAATACTAAGTATAACGCTGTGTTGGTAATCATAGATTTTAACAGGTACTGCCATCACCCATAGACGTAAATACTGAAAGAGAACTTGAAATTCTATGGCTGCGAGAAGCGACACGGTAGTTTAGTTGGTAAGAGCTGCGCCACGGTTAGGCGAAGGTCGCGGGGTAGAAATCCGGTCGTGTCCATAATTTTTCAAATTCCCTTTATCGATTTGAATAAATACGTGACAAGCTGACTTGCTAATCGCTTGTTGGTGATTTTAGACTATTAAGTAAGGCGAATCTTCTCTAAACATGATTTTTATGGTCACGGTCGGTACACTACGGTAGGTACCTACATAATGATTATTTTTATATATACTTAGTCCAATTATTTAATTATTTGTAAGTTATTGTACACAATGTATTGTTTGTCAACAATAGTTCCGGCGTATATTATACAAACAAATAGATTTGGTACTTGAGCGAGGTTAATGTCAGTGTCAAAACCTTGACACTTCACAACTTCCTTCAAATGTTGTATAATACACAACACCATAAAAAATGTATTACATTTTGTACCTATAGTCACGCTTATACTCGTTGTTCTGACACTGTCTATTTTTTTGCTGTATTAGCAAACGTACAGGTTTTAAAGGTATTAAGAGTAAGAGCGTAAAACTAAATTAGGAAAATTATAATGAGAGGATATTTAATTAAGTATAAGTGTTTGGATCAGTAATAAAAGCCCGTCTTATGTTCAACTATATTAAATCAATTTCGATGTAAGTACTCCATGTATTTATTAAACAGTTATTCTAGATTTGATTTTGTAGTAAACTTTATTTACTGCAATCACTTTGGACTTGCTATATTTCCAGAAGTTACGCTGAAAAAGAACTTTCTAAACAATAAAATGAAATTCTCTAAAAGCGCCCTTCACCGCCTTCTAGTTGAATTTGACAGGCAGATCACGTTCCAAGATGTTTTATGATCAGACACGTGAAATTCAGGAGAAATTAGTGTTTTTTACGCTAACTCTGCAAAACGTGACCGATTTAATAAAATTAATGAGAGCTAATTGTCGTGCAGGTTCGGCTGTTGTCGGGTGTCGTCGCACGTGGTTGGAAGCATTTATCTACGGCCTTCACGGCGCACGCGCACTAATCTCCCAGCTTCCTGCTCCGGTTGTTACTCTGCTCACTAGACAGCCAATGAATACACTTTTTGCTAATATTGGTTTTTTAATCTTTATAGTAATGGAAAGGAATATTTTAAGTGGAAGTAATTTGCCAATTAGACGTTTTATACCGATTTGCTTGTTAGAGTTCCTTTGTCTGTTTGAATGTTTTGCAATATATTTATTTATTATGTATCTATTTCGTTTTTAGATTTTATAATTCGTTGCAAATTTCAAAATATCCTTTGATTAATTGCAATTATTAACTTATTGCAAAACTTATTGTAGTCAAGTTGCAAGTGTAGATTTGATGTTATGAAATCACCAAAAAAAATACGATTAACGATACGATGATTAATTAATTTCTTTCTATTTATTAATTTACAGTTCTTACAATATATACACACCATTGTTTTCTATTTCTGTGTACGGAACACTATGTTACTCGCCGTCACGCTATTGGTCAACATTTAATGGTCATATGATTCTAGAGTGTATTCGAAGCGTAACTATAGATCTATGGATATCGGGAAACTGCTAGGTGGTGCTTTGATCTTTTACTGTAAAAACATTCGTTTATCTCTTACTGGTATAACTGCCTGTAAGTAAGATGATATGTAAAACATTTAAGTTAGAAGCTAGTAGTCATTATACCGTAACTTGGGTTTAGAAGAAATTATCTTTACCGGATGTGAAGTAAGGAACTTCCTATCACATTTTGTAGGTGCAAAATATTAAACTAAATGAAACCAAATGACCTTTGAGTTAGACAACTACTTGTAATAACATAAACATTTGAGTTAAATAGCGAAGATGGTAAAACGTATGGGTGTTCCAGGGTGTTCCTAGATTAGACGAAGTTTGATTCATGTATCAAAATCATATATTATAGCTTGAAGCGTGCAATCAAGTGTTGAATCCTAACAATCAACACCGAAGTTCCTTGAATTCGTTCACGGAAGCCCGCATCTGATACATTTATTTCTGGGTGGAATATCACGCGAATTTCCTTCTGATTGTTTGTTAATTATATTCTCAGAAATAACCATAATTTCTTTCAAGGTATTCTCTAAAGTTCAAGCTTAAATATCAGAGCTAATGTGTGATGGCTCTAGAAGGTCAGAAATGTAATTTTCGGATCGTTGTCGCTATCATAATGTTAGTTTGTAAAGAAAAAATCGTAAACGTGTATTTTTATGAAGCGGTAACTATTTCTTCGGAAAAATAACCGTATTTTTTGTAAACCTATGTACATATGTCGAGGCTACTTACATTTCTAAGGCACGGTTTGCAATCCCGGTCAATTCCTGAGAATGTATTTACAGAGAAACCCAATCTGGGAAGACCTGACAGTTCTATTAAGTGACCACGATACGAAAGAGACTACATTAAAATAACGAACTATCACTTGTCATTCAATACTTTATGAGCGCAGTTCTCATCATTATACCTAATTGCACAGTTTAAGTCTGGCTGATCTATGTATCTTGGCAGCATGAGTTATGGGACGTTAATCATAAATCTACCAAAGTATTAGAGCTGACATTCATAAATCTTGGTTGCTCAACCGGCAATGCGGGTGTCGCGCAACCCGCTCTTATCACTACTTTCCCTGATATGCGCTGATATTGCAACATTACCGTGCTGCTTTGACGTAACTATTGTGGTGTTAAAAAGATTAATTAACGCGGTCATTTTTGAAGTGTTATCGCGGGATCTACAATGATTTTTGCCGAAACGAAATGAATGGAAGTTAGTCATCCAAATGAAGAGTTATAAAAGGAGTTCATTGTTCTGTCCTATCCTGTAAATGTCCTGTTACGGTGTTGGCAGTACGTCCAATAAACGATAGGAAGAGCGAAGTACTTAAACTCATTGAAGTATAAAAGACATCCACCTCATACAAACTGATAAAAATAAAAATCTATTAAGGCGTCTGAGCTTTTGCAACAAATTAAAAGTTGTACCTACATATATAACAGTGAAATATTCACGCACATTTTTATAAATCATAAAACTAATTTAACTTCGTAACTAGTTTGTATGAATATCATCAAAATGAATGAAAAACACGTTTAAAATGCAATAACGTGGTAATAGTTGCTACTAGGTATATCAAATGGTTTTTTTAGGTCCGAATGCAATCAGTCAGGAGACATCAGAATCGTAATTTATTTTTAAAGTAATCTATGATAGGTACTTAGTTTTACACGTATTTTTATTTATCCTTGAACAGTTCGTAGTATAAGTCTGTAGAGCACAAGAGTTTTGATTTATGATTGTTTTTTACGCCCATAATGTCAAACAACTGCTCGGCGACTGCAAGCGGAATATGCAGTCAGTTTGCAGTTATATTAACTGCATAACATTAAACAGTCACAAAGCGCAGTTTTGCAGCTGTAGTTAAGAGCTTAAAGAAACCTATGACTGTTCCATAGCTTAATACATAATAGCGAATTCATACTATATTGATAGATAGATGTTGTAATCAATTGTTATTTACGTACCACCCCAGCGTTTATAATATTTATATTTTATAACGTTGTAGTCTTCAGAAAATAGGTGTATGTACTTACTGCACACCGTTACTTAATCATCTTAAATTCTAAATGTATCTTACGTTGTCCGTGAACGATTTCCTCCTTGTCCATCCTTATCGACTGCATTCACAGTAAAGTTATTTCCAAACACTTGTCAAATCAAAACTAATTTCGTAATAAAGCAGTAAGTAGTATAGGCAATAAAACCATATCTGCATAATTAAAACTTACTAACGTGTATAATATGCTCCGTTATTGGCATTTTTTCCGTATTACAAAAAGTATTATACATTTTTAACTAGTTATCTAAGATGGGAGAATATTTATTAAAATTTTCTTACACAAGTTACGTGTTTGTACTTAAGTAACTAACTACACTTGGGTAATGTCCGTTACATTTACTTTTAATATGACCGTGTTAGATTTAAGTTGCCAAACCGTTATCTGGTTTAAGTAAGACCTACTTTGTATTTTTTATTTGATTTAATAATTAATAACTAGCTGTCTAAGATGAGAAATATGTGCTGGTCTAGCGGATATAATTGCTACACTCTATCGTCATACCATGTCAACTAAATTATTTAGATTATAAAAGATAACATAATAGAACATCAGGCTTGATGCGTCACCCGAAATGATAGGCGGAGGTACATGACACCTAAATTTTGCTAGTTATAGGTCCCATGAAAAGGGGGCCAGCATATTGGCCTATCGTCCTGTGATGCTACTGAGAATTACGTAATGGAAAACCCAATAACACTGCCCGACCCGGGAATTGAATCCAGGACCTTACGATCTGCAGGTGCTTGCGAGCACTAGATAAACCAACGAGGAAACGAGACAGTCATACAGTCACAAACTCATAATATTACTTATAGGTTACTTGGTAAGCTCGCGCCCGATACTACATAATATATTATGTTGATGAACAAAGCATCAACTCTGACACACTTAAACACAATGTTGACATGTAAACGGACCTCAAGAAAAAAATACCGTCATCAACAAGACCTAAAAAAAGCAATTTGCAAGGGTATTCAACCTAGTCCAAACAATAATAAGTCGATGCTCTGTTTGAACGCGTCGCACCTTTCACCTGTGGTCAAGCGTAGTGGAAAAGTAGCATTGTAGTAAATAGCTGTTTGCTTGCCTCATTAGTGATGGCATACTTTCTCATAACACTTCCTTTAGAACCACTTGATGTTATATTGGTTGATGATGGTATATCGAAGTGACTTTTTGATAAATTTTGGAATATGGCTATCATCATCGTCATTCAAAGCCCGATTAACCCCACTGCTAAGTGCTCATAGACTATTCATTGCATTAACGATCTCAACGCTCCTCTGCCAAGAGTCTGGATAAGTCTAGACTTTCCTCTTCTCGCGATGGCAAGATCTCGCCGCCACACAACCAACTCACGAACGCCACTTTTACTTTTAGTATCTTTAGACGCATCGATGTCTCTACAATGAGAGAAAAGAAGGTTCGTTCAGCCTGTTTTTGATTAATTTTCTTAAAGGCATTGAAATCTACAACTGTTTCCAAGTGTTGCATCATTAATTATCAAGTAACCACTAGGTACAAGTAGTATTAATTACTTCATTAGCAGTTCGGCAGAGTTTAAGAAATTGTTTATTTTTAAATGTGTATGTGTGAACATTTTAATTAGACAGGTAGGTAATTAAATTGTTCCCACCTTTTATACATATAAAGACGGACTAAAGTAATCATTATTCTAGATGCTAGGGCTTGGAATAAATGTATTTTATTTTTATACATGACGAATAAACAATGATTTTATCTTTATCAAGTTTAAGGTTTTAATAGAAAGTCTTAAATTTATCTCAACGTGAAGTAAAAAGTTATTCATTTATGTGTTTATTTCTCCACTCACCCTCAATTTTCTTTCACAAGCCTTCTCGCCAAAGCACGATCCGCAACAACACTTCTTGCGTCCCTCGCATTATTTCTGTAATCTGTTGATATCTTTAATTATTTCTTTTCACATGACCAAATTAAAGAAGCGTTACAGCAGGCCATTTTATATTAAAATTACGAGAAACTACAGTTTTACGCAAGGGGTAGTGAGAAAACCTTCTAGTTCTAGAGCTAAGTACTTTGATGTTACGTTAATTGTTACAAGCTTACTCGAATTACGAGTTATGGAAACCAGAGCAAAAAGTTCTCAGATTGTAATGTAATGCAACATTACCTGGTATCATTTGAATTGTAAATATGTGGTTATGTATACTATTGTAAATGTAACTAGGGCCGAACCGCCAATTATCTATGAGTAATAAACTGATATGTCAGTTCGTCTGTTTGTTTTGAAATAAAGATTGCCACGATTGGATTACCGTTGTTTTTATAACTTTTGTTGGGAAATGTATTTTTAATATTGCCTTGTCCATTGTCCATTTTATGACTGGTTGTGTATAACGGATTATGTATAGGTAACGTTCAAAAAAGACCCTTATTTAAACATACACAGTGTTTGTTTGAAGATGTGTTTGATTTTCGAAGCGGTTTCTTATTTAGGGAAGGAATCTAGTTTTTTTAAAGCTGCGAAAGCAAAAAAGAAAATAAAAGTTCTGCAAGTGTAACCAAAGCATTAGCACTAGTTTACTGTTCTGTACTTATGTTCGTTTGTTCGTTGAAGCTTAGTCAAGACAAAACGCAACATGTTACGTAGGTACTCCAATTTGTAAGTATTCCAGCTTTTTGTGCACTGGCAATGTGCAGAAAATTAAGCGGTTGAGTAATTCTATAACAAGTGTTCTTTCATGCCCTATTAAATAATAGTGTGATTAGGTATTAAGTTTATAACTTAGACAGATACTTATTGTATAAATGCGTGTAACTTTATTCATTATGATATTGTAGTGTATAAGCATGTACCCATTATATTTAAGTCATGTGACTGATATAACCAAGATATAATCGATATGTATCCCTAATAAAGGGTAGTATCATTTCGTACGAGCTTGAGTTTTATTTTAATTTAATCCTAACATTATACCTACCATGTTTTAATAAGATTAATTTTAGTCACTGTACTTATGGGTAAGATCGGATTACGATTAATTGGATAGCTTTAATAATAATCAAGTATTCATTTATTCTTTATATATTGTATCTATTCATATAATTCTAATCTCTACATTCATACATTGTAACGATAGCATAATTATATAGATCGCAGATGTTGTTTATTATATCTATTGTGTCGGCAGCAAACTTGCGATCGAGTCGCAGCAATTATACGTTTTAACTGCCAACAAGTCGGAAAGGAAAGGTGGTTGGCAGACGAACAGCACGTTCATGTAACAATCGTGCCATTCTGGGAAGCTCCTTTGTCGACAGTGTGGCCGGAGCCTTACGTCCGGTATTTGCGTCGTCCTGTGTGTGGTCAGTCACGATATGCATAGGATAATAGACGCCAGTGTAGACGTGGCTTTATAATTTAAATACAGAATTAATGAGAAGTCGTGGAATTTTGTTTTTTTTTTAAGCAAAGTCGTTTTTTTATTCAGCCTAATTTGTCACATATGAATAGGTAGATACCTCCCTGGACTTATTTAATCACAAATATTTCAAAACCGTGCTGTTGCCCTGTGGTATCCGATGTGAGACTCTATCACTTCTTCCACCAAAATTTGATTTGTTTAGCAAGAAGTGTTTTTACTCAGTTTTTTAATCACGTGCACCAAGATACAGCCTAATTTGACAGGTATGAGTAGGGTTGTATTCGTGATTAATATAAATCTTGTCAGAGTAGCAGTCTTTGCCTGGCCTATTTTCTTGCAGAAAATTAAATGGCCTTAATGAGATGAGACAATGTCAGCTTTTCTGAATTTTTTACTATAATTCACGCTGAAAATGGTTTTGTTTTTCGCTAAACCCCAAATAATTGCAACGGAGGAAGAGTACCTAATCTGTTTTATGTCAGCTTTGTCAGTTTAACATCAACCTATGACGGTTTTTAAGTTAAGCTGCTTTCTTATTTTGTTTTATTTATAAGATTAGTACACTTGGTACATTACAAGTAATTCTTAAAGTCGGTACCTACACTACAAAGGCTAGATAATCTAGAAACTTGTGTCAGAGCAATTCCTTACTTTAACACGACTGCTATGGGTGAGTTCATGTATAAATATCAATGTAAATGCGACCCATCCATCAACCAGGTGCGACACGCCTGCTTACTAAGTATGTAACATGTTACGACTCTATTACACCTGCCATTTTACTTGCAGTACAAGCTCGTAAGTTTCACGATGACACGATAGTTCGTTTGTAATTAAGACAAGCGATCGATTGTTCGACATTGTAACATGGAAAACTACACAGTCAGCCTGTGTAGCCGACGTAGCTTGTGGGGTATACGGCAATGCGCACCTGCTTTTTCTAAATAAAGTATTAAAAGCCTTATAAAGCAAATATTGGGTCGATTCCAAACCGGTGACGACCACACATTCCCATTTTATGCTCACGAGATAAAAGAGGCGGTCAATAGGCATATTGGGCTCTTACAATTTTAATTAAGGAAACGTTCATTAGTAGTTCCTCATTGCCCTCACTAAGTAGGTCTCAAGTACAAATGTAGGCTTAACAAATCAACTGTAGAGGTACAGATTTGAACAATTGTCTCTACTTCAGACCTATAGTAAATGTAATGGTCATAACAAGAAACATTAATTATTATATTACATGATATCTGTAGACTTAAATAAGGAGTCGTGCATACCAAATTGTCTTAGCTAAGTGTTAGTTTTACCCCGTTACTTAAGATTCTGTTGACGTCCATTGCGACAATGTCCCGCGGCCCATATAAGTACATTCAAGCTCGGATTTATGTAACGTTTATTATTTATAGTGTGGTTTATTATGCTGTCCTTTAGAACTCCCTTATATGGGAAAGGATTAGGTATGTGTCGCAAATAGTGAAAGTCGTGCTTACAGGAGATAATGAATGTAGAGCCGCTGATATGATGGAATTTAGTAGTATGCAGTGTTTCATAATTTGCTTTGGGTTTCCTTTATTTTATTATTACTGCTAGCAACAAATACACTTACATATTCTATCGTTCCATACCTCATATTGATGAATTAATCGTCATTGCATGTAAAACTTAAAGACATGACCTACTGCGCATGTGCATGTGAGGGACTCTACGAAGTTGGGTTAAGCTTTGTTGTTTAAAAGACATTTATTGCCCAAACTGTGTACATGGGTGTTTTACATAATTTTTGGTATCAACAGCCTACCCCCTCGGGTGTGGCAATATTATTTAATTAAACATAAAGAACTTATAACTAAATGATGCACTTATTGTCATTTATACATAAAATACTCATTCATATCATAAAAACATTAAGCATGTACTACCTATATTATGTACTAAAGCCATGAAATAACCCTATTTATTTATTATTTTGATTATTAAGATTAGGCACCTGACAATATTCCAAAACGTCATATAACCTAAAAAATCAAAATTCATAATTCTGCGTTCCGTAATTCCTAAGGCGATTTCACACGCAACCGTAGTAAGCAATACCTACATACCTAACTGCACTATCATCTGCTTATGTGTACACACGCTAAGAACCGGTATCAAGTATGGTGTACGACAATGGCGGCGTAAGGGCCGCGTGTGTTTATTTACGAGCACGCACGTGGCACAACGACCTTCAAGGTCGGCCGGTCCACTCCCACTGCTCATGTCCAGACAGTTTCTAGGAAAAATACTTTACGAGAATTTTAATATGGATTTCATTTATTTTTAAAAACACTCGTCTTGTGCTTGCATTATGTGGTTGTAAAATTGTGCAGTTTGCTTGAGGTTTTCCATACATACCTACTTACATGGTAACATACAATCTCACCTGTTTCTAGAGGTGAGCGGACTACGGATTTCCACTTGCTACGATCTTAACATGTCCCTTTTGCCTTATTCTCACTTACCACATTCTTTATATTCACGTCGATTAAATGGACCACCACCAGCACCACGGACCCCTAAATCGAGTTTTGTTCAGAACAACTCCAAAAAAAATATTGGTTGGTATACGCTGTGAGGTCAAATTACGAAAACTTATAATAATATAAATTTAAATTTATAAAGTTTAAAACTCGTTACCATCACGATTAACTTTTAAGTCATAGGTAGGTACTCTATTATTTGCATAATATCTTATTATTGTCTGTATCTTATTGCTTTTAGTTATAAGCTCGCTAATCGAGTTCTGCTTTTATTTCACCATTTCTTTTATTCATTATTCAATTGTCAATAAAATAAGCTCTTACGTTTATTCAATTATATTCAAACTCTCTTAAGTAAAATAATGTTACGTAAATTTAACGATAAACGCTTATTTATTAGTTAATTTATTTCTTAAGATATTCTATTATAAATAGAAACTATTAAGAAACTTAAATTATCGTTAAATAAAGCTCACTATCTCTTCAATTATCGTCTAACTTCGATTCATTATGAGCGCTAAATTGACGTAATGGGTTTGATTTTATATTAAGAGTTCCATTTTAATAGCGAATTAAATCACTTTTTCAAAGGAAACCTCGGTCAAAAGGTAACTAGTCGTTATATCATATCAAGTATGTTCATAAATCTTTAGATAACTATGAAATATATTGGAAGATACAAAGATGGGTGCGGTTATCAATTCATTAGACGGAATGGCCATAGAGTATCATGCCTATGACAATAAATTAATAGTAATAAACAATTCAAAACAATATCACCTTAATTTATTCACGGTGCGCAGGTATTGCAGTATTATTTTAATTATTAAAAGCTTAGTTAAGGGCTATTTACATTTCATCGCGACAGAGCGCTAATATAATCGATATCAATAGATCAACGAATGATCTAAGGAAATATGAACGACGTAGGTAGGTATATATGTATCGGTTATTGCGCCTTTAGTTTTAACTAGGTCGCTGCGTCAGCTGTGGTCTGTAAGACACCTAGATAGGTTGGTAATTCCGAATGATTGTACCATTGTCATGCAGGCCATTTTTACAATGAATAAATTTAATGTCGACTGCTTTAGCAAAACTTGCTCTACATTGAGAAATATGCTGTCCACTCAAGTTAGACCTGACAAGTATCAATAGCCCTTAAACAACTGCTAAGACTTTAGGCGTTGGACACACTGGTAATTAAGCTCAGTTGCCTCGACTTTTTACCCGACTGCCAAGGAAGAGTTATGTTTTTTTAATACGATTGTTGTTTGTGACGCGAAATATGGAAAGACGCCGCAACTTGGCGATAAGCTTGGCTGAATGATTGGATGGCTACGCTGAGTCACGGGTTCGAGTCCGGCAATCGACATATATTTGTATGATCCGCAGATATTCGTCTAGTGTTTGTGTCTAAGATATTTTTTGTCAATCCTGTCACACGCAGGAGAAATTCCTAAAGTGGGGAAATGATTTTGAAAAAAAAAATATATATATAATAAATAAGTAAGTAATACTTTATCGAAGCAAAATGAACTAGTTTTAGTCACTGGTGTGGCTAGCGCTTTATGCATATTAAAATAACCTTGAATTAATGATTTATATTGTTGTAACTCCATTCTTCAATTGACTTATATCTGACAGAAGATAAACCTATCAAAATATTCGGCCTTGTTCTTTAGAGATATGTATCTTAAGTTATTTCATAATAAATCATTTAAATTGTTGATAGGCGTTACATTCGTTATTTTATTTATTTATTCCACAGCGGAAAATGTCCTGCTTTAAGAGTTCATGGTAAGGGTGCAGGTCTTTCCCTGTACAGCAACAATATCGTCAGTCTATGGCATATATTAAAGTTATTTTAAGTTATTTATACATTTATTCTGTGGTGTAACAAATGTGATAGATGTTTTGAAATATAACCGTCCTTTAACATATTTTCTTCTCTGAATTAAATATTACTTAAATAATGTAAAGCTCACAAAGATTATGTCGAATACGGGACTAAAATTTGTACTCACATTCAATAAGCCACGTGTTTACTACTGCGCAAATCAGGTCTTGTATCCACTTAGTTACGGGTCTCTAGCTTAAGAACATACTCAGCTATAATCTTACGCTGTCATACTTAAATTAATTTAAATATCTGACGCGAGCCGCCTAACGACCTAACCGCGCGCGCAATCAAACATGCCCGATATTCCTAGCAAGAATTCCGTTCAACTTATGTATTATGGAAACCACAATAATAATTTCAAGCCCCAGTTTTCGAAAGGCCCAGTGTAACGGGGCCTTAATGACATAATAACAGTGGAGTCGCCGTCGCGTGTGTAATTGCCCTAACTCGGGTGTCGAGAGAGAATATGCTTAGAACTATGATATTGGATTAGAATAATTGTTGATTTACATTAAAAAGGGTTGATTAATTCGAGGTTTTTTCTTAAATTATTTATGTTGACAAAATCTATAAAGTCTGTGCATAATTCTAAACAGATAACAACCAAGATTTAAAAAGTAAGAAAGTGTTATGACGACGCGCGTGACGCAGTAAAAAGGACACATTTTCTTAAATGAAGTAGGTAGGTAATATAAAACTTTACTTTGCCAATTTTCGCGTATCTGACTATCATCATCATCAGCCTATCTTAGTCCACTGCTGGACATAGGCCTCCCCTAATAACATGACTAATATTAATACAACTTCGTATCCATGTTCATACATTCCTGGACAAATCACAGCACATTTCGCGTGATGATTTGGGGACCGACACCGCGCCGGTCGAGACTTGAGACGGTAATTTCATGTTATATGGCCACAGATTATATCATGATGAATAAAGGGAGACGTAATATAGTGTTGTTTTGTGCTGTGTGAACTAGGAAATGTGGAACTGTGCTATGAATGTAGGTAACGTGTGGATCTGCTTTGTGACTTTTTGTCTGTCATACTTAAATCTTGAATTACGATCAGCACGTAGGTTAATCAATGGTAGAATCAAATGTACTACAAGTTGGACGTGTGAATCCACCTCAAACCTTTGTATAGATATTTACCAACCAAGAACTCTAGCGATACATAAGACCCTGTGATATAGAGAAAATCATTTCGTTGTTAAGAAACACAAAAAATATTTTATGATTCAATTTTGATGTTGAAGAGTTGATGTTGAAATTGAGTTAGACAAAAGATATAAATTACAGAAAGATTATCATTTATAATTTATTGTGACTGTTCGTAGAATGTCATCGGAAATTCTGCCCTGTCTTTCTTTGGGTACATAAAACCATATAACTTATGCCTATTAGATAAATAATTTTATTTCTCACATAAGAAAGGATGTTTTTAATATCACTCGCATATCCAATGGGACTGTAGAGAGCTACTGTCGTTCTCAGGGCGTATTTTAATTATGATAGCATATCCGTTGGTCGCTTGGTCCCTAGTGTTGGCAGATCACGACTTCGACGTCATATCCCGTCAAAATGTACATACATCGATGATGCAATTATAGATGGTTGATAGAATGAATGTGTGTAGGAATTTATTTTCCTTTAGCTGCGAGAGGGTATAGCACTTTAAAAGTGGTGTGCGACTATGACCTTACATGGGATAGTACCTATGGGGCCTAATAGGAGAACAAATCTATGTCATTCATCACAATAATTATTTTTAAGTCCAATGCTTTCTTTCCTTATCATGGGCACCTACCACATTTAACACACATGAAAAATAACAAAAATAGGTCCTTTTTTAAATGGTCTGCCGCAGGCAGCCCCAGTGAGGATTTATCTGCTTTGCCGGACTTTTTGGCGAGACTCAAGAGCCTCCAACCAAGGCTTACTATTATTGGTCCTCAGACTTTGAACGAATATCTGCGGATTACACAATTGTGCGGGAATCATATCCGTAGTTGCAGTAAGTTGAACTTTCATGACTTCATATCATGCCAAACTGGAGAGAGCCAAATGGAATAGCCTGCTCGTGGGCTACAATACACACGTAATGTTTCAATCCATATCTGAATAATCTAAACAACACTTTAAATAAAACTTTAAAAGTAATTCCAGAGTCATTTCAAGTAATAGTTAGATATACATTTAAATCTTTTTTACTTTCATTCGCAACTTTTTATCTTGCACTGATCTTAGATTTAGATTGGTAAGCCCCACACATAATCATAAGTCGCAAGAGAAAGTTTTACATTAAGTACTTAACTTACGCTTTCAAATTACTTTTTCTGCAATATTGTTAGTTAGTTTGTTGTATACTATGCTGAATAACTAAGTACCTACAAGTTCATTATTATGTATACGTGGAGCATAACTGTGGAGGTATTCTTTATTTGTCAGAAAACCAAACGACTCTTTCCACAGCTACGTTTTCATAGATATTTTTAAATGCTTCATAAATAAAGAATCATATTATTATATTAGAATGCTTTATCCAATCAGATTTAATATAAAAATACAAAGTTATTTGTTTCTCTGAATTTGTAATCTATTTCAAACCATTTGAAATGATTATCCTATCAAATCAATTCACGAAACAGTACCTACACAGTCGCTAAAAACAAAACAGAACAGTCGAAAATTCAAAATGCGAACATGTGCTTAGCATCTAGGTACTATGGAGTCCATGGACCACGTGTGTCTGTTTTTGCCTGTGTTTTTGCCATACATTCCTTCTCCAACCGTTTCGAAAAAAAATAAAACGATTGTCTCATTGTAATCGAGATCACGTAGCGTACGTAGGCGACCCAAGGACAATTTCGACGGGTCTCAGTATTAAGTATTGTCATTTTTTAGTTTTCATTGCAGACATGTGTCCATCGGTAATGATTGTCGCGGTTTTTAGTGTTGTTTTTCTGCTTGGCACATGTTTTGCGTATATCTGAAGGTATATTATTAGATTGACACGCGATGGTATTAAATTTTAAATATAGTTTGTTATACGAACGTTTTTGGGTGTCAATGCAACCCAAGCTTATTTAATGTTCCAAGTTCTTAAGTCTTTGAATTGGCATTTAATTATAATAAATACAGATGTCAATGTTTAAACTCTGTGCACAAATATTAACTTAAGTGGTAGGATTACCAGGAATACTAGAAAACCCTTGCAAGTAACTATTATTTATAGAACAATCGACAGGTGGGACACAGATGGATACCACTGACACCTGTACCTACTTATCTCTCTCTCATAATGTTAAGAGTATCTTAATTAACTTATCGGATTAAAGGATTTTTTGGATAAATTCGTCCTTGTTAGACATTTATTTTCTTTAGAAACATTTTGTAATTCCTGTAGTATTTATTTATATAAATGAAAGTTTATTGATACACAAAACATGCTGATACACAAAAATGTAGCTAATAATTATTATTTTAATGTTTGATAGATTATGGCAAGTCACGTATAAATTTCCTCAGTGATTCAGCAACTGTAAATATATTTAAAAAATAAACGAATATTTCCGTTGTAATAAAAGCTAGTGAACCACCTCCATGCTCTAGTTTGCGGTTCACGGTTGAACATGATTAACCTTGACCATACTTTTCTATTGTACGTGCAATGTCATCAGTCGGACATAAAACACGCTACGTTGTATTTGTCACACGTTGCCATGACTACAATATTTGGTGCTACCTAATTTTGAAGCTATTGAATACCTACTTTTTATTATAATACCCTCAGTAAAACCAATGTAGTACATGTCTTACTTAAAATAGTATCAATCGGACTATGTTTTGCACGCGATTTTCCTCGCATCTCTCAACTTTATGTATTCGGATATCATAATTGTATACCTACATCATGGTGCTGATGCTGCGCCCCGCGGTGTTACCCGCTGCATTTCTTCTGGATAAAACGTTAATCCAGGGTGTCGGCTACCTCCATACCAAATTTTATCAAAATCGGTCAAGCCATTTGAGCGTGGTAAAGTAACAAACATACTAACACACTCCCAAACTTTCGCCTTCATAATATTAGTGTGATGTGCCAAAATCTATGCAAATCCATTAAACCTATAAGCTATTGGTAAACAAACAGCCAAATTCACAAACCTTCTCACAGTATGTATAATATCAAAACATTAGAAGATCAAATTGTTTTAAAGGTTAGGCATATAATACCCATTATCCAAAACATTATTTTCTCAGACACCATCTATTGAAACAAGAGTAACAAAAAGGGTATAGTCTGTATCGCATGTTATCTTTAAATAAACTGCGGGAGATTAAACAATACGGTATGTAATCCGATTATGCGCTAAAGTATGTGTAGCAAGTTAGAAACACAAAAAAAGTCGGCAGACATCACACGGGACAATAGACTTTATATGACAACTAAAAACGTTGATAAAACATCTACTACACAAATACCCAAAACTATAATCAAATATAATTATTACATCAAACTGAATTTTTGCACATTTGATTGCCGTGGTTTAAAAATTGACCAGTCAACAAGGATGTTGACGAGGTTGGTCACTCAAGGTGCGTTGGACGTATATATTAATAACTTAGTTATTGTCACTCGTGGATACTCTCTACTTGCACACCGCAAACGAAATTAAATAAATTTAAAAACTTGCATGGAACACGTTGTCAGTTCTGGCCCATAGTTCCTAAGACCACATTGATAGGACGGTTCCATTTGTCAGGTCTTCTACGTCTTCGTAAGAAAGATATAGAGACATTGACAGGAGACAAACAAATAAAATAAAATCGTTCCTTCCTCCTCCTTCAAAAACCATCTCTGAACAAAGGATGCAAACACAGTTGCCTTTGCCCGTTCAATCTAACAAAAACAAGATTAAAGACAGTTGTTAATTACCAAGACGACTGGCTCAGTTTAACTTGACATTTAAAGGGTTAACAGGCGTGTCTGCTACCGGGCAATTGGTCAGACAGACAAACAAACGGCCAGACAGAATAAAACTAAAGGGTACATCTTTTGATTAATTACTGAAGTGGCTTATCCTTCTATTTAAAGGGCGGTTGTATTCCACCGACCAGGAATTATAAGCTGTAGGCTACTGAAAATAAAATCATTGATAAAGATTCTTCGATCGGTCCTTTTTATGCTGCCTTTTGGTTGCCTTTATATAACTCTTATTTTTGAAAGCACATATGTAAAGAGCGATTTATTACTAAATTAATAATCTGCTTATGATTAATCACCACAAAACTAAATTTCAAAAGCGTGGTCATAAATTTGAATTCTTGGACATGTATTATAATAGTAACTTAAATATAAAATACAAATCCATATTATTGGAAAACCGATTTCATTTTCCTCTTATGCTCATTAAACTTAATTATTTCTATAAACGTTATTGTTGATGGAGTCGACAGTCTCACTGTGACTCACGTACCTATTCGTTGCCCTTTCAAATTACAAAATGAATAGACTAAATTGATTAAACGCTGCCATGTGGTACAGAATAATGACTAACGTAAGATACGCAGTCTAAAAATATTGCTCCGCGTGGTTCGTCCCAGTCTGTCCTCTCCAGCAGCGCTGGACTTTGTTATCCAGGTCTAAGCTATAAAAGCACAATTGCAGCATACATTACTTACTTGTCATACAGTTTTGCATATCCATGGATACATAACACGCATTGGAAACGTTGCATATTAAAAGCAGCGTATAAAGTTAATTGTTTTTCGGTATTTGCTCGTATCGGTGGCCTAAATGTGTCATACTGTGACTCAAGCTAACAGTTGGGCTGTTGGCAATTGTTTTTACAATACAGATTTACTTAAAATATATGTATTGTTGAAATATGCATACGACATTTATTTTTTTATTCGAATCCAGGACTTTTTATAAATAAAAGCCCTGTTTCTAGAATTAGGTTAACGGCCTGTATCCCAGACATGTGTGTCCCATACCATAATTTTTCGCTAAGGGAATACATATTATGTTGATCACTTTATTTAATTCTAGACACTGCGGCGTCTATATTTGTATCAAAAACATCCTAAGTTTGAAGTCAAATAATAATTATTGACGGTGCTATACTATTTACTACAAAACTTAGGTAAGCGGTCGGCACCAAAGTCACTCAACGATTTCTGTTTGTTTGAGTTACAGTCATCAACACTTTATTTGGTTCACATATAAAAAAATATGGTATCATAGCAGCTTCGAAGTGAGCATAAATAGTTTTAGTTCAAAAACTAGCTTTCAACTAAATAAAAATCGAATTTTAAATGTTACCTTTTGCTATAAACTTGCGGCATTTATACAACAAATACAAATGCACTATTGGCATGACGGTTGGCAAACAACTCAATCCCATATAGAAGGCAAATAATGAAGTCACGTCTCGTGATAATGTGCCAAGTTTACATAATGCAATCGTGAGGTATTGGCTGACAGGTTTGTTAACCCTGCAATATCATTATCATAGATTACAAACCTTTTTATAAAGATTTTAAAAATGTAGTGCGTATTTTTAAGCCTTTTGCAAGGAAAATTCTAAAATCTTTTTTAATTCTACTTATATATTGAAAATAAGTAACAAAATTTGTCTGATTTCGACTGATCGTAGAAATCTTAGTAAAGATTTCTAGCTCTAAGTAATTAAAAGGACGTACTTTAGAAATAAAAGTAAGGTTAGGCGCCACACAAATCCGTTATTTATTCTCACAAAGAAAAAAAGTTATTCAAAACAGGAACCAAAATTCCATTAAAAGTCCGTTAAGCATTATCGATTTATTTCCCTTATCGTAAATCTGATCTACGATTCATGAATGCGTCGAGTACACTTATTTAAAATTTAAAAACATCTATTGTACGGATTACAAACCCCACGCATTTAATATGAAGATTTATGTGTGTGAGATCATAATCATCACTAATTATACTCTTTGTAACCAATAAAATTTAATCAACCAGGAAAATAGTTTTTTTGGTGATCCTGTAGATGGGACGCCCTGATACTGACATTTTTAATTTCCTTTATTGATTATTTCTGAGATTTAAGGATGCGTTAATGCTTTTTATTATTAAGTGTAAGATTAAAAGTATTTAAAAATAAAGGTATAGTTATAATGAATATTATTTATTATAATGTAAGAAATATTAGAACTCCTTCGGTAAGCACTGGCATGGTCCAAAACTTACATGAGTCCTCTATTTTCAAAAGTTTTGTGTTTCATGATTTTTTTTCTAGCATTTAGTAATCTCTTGTTGTCTACAGCCTGCACTGTATTTTATTGTACATTTCATAAAAGCCCTGTTCTCTCAAGTCAGATTATTTCTTGCATAAATCATGATTCATCTGATTTATTCCTGATTGTTTACGATTGAATGAGTTTGAAACTTAAACGGTCGAGTGCAATAAATCAATCATCTCACTTATTTGTTCAAGAGCTTTTAAATTATACAGGAGTTGTGTTGTATGGAATCAATCAGTCTTTATATTGGGGAGGACTTTAAACAATTTCCAGCCAGTGCACAGTGTGTTTACTACTTATGTAAGCATATTGAAAATATGTATTTATTTAAAGGCGTCTAAAAATATAGTTTTATACTATTTTAATATGTTACTTATTCATCATCATCATCAGCCTATCTCTGTCCACTGTTGAACATAGGCCTCTCCTATGGCACGGCACAGGCTCGATCTTCGGCCCTTCGCTTCCAACATACAACTTAAGTTACATAATATTTACATTATGCAGATGTTTAGAATTACTTTATAAATATTCCTGGGTCACCCAACGCGATTTAAAAACACTTAAGACAAGACATTTTACATGAAATAGGATCCAGATTGCCACTTAACATTTTCTCCGCTCCAAGATTGAATGTAAAATTTCCTTGGCCGCTTTGCCTGTGGCATACAATTCTAGAAATAAAAATGACAATTTATTTTGAACCTACCGTCCGTCCGTCTTTTATAATTTGTTGTGTGTAGGACACAATGTAGAAATAATTCAATTGTGCTTTGTGGAGAGCGCGCCCATCGGGGACCTTTTACGTGAAGATAGTGGGACGAAAGTGATACCACAGTTAGAGTGCTATTAGAACTAAGTTATTGTTTTATAACATTATAGCGCTAGGACGGAGGTGTACTTACTTATTATAAGGTAAGTGAAGAGTCTGGGTATTTATGAAAGTGATATTTCATGTTTGTGGAACGCACCCACGATTACCACAAAATTCCTAGAGTAGAGCGACGTTTTTATTTAAAAAAGAAGTACTTACCTGACATCATTATCATCATCAGCCGGAAGACGTTCACTGCTGAACAAAGGTCTCCCCTACTGCCTTAAAGGGAGAGGTTGCCATAATCCCCATGCTTGGCAAGCGGCTTGGGGATCGCAGTATTGGTGGTGAAGTTACAGAAGACCGCTGCCCTTCCTCTGGATTGCCCCTTCGTCTCCCACGACACCCAACGGGAGGAGGTAGGAAGGAGCTATGCTGGCTCGGCACCCCACTGGACGTTTCTTGTCGTATTTATTAATCCAAGTTTTTAACTAAAGACAGTTATCTTGCTTGTGGATAGGCGACGTCGCTTTTTATAGCAATTTTTAAATTTAGACCTAAATTGTTTGAAAAAGAATATTTAGAATTAATAAAGCACTATGTTAAATTGTTTTAATGTACCCCATAGGTGATGTGCCGTGTGGTATCCGGCCTAGAATTGACCACCCCCTTTCCTCCCGTGGGTGTCGTAAGAGGCGACTAAGGAAAAATCCAGAAGATGGGCAGCAGCGTCTTCTGTAACTTGACCACCAACACTGCGATCCCCAAGCCGCTTGCCAAGCGTGGGGATTATGGCAACCCCCCCGCTTAAACGGGGAGGCCTATGTTCAATAGTGGACGTCTTTTGGCTGATGATGATGATAGGTGATGTGCTAACTAGATGTGCCTGCTGAGATGTATAAAACGACACGATACATACACAAACACCCGACATTCCGCTACCGGAGCTCGTTGTGTTCGGTCGCTCTCGCAACCGCTCATTACGTGTTTCGTATTTCTCGACCGTACGCTATTATTACGATTTATCGTAATTAGCATTTTCACCGACCGCAACTACTTGTTGTACGGAGCCGCTACTTGTAGTGGTGACGTATATACTCGTGGTTGTTTACGGTTGTGATTTTACGAGTCTGCTCTTTTCAGAGCGGATAAGTATATCACACCGTGGTCGAAGGGTGATTGCGCGCCTTTTTCGAGGCGTTGCGTCATCGTTGTTTCGATACGACAGGTATTGGAAAACCGTATACTAATTTATTAGTACGGTACTCGGTGGATACCTAACGGTGCCAACGAAGCCGAGTGGGTGTCAGCCCCGAGGACACTCGCCTTGCTCCTTCAGAGTGAGGCAGTAAACTCGGACGGGGTTGGATCAGTCGGCCTTGGGGGATCTCCTAGTCGACCCCAACTATCGCCCCTCCCACCTACCCTTCCCCTGTACTCCTATTCGTTGCCGCAGTTTGTGCAGTATAGCCCCGGCTTGCTGTACTCTGCGGTAGCGCTGTTAGGAACCCCGGTCGCACAATACGACTGGCGCCGGGGATTACAAGCTTAGGGTTCACCTGTAGGCATACACCCTCCCTGCCTATCCCGGCAGGGAGTTATCACTGCACTCACCCCCGGGCCCATCCAACCCGGGGAGTAGTTAGTATCGTCAGTTAGGTTACGTGCCGCGAGTTTCTTACAGATTCTTCTCGCGGTATACGTTTAGTTAACGAATCTGTTAGTTGGTTAGGCGAGTACGCGCGTGCCACCCCTCGCGGGGATGGCGACTATCGACCCGCAGACGGTCGTAGGGTCGGACATCACCAGCGAACTGGTGGCCCTGCTGGGTTACCTTCGCGCGGTGATGGCCGACCCCGTCATCGGGAATTTGTTAGGGGAACGGGGCCTCACCCCTCCCACCCTCGCGTCTCTCGCGCCCCTCTCCGCCCAGGTCGTCGTTCCTCCTTCAGAGGACGCCCCGGCCTCGCCCGAACGGGACTCGATTGAGAGTCCCGCTCCGTCCCCGACCCCCCGCCCCTCGCCGGCGGCTTCCCCCTCGCCCCCCGATGCCGAGATGGCATCGGAAGACTCCGACTCTACGGCTTCTTCCTCGTCCGACGACTTCATTGAAGTTGTCGGGAACAGGAAGAAACGCGCCCACGCCCAGGGGCAGGTACCGGCCAAGGCGGCCCGGACCGATTTAGACCTGCCCCTCTCCGGTGTGCTTGCCGGTCCGCAAGCGTCACCCGCTCCCTCTCAGAGCCCTCCGCTCGCCTCTCAAGGCCCCCCCCCCACCGCGCCCTCTAACAAGAGGGCCCCTCTACCCCCTCCGATCTTCCTAAGGGACAAGGCCCTTTTCAAGGAGGTTCACGCAATATGCGCCGAAAAGCGCATAGATGCGACAGCACGTAGCACCCAAAAGGGTATACGTTTTAATCTCCGCGCCATTGGGGACTTTAGAGTCCTTACGCGCGTCCTTCAAGATAGGGGTTACCCCTATCACACCTATTCCCTCCCGGAAGATAAACCCCTCAGGTTTATCATAAAAGGCGTACCGGTCGCCTTCACGTCGGAAGAAATCCTTGCCGACCTTAAGTCGCAAGGTATCCCCGCTAGAGAGGTACACCGACTCACCACGAGTCGCTCTGCACCCAACCCGTCCGCGCCCTACGAGATAGTTCTTGTTCTCGTAGACAATGTAGTAGGAGTCAAGCCTAAAATGGCTAAGTTAGATAGTATATGCCACCTGACCGGGATCACGGTGGAGACGCCACACAAAAGGCACCAATTAGGCCAATGCCATAGGTGCCAAATGTATGGCCACGCACAGAGGTGTTGCTTCGCAAGACCTCGCTGCGTCAAGTGCCTGGGCGACCACGGCACCCAAGACTGCTCCCGCCCTAGGGATCGCACGCTATGCGTCGAACCCCCTAGCTGCGTGCTTTGCGGGCAGTCGGGCCATACGGCTAATTTCAGGGGATGCCCGCGTGCTCCCAAATCCCATCCGCCCAAGACGGCGAGATACGCCGTACGCGAACCGCAGGCCAGCCAAGCACTCCATCTGAGGGCTGACCTGCCAGCACGCCTGAGCCCACAAAGGGGTTCACCATGGAACGCTCTCAACCACCAGAGGGCGTTCCCCGCGCTGAGGGGACCTCCCCCATCTCGGCCTCCTAGAGGCAGCCAGCCTCCTCAAGGCACACCTCCGCTTATGAGCTTGAGCGTACCGCGTCCAAGCCAACCAGGCTCCGAGGCCCCTAAGGCCTGGAGCAAGCCCGCGACAGCACCCCTTCAGGGTAATAATACTTCCGAATTGGACCAAGGATTCAGATTATACATGAGTATGATCGCCGATCCGAAGGTCAAATGGTCATTGCTTATGACCCGTATGAGCCTCTGCAAATCTGCAGAGGAATCCGCGCGCCTCGTCGCTGAGTTTCCGCCCAGCGACTTCTCCCACCTTATGTGTGCCTTTACCGGTCAGTAATGCTCCCGGTTCAAGGTAAACATAAGCCCAGATCGATCAAAATAGGGTTCTTCAATGCGAACAGTGTTGAAGGACAACGCGATGAGATCAGAACGTTCCTCTCTGATCACCAATTAGACATAATGCTAATACAAGAGACCTTCCTTAACCCGTCTAAGAGGGATCCTAGAATTGGGCGCTACAATCTGGTGCGCAATGATAGGACTAGAGGCCCTGGTGGGGGCACTCTCATCTATTATAGGAAGTCTCTGTATTGCATACCAATTGACCCGCCCTCTCTTTCTCACGTAGAAGTTTCTATCTGTCGGCTAGGTCTGACCGGTCACGGTCCCATTCATATTATATCCGCGTACGCGTCCGGTTCGGGCATAACCGATATTCGTTCCGATATAGAAGTCCTGCTTTCCTTAGGCCCATCTGTCATAATAGCAGGTGACCTAAACGCGAAACACGAGTCGTGGAATAGCCACTGCCGTAACCCGCGGGGAAGGTATATGGACTTACTTAGTAATTCCCTCCAATTCGATATAATAGGTCCTTTATCACCGACTCATTTCCCTACGCAGTTAGGATTCAGACCCGACGTATTAGATATAGCTCTCCTGAAGAACGTCAGCCTTTCGTTGCGTTCGATGGAAGTTATTCACGAATTAAATTCAGATCACATGCCAGTTATCATGTCTCTAGGGCCCCGGGTAGGTCCCCAAGACGCTGGCCTTCCCCCTCCCACTAAAGTGATTACGGACTGGGCGAAGCTTGGGAACCGTCTCAAGGCAAGCTCATCCGTACATCTAGATCGCATACCAGGTATTATTAGCTCCCCCTCCGATACGTATGCCGCGATCGACTCTCTCACGGATCACGTACAGGCCGCCCTGAACGAGTGTTCACGGCGAGTACCAGAGGCTGACGACAACCGTTGGTACTTGCCGCCGGAAGTGCGTGATCTATTGAGGGCGAAGAATGCGGCTATACGCGCCTTCGACTCCCTTCCCAACGAGTCTAATCGCGCTCACATGCGTCGAATGCAGCGTGCTGTAAAGAAGCGTATAAGTGAGATGCGTGAAGCTCGTTGGGACAGGCTATTAGAAAGTTTAGAGCCTACGCACTTAGCGTACTGGCAGCTCCAAAGATCGCTTAAAACGGAAGATGTGGCACCGATGCCACCGCTCATCCGTCGCGACAATCCGGTCCCTGCCTTCGACGATGACGAGAAGGCAGAATGCCTAGCCGACAGCTTAGAAAGTCAGTGTAAGCCCAGCACTCTACCAGTAGACTCAAGTCATCTCGAAAGAGTAGACAATGAAGTCGAACGTAGACTCGCTCTGCCTCCCGCTGAGGATCCAGAATTCCCAATCGCCCCTGTCACCATTGGCGAAGTCCGTTTACTGATCAAAGGGTTACACCCCAAAAGGTCCCCCGGCTCTGACGGTATCACTAATAAAGTTGTTAGGTCATTCCCACCTCTATTGATAGGTCTTTTAACCGCCATCTTCAATGCGGCTTTAGATAACAACCTCTTTCCGGACGTGTGGAAAGAGGCTATAGTTATAGGTATCCCCAAACCCGGTAAACCCAGAGCCGACCCGTCTAGTTACCGCCCAATCAGTCTCCTCAAGACTATTGGGAAACTTTACGAGCGTGTCCTTCTGGCACGACTCAAAGATTTTGCCATCGGTAACAACCTCATTCCCGACGAACAGTTCGGCTTTAGAGCAGAACACTCCTGTGTTCAACAAGTCCATAGAATTGTTGAACACGTTAGTTTAGGGTTCCAAAGAGGCCGATACACAGGTATGGTCTTGTTCGATATCGCGAAGGCGTTCGACAAGGTCTGGCACAATGGCTTATTATATAAGCTATACCAACTTGAAGTGCCGGACCGTCTCGTACTCATCTTACGGGACTATCTGTCGAATCGTTCCTTCAGATATCGCATAGAGGGCGTTCTATCTTCCCCTCACCCGCTTCAAGCCGGAGTCCCACAGGGCTCGGTGCTTTCTCCCATTCTCTTCTCACTGTTCACCAGTGATATTCCTCACGGTAAATTCACTCAGCTAGCTCTCTTCGCCGATGATACGGCTCTCTATTATACAGGCATGTCGCCTGAAGCCATAGGTCGCATTCTCCAAGAGTCTGTCACAACCCTAGGGAAGTGGTTCAGAAAATGGAGAATCGAGGTCAATCCCACTAAGAGCGCAGCAATCCTCTTCTCGAAGAGGAAAGCTGCTCCCTCTCTCCCCCCTCCGATCACTCTTTTCGGCGAGCCAATCCCTTGGGAGCAGCAAGCCAAGTATCTGGGTGTAACCTTAGATCGCAAACTCACGTTCCGAGAGCACATAAAGCGAGTACGCGCGCGAGCCGCGTTCGCTCTCGGGCGTCTCCATCCCATGATCAATGCGCGCAGTAAACTCTCCCTTAAATGTAAGGTGAGACTTTACACCGCGTGCATTAGACCAATAATGACATACGCGAGTCCAGTGTTCGCACACGTGCACGATGCCCGTTTAAAAACAATGCAAACCTTGCAAAACCGCTTCATGCGCCGAGCCACGGACTCTCCGTGGTTCGTGCGGAACTCACAGCTTCACTGTGATCTTAAACTGCCTACCATCAAGCAGTTCATGAAGCAAGCAAGTATCCGATTTTTCGAATCCGCCGAGTCTCACCCGAATCCCTTGGTTGTAACGGCCGGCCGTTACACACCATCACGGATTTCCAAGACAAGGCGTCCCAGACGCGTACTCGATGAGCCAGATGATAGTACAACCTTGCTCCAGCAACGGTTGAATCCTGACACTATCAACACTTTACACGACCGACGCCGTCGAATACTAAGATCTCGCCGTCGAGGTCCGCCGCGATCGTTAAATATTAACGTAAATAACCCTCCCGTCCCTAGTACAGCCGGCCCGGGGCCGAGCTCTAGCTTATAAAACAGTCCCTAAATAATAAATCAGATCCAGCAGTCCCTTGTTGTTTTTGCATGTTAGTCAGCGATGCACCGAGTCGAGGTTCGAGTCCCGCAGGGGGCGCCCTCGGTAGCATCGCTTAAAGTCTTTATTAGTAGTTAGCCTGGCTGGAGGCTCCAGAAGTCTCGCCTTTATCCGGCTACGTCCAATAAGACCCCCCTCGGGGTCGTCGACATAAAAAAAAAAAAAAAAACACAAACACCCAGTCAGGTAAGTCCGATATCTATAATGATACTTAATGAATAAGGTAGTTAGTGCGATTGTTTTAATACAAGCCTCTCTTCGTACATCAATCACAATATGCTATTAAGGACACCACCCAAATTAAGGTGATCCACCTAAATTATCAATCAAAATATTTCTAAAGCGTTAACGACGCCGAATAGTAAAAGTCCGGAGTCTCCAATGAATAATGGACTCAGTGTAACGCTAACCTAGTTATGACCGCGCCTACAATTTCAGGGTACGCGTTATTTGGGCCGTCGTACAAAATAATTACATGATCTAGATCGTTGACCTTTGAGATCAATACATTTTGTATCATAGAATGTGATAGGAGGACAGACAAAAGAATAAAAGAGTTTCTATTAAAACATCGTGATGATAGCTAAGTTAATGGTCGGCAGTGACCAAGTTAAGTGATTAATACTCGTTGCTCGTTCTTTTCTTCTCTGCATGAGAGGTCTAAGCTCACCAATCAGCATAATATAAATTAGCTGCTGTTGCTTTCACGAAGGAGTAGGTTCAGGTGTCCTGTTGCACTCTTACCCGTTTCAGTATATCATACTTCTTCTGTCGAAATGTTGCAGTTTTGGCTGAGCTAAATTCCTTGCCACGCACTTGTGTGTATAAATATCATGTTGTTGTTTTGGATGTTTTGAATCTAGTATTATGTGTGGCAAAATAAATGGTTTATTTATGTTTGAAGACCATTATTATATAGTTGTTTTTTAAATAATATGATTCAGTTTTTATAGTGCTGCTTCTAATGATGTGTTGTACTTTTTCGTATAAAAAGAGGAAATCGAGAAGAAATTTTTGTTTAGTATTTTTATGGTGAAAAGAATTAAAAGCAAGTTTTGAAACTGGTGACACGATCAAAGGAACCACTATTAGTTAATAGTATTAGCAACGGAAATGTACTTGATATTTTAGTATGAGTTATTTCTGGCGTGTGGCGCACCTTTCATACCCGTCGCAAGGGATGTTCGTGCTGCGAGCACTTAGTGCACTATTAGAAAAATTAGTTTGATTACATTTCAAACACATTTATACACAACGTATAAGTACCTAAGAGACCGAATGTCAAGAGATATTTATAAACATTCAAAAATTACAATGCCTCTTAAAGTTATGATTAATTTGTAAAATATTACACTTGATAAACCTGAAATCGAACCAACCACATGAGTACCTAATTACTCATGTGCTACCAAGCTCAGCAGTCATATATTTACAACTAGTGACGCAATTCAGCTTTGGTTATGTTTTAAGTCATAAACAACTGATTACATTTTGTGTTCATAGAGTACACACACAGGAAAGGTGTGTCAACTTAATACTTACTAAGTGAAGTTAATGGGAGAAAGTGTTTATGTATGGCCAGCCAGCGTGTCGTCACCGACAAGTTTCCGTAAAACGTATGTATGTACTTGTGCATTCGAAATGAAAAATAAAAAATGACACTTTTCCTTAAGCCTGTTGTAAATTCAAAATAGGAAGGTTAGATAAGTAAAAAATACAAATTAAAAAGTCGTTTGATATTTTATTTACTTTAGGCTCAGAACTTAAGGAATAACCTGTACAATATTCCTTTTACATGATTATTTATTGTTTCACTGCGTTATTAAGTTTAACTTTAGGTAATGTACCAAAACGTGACTGGAAGTCACCAGTAAGGATTGTTTTGACTGTGAAATAAATTCGCAACCTTTAGTGCAGATTAATTCGGCTAAAGCTTGGAGATTTGGTTGATCAAAATACTTATCATTAACATTTAATTTATGAGCATAATTAATAATTTTCACGTTCCCAGAATACACGCAGCTTACGAAGTTAAGTAATATCTTCCGTGTACTTAAATGAATTTGACGACCTTAGATTGCGTAAGTACTAGTAATATAATTTTGGTTTCTTCGTGTATTAAATAATAACCATATCTCACACTTAGTATAACAAATACCTGCACGGCTTTCAGAGCTTACGCTATAATCTGATATAATCTTAATTTATTAACAGAGGGGACACATCTGAATAAGCAACTGGTATTAGTACACGAAGGACAAACTTTACAACACAAAAAATAAATTTAAAAAACAGTTGTCATCCAAATTTGAACTCTAACACTTTTTAATAAAGATGTGTGTTATAATTTGAAAGGCACTGTTAACTTTGTAAAGTATTTGTGAATGGTACAAAGTTATTCATCAATGTTGAAATAAGACGCTGCGGTGGCTATACAGTAACCCTTTAGCATTGGATGCTCCGTGCATAATGATTAATATGTCCCGGAGACATCCAAATGTATGAATATTTTTGGACTGAGTAACTTGTATTCAATGTCAAGGGGGCTTTGGTTACTTTATGGTATGGCCGATGAATTTTAAACGTTGGTATTAACTTGCTCTCTGAACATGCTTATAAAACTTGTCAAGTGCGACTTTGGTGACGGACAATGCGTTAGCGCGACTTAAAATACGACCAATAAATCAGTATTCTAATGACTGAGTCTACACTTTATTCTCCCAATCGTCAACCGACCTCCTCTGTCCTCCGTCCGTCGGTAGGAATTGTTTTACTATTATTTCTGATTTGCTGATAGTGAACTAGCTACACTTCGTCAAGCTTAAATCAGATTTCTATAAATTGGGCTCAATTTATTTTATTTGATCACTATTGACTGCTATACACGGGTAGGGTAGGATATTATTGGCACGTAGGAATACAAATTCTATTCTTATAAACTTTCGAGCCGCTAAAGATGTATTTAATTTGTCATCCATTTGCTTTCCTTCCGTATTCTCAAAATGAACAAGAACCGTGCATTTTTGCCAATAAAGAGTATTTATGCAAAAAAGCCCTTCTATCCGTTGCTAAGAAAGCCGAACCAACCAGCACCCTGTCGTAATTACCGTTTTTGTATTGTAAATAAATATTGAAAATGACACAGATAGGTAAAGTGTAAATCAATCGAAAAAATCGGTCCACTAATTCACGTATTATTGTTTCTTTTTTATACTTTACCAAACTCACAATTCACATTGGGTCACAAGGTTCTTCGATAATAGACAGTAATAGCTGCTCACTATTTTAGGGCCCAACCTTTTTGTGATAAGTCTAAGGTCACAAATTAACATCACTAATAAAATGTAACATAAATCCGAACATTCTACAAAAGGGATGAAAATTTTATGACTAGAAAAAACCACATTCTGAAGATTTTTAGAACATGTTTATTGTGTTTAATACACCATAAGAGGGGACTCTGTTCCCAACGACATAACTTTTGTATCTGGAGCTCGCCCCTCAAAGGGCGACGGATCACGTACGCATGCACTTACAACAACATCATTCGAAATTAAACTCTGGTCCTGCATATTTAGAACAGAAAATTCTTTGGTACCATTTTACTTACATCAAACTGTCACATGTGATAGAGGTCGACAAATCTTTCTGAGAACCACCCAAATCACTGGCTTATTTGCTTAGCAGCAAGATTAACGTTGGTAGAGGTGTGAAGTTTGTAATCGTCAAGTGCCTCTGTTCCGGGAAACGCTAATGATTATTTAAATGAATATTTTTCACTGTTCCTACATTGTTATGATAAACATGTGCGCGTAACATGAAACGCTGTTCGTTGGCTTAAAATTGAACGCAGCTGCTGCTCGCCGAGATGCTAAACAATAATAAAGAGGTAATTTCGAGTATTAAACGGAACTAATACTTATATTTAGGTGTTATCCTTTGTTCGTGACTCCTTGGCGTTATACAGGACGTGACTTAAATTACGTGAGGGACGTGATTAACAGATTTATTAAGAAATAGGCAATCAAAAGAATCGAATATATTCGTAATATAATTACAATAATCAAGTTCAAAGTTACGCGTCAACAATGTTAATATCCTAAATCGATATAAAATTATACAGAAACGAATAGTTAAAAAGGAACGATTGAAAACAGGTAGCCAAAGAAACGCAGCCAGACGATTAGCATCGGAGTTTTTATTTACATTTTTTATAGTCTATAGATGATTTAAGGTTAGTTCTTTTTTCTTAGGGGTCTCATGTTGGTAGCCAGTCTCGTCTGTCAACACGGATTTTTATCATAAACATTCTCTGGTGACAAAAAGATGGATTCCTTTCGTGATATGTTGCGTACAAAGTTTAAATAACAGAGTGGTATTTTAAGATATAGCTACCCTTCAGTTAGACGTCGTCTTTACTGGGTTCTTTTTTTATTAATTGTTATTAAATAATATACAAATGAAGCCTCGTAAGATTCTGTAAAAGATTATTATTTGGAACAAGAAATTGTCTGCTAAGATGACGAATAGAAGTGTCAAGCGATGAACAGGCCTCATAATACTAAATAATGTACGAATTGCAATTTAACACATCTAAAAGGACGTCATTATAAATGCGTCACTATAAAACTGTAACTTTTGAAAAAAATATTCTTGGCTAAAGGCCCTGAAGTCTTGCCAAAAGTCCATTTAAGCAGTCATGCACATAAATCTCCTATATTAAACTACCGAAAAAAAAAGAATTCTCCAAAATGTCCGACTAATATTATTTTATCGTCTGTTTCGTCTTATTTCAACCGTTTAAATTATTACATAACATAATCAAGTTACCTTTAATTTTTAACCGACTGCGGCAAAGCAAAAAGGAGGGTTATGATTTTTCGGTAAATAAATTATGTCCGTTGCATTATCATTATAATGGGATAAAATATTGTCCGTCATAAACATCTCAATGAGAGTCGTTAAATATTTAACGACTCAAAATTTAAGCACAAACGTTAAAATGTAATAAAATGTTGCCACCCGCTAAACAGATTAAGTGTTGCCCTTACAAAATATTCAAACAGATGTGCGAAATAAGGATGAAAATCGTAAATTATTTGTATGAGAACTGGAATAAAACTTAGTTTTATTGTCGGACGCAGATAACAATGATATCCGTTGTTAGTTTTATAATTTTAATAAATAAAATATTGGATATAAATTACATATAGGTTACCTAGCAACGATTTAGTTTATTAATAATGAGCGTAAAAAGACAATTTTATCTAACTGTACTGTGTAATAGGAAGGCTGTTCAAGTTTTCATACCTCACTATAACCTACGTTCATTGGTCATGCTCTACATAGATATCTGTAACTTACATTTATCATATAGGTATTGACGTTGTAATATTTTTTCTATATCTCATCTTCCAGGTATGTGTGTTGTTCTGATCGTCTTTTTCTTCTTGCTCTATTCCGGTAACTTGGGAATATGTCTTTTCGCCAAACAGCATAATATTCCTTATGTAAACATCTTGTAAATAGGGAGCAAGTCTATTGTCACTCATTCCAAATTAATCATGTGATTCTGCGCGTTTAGAACGCTTGTATAAAACAGTCATTCAATCGTAAATATGTAATAATGCGAAAAATGAGAATCTATTTTCACTAACAACAGAACTTACTCACATAATCGTTTGGTTTCGCGCGAGGATCGGAAACCAATTACTTAGGTTGTAACTAATATCTCATTTAAATTGTATTAATTTAAAACCCAGTGGACCTAGTCAATGAACCTTTCGTAGATACTATGAAGTTCATAAATAATTCTAAACATTAGTATTAAGACAATGCACGTAACAGGAAGATTAATTAATCGGCGTGAGTCAGCAACGTGCACAAAAAGTAGAGCTAATCCTAAGACATACTTAATTACAAAATGATTAGGCAATTGTGTTAACAAAACATCTATTTGGTACTCGAATGAACTTTACTAATAATACTGTAAGTGAAAGAATTGCAGTAGTTTAATTTGCAAATTCAATGAGAAATCTCAGTAGCACAGCGGAAACTGTATTGGCCTCCAATGTAGCGATAAATCACCGACAGAACACATATGTCGGTGTATCCGAGTGGCGCCAACGATCACAGATAAAACCCCTTTTGTTTTAGATACTGCCAAATGGACTGAAACATGATAATGTTCAGCCTGACTGACAGTTTAAAGAAAAAAGAGAAATATTTGTGTATTGCACAAACAGACTGACGCCTTTCACGATTGGCGCCATTTTTTTCTTCGTTGTGAACATGTGGACAACAACTAAAATAACAGAAAGCTCAGACAATAGTGTTTGCGCTTTCATTTCTTGTGTGTCCGTGAATATTTGACGGGCAGAAATTGACACTAGTGAATTCAATGCGTTGATTTGATTTGATTGATGGTAAGAAAAATATTTCGACGAAATGAGAACCTCCTCCTTTTTTGAAGTCGGTTAAAAAGAGCAACCTATAGCAGAAGTGAATCTTATCTGTGTAATAAATTGTCGATGTATTGTATTTTCAATACCTAAGTAAAAACGTTGAATTTGGCAAATCAATGCATATCGAAATGTTGGAAGCTGTATAAGAGAAAATCGCAACCAAGGATGTGATAAAACAGGAATTTACTTAGAAAAATTACTTACTTACTAAACCTTGGGTTTTTATCTAGGTAAAGTTCTGACGCACTGCGGGAAATCAACGCACACCATGACTTATTTATCAACCTACAGCGAAATTATATTAATTAAACACTATCAAATATGATGACAAGTATTGACGTAAGAATACCATTAAAGGTAAATAATAATGATGAGATTTGTGAGTGACGTTATGGACATACGCCATAACCAATGTTATATATAAGGAATAGCTCAAGGTACGAGTGTACAAAAAGTAATGATATCCTTGACTTTGACTTGACTTTGACTTTGATCCTATCAAAAACATTAATGTGAAATGAGAGCCAAGTTTTTTTATTAAATAATATGTCGTTTTCGACTTCGCCGACAAAAGTATTGAGATCTATATGGGTGTCAAGTTCTGTCTAAAAGATCCTAAGATTTTATTTGGCTAGTTTTTACCAACAAACCAATTTTTTGAAAAGTATGTGGGTATTAGGTAACCGTCTATGTACAGTATGAACAGGAAGTACACTAACTTGTGTAAGCAACAGTTCAGGGATGAAGGGGTTCGCAATAAAATTCAAAATACATTTTAGAAACAGTACATTTTACTTCCTTTTCTACAATGATTCGAACACAAAAGAATAACAATAGTAAAGCGACAGTTGAAACAGTGTACTTACATGCTAAGACCAATTACACGTATTCTACAAATCCAACCAACTATCAACTATGATATCTGTTCGCACCTCGACGTCCCGAACAATAATGACGGCTGACAGTTGTGTAGTTTTTGTAAAAAGTCTTTGTGAACGAATGATCAAATGAGTGAACCGTTTGATATTAAATCTATTAAAATTAGGGTAGCCAGATTTATACCAATATAATTGAAAAAGCGAACTATTTGAAAAATAAGCCAATTATAATCAGGGTTGCCAGATATAAGCTAACAGCTCGGCCATCCTGTTCGAGGCGCGTCCTCGCGCTTGTTTTAAACAGAAATAAATGAAATAACTTCATAACAATGATTATAATTAATTTATAACATCTAATTGTAGTAAAATTACTCGAAATCACAATTCATTCAATATTACTAGAATAAATAATTATTTACAAATTTAGTTATCTAATTCATTAGTTTCATTCACACTATTATTATTACCATTATCGTCATCATCACTACTTTCTAGGTTTCTGCCGAATGTAAGCCATGGGTGCATTTTATCAACAGCTACCACAGCTTCGTATCGACGACCATGTTTGCGTGTCATAGGAGTATCTTCAATCACATACCTTTCATTTGGAAGCACTTTCATTACGCGATATGGGCCTTGGAACTTGACTACCAATTTTTGCGACTTGCCATCATGAGGAACTTGCCTCTCTACCCGGACTAAGTCTCCTATTGTATATTGTTTTGCCAATTTTCTATGTTTATTGTATCTTTCTATGTCTTTTAATTGTTGTGTTTTTATATTACAACTTGCTTCATCTCTCAACTTATATAAATCTTCCGATTGAATTACGCTAGTCGTATCGGATATAATAGGGTTCAAGATTCCTTCGGACCTACTAGTGATATTAAACCCAAATAATAATTCTGAAGGACTTTTTTGAGTGGTTTTATGAACTGTCGTATTGATACCTACTTGAATATCATAGATATAGTCATCCCAAGATTTGTCGTCTTTGTTATGTGTACAAGTCGAAAGAGCATCTAAAATAGTCCTATTGAACCGCTCTACTTGCCCGTTTGCTCTGGGTGTTGCTACGGCGTTAATTATATGTTTTATTCCGTATAGAGTGGTAAATTCCTTAAACGACCTGCTAGTAAAGCTTGTTCCTTTGTCGGTAATTAGACGTGAAGGAACGCCAAAATAACTAACATGTTCTTTTATTACGCGGATACTCGTAAGGGATTTAGTGTTTCTGACTGCAGTTATATTTATGAATTTAGTAAAACTATCAACCAAAACTAATAAGTAACAGTTACTTCTCTTACTCTTGATAAATGGGCCTAAATGGTCTGCATGTACTGTATGGAAAGGGACACTAACTTTCTCGATTGGGTGCAGTTCCCCTTCTCGTTTGCCACCAGGTGTTTTATGATGGGCGCATTCTAAACATGATTGTACATACTTTTTTACAAATCTACGCATTTTTAGAAACCAATAATGTTGTCGTATACGCTGTAAAGTTTTATCAAACCCATAATGCCCTATGTCATCGTGATTCCGTTTTAGTATTTGCCAACGTACGGCCTTTGGAACCAGCCATTTAATATCATCCCCCACTATCCGATACACGCGACCGTTCTTCACCCTATAGTTCGTATGTATATCCATGATCAAATCCGCGTTATTATCCTCTAACATATTCTTAATCTTCTGTACCTCTTCATCCGCGTCTTGCACAGTGGTGATGCAGTCTTGATCGGAGCATGTGATACTCAAAACATCTATCACATGTGTTTCGGCTTCGGGAGCCGATATTGGTCCACGACTCAGCGCATCAACATGCGTCATTCGAGAGCCTGGTCGGTATTCGATGGTGCAATCGAACTCCTGTATCTGGACCCACCACCGTGCAACTCGAGGAATTAGATCTCGTTTTACAAATGTGGATCTCAGTGCGTTACAGTCACTATAAATTGTGAATGGTATTCCCAGCAAATACACTCTAAACCTACTCAAGGACGCGATAACTGCTAATGTTTCGAGCTCATAAGAGTGTAATTTGCGTTCATCTGGAGAAGATTTTCGACTAAAATACGAAACCGGGTGGAAAGCTCCTAGGGAGTCTTTCTGTAATAATATACCTGCTAGGCCATCATTACAGGCGTCAGTGTGCAATTGCGTAATTGCTTTAGGGTCATATAAAACTAGTAAAGGTCGTTGCGTAAGTAGAGTTTTTATTAATTTAAATGATCCTTCTTGGTCACTACCCCAAGACCAGGCAACCTCCTTTTTCAATAGGTTTGTCAATGGAGATGCTATAATGGCATAGTTCTTAATAAACCGTCTAAAGAATCCTGATAACCCGAGGAACTGTCTTAATTCATGTATGTTCTTGGGTGGTAGAAATTTAGATATAGCCTCAGTTTTCCTACCTCCCGGACGGATGCCCGACGAATTTACTTCAAAACCTAAAAAGTCGATAGTGTCTAAGAAGAAGTTACACTTATTGAGTCTAAGCGTCAAGCCTCCCTGTTTTAGAAGTTGTAAGACTTCTTCTAATCTATCTAAGCCTTCAGAGAACTCTTTGCAAGGAATAAGAGTGTCATCCATGTACACTATTGCGTATTTGATTTTAGCGTCATGAAGAATCTTATTAATTGTCCTTTGGAAAACAGAGGGTGCATTAACTAGACCAAATGGCATACGGTTATATTCAAACTGACCGTCTGGGGTAACGAAAGCAGTTTTATGACGTGACTCTTTAGAAATCGGTATTTGATAATAGCCTGAGGCTAAATCAAGCGATGTGAATAGTTGATTACCCGACAGTTGATCTAGTTGATCTTCTACTCGTGGGAGGGGGTAGTGGTCCTTTTTTGTTTTCCTATTGAGTGCTCGATAGTCGACGCATAATCGTCTTTCTCCAGTTTTTTTCTGAACCAAGACTATTGGACTGGCATAAGGCGAGGAAGACTCAGTTACAATCCCACTATCCAACATCTCTTGTACCATATCGTTTACTAACTTTCTTTCGGAGTGAGACAAACGATACGGTCTATACACAATAGGTTCATTGTCTTCTAGCTCAATAACCATTTCTGTCACCTCGGTGAACCCGAGATCCTTTAATCCCTTTGAAAAACAACCTTCATAGTTGTTTATTAATTGTTGCAACCGAAAACGTTCATCATCATTCAAATTTTCACCGCACTTAATTTGCTCATTAGAGTTTTCAGAATTAAAGGACATCTGACAGCAACTAAGAGTATCAGGAATAATTAAAGAATCAGTTTTAACAGAACGAGTAATCAGAGAGTCTTTAGAGATGGTTATATCGCTTTCGGACGCGTTATAAATTAATAATGAACTGTTCCCATCTTTGACATTATATTCACCCGATAAAAGATAATAATGTTTCCCTTCTTGTTCCCTAAGTGACGCGTGAACGTAAACACTTCCGTTAAAAGGCGGATAAGATACGACCGGTATCACACGCAATGACGACTTTGTAATACAAACGTCATCGCAGCATATTAAGTGTACTTTCGAATGATCTATTCTTTTAAAGATTATTGCGTTGGAGTTTTAGTAATTATAAGATCCGACTTTTCAGTAAAAGTATGCCCTAGTAGTGCAGGATGACTTAATACATAATCCTCCACCACATAAATATCTATACTCTCCCTTATGCCTTGGACTTCAACATCGGCAGTCACAACACCTAGTGGGACAGTCAAGTTCGCTCCTATACCTCTAAGTACAGGGAGGTTTGGAGGGCACTTAATATCCATGTGAAGCTCTCGAGCTTTGCTAATTTTTATAAGAGAACATTGGCTACCTAAATCTACATGACATTTGACTGGTTTACTATTAATCATAATGTCAAAAATATATTTATCAATAGACTTATCGGTAGTGCATAACTCTGAAACTTGTTTTTCATTCTTGTTATTAGTTTGCGTATCATTCTTATTAGAGTCATTATTAGATTTGTTGTTCCTATAACAACTGGAAGCTTGATGGCCTAATCTATCACATAATGAACATTTAATTGGAGGCTTTTCGCATTTAAAACTGGGGTGGCCAAATTCGCTACAATTAAAGCAACGTATATTAGAATTCGTCGTACTAGGTTTGGAATTTTGAACCCGAGACGTTGTCGTAGGGACATTTTTACGATCATGCCTATTCCTAACATTAGATTCATATCCTTCTCGGCTCTGTGCCACTTTGACGGTCCGAAAGTATTTTAAAATTTGTTCTGGTTCGCTAAACTGAGCTGCTTGTGCTCCTACCCTGATGGCTCGATCGTCTACCCCGTACAAAACACAATCTACCGCTTGTTTGCCATAAATTTTGCATCTATTCAACAAATTTAATTTCGCGTAATAATAGTGTTCCAGTGATTCACCGTATTTCACACGCTTAGCTAACATTTCTGTCAAGAGCTCGGCGTAGTCCTCGCGACAAGGAAATGATTCAATCAGCTTCTTTTTCCATTCGCCCCAAGTATATAAAAGAGATGGTAAACCTTGATACCAGGTTTTTGCCATTCCTGAGAGTTTAGGAAGCGCGTAGTGAATTATTTCCTTTTCGGACCAGCCGTATATTTCGGCACATTCCTCTACCTTAGTAATCCATACTAACATGGTTTGTTCTTTACTTAAAGGATCGAACTCCGGTAAAACATTTTTATTAAATGATAACTTGGGCTTCTCCGAACTCTTGACATCATTTAAAATAGACAAAAATTTATTTAATATAATATTAGTTTCGGATTCCTTATTTTTATTTCGTCGAGATTTAGTAGTTCGGGTTGACTCACGGTTATCTGGGCTGTCACTGCTGTAATCCATAGTCCTGGAACCACCGATCTTCCTTCGCGAACTCCTCCTGTATTTCCTAGTCCTCTCGCGGCTCCTCTCTCCCTGAGACGAGCTGTCAGAGTCCGTAGAGATATTTCGTCTCTTCCGGTTCCTAGGCGAACGTAGTATCCGCTCTTTATCCCTAGTCAGCCACGTAGTGGGTCGTTCGATACGACGTTCAGTATTCTTCCTTTTGCCCTCGAACCTGGACAGTTCAAAAACTTCCGACCTTGATGCTGAAATGCCCTCTAACCTGGGCTCACTACCGCCCTCTAACCTGGGCTCGCTACCGCCCTCAAACCTGGGCACACTCCTGCCCTTAAACCTGGGCTCACTCCTGCCCTCAAACATGGGCTCACTCCTGCCCTCAGACCTGGGCTCACTCCTGCCCTCAAACCTGGGCTCACTCCTGCCCTCAAACCTGGGTTCACTCCTGCCCTCAAACCTGGGCTCACTCCTGCCCTCTAACCTGGGCTCACTCCTGCCCTCTAACCTGGGCTCAACATCCTTATCCATATTGAGTATCAACCCTTCCCCTCGGTTGTATTCAATAGGTGTGTATCTGAAACTTATCATTAGGGAGTTAAAGGCCTGTCCATATCGATATATCACGCTATACTCTGCTTCATTTCTTTATAGTTCAGTTCAATTCTCAGATTGCATAGATTATTTAGTGTAGTCATAATAAATAACAACAGTAATGCAGTAAAGGCACGTGCCGTTATGTAGCCACATTATAATCCCCAATTGACATATTATCTTTACAAACCGATGCCTATTTCACAACGAACTTTTACATATTCATACAGATAATTTATTGATCTATTATTAAGTTTCAATTTTATTATTTGTTTATTAATAAAAGTAAGTAAGTAAAGTTAAGTACCTACATACAATATTAGGAAAATAAAATTTATTCTGTTTGTTCTATCTATTCTGTTATCTTCGAAAAGGGTGCTAAGTTATAAGTTTTCGTTTACAGTGTAACACCTCACACCCTCGTAGTACCTATACTAGTATTCAGAGATCAAATTTCAAGTTGCGTAAACCAATCATATTTTTTTTTGTTCCATTATCCGTTTGCATCACTAATCAACTAGCTTTAAACAACGCTAATCGAAACACCTTAATCAAATATCACAACCTTCATAAATACGCATGTTAGAATAGTTTTTGGATTTACGAGTGTTAATGTCGGTAGGTAATTGAAAAGAAAAATAAATAAAATAAAATAATCTTGTTGCAAAAGGAAGCCAGATCTTCTATAGTAGTATCGCAGGTAGTTATAAAACTATTACAATCCTGCCAATATGGTAAAAAGAAAGGACACATTGATCTTCATGCCTTGTGGACGTGAAAAAAAAAAGAAAATTATGAGAATTCTCTTTCGATCCCACTTCTGAACTGTAAGCAACAGTTCAGGGATGAAGGGGTTCGCAATAAAATTCAAAATACATTTTAGAAACAGTACATTTTACTTCCTTTTCTACAATGATTCGAACACAAAAGAATAACAATAGTAAAGCGACAGTTGAAACAGTGTACTTACATGCTAAGACCAATCACACGTATTCTACAAATCCAACCAACTATCAACTATGATATCTGTTCGCACCTCGACGTCCCGAACAATAATGACGGCTGTCAGTTGTGTAGTTTTTGTAAAAAGTCTTTGTGAACGAATGATCAAATGAGTGAACCGTTTGATATTAAATCTATTAAAATTAGGGTAGCCAGATTTATACCAATATAATTGAAAAAGCGAACTATTTGAAAAATAAGCCAATTATAATCAGGGTTGCCAGATATAAGCTAACACTTGCTAATATAATATCGCCTGTACGTAAAAAATTGCTGAGTCAGGTCTAAAGACTTTTTACTCATCACTTGGCACCCACTCAATTCTAGTGTCGGCGAAGTCGACAACGACATTTAATTTAATAAAGAACTTAGCTCTCATTTCACTTTTATGTATTGATAGGATAATAATATAATTCTTTCATCTTAAATATTGTCAACGTTATCAAAATACCTCTAGGTACCTACGCTGCCGCGCCAGGAATTCTATAATTTAGATGTTAGTGAAAGAACAAAATTGTATTGATATTATATACTTACATTTTTAACCTTTGTTAAGTATCTAATTTGTAAGGAATAACATGTAAATTTAATAAGGTACCAGTTTATCTATATACCATGACGCAAATACCATATTAGGAGACGTTATCACCATTTACGAATTTCAAATAATGAATAATATCATTTTATGAATTTAGTATGTCATACTTACTTATAAGGTACTTACAATAATTAAGTAATATTAATTACAACAGGAAATATTGATTCATTCTTACGCAGGGAGGTAAAGACCGAAAAGTTTACTGTGACCTTTGGACTAAAGTAGGAAATAAACTTAATTATTTATATTATAATACTTTCCTCCCATTTAGTGAAAAATAATCAATAAAGAAGATTTAAAATTAAAAACGGTCAAGTTACCGTTCTCAATTAAATGATTTCTAATTAATGGCCATAAAGAAAGTTAAAATGTTCTATGGCCTTTTCTGTTCTCAAGGACATGACGAAAGAATAAATTATTATTAAAAAGCTTTTGTAACTTAAATCTAAAAATAGAAACGTTACTTAAGCCTACCCAAGAATTGAAGAACCGACAGCTAGTTTAGACAATTCATATTTGCCATTGATTATCTTTCTGGTAAACTTTAAACGTGACCCGCATATCGCGACTTAAGGTAGTTATGAGGACAGCTTGGGGTTTGCGCCGGTAAGAGTGCGGCATACCCCTTCGTCCCCCAAAACAAAACACGATAACGCACCAGAAACAGGAATATTTATACTTACAATCGTTTGTTTCAAATGTTGTTTTTCCACGCATTAACATTACAAACAATGTCAACGGCGGAAACTAATTATGTTTGTGGTTCTTCCGGGTGGACTCAACAATGTGTATTTGTATTACATAATACCCAAGCTAATAACAAATAAATCGTGCTTGTACGATTTCGTTCACGTGATCAAAAAGTTGAATCACTCACCAATAATCGCTTGAACTAATTACTGAAGTATAGTTTTAATTCAAATCTACATACTCAGCATAAAATGACCTGCGTTTTAACATTTTCTTCTATGAATTGTAATATCTAAATAGAGTAGTAGAGTTATTATTACAAAGAGTCTGTTTTTATTTAAGTAGTCTACTAAACTTAAAATTGATTTAAAAAAGTTAACAATGCTGACGTACAATAGACATTACTTGATGGTCAAGTAAGTGTTCCTAACAAGTAACATTCCAGCTTTTTTCTAGCATGACATAATCACTACAACTTGTAAGTAACAATGATACCGCCGTCTCTGGTTACTATAACCTTGTCCACAGACAGCTCGGGTGTCGCTCGGCCGTGACAAATGGCAAAATGATCGTCTTTATTCTACATAGTGCGGATATATACTATTTTCAACAATAGGTTGTAACAATGGCCGCTTGAAACTTTCAGGTTTTATTCGGTTGGCAATGCGGAATATAAAACATGGATAATTTATCTTCACGATATACTTAAACTATGGTTTTATATAGGCTACGTAGCTACCGCGCAAATCTGCGACCGATCTGCGAGGTTAAGCTGTGCTCGCCGCGATCAGTCTTCTTCGGAAGGTATGTTGAACCGTTGCTGCTGCGCCTGATATCTCTCCGGTCGTGTCGGTCTGCCTTCCCATCGGACTACGAGAGTGAGGGATTACGGAGTGCACCTGTGTCTGCGCGCATACTTGTGCACTATAATATCTCTTGCGTAGTTGACTTGTCTCAACTGAGATAGGCCGCCGTAACCGAATTTCGGTCAAGAGAAAATTATTGTTATTCAAATAGGCTAGGAGCTTTAGTTAGCATAAAGAAAGCCTCCACTAGTGATGATAACTATGTTGCGACCAGCACTAGGCGGTAAAACTCTATTTTGACTGGCTAATTTCTACACTATGACATGATATTTTTTCGATACGAAGAAATAGAAGAACCACTGCAGCGCACACCCTTTGTCTGTTCAGTTTATCTTCAACATTTTAAAAAAATAGAACAACTATAAAGGAACTCCTTTATAGTCCCTTTAATGTTAGGAAATCATTTTGGTTTTTAAACCATAACTAAGTAAAGCGACCCTTCTAATAGAAACTGGTCAGAATAACAAATTGGAAGACAAATTGAATAAAGTAGAGTGTGGAAGAAACCCCTTAGTTGTTACCTATTAAACTTCTTTTTATGTAAAGGAAGAGTTTTTCAAAATGCGACTGAAAACTTAAATATATGATAGTTGATAGGACTAAATTCCAATACACCAAATATGCAACAATTGTTTTATGCAATCCGTGTTACGAATTTGAGTGTCCTTGAAATAATGCTAACTGCGAAAATTGCTCAAATATTGTTATTAATTTTTATTAAAATGCTGTCGAACAATGTTGTTAAAATTGAATTGTTATCGCTGTTAAACAAGTAAATAGCTCCTGTTTTGTAATTTTACATGTTAAGTGGTTTAGCGTTATATAAACAACGTACACAGTATCTTAGTTTACGATTATTTGACCATAAAGATTGGCTCAAGGACTTTACACTTAAACAATATTGTATGGTCATCACGTAGGATTTTTCTATGATAGAGGTATTCTTGATAAATAACTTGCAATATACACATACGTGTCACAGCTATTTTATAACCAAAATGGTAGTCAGATATATAAACTGACATTCCATATTTATCACACAAATGGAGATACAGATAATTGACTTGCGCTTTGTTTTATCATATGATTTGACTCACAACTCTTATTTAGTAAATTACTATAGACCTTTAATAAAAACACCCACCTGTCATCAGACTGGAAACTTTGGGAGAGTGTTGCCGAAAATCGGGACTGTCTTGTCTCAAAAAAAAAGAAAGAAAAACGTCTAATTTTGCTACGAAATACAAACAGAATACAATCAGTAATGAACAAGCAGTATTATACGAGCAAAAATAGGTCCTCAACTCAGCTTTATTCTGCTGCTTTCCAGCTCTTTCGATTCCGATGAAAAATACCGTAGGTACATTTACTACTTTAAAGTTAATCTCTTTAAATGCCAATTCTAGGGCTTCGAAATACATACGAATCAGTTTAATAAAATACGTACTGTGAGGAGTGGATTGTGGTAAACAATTGGTTTGATTCAGCGCAACCTTGAGGGCGTGTGCACGTGAGGATCGTTCTCACGGCAGCGGCGCACGCGCATTACAAGTACAAACCGTGGCACATGTTTACAGGCGGGTCTCACACTGTGTCGACACGCAGTTAAGCGATTTTCTGCTTAGTTTAGTGACGGGGTTATCAAAATAAAGAAACTTCTTTGATAGTAATCTTTGTTTAGAGTGCTCTGACTGATTCGATTCTCTATGGGTAATGTATAATGACCGCCTCATGGGAGAGTTGCGAAAGGGTGTCATGTGGCTATGCTTAATTTATGTACTTACGTACCTTTACATAGCCTTCGTGCCTTTCCGAGGCAGTTTACAACACCATTTCTATATTGATACGTAATATGAACTTTGATCAAACGACTCTATGAAAGGAGAGGAGTAAATCGCTATGATTGCAGTTGATCCACTCGATAGATCAATAGTAATGTTATTCGATTGTCTCACATCTACCACAGACGATTAACAAAGTACCTTAACCTTTTTGTATCTTTAAAACAATACTTATAATTATAACTGCATATTTCCGTAGAGGATGTTAATCCCATAACCGGAAGAATATGCCAATAACGCCATTACACGAATAAAAAATAATAACAAAAGTATTAAGATAATAGTGAACTGCCTGATTCATTGAGACTATTTAATTGAATTCACTTGTTTACATGACCAAGTTAAATTTAGAATTGCAATAGCTTAGATAATCGTGCTTTGATATAATGGCAGCAAAAACATTAGTGGATTGAATTAATTGAATTCCTATCTTAAAATGTGTTCTTATTTTTTTAATAGTTTTCATGTTTTTTGTAGGTGCATATTTAAACATGCATCACTGTTATGTCTGTTGTATTGTGTAGGCTACTTGTAGGATGGATTGCTGTCTTGGAATAATTACATTAGCGTTTGTGACGTCATTACGGATTACCTATATAATTTTGATCAACAATAATTGAACTTACAAGTGGAATTTATTTTCATAATTATTCTGGTCTCTTGTTTTCAATAATAATTCTCGTTGTTAAGAAATTGATAAATCCCCCATCAAATTTTTTTTTTGTCAAATCCATCATTTCCCTCGCGTACAGAAATTGCTGCGGGCGAAAACAAACGAACTTACCTGAATCAAACTGAGCTCATTTGTACTTATCATTTGTTTTAGCACAAATTGACAGTTTTGGGATAATTTTATTGGCTGTATGCAAGGAATTCCAGTTAGTTAACAATATCGCTTAGTAATTCATTTTGTTGTTCGCCTTTAACCGTGGCTATGCACAATGGTTCTGCATTCCGGTTGTTTCACTTCGCCCGTGACTCAGTTTAAACTGTTTATTTAATTGGCTGTGTTGAGATGGACCATTGTAATTAATTTATAATTATAAAGAATACTTCATAATACGTAATACCTATGTAATTCCTTTAGATGTCGCTTTGGTATACGTTGTTAATAACATGTTAATTACTTTATTTACTATTTAGACCGTTCACTGCACCGTATATTAATAAGGAATTGCATAATTTATTTTACTCTTATTACGCTATTTGCGTACGTGTATTTTATACGTAATTAAAATCACTTGGGTGTAATCATTGAGAATAAAGTGATCACAGTTGGGGAAAATTACCAGCAACGTTGGTTAATACTGTACTTATTAAGTACCATGTTACAGATTGGTCAATTATCACCGAGGAAGTAAAAAGAAAGACAGGTCCTTACCCTGTAGTGGAAAATCACAAGCCCACAATAATAATTGCGACAAAAATTTTAGTGATTCTATAAATCACAAGGCCATCCCGCCAATCACAACCAATTTGCGCACGCAATAAATCATTAAAATAAATAGCCTGAATGATTGTAAGCACCTTGGAATGAGTCATTGATATCCGAATGTGATCGCCCACTCCATTCCTCGATCATCCTAACTCCTTAGCGGGAAGGCCAGTGCACATCACATTCGATTCATTATCAAAACTGCAAGTCTTTGTAGGCGTGCCGACGGAGTGCGTCATTGATTGGTAACTAGTGTGGTGTGCGGGTTATTGTCGACCTTCCGAATTTATTTCAATGTGAGGTGAGGTTGTTTGAAGACATACTTGGAGGTTTTTGAATTGAATTTTGACAGTGACAATAACTTTGAGTTATTGGTGTGAATCGCAAGCAAGCTGTGCCATGTGTGATAAACATCAACTTTTTTGGTGGAAAGAATTTCTTTGCTGGCCTGACAAAAGTAGTTTTCAAATCGTAGTGTTCAACGTATTGTGTAGCAATTATACAAATTCGATATAAAAACAATAAGTATGGCAATTATTCAGATCGTGAAAATATAATGATACTAATTCCTCCCACCATTTACAAAGCACTAATTAAATGACTTCTCCTAGACGCACTTCCGTCAACAGGTAGTTTCACCCTACACTATATCATTGTCGCTATACAACTATTCGCGATACTTAATATTATTGACTGCCAATTAAATCGATCAGACATTGTGCCGATCACGGCCAATGAACTTTCATACATTCCCGAACATACATATCTGGTTGTAGTATGAGATAACAAATACATAATTGTATTTTGATAACTTGTCGTAATTAAGTATGTCATAATCCTGACATGTTGAAATGTTGGTGTTTTGGTCAACCGGTAAAGGAAGGTAATTAAAAGCAAATTATTTTGTTTTTAGGGCCATTGCGTTTACGTCAACGTAGCTCACATGACGTCAAAGGAAATGTGATTTCTCCTGAGATATTGCTTCCCTAATTATAAAATATGGCATTGCACCATTTTTTTAAAGAGCTATACATATATGTAGCCTTTAAATTTGAATCAGAAATTCCTGATATAACATAGTGGAAACTGGAAACCAGTGGAAACCTACTTAATCAACACATAACAATATGTTTATTACGATTCCCTGTTAGGTGGGTAAGTTCCCCGCATTGGAAAACTTCCTGCTTCGGATGAGAAGTTATACCTACTTTAGTATTCTTTCCATAGTTGTTGGTCTAGTGATGATAGATAAAGTTTTGTTCGCACGTGTGTAGCTGTATTCATCTCATATCAACGTGTTACTATCGACACTGTTATTGCAGAAGTTGCAGAGTTTGATCTCTGTATTCGAACAGAATACTTAATAATATCATGTTTATGATTCGTGGAATTGTTAAGTTGTAGTAGGAATATATTTATAGCAGGTAGTATAGAGTATGTTTGCGGTATGTTTTGTATTTAACTTAAATTACAAACAATTTTGAATGAAATATGTTACGTAGAAATTATGCCAATATTTTTAAACTCTACAAACTAGAGGCATTTTCTTCGGTTCTACGAATGAACAGCGTGAGTTTACTCCTCTTGTTAGAAGAGAAGGTCCGGCAAAGTATAGCGTAATGACAGCAAACAAAATGGAAATCAGGTAAACATCATACATATTTCTCTCTCTTTTTATACAACATAGTATGTAAGTGCCATCACCGATACCTACGCACCGATTGTTAGGTCCACCGCCTTTAGTTATTACCTATTGTTGAACTTGTATGAATGAGGTAACTCACATAATTGAGTAGGATCTTCATGGACTGACGTCGCGTGGGTTTTCAATAGACATTGGAACATTCATGCATATTTTTGATTACAATTAAACCTTGCAGATGGATTGGCGTTCCCTATTTCCATTTTAAATGCTCGGCTCTGGATTGTTTGTTTTGAATACACACATTATCAGCACTGTGGCCTCTCCAAGCTTTTCAAGCTGACGCATAAGGCAGATTATTTGTCTGATACTGCAACTAGGAAAGCCTTGTAATTCATCAAGATCAAAGAAGATGTCTACTTAAGGTTTAGCCAAGTGTCGTGATGTCCATAATGTCACAATTAGTAATTTACGACACTTTTAACACTTGTGATATTTAGTTGTGATCGGTACTTTATAATTAAAAAACATTAAACGGTGTAATAAAACAAAAAAATTAAATTTCTTAATATAGTTAGTTAGAAAGTAATTTTTATATTTGATTGAATCTGTGAGCCTAACTATCAAATCAATCAATAAAATGTAATTATGACGTAACACGAACATATTGATCATTACACAACAAACTCAATATAATGCTAAATCACGTAAATTTGTATGCCAAGGAATTCATTAAAGCCGCCAACAACTCATTAACATAAATAAAAGTTAAATTGCATCAACCCATCCATCCGGTAGACAGCGCGGCGCCGCACCTGCGCGTGCACATGTACGTCGGACAACTGGTACCTATTAGCCAATACGATGACAGAACACTAAATACTTAGGCTCAGTAGGTTCACTTTAAAATTCTATTTTTGATTGGCTGCTAAATAGATCAATTGCGCTAACATGCACAAGCAACACAAGGCTAAGGAAAGTTTTTGTTTTCTCCCAATGTAGCCTTAGCACAATCATGAAGTTGTCTTTGGCTAGCACGGTTGTCCATTGCCTTATTTTTCTTCTTCTTCGTCGTATAGCTAATTCATTGTCGTTGCATGAAAACTGGGCATGCCGGGGATAAAGATTCGTCGATCACTTGTGAAGGCTTGTATGTATTGCCCGTCCTATGACAGGCAATATCACTTGGTTGGAGTAGTGTAAAGTATAGGTACAACGTCATAGTTTTTGTAAACAGTCTTATTTCATCATCATCAGCCTATCACAGTCTACTGCTAGGCATAGGCCTCTACTATGGCACGCCTCTGAGCTCTCGATTAATCGGAGCCCAAGTAAACCAAACTTCTTTTCATCTAGAATGTAAAATTATTGATGACCTCTACGTTTTTCCAGCACAATTTGAAGAAAACTATTTTTATGCGAAATTTGCAAAACGCGTAAGGAAGAGCCTTCTGTTTTTACCTGTACGGTGATGACCGGTTCTGATGGGTGTTTTCCCTTTAATGTGGTACAAATGTAAATAGAGCAAGTGACTAATACTCAGTGCTTTCTACGTTCAGATATGTATGACTTAGAAGATATTGCTGGTGTTTTGGTTGTTTTGAAATAGGTGAGCATAAGTATAGGGTGTCGTAAGAGGCGACTAAGGGAAAATCCAGAAGATGGACAGCAGCGTCTTCTGTAACTTCACCACCAATACTGCGATCCCCAAGCCGCTTGCCAAGCGTGGGGATTATGGCAACCCCCCCGCTTAAACGGGGAGGCCTATGTTCAATAGTGGACGTCTTTTGGCTGATGATGATGAGCACAAGTAGGTATTTTAGTTCGTTTTTTATCACCGACATTTTACCGTTCGTTATTGATTATAGACTGATGGTAATATTGCTATTCGTGCCCATTTCACATTAGGTACCATTGTAAACTTATCTTATAACTTATTATCGAAGATTATGACAATAATATCAGTATCAGCAATTCAGCATACACATTACACAGTTGCCGTCAAAGGCCATTTCTTGCGTTTATGTCACATTGTGATTTGTTAACATTGACAGATCACCCATCGAATTTATTTAAGTACATCTTGTTTCAAGTCAAGCACTAGTCTTATTGCAGGGTAAACGATAAATGGTAGATAACGACAGGTTCGTGCGATGAAAAAAAAAAAACTTTTAGGAATAATTAAACTGTTAACCGACCTCAAAATAGGGGAGGTTCTCAATTCGTCGTTTCTCTCATCTCAGTCATTTATGAACCGAATTGAAAAAAAAAAACCTAAAGGTAGGGTATACTTTCCGATTGGTCCCCTATAAATTTTGTCATGACCTGATGATGTACTTCGGAGATATAGAACGGAACTCCTCATAAGATCATAGCAGAACTATCGTAACAAGTGGTATTGCTTTAGTAGTAATCGACGACTGACCGCTAACAAGGAGGAGGGGTGGGGGTGCGTTGACCCCTCCTACCTTTTCCTAGATTAAATATATCGTGTGAAGTCGTCGATCTTCGAATAGTAAAATTAGCAAATGAAAATGATAAAGGTGCAGTTGTGTATACCCTTACACATTTGCAGAATAGCTAACAGTCATACTATTGTTCGAGGCGATAGATTCTTCTTCTTGTTATTGTATGGTTGATGAACAACCTGGTGTCAGGGTTCAAACCGCCTGTAGGTCTCTGACATGGCTTTACACACCGTTGAAAAACCTCTCAGGTGTGCCGAGACTCGAGAGGCGATAGAGTTGTTTTTTATTACACTCAGTAATAAATAGAGAAACTGAGAAACTAAAATCATACAAATTGATAACTAATTATAACTTCAGTATTAATCATTTTTTCTATTAAAGTATAGGATTACAATTACAATGTTAATAACATAGTGTAATTAATTAAAATCGGCAAATTGCTTCCTTTACGTAATATGCATGTTTATGTAATCATCAAGTTTATTGAAGCTTTAACTAGCTGGATGTACTAGTTTTGCCTGTGGCTTCGCCCGTAAAGACCTATTAGAGTCGAAATAGATGTTAATAATACTCAAAAGTCTTTGTATAGAACGTAATTTTTAATTCATTTTAACATAACAAACTCCATGCCGCCTGTATTCCCCAAATGGGTAGGCAGAGGTGCACATAATTATAGTACACCCACATTTTGCCAGTTATGTGTTAGGTTTTAATGTAATAGAGAGCGAGCCTATTGCCATCAACCAGCTACAAATCCAGACTCCGTGCTGCTACTAAGAATTACCTAATGGAAAAACCCAGTAACAATTTGCCTGTCCTGGGATTCGAACCCAGGTCCTCATGATCAGCAGTCGCGCTTAAGGACCGGAACAACGAGGCAATCTTAATAAATGTTATCTTTAATTAAAGACTAAAATAGCTACACTAATTTGATATGTTACTAGGATGTTATAACTAAGAAGTGTTTACATAAATATTCCCTTTATGTTCTGTTCAATTAGCTTCCGTGAGCTTTCACTTTTCTACATTATTTATGGCTCTCTTTGTTGTACTGGCTGATTGACGGCGATATATTAAAACTCTCTGTCGGTCGGTTTGAATTTAGAAATAATCATCCTAATAGCCTGTCTCTTCATTATACTGATTTGAAATTGGAATATTCAATGAGTGGGAGTGTGAGGCTGTATGTATTTGTTACGGACAAAAAGAGATTAAATTAAAAAAAACTTTGTTGTTATAGTTGAGTTCGTGTATAATTTGATTAGGAGATTAAGTTGGTGCACCGTACGTCACGCTACTCGAAACTTGATACTGTAATGACGCCTGTTATTCCGAAGGCGTATATGAAGTTTTCTCCTTTAGGAGAATTAGGAGGCACTTTGCCGATTTATTTTTAGTTCTATGTAAGAATCTAATACCTATTTGACTAGTCACTAGCCACTAATAACAAGAGACTCAATAGCATTTTTCACAAACGAAATACCAAGCTTCAAGCCTACTACCAAATACGAAATTAATCTTAATGAAACGTACCTTAATAAACGTTCTATCAGACAAGACGCAACTAAAAGCTCTTATATCCAACTAAAACTGTCATAGAAATTAATAATTAATTTTAGAATTTGGTTTTCCTAAGAACTATTTTAAGTTGACCTGTATCGTACTGTATACTAAGTATATTAGAAGATAGTGACCACAGCGGGTCGGTTTACCCGCATTGTCTTACATGTGGTGTGTGGCCTCACAATGAGTAATGTGTTTACTCAAGCAAGCGATAATAGGTACCCTACCTACAGAACGCGTCTTGATGTAAAACGTATAACCTACCTATTTATTAAGATACATAGCTCTTGTGTATTTCTAACCGCAGCTGCTTAGACTGGGTGACGACCTTAAGTTGGTACTTGGCTGATTGTATGCTAAATATATTAATATTATCGTCTTTAGGCCGCATAACAACATTGCTGCACCTTTTAGTAATTGTAGTATGGGACACCGCTTGGTAAAAATTGTGTCTAATAAATTGCAATAAGCTCGCTCCATATTGCCTGTGTTTACTTCTTTGGGAAGTACAGGCGTAGTACATACCTATTAATTAATTATTACATTAATTACCGTGAGAGGAAGTGAGAGGAATACCATAAATAGGTATTACCAACATATTTTATTAACTTGGTCATTATAATTATTGTGTTACATGATTATAATTTGTCACAAAGTCACAGCATTACCAGAAAGTTTCTAACATATCTAGGTATGACAAGACAGACAAGGCTCGTGTAAAAACTAAATAAAACCAACTCGATTCAAAGAGATCGATCGATCAAACACGAAGGTCACGGTAATTTTGACAACGCAATGCATCCATCTTGTTTATATCTCAGAATAATGCCGCCGCGTGTCAGATGTAGATAATGGAGGGATCTTCGGTTTCTTTTGTGTTCTGAGAATTTCATTGTTTACTAGTACACTTGGCGTAGTAGGTATGTTCCTCAGTAGTCGTCAGATGACTGTCGGCTCCCGTAAGCGAAGAATACGATCTACTGGTTCAAATTTGCGAGCTTGAAAAAGCTGCTAAAATGTAGATATATTATCATCTTTAAAAATACGTGCAGCTTAAGTGGATTTGCTTTGCTTTTTTATCTTAATATTAAGTGAACACTTAGTAAAAATATTTAATAATTAACAATTATTGTATGTATATACATTTTATAGTTAAATGTAAAGTCGATGAAATTAAAGACTTCATCTGCATGTTTCATGTTCAATTCTATTCAATAAGTATCTAATTCTACACATACCTCGCCAAAAGCGTAAATTGTTTAGATAGATGTTACAAATTATTGCAAATGTGTCGTTATTCATTAGTAGCTCAAGGTGATGAATGATTTGATTAAATAAGTTTTAGCCAAATAAACCTGACTCTAAATGTCCTTGTCATGCATCTTTCGAAAATAACTTATAAATATTTAGGAATCATGTATAATTTGCAATTTTGCAGTTAGTAAAGCGTCAATAACCAATTGTAAATTCCGTTTATCTGATTTAGAGCTAGACTCCCGTTTGAAGCAATCGTGAGACTCGCATTAGTTTCTTTAATTTTACGGATTTTCCTGTTGTGGGTTTGTATAATCCTGAATATTTTGTTAGGCAACGGGTTGGATCAACCATATTATTTAGTTCCATGTAATGAGTAGCGGGCTTATTGCCATTCCCCGTACTTACTGATGTAAGTTCTTTACCTTTTAGAACTTGCTTTCTAGGCGACGCGCGGAACCTAATTATTTTCTTAATCCGCCGACACAGACACCTCTATATCAAAAATCTAGGTTCGGCAAAATTCTTGCTACCTATTCATGGGGCCCATAGAGCAAAGTTTTCGGTTCACCGGTCAGTTGATGACACTGCTCATCGCAGAAACAATAGACGGGGCAGGATCGGTTGAAAGGCACCATGATCCGTATCGAAAGAAGTCGATACGCGCAATCAAATTTGTGACGGCGAAACAATCCGGATAAAATAATTGGTTTTTCAGGCAGAACGTTTCGCGAATATTATGAAACAATAGACATAATATACAGTTTGTATGAACTACATTTTTTTCTTTAATATTTTGGGTGGTATGCGGAATAAAAGGTGATTAGCGCTGGAGATAATTCTGAAGGAATGTTTGCTATTGTTTTTGCATAGTAACGTATTGTTACAATTATTTGACGTATTTTAAAGTAAACATAGATATCTGAATGGTCCAAATAATAAAAGTATGACCTTTGGCTGCATTGTTATTTCCGTACTCCAAGTTTTGAGGTACCTAATTCCTGCATATTTTCGAATTTGTAATTTATATAAAGTACGATAGATACTGGAGATATAGTAGACTCGAGTAGAAGAACTCTTTGGGGACATTACCCTGTTTCAATTATCAAAAGGAAGTCAATTTTCCAATAAAAAGAGCAATTTGTGGGACATTTACGTGCATTATCTTTGAGTACATAATATTAAATAATGTCTGGCTTCTTTTGCTCTATAATTGTCAGAACACTTAGTATGATACAGTCATTATTGAGGTTCGACGTACGAGATTAATCGGAAGATTGGTAGATGAAGTTTGAAACGCAGGTCGTATCGTGGAACGAATGATTACAAACGATGTGTTTTGTTTTTCGGCCTTTTCGTCATTTTTTATGCTGTGATCACGGTATGGATAATTCACGTTTATAGTACATCATTTACAGAAGCCAGTGCGGCTGGGTAACATATCCTAACGGTTGTCTTTCATGATCAAAGGTATCAAAATGATTAAAGTTTCATTACATTTCATTACTAAGGCCAGGCGTAGACTACCTACATCCAGCTCAAGTTTAAAAAGAAAATCAATAATAAAGGACTTAAGTCCCATTATAATCACTTACAAATAATTGTCTATATATGGATGTGGGTTTACAATTATTATATAAGCTTAACTTTTTTGTTTGTGTCATCAAAACGTTATTGAAAATTATTCGTCATTTGCAACCAACTTTTTTGTATCCAAATATCAAGTAGATAGGTACGTAAGTAATGATTTTTAAAATTATTCAAGTTGACAAAAACGGGATAAGCGTTTTAAAACCAGTATAAGATGTTTTATACAAGTTTTTTTGTTTGAATCCATAGCGTAAACTTACAAAAACATTCAAATAGTCAAATCATATATAGGGGTCAATACACAGTTCAAACAAAAACATTATGCGGGTCTATTCTAGCAATGTCCCTTATGATCGTTTCCACGAGGGCTTTATCGAATTAAGAGGTTAATAAAGTGCCTAACCTTTTCTTATGTTCAAAGATCAAAAGCATTTGATTCAGAATAATTCTATACCTATCCTACTCAAGGTATCAAGGTCTTTATCGTCATCTTCCCAGCCTTTATATCCCACAGCTGGGCATAGACCTTTCACAAACTGTACCAATTGATGTCATCCTGTGCCAATCTAAACTAGTCTCCACGACACAGGGAATCCTAGTGTGGAGGCTAATGCTCTAACTTTGTCTGTAACCACTATTTTAAATAGACAAGTGTCTCTATGCCAAAATGGTATCCCTAAAAGAACGACAATGGAATTAAACTGAAACTGAAGGAAATATTTTGAATTTGTAAATTAATTAGCTAAATCTTTCGTGTACATAGGAACGGTACTTTTATTTACTTACCTACTATATTTACGTAATATATCGTACATACAATGTTTGCTGTAATTGCGTATCCAGTCTTTGTGCAACGATAGTGATAATACTGGTCACATACTGGTATATCAAACAAACGCTAAGTAAATTAATACACACAATCGCTAAGTTGTGTGGACATGGTAGATAATAAGAATGTATGTATAGGCTTTGAATCGCGTTAATAGATAAACAATGATACTAATACTATTTCTTGAAGTTTACCTACATTTCTAAACCTTACTATTGATGATACTGTATTCTGAATTCTGATTCTGAAAACAAGAGAACTATTCTTGTTTACAAAATCAAATTTACAGAATACGGTCCAAATAAGTGATAATCAAAATGTATTAAAGTATACAGTGTGTGTAATACACGACTTTTTTCTCGTGACTGGTTATTTATCAATCTGATGCCAGGTCTTTGTGAGCTTAACGGATAACTCGCAAATCACGCTTTGATATTTGAGGACCATGTGTCAACATCACGAGTCAGAATTTGGTTAGCAAATGTTTTAAGAGACAGTTCTGATACATTTTGTGTAGCGACACATTTCCATTTTGTGTTTACCTTTTATACATCGTCACGACTGTATTCCATAAATGGAAAGAAGGGAGTGAAAATAAATATTTTGCAGATATAAACAAACAAAAAAGACAAAACCGACGAGCGTGTATGAGGAAAGTGATGCGAGTGAATGAGGCGAAAGAAGTATGTCAGGATGGTAGCAAATGGAAATTAGTGGTCTCTGCCTACCCCTCGTGGAAATAGGCGTGACTTTATGTATGTATGTATGTATTGTCACATTTCGGAAAATTGAAAGTTTTCTATCAAGAAATTACCTAATTCTCCCTTAGCACTATACATACTATAGCAACTATACACAATATTTAATTATCAAAATATAGAGTTGGCATGAACATACGTACTATCCTACTTCAAGCGAGCAAATTCAACGACTCCTTTAAAAATGATGCTTACTAATGAACGGAAAGCGGCAATAATCCGGAAAACCCGAGGGTTAACAGGAATAGCCACATCAGGTTAAATGGAAAGTATTGCTTTCCCGGAATGATTCTAATACAATGAGCGTATCGGCTCGACGTATGACGCTGTTTAACTGCCAAGTGCGTCAGTGGTTACAGCTAAACAGTTTCGAAATCGAGCATAGTGAAGGTGAAACTGAAATATTATAGTGTAGCGACAAACATGGCCTATACTACCTCGTATATGTGTATTTAGAAAACCTTAACCTTACCGTACGTCATATTCGCTCGCTGGTCTAATTTTGGTTTGCTTTGGTCACGGTACAGAAGCATAGTCCAGTAAGACGATAATTTGAGAGTATTTGGGTGTAAAATAAATGTTTTCACTAGTAACAAACTATGAGACTAAAAATGTAAGCTATCAAAATTTAATCGGAAAGAAATTGCTCTATTTGTAAGTAAATCAAGTGGTATCTATGCAGATCACAGTGGCAGTGGCAGCTAATACTGGTTTTATACTCAATAAGCTGGTTTTATTTTTAATTTCTGTAATTGGTTAGTATATTAATCTCAATCTTTCATCGAGAGGCACGCGTCGTAAAACATGTCTGGGCATAACAGGTTGGGCTAACATGCCTGAAGAGAAATTTTAGTGTCTAATGCTCGTTTTACTTCCTGACTACGGATCAATTAAATTGGTGGTCACATATCTCTGGGGAAGTGTACAGAGCATTATAGATAAAGGCTACAAGATTTCAAACTCTCACTTTTTATGACATTATCGGTAGTTGCTTTGTGCAATTTGGGTATTATTCCAAAATTACTGACTACATTAAAATAAAGCTCTCTACTAAACAGCCCCAAGCCGCTTGCCAAGCGTGGGGATTATGGCAACCCCCCCCCTCCCCATAAAGGGGGAGGCCTATGTCCAACAGTGGACGTCTTCCGGCTGATGATGATGATGATGATGATGACTAAACAGCAGTGCAAGCTAGTCTTTTCTACTACTAAGCAGCTCTGACCCATCAGCGTCATCCCCATACATTTATCATTCTATTCTATTTCTATTCGTCAAGCGGTTTGCCACTTGTCTAAGGGGGCAGGTGCGAATGTGGAATGTGGTGATAGGTAAACAATATAACTCTACTTGGGCCTCTTCCGTCCCATTGGGACATGTGATGTCTCTAATAGGGAGTGCCGGTGTAGTTGACTGCGTAAATGACTAGTCTCAGCTGAGAAAGGCCGCCGTGACCGAAATTCAGTCAGGAGAATATTATTATGTATGTATCTAGATTTTTAGTCGGGCTATCAACCATATGGAAGATACCCGGTCTTTTAAAAGGCTTAAGTGGGGACACAGGTCCAACACGCAAAGGCCCGTTGAGAACTTTTACTATTATTCTCCTTTATTAAATTATTTTCTCATTGTTATTATAAACCTGCTTTAAAATTTTACAAAAAATTGCATCGATCCAGGCCGCATGGAGCCGTGCACAGGCGTAAAGTTGTCAGTCTACTATCGTGTATAGTTTATGTCATCTGTCATCATATACTTGCTGCAGCCATTATATTATTGAACGATACTTAAAACAGATCCAACGTCCATTTGACCTCTCAAACACAAACAACTAATAAACGTAATATGTTGGACATACATACTTTTAGGTATGACTGTCAGCCCTGAATGGGTTAGTACAGATGGTCTACTTTACCACGATACATTCACTATCTATATTATGCTTATAAAAAGTCTAATGTAACAAAGGTGATGACCCTATTTCCGCTTTGAGTTTACTCGAGTTAGATTTTTTTTCAATAAATTGTGTCTAGGACCTGCACCTCTTTTATATTTATAATAAATCGGTCTGTAAATAGTACCTACGTCTAGTATCCATCAATATAAAAGTACCAAAATAATCTGTTGTTCAATATCTAGGTATCACTCAATGCACACCACTGAGTGATAGCCTTTATCTCTCACTAAAGATAACTTAACTTATCTTATCTAAAGCCGTCCATATTACTTCGATAGAGTGCCGAAAACATTTATATTGGTTTTACCTTATCGAAACTGTTTTCCATACAGGAACATGGAAATGGAGGTATATTTCCATTTTGTTGTATAGACAACAGTAAACTTATTTGTGACCTTTCCAAGTGATATATCTTATGTCAGCACAACTTGCTAGGCCAGAAAAGAATTCACGATGGAACATTAAGGGATACTGTTTTTTTTTTTATTAACCTAGTAGACCTTGAATGGGCATAAGAGTATACCTACTAGGCAACTGTAAGTGAGTTCACATTATGAAAATTTGGTTTTGGCTAAGAACAGTAAGACGGGACTGATTTCAAGATCCATTAACATTTTAAAACTATAAGCTTTAAACAAACTAGCAAAGAAGATGTTCTGTAATAGGAAACACGTCTTTGTATTTATTTCCACTGTTCCACTGGTTTTAATTGCAAAAGAGGGATTGCAGTTCATAAATCACGCTTTCTACTTTTTTACTTGTTCTAGCAAGAAATATTTCTATTTGTTTGTCGTTCGTTTGAACTTTTCAAAAGCTCTACAACTGGTAGGACTCTTTCAAAGTTCGATATTTACATATTTAATAGTAACAAGTATTAAACTATATTTCAAGGTCTTTTACTTTCCGTTTTCCTACAATGTTCCGTTACTATTTTCCTTAAGCTCTGCTAAAAAATATGTCGTAATTAAGATTTATTCTCAGTAATACTAATACATAGTACGCTCACGTTTTCCGACAGGTCGGATCTCATAACTGTTTACAATGTTTTTGACATGACAGCCTGTGGTGGAATTCCCTTTGAGGTAAAGATCGACGGTCTTACGATGCTTTTACATCCATCCTAAATTCCTATTACATTAAAGGCATCCTTTCCTATATCTAAGCCCGAATAAACGATAAATAAAAATATATGTAGGATACTGCCTCATTGGTCTAGTGGTCGCTAAGCGCGACTACTGAGCAAGAGTTCAAATCCCGGGTCGGGCAAAGTGTTACTGAGCTTTCCATTAGGTAATTCTCAGTAGCAGCACGGAGTCTGGATTTGTGCCCGGTTGATGGCAATAGGCTCGCCCCCTATTACATTGGGACTTACAACAAAACTGGCGAAATGTGGGTGTACCATATGTTCACCTCTGCCTACCCCTTCGGGAAATACAGGCGTGATGTTATGTTATGTTATAATTATGTAGGATCCTACATCTGAATGTAATGACAAATAGTCATAAAACCAATTTAAATTTTGTTAATTTCCTACAGTCTTAAAACTCTCCGACTCTTCTAATCTTAAAACATTAGTTTGCAAGCAAGGTAGAGCGAAGAACTACTCAACTCGTAAACGGAATACATTTATGAATACTACGATACTTATGTATAATGTAGTGAACCTAATATACAAGCACTCCTAGGTTATCCTGTCCAGCTGCCCGGCATCCTATTAAAATAATCAATATAAACGGTTGCACAATAAAAACAGCTTATCAAAACAATTCCAGCGCGCAATTTGTGCTGGGCCTAAAGGTCGGTTCACACCGATAATGGAGACATGACATATTGAGGCCCGTCGCTGATAAATATCTGATAATGAAAAGTTATGTCTGCATTGTCTTGATGGTACAAGCAATTCAGACCCAACGGCTGTCAACTAAACTTTAGTAAATAATTCCAGTGCCCTTATTTGCCAATTTATATGGAGAGAGTTTTATTTTGTTTGAGACATACGAGTATATCGTATTTATCGTGAGAACAATATGAAAGCAATAAAGCGGGCATATTAAATTCAACTATTGACGTCTTTTCGAAATAGCAAACAAAACAACTACATGACACTTTACAAGGAAAACCAAACAATTGACAAGCGATATCTATGTTTTACCAGACACAATAATATTGTGTGTGAGATATTAGACATACTATTTTAAGTGTTGCTTTCCCGTACAGCTTATACAATTTAATTTTTTGTGTACTAATACTTGTAAGAGACTTTCCTAAAGCATTTGTTTGAGTAAAATATTATATGCGATTTTTAGAAAGCAGATATCTTGACTCTTTAATATCTAGCAAATAATAGCTTTTCCTGATCCATTGAAGTAAATAACAACATAGATGATCATGTTGGAGAATGAGGTGTAACTTATTTATTAGATCTTCCCAACATGGAATAAGATAGTTAAGAGAAGTCTTCATGGGGTGAGTGGATGAAGAAACTCAATGCAAAATGTTTTTAATGTAATTATCGTATCGTCTTCCCAATACTTTAATATCCCAATAACAGCTACTAGATACCTACAACTTCACAACTTCCACGTGCCACAATAACGTGAATAACGTAAACGTCATAAACATCAAAGTAAAACATTTTAACATTTACCGCAAATAAAAAGGTACACGTCCTTTGCTCTTTGACCCGCCTACGATGATGTAACCTACAACAAACAAAGTAAAGTAAGCACTTTGTAAATAATATGATTAAAGGGACTTTTTATTACATCTGGGACTTTCAAGGGTGAACGTACTTGTAACAAACTGTTTTTGTTCTATGATTCAGATATACGTACAAATGTTTTCTCCTAGTGCAGTAGACCTAGATGATTTGATATCTGTCGATATTTTATCGTTTTTTTCATGCCCTTTTTATCTTAGTCAATGTAAAGAAGCGCTTATTTTGAGATATCTATTACACGACGTGCCACAATTTTTAAAGGCCTTGTTCGAGAGACAGTTGGGCTATATTGCTAGCTCAAATCAACGACTTCGGTACCTCTTTATCACTTAGTGTCGAGACTTGGATGCAAGACAGCATTATAGTCTAGTATAGATACAATAACATTATCAACAACCAACTTGTATTATCAGTGAATGTTGTTACAAAGAAAGCCAATATCTCCTATTTGCGAGGCCGGATGTTTACATAAGATATAACCGTATTGGTTTGCGACCATATTTCCGTTCGTATCCGTGTTAAGGTCCTTTCAATGTCGATTCACATACATTTGTACAAAACTAATTAATTTATTAGCGATCCGAATTGAGGCCGCTGATTCACAAGTTTTATTATAACTGAATTGGGTTAATGTACTGCAGTTATCGTTCGATTTGTGTGACCTTCGTTTTGTGATGAATTTTTAAGTACTTAGTGTGTGAATTAATGACTTAGTTTTTTAGTCGTAAGGATGTATTGGTAAACGGGAAAATAATAAAAATGTATGCGTAAAAGAATAGTAATGGTAAATGGAACTTGAATTGAAAACGCACTCAGAGAACACAATTAATATTTAACAACCTTCTCCGGCTTTTTTGCTGTAGTCGGGTAAAAGAAAGATTCTGCAGTCAAAAACACATACCTAATAACAGAAAGATCCTAGAGCAGAGTCCATGACGGTTGGCAATTTGTAAAGATTGCTTTTAGTACCCATGTCTTAAAAATCCATTTCGTTTTTAAGATTCAGTAAAGGCTAGAATATTAATTTCAATTACTTAATACCTTTATCAACGGTGACTCTCAGATCGGCAGTGATCTTTGAACTGGGGTTTACCTCATTGCCTCAATTATTTCACGTCTGACATATTAATTGAATGTAATACTTTATTGGTGACATTATTATTCCCCATTTGTCATATTAATTGATATTAAACTATTAATAATACAAGTAAATAATTACCGTCACGTAGGCAAAAGGGTTTTAAATATATGTGGATATTGTGAACAAAACACTTAGGGCTAAGTTGCACAATCGTATGTTTATCCAATAAAGCAGTAGGTAAGTTCAAAACTCAAAGATGAAGATTGGAATTCGGAAGATTCAAAGTTGATGAAATAATCCTCAACTTCTCAACTGACCTCAAGGTCAACTGGCAATGGTAGACTGCACTTAAAATTAAATAACTTTCAGTAATAAGGATATCAAAAGATTTGCGTGGCTCACAACAGTTCGACACACATGGTCTCCCTATAAGTAATAAATTATGTACAGGCTATTGGAATCAAGCTACGCATAAAAAGGCTAAAGAAATCCAAAAACCAGCATTTTCCTGTGAAGATAAAGTGTGAAAGAAATACAGAGAGTAGCCTAGAAGAGTGAAGAGTAATAAAATATTCTGTCTTTCCAACCAAAGGCCAAGGCTGACCAAGGCTTTTTGATAACTACGACCTTGATAATATACGTATATTTAAATATATTACTCTACTAAAGCACTAAGTACATCAAGTGAATAACCAGGTATTTATAATTCATAAGGTTTACGTAACATTTTTTGTTTAACACCCAATAGTGATTGCAAATATTTGGTGCATGCGCTCTTGCGGTTACGACACGGCATACAAACTGACGAAACGCACTGTCCTAGTTAGTACCTTTACTGTTTACTTAAAAGTCATACATACGTATGTATATTTATCTAAATATACATATTTATTTATAGAAATCATTTCACATTGCCTGCATATCGCATACAAATTCCTGGAACCAATATAAAATAACAAAGGTTTTCAAAATGATTTCTAGTATTTTATGTGTATTGTAAGTGCATCTTACAAACACTACACACAAGAATGAACTGCAAAATAATGCTTCAGTGATAAAATCCTTAATTTTATTGGTGTTATATTATTAACTTTTAAAAATAATATCCTGATGTCTGTATTTCGAGGGCTTGGCGGAAAACATAAAAAGTCATACATGTAAATAGTATTATAATGCGGTATTCATAATCTAAAGCACGCACACAGCTGTTCTAGGTACTAAACAAAAAGGATCTTGACAACCTAGCTTCAAAAAGTCATAAAACGGTCATAAAATACAAGCAGTCCTTTCACAGGTAATGTTTTCAGCTAACACAATAACACATTACCCGAAGCCTTATTGACGAAAACATTAAAAAACATGCTCAAACATTGGTACAATTCTGACAAATGAAGGCATTTGGCAAACAGACAGACAGCGCAGGGACCCACATTACCAATATTTTACAACTGTTGGCAAAGCGTGCGAGCAAACAACATTTCAGGATTGATGCTATCACGTATCCTTGACAAAACCGACCAACAACTTCTTACTTCCAACTGGTTCAACCGCAGGTATATGCAGGCACGCAAATATAAGCTCTTATACTTAAAGAACACGGTGCTAAATTGCGTGAACTTAAAAACTGTCGAACGTGCAAGTGGCAACGTACTTCGGGGAAATTACTATATTTACATAAATCATGGCACAGATGGTCAAAAGGCACACCGCAAATGTACAACATTAGTTACTGTACATTATATAGCAATAACATTAATAATACTACTTATCATCAATATACCTATTAACAAAGTGATGCAAGTCTATAATATTTTTCATTTTATGTGTATTTTTCCTCAGTCATGTCGCTATATCATGTCCACTATTAATAAGTCAATATTAAATAGAAGATTTTTCAATAAATTGTATCCTAATCGTATATTGTCATAGTTTTTGTGTAGTGATAAACTTCTTCCATAACAAGTTTAATGCAGCTGTGATTCCAATTCGCACTTTTAAGTTGGGAATCATTACCATATTTTATATACACATAAAGTTATATACTTGATTGTATCGCGTTATCATTAATTTTTATATACATGATTGTATCGCGTTAATTATTGGGTTATCATAAGAAAACCTGCTAGACAAAGACAAGTTGTTGCATTCGAATTTCTCTTGTTTACCAGAAAACGAGCAAGATACATACAGTAGAATAAGACAGGTTTACAAGGGTGTTTATTTAAATTGATAGGTCTTAATTTTATTGACATCGACTCACATCTAAATGATGTCCTTACCATACATAAGTGTTGTCACATACATAAGACGGAGAGCGCAAAAAAGTTTGATTGATCCCTATAAACTTTTATGTAGTGACAATGGCTAGGGTTGAGAATTTGAGATCTGTCAATCCCACCTATTTCGTCGTCCAAAATTGCATGCGAAAGTATCACTTGAAACTGCCTGAAACTTAGATAACTTAACTTACAAGTGAATAATTTATGCCCTATATATCAATACTTGTATACTCATTTATAAAGCTCTAAAAATAACCTGCACTACAAAATCTTTTTGTGGTTGACTGTACTATTCGCAACGCCAACAATAATTGGATCAAAACAAATTATTCTATTACGTCGAACTAATTCGTTACATAACAAGGCATTACTTAGATTAGTATACAATACACCACAAACAATACCAGTTTATTCCCTGCATACCGATCATAGACATCAAGTGAATAATTATCAGTTGTAGCTAGTGTAGCGTAGTATGTAAGTAGTATTATTATGTACGGTCACAATAAACAATGATGATGGCGAATAGCCCACGACGCGCGACGTATGTAGGTGCTGTAAACATGATAATTGTATGGGCGACGGGTGGCGGCTAGTTTAGGAGACAGATTGTATTTGAAAACCTTTGTTATGAAGATATTCATGTGAGATTTTTAGGTCAGATGTTGGCTATCTTTTTGCTATACAATTATAATACATACATACATACATAAAGTCACGCCTATTTCCACGAGGGGTAGGCAGAGACCACGGATTTCCATTTGCTACGAACCTGACATACTTCTTTCGCCTCATTCACTCGCATCACATTCCTCATACACGCAATTATAATAATATTGTTTATTGGTATGTAAATGTATAAGGCATATTAAATTTATCACTAGTCTGGTGTTAGATAGTCAGCAGTAGAAATAAGATAATTGGAGTGCAGGTTCCATTTTAACCGTTTGAAAAAATACACCATACTTTTTATCGGTGTTAAAAATATTATTTTTTTAACTTGCACTTTTTACACAAGCGCAACATCGTCTTTGCCGTCAATCATGATTAAAAGACTTATTTTTTACTTACAAGAACCTCAAGAAATTCGCTCAAGACAAGGCACAGCTTGATTTATTAGCTACTAATAAATAAATACAACATTTAGCACCTTAGCTCCTACACTACTCCATAGAATAAGTACTACATTCCTCTGCGTTCTGCACACATGAATTAACCATAGAGTTACGTAACGAGGCCTTGGTTGACCGCGGCCGGCCTGCCTAGGTTCACGCTAGGACTTTGACAAAATCTAGGCGATTAAATGTACGAACCATCCAGGACCAAAATTACTGGAGTCCATTTTACTTTGTCCAGGTTGTGAAGAGAAAAAATAAGCTCTAAATCAAATAATATCGCCGTGTGCGATAAGGCCGCCCATTGTGCATTATTTAGTATTTACCATAACTTTGATTATGTTGTCTACTTGTATTTTTGGTGTACAATAAAGAGTTAAATAAATAAATAAATAATAATACTACACTATGGACATATTGTTTTAAGGGCAAGTTTTTAACTACCAAATTATATATTTTTGAAAAATCAATTAAATATTGCGTTGGAAATCGGCTCGGATTTTATTAAGTAAAATCAAGTTACACCTGGCTTATAGAAATAAAGTGTACAGTGTACACATCAACAAAGTAATTAATTACATACAATATCAAAAATTGAGATGACTTCGAACTTACTAGCTCTTGACCAACAAGGGTAAAGAAATAGTTGAGCAAATTATTTCTGTCAACCGGTTTGATGTCGATCAATAAATTATTACACGACCAAACTTCAACGTACGGGAAAGACTTAATAACGTCTGAACCATTAGATAATTACTATAGCATTAGTGCAGACAGACATGTCTACACTACAATATGATTGATGGCCTCAAAATGAACTTAATATCTTGTGCAGTTGGGAAATAAAAATTGCGTGGCTTGTGTCTTATTACTTCAAATTGTTACCGGTCAATTGAGCTGTTTCGACACTCACGGGTCATTGGTTTATGATATAATGTATTTGTTTATGTGATGGGTTATATTGATATTGTTAAGATCTTTAGAAAGTTATACCTGTTTTGTTAAGTATTTTATCTTTTTAGGTATGTTTGTTTTATATAAAGTTTCACCAAAATGCTTTCCCAAACTGCTGCAGGTTTTTCAATATGCTTAAGCAATCATATACATAGCAAAATGGGTGCAATCATATACCTAATTTAATCTATTTATAATAAGGATTACTGATAAGTACAATGTATTTTTTTTACTAAGTAGAAGGCAATATCCTTAATCATTGCAATAAAGATAAAAGAAAGTGTATCATGGCAGTTGCAACACTTTCTTTATGTGATTTGTTGCAAAAGCTCCTTTGTTGTACTGAGATCAAAACAGAATTGCTTAAGAGAAACATTGTATTTGAATCATTATAGTGTTATGCATTATCTGAATGAATGGGTGCAGCTGAGTGCAGACTAATTATAGCAATGCTCTGACCCCTCGATAACCTTTGCGAGGAGAGTGGCAAGTGCTTGCAAACACGCCAAACTTTGTACAGCGTGGTTTATTGACTGTGTTTTTATTTAAGGATCAATGTCCTGCCCTGCATAAACGAAGCGTCTTCGAGGGTTTTTGAAGCTGAATGTACGACTAAAAATTCATTTATCTATGATATGAACTTTACTCTATAGGTTAGGTATCTGTACGTCTCATGTCGTGGTTTTTAAGATCCAGTTTAGTGAAACGTGATAATATTAGAGATAGACAAGTATGTCTTATTGGCTTGGTGAATGCAGGATTTAACCATGCCAAATGGAAAAAATATAAAGGGGTAATGAAAAAAATAAGTTATATCATTACTAGTTCAGGGCATAGAACATAAGTATAGATTTCTCACCTACTCGTAGCAGCGGTACATTTGAGAAGATTACCATTTTCTTACACTACGACTGGCAGCGCGCCAAGTAGGGTATAATATCAAGTTTTCTTTACTCGTAAAGAATAACAATGTCTTTATAATCAAACACCAACTAACGGTAATAAAAGCTACAATAATAGTATCCATAGTTAGAGTTTATTACTTATCGCTTGTTTTAACTCGAAAGCGAAATCCGTGTCTTCGGATTTCGCTTTATGATACCCGAAATAAAATTATTTATTGCGCTATGTATTAATACTGAACATGCTGTAACTAAACCAGAGTTAGTAACACGTGAATACATTTATCTAACACTGAATTAATTACGCGATCAAATATTGCAATTTCAACAAAATACTTACCACAGTCCCGCTGTAATCTCAAACAAATACTTAAAGGTCACTGCGAAACTCAGTTTGCCGATAGAGTTAGGTTTTTGCAATATGTAGGCTAGTTGCATAGACTTTTATTAGGCCCAACTAACTTTGATGAAAAGTCGCAGTATCTGGCAAGATGTGGGGAACATCATCCCACCCGATGCCAGTGTGTGTGTGTGGTGCTCCTGACCAGATCATGTCCCACTTGTTTGAGTATCCAAAGTTTCCCTTCATCTGCGCACTGAAAGACCTAACCCTAACCTTTTCCTAACCCTCTGATGCCGCTTTCACGTGGCCACTTAGATACTGGACGCAAAAAATATATGACCAATCTCACGAAAAGAAGCTATATACAGCTCATACCACTTTATTTATTTTATTTTATTTGGGAAAATTAACGGTTACACATTACAATGCTATGGTATAGAAATTAAAACTAAAATAGAAGTATAAATGTATAACCAACACCATTTTCCACATAATATAAAAAAGTTAAACAAACATAAACGGCGGGCGACATAAATTACTTTGGCGATAGAAATTATAATTTAATATAAATATAAAACTAAACTGTTATAGACGTTAGTGTTCTTCGGCAAGGACAAGGTGTTTTTGACGATAATACTACTTATATTTATTATTTTGTTAACAAACAACATCTTCTTTGTTAAGTCGAGCTAGTCGAGTAAGAAGATGATTTTGATAACCTATGGTGTCCATGAGACAGATAACTCTGATCTGTACTTTGTAATACTTTATATGATGCATCTTCTGATTCATCTCGTGAATCATGTGGTGAAGGTGACTGTCATTATAAGTATGATTAGTTTAAAGAAACCGACCTTATCCTGTCCTTTCCAAGTAATTTTGGGTATAATTTTCGATATAAGTTGGTGTAAGAATGTAGAAACTGTTTAGTTGTATACAAAATATCGTTTGTGTAATTGTTTTAGTGAGTAAACGTTGCATTATTAAGTACTTGATTTAATCAAACTAATATAATTAAATAAAATATAAACCGGGATTTACCGTTGTCATGTTTTTTACGTGCCTACGTGCCATATAACATTAATCTACTTTTTACTGTATTATTTACTACTAGATGTGCCCGCGACTCCGTCCGCGTGGAAATTTGGAAACAGCAAAAGTATTTTTAAATTGTTTTTAATATATTAGCTAAGTTTGAGCGAATTCGATTTAGTATTTTTCACGCCATGCCGTAATATTTTATTACATGTATAGCTGTTGCCCGCGACTTCGTCCGCGTGTATTTCGGATAAAAGACCTTTGCCTGGTAGGTATTTTTTTCTGTTAAAAGTTCAATTTACTACTGTAAATTGAACTTCTAACAGAAAAAAATACCTACCAGGCAGGCTTTTTTAAGTAGGTTAAAAATCTTCAAACCACTTATTTAACTAAGAATACTTTCCGGTATTTAAAAAAAAAACCGCAAAAATTGAACGGTAATTACGGAAGTTACAGAAAGTCTATTGAAAATAATATATAACTGAAGAAGAGAACATAAATAAATCCGTTTTGTGCGTTTCTGAGTTTCTGTACATTGAAACTGCTGTAGAAAAAAAAAATGCCAAGGATAAAAGACAACCGTGACGACCTGATTGGCGCAGTGGCTACACTGCGCCAATCAGGTCGTCACGGTTGTCTTTTATCCTTGGCATTTTTTTTGAGCGCGAGCGACTGGTTGTGGGTTCGATTCCCGCAAAAAAAGTGTGATCCGTAGATGTTTGTCCAAAAAAAACTAAACAAACTAATTATTATTATTATTTAATAATACCTACTTTAAACTTATATCTAAAAACTACGTATCTGTATTTTTAAAATCTAAAGTGCGCTTATTCCAAGGAACTTAATGCACTGATAGCCGAGTGGTATGACCGTTAGACTGTTAAGTCAGATGTCGCAAGTTCAAATCCCGGCACACACTAATGTCTTTTCGAAGTCATGTGCTTACTATAATATTACATATAGCGGGTGCAATCAATGCTGCTTATAGAAATCTTGTCAAACTACCCTCCATGCACGCTCCGGGTTGTCGTGTGTTGAGACACTTTGAAGAAATGCCTAACGATCAAACACGTTATTGTGGCTAATTTATAAAAGATAGATATATACTATTGAAGATTTTTTTGTAGATCTTTTGGAGACCATTATCTTTGTAATACATACTTTTGGTGTATGATCAACGAATGCGAGGATAAAAGCTCGAAAGCGCATTTTCATCCGACTTGCTTCAAATTTATCATTACTGCTCAGCTCCTATGTGTTTTAGCGTTATGTTATATAGCCTATAACCTGCCCAGGAGTATGGACTACAATCGTACCAAGTTTGGTTAAAATCCCTTCAGTAGTTTTTGACCCATGCGTGCACATACAGACAGACAGACAGACAGACAGACAGACGGACAGACAGACAGACAGACAAAAAATTTACTGATTGCATTTTTGGCATCAGTATCGATCACCAGTCATCCTCCAATATTAATTTTGAATATATATTCAATGTACAGAATTGACCTCTCTACAGTTTTATTATAAGTATAGATATAGATTTATTTGTCATGAAGTTATATTTGTTGCATTAACTGTAACTTTATATTTTATGCTGGTAATATCCTTATACTCAATTGTAAAGACGGTACGTAAAATTGCCAATGTATTTTACACTGGAGAACCAGATTCTTGGGGGATATCGGTACAATTGCAATGAAATCTTCCTATCTATTTATGTATATTACTATCTTACTGTTGTTGTTGTACTGAACGCTAGCACTGGGTGGAGGCCTAGTGACCTGTAATACAGGTATTGCCAAAACCTACCTCAGGCACCATTCTCTCACCATGTTACGTTCGTATACGCCACTATAAGCAACTTTGTCTAGATTTAAGGTATCATTCTGAAGAGAAAATAAAGAATTATTATTATTATTAATTTGCATGAAACCATCTAGGAACTAGAGACGGCGTATCTTTGGGTTTACCAATTATAACCAAGAAATGTACGTATATGTATATGAAAACACGACGGTCGCTTTTACCTAAACTTCAACACAAACTCAGAACCTGCAGAGTCTTAGAATACCTAACAGCTGAAACTTCTTTTAATCCATTGAAGTCTTCACCATTACTTCGTGTACCTCACAAATCATCAGTTAATCGTGATCCTTAGGACATAGAACTTTGATCTGCAATTTATAAATTTTTCAGTGATGCAGATCACGCTTGACCTCAAAACACATGCATTGAAGAACACAAATGTTATGAACATGATTCGTGCGTAATTGCATTTATGGTTGGTTAAATAATTAAGATAAATGCTTTGTTCTTTGGATTTAATGGAATATCTTAAGGGAGACAGGCACGCATCATGATTTTTACTATTTAGAATTTGTGTGGTGCAATATACCATAGATACTGTGGGTTTCGCAATTCAATCACGCGGTACTTGTGGTAAGAATATTATTTATCAATTTGAACTCAGTAGTAGAAACCTTCAGTCAGTCAATTGGTGTTGCAAATCGTTGATGGTGGTAATAAGTAGTTAGGTATTAAGTACATCTACTATTGCGTGCTTCTTTACAGTGTGCAGTGCTTGCAAGCAGACGACAAAACTTTGCCAACTAAATAAAGTCATCAGTTTCTCTTAAGGGTAGGCAAAGACCATAGATTTCCATTTTCTACGATCCTTGCAAATGGTAATCCTCGCCTCATTCTCTCGCATCACATTCCTCATACACGCTCGTCGGTTAAGGGTACTCCTCACTTGACCCTTTAGCAAAACATCTCCGATTTGGTTTGAATACGTTCGCCGAGGTCTGCCCCTTCCCGATACTTCACTAACGTTCTCTTAATATATTAAGAAAAAATTAACGTAATTTTTTTCCAATTTGTGACCAAGATAAATCTGAGTTTCCTTTAAATATCTCGTTCGTGATCACCTGCCGAAATAACGCTGTCCCAAAGTTGCGCTAATATTATACATATAAAAATTGATTGATAACCTTTCTCAGTCACTTAATTAATTTATATCACAGTCTTAGGAGGTGACTAGGACCAAACTGACTGGTCACCATTCATGATCAAGGTACTACCGTGACGATCATCTTGATATTAATAAATGCCGATGTGATTGTAAGATTTTACGATATTTTGAATGGAAAACATGAATGTATAAGGATAGGTCGGTATTTGATAAAGTATCGTTTACTAGAGTAAAGGTTCTTGTGAAGTCACGCATAGATTAGTGGTGGTAGTCTATATATAGAGCCTTTCATGGTGCCAGAAAACTGCAATTATCAAATAGTTACATTATCTATGTAAATGGTATTTGGTAGGTATAAGGCGTTTATGCAACATCACACGAGTTAGTTTTTTCAGTGGGCAGCAAGACACAATTCCAAACTCTGCACTGTTACTAAAAAACCCGAAATCACTGTCAGAATTATGCATTGAAACCCTTGGCTCAGCAGTCGCTTTAGAAACTAATCCAAAGTTCGGCTCGCGACTCCACCGCGTCACCAGCTCCCTTGTACTCTTGAAGCAGGACATTTTCCTTAGCGAAACCGAGATGCCACACTACACCGCACGTAGCGGGGTCTCGCTTCCACATCCGAAACTGTCTTGCTTTAAGAGTTCATAGTAAGGGGAGCTGCTCATGAATAAGAGCTTTGTTTTTATGTTAGTAAACCAGCATAATATGATTATAATAATCAATCCTAAATTACAATAAGTCGTGTGTTTGTTTTTAACCTTTCTTCGTTAGATTATGTACCTATATAGTGCCTAATGAGTCATAGCCTCAGAGAGGTCCTTGACTTTATCTTTTAAGTCTCGTATATTACTGTCTCTTACCTTGTACCACGTAAAAGTTCTAGTGACTCATCGTGTTTACTGTATGTTTGTCTGTGTTTTGTTATTCGGAATTATTTAATCTATGTCTATGTTTTAATTTGCGTATTTTGTGAAAAGAGTTGCCTAATTGGTTTTTTATTTTCTCTTTATTTATAATAGAAGTCCTTGCTTATAACTCCTGATTGTATAAAACTCGTTGTCCGTTTGAGTCCAAAATTAGTCAGGTAATTTGTAATACACGTTAGCAGGTACAATTAAAGCTACATGGTGAATATTAAAAAAAAATGGATTATATACCTAATGTGTAAGTTTTACAAAACTTCTCACGTTTTCATTATTTTGATAAATCGGTAAAATATAAAATAAATTGCCCCTGTTACCTACCTATTGGGTAATAAGTAACTGGCAATTGGGCAGCACAATAGGTAGTAGAAGTTTTGAATTCTGATTGCTGATTTTATATTTTAGGTAGGTCTGGGTTGTGATGTGTTGTGATATAAAATCAGCAATCTGAATTCAAAACTTCTAGCTTTACATAAATGATAAATGATTTTATTTCTGTAAACTAGACTTGTTAGAATTAGACTGCCTCGTTGGTCTAGCGGTCGCTAAGCGCGACTGTTGAGCAAGAGGTCCTGGGTTCAAATCCCGGGTCGGGCAAAAGTGCTACCGAGTTTTCTATTAGGTAATTCTCAGTAGCGCACGGAGTCTGGATTTGTGCCCGGTTGATGGCAATAGGCTCGCCCCCTATTACATTGGGACTTACAACATAACTGGCGAAATGTGGGTGTTCACCTCTGCCTACCCCTTCGGGGCGTGATGTTATGTTATATTTTATATTCAAATTTACCAAATCATGAGGTAATTATTAATAACGATGGAAAATATATTTTTTTAATTATTCACACTTAGGTACCGTAACATAAATTAAAAACTAGATGTCGTCGGCATTTCCTAATTGACTACCTTTGAGAAGAAATACCGAAACAAACTGTGGGGTAAAGGTCTTCTACGTCTACAATCGATATTACTAGAATAGGACGATGGGATGTGAACAAATACTAAACAATGCTTAAATTGTCATCATTTCCCAAATCTCGGTGGTACTGTTTCTTATTATGATTCCTAAATTATAAATGTAGGTACACAATTACACATCCGCTAATAAAGTCATATCTGATAACAGCTTCATTTATATGCTAATATTATATTGCACATTAGACGTACCTTGGGGTCAGCGTGACTCACCCGTGCTAATGTGTAATGCACGTGTCTCTGTGTCTAGTAAGCACAGTCTAAGTGTAGACTATTATGAAATGAAGCGGTACATACATACGTACAGGGTTCGTAAGAGCTAGGTCTATACTATACCATCCGATATGTAAGTTAGTAAGAGAAATTGACTTTGAGTATTGCTCTGTCCCTTTCTTTAAGAGCGACACCAAATCGCAGCAATCATTTACAAACTATCCCTCTCTAGATTTTCCAAAGTGACTTCTAATGAAATCCGAAAGAAATGTTCAAATTTTTTGTGTGAAGAGTTTGCGGAGAGTGAATGAGACAAAAGGGGGGAACGCGGGAAACGAAGGGGGAGGCGTATACCCTTTGACTCATTCACTCTCCTCACATTCAATTTATAAACGTAAGTTAAAATTAATTCCAGAGCCATCTGTGATCTCTTGTAAAAGGTTCGTTACTTTACCAATATGCCAATTACCCAATATGTTATCTCGTTTTAATATCAATTCGTAATGTACTTGCGAAGATTCTTACCTTTTGTTAAACAGTAACATTGAAATATCAAATATGGACCTCACGAGACGCCCATACATTACGCATGCGCTTACACACAGACGATATGTAATGTTGATATTAAGGAGGATGCACCAAGAATTGGCTCTAGGTATACAAAATAATATTTTACGCCAAATAATACATTATTTCTGGAGTCGAATAAGAGACATATTTTGGGATACTAATCTTTCTATAATAACATTTAAAGTTTTAATAACATTAATTGATAAAAAAAATATATACCTAGTAGAACAAAATGACTAAAACGTAAACATTCACAGTTCCTACTGAAAAAGTTTTACTTTGAAGAGTGTCGAAATAAGTAACAAAACAAATTAAAATTAGGTATAAATACAAAAATCGTCACCTTACACATGTCAACAGCCTAATAAACCTCGTGAAAGCGTTACGTGATTTGTGACCTTTTAGTTCTGTCGCCTACACGCCTAATGTGAGCTTACGGACAACAGCATCCCACTTTTACCATATCGAGCGATTTAAACTCCATCCAAAACTAAACTTTAGATCTTTTGTTTAAGGTTGATATTTGTGTGAGGGTATGGAGACTTGACGTTATGTAACTTGTGTTTGATCAGTATAGTGCAATGTGTGAACTTTATTCAATTCAATTATTATTTGCCTTTCAATTTGCATGTCAACAATTGATTTAGTATTACTTAAGTGCTGGCCTGCCCAAGTGCCCATGGTTCTACTAGTATTGGTTAGCGAGATGATGTGTACAGAACTTTAAATGCTTAAATAATTAAATAAATACGTGATGATTACATAATATTATAAATAACTGTTAATTTGAAGAGAAAGAGGCATGGAAAAAAAATTAAGTTTTTTTTTCATTTATTCAGTATTTCCTAAAACTATTATCTGCCAAACTGCATGACAGTTTGTCGGCAGTTAGAACAATACTTTATAAATAAGTAGTAGGTATTTATTTATTTTATTACAAATAAATTAAGACATGCAAAAAGAAAAATTAATTATTGATATAACTATATATAGCGATTAGAAATCCGTGTTCTTTGCCGACCCCTCTTCCGCTTCGTCGCATAAATAGACACAAAAATCAGATCGGTGTATTGTGTGTGATAATAAAATAAGTAGCACTATATTTGTATGTAGAAGCAATTTCTTTCCCTCCTATGTATATAGGATGATGAAACGTCATTAACGTTAAGACCATTATAACACCTCTTAAGCCCATTGTCATTTATTCCTTGACATGAAAAACACAATGACGGGTATAATTTAACCAATTGCTATACATTGAAGTGAGGAGGATTATGTACCTAAAGCAAAAGTTGCATAAATCACTCCGCAACAAAATAAATGCGCAAATAAACAAAATGGGAATCAATGTGTTCTACATCAGAGTGGGTGAAGATAAATCCTCAGTGCTTCGAGTCTCCTTGTATTGGAGACCCTAACAACTCAACAGTGGCTTGATTGCCGATTACAATACCTCTCATGGGCATTATCCATTAAGTCCCATCATATGCCTTCAATATGGGAGATTTAGGGCAGCCCTCCCAAGGGTACTGCTTTACTGCGTAGAACGGGACTCCCTCTTGCAATCCGCCAAATCCTGTATACATGCAACGGGACGAGAAAACTTTGATAGCGTGATTCAGCTCACCCAGACGGCGAGATCGATACGAATTCACCCCTCTGTAACGTCACGAAGGGGTGGTTGGTAGTGGCGGGGTGGTAATGGAGCTTTGCGCTAGGACTGCTACGCAAAGGGTATCAAGTTCTATTCCTGCATAGGAAACTGAATTTATGAATATCTATACATTCATACTTTTTACATTTGATCCATATTTTTTTCCTTTTGTTCTTCATTTTCCGAGTTGAAAAGGTTTGGAGTACTCCAAACTCTCTCTAATTATGGAAAGCATGTATTTGTTTACATTTTTAGTTCAATGATATAAGTATACATTTATAACTAAAATCGAAGCGTTATGCTAGGTTTGTAGCATGTGAAAACTGTCATATCAGTGGTAAAAATAATAATTTAAGGTTATTTTGTTGGAAATCATTTATCCGGCGTTTTAAAATAATTATAATCTTTTTAGAAAGAATAACAACCGACTGAAACTTTAACAACTGATTACAGAAATTGCAGTAGAAAAACATAGTTAACTTAAGAGCTTTACATATCTACATACATTCATAACATCACGCCTGTATTCCCCAAAGGGATAGGCAGAGGTGACTGTAAAGAACACCCACATTTCGCCAGTTATAGGTCCCAGTGTATTAGGGGCGCGAACCTATTGCCACTAACCGGGCACAAATCCGGACTCCGTGCTGCTTCTGAGGATGACGTAATGAAAAAACCCAGTAACATTTTACCCGGCCCGGGATTCGAACCCGGAACCTCATGCTCAGTAGTGGCACTTAGCGATCACAAAACCAACGAGGTAGTACCATTTTACATTTTGAATGTTTTAAAGAGTTTTTTTTTGGTTTGGTAAAGAAGGCTTGGGAAGACTTTCGGATATCGATAGAAAATCCTTCGCGATCGAATGAGGTAGAACTTAAGCATAATATTAATACTGTAAAGAAATATTATTGGTAAATAACACACAGAAATTGTAATTAGAAGCAAATTAATGGCTCTCGTATCGTATCGTTTTGCCGCTTGTCTAAGGGGGCTGAACAGCTACGAGAAATGGTACCCTTGTTTATAAGATATAGCTTTTCAAATTCGAATAAATATCTGTAGGTTAAACAAATCGTTAGTACGCTAAGTTAATGGCTAATGACATTAAACATAATACCCTACATTAATTATTTAGACTAGTCACTGCGTACTGTACACAGTGCACTGATAGCCGAGTGGTATGACCGTTTCTAAAATTTCTCTCGCAGTTAGCTCTGAGGGAGCAGTTACTGCTTAACCGGACGATTGGCGAGACCTAATACAAGGCCTCCAGCCAGGGCAAATGAAGTAACATTGTATTAAATCACTTGTAGGTAGCGAAGAGTACGCGTAGGGGGAGGGTAGAGTGGGCGATAAGTCGATAACACACCCACAAATTTCTCGAGACAGTTTTAGTCCCATATAGGTAACATCGTCTTAGTTTTAAGGTGCTCCCTCACCTAGAACATTCGCCTGTAATGTAACATTTTAGATTCGACTTTGAGCATTACATTACAAGTTGTATCAAAATATTACTTACACATTGTAACATCAAGTGGCGCACTGTTATGCTCGGTTCTCTTCCCTTACCAATGTAATGCTCGAACCTGTAACATAACAGGTAGCGCACTGTAATGCTCGGTTCTCCTCCCTCACTGATGTAATATTCGACTCTGTAACCTTATATTACAAGGGAATGCTCCAGGTGAGGGAACGCCTTTACCAAAACTTACTTTCTTAAAACGAAGTTCATACAACAAGCGCCGAATCCCGTCACATCAATCAACAATCAAATTTCTTCAAGCATAAATGCAAACCCTTCACTCACTACACAGGAGCTCTAAATAAACCAAGTAAGCAGAAATTACAATCCACTTAACTCAGACCACCCGCTGACAGACTATTCGTCACGTCGATATGCCGGCTGAATGACGTGGGAACGTCACTATTCCAACCCCTTCCCTATCAAGAACAATGCGTTTAACTGATGGCGGCAGCGCGCTTGAATTTTACATAGCTAATTAAATAAAGAGATCGCTTTTTACTGCTACGTCATGTGAATTTAGAACTTATAATTACGTGTATTTGCATTACGTTGCGTAATTTTTATGGGCATCAAATAGACTTGTAGCTAGTTTTCTGGATCGTATTCAGCGTTACGAAATTTAAAAGTAACCGTGACTATAAATTAAAATAAATATGACAGCTTTAAAATAAATGTTATAAAGTAATGAAATACATAGTCTCTATAATTTTAAAAAGATTTGACAGTTATATTGCTTAGATGTTTTGACATGATAGTTGCTAATATTATTGAATAGATAAAGGCTCTTTTTACACCGTTTTAACGTGATTTCAACATTGTACTCTTAGATTCTATTAAACTATATTTAGCTGCAATTGTGGCACATACTTCTCCCTAATGTATCCACATACATACGTTCACAATAAGCCATTATTCAAAAAACATTTTTTTCGACATAAAAGACAAAGGTAAGTGACACAGTTTGAAGTGTACATGAATCATGGATGTGACCCATATTTGAAAATCAATCGTTTGGAATAACTCCTTTGTAAACTGACAACTTAGGGTAAAGTAATAAGAAAATAAACGTCTCGTTTTAAATGAAGCGTGATAGGATATTGGGTTATGAATGTAAAGGAGAGTTCGACTTATGAAATTACTTTGGCATTATTAAATACTTAATTAGATTTATTTTAGGACTGGGATGCGTATTAATAAATAAGTTTAATATTAAACTTTGACTTATCCACAGACTTGTTGAAACAATTATTATGAACCAATAAAAGTACAGTAGTAGTAGATTTTCACATAATTTATGAATACGGCCGTACTCTAACTGTCGACCCTTTACCAAGAAAATCAATAATGTTGTCATTGAGTTAATCGGGTCGTCTCCATTAGTTCATCAAGGTCATTCATAAAGAAGTAATTTTTTTTGGAAATATTTTTATTTGTTTATATTGTAAATACTGGCATAATATTATTTTGTCGATTGCAACGTGTGTTCCAATTACAGAAAAAACCTATTACTTTTTAAAATAATCTTAATTGGACGCAACGTGCTAACTGTAATAAGTTCTTATCTGTTACAAAATTTAAATTAAGAAACACTGTTTGGAAATGAGGTTCGCAATACATTTCCACATTTGATGATACCTTACTTAAGGGCTTTCATAATACCATACAAATTCGTTTGGTTAATAAATTTATACGTTACGGTCAGCTGTTTGGACGTAATGGGTTGTTTATAATGTGGTCAGATGTGGCCCAATAAGTAGTTTATCGTAGATAGATACCCTTTAATATTATATTAAGTTTTTATTCCATAATCATCTTACACGATCGCAAAGTAACTCTACATGCAGGGTTGCAAGTAGAGAACCTATAATAATAATAAAATATTTATTTGCTTAAACATAGGTAACATAAATGGTGTTAAATTATAAAATTGAGTATCACTATGTTTCACCTTAATTGGTATACAAATGTTAATATTAAGTATCATAATATTTAAGTACAATTACAGTTTTCTATTTTATAACATTAATTAAATTATTATAATTCCATTTTGAGGTATCACATTATTATTAAAAAAGTACATAAGTAATTTATAACATTCGGAATTCGCATCAAAAATTGCCCAACCAAAAAAAGCATCAAAAAACCTACACGACTGAGGGTACTTAAGTACAGAATATGTCAGGTATACCCAGGGCATCGGTACCATCCTAGTTGACTCGTTATTATTATATACCACGGCAATCGGCAAGACCTGTACTGTAAGGATATAAACGAAGAAAAATACCAACTCAAACATACCTAATACATTATTGAACCAGGCACCTTAAAAAATAACTGCTTGCGTTTTGTATTATAAAAATATGCAATGCATTAATCATTTTAAATTTATACGTAACAATTAAGTATAAGAACTTTTTTTAATCCATAGATTTTAAACTCTACATAGGTATAGACTACAAAGTATTTTTTTTATTACGGCCTGTATTATAACCTGAAGTCAATGTCAGCTAGGATATAAAGATTAAATGTTTATTATTAAACATTAGTTTAATGTTGTTCATGTTTCTCGTTACCACGTTTTTAAACTAGGTAAACTTAAGTTGTAAGTACCGCTTAAACAAGCAACACTTTGCGGTATATAATGTGGCCTCACTTAAATATTTTAATGTAAGTATTTAAATCTAAATATGTACATACTCGTTATTCTTGAATGTATTTTTTTACCTTAAACGTAAAATGTAAATTGCCATTAATGATTTTTTTATTACAGTAGGAAAATTATAAAGGAATATTTCTAGGTACATACATATTTCGTGTAACCTTGAAGATTTTTTTTTAATTATGTTTATACCAATAACAATAATAATATTAAATTGCGTTTACTATTCTTATTTTTTATATTATTCTCTTTAAATAACAGTACATCTCTTCAAAAGTTTATTTGTGCATTTTGTTTCAAAGCATAACGATCTATAAACTTAATAAAGGATACGAAAGAAAAACATGTATTGTCGGAAATTTTCAGCTTCCATCCTTAACATGCACTGCCATCCAGTGCTGAGCACGGAACGTCTTTATCAGGCTAATCTTCCAGCAAACGTGCGGATAGCATCGGCCCAGGCACAGGTTGTGCAATACGCCGAACCAAAGTGCATTGTACTGTACCACTCTTGCAAAATGTTGTATTTAATTTCTATTGTGTTAGTCTAGCAGTGTTTTGAATATTAAATTTTTGTCCTGGTAACGGTCTTTGGGAAATACAGATTTGGAAGAGATTAGAATATTTTTTGGCCACCGTATTCATGATTGAATAGATAACGCGAGTAAACACCGAGGTATGTTTAAAAACGAAAAAAAACGTCTTTATTCTTTTGAATATAGTTAACAGCTGCGTGTATCTCGCCAACGTCGTCGACTTTTTGATCTCGTTACGGGCTCGAAACAGAAGCACTGACCCTTAACTGAGCCAATATTCTAAAAGTACATTTTCCTGCTATGCAAGGAGAGTAGGTACTTTACGAGAATGGCAAAGTGTCAGTCGATTCAAGCTCACATTTGTTAAGCAATCAGAACTTATCAACACGTTCAGAAGAGGTTTTTAAATCTCTTTCGAGGGCACTGACCTCAATATCAGTACGTTACATCATGTAGGCACATTGTCCATGTGAAATAATGCTAATGAAACCGGCTTCTTATTCAGAGCCAATCAATGAGCTGCACACAAAGGACCAGCTTAGAATCTGGACGCCCTTTCGTAATAGGGGCATTATTATACTATTAAACCCGACTGACTATTGAAGTGAACCCATTCATTCCGTAATTTGCACAAGACTATTAGTAACGCGTCGTGCTTCCTCAAAATGTACTCGAGTCGATAAGTTTCACACTTTAGAAATTACTGAACTGGATTTTTGAATTAAGATCAGTCTTAACGTAATTATTGGCGCAATGAAAAAGAACCGAGTCGATAGTCTGTCTTAGGGCACCTTATTGGGTTTGTCACTGCATGAGACCCGTTTTTCTGATGACCGCAGGGGGAATATATCTGTAATATTGCTCTATATTTTCAACAGGCACATAGCGTGGTAAAGATTATTTGTTCGGTCTCTGTCAATGTCCCTAAGTGCCTTTGTCATCCTTTGAAACAATAACAAACATTATACAATTCATCTAAGTGTTAGTTTTAACCCGATCAATACAAGAAATTTTACAATCAATTGTTCTGCGGAAATGATGCAACTCTTGGCAAGATCCAATTGCCAAGCATTGCATTATTTCCGTAAGGCTATGCATTAGCGGAAACTATTGCCGGAGGAGTATATAAACTATAAAGCAACATATTATTCCTTAAATCTACTCGGGGATAGTACTTACGTCCTCCCCGTATCGGGGAGACATGTGGTGCAGTTATTATTGTATAAAAAAATGGACACATGAAAACGTAAAGGCACAACGTAGCACGTAGTGAAAAATTTTTTGGAAGAAAATTTTTTGACCAATAACGATAAATCACAATAAACAATTTTTCATACCTAGTTAAGCGATTTGTTTGAAGCTTGGAACAAAAATAAAATTGATGGGAGAAACGTCTGTACCTACGTATAGAATCTTTAAAGTAACAAATTAATACTCTTCCATTCGGATATCCTGCTGAGCTCAAAATGATCGATGTATTATGTCTATTTGAATGGTAAAATATTAGACGGAGGGTGAGTCACGTAGTTAGTAGTGCAAACGATTTTAAAATTTGTTTTGTAGTCGACGAATTTGAGCGGACTCAAATTACTTCTACATTCTGCTGCACTGCAATGCACAACAGCACAACAGGAGGCAATAGGTATAAAAGGCTTATCCCTAAGAATTGTCATTATTCCCTTACATATTGCAAGAACTATTTATACATATAAATATAAATAAACTATGAACATATTATAAAACGATTATAATTATATATAGGTATTATAATCGTATGTTTTTTATTTACGTTCTGCCAACATGTTAAATTATGAAGTAACCTTTCGCCTAAACACTTTAATTCATTATTCCTTACTAAAACTTTGGTAAAACTTTTTTCTACGTTGTCTACCTAAAAGGATACGTACCTATTTGCGAACAATACTCATTCTCATATTATCCACTCATTCAAAAACAAAACATCTATGGGACGTCCAACTCCCGCTGTTATGAACACCCATTCGCCATTCAGCAGCATTTTACCGGCCCTAATGTCGCAAGACAAACGAAAACAGTTGCACGATCATATCGCATTGTTGCGAGGCACGTAAGTACGTACACTTTGGACGACTTTCGCAAACCTAACCAAACAATATAATTGTCAATCGCTGTTACGCGGGATAATTGTGGGTGATTAGGGATTTGTTCTTTGTCTGTTTGTAACCAAGTGAGCTTTTGTTGTAATTAGGTAAAAAAATTAAAAGCATGATATATGCCGAGGCGAGAACCTATGCATAATTAAAACAGCTCAGAATATGACAATGTTTATTTCAATTATCATCCTTACAGTTTCGGGCTTTGAATTTCTAAAAATATAATAAAACTTAGTACCTACCTAGTGTTTCCTACTGACTCTTTAACACACACATATTTTCCCTCTTCCTCAAAGAACACCAATTACTCTAAAAACCATACTTCGGTTATCGGTTACAATGTATAATTACTTATTTTTGCAACTATCGCTAATGAAGACTACCTATACATTGTATAATTACACTTTCACTTCTAAAAGTGTCGGTTGAATCGACAATACAGGGAAATCGAAAGGAAGGAATCGCCATGCAATACACTATACATAATTGTCTGCATTAGACATCGTTCAAACGTGAAGTGTACCTAGTACCTATTGTCGTGCATGCTCGTGATAACTAATTAGACACGTAAAGGAACACGCATAGTAATTACAAGATCACACCTTCATTGCTTCCTTACTTTGTTAAGTCCCTTTCTATTGAGTTTCTTAGCTCTATTTCAACTTCATGAACATGCATACTCCACATCTTGCATTACCTTCCTCCTTCATCCTATTTTATTACGTCATCTTGTATAGAGTATTTAATATGCTCTAACCATTCGTTAGATCATACGTATTTATGCTATGTGCAAAAATGTATATTGTAACCTCTTCACAATAAACAATTCTGAATTTGCATCGTGAGTAACATGATTACAATTATGCGAATTCCTTTTATCCAGACTCGTGTAACGTACAAAACCCCAAATACTTTAAGTGCTTACTCACGACGAATAGATTAACGTATCTGCATAAAATAAGATATGATAACAATAACCTCAAAACATAAGATGATGAATCTGCCATTGATGACGTCATCAGAATCAATCATCTCTCCCGATATCTTTGACACTATAATCGTCGATGTTAAGGTACGATTGGATAACACAATGGCTGATAAGGAAGACAAGCCTTTTGACAAGTGCGATAAAGTTTTTCCAAGTAATGAAAGTACTTACGAAGTACATTTGGGGTTCAATGACGAAACTGATTTTGTTTGCTGATAAGAAACAAATAATGAAAATTTATTTGACAGCCTCTAATCTTATGTAAATAAATGTACGTTTTGCACTAAGTAAAGCTTAAAAAATAACTTTAAGGTTAATAATGGGCTAAAACCCCGCTAAATATAGAGACCTTGTACAATTATTCAATAAAAAAAATTGTGATGAAAATTTTCAGAGGACCAACTTTAGATAAATTGAAACGTCATGATAACGTTATTTTTTTAAACGATGGTCAAACTGTTAGGTACTTTTGCAAAGTGTTATTTTTATACATTGGCGAAAGTGTTTATAATATGAAACCTAAGCATATGGATGATGTGGAATATTATTTTCTCGGTACGCGTTACTTGTTAGGTAGAATAAGCAAATACATCAAGTTTTTTACTTACATAATATCACTCGGAAGATTAAAACGTAGCTTATTTAATACATAATTCAAGATGCAAGTAAAAGTTATATTGACGTAAGTTATTTGATTAACTAAAGTTCTTAATAGGTGTAATATTACACCATGTAGAAAGTGGTAGAGACTCTACTCTCAAACTATGGGAAGATATTTTGATTTACCGACAATAGTCATGCTCACGCGATGACAAGATCTGTTGGAACTAACAGTTTATTAGCTAGTTATACATTTTTCATAGATCATTTTTGTAAAGGTGTGATAATATTTATCGCGAGATTCCGAACTGAGAATCTTGCAGTTTCTTTGTTCATTCGTATGACATCGTCTTCGTCGGATTATATCGAGTGCAACTTGCAAGAACTGACTTTTCATAAATGCTTTTCATTTAATTAACTTTTGAGTTTCCTAAATATATCCAGACTGTTAAATATTTTCTTTCTCTTATGGTTTTGAATGCTTTTTCACTATTTTTGTCTCAGAACTTGCCGGAGTTGGTATGTCCACTTATGCTAATCTATAACAAATCCTTAAAGTCAGGCGAATTTCCTTTAACATGGAAAAAAGCAAAGGTTGTGCCTATACACAAATCAGATAACATTGACACCATTTGTAATTATAGGCCTATCTCTATCCTCTCATCGTTTGCCAAGGTGTTTGAGTCACTGCTCTGTCCACATTTTCAAAACCATCTTAAATTATACCTAAGCGATTATCAGCATGGCTTTATTAGTGCACGATCTACGAACACTAATTTAGTACCATTTACGGAACTTTTAATTGAGGCTGTAGATTCTGGTCACCAGGCTGATGTTATTTACACAGATTTCAGCAAAGCCTTCGATAAAATTTCCCACAAAATTTTATCCCATAAATTACGTGCTTACGGTATCACTGGTAGCCTGCTCAAGTGGGTGAGCTCATATTTAGCAGATGGATCTTTCTATGTCGTGGTCAATGGTTATCAATCTACCATGCATAATATCTCTTCTGGAGTCCCACAGGGCTCACATCTTGGACCGATTTTATTTAACTATTTTATTAATGACATTACCAGCTGTTTTCAGCACTCCAAAATTTTCATGTATGCAGATGACTTAAAGTTCATGAGGATAGTTAAATCTGGCAAAGACTCATCATTTCTACAGACAGACCTTAATAGGCTGGTCCAGTGGTGCGAAAATAATGGAATGCACCTGAACTCCAAGAAATGTTATCACGTTAAATATGCAAGAAAATATAATCTCATAAAATCTACGTATTATATTAATCAAGACAATACAGTAAGTGAAGTGGATACTATACGTGACCTTGGAGTTCTATATGACAAAAAACTGACTTTTACGCCACACTTCGATCATATTACTAAAAAAGCTTCTAAGATGCTGGGTTTTGTCATAATAATGTCAAACACGGCCACAGTCCAGACGCGGCCGCGTTAGCGTTCGGGTGCTAAAAAAAAAAATGGCTCTGCAAATAATAAAGTGTAGTCAGTGCAATATTGTAATAAATGAGTTATTATGTTTTATTCAAAACAAAATAGACATTATGGACGAAGAAAGTTTAATTAGAGTCAGTGTGAGTGCATTTTCCACCCCTGATATAAGTGCTGCCAAGAACCTACTATTCGAATCAATATCTACGACTACCCGAAACATCTCAAGGCGTAAAAATAAAGAGCAAAAGGAAGTCGAAGACATCATATGTGTCTTTAAGAGTACTGATCCTGATAAAACTCCATTGTTTGTTGCGAAAGATCTAAACAAATTACCTCCAGTAACATTTGACCATGTTGATGTTACGAGATTATTAAAAGATATTGTTTTACTTCAGTCAGAGGTAAAAACTATAAGAGAATCTTATGCAACAATAGAACAAGTAAATGAAATAAAATCACAATGTGACCACAAAAACACAACAAAAAACTTGAGTTCACCATTACAACAATTATTGAATTGTCAAAAATGCACCGAGCGCGCGTCTAATACCGCGACCTTGAATGTGGAATGCGTAACAAGTGCAGGTGCATCGCGCGACAGCGACGAGACTCCGCCCCCAAAAGTGAATTGCGAGAGTCGGCAGGAACGGTGCGTAACAATATTATCTGACGTCAATAAACCTATTACTTTGCCGCCGAATTCACTCACTAGTATGACCGATATAAACATTGACGCTAAAAGAACTATGGGAAGTAAGTTGTCATTGTCACAACGATCGAATGAAACATTACATATTTTAAATGAGTCCGTTTCTAATACTAGTTGTAATAAAACTTCCATGGCTGACACATTGCGTCAAGGATTTTGGAAGTCAGAAAGACCTGGTGAAGAATGGGTAGAGGTACAGCGGCGCAAATTGAGAAATCGGCATGAAAGTGTTAGGGGGAAGGCTGTTATTATGCCAGGTGACAGGTTTAAGCCCGCCGACATAAAAACTTGCTTGTTTTTGTCGAACGTTCATAAAGACGCCTCAGAAAACGATATAGTGCAATATTTAATTAATAAAACAAAGGAAAACATCTCACTTCAAAAAATTAAGATGAAGAAAGAAAAACCTTACAACGCTTACAAATTAGTTGTGAATAAAGACAAAATAAATATATTTTTGAACAATGAGCTCTGGCCCGACGGTGTCACTTGTCGGCGCTTTAGACCTTATATAAGTAGCGAATAGAACATTCATACATTTTATAATTATGGATGTAAACACATATTTAGTATCTTTTAATTGTAAAAGTGTCAAGCGTTCAACAGATGGTATCAGGCAACTATGTGACTTTGCAGATATTATTGCCTTGCAGGAAACATGGCTTATGCCCGCTGATATACCATACCTTGATACGATTCATAAGGATTTCGGGAGCACAGGCAAGTCTGCAGTAGATGTTACAACGGGGATCGTCAGAGGCAGACCATTCGGTGGTGTGGCGCTTCTGTGGCGTAAGTCAGTGTTTCAGAGTGTGTCTGTGATATCGTGTGTGAGTTCACGTATTGCAGCTATACGTATCGTTACCAATGACCGACCAATATTAGTGTTTAGTGTATACATGCCTGTTGAAGGTAGTGACAATTTAGCTGAGTTTACGGACATTTTAGGTGAGATCAATGCTATTGTACAGGAAAACAACGTTGAATCGGTCTTTGTGTTAGGAGACTTTAATGCGCATCCCGGTGAACGATTTTGTGACGAGCTCGTGGACTTCGCGAGGGAACAGCAATGGGTCTGTGTTGATTTGAATCGCTTACATGTATCTAGTACTTTCACTTTTATTAGCGAAGCACACGGCAGTAAGAGATGGCTAGATCACTGTCTTGTCACCCAGGCAGCCGCTAAATGTATTACAGAGGTCTATGTTAAGCATGACGTATACTGGTCTGACCATTTTCCGTTAATAGTTAAGTGCAATTTAAATATAGTTATACATAAAATAGATGTAAAATCCTTAACCCGCAATAAAGTATGTTGGGGTAGTAGAACTACGCACCAAATTAGTGCCTACGAAAATGTATGTAATACAAGACTAAAACGTATAGATTTCCCTTTAGAAGTACAAGACTGTACAATAAGTAGCAAGCAGTGCAATACTAAAAGCCATATATTTGTTATAAATAAGTTATATGATAATATTGTAAATATATTAAGTGATGCAGCGAGCTCAATATGTGTCGAAAAACAAGGCAGATGTAAGAAAATATTAGCTGGATGGAGCAAGCATGTAAGCGAAGCTTACAGGAATGCAAGGTCGAAGTTTACTATTTGGATGTTTCATGGCAAACCATCTACTGGTCAATGTTTTATTGACATGGATCAGTCACGGAAAATATATAAAAGTAGGCTTAAATGGTGCCAAAATCATCAGGACCAAATTAAAATGGACATCATAGCCCAGTATCACGCAACCTCAGATTTTAAAAGCTTCTGGAAAGGCACTAATATTCTGAACACTAGACCGAGCATCCCTGTGAGTGTCGACGGAGTATCCAGTCCTAGTGATATCGCTAATTTATTTAAAGACCATTTTTCAGTTATTTCCCCACTGGGTCCGCCTTGTCGAGCGTTTGACGGAAACACCCAGGTAGATATCACTACTAAAATTCTTGCAAAAGATATAAAACTTGCCATTAGAAATATGTCTGGAGGCAAGTCGCCTGGACATGATGGACTTAGTGTCGAACATCTTAGACATGCTGGCGTACATCTGCCTCGAGTGCTCGCTTTACTGTTTAACTTGTGCTTAAGCCACTCTTATCTACCTACAGCGCTAATGCAGACTGTGGTGGTACCTATTGTTAAAAACAGGACGGGAGATCTGGCTGATAAAACTAATTACAGACCTATTTCTTTAGCGACCATTATAGCCAAAGTGCTTGACAGTGTGTTAAATTCTCATTTTAACAAGTACATACAGCTACAGGACGCCCAGTTCGGATTTAGGTCTGGACTCTCAACTGAAACAGCGATTCTTAGTTTGAAACATACTGTTAAGTACTATACAGATAGAAAAACATCCGTGTATGCCTGCTTCCTAGACCTATCCAAGGCTTTTGACTTAGTCTCTTATGACGTACTATGGCAGAAACTAGCAGAAGCGGGTATACCACCAGAGTTGGCATCACTCATGAGATACTGGTACCTCAATCAGGAGAACCGAGTAAGATGGGCTGGAAAGCTTTCGGATGCGAGCGGGTTGGAGTGCGGGGTTCGGCAAGGGGGGTTGAGCTCACCCCTACTCTTCAACCTGTACGTAAATGCACTGGTTGAGAGGCTTAGCAGCATGCATGTCGGTTGCTATGTTGATGGTATTTGTTTTAATAATCTCAGCTATGCGGACGACATGGTGCTGCTGGCCCCCTCGGTTGGAGCTCTCCGGAAGTTACTTTTAGTATGTGAGTCTTTTGCCGCATCACACGGTCTCATGTATAATATTAAGAAATCGGAATACATGGTCTTTAAGTCAGGTCCCAGTAGTCCCACTGTACTACCTGTTTTCCTTAACGGTATATCTTTAAATATGGTTCACCAGTTTAAATATCTTGGACACTGGGTAACTGATGACCTTAAAGACGATGTAGACATGGAGAGGGAACGCAGAGCGCTGTCAGTCCGGGCGAACATGCTGGCCCGCAGGTTCTCGCGATGTACGGACGCAGTAAAAGTAACTTTATTTCAAGCGTACTGCACGTCACTATACACGGGTAGTCTGTGGGTCAACTATACCCAAAGGGCTTACAACGCTCTGAGGGTCCAATTCAATAATGAGTTCAGGGCGCTGTTGCGGCTTCCACGTTTTTGTAGTGCGTCAGCAATGTTTGCCGATGCGCACACAGATGGTTTTAATGCAGTCTGGCGCAAAAAATGTGCTTCATTACTTGGCAGGTTGCGTGGAAGCAGCCACAGACTCCTGAGCACCATTGCTGGAAAACACGACTGCCCTTTTGTGTGGAAACTCACCCAAAGGACCAGGTCATTGTTAACTATAAAGTATTAATTTGTTTTTTATCTTTGCTATGTTTTATGTATTTGCTTTGTATGCTTATTGTGATGGATCTCAGTAATCCGAATAAAGAATTTTATTATTTATTTATTTATAAGACACTGTAAAGGCTTTCGTCAGAGTAGAACAAAGATACTACTATACTACAGTTTGGTACGCAGCATATTGGAATACTGTAGTGTGGTGTGGCGGCCTCACTATGCAACTAATAGCTTGCGTCTAGAACGTGTGCAAAAACGTTTCCTTTGGCATCTCGCTTTTTCGGTTGGTATGGCTAAAAAAACGCCTTCTTACAAAACTAGATTGAAGCATTTTAACATATGTACTTTAGACGAGCGAAGAAGATTTAACGATGCGATGTTTGTTTCTAAGCTTTTTAAGGGAAACATTGACTGCCCACAATTGCTTGCACTCATTAACTTTCGCGCACCACTAAGAATTCCACGAAGACCTATTACTCCACTTTGTCCTCCACAGAGAAGAACGGTGTTGGGAGCCAACTCTCCATGCGCTAGGTTTTGTAGAGTTCTGAATGGCTTTAGCGATCAAGTCGATTGTCACTTTGATTCTTTAGCTAAACAGAAATCTATAATTATAAACTCTTTGTCTGATGTGTTGTAGTACATTTATAATCATTATTATTCTATGTATTTTTTGTTTTTCGAACTGTAAATGTATATGGTAGGTACCCAAGCTCCTAATCAAGACAATTTATTTTGCGCATGCTGTGTTTACCTGTAAGTAATTGTTGCACTGTCTAACTTCTTTTAAATTATGCGTGTATTACTGCTTTTGTTATAAGTGTAAACAGTTGTTGGTAGACCAAATAAATAAATAAAAAACTTAAAATATCCCTCTACTAAGTTATAAAGCAAACAACAGGGATTTCGTGCACTATTCTGCACTTAGCTCCGGAATCTTTGGAAATGTTGTTTTAAATGTAATTTTAACTAATCGACGAAGGCCATTAGACGTCGTGGTAGGTCTTACAGCGTCAACGGATTTCACGGTGATCGGTCCAACGATTGACAGCCGAGGTGCGTCGGGACACAATGGAAACACCATTATACGAATGTCCTATTATCTCATAATACGAGTCGGGTGTTGCCGGGTTACTGTGATAATAGTACGTCTTTAAGATGAATTGATTTGGATTAGGAATGCAGGCGGGGCTTTGACTGATGCAGGACATTTAAGGACGTTGACTCGGAGTTTGGTCTGTGAGTTGGATCTGATTAATGTTGTTGATCAAGGTATGATGAATAGGAAATTATTTGAATATACTTGCTGTGTAAATAATAAGACTCGAGAAATTTTCTAAAGACGATTAAGATTATGAAAATACACTATTATATTTATTTTTTATTGATTAAATTGATATTTTCCCGTCGTATGCACAAAACATATATCCTGTTTGTTTAAAAATAATATCAATTCCATCACATAGATATCTGTCTGATCACAAAGTGCCAACTGGTTAGCTTTTTGCCACCATTTAGCTTGTATAAACTGGAAAGTACCAACATTCATGACAAAGTTATAAAACTTCCTATGTCTTCGTATTGTGTAATGTTTGCAAAGAAATTCGTAGCTATGTAGCATAAGGACAGATGTTAGCAAATAGTCTGCCTCGAGTTGACATTTTATTGTTATTTTCAACGTTTACTTTAGGGCGTGAATCCGTGAAGTTATTTAATTTAATCCCGCGTGGAATTCAAGAAGAGTCAACGAAATTCCTTTGACTAAAAAGTCTATCTTGATTTGTTCCACGCATTGTCAATGGCGACGCGACGGGAATTGCGTGCCAGCGTTAAATCTTACCTCCAATACTTTTACTGAGACGTTTGAAGCTTCATTCCATCTTCAGTAGAATTTCTTCCAATACAATGAATGAATAATCAACTACAGAATGTTGGCCACTAAAACTTTGCTTTGTCAATTCTCAATAACGAGCGTCAACTTTTTTGTCCATCGTAAAAGAATAAATAATTTCGGTATATTGCAGTGGCGCCAACATTTATAGACTCCTTTTCCAAACCGTTATTGGCTCCAACTTTAGAACTAGCTTTCTTTCTACGTAATGAGTCATAACAGAATGGCATCTTAGGTATTTTTTATGAGCATCCGATATTAATAGCGATGCTCGTAGACTGAATTAAAGATTGGAGAAAGTAACGTAATTAGAAAACTGTCTGATAAATAAGATATAAGCTTACATAAGCAAATGAAATGTATGATTTAACTTATGGTAACGAACATACGGCAATTGGAGAAGTCACTAAAACGACGTCACGTTAATGATGGAACCCGTTCTAAGTCTTATCGATGGAGTAAGAGGGTCTCATTATAGATAGACAGTTACACCAACAGTTTATGAATAACTTAGCCTATCTTTCACTACTAGCTTGTAATTCTGAAAGCAATAGTACCAACAATCGTTTCCGATATCATTTTGATCCTATGCTGAAAATACAGCGATCATCATCAAGTCCATACCGTTGAATAATTTACAACAAAATGTAAGGAAGTTAAGAACATAATATTTGTATTATGATGACGGGAACCGGCTGCGGAACACATGTGGGAGTCCTGATGGAAGCTGCCCGATAAACAGTACTTAACACGAACCGAATCAATGGCCTTATTCATACTCGTTTTATATCTATTGGAGCTCGCTTGTAATGAACATTACTGGGAAATGTCAAACACCATCCGATACTGAGGGACAATTTAATTATTTTTTTGAGTTATAACGTCGATATTTGAAGGGTTTTTTATTTTTTATTTTTATTTTATTTATTTATTTATATAATCAGCACTTACAACTATTATTACAGGTATTACAACCCAATGCAATAGTGAAGTAGACCCAATAAAAAAAAAACTTATTTTCTAAAACTTATTACATATAATGTTATCTTTGTGAATTCACTCAGTGTACAAGTAAAAAAATCATTTTTTTGTAATTCAGGAGTCAGTTGGGTGATGACAGATGTATGAAAGACATTTATTCCGAAAACCTACAATATAGGCAGACATTTGTAGGCTAGTACTGGCTGTACTTCAGGCGTTTAGAACACTGATACTAAATTAGAATATCCTGAAAATACAAAACTGTGGCAATGTTGATACGATTTTTGTTAAGAGCCATTTCACAAAATTGTGACGTTCGAATTCTGTCAAATTGTCATGTGTGCGTAGCGCACCCACACAAAAACAATGCAAACAGTGTAGCGAGAGTTTTGAGACGGACATAAAAAATTTGATCGTTATGACAATGTTTCATATTCGAGATTTATGAAAATATTTTTATTTCTTTCGTAATTTATTTAGACAAATTATAATTTCTACAATAATAATTTATTCACCAATTATAAATAGATCATGTTTTGTAAAATTTATTTTAATAATAAATGTAAGCGATTGTATTTTTGGAGGATTATTACTTAATTACGCAAAAACTGTTAAAAGGACATAGAAAAAAAATTGCACATAGATAGTTTATAACCTGGATTACCATATTAAAGGCTACAAGCTACTTTTCATGCGTAAAAAAAATCCAAGTGGACCAAGTCGCGGACAAAAATAGTACAGTCAAGATTAAAGTAGCTGAATATTAATTTGATAAAATATCATAAACTAATAAAATAATATATTTTACTTGATAATAAACAAAACCGAATGAAAATAATACATAGAAAATGAAAACGTTGTGATCGTCGTATAAACATGCGTTTGCAATACGAATTTTCGTAATTTGAAATTAGAAAAAAGTGACACAGATCCTACCTCTTTGGGCGCTCGGGCCCGACTGATCATTCTAGGTTTGTGCATCGTAATTTATTGTGATTTGGAGCGGTATTGAAAATGATGTGATTTCTAATTAAATAAAGGAATTTTGAAAATCACTGTATTATTAGATTTCTTAAAGAGCATAGTTTATTATGACATAATTTTAAAATTAAAATATACCTTTATTCAAACCAAAAAGTCGCGATAAAATTACAGTATAAACCGTGAAAATTGGTTTCAGTTTTATTTTTTTTATCAATTAAAAGTGTAATTAATCGAAAATGTTGCACCGTAAGTTTCAATAAAAATATATGCCTAATGCTTACTGTATTTTTGTCGTTTAAATTTGTGAATGTAATTGATAGAATTTGGAGCCCGAAATTGACTCTGCGATGATTTTTCAGAAAACGTGTTGCGGGAGATTGATCACCATATAGCAATTAAGTTACTTTTTGTAAATCTATTAGCTTATGTGTCAATGCGAAAGATTGATCTACATTTTACATTTATATATCAATTCCTAAATACTACCTAAGATGGTAAATTAGGCGTCCGAAATCTTAGAAAACTGCGTAAAAATGTAAAATGGCTCTTAAGTCAAATTCCTCTCGGCTATCACATTGCTTCATAAGACAACCTTGACAGTATCCCTCAGACATTTACAACTCCTACAAAAGAAGAATAGAGAACAAAACGGCGGTATGCATGATTAATGACGAATCAAAATAACAATCAGCGGACAATAGTCAGAACTAAAAAAATATGTAAAACAAATTATTCAACGTATTGTTCCCGATACACGTCTCAATAAACATCAAGCGACCGTTAAAGGAACATCCATACTATCAATTTAAAAATAGAAAAAAACTAAAAAAATCATCATTCATCTCTTGTCCAAAGACACCACCCCAAAAACGTACAATGACATAGATAAAAGTGCAAAAGTAAACAAGAAAGTAAAGGCGTCATTAAAGCGACACGGTGACGATAAAAAATTGAATCATGGTAGGGGAAACCCGAACAAAGGTCGGCTGTGAACCCGTGGGAATGATCGCAGTCTAAGGAGAATTTGCATCGAGTATCCCGTACTATAAGTGCATATGTCATATAAAGTAAGCATTGTTGTTGCTTAGAAGATGGTAATGAAACGGAAATATTTGCTATTGTTGTTATTGTTAGAACTTACTTAGTGGTTAGTGGAGGAACCAGTTTTTTAAATAACTACGAAATTTACGATTGGTTAGAAAAGGTTGAATTAATTTTAGATTTGTATCGCTTTACCGTGTCATTGATGGTAGCTTTTTCGTATTCAATAATTAGAGTAGAAGGCCAACCGAATCAAAGAATCATGTAAATTATTAAAATCTTAAGCAAAAATTTATGACTGCTTCAATAATATTAGGTATTTATTAAGTGAATTTACACAGTTCACTTTATACCTATTATTATTTTGATGTAACACAGTATTTCATGCTAAAATATTCATAAAAATATTTTACTTAAAAAAAAGAGATCCGCTCGCCCACTTATATAAATGTAAAAGGGTTGGTGATTAAATTACAAATATTACGGTTGGTAATGGTTTCCAACAGCGGTAATAAGCTTCCAAACATTTGTTGTCGTATATAAATGGCACCGAATTACCGATGTTGTGTAAGACAAATCATTGTGAATGTGTACACATTATTACTTTATTTTAAGTAAACATTGTATTATGGATAGTTATATTATGTAGTACGATTGAGGTAATGGCCACATTTGTTTATTTGATGACTGAATGAGGCTACACAAAGAGACTTAAGTTAACATTGTAGTATCTTTAAAAAGCACAGGATACAGGCGCCATACAGCTCATCAATAAGTGCTCTATTGGTTATTGAGTAAAACAGCAAGCTTCAGCTAAAAAAATCAATACAACCTACTTATTGACGAAACTCTCGAACGTCGCGTTCAGATGGTTGTCGAAATAAAAAAAATCCATTTCCATACGACATAAGGTCTATATTCCCTTATAAAAATAATGATAACTTTTATTTTTCTACTAAAAAATAGAGCAGTCTACAAACCTCTTTCTTCGCCAACCGTACATCTATGCCTCGTCCCACGCAAATTGTTAGAGTCAACTGAAACAAATTAATTAATTGTTTGAAGTATTCGTAATTAGTTATCCAGTGACTGTGTTACATCACCTGTTGTCTGTGTCATCGTATTTGTTCGCGACGAAGCGTCACCAACATTCAATTGTTATTTGTATTACCTTAAGAGTTATACGCAATAAAGATAGTATTAGAATAGATAGTTACGGCGATACTTCGCCAATAGCGTTTCAGCTAAAATAAAGCATTGTGATAGGTTTTCAGGACAGTGAGTCACTGAAAATAGGGTAATTTAGGTCTTGTTTTATTTAATTAATAAACTTAAACTCATAAACAGGTAGTCATACACCTAGAATAGTTTAGAAACCCACTGTTGAATTCCTTGACTTGATCATGACGGTAAGAGTGTTATAACTCATGAACGGTTAGGAACCCTGGGTCTAGACTTACTCTGAGTACTAGCCCCAGCCGTAGTATGCCCTAGACACTCTTATCCTCGTGATTGAAAGAGGGATAGGCAGATGGGCAGCTTTTTTTGCAATAACATGAAATGCGATTCTTTGTATCGGCACATAAGGGTATATGGTGCCTTATGTGCTTGATATGTAATGTTTAGATAGCTTAACTTCGTTAATTTAATAGATTAGCTAGTGCTTTCAGTTTATTTCATGAACCTAGCTCTTGTAGTTTTCTAGATAATCGCCTAGAAAAATAATATTCCACCAAAATTTCCAATGTTTTCCCCTTTTTCATTCCACAACTTTTCAGCCATAAGGCTTAGGAGGTACCACTATACCTCATTAGATAGGTGGGATCAGCAGGATTCCAATGATGTATGACACACCTGCGTACTGATTAGGGTATAAGTAGAATAAGCAAAAAACTGTATATTTTGTAATAATTTTGTATAATAAAGTTTGTCTCGGGGAACGGCTCGCGGTGGCTCTCGTTATGGTAAAGGAGCGTCGTACTTAAGTGCGCGCTCAAATCGGGTCATTTGTAGTCATCGGCAGAGCCCATTTTTTTGTTAACTTAGAATCACTTGAAGAATTTAAAAGCAGTCGAGTCGTTCCCTGAATAGTCCTGAAGAGTTATAAAATAGTGTTTTCATTAGTCCGAGGTACGAGATACCCCTTCTTCGTAAGTATAGATATCTTCAAGCTACGGTGTCATTCACAGGGATCCCTGAACCGTAGGTGCAGGACGTGAGAGCTTCACGAGTGTGGTACGCTGGTATTGTACTCGACCGAAGCGCCCGTCTGGCACATCTGATGGTCCTTCGAGCCGGATATCCGTGTGGGTGCCGCTGAAGACAGAAGACTTATAGCTACGACTTCAAGCCAACTTCAAGAATGCCGGTTACCAGATCGCAGGGCAAGGCGCCTGAAGAACGGGTGGTGGAGGCGAGCAGAGAACATCCCCCCGCCATTCGACATCAGCTACCCCCGCGTTCACCATCCACAATCGAGGGCGCCGAGTCGGCGCGACCACCGCAAGCGGCCGGCGGAAACAACACGCCTACACTAACCCTGATACCGTTGGAGCGTGTCGAAGTTGAGCCCGTAGCTACGTCGAGTGCCAGAAGGGGAACCCGCATAGAGAAAGACTATTCAGACAGAACGATGAAACCAACCGATAAGAGCATGCCGATGACTACCCGGGGTGACGCCCGTCAAGAATATCAGAGACCGCCGTCAAACAAGACGAACCGGTCAAACAGAAAAGCTATGAAAGCACGTGAAGACTTATTGAAAATTAAGTTGGAGCTTGCCCAGTTAGCGTTACAGAGAGCCGAAGAGGAGTCGGACGATGGCTACATAGATGACAGGATATCGAACGACGAGTACGTGCGATCCTGGCTGGAAGAAGCGCCGGAGCCTGAACGATTCAGGTCCAGAAAGGAGGACATCGCCGCCGAGGGAGACGACTTGCCACCCCCTGCGGAATCAGAGAATATAGTGAACCTCCAGCTAACAGGGCCTTCTATGAAACCCAGTGATGAGAAGAATACAGTGCCATCAAAACAGATAGAGGACTCCAAGGCTGAGGACTCACTCCGTCCGTTCATCACGGAGTTGACGTCTGCTATAGCGTCGCTAGCCGACAAGAAGATAGGACCATGGACTCCGAGCAACCCCTCGGCGTCGAAGGTCATCATGACGCTCCCGAATTTCAGCGGGGCGCATACAGAGTGGTTGTCATTTCGTGCCATCTATGAGACCACACGGGGATATTTCAACGACGTTGAAAACACAGCGCGACTCAGAAGGAGCCTACGCGGGAGAGCGCTCGAGACAGTGAGCTCCGAACTTATCGGACATGCGAGACCGGACGACATCATGAGGGAGCTGGAGCTGCAGTTCGGCCGTCCAGACTCAATAGCACAAGCGGAGACAGACAGACTGCGAGGACTGCCGCGCTGCAGTGAAACGCCCAAGGATATATGTACGTTCGCGAGTCGAGTCCGGAGCGGTATCGTCACTCTTCGCGCTCTCAAGAAGGAACATTACCTCATGAATGCTGAGTTGATGCGTGTGCTCACAGAGAAGCTACCGAATTCCCTTCGTGTGCAGTGGTACAGGACGTACACAGAAAAATATAACTCAGTGCCTAACCTCACCCTCTTCAGTGATTATATCACCGAACAAGCTCGGTTTTGTAGTGCTTTCGCGCCGCCGGAGAACATCAGTGCCGCCGACGGGCCCGTGCAGAGACGTGCGACGCAGAGGACTCACACAGCTACGGACAGACCGACTGCGAAATGCCGATTGTGCGACAAGAGCGGACACTACGCATCCGACTGTGCTAAGTTCAAAGAGGCGTCGCCGGAGAAGAGATGGGAGCTCGCTAAAGCGCAACACATGTGTTTTCGTTGCCTACGGACGAGGCGATATGGTCACACGTGTAAACCTAAGAAGTGTGGTGAGAAGGGATGTCCAGCGACGCATCATAGACTCCTTCACGGCAGTAAGAAGCCCGCGGCCGAGCAGAGCGACAAGCCAGAGACTCCAACAGTGAATAACTCGACTCAAGAGACAGTCGCGAGCTCGCGTGCTACCTCTAGTCACGCGTATTTGAAAATAGTGCCTGTGAGAGTGATCGGACCGGCGGGAGAGCTGCCGACGTATGCGCTTCTCGACGACGGATCGACCGTGTCGCTGATAGATGAGGACGTCGCCAAGCAGATCGGAGCTAGAGGCCGCGTTGACCCTCTTAAAATAGGAGCGATCGGAAACACTATGATCGACACACCCGGTTCGCGTCGTGTCACCGTTACGCTCGCGAGCAGAGGAGACAGCAGAGTGCCATTCAGAGCGCGCACTATACCGAAGCTCGACCTCGCCCCGCAGACTGTCAGTGAGGAGGACATATCGCGATGCAGCCACCTGCAAGACATCAGAGAGCAGCTGATATACAACACAGGCGCACCAAAGATTCTTATTGGGCAAGACAACTGGCACCTACTGTTAGCTAGCGAGGTACGTAGAGGGCCGCAGCATCAGCCCGTCGCGTCGCTAACATCGGTCGGTTGGACTCTGCACGGTGCGCACACAAGGACTCTGGGTCAGCAGGTGAATTACGTCAACGGACTGACGAACGCTGACCAGAAACTCGAACAGCAGCTACGCGAATTCTTCGCCCTAGAATCACTGATCGTCAACCCGCGACGCCCAGACTCTGACCCAGAGAAGCAGGCAGAGGACATCCTGAGTAAAAATACCGTACAGTTAGAAGATGGACACATAGAAACCGCTATGCTGTGGAAAGACAGCCGCATAGAAATGCCAGATAGTTATGAGACAGCCATAAAGAGACTCGTCTCTATAGAGAAGAAGCTGGACAGCAAACCTGCACTCAGAGACCGATATATAGAACAGATAGACGCCCTCGTAAAGAAGGGCTACGCAGAGAAAGCTCCCAGCACCACTACACCCGGTAGAACCTGGTATCTACCTCACTTCGATGTCTTCAACCCGATGAAGCCGGATAAACTCCGTATAGTACACGATGCCGCCGCCAAATCGCGTGGGATGTCACTCAACGACTTCCTCCTAACAGGACCCGACCTGCTGCAGTCGCTGCCGGGCGTGATGATGCGCTTCCGCAGACATAATATCGCCGTCTCCAGCGACATCGCGGAGATGTTCATGCAGGTGAAGGTTCGCAGAGAGGACAGAGACGCACTCCGATACCTCTGGAGAGGAAACAGACGAGAAGGGGCGCCCGAGGAGTACCGCATGACGTCCATCATCTTCGGCGCAGCCAGCTCACCGTGCATGGCCATATTCGCGAAGAACTGGAACGCGAGGAGATACGCCGCAGAGTATCCAGAGGCCGTGGAGGCGATAGTAGAGAATCATTACATGGATGATTACCTGGACAGCTACAGAACATTAGAGGAGGCGACGCGCATCGCGACAGCTGTCAGAGACATACACAGGAAGGCACGCTTCGAGTTAGGAAAGTGGGTGTCAAATAGCACCGAACTTATAGAAAATATAGAGCCGACACGCGGCACAACAGAAGTGGTCAACATAGGACACAGTGATAATATAGAGAAGATACTCGGTTTAATATGGAAACCGCAGTCAGACGTGCTGAGCTTCAATTTAACGCTCGCACGACTCCCGAGCAGTATATTAGAAAAGGGAACGCCTACAAAAAGGGAGGCTCTCAAGATAGTAATGTCGCTGTACGACCCGCTCGGCCTCGCCTCACCAGTCACGATTCGGGCAAAACAAATATTACAAGAGGCCTGGAGGCGAGGCGTCGACTGGGACCAACCGTTCGACTCAGACCTGGCTACGCAGTGGACAAGCTGGATACCGCACTTAAAGAAACTTAAGGACGTCAGTGTACCGAGATGTTACCCGGGATATAGTGAAGCTACAGAGACACAAGTTCACGTGTTCACCGACGCGAGCGAGGTGGCATATGCAGCAGCGGTGTACTGGCGAACCACCACAGAAGACGGCGCTACACACGTCAGCCTCGTCATGGCGAAGGCGAAGGTGGCGCCGCTCAAGCTTCACTCCATACCGCGTCTCGAGTTGCAGGCCGCGGTGATGGGAACCCGCGTGGCTGTAGCTGTGATACGCGAGCACAAGATCGAGCCCGCATCAGTGACATATTGGTCAGACAGTAAGACCGTGCTTACGTGGATACGACGTGGAGCACGCGTGTACAAGCCCTTCGTTGCCCATCGCATAGCCGCGATCGAGGATGGCAGCAAAGTGGACGACTGGCGGTGGATACCTACCAAGCAAAATGTAGCGGACCTCGCCACACGAGACGTGCCACACGACCTACATTCAACACACGAGTGGTACAACGGACCCCGCTTCCTGTATGAAGAGCCATCGTCGTGGCCGACAGAGAAGCCTCTCACAGACGAGCCAACAGGCGAGGAGCGGACACTCGTCACCATCGACAGTACCGACGATAGGGTACTGACAGAGGTCGTGCCGGATTCAGCGCGTTTTTCAAAGTGGGAGCGACTACTGCGCGCAACAGCAGGTGTTTTACACTTTATAACACAGTGTCGAAAGCGTAGAGAGAAAACCTACTACAAACGCACCAAGAAGGGTGCCGACAGCGATCCAGACTGGCGTAAGCAGGCACCGAGGATAGTAGCGCCACCAACGGCGCCGAGAAAGAGTCGTGTAGCGGAGCGACTCGACATAGAAGCCGAGCATCTCAAACAGGCCGAGAGAATGCTCGTACAGATAGTACAGCGTGAAGTTTTCGCTCAAGAGAGGGCGAACCTTAAAGAAAACCGAGAGATATCGAAAGATAGCAGGCTGCGACCGCTGCGCATAGAAATTTCAGACGACGTGATACGTCTGAGTAGCCGTATAGACGCCGTCAGCGGCATAGAAGAAGAAGTGAAGCGTCCGCCTATACTACACGGCGACCATCGCATCACACAGTTATATATAGACTGGACACATCGCAGTCTACAACACAGTGGGACCGAACTCACCGTTAACGAGGTACGACAGCATTATTGGGTCGTAAAATTGCGACCAACAACGAAGATGGTGGTGAGCAGATGCCTACAGTGCCGTATTCGTAAGGCACAACCCCCCGTACCTGCGACTGGCGACCACCCCAGGACGCGCCTCGCGCATCACCAGAGGCCTTTCACTTTCACCGGGCTAGACTACTTCGGCCCGTTGTCCGTGACCGTCGGCCGCCAACATCAAAAAAGGTACGTGGCGCTGTTTACGTGTCTCACCACTAGAGCCGTTCACCTCGAGATCGCGAGCAGCCTCAGCGCAGACTCCGCTATACTGGCGCTGCGCCGATTCATAGCACGTCGGGGCTGCCCTACGGAGATACATTCGGATAACGGTACCAACATGCATGGCGCCGACAAGGAGCTGCGCGATGCGTCTAAAGAGGAGGCGAGTCGTCGAGGCGTAGTGTGGCGCTTCATAACGCCATCCGCGCCGTTCATGGGAGGAGCCTGGGAACGCCTCGTTCGATGCGTAAAGTCCGCGCTATATAACGTGCTCCAGGAGAAACACCCGCACGAAGAGGTGTTGTCCACACTGCTGTGTGAGGCAGAGTACACAGTAAACAGCCGACCGTTGACACACGTGTCCGTCGACAGTGAAGACGATGAGGCCATCACGCCGAACCATTTCCTACTGGGTGGCTCGGCAAGAGTACCTTCCCCCGGCGAGTTCACCGAGCAAGACATCGACAGCAAGAAGCACTGGCGACGCTCTCAAATACTTGCTGACATGTTTTGGCGTCGCTGGGTGCGTGAGTATCTCCCAGAGCTTCAATACCGGCGGGAGCCGCAAAGCCGCGGCCCCAGTCTACAAGTGGACGACCCCGTACTCATAGCGGACGGTCAGCTGCCTCGCAACACTTGGCCGCGAGGCAGGATAGTAGCAGTTTTCCCCGGAGCAGACGGCGAAGTCCGGACCGCTGAAGTGCGCACAGCTGGCGGCACTCTCAAGCGTCCGGTGAAGAAACTCATCCCACTCCCGAAGTAGACGAGAGAGGAAGGCACCGGCGGGAGACGCGTAGTCTAGCGCCGTGCCCATCGACAGCGCCGCAAGGCGCTCCAGTAGCGTGTGCCACAGCACGCAATCGCAGCGCGCGTCATCAGATGCGCGACAGCGCATGCATCACATGCGCCAGCAGCCGTCCCCGCGGTGTGAACCGCAGGGGCATCGACAGCGCCGCAAGGCGCTCCAGTAGCGTGTGCCATAGCACGCAATCGCAGCGCGCGTCATCAGATGCGCGACAGCGCATGCACCACATGCGCCAGCAGCCGTTCCCGCGGTGTGAACCGCAGGGGCATCGACAGCGCCACAAGGCGCTCCAGTAGCGTGTGCCACAGCACGCAATCACAGCGCGCGTCATCAGATGCGCGACAGCGCATGCACCACATGCGCCAGCAGCCGTCCCCGCGGTGTGAACCGCAGGGGCATCGACAGCGCCGCAAGGCGCTCCAGTAGCGTGTGCCACAGCACGCAATCATAGCGTGCGTCATCCGATGCGCAACAGCGCATGCACCCCATGCGCCGACCGCAGTCCCAGCGGTGTGAACCGCAGGGGCACCGACAGCGCCGCAGAGCGCTCCAGCAGTGCATGCCACAGCACGCAACCACAGCGCGCGTCATCAGGCGCGCAACAACGCATGCACCACATGCGTCAGATGTCGTCCCAGCGGCATGAACCGCATGGGCATCGACAGCATCACCAGGCGCCTTCAGCAGGCGTGCCGCAGCGCGCGATTATAACGCGTACAGCAGCGCGTGTCCTCAACGCGTGCCACAGCGCGTATCAGCGCGCGATTATAGCGCGTACAGCAGCGCGTGTCACCAACGCGTGCCACAGCGCGTATCAGCGCGCGGTTATAACGCGTACCCTTAACGCGTGCCACAGCGCGTATCAGCGCGCGAGTACAGCGCGCACAGCAGCGCGTGTCATTAACGCGTACCACAGCGCGTGTCATCAGCGCGCGTAATAACGCGTGCACCATTGTGCATCACCGGCGCGCAGACACCGCATCCATGAGGCGGACCAACCAGGCGGCACACCAGCGAACCCCGCCGCGAATTTACGTCGCGGCGGCAGGCGTCGCAACAGACACCGACAGCACTGGCGGCGAACCCCGTTACGGCCCAGGCCGTGACGGCCGGAATCGCGCTAGCCAGGCGCATCCACCACGCCAACCGGCGACCCCCGTCGCGGTAGAACGTCGCGATGATAGGCGTCGCACAGAGCAGATGCGCCTACCAAAAATGCAAGAGCAAAACACAGCTACGTGGTGGCGAGTATCACGCTACCAAAGGCGTCACCAGACACAGCAGAGAGAGCGGGGCGGCGGGCATCGCGACGGCAAGCGTCGCGACTGCGGTCGTCGCTCACCGGAGTGATGCAGCGCCGCGCCGACACCGAGCCGAGTCGTCACTGCACTGCACGGCGGGAGAGATGTTCGCGACGAAGCGTCAGCAACATTCAATTGTTATTTGTATTACCTTAAGAGTTATACGCAATAAAGATAGTATTAGAATAGATAGTTACGGCGATACTTCGCCAATAGCGTTTCAGCTAAAATAAAGCATTGTGATAGGTTTTCAGGACAGTGAGTCACTGAAAATAGGGTAATTTAGGTCTTGTTTTATTTAATTAATAAACTTAAACTCATAAACAGGTAGTCATACACCTAGAATAGTTTAGAAACCCACTGTTGAATTCCTTGACTTGATCATGACGGTAAGAGTGTTATAACTCATGAACGGTTAGGAACCCTGGGTCTAGACTTACTCTGAGTACTAGCCCCAGCCGTAGTATGCCCTAGACACTCTTATCCTCGTGATTGAAAGAGGGATAGGCAGATGGGCAGCTTTTTTTGCAATAACATGAAATGCGATTCTTTGTATCGGCACATAAGGGTATATGGTGCCTTATGTGCTTGATATGTAATGTTTAGATAGCTTAACTTCGTTAATTTAATAGATTAGCTAGTGCTTTCAGTTTATTTCATGAACCTAGCTCTTGTAGTTTTCTAGATAATCGCCTAGAAAAATAATATTCCACCAAAATTTCCAATTTTTTCCCCTTTTTCATTCCACAACTTTTCAGCCATAAGGCTTAGGAGGTACCACTATACCTCATTAGATAGGTGGGATCAGCAGGATTCCAATGATGTATGACACACCTGCGTACTGATTAGGGTATAAGTAGAATAAGCAAAAAACTGTATATTTTGTAATAATTTTGTATAATAAAGTTTGTCTCGGGGAACGGCTCGCGGTGGCTCTCGTTATGGTAAAGGAGCGTCGTACTTAAGTGCGCGCTCAAATCGGGTCATTTGTAGTCATCGGCAGAGCCCATTTTTTTGTTAACTTAGAATCACTTGAAGAATTTAGAAGCAGTCGAGTCGTTCCCTGAATAGTCCTGAAGAGTTATAAAATAGTGTTTTCATTAGTCCGAGGTACGAGATACCCCTTCTTCGTAAGTATAGATATCTTCAAGCTACGGTGTCATTCACAGGGATCCCTGAACCGTAGGTGCAGGACGTGAGAGCTTCACGAGTGTGGTACGCTGGTATTGTACTCGACCGAAGCGCCCGTCTGGCACAGTATTGACAACATATACAATTTCATTTTAGCTTTTAGGGAGAATCTGTTTTCGGCTGCCTTAGCAATTTTTTCGATACTTGATATCATCTAATCTTCATTATTATTATTTATCCTACCCTGTTTCTATTCCTTGGGATTGTCGATGCAATTAATCGCATACGTGATACGCAAATCTATATGATTAAAATACGGTCGATTCTCAGAGGGCTCGTGGTAGATTCTAGCTGCGTAAGACCAGAAACACTTTTGCTTCAACCACCCTCAAAACATTCTGCTTACAACTTTTAAACATTGTGACAATCCTCGACGACCTTATTGGTGCAGTGGCTAAGCAATTAGACTGCTGCGCTAAGGGCTGCGGGCTCGATTCCCGCACGGGGCAAAAATTAGTGCGATCCACATTTGTTTGTCCCGAGTCTGGGTGTTTCTGTATGTGATATTTCATGTTTGTGAAACGCACCCACGATACAGAAGAAATTTCTAGTGTGGGGCGACGTTCTTTTATGAAAAAAAAAAACAATTGTGTATATTGATAATTTCTATTTGATCTTATTTGATTTGAGTTTGTTTTTAAATGTTCCTAACTTATAATACATCATAACAAGATTTTGTCGAAAATATTTTCCAATTTTCCGAGTGACGTGATCAAGGAAAACTTTAATCTATGTCAATCATGTTGGACTTATTAATGATACTCTAGTACTACTGCTTATGTAAACTACCTATTAAGTGTTATGAACTTTTTCATTTATCATCGATTACCATCCACGGAAATAAGTAGGCTTCCGCTAAAATTATTTGATAGCTGCAATATTTAATGATCGTGATGTCAGTAAAGGTAATTATAACTTCACAGGTAATACAATAAGTTATGATAAAGATAAAATTGCGTAACTTATATCCTATAATCTTTTTACGGTGTGTGTTTCGCTATAGAGACGAACTAAATTACAATACATTTCGGACGCCGAATAAGCGTACGAAAGCTTTATTTATCGTAGAAATCCAATGCTTGTTTATTTGCTAATATAGAACAATTCCAACTGTTATTTTCTTATGTCCGTACATTACAACTTTGACATATGGGTAAGTAATATGCATTTTGCACATTTTCCTGTCAAATCAAATCATCAAAATGTTTAACCCCATTCAGCCCCCATGATTCCGAGAATCGAGGTGAACCATTACAGTCATTCTTCCATATCAGCTGTTACTTATCACTTCATCTAACCGCTTTGGTTCACCCCTATGATATTATCAGCGACAACAGCTATCAATATATGCTATGGCATCTGAAATCAATGTCTATAAAGCTTACACTGCCAGTTACCACACGGAAGGTTTACACAACTATGGTAGATATTATTTTATTGCCTGTTGACTGTTGATTCCAAAACTATTGTTATAAAATACGATCTGATATACACAGTAATGCAATAAATATATTTTTATCTTGATTTTTGTTCAGCCGTTACTTGTTGTAAACCAACAAACGCCCAACTACCATTTAAAGCATCATAAAGGCTCGTACACATTTGACCACTATTCTTGTTCTTTAAACGGTAATTGTATACCCAACAGAAGCTCCACACGATGTCTGTAACTAGTGGTAACGAGACAGCGACATGTAAACCGTCCTGTGTGAGTGAAAGTCCCAGCTGCCACACACTCATTCATCACCCGCCAATAAGCGAGTGGGAGCATATGTCCATTGTACAGGTAAGTTTAGAAGTCCAGCTACGAGAAAACATGAAAAAACAATAAATTAAACCTTGTTAAAAATTAATTATACTTTATGTGAAATTTTCACACATGAAACCGCAAAACATGTCAAAACATGTTTTTTGCAAACTGTTCATCGTACTATAATCAAAAGAATTTTAGGAATTAAATTTCAGCTATCAATTTTCTATCACAAACTTCCAACACTCTTTTGAAGTATCCTTTGATGCGTGAACGTCCAATATAACTTCACACAGTGTTTACAACTAGCACTTCTGTAAGTAGCTGTACAATGTAGCAACAAACGTCCATTTAGCCATCCATCTGTCCGTCTATAGCATGAGATTCCATTATGCTGTAAACGGTGTTGCAGTACGGAACTAAATCACTTGGACTCGTGTTTCGGGTATTTATAATGTATCGGTAATTTAAAAAGGATAATTTTGAAATAGTATCCAATAGACACAAACGTTTGTATCTTTTAAATTTAAAGTTTCAATAAAAACAACTATTTCATGTCCTATAATTCTTGATTAAAATTCCCAATTAATTTAGAGTGCCAGACAAATTTAGGTCACCAACAACTTACCTCCGCCTTCCCCTTGGAGGAATTCAGGCATGTTGATGCCATGATAAAGATAAGCCAGTCTACCGGAAGGTAGTGGGAAAGACTTCCCAAGGTAGGCCCAACAATTATTTAAATATATCGACATTCGATTCGTGACCCATACATAGCACCTAACCGTGCGTGTCAGGCGACAAACTGATGCACAACAACGATAGTTTCCTATAATAATTAAAGCTGCGTGAGCGCACTATCGTGAGCGAGTTCATTGTTATTGTTAATCTATTTTGATGCAACAATTAAGTAAAACCAACATTATTAACAAAGCAAATTGCATTCCGTGATGTTATTCTAACAAAGCGATTTCATAACATTCTTTTAGTTTACTAGTGTTGAGGGCAGCCAAGCGTACGTTATAAAATAATTCACGCTCTATTATTTACTTGTCTTCTTATGACCTTAACGTGTTTCGTTCTAATCTTAGTAGAACTGTCAATCGTTATTAGGGCATCAATAATAAAATTAAAGTTCTTAAAAATTATTTGGGTTTTGCCAGCAATTGACAGCAATTTCCGTGAGTTGTCTTGATAACTGTTCACATAGCAGATACAGTAATTAAACAATGACCGTGTATCACATATGACGCACTAGTCAGGGAAATGGGGTAAAATTAGAGGTCATGAGGTGTGATACAAGAACAGAAAGTCTAAAATGAACGATAACTGAACAACAAAGACATGAGAAGTCTAGAGAGGTCCCAAATACCTATTTTGGTACCTTTAAAGATTTAAATGTCAAACATATCCAGACTCATTAATAGTCTTACACCTCTCATATAATCCTTTTTATGATTAATTTCATAACGGGGGCGAGCTTACAGGAGTTACAATAAAGAGCAAAGCGGTGGGCTCGTCCGAAAAAACAAATGATGGAGTAAAAAAATATTTTTAAGGTTACACAAACAGAGAGGCATTTAAATATTCAAAACTGAATAAGCTAACTACTTGAAGCACACTTAGCTTACTTAGCTACTTGAAAGTAAAAGTGCTTATCTTGGGCCGTCCGTCAAAGCGCCGTGTTTACCGTTTGTGGTACAGTTATTGACAGTACTCACTCAGGAGTAACTCGTATGTTCATAGATGATTAATGATGAGAAAAAAAACATCTAACAATAAGAGAGGGCAACGACTTCGGTTTTGGCTCGTTAAGTAACACGTGCATTTCTGTTTGAATAAGGATCTATTAGGTATCATTCATCCTGGTACATATTTTAAGCGCTAATGTGGTGCGTGCAACTTAGACTCCTCGTAATCAAATCTCTCAATAACTCAAAAGTTTGCTGTTAGAAAACTCAATTTTGAGTTAAGCTAGTTTCTGTACATCTAATTTCATGTGTATTTTATATCTAAATGTATGTTTTGTATGTACAATAAGAATTAAGAATTAGACTATCATGTATATAGGATGCATAGGATCCAACACAAGAGTGTTCTCATTGGTAGCTGCTTCCTAGAAAACCCCGTCGCTTTATCCTGGATTCATTGAACAATCATCTGCAATCGATCCCACAATACATAGTGAAACTCAACATAAGCCAATATCGAAAGGCAGTTAATACTAGATGATAAAAATGATTAAAACAATTGTTCAGCATTCACAAAATGAGATCGATCTCAGTTCTATGAAAGTTACTCTATTTGAAAGTAAAAGCATGCGAGTCAACTCGCCATGCCGCATCCCGCCATGTTAACCGTTTGTAATTATCGACGCCATTCATGACACAAAACGATGCGCCAGCGCATCCCATCACTCTCACTTTCTGCATTGTAGACCTGAGTATATTTAGAAGGTATTTTAAACACACAGACCCTATAATAAACTGTTTGGGACCATATATAAGTAAAGTACACATTGTTTTTGCACTTAAGTTTATGTTTATCTTAGCCACTAAAGTAGCAGTTTATAGCGCTTAGACTGACTAGCAATAATAGTCTTTGCTAAGGTTGCTCATTTTATAGGTTACCCAAGGTTGAGCATTAGAACAAACAATGTATTTCAAGTGATAAATAAGCAAATTATATTACTATACGAAATGTTACCAGAAGCACATTTTTACAAGAAAGTACTAAATAATTTGTAACCATTTTAATACGGTTAGTCGCAATTTAGTTATAATAAAGAGCATGACATATCGTCTAGAGAAAGTCGCCAGCTATCACATTCGCACGACAGTAACCCGTAACAAATGATATAAATGGAATCAAATGAGGTGTATTCCCCTAATCGGCGTATCCATCAAGATCACTGTTATACACATTTTTCAATTGAATCAAACGAGGTCGTAGCAGAATAGCAATCTTTCTACACAATTTATCAATTACGTCCAAACGGTGAAGGAAACCCACACGGTATAAACAAGGAGTTTGTACCGTAGTGCTGGCTACCGAAAAATTACATATAAAACTATTATAGACAATTGGAGAAACTATTAGACTATTTCACGAAGGAGTGGGTGGAGCTTAATTTCATACACCCACATTTGACCAATATCGTTAAGTTTTTTCCTAAATAGGATATCTGTCAAATACAAGGTGCAAGTATCCATCATAACCTCATGGTCACGCACCAAATGATCAGCGAACGCCTTTTCTACTTGCCCTGTTTCCATTTATGGTTGGTATCATGAGAATTTTCATCTATTATATCTATATAAAAGTCCTCATTTCACCACTCATTCGCTTCTTACGCATATCATCTCTGACTACATCCATCCCTTTTTCGGCATTTCCTGCTCATATACTGCCTTTATACATCCTAAATAAGTAAATGACATCAGAATAGATGAGGAAATTATTATTTATAATGTATCTTCCACAACATGCGCACAAACATTGACAACTGTCATGGTTGTTAAAGATTTATTAGCGAGGTGTGTCGTAAACACATTCCAACTTACCAAACTATACTTACTATACAGTATGTGAGTTAATCAAATAATCAACCACGAAAAACAACAAATATTATAAATATTAATAATTTACGGTAATTCAGTAGTAAAATTATGTCGACCCCAACTTACGTTCTCCATTAAATTTGTCTAGTGTTCGTGCAAATTTTCTACATATAGGTACAATCAGTCTTAGAAGAGGGTAGGTATTACTTCTTCCCTTTTAACCCTTTAAAGAACATTTGAAGTTGGATGTTTATTCTAATATCGCCTGTAGTCTGTGCCGGGCCTACCACGATTGTTTGCGGTTCGCTTTGTTTGGCTCCACTCTGCGTCGTGACGGGCTTGCTCGTAAAAAAAGCTGCACTTTCACGAATTGCGGTAGGGCTGCGAATTGTTTTGAGTAATATCGATTTGAGTAAGTGAGAAAATTAATGACCGCGATTTGTGTTTACGTTATTGTTATATAGGAATAAATATGGTTTATTGGCTTTTTAATTTGTAAAGGTATATAAAGAAATCTGTCAATTTTATGAAGAACCATTTATGTAAACGTTTTATTAGATACCTTCTACACTAAATTAACATTGGGTAGCATCTATAACCAGTACCAACTTATATTAATTAACATGCATCAATTTAAATAAAAACAAAACAAAAGTGTTCATTCTTTCTGTAGAACTCTCTCTAATCTTCTAAATGGTAATATGTTCACTTTAATCTATGTCTTACGAATTTACTGACATTCCGATTACCATTAAAATCCTAGTACGAGTATGGAGAATCGATTTCCTAATCGATTAATTATTCGTCTAATCGATTTAGTATGAGCAGCCCTAACCCATGACTAATTGCTACCTTAGCTAGTATTGTTCTTGTTATTATTTCGTTTTTACGCAACTAAGATCACAATCGCGACTGTTAAGGCTCGTTACACAATAGTACTTGCTACTTTTTACTTACCATGTGAATGAGTTTTCATTGATTCACTTATTACGTATACATACACATACAGTGTACAATGGGGCTTATTATGTTTTTAACGTATGTGTTTTTATGCCAGTTTCAAAATGAATTTTCTCTTGTGTGAATTCGTATGTAGGAACTAATTATCAAAGTTGTGGTTTCACCTTTTATCTTAATATACACTCCGTGCACTTGATTAATTAGTTTTTTTTTTTTGGACGTTAAGTTCAGCGTTTTTTCTTTTTCGTTAAAATGTAGGATGCAGTGAAAATTGGGATTGTTGGGTCTTTTTATGTAAAGTTGAGACGTTCAAGAGGTAATAGATTTCTTTTAATATCTACCCATATTGTGTTATATTTTTCTAAATTTTTCATTTCAAATTTAATAATTTTGCATTTATTAAAGACTGGTCTTTGGTAATCATTAAATGAGAGAAATAAAAAAAATAAAGTTGGGAAGTTTTCCCTACAATACGACTTTTTATTGCATTATACATAATATAAAGTCGTGGTGGCCTAGTGGTTGACATGCCGGATTTCTATGCACGGGGTTGCAGGTTCAAACCCAGGCAAGTATCAATGTGACTTATTCAATGTCATAAATACTTTCTTAGATATTCTAAGACACCACTGACTAACGGTGACGGAAAACATCGTAAGGAAACCTGGATTTAATTATCTGAAATCGCCAACCCGCAGTGAGCTAGCGTGGTGATCAATGCTCAATCCCTTCTCTATACGAGAAGAGGCCTTTGCCCTGCAGTGGGACAGTTATAGGCTGTTATTATTATTATTATTTTATACATAATATAAATAAGTTATTCAATGAAGTCATCACTTATCCTTGGCATTAACCTTACAACACCGTGTACATGATGTTTGGTCTTCATGAGAATAGAGTTTACTATACCAACCAGTTAATGAGAACAGGTAATGATACCTAACACATAAAGATACGTCCACGCCCCTGAAAAGGTCCGACAAGTAACAGCTGTTATTTAAACGGGTCTTATTAAAATGTGACTCAACCATTATTATCTGCTAACCAAACTAAACAGACCTCTACCCTATAATCAAATATTCCCAAGCTCAACACATCTACACCAAACCACTAAGCTACAAAGGGTCTTTTTAAATTGGGAGATCTATAATGTCATTGTGGCACCGGAATTATATGCGCAAGCGCAGCCAAGCTCACAAGTGCCATTTAATTTCCTTAAGTTAGTTCGCAATGATTGTAGTCCTTTGTCTCGTATGTAATTATAATGTAATCGTAATCATTTGTATACACACTGTTATTGTGTCATTGTTGGATTTGTACCAACGGAAATGAAATCAGATCTGATCTACGACGATATAGTAATGTCGTTTTATGAATAAATAAATACTTAAATATTTGCAAAGATTCCTACGGATTCATCATCTAGCCCGGTGATAAATACATACTTAATTATTTGTAAAGATTCCTTACGGATTCATCGTCATCATTTAGCCCGGTATCGCCCGGAGTATAGGCCTCCCTTTTTCTCTGCCATCCTTCTCTGCTTTTAGCGTCTCTCATCCAGGTGTTCTTCGCAGTTTTATAATTAATCATAATAATGAAGGAGAACTCATACACGGTCATCTGATCCCAAACTAGCAGGCAGAGCCTGTATTATAGTAACCAGACAACTGATAAACATCCTTAATTATTTCTAAATGTCTACGGATTATGTCTATGTTAATCATCGTTGACAAAAAAATCATACGGATTTTCTTCGAGATGTCAGAACAACATTCTTATACATAGGGTCACACCTATTACCTAAAGGAGTTGTCTGAGACCAAGGATTTCTATTTTCTATGATCCTGTCAAGGCCCTATCGACATTACCATTACGCATTTTCTATTCATGCTCTTTAGTTGAGGATACTCCTCACGTAGCCCTTCTCCAAAATAATTACGATCTACGAAGAATTTGTTTGGTGAGGTCTTTTAACCCTTCAATGAACTTTTTGGCGAGGTTTTTTAACCCTACAATTAACTCGAAACCTTGATGAAAGTTTCAAAGAAAGCAAATCAACTTACATCTTTTACTTAACAAACTTATTTTGACAACGAACTCACAAGAAATTGTGGCTACATTGACCAACAAACATAATGTGGTTATAACTCTCAAACACTTAGATACAGATAATATTATCTAATATGTAAGTATTTCTTGTTGGGTCCTACATCGTTTACTCATGTTTGTAAGTATGTTTACCGCGGTCATTTCACGGTTGTTAGGCTTTTAATGAACTTACATTTACTGTATCTAATTATATAGAAGATTTGTGCATGTTACGTGTAATCATGCGTATTAGGAATCCTAGATAACGCCTAGTTTTTATTTATGTATCTCATGTAACATTTAAATTTTAAATCATCTGTTAATATCATCACAAGAATGTTATTATTCATCTAAGTAGCAATATCTAACAGCTATAGTCGATAGCACTCCATTGACGTCGGTCATTATGAAGTCTGTACACCTACAGCAGGGCCAACGTCTCCTACCTTTTTATAATGAGTATTTTTATGATTCTCTACTAATTGTTGCCTGCATTGAGTATACATAATTTAATCTTTTTAATTTATTTATCTACTATGTACCAATTTTGGTCACTTGTTTATTCGGTAATGCCCAACTACTATCAGACTCAAACGGAACCCTTATTCTTGAGCTTATGGGGTATCGTCTCGAAACGAACACTTTTCTAAATTAACCACAACTTAAATTTAAAGCAATCAAAAACACCTTTGTTTAACATTGACTAGGACATTTACGAAAATCCTGAAATAAAACATAGCTAGCAACCCATACATCATCCGAATGACCCTATTAGTTAATGTAGCGAAGACTTTCCCTTGAAACATATCGCTTCATTAGTCACCGACACGCTCAGTAAGATGCCTTGAATTCATTACATGCAATAGACGACTGATTAACATTATCGTATGATAATTCACTTCCCCTGATATTATCTCATGCAACTGATATCATACGTTATTGCATATCAATATCATTAATATCAATTTACCTGCAATTGAATTACATTCCAGTGATATCATAATACGATTTTTTCTAGATGATATTTGGCTATTTATGGCGGTATCATCGGATGGGACGATTGAGTGAGGTAATGAGGATCATGAATAAGCGCATAATAGCGCAAAGGTAATTTTATTCTGCTCCAGCAAAATGGTACGTGAGGAGGTACACAATCGATGGTGAGATTAGATGATGCTATAAGTTTTTTTCGTTTCATATGTCTATGCCTATTAAGAGCCTGAAAAGCTGAGGCGTTTCAGTGGTTCATCAAATAACCGATGAGAATTCGACGATCCGATTGGCGCAGTGGCTAAGCGATTGGACTGCTGCGCTAAGGTTGAGGATTCGATTCCCGCACGGGACAAAAGTTATAGCGATCCGCAAATATTTCTCCCGAGTCTGGGTGTTTGTGTATGTGATATTACATGTTTGTGAAACGCACCCACGATACAGGACAAATTCCTAGTATGGGGCGAGGTTTTGTTGTTTCCTTATCTTATATCTTGTGGATGTATTGTAGTGTAAACACTAAACTATTCACTGTGTAGCATATGAGACGAATAAAAGTCTCGTCAAGGATAAAGCACAATTAAATCTAAAAGAAGCTTCAAATACCTAAATAGAAATAACAGTAAATTATCGGTTCGACGGAAGTTTAAACAAACTTATACGTGTACTGAAATTCAAATGCAAAATAAAATAATAATAATATGTTTTCAGTTAACATAAACCTTCTTTGTGCGAACACACTTCGTCATTACAATAATAAATTGTCTTTTCCTTTCCATTTTTGTTATGTTGGCCAAACTTCCGCCACTAACCGTCATCGTCCCGCCAAAATCCAAACAAATTACATCACTTTGGAATAAATTGAATTGTATGACGCATGCGCATTCCTTTTTTAGCTCCTGGACTGTATATGGGTTTATGTGAGATGCACCTACACGTGTTGTGAAGTTAACGTTACCGGTAATGGGAACAATTTGGTAAATCTTTATAGTTTCTATAATCTAGGATATTTTCTTCTTGTTTTCTCCTAAAAGCCCTACTCTTATTGGGGATTTTTTTACTTACCTCTGTCACTTGCCAGTTATTTTATCTTTTAAAATAAGAGAGAGGTATACCTAACTAAGTGCCGTGTGGTATCCGGCCTAGAATTGACCACCCCCTTTCCTCCCGTGGGTGTCGTAAGAGGCGACTAAGGGAAAATCCAGAAGATGGGCAGCAGCATCTTCTGTAACTTAACCACCAACACTGCGATCCCCAAGCCGCTTGCCAAGCGTGGGGATTATGGCAACACCCCCCTTCTAAAAGGAGGAGGCCTTCGTTCAACAGTGGACGCCTTCCGGCTGATGATGATACCTAACTAAAACATTAAAAAAGAGATACAAGTGCACACATGAAGTCACGACATTATACACAGGTCACATTACAATACAGCCCTCTTACCATGAAGTCTTAAAGCTGGGCAATTTACGTTGTGGAAGCGAGACACCGCTGCGTGCAGTGTAATGTGGCGTTTAGCTTCCACGACGAAAACTGTCATGCTTTAAGAGTCCATGGTAAGGGTAGTTACATAGCTGTTTATTAACTAATACTAAATAGCTAGTTAAATAGCATCTAATTGAATACCATATAAAAGTACTTCATACAATGTCCAGAGACTGTATGAATTTCAAACGTTGCGTGGTGAATGTATAGAATTCCTTATTATACAAATTGCCGGTAACACACACATTTCCGCGTAGATATTGTTGCAAAACTTTTTGTTGCCTACACAATGTTCGTGTTCCGAAGATTAATAGTGATATTAATCTTCATACTATTCTCATAAATAAATTAATAGCATGAGGTATAGGTAGCGTTGTTACTTCAAAAGACTGCGACGAACGTTTAAATAAAATTGCCTTGTATTTTTATAACAGAATTATTATTTTTGTAACCATGGTAAAACTATCTGTATCAAGCGGCTTAGTAGAGACAAATAATAAGTAATATTTCTTATGTAATATAACTACCTAGATACAAAGTGTTTGAAAAAGGTATTTTTATGAACTAAATATTAAATTCATAACTATCCTGACTCTGCGGAAGAGACACGGTATAACAAAGTAGTGATTATGAATACTGGAAAACGTTCTCAGCCCTCGGTTTTGCCAAAAACGACTAAAAATTACCAAAAAATAAATGGATCTAGCATATTATTCTAACTCGTTATTACCGTATATTTATACCGTATATTCACTCAAATTTTTAATCTAAGTTCTTGACTCATAAAATCGTATTGCACTCACTAATAAACTAAGTCATCATATTGTAATTAGCACGTAACTAACAGCCAATGTCATATTTATAATTATTTTTTCTTGTGTACCTACTTCCATAAGTGACGAATTCACTATAATCCCCAAATCCTATAGAATATACTTACAATATACCTTTATGTAAGTTAAGTAGTAGATAAGTCGTTGACTTACCTAATTAATAAATATTTAAATCAATAAATATTCTCGACTTTAGTAGCTTTAAGCATGTTGCCACCTCTACAATGACGTCTCAAGTTTCATTAGGAGACTCATCAATTCCCGTTGACGTTCCTTAGACTTATTTCAGTCCTACACGAACGAGGGGTAATGAGTAACAAGCAGGCGCCTGTGAGCCCATCGACTGCCGCAGGAGATTAATTTATGTCGCCCGACCCCTTGAGTCATTGCCATGAAAATATTCTTTCTTAAATTGGGTTGGTCGAGACCGTGACTCAAATGTAAGTCATGTTTGTTTCGGCTGACTGACTTGCGTGTACAATCACTAAGAATTCCGATTTATCTTAGTTTTCAATAGGATTTTTTAAATCTATTTACTAGTACTAAATATAGCGTAAACTTGATTCAGAACGACAAACCTGACGCCTTTGTTCGATTTTCAGCAACTTACTAAATTATGAACTGATAAATGTAAGAGCCTACACAGGTTTCAAAGCCAGTCCGGCTGTGTGATAAATAATGAGCAGTAAAACCTGTATCTATATATAGATCTGTATCAGAAACGCAAGGAACCACAGTATGAAATATTCATATTGATATATAATAAGTTGTCATATTTCTAGAAAAACAATTGAATATTCACCTAGAATGCGAGTAAACGGACAAGTAGAATATTTTCGCACGCGACTGTACAATCTTAATCGTAAAGACGAGTTATATTTTCTGCGTTTAATTGCAGCTATTTTAAGACAATTAAAATAGTCTGTTGTTGCATCAGTGCATTAGCCCATAATCTTACGGTATTTCTTACAACTATGTAATTTGATTTCATTAGAATGTTACAAACGCATGCAATAATCAGTAAAACCTCATTCTTGTACATTTCCCACATTGCATAGGTATTTTCGTTCTAGTTTCGATAACGCATTGTCAAAAATGCTAATTACCCCTACAGAAATAAGATATAATACGCATGTAATGTTTGTGTTGATTGCAGAATAGAAAACACTTTGATATGATTTTGCTTATTGGTACGTACTACCTACCAATTCGAAATTTTCTGATACGACGCACATTTTAAGCCAGCGATGCGTTAACTATATAACCCTATTAAACTACCGTTAAATGCATTAAAATCACTGGACATTAATCTATAATGAGATTGATGCCGCGTAAAAGCTGCTCTACCATAACCTTACCCAACCATTTATCTATTAAGATACAAACACTTATCCTTATCGAACCTATTAGGTATCTATAACTATCCTACAAATGATAGACAATCAATTAATATGTCGTCTAAATACATAAGAGATAACGGTAAAGTAAATAGTAGCCACAAACATCCGTTTCCGAATGGCGCTCTACCAAATATTTGATATTATTACGTGTAGTAAATGTTTATGATGTTGTTAGGTTCGCGTTAACATATTGATGGGAGAAAGCTTTCGTTCATGGCTGTTAGTCCATCCTTTATAGTTATTGAGAAATTAAATGGTGGTATTTTTATCCGTACCTTAAAAAGAAGAGGAGGAATATATTGCTTTGTTTCCGCCGTGTTAAAAAGGAATAGACTTCAAATGCAGCATTCAGTTTCAAATATCAATAAACCATTGATTACTTTGAGAGGTAGGTATACTTTTTGGTACCTAATAACCTAAGTTGTAGCTACAATTAAAAAGTTACATTCATACAACTTTCTTTTCTAGAATTGCAGGTGTGTTCGGGTAATGCAGTTAGGATGTTATATACTTACTAATAATATCTAGGTACATAACCTGAATCAATATTAATATTATATTTGCTTTTGTATCTCCGAAATAAAATAACGTTTGAACATTGAACTCAAGTGTGCAATGAATAAGTTTAAGAGCACAGCAAGTATCCGGCCAGCACTGAGGTAGGTCATTATTTCTTAACCCAAGTATAATTAAAAATATATTTAAGCAATGTAAGTTTTGTGTTACGCGCGATAAATGTGAGAATCTCATACTTTTGTCTTTGTGAAACAATGGTTTGGTGCAATAAATTATGTAACTATGTTATATACATTATACAGGTAGTGGTTGCCTAAGTTTACCGGTTTCAAGTTTTTTATTTTTGGGTAATCGAGCGTGGATCGTCTGCCAAAAACATCTGCAATTCTGCAACTACTAAGATTCTATGACCAATTAACACTTTGAACGACAATTGATCCGTTAATCAAAGTATTTTCTATCATGTCTCTTTTGTGGCAGTCAATGACCTAAAATCTCTAGAAGAATTTCATTCGAGGTCAAAGTCAAAAAGTGTATCTATGTCATCATCATCATCATCAGCCCGTTGCAGTCCACTGCTGGACATAGGCCTCTCCCAATGTACGCCACAGAGCCCGGTCTGCGTCTATGTATTTCACATAATTAAGATAAAGGTCCTAATCAGCTGTAGTTCCTTATTTCTTTCTTACTAATGAGTAAGCAAACAATGTAATTGCTATAAATAAAAGACTATGCATTCTTCGTTATCGATACGATAACATTACACAAAAATCCACTTTACTCACACTATTAGCTACAGTAACCAATTGTTACCGTAATTACAATGCAAGCTGTGACTCACTGGTTCAACTAGATTAGATAGATCACAGATAAAAATTATGTGGAAATTAGTCAACGATGCACGTGTCGCTTTGGCTAATATTATTCAAACAAATCTCAATTTGCAGTCAGATTATTGCAGATAAGATGATAGGTTTAGTTAGTAAAGCTCAGTTTACAGTAATTTGAAATTGAATTGGATTTACAGCATACCTTAGAAATAAAGCTTATACATAAATCAGTTTCCTGCTTTAGTTTTAAGACTTTTAAGCTTAAGAAATTTACAATTACATCATTATAAATAAAATGTAAAAATTGTATAATGGATCTGGAATAAACTATTTCCTTCGTGATTACTACGGCGTACAATCAATTAATAGTGGATATGCCCACGGTATTTGCGACCAGATGTGTCCAGTTCTACTCGCTATCCGCCCCCTTATGCATCAGTACTTACTGTAACATCGTCACAGCTATTGTACGGTACGGGCTAACATTAATTTGATTAATGTAATAGGGCAATATGTTAACAGTTTACTTTATTCCCACCGTTCCCCTAGAACGCCCTATTGGGGGTGGAGTTGGCTATTTCAGACAATATTATATTAATGTTTCACCTATTTTAAAATTATTTCAAAAGTCCCAAGACACATCTGGACAAGGGACGCACAAAACTGACCAACCTAACCAAGAAGACGAGGTTAGGTGGCTGATTCTAGGCTGATGTCATGATGATAATTTAATCTACAAAAGCAGAGTTGTATTGGGAAGTTAATAAAAATACGTAGCTGAAGTTGAAGGAGCAAATAAAATCGAGTGTCTGTAAAGATGCACAAAAAGTATATATAACATGTAATATTAATTAACGTCCGACAACTAAAAGCACTACGAGCAACCGCTTGCCTTATATTATATTTTTAACAGGTTTTTATCAACATAAAGATAAATAAATGAAACGTTTATTTTGAACGTTTAAATATGTGGTAGCATAAACCTCGATATTATTTTCAAGAATCATAGAAATCGGTTGCGAAACAGCTGTCTCATTTAGTACCGCTAAAATACATTATGTGGTCTACAAAGTCAAACCGCAGTTTCTTTCGTGTATTATAACTGTACCGTCTATTATCGCCTTTTATTTGGGAACACAGCCCCCTTACCATGTACTCTTAAAGCAGGACAGTTTACGTTGTGAAAGCGGGACGCCGCATTACACTGCACATACCGGCGTCTCGCTTTCACATCGTAAGGGCAGGTGTCTATATTTTAGGTATACTTTACTTGTTTTAAGCATGTATACTCAAATAAATAGAGTATACTCGACTAGTTTTAAACACCAAGTTTGTTAGTCAAAGTTTCGTCCATTTTCATCTTTGAGTTATTAAGCTAAACCACACTCCGTTTGTCGGCAAGTTAGGAGGATTAAGTATTTAAACTCCGAAAGTTGTTGTCGCATTGAATATCAATTTAAACATAGGACCAGGCAATTTTCTGGCGGCGTAGAATTAGACATTTATATTGGCTAGCTAGACTTTACAGAGCAAACCCTGGCTGAAAAGGTTGAATGACCTTTGTAGTTGTTGTTTATTTATCTGTAGTTCGTCTGTATGGCATGGGTAGCAGTGTCTAGACGGCCTCAAATATTAACGACGATAGTCTGTCAGAGAAGACGAACGGAAGTTTTATAGCCAGAGCCATACGTAGGTACATAAAGTTATTCCCTGAGGGATAGGTAGAGACTACGAATTTCTACGAAACTCTTGAGTCTGGACACATTCTTCATTGATGCTCATCTGTACCTTAAGAGTATCACGTTAGTAATAAAAAATCTTCGGTGGCTAGCTTAGACTAGATAACTAAATAGGCAGTTAAGAATATCTAAGTATAACCTAAAATCTTTGTGTCAACATCATTATTTCGAAAGTGTAATGATACCAACAACAAAATTAATTAAACTAAACCTAAACCGGGAACTATATTATTTCTTTACCCAATCGATCCTATTACCTATAAAACATTGGAATACCCTATAACTTTTATAAACAAGTCGAAACAGAAGCACTTATCTTACCAATGCCAGGAAATTATGGAGCGACATTCCGAAATTGATGTCATAATGAATTGATTGGATTACGTGAGCTGACCTATTTATTTGTTGATTGCCAGAGAACTTAACGAGCGGCTTATTCAAAGGGCTGTTATTATATAACAGGCGGTTTGTTATTGATTAGGATTAATAGGTCATTGTTATTGTTTGTCGTAGCGTTCCGGTCTGACGTAGGCTTAGAAATTGTGGCCTTCAATTTATTTATTTACCCTTTTATTTCAGGCATCAAGGCCCACATCTATACATATACTTTATTAATAAAGCTTAAAAAATACTAAATAGAAATAGAACAACATTAGGTATTCAACTATACACGAGCATGTAGACGAAATTTATAGGATTTAAAATTATTGCTAGATTTAAAAGATGCGTGCAAGACAAAATCGAAAGCTATTTACGATCTTGTATGCGGCATACAAGATCGTAAATAAGTAAATATCTATAATATTGATGATTATAAACGTAATATTATAGGTATAGATAGGCCAGGATCATAGCAAATGAAAATTTGTAGTCTTTACTCTCAGATGAGGTGTCACTTTAACTCGAAATAAATTTCGATTTTGGCGCAAAGGATAGAAGAAAGATATTTTTATATTAGTGTTCAGTAAGAACCAGGACCGGGTGTTGTGGCGCAACTTGAGTAAGACCTATGTCCAGCAGTGGACCGCGATAGGCTGAGAGATGATGATGAAGAACCAATATTTCGATTTTTAGCGCCGCCTACCTACGACTGCCTAGTCACCATCATTAGATACAGCTGGGCCATTTATTTTGACCAACCGCCTAATTAGTTATTTCACCTGGTCCGAGTGGTATTTTGCGTTGATTACTGTTTTTATTTGAGGGCTAATATTACCTGCCCTACGACAGATGTGACAGAACTAAATAATAGTATTAAATAACAACACCCAGTCATAGGCACAGTCGTGTTTACAAATACTTACCTACTTCTCACCATGAGTTCCTTTAATTTAATATAATTTTTATACACATATTATAGGTACCTACTTATTTTTTTTTTGCTATCGACACGCTAAGAAGAATGGGACTTTTCTATATCGTCCAAAGTTATGAAAACCCGAAATAATACAACTTAGTGTAAAGAGTCAACTAAACATCAATTGCATTTAATTGAATAATGACAAACTTATATTTATTTATCATTAAAAATGCTAAATTGACAAAAGGTATACCCAAAACGATTAAAAGAACCCATATTATTATTTTGCTTACTCTTGTTATATAATTATAATACATGTACCTATATGTTTATAAATAATAATTATTCATTTGCCAAGATTATATTAGCTTGGCCCAAAATTCAGCGGCCCTAATTCCGCTTGCAGAGGCGGTCATAAGATCCTCAGGTGAGCATGTGACAGGGCAAGAGGCGCAAGATGGGAGGTGAGCCATTGTTTGCGGAGAGACACCACATGCACACCGGAGATCTGAACCATCTATAAAACCCCACTTGTGGAGGTTGTCCTTGCTGCGGTCAACCTGGATACGGAGTCGATTTAGGGATTTCAAAGTCCCATTAAAAGATTTATTGTTAAAAACAATGCTTAGATGTAACATAAGCCCCTGTAAAGCAGAGAAGCATTCTAATTAACAAGTTTATTATGATGTTCGTTTTCACAATCGAACTATTAAAGAATAACACATTCCTATTACAAATGGGTCATCTAATTAAGATCAACAATGATGGCACGACATTAATTGTTGGCGTCTCCAAACCACTGACCCGTTTGTTCGCGTTCCCAAAAAAGTTCCGTAACAAAAAAGGTATAATTCGATTATTCTATTCCTTTCAACCCTTTCATCTTACCCTTTTCTTCGATTGTTGGTGTCTTGTACTTAATGTTGGGTTAATCCTCGCTACTAGATCTGAATTTCTCATAGACACAAAAGACTGTCCTTTCTCTAGCTTACTGGTTTGTTCGTCGTATTTTGATTCCCACCGACAAAACTGGTTTTTGAGAAAGGATTTAATTGGATTCATAGATCTTCGGTCTGAGAATATGTCGACGGCTACTGGACACTATTTACTGTAACTATAGTGCCATACAACTATTATGTTGTAGAATGGACCCGTCACTCTTGACAAAATGTTACACGAGATACTAGTTTTATCTCATTTGTGGTATTATATTCCTTTTAGAGGAATATATATATCGTAAAACTTTATTTTGGTTCATGAAACAACAGGCTTACCCACGGCTTTGATTCCTTGCTCTAATGTATAGAAATCTTGTATCCTTTTGGAGAACATTCAACTATCTGGGAAATAAATGTCATCGGTCGCATCCTATCCCTTTCCCTTGTTGCGTGGAAGAAGGGCAAAAGTAAATTTATCTTAAAAGCATTATAAATTCATTATACTTGAATAGATAACGTGACATAATCGATCAAGCACAAACCGTACCTATTCGATTACTCGCCATAAATCGATGCTTGATTGAAAAATCTTAATCGTGTACATGTAAACGCGAATAAGCACACTAAACCCTTCTAAACAGTGAGTTCATGGTCTTGTCTTTCTACATTATTCACAACAGCTTTATAAAGCTGACATTTAAGCTTGCTAGAGTATTTTAAGCCCTATGTCCTGTAGGTGGGTATGAGCGTGCATCAGGCAAATCGATTGTATCGATCACGACATAACTAACCTTATTTGATTCTACTTTGACCTTGCACCTGCTTGTCAGCCAAACCGAAACGTTCTAATCATTTTTTTTATCGATATTACATAAGCGGCCAGTACTTTATGTGACGTCGATTTTATTTTATTTTATATCTTAACTTGTTATGTTCTGAATATGCATGTATCAGAGAAATTTAAGGTATATACCTAATTGCATACATTATGACACCCGCAGCAGTTCGATGTAGTTAACGCCCAATAAAACATCTACTAATTAGGAGTTGACATTGAAGTACTCAATGTCAACTCCTAATTAGTAGATGTCAATGCTAATTACGTAGCACATCCATTTTAAAGTATTAAGTGGTGATTATTTGCATTTGATGGCCACGAACATTTCTACTTTGCCTTTTTTCTAAAGAGATCAAATATGATGGATTGGATTAGATTCGATACCTTAGTATAAACAAACATACGTTTTTTTAAAACAACAATTAGTTTCACGAATTCGGATGGCAACGAGCTTAAATATCCATCTCCATTCTCAGCCTTTAATAGCTCTATAAATTATAAAAAAAATGCAAAGAAAATCAAAACTTGCACATTTTGTGTCTCTTTTGTCTAACGCTGCCTATTAAGGCATGTTAACGAACCAAAAATATGGGGGCCACTATCCGGATTCTGGAATTTGTCTAACCTATTTTGTATACCGTTTTCAGCGACTTAGATGTTTCGTCCCAACAGACGAAAACCGTAGTAGTTAACTATGTACTTATATATAACCTAAAAACTTGTAAACGTATTGGTCAGTCACGTTCAAGGCCAAGCCATTCACTGACCGAGATTCTGATTGATAATAGCCGTTTGGACAAATACAACAATGGTCTTATATAAAATGTAAATTGAAAAATTCATGTACTGTGCGGCTCAAGAAACAATTACATTGTGATAGAAATTGGATTTAACGTAAAATAAAATAATGTTCATTGAGTATTTCGTGACCTTCCTTAATAGTGAACGCTACAAGTAAATGTCTAATTTTTAGAATATATTTCAGTATCGTTTTGTTTACTTTTTGTGAGAATTGCCTACTCACGTAAGGTCATAGGAAGTTTAAGTTAGTTATAGAGCGTATCTATTACGCGAATACTAGACATTTAAAAAAACTATTTTTACGGATTTTATATACGGACCTAAGGCATATTTTTGAAGGGAGAGGCTGATGGTGTCATTCAATGCAAATATGGAATCCTGTGCAGATAAGATATAGTGATCTCACTATATCTTATCTGCACAGGATTGCACCGCAGTATTATACCGCTCACGCAGTTGTGTGTGAATACCGTGAATAAGTTTATTTACGATAGTCTTTGTATTTTCGAAAAATATTCAATAACGCCCGCGATTATGATCCCATGGTGGGCGCCAGCTGCACTATCAGGGAGAGGCAATAAACTAGGCTGTACCTAATATTTTTTTATTGCCTTCCTTAACTCCTCTATTAAGATTCTAACATCACAGTCTATATCGACTGTGCTAATACAGTAGTTAAAAATAACATGATTATGCACCCTTTAAATAAAAAAACATTAGCACTTTCCGTTTGAAACCTGTATGCAGGAACACGCCAACCCGCAGTGAGCTAGCGAGGTGATCAGTGCTCAATCTTTCTCTATAAGAGAAGGAGCCCTTGCCCTGCAGTGGGACAGTTAGCTGTTATTATGCAGGGACATAAAACCACTGAGCAGGTGTAATAGAACAATGTTGCTATACTACTTAATCTTTTAAGAAAAATACCTAGGTAGGTACACTTTTTATTTTCCAGTTAGTTGAAGTACCACATGTAATTTTTATGACAAGTCCGTTAAAACCTTAATACGAACTACCCTAACATGTCCATATACGATCCCTGTAATCCGCTACCTGTCTCATCCCTCGGCACCCTTTGTACTTTTTTCTTTCCTCCACTATCTTCTATTGTTAGTTTTTTTTTAGATTGAATTACGGGTTTGTGAGGTTGCATCCAACATTCGACACGGCCACATTCCGTCTGCTAATTTGGTAGTATGAAATAAAACACCCATGTTGCGATGGGATGTTTTATCTTTTTCTAGCATGGTGGAAGTAATTAACTTTTTATGTGGTAGAGTGAGACACGGAATCCGTGGATCATATTTTTAATGGATCGTAGCGTGCGTTTGGTCATTATTTGTGGGTGATGCAGTGTTGAATGAACAATCTTTTTTTTTAATGCTTAGAAGAGTGCTTGGGCTTTGTAGCTACATTAAAATGTGATTAAGACAAATATTCTTTGTGCTCACTAGTTTGTTGTTTCTCTCTGTTGACTTAATTAAGACTGGTAAAGTGGTAACCTTATACGCATAACTTACTCTAAGGTATTATCTAAGTACTTAGATAATTGTGCAATGTATCATAATATAAAATACTTACTACATTATACAATAGTTACAGGTCCAACTTACGTTCGCAGTTTGATGCCGGCTATGGCTCTTCAATTCCTTCCTAATGAATGCTTCATTCATAACTAAGGCCAAAAAAGTTTAAAATTAGGAAACTCCACATAGGTGTGTGTTTTATTTAAGTAATAATATAAACAAATGAAGCAACATAAGAATTTATAAGCATGGTAGGTAGGTACATTATTTATTGCACCTTGTTTCTAAATTATGGGTCCCATCAAAAGCGGCAAAATCCTTGCGGTAGAGTAAAATTAGCTTCAGCTAGCAGGATTGTTCATTTCAGGTGTATGTTGCGTTGTTAAAGATCTGATGGAATCAATTAATTGCCTCCTACAACACCCAAGACATTGTTTCAAAGTCCCACAAAAAGCTAAGTCAAGTAAGTTATTCACATCATCAATTTCCTCAGTCGGTTAATCGAAGTCACACAGTTAATTGCACTGACGCAATAATTACATCACTTTGTTGCGAACATGCGTCAATTGCAAGTAATTTGTCGAGACTTCGGTCAAACGATGTCGCGGCAATGGCATCCATAATAAATCAATCCTGGGTATAGCCTAGGTAAATAAAGTATTGAATATTATAGTAAATAAAGGTAACTAACTTTTATTTTCAACTAACATTACGAATGCGAGTTTAAAGGGTCGGTCCTTTTTTTACAAGAGTAATGTTATTGAAATATTTTACGGGCCAAAGAATGCAAAAAATCTTTTAATCGTAAAATGCATAATTCTTATGATATGAAGTAGACGAAGAAAGCTTAAATATTGTTAGGTGGTACCTTTATACATTTTCCTCGTACACGTAGGTGTACGAATGTTCTGTTGTTCTTGATTTCATTGATTGAGCGCTTGGGCTATGATTTTTTGTCGGTTGAATGAAATGTATGAATTCAAAACTCTACAGTCTCTACACAGTATCTATGAAACTCTGAACATCACACTACCATAATTTAAGACAGTCCGTCTTTATTTATTCTATTTAAATACCTATGTAAACAAAATCCTAGAGCGATTATTTCCTACTTCAAAAAGATCGTATTTAAATGTTTCACAAAGCCAAATGTTTATCTCAGTACTTTGTCCATTAGTTATCAACAGCAAGTGCGTCATTTCGGTACTTTCATATTTTTTTAATCTTATCGTTTCTACGGCGTTCGTGCATTCCACTTTCATTTATGATAGATACAGGAAACAATGCACGTCTCGACGTCAAAGGAAAACGTTCAAGTAACCATAGCAGTTGTTGCTAAAGTGTGGATCACGCACGCGACCCCACGTCCCACTTATATCTACAAGTTTAACATATTATCTTTGCCAAGTTTTGCATAACAGATGAGTACGTAATCCGTATATTGTACTAAATGTGCTGTTACCGTTTTGTCACAATTCGCAAAATAAGTGAAGACACGACAACAATAGCGTTGAATGCTGTTAACATTTTGCAACATAATGTGTCTTACAACACAAGTAAGATAACTTGGAGGACACGAGTGGAGCTCCGCGTCTCGTGACCTTTGCGCGCTCACTGACTGACATTTCACCGCCTGTTACTTACCAAATGTTATTTAATGACTTATCGCACCAATTGTCTGTGACAAATTGAATTCTTAATAAAAACAATGCCGAGTCCGAGACAGAACAAGGCTACGGAAATCTTTACACTCGATAGAGTTTAAGCAAGACAGTTAGATATCGCTCTTACAGAATCAAGGTTAGTTGAATGAAACTGACATACATAATAGACAATACATCTCATTTTATTTATATTAGGTACTTTTATAACAATACTTTTAACAGTCTTAAAAACGAACGACTTAGTCAGATAGCGGTCAACGCCGGGTCTATCTACAGTATGTACAAGTGAGTGTGCGTCAAGCACACGTGAGCGAGGTGAAGGCGCGCGACGCAGGGTGCGGCGCGCTGAGGCGCTGCACGCCGCACGAGCCCGCCGCGCCCGCGCCGCGCGCCACCGCCTCGAAGAACTGCCGCAGGTCCGACACCGAGCGAGTGGGCGGCGCCTGCAGGTCGTGCAGCGACGCGGCGCGGCGCGGCGTCGTCTCCGGGGAGTGCTCGATGCGGGCCAGCTGCTCGCTGCTGCGGGCCAGCCCGCCGCCGCTCCGCGACAGGGACTCGAACAAAGCGCGACGCTCCCGTACGGGGACGTACTGCGCGATAGCTTCATGAACATTGGGAGAGCAGGACCTCGCCCGCGTCTCCAGCGACGAAGTCTTTCGCCTGGCCGCCTCCATGGCGAACCGGCCCCGCTCCGCGCCTCCCGCCGTGCCCTCCCATCTTTTCAAGTAGCGACGGCCTTGCTCTGATTCAGATCGAGCGGCGCGTGGCAGCGTGTGGTGTTGTTGCGTGCCTGCATTCAACTTACTACAGCTGTCACATTTGATTACCTCTGCTGTCCTTACTGGCGCATCGACCACGTCTGTGGTCTTTAAGGCGTCGAGGGAGAGGGTCAGGTCTAGGCTGCGGTCGGACGATGAGTCGTAGTCGTCGTCTTCGACGACGATGCCCTCATCCGTGGCGGCGGGGGAGTGATCCCTGCGCGTCAGCTGCGTCTCAGTGGAGGTTAGTAACCTTCGACGAGCTCGCGGGGGCGCTTTAGGGGGGCATGAGGGCGTCTCTTGTTGAGGAGCCTCTTTCTTTGGTTCCCGACAGGCGGTGTCCGCAGCGGGCAGCACGTCCAGGAATCGGACTTGTGGTAGAGGTGTCTGGCCGAGGATCTCGACACAGAGCGCGCGCACCCATCTCGCGTATTCGGCCGCATTGCAAGTCTGTAACAATAAACCTGATTGAAACATTCAACTGTGGCGAATATATCAAATGTAAGATTTATGACTTAATCTGTTAAAGAAACTGACAATTTGCATAATGTATTTAAAAAGAGGGAACTAGATACGCTCCACGTGACTTTGAAAAATGTACGCGCAGGGTTAGTAGGGTGACAATAATGGAACATCTGATCGTAAGGACAGGACTAGTCACGGTCGCATTGCATTCATAGATGTTTTTGTAGTCGGGAGAGCATTATAGCGAGGAGTTTTCATAAAACGTGTTTCTTTTACGTGTCAACACCTTCGCGTTCTAGCCCTTCTTATGGTAAACAGCTACATGAAAAGGTTGCAAGGCACAAAAGCCATTGATTTACGGTTGTTTCGCTTTATTGAGGTCTATTAAAGTGTACGAATCGTGAGAAAGGTATAATTCGAAGGGGGATAGAACGTCTTGGAAGACGTTTCGGTTTTCATACATCGGAAAAAATTGAATTGATAAAAAATATCAGTATCAAATAGGTATATTATTAACGTATGTTTATAACATGTACAATTTTATAATATCTGTAAATGTAAGTGCCAAAATCGTAATCGGACTTAACAAAGCTTTAAACAAAAAAATAAGCAATAAAAGTTATTATTATTTATACAAAATATTATTGTCTATAATGAACTAGTTAATAATACTGTGGAACATTTGTATAATAATAACACGAAAATCTCATCCCGCTAATCGAAAACACCGGCTAACTCTTTAAATATTATTATTCTCCATTACTTAGCTACAGGAGTCTTGTAACATCTGTATGTTGATAATTATTTATGAAAGCATTGTCTTTGTAGACAATGCCCAGTGGGCAGCGTACGGTGTACGTGACCGATCATAATATCCAACAATACAGATTAATGTTAATCTGCTGTAAACACGAAACACTAATTTATACCATTTTATTATCATGGGCGACTTAAATTATAAAACTAATTTAGTTTCGGTCACTTTCTAACTGTTAACTTGAGCAGACCCCTTAGACAAGTGGCAATAAATGTATGGGGATGACGATGTTTCGACAATGTAATCGATGACATATGTCAAGCCCATACATTTTTTATTCTATTCGATTTCTATTCGTCAAGCGTGTTGCCACTTGTCTAAGGGGGCTGGATAGACAATTTGGTGTTGACATAGTTGCCTGACCTTTAATTACCGTCAATATCGATATCACGGGGTTGCACTATTTTATCACCAGTCATAGACAATAGTTATACTCATTTTGACATTATGGACGTCATAGTTGTCAAAAATTGTCGTAGTAAACTGAATCTATACCTACAAGAAGGCCTGCAGTCCTCGCCTACTTTATGTTCATTCATATAATAAGTTTGTATGTACTCTACATTTTCTAATTTAATTTTTCCTAGCGTATTCTGTTTTTTTTTTGTAACGAGGACAATGGCGGCTCAAATGCAGCCTGTAATTGACATCTTAGGATCTTGGAGCGGGAAAATACTGTGAGACAATTATAGCGTTATTTGTAACAATTATAATTATCATCGACGTGAAATATTAAAATGGAGTTAGTATCGATTAGTCTCTAGTGGCAATTAGAACGATTTAATTACTCTGTAGTCGTAATTTGAATTTTACACGTGTATCAATTATTAATTTTATTACAGAATTATTTTACTCTTGCGTACCTACTAGGTTACCTTATTTAATACATCGAATAAAGTGGCTAAAGCTGGCCGAAAATGGGGGATTAACAAATCTGGGAAGAGGCCTTTGCCCAGCGGTGGGACATTAATAGGCTTAAAAAACTACATAAATATATACAGTAACTTCATTATAATGTTCCGAGCGAAATAATCTTCTAGATTTGTAATCTCTAAAATACACGAATTGGCCATTTACCTACTAAAGATAATACTATATACGATGATACTAATAAAATACTTTACACAAGCGTTTCAAAAGTTTAACAATAATTATAGAGTATAAAATTCAAACGTAGTGTTTTCCAAAGATTCTCTTGTCTAGACTATTTGCAATTGTTATGGTAATGTTAAGTTATTCTAATACACTTCATATTTTAAGTGTCATTTAATAAGCACGTGCTTATTTTCGTGTGAGGCACGTGGTACGGGTTCCGTTAAATCCGAAATCATTCATAATTTAACACGTGCTCTAATTCGTATAACCGTTACTCGCAATCCGACATCGCACGCTATCAAATAATAAATGCCCGTTATAGTTTTTTCATCGATCCATTTTCCAACCATTGCCAACATTTGCAGCGCGGAAATGAAATGAAAGCGGTTCTTATATATTGACGAGCGGATTGGCGCAGTGTCTAAGTAATTGGACTGCTGCGCTAATGATTTCGTGTTCGATTTCCGCACGGTATAAAAAACTGTGCTCCGGAGTTGTTTGTCCCGAGTCTGGGTGTTGGTGTATGTGATATTTCGTATTTGTGAAATGCACCAACGATTCGGTGGTACGGCTCGCTTCGGTGGGGTGTTTTTTTTTATTACGAGTCAGGTAACTTGTAAACACAAAGTTTGCTATTGTAGCAGTGTCCTATGTTGAATTATTGACACAATATATGCGTGTAAATTGTCACATTAGAACGTTGAAACACTACACTTAGCTCACGTATCTAAAGGATCACGTCAATTCTTGGATTCGGTATTATTACAGCTATTATGTAGTATATTATACTGAATTGACAAATGATACTCGACTATTGCATGTAAATACACTGGAAATGATGACTCGACGTTTTGAATAAAATTAAATACCTAAGTAGGCAGATGATTATGGACGATATTTTATTGAAAATTATAATGAAGAGGTTTTGAAATGTGTACATTATGTAATTAGTGTAGCTTTTAGTGTAGTTATTCTATAATTATTGAGAAAGGTCCTTTTCCGATTCAGATTCCTTCAGAGTCACAGGCTATATTACGTTATTATTTTTCCAGTTTCTCGGGTAAAAAATGAATATTTATTCGTATATACTAATACCAAACAAAAACTATTTACAGAATAGAACCTACGTGTAAATTAAAACTAGTTAGCATCGTCTCAGCAATCACATGATGGCTTCCTGCTTGTAATATTTCTGCTTGCTTGATTCAATTTTAAAACTTGTGAATTGCAGTTTGCAACTCAGTGGTTTTTGCATCAGTATAATTTTGCGTGAATGGCACTTTTTGTTGTATAACCAACTGCATTATATGTAAAGGAAAGTAGGAAAGAATACGCCTTACAATCTGAGCTGCCTATTGAATGTTTCCTAGTTCCGTCTGTATGATTGAGATCTTCACTAATTTAGACGGAACGGAATCTAAAATCTAATCTTTTGTAAGCTTAATTTGTTGATTGTGATAAATGTTACATTACACGTCCACCGCCACTTATTTTGCGTTATTTTGCGCTCGTTTTTATCACATTCATATTTTTGTTCCGGATATCTGTTTTTGCTTTTCCTGTAAGCTTAACGCGCGATACGCGGTCGCAATATGACAGAATAACGAGTCATAATAAAAATATTGATAATATGTTATATGTTTTTACGCTATACTACTGATACAACCTACTAAGAATAGAATATAAGACTTGACTAGCATCATAGCGACTACCGAGCATCACCACACATAATTACAACTTTTCATCATTTTAATACCAAACCAAACCTATTTGATTTTTTTTTTCTACTAGGATGAAGGTTCATTTAATGGAAAGTCCTCAATAATCACCTGAAACGTGGCGACGGCAGAGTCGTCTCTGAGCCGGGAGAGTTGGAAGGCGTTGGGCAGGGTCGGGGCAGTGCGTAGATGCAGGTCCCGTAGGGGCAGGCGCGCGGCGGCCCGTCGGGGCAGGGTGCCGTCCCTCCACGCGAGCAGGCAACCACTACGGACGGCCGCCCGCACCCATGCCCAGGATTCTGTGTCGTCATTGTAATACTGTCGTAGCACGCCTAGGGACAAAAGATTTTTAAGTTAGATTATTTTGAAATTAAACGTCGCCTCACATTAGGAATTGCCCCTGTAATGAGAGTGAATTTTGCAGACATGAAATGACAGATACACAGTACACACACACCAAAACTCGAGACGAACCTCGAATGAGTTCTAACTTAAGAGAATCAGTTTGTGCTTTTTCGAATCTCACATTGTATACTTCAATAATAAATACCATACTTAAATAGGCTTGAGCCAACAATTACTCTGATCGGTGTCCGATACCTAATAACCTATTACGAAATTAATATTATAGTTCCTATAATCGTCGTTTTACCATTCAAATATCGGAACAATTAATTCACACATGTTATGAATTGGACACTTACGTCTGTTATGCGTCATAGGGCTTAAAATCTGTTGATGCCACTATTAACAGTGTTTGAATAACCATAACATTACGTTAACGTCTGTATTTCCCAAAATATTCGACAGAGATTAATACCTACTGCCTGTATAATATCGATGGGTTCTACCGGTCCTACGTATATGGGCCAATGCAACAATTTGCTGATTTAAATTTTAATGTGTTAAATGCTTCCTTGTACTCCAGTTGACTATGTGCACTAAAAATATAAATTTTTAGGTGAAAATACTATCTATTTAATGCAATGCAATAAAAGAACTTATCAGTTGAAGCTCTATTGAAAAGTTGACAATTTGATACATAGGACCCCTCGATACAGGTTCAAAGCTTCACACAGACGTTAAGACGTGCTCAATTCCAAAAGACTTTACGGGAGAATATAATGACATTAATCTCACTTAATTCTAATCCAGGTCTGCTGTGAATTACCTACATACAGTACAGAAAAATCCAAGTACAGGTCGAGTCACTACGAGACCAATGAAACGGCATTTGGTGTTATGTAGCTTCCAGTTCATTGATTCTGATGCAACCGTCACCACGAGGCTGACAGACATTGTTTAGTAAATAATTGTAATCCACGAAATGGAAAACAGAGGTGAACTGCACAACCATAATTCACATGAAGACGGGACTAAAATTCAAGTAGATAACTTGGTAAAGTCTATCGCCATATTGCCTAAACCAGGTTTGTTACGATTTATAAATTCGCAACATTGACAAGCTCGACAGATACCAACGAGGTACAAACTACTAGATAGTAGACTACAAAGATAAGCAGCGCCGTACGACATAAAAATGTATGGCATTCCGAATACTACGATGATCTGGTGTATGTCAACATACTCTATAGGAATTCCTGGCAATTCTCGATAAAATAATTAAATTACCTACTTATGATAACGCACCTGGATGTGATGATGATGAGGATGTAGCTTATAACACTTGGTTTTGATCAACAACAATTCCCTTAAGGAAGGAAGGTATTTAATTATGTAGAGTTGTGTTTGTTCTGACCAGCTTGACAAACATGAATCATTTTATACGTCGTAGTAATCCAATGACTACCGTGAACCGTCGCGTCGTACCGTACGCCTACCTGTGTGTATTCATCATAACATTATGAATGAACATGATATCTGTGTCGAGACGAAAGCAAAGTCAAGTTCGTTTGGTCATCGTTGCATGTTTGTAGCAATAATGTGTGAGGCAACGTGTTTCTTGGTAAAATATCCTTCCACATCCTTTTGCGAGGAATCACAGTTATAGTTATGACCACAGGCCCCGCGTTCAGCCATTTTTCCTTTATGTGCACTGTGTCCATCAACAATACGTACGCTCCCCCCTGCCGCCACTTTACACCCGCTTAATGTTGCTAGGTTAGGAATGGCAGTTACTACTTCTGGGGTAAATGACGATGTTTTGGGTATTGTTATTTTATGATTTCTATAAGAGGTTATTATATATATTTAATTTAAAAAAGATATATTATAATGCAATAGTTTGGAATTCTACCAATAAACATGATATGACATTACGCCTGTATTTTTCTCAAATGGGTATTCTTATAAACTGTATTTCTAAAAGGAATTAGGTATATAGTATACCCGCATTTCGTAATTTATGTTATAGGTCCTGGGACCAATAGGACAAATAAATGTAGGTGAGGTCAATACATTAAATAATATTAATAGCTTAATGCATACACGAAGTGCAGTCGCGTAATAGGGGGCGAGCCTATTGGCATGGACTAGATACAATTCTAGACTCCGTATTGCTATCCAATGACACTGCTCAAACTGGTAATCAAACTCAACACCTAACGCACACAAAAACATAGTTCGTTCTCCTTTTAGAAATTTGTGCAAAAATTAGTTAAAAAAAATCGTGGGGTAAACTCTCAACCAAATACTTGCAACACTGACAAAATGGCCGCTTGGTTTTATTTAACAATCACTACAATTAAAATTATTCAATATTTAAATAAAAGGACATATTTATGTGAAATGTACAGATTAAATATAATCCTAACATATTTTTGTATAATTCCGTCCGCAGTTTTGCACATTTGCATTACGCAGCTCGGCATAATTGAATTAAATGTGCAGCGTGTAAAACGTTCCAGCGATGCGCGCGATCTTTGTGAACTAAATGTCAAATCGTTCAATTACCCTACTTCGGCGTAATTGGTGTGGTGTCATTTTTGTGTGCGTTCACGGCTTCTGGTTTGTTCTGTATTCTGAGGTTATGACTTTCGAGGTCTTGTCTTGTCTTCGAGGACTATTGAGCAAGTTTTAATCATGGATTAAATATTTCGATGATCTACATAAGCTCGGAATTTTTGTCTTGGTTTTTAATTTTTCATTGATGAAATCCGGCGTCGAGACGAAAAAAATTTGGAAGAAAAGAAAGGTAATTTAGTTGTTACTAGAGTTGCAACTGACAAATCATAGTTGATACTTGATTGAGGCGTAGCAGAAGCCAAACATATGATCCTTTGAGATTGGAATGCCACAGGGGAGAAACAACATGCACCTATAAAGAGAGATAAGACAGAAGCTAGCTAAAATGCCTTTTACATGAAATTATACATTTTGAAAGACACCTTTGAATAAGGTAGGATACAGATCGAGAGGCAAAGAATACATAATCACTACGTTTTATTGGGCGAAATAATATTGCATTGTTATTAATTTTACACATTTAACATCTTTTGTATTCAGAACCTGTTATTAAGCATGATTCATGTTAATTCAAAAACGTAAACAATAATACAGCGGTAAGTATTTAGATTTTATCATACTGTTTACTTGAATATGGATCGACAGACCAAGTAGGTACCACCCTACCAATCGTACGTACCTGTAATTGTTTGACACAATACTATCACAAATTCAGAACAGCAAAGTCTCAACCACAATTCAGGCTATTGACATTTAGGTAGTTCGTTTATTAATAGAGTTCGAACGAACATGAATACAACTTCATATTATAATACATAACATAACCGTCATTTCTATGAAATAGAATACTCAGTACTCACACAATTACTATCTAAATTATATTTGTTTAGAAGTTATAGAAGTATAGGCCTGTTACGACGGATGTTTTATGATGTACCTATTGATAAACGGTATCGCTATATGCGCAGTCGCAAATATTATAGACAAGGCTAACTGAAATATTCGGTATAGAAAGTAAAACCATGGGAAAGGCTCTAAATTACTTGTTATTCTAGAAATGCCGAATGGTTTTCTGCGCCAACAAAGTCCAGCAAGGAAGCTAGTTTATTTAAACTTATTTATGGACATTACTTGTAAAAAGGTAATAACGTTTCAGACAATAAGTCCACGCTGGATGAATTTAGATTAAGTTACGTACAATTTCAAAACAATGAGAAAGGTCAAAATCCGATTCCCATTGATCCAAATATTAAGTGCTATTATGAACACCTTCAGGGAAGAAAAATTGAGTACTTAAAGTAATCGATTAAGTTTATTCCATCGTGTATAATCGAATCGAACGATTTGTTCGTAAAGTTTGAGAACCGATGTCTACAAGTTACATTTCCATACACCTTTTTAACTGATCAATGCATTATAGTTCTGATGGATAATTATTTAATTATTCTATTGTGTGCAGTTATGTTGTAAACTTGTAAGGTACAATAAGGATGATTGGAGGTAGCTTTTCCAATGACATACATCAATGACCGATAAGATCAAATAACATTTGATTACTTCTTGAATTCCAAAATATCGGTATTAGGTCAGTAAGGAATTACGCGCACCGTCTGTCGTTGATAACCACTTTTACATTTCGGTTAGATAAATACTTTAAAACTTATTATTGTTACACTTAGGCAGGTAGGTGCTCAACCCGTAAAGAGCTAGCGTGGTGATTACTGGTGATCAAAACTCAATCCTTGTCTACTATATGAGAAAAGGCCATTGACCTGCAGTGGAATAGTTAAAGGTTGTTATTAAGTAGGTGCTAAGTAGTCGTTTTCAATAGACTTCTTATATGGTTTTTGATTTGTAGTGAATATTTCCAAAGTATTTATACGAAACAGCTGACATTTCAGTATGCTTTGTACAATTTTAATTAAAGATAAAGTTTTACTTTTGTTATACGTACTGGCTGATAGCCTCAGACTAGCTTTGTTAGTCTGACGTATAAGCATTTCTTATAGTCAATACATTTGCAGGTAGGTAGTTTCATTCTTACAAAGTATCAATATTAAGTCAAAAACATTAATTTTAGTATCAAAACATAATAACGGCAAATTCGATTCATAACGTTTGCTATCGGACGACAACACAGTTCATATTGTTAGGTAACCAGATAACAATATTATATATAGGAACCAATAAACAGCATGAGAATTGTAGGCCAGCACGATGAGTCTGAGTTTTTGACGAAAAGTGTGAAAAGTAGCAAATATTTTCTTGTCAATTTCGAAAAGTTTTTAGACTACCTTTAACAAGTCGGTCGGCAATATTTTTATAATAATTATTTATTAACTAACGTACACTTTAATTTAAAATAAATTATAGGTGATGCTATATAATTTTAAATAGATAATATACAAATTTCTTCTATGCTCTATGTGAAGTTTGTAGAGTTCATAAAACAATAATTATCGGATGTTATTATGTCTTAGGTTTATTTATATAAATTCTAGTAGACTAATAGCAAAATCCTATGCCTTTATCGGCTAACCTTGACGATTTAGAACAGCCATTTGTATGACTTTCTGTTTGCGATGATGATAATGTTATGTTATTAATCTATATGTTAAATGTTATAAAGTTCGGGTCAAACTAAAACGACATTATTAGCTATGATAGCTAACGTTTCCTTGAAATACCTACCTGCGTATCTACCATGAAAAATAGCCGTTGACACTAAACAGCTGATCGTATCTATGACAACAGCTGATATATCTTCCTATTGTGTTTGGAAGCAAAAAAACTACGGTTCCGCCAACTACTCATAAAATATGACGATATCCAGGTAGTGTGGGGTCATGAGAACTTTGTGACAATACAAATTATAGATATCCTATACATTTGATAATAGGTTTTATTTACTTGTATACGTAATAAATGAATTCCTATCATCGTACGTAGGATCTTATCTTGTAGGCCCTTACTATGACAATATCAACAAAAACACTTTTAATAGGGGTTGTAACTAATCTAAAATCTAAGCAACGGCCGGTAAAATGAGTCTAACTCTTTGACACATGTTAATTAGACATTACTTGGGTAACTATTACAATTATGATTTACTTTTATAAATACCCAGGTACCTACAACCTATTTGGTAATATTCTAGGATCCTATTAACAGAGCGATTCGACGATTGAACTTTAGCTACAGGGGCATGACCTTTCCTAAAACTGAACTAGGTAGGAACCGAAACCTATCAACAAGCCTTATTATTCTATGATAAAGTTCAGCGCTCCCTAATTGCGCATTACTGGTGCTAGCAAACCCTGTTTATGTCATGAATCTGTACGAAATAATATCGAATAGGCACCCTATAGAACCTAGCTAGGTATCTTGAAGTTTGTTTTACACGGTTGCACCTGTGAATGTTAGGCATTTAGTAAGAAGGTAGCTCTAGGATCTAACAAGTTATGGAAACATTAGCGTTTGACTAACACTACGTGGGTTTCAATGTGTTTATTAACCATAGACAAATATCAATAAGGCAACCTGTAAGATAGGTATCTATGTAGGTACTAATACCTACCTATTACATTAGGTGTGATTGTACGAGTACATTCAGTGTCTCTTTACAGATTTATGTTACTAAACAAAACTCGAATAAAGTGGATGTTATATCTAGGTAGGTAGGTACTACTCTTTTTTCTTCTGTGGTGCTAGGTAACCTATCTAAATACATAGGTCAAAGATAGAGTTCTGTGATTAAGTGCCTAGTGCTTAAAGCATGTACTTACCAAAGTGTACTCATCACATTTCGGCAAGTTCAGAGATAAAGTCTTATTCTGTGTAGCGTTACCTACCAACTTAAATGCTAAAATTTCAATAACAACTATCATTATATTTTACCTACGCAATTTCTGTTGCAACATTGATATTAACAAAGTTATTCAAAGACATGCCAAGTAGGCAGCTACCATGCTCCGGCTGTTATACGAGACATGTGCAGTACAGCTGATGTTTTTAAAATAATGGCCGAGTGAACAACGAATGTCGCGTTTATTTTACACCATTCGTTTCAAGTTGCCAGATGATTGCAACAAAAAAGCTATTATAAAACTGTACGGGAGCCTGATAATTAGCTTTTGCAATATTATTAAATAAGTTTAATATAAAAGGTTGGTGAAGAGAAAGGATGCGATTTTGTTCATATTTTTTTAAAATCTAGTTGGATTGGATATGAACTTAAGAAATATAAGTGTCTAGATGAACACTAACCTACGACAAATAATTATTAATAATTAGGACGTATCATGTTGTCAGAAATGTTTGTTTACTAACCTGATATCCTAAAATCCGGATCTACTGGCGTAGGAATAGGTCCAGGAGTTAATTCAGGCCGAAGTTTCCTTAAGCCGGCCACCACCCGCGGTGCCGGCGATTGCTCTCCTACAAGCATCGCCTTATCACAACATTGCACACAAAAACACACACCACCAAATCATAGTAACAATACATCACGAAAATCACTTAATAATCCAGTATTTCACAAATTATTTATTTACAATTATTTTTATCAAGTCAAAACAATAACTGTCAAATTCGTATTCAAACGTCGAAATGGTTCGTTACAAATTGCGCGCAGCACATTTTGTCATTCGTTTTCCGCGACTTGTCATCTAGTCACTGAATAACCGACTGGTCGGCCGACCAGCGCGTCAATGAATGAATGTGGTTGATAGGATACGCTGCGCGCCCCACTTTATTCCACTACTACTGCGAGGCAGACGAACTAGAGTTACGTCAAGATTATGATCGCTACCTGCCATCTAGCGGTAAGTAGAATAACTATTACTTTTAAATTAAAAGTAGTTTTCACTATTGCATTTTGGATCCATAATATATAGATTAACATTAAAGATTGTTTGTTCTGTTTACTTGGTTAATTCACTTGTTACTGGTACTAAACAGAAACTTAAAAACTAAACATTTCTCATGTTTAGTTGCAGCAAAAGAAATCATTAACAGCCGGAAGACTAATAAGAAAAAATATAAAATTAGATTTTAATTTCAACTTACAAAATAACGGAATTAAAACTTAAGTTTTTTGTTGACTGTTCAACAGCGTCATCTATCGACTAATGAGTTAAACAACGTTTCTGAGTTAGTTACTAGTAATGTGCTGCCACCTATGAAGCATAATAAAGGTTTCTTTCTTTAGTTCATAGATGGCAGTACACATGTCAATGAAGCTAGCGCCACCTATGGTTTATAATAAAACTATGTACTAAATCATTTAAGAAGCTAGTTGCTAAATAAAATAATAGATAGCGTGATTACGATTAAAACTAAATTATTTTTAATAAATGATCATAGATGTCGGTGTAAGTCGAATACTACGATTCAATGTATAGTTACTTAGAGATTTTAAATTGAACATTCGGTAATTCACCTAAATTTAAAAAATGATGACTAAATAAAATAACAAACAACAATATACAGATATTTAAAATTTATAAGAGTTAGTACATATAGACAGAAATTACGTTAAATATATCTCAATTTCTGCATGACAGAAAAATAAATACGATGACTCACACTTGAAAAAGCGCAGTTTATGTATCTAATACCACTATTATAAGTAATACATATTTTAGTTGGAAGTCCTTTGAACCTACTTGACTTATCTTACGGACCAAAAACATATAGTTTTACTAACGTACCTAATTTGTAATGTTGTTGTTCTAAACCCTTTTTTTACTTATTATGATTGGTATTATCAAAGCTCGTAACCCTAATTGAATGAAACTTCATAAACTATATGGTGCTTTTATTATGTCCCATCCTCCCATCACGCCTCCGTTCTCTAAACAGGTAAGCTGAGGTAGTTAAGTTTTACGTGACATAGTTTTCTACGAAACTAACTCATTAGGGGTCGAGTAATCAACTTATATATAATTGATTAAAGATCATAATCAACCCTTTTTTTCCTCTACTTTCAATCGAACTTATCATTATAGTTTTTTTAGCGACATCAATCATTACGAATTTCGAAGTTTTTCTTCTCGTATCGTAAGTTTTTATAAGAAAAGGGATTGGGTTCTCAAACACAAAATTCAATTCATCGTTTAATATCGTCAAAGTTTATCAATTTATTGTTTTGTACATGGAAGACTATGTATGTCTAATGGTACAATTTTATAGGAAGACATCGAGATCAAATAAATGGCACATAAATAATGTTCAGTGCCTTTCTACACGTAAACAGTTTAAAGCAAACATAAGGCACTTAATACTAAATACTACTGACTAAACATAGATAAATTAATACAAATTAAAGCTTTTTTATGGAAGAAGAGACTATTAATATCACAATAGGCAAGTGACGCGAGGACACATCACCAAGGGCGCCACTTGCTGTCGTCGTCCGCCGGTGGTCCCTCGCCGTGACGTTCTTTTTTTTCGTCGTAAAAAGCCTCGAGTTGGCGACGAGCCGCCTCCTGCTTTTTGTACTCCTGGTACTCGATCAATTTTCTTTTCTTTTTAGGCGGTAAGTTGCTGTAATCCATCGGCAATTCGCATTGTTCCGGAACATTAGGCGTTACCTCAACTTTGCTCTGAGGAGTTACGTCTAATTGATTAGCTCCGGAGTATGCGACCAAGTTTTTCGGCGAGTACGCTGCTTCACTAGCCTTCACCGGTGATCTAACCTTCCGGAGATCGAGAGTGTCGTTGTTCGTACTGGGCGGTGAATATTGATACGTATAGTCGCCTCTGTACGGTTCGTCTCTTTGTAAATATTTTGGTTCGGGCGCTGGCTCCGCGCTCATGTTCACGTCAACGTTATCGTTACTTCGCTTGTCCATTATGTGTTGCCGAATTTTTTGCAGTATTACATCCTTTGCTTCGGCCGGGACCCTTTTGAAATACGCCCCGTTTCTATGACCATTCATTTGTTCTGTAGCGCTGTGATGGTTGAGGTTGTCGACCGTCGTTAGGAGTCCGGTCGAAGGTACTTTATGAGCGGCCTTCGATGTAGGTCTATTGTATGCCCATTGTTTAGGAGCTTCTCCCGAGTAAACGGAGTCTTCCGCATCTGAAGAAGATCTATCTTGATCGCTATAGTAATGCTGTCTATCGGAGATAACAGAAGACGGCGAAGTCGGCGGTGAGAAAGTTGGTCTCTCTGGTACTTGGATCGTCAGTGGTTGAGCTGTGATAAGCCTTGACAGGTGACTGATCAGGTTTTGGCTGACATTTGCGTCTAAATCTGGCACGGACATAATAAAGCGGCAGGCTTCAGCGGCACATTGTCCGAAACCCGCTTGAAACTTCTTAGTTTCCAAAACCGGGTCTCGCGGGCTGTGCAACTTTGTGAGATGGTTAACGGTTAACTCAAGGATATCTGCCTTCTCCAACTTGCTCAGGTTGTCGTCATCGATCTGTGAGCAAAAAGACAAAAGTGAGTAAAGTAAAGAGCAGGTGCGCGCCGCGTTTCTCACGCTACGAAACGTAACATTAATATAACTGTATAGGTGAATAAGCAACTCCTGTTTCTTAATGGAACTTGTACTTTTATATTCCAGTTTGGTGTCTGTACGAGTCATGGTAAGTACGCAGTAATAAACAGAAGGACGACCGGTTCGTGATAAAAATAAATGGCGTGTGAATGAATGATGGATTGCATTTTGATGAACACTCAAAAGAAGGATAATTTTAACACATGTGTATTTACATGGGTTATAAATATCAAAATAAGAAATAAGTTAATAATAGAGCATTGTGTTTACTGGACACACAGAACATAATTATCTTTTATCGTTGGTAAAACCTAAAAATAGCAGCATTCAATATTTACAGTCTGGAAATACTGTCACTTGGTTGATTAATTGCCCGACTAATTAAACCTAATCTATATATACTTAGCCTATTTATATAAATATAACCTATTTAACAACACATCGGTTTAGTTAAAAATAAATGGTTAAGTTTATAAGTAAGAATACATACCTCTAGAGCGCCGACCATAAGATCTTTAAGTTCATCCAAACAGCGGTTGATGCGCGCGCGCCGTTTTCGTTCCAAAAGTGGTTTTGTGATCTTCTTATACTTTGCTGTCTTCGACAGCGGGGCTGGGTCCGATGCCATAATGTAGTTATCTAATAAATAATTTATTATATTAATTACTTTGAATAAAATGCCAAAAATGAAAAAAAAACAGTAACTTCTTAAAGATTTTTGACAAATCACAAATCGCAAGCGGGACGATATTTTACATTTTATAGATAGTTCACATATTCATATTTTTAAATTAAACAAAAGTATAACTAACAGAAAAGAAAAATAATAAAAACTTATATTTCACTAGGAAAAAGGATTTACACAATCGCAATTAACTGTAACTAAAACTTATTTAACTAACATTAAAAAGTAAAAAATTGTTTACTTACAAATTAAAGGATCTCCGATTAAACACTTAACAAACACAGTATAACTAAATGTCAGTTGAACACTGGAGCTTATAAGTACAAGACGCGCGTCGCCGCCCGCGCCTCGGCATCTACTGCCTGAAAAAAGCCTCCGTCCCTCCCCCGCGCCCGGCGGACCTTCCCCACCCTTGCCCTGTCCCATTCATACGCTGCGCAGGAGCACGTGTGGCCCAACGATCGAGTTTCAAGCATGCGTAACATACTTTCCCAGGGAATTCTTGGAGAACACTTTGGTTTTTTGTATGAAATATTTATAACTCGAAGTCGAGTTATAAACAACATATTAAGTTCATAAGGTATCTCATGTGGTAAGTAAATGAAAGGGCACGTGGCAACCATTTTTTTTACAGTGACATGACGAAAAATGTCCTGTAGAGCAAGAGTTTGTCCTCACTGCTCAGGTAACTGCACAGGAATGTTCATCTTGATCTTGATGCAAATGTAGAGGACATTTAAATTCAGAATAATAATTCAAATTAAGCATCACAGCATTTTATTTTCTTAAATTACAAAGTTGTACTCAGTAAATTACGCATGTAGGTAAAATTTAAAGTTCATTACTGGATCTCCTTGGTAATTAATACCTACAGTACCTTCAAGATAAGTAAGTATGTGTCCAAACAATGTTTTGTTTACCACCCAAGACCACTTTCCTGTTAGCGGTACCAAACACTGGTATGGCGTATTGTTTAAACAAAACACTGTAAACATATCCAAACAATATAATTAATTTTATGACACGCAAAGTAATTACAAAGCTATACTGTAATAATTAGTACTGCACTGTTAACGGTTTTATCTTTTGATTTTTGATCTTTCCGACATTCGAACTTCTTTGGCGGCGTTTTCTGTAAATTTAAAGAAATGACGTAGACAAAAGGCGGCTTATAAAAAGGTTCTACGTAATAAATGGCACGGCCGAACCGGGCTACAAGTTAAATGGGCCTTGCGGTATTTATTTTTTCCTCGGACGACCAACCCGGGCCAGGTAGAGGCGCGAGCCTTAGGACGGCTCGATTAGTTTATCTTTTGTCATTCTGGCCATCGTTAAAATTGCCGTTTAAAAACTATATAATTATAGGTTATTCGGGTGATTTTAAGTACCATTGATTTTTTAATGTTTACGCTTTTAAAAGCCGTGTTCGCCCGTGATCCTTTTTTGTTTAATGTTTTGTTAGGATTGTTTTATGGGTGGTACAATGGGCAGTAATTGCGATAAATTTGTATAATGTCCGTAATGTGTTCCTAGTTGACTTGCGCACATGCAAAAATCGTTTTGAATATTTAATGGTCATGGAAAGTGAAAAGAACTCTAATGGAAGTTCCTTAAAAAACGCTGTGTGGATGCCATTAGACATTCATTTTGCAGAATGGTTTTTTTGTTCTAAATATTAACCTAATCTGTCGCTGATAACTAAATATAAAATTATGCTTAAGAATAGGATCTGATAAGATGGATTCCAACTACATCACGGTAACGTACAGCGGCTTCAGTGCGCGAAGTTTCAGGTTAGATTCTTTGGTTGAGATTGGTTTTAATTGGATTTATCTGAAGGAATGTGTTGTATCAATCCGAGGTCAGGTGTAACGTCCTTTAGAAACCATACTGGTAAAACCATACGTCACACCGAAACCTTAAACTGCCATTAACCGGCGTTACTTACATGAATTCAACCTCTAACCCTAATCATCTATAGATCACTTTTCAAATGCATTATAATTTATAAGTACAGACATCAAACATACATAACCCATAACTAAGTAGTGACGTCACCACGTTATCAGCATCACTTCCTGAGCCGTCTATTTGGTCTACTAAGAATTGCTCACACAGATTATTGCGCCTGCGCTTGAGACTAAACAATGACACATGCCTTATCAATGTGTGACTTTATTGAGGTAGGTCTTTCGTACTTATGGCCTATGACCTTAAGAATGTTTTCAATATGTTTAGAATAGCGAGTGGTTGTCAGTGGTTTTACTTACTCCTCTGGGAAATTAATGTGAAAATATTACGTACCTAGTGTATGTATAGAATATTGCGTGTGCCATTTACGCACAGCATTTGTTTTCCGAACAATAGTCACAATGCAGGGAAAAGGTGGGAAGGAAGATAAAACAATGAAGTGAGTCGAAGAGAATGATGTTATAATTTGCGCACTCGTCAGAAGGATTTGAATTAGGTATAACCGATTAGGTATGTATTTCAAATATTATTGAACACTGTAATTCTCTGTGTCATTATTTTCCGTATTACTGCTGGTAGTTGATTAATTGGTGCCAATAAACAAATCCGCTAAATGTTACGATATAATTCGAACTTGTGCACTTCCAACTTGTGTACAACTGATATTCAGTGAAAATCTTGGCGTTACTGTTGTTATTATTCATTCATAATATTAATGAAAAGAGCACAGAATCTCAGCATCACAAGCGGAACTAAAAACCACCTTCGCAGCGTCACTCGTGGAGGTTTCCAGATCTGCCTTAATCCGGATTCTATGCAAAATGGTAATTATTTCTTATGCGTTTGGGTTTTTCAAATCCAGCTTCTAATTAGGAAATCTCTCAGTCAGCTGTGGGTGTGGGTTTACCATTTTCTACAATCGATCCGTTTAGATTGAATATTTTTATTTGCTACCGGCGTTTAGTCATGCATCAATTTTTCCTTTATCAATTTAGATCCAAGCTTAGCATGGGCAACATGCTAAAATGGCACCAGAAGTTATATAATATTTGATGTTTTTTATTATTTACTGCAAGTGGCCTTTTCTTGATGTTTTGTTACTTTGTATTTTTGGTGGGACCTAATATAATAGCTTCTAAAGTATGACTACTTTGAGAATAGTACACTTATGTGCAGCCTTTAACAAAAGACGGCTATGATGACCGCTAGATGGCGGGACAGTACTTGCTTCGTTACAGATTTACCAAAGTTTGGTTTTTCTTGGCTTTTTGTATAAAACGCAGTGTGTATTGTAATCGGTTACAGAATTCTCTTTTTGGTTAAATAGTTAATGTGACGAGTTAGCCATTGCTTACTGAAATATAAGCTACTTAGCACATTGGTTCAGGGATAACAAATAGCCCGCAAATATTTGCCAAGACGTGAGAGTGAAACTGCTAATATGGGTAGATATAGATACCAATATTTGACCATGTTGGACCAATGTATGCAGCCAGCTTTCGAGTCACAGATTATACTTATTCAAAGAATTGATTTTAGAATTATGCACCGTTGTAGCCTTTGACCTATCCACGTCAGGTTAATCGGCCAATGAGAGATTAGTCTGATCTCTTCGATTATAATGTATAATGTCCGCTATAAAAAATGTGAGAACTATGAATATCATATATTATTATTATGAGGATGAGGAAGTTTTAGAGATAATAAAAGAGCGAAAAGGTGTGGGGATTAAGTTTATGGTTGTGTGTTTAATGTCACAAGGTTGCGGGTTTAAGACCTGGTGTACCAATAATATTTTAAAACTAAAAAGATAAGTTAATAATTAATTCTCGATATAATTTAAACGTAACTATATACTATATATATACTATATTTTGGTAAAGTTAATTTCACACGTATAAACATGTACCATGTCATTAAATGATATGATTATCGAACCCACAGCGATATCGTAAAAAGCCACGTGCTCCACCACAGAGCTGAAAAGAGCCAGGTCAAAGTTATGATATTTTGCGCATCCAAATTTAAAAAATCCCATAGATATTTAATCTTTTCGTTATCAGTACGGACAGCCGAAACTTGTGCGTGGGTGTTTTTGTTTATCTGTGGCACGCGTGGGAAATGAGCGGCGCGCTGTTCTCATGAGGACAAATACCTACCACATGAGCGGTAGTGACGCGAACGAGAATCGCTTGTCACGTCAAATATTGGGTATCGATTTGTTTAAAGTTTAATTATTACTCGTTCAAAGGGAACTGAACTTGCAAGAGATGTTGAAGTATAGATTTGAAGGTTAAACAAAACGTTTTTATTCCAATTGAATTAAATTGAAAACGAGTGTGATTAACGAGTCCAAAACATTATAATTACTGTGAATTAAGTGGCTATACAGAAGTTTACATGGAAAATACTGCATTTTAATCGATACGTATTTGAATGTATTCGAATTCCAACGATCGATAACCTTTCACTCGCGCGTCACTATGTTAAAGTAAGTGCGTCATTGAGCTGATGGGCCGAAGATGTGTGAAGAGCCCGTAATTGTTTTATTATGGTAAAAAAACGTTGACTCATTCTACACAGAAAGCAAATAATCTTTGGACGGTACATTTCACTGTTTATACCCAGTTTTATCGTATAGTAGACTGGATGACGTCACATAATGTTTAGTGGGAACGTGTATCGTGTGATGAATCATGGTAATCTTGAGAAGTGAATCTTGTTAGGGGTTAAGGCCCGGATTCATAAACACGGTATTGTTTATACATAGCTTGGTTAGCAAGATGATACTTGTGCCACGTGTAGCCTGGCGGAATATTGTGAAATCTTAGCAATACTAACTTGAGTAACAAAAAATATTCTTCAAATGATTTTTTTACTGCTTTTTCGATAGTTCCTTTACTTACGTTTAGCTATATCTATTTCGAAAATGAATGTCTTAATCTAAATTGATAAAAATGAAAAATGATTTACACGAGCGGGACTCGAATGGGATACCGTCGCTCATCCGTGGCGCAGCTCTGCTAACTGACCTATTAACATTTCTTTTCTCAATTTCGATTTAAGCTCAGCATGGGCAACATGCTAAAATGACATAAAATATCATAAAAATCTCTTAATTTTTAATACATTGAGTAATCCGTTTGGCAAAGTCTTCTTTTGGTAAATATGCAAGTTTAACTACCCTTCCTATTGATAAGTCAGAGGACAAGCTAAGCATAATGAATACATCAGTCGAGTGAAGGAATATCTGCAATAAAGATTGCGTGTTAGATAAAAGCATGGGACTAATATTCGTGTGACAGACAGAGACACGCACTGAATTCGACAAAGCAAAGTTTCTTTGGAGTTTAGACAGCTATAAACTTGATACTGCAGTGTTTTATGATATTATATGGAATAAACTTACTCTACATATAAAATACAAAGTTAAGTTAATTGCCAGTTCTAGTAGATTTTTCGTCATAAGTCCAAAAGCGAGCGATGCTTCAAAATATTTAAGTCTTCTCTATTTAAAATATAATCTTAGTCTATAAAAAAATAAAAGATCCCGATGAATTGAGAACCTCCTCCTTTTTTTAAGTCGGTTAAAAATACAAGTTTAGTTTCCGCTCGTCAATGACAGATCTAGTAGATTTCTCGTCTTCAGCCCGAAATTTATTGATCTTTCGGAAAATTTTAATCGTTCCTATATAAAACCTGTAACCTTTTTAGCCGTCTACGAATAGTAGAGTCTAGCTAATTATGAAATAAAGACAGCCAGACTATAATAAATGAACAACGGATGAAAGTTAACAACTTAACACACATCTGCAAATCTGAAAGGTTACCCCCAATCAAAACTAGAGCACCGCCCAAGATTCCCACAAAAAAAATCAGTTGCGAATTTAATAATTCGTACCATGTGATTAATTGAACGATTCAATTTACGTAAAATGTTATATGAAACTTTTTGTTGTACTTATACCGTTAGTTATATTGAAAACATCTGACCAATCAGAGAATATTGACTAGAGCAAAATGAAGTCTTGCAATAAAATTTTGCACAGCCCGCGTTCAATCTGGTACAGTTAGGTTTTGTTAAGACAGTAAAGGTAGAGGCCGACAGTTCGTGGTTTTTTTCGACCTTCGAGGCTGTAGATGGCAATATTAGCGCTGGGTCCTGGGCAGTAAATATTAAGGCTACATCTACGAGCAATGTAAAATGCATAGAGTAACTTTATTTACATACTAGATGTGCCCGCGACTCCGTCCGCGTGGAAATTCGGAAACAGCAAAAGTATTTTTAAATTGTTTTCAATATATTAGCTAAGTTTGAGCGAATTCGATTTAGTAGTTTTTAGTTTTTACGCCATGCCGTAATATTTTATTACATGTATAGCTGTTGCCCGCGACTTCGTCCGCGTGTATTTCGGATAAAAGACCAGTAGTAAATTGAACTTTTAACAGAAAAAAATACCTACCAGGCAGGCTTTTTTAAGTAGGTTAAAAATCTTTAAACCACTTATTTAACTAAGAATACTTTCCGGTATTTAAAAAAAACCGCAAAAATTGAACGGTAATTACGGAAGTTACAGAAAGTCTATTGAAAATAATATATAACTGAAGAAGAGAACATAAATAAATCCGTTTTGTGCGTTTCTGAGTTCCTGTACATTGAAACTACTGTAGAAAAAATTTTTTTGAGCGCGAGCGATTGGTTGTGGGTTCGATTCCCGCATAAAAAGTGTGATCCGTAGATGTTTGTCCAAAAAAAACTAAACAAACTAATTATTATTATTATTTAATAATACCTACTTTAAACTTATATCTAAAAACTACGTATCTGTATTTTTAAAATCTAACGTGCGCTTATTCCATGGAACTTAATGCACTGATAGCCGAGTGGTATGACCGTTAGACTGTTAAGTCAGATGTCGCAAGTTCAAATCCCGGCACACACTAATGTCTTTTCGAAGTCATGTGCTTACTATAATATTACATATAGCGGGTGCAACCAATGCTGCTTATAGAAATCTTGTCAAACTACCCTCCATGCACGCTCCGGGTTGTCGTGTGTTGAGACACTTTGAAGAAATGCCTAACGATCAAACACGTTATTGTGGCTAATTTATAAAAGATAGATATATACTATTGAAGACTTTTTTGTAGATCTTTTAGAGACCATCATCTTTGTAATACATACTTTTGGTGTATGATTAACGAATGCGAGGATAAGAGCTCGAAAGCGCATTTTCATCCGACTTGCTTCAAATTTATCATTACTGCTCAGCTCCTATGTGTTTTAGCGTTATGTTATATAGCCTATAACCTGCCCAGGAGTATGGACTACAATCGTACTAAGTTTGGTTAAAATCCCTTCAGTAGTTTTTGACCCATGCGTGCACATACAGACAGACAGACGGACAGACAGACAGACAGACAGACAAAAAATTTACTGATTGCATTTTTGGCATCAGTATCGATCACCAGTCATCCTCCAATAATAATTTTGAATATATATTCAATGTACAGAATTGACCTCTCTACAGTTTTATTATAAGTATAGATATAGATAGATAACTCAGTTGGTTTAGTGGCCGTGTTTGTCATTTTTAATAAAACTATTGTCGGTACATTTTGACAGAAACTCGCGATTTCCATAGGTTCTTTTGCTGTCTTTTATAAAACAGAAACACGGAACACCTGACCTGCAGAAAAATATATAGGTATTGCCGTGCATTGGCCAAATACACAAATTATACTTAATAAAGTTACATTCAACCACAAACACTCTACATCTCGAATAGTAAAAAAACCCTATACAAATAAATCACCAGTGTCTACCTAACGAGTACCAACGGAAGCCAAGCTCAATGTCAGCGTTTATCAGCGACTTATCAGCAGCCGAGCCGGTGTGCACGCGCCCTAAACAGCCCACAGTTTAACTAGTTCGCAGCGGCAGCGCCCGCGCAACTAATTGACGAACTGTCTTCCCTGATGGAAGCGATAGCAACACAGTCGACCCTTAATTGTTATTTGTGATATCTTAATTGGTTAATTTGATTGCTAATGTTGTATAATAAGTAACTAAATTGTAACATTTCAGGAACTGCATCAGACTTAAAAATATTACATCATGTATATGTTTAAGTAACATTATTTTCAGGGTGAACAAATACTATTGACTTAAAATTAAAGAGCGATATATGTATATTACAGCGAGAGTAGTGATTTTGAATTGCTATAATGGATCACCTTCAAAAGTATCCAGCTATCAAGATTCAAGAGCGCATGCTCGGAAACCAAGCAATACCATAAAGGACTATCATGTTTGATTAAAAAGTAAACGGTCGAGCTAAATGTAACTACCACAGGTCCAAAAACAGAATACTCTAATTTCACTGGATGACCGGTAATTTGATGAACATAAAGTCTACTGCAAGCTGTATGGCAACCCTAAGACGTAAAAGAAAAATGATCTTTCAGACGCAATCTTAACGCGTAGGGTTGGCACTTAATTACAGTAATTTATTTTTACTCGCATGCATAATAACAGCGAAGCTGTACTAGTGAATATGATTGGTCTAAAAATGGCATTCAGCTCTTTTGACATTTCACGCTTTTAACCCACCTACGAATGTCATTAAGAATAATTGCCCAAGGATATTATCTGAGTGGTGTCTGCTGAGTGACTATTACTTTCCTTGTGTATCGTAAAAGAAGATTTGATTAAAATAACTAAAGATAGGTAACAGAGTTTATTAGAAACAATAACTTTAGTATAAAAATAATTTGTTCGCTCTGGTATCTTTATTTTCTTGGAATGTGCGGATTATATAGCAACATCCCTATTGATAATGTGGGTATTAATCAATGTATTAATCAATGCATTCTATAAAAAGCAAGTACTTCCTGGCAACGCAAAGACGTCTTGTTCGTTTTACATAATAAGGCTTAATCATTTTACGTCAAAACGGTGAAACAGCCTCATATAACATAAAAATGTAAAAGTCAAAAACATTCGAAAGAATTTATATTTTATATTCCAGTTTGGACTTTCTGCTACACAGAAAAAAAAACTATATAGGTAAGGGAATAAATTGAAAAATCAGACAAACAACAATATAAAGGTTTGTATACTAATGAAACAAAACAGTGAAGAAGAAACATTAATCCCAGAGAACACATCATTAGTAAATGTAAAAGTTCAAAAGACCAACAATACAGTTGTCAAACAACTTAACGACAGCAAGGAACTAAATCAATCAACTGCGAACGATTCATCATCGTTGTTTCTGCCGACGGTACCAATATAGTTAGTGATTCTAAAGATATCTGTCAAAATTCGCGTCGGCCGGAAGGCATGCCGTGGGAACCGGCGGCGATCGGTTTTCTCAAAAATAACTATATCTATCACAAATATAGATAACTCTTTCGTTTTGATACATTTTTTACGAGTTGCGAATCGTGAATTGAACGAATGGAAATGAGTTTTTTTTATGCTTCGCTGTTTTTGTTCCGTTCAGAATTGGGACCATTCTTTGCGACGTTGTCCGTGGAACTCGCATTTAGCGCTTTATGTTTTTGTTTGGCAAAAGCGATTAGGTCATGTACACTAGTATTATGTTCATGTCTCATGTTCACTTTATAACTATTTCTGTGAATATTGTTTGCAGAATTGACAGCGTCAATAATGTTGATAATAAATTAAGGTGACCTCCTTAAATATTGTTTAGTGCTACATTTTCATTTGAGTATATTTCATCATAATTCATAATAGTGTTTGGTATTTTACTGCGTAGTTGAAATAGTTTATAGGACTGGAGGAATTTAAGTTGGATACTAAACCGGGCTAAGGTTGATTTTCTACATGGAGTTATTTTCAATATTGGTATTTCAATTTGTAAGTGTTAATGATTGTTTTACCCATCCCAAAAACTCACACATATATGACTCAAAACGACGCGACCATAACATGCTCCCATAAAAAGGCAACGCTAACGAAATCATATTATTTTTAAAAGAGCCATAATGAGATAATTTTGGAAGTCGTAAAAAATTGATGAACTTTTAACTGACCTTTAATTTAATTTTATATGGCCTTATTACTGCTCTTGGTGGATTGAAATGGGCGGCACGGGGCATTGATTATATACTACACAGTGCTGGTTATCCGGTCGCTTCTTTAGTAGACAGATTATACCCTTTGAACGAAATCCGACGTCTTTTACTTGGACTAATCAACCTCGGCATAAATCAGTGTTGAGTAAAAAATGGGTTTTAAGATTACTTTTAATTTTTAATGTTAATATTCTGGTTTTCGTTGTTCCAAACAAAGCTGAAACGAAAATATTTTCCATTCAGCTTGACTCTAAGTTATCGGAGACGGACGGAGACAGTTGGGCTTATGCTTAAAGTAGTTTGCTAGAAGACTTAAAAAAGATCTGATCTGAATATATGAATTTGATCAGAAAAGATTTTGTACCGACATGACATAGCGTTTTACATGAAACTAAAGTAGCGTCTATTAGAATTCTGCTGGAAGAATAAGTCATTACTTAGGCAGAATCTTCAGCTAGTATCCCATTCCAAATAATAATATAATTATTGTTTTAGGTGTCTCCACTCGTTGGATCCCCTGCTAAAGCTTACCTATGAGCCCACCAAAATACCGGCTTAAAATGGATTTATTTAACTTCACTTTATTTTTCGGACTGTACCATATAGTCTTTAGAAATAAGGCTGTAGATGTTAGTTTTCCATACCTTTTAAGGTTTCTAAGGCATTAGGACGGTAACAGTGAAAGTAAAGTAACGGAGCGGTCTTCACTACTGAGTTCAAACGTGAACTATTGAAACTGATACAGATCAGTTATCATCAGCTCTTGGTGGGGCGCGTCTTCGATATAAATCGAAAAAGCTAAATTAATATTAATAGCATTCGGAGACATCAAGACAGTTAGCAACACGAAGCCAAATGTCAAAGGTATATAATATACGACTGTCTTAATTTACGAGCTGGCTCACAAGAGGATATCAGTAATTGCTAGTTATTGAAATGCATAACTCAAATTAATTTTAGTATTTTACACGGAAGCAGACTCATATAACGATAATTCGCAGTCTGAACTAGAATAAAAAAGTTTTAAAGTGTGAGCTGAGCATACGTCGCATAATCGAGCTAGTAATCGCAAGTGCCGTCTGTTGAATTACAATCATGTCCAGTAGCTCCACAAATAGAGTAATCAACGTCAAAACACAGTCCATCTTGCCAAGCAAACTGATAAATGGTAATATTATGCACATGAGGTCTACGTCCTGTAATGATAATGTTGTCAAAATAACGATCGACAAGAACATCACCTATTCAAATCTAGTTAAACTAGTATACATTAGCCAGTCTCGGTCTATTAAGAAATGAATTGGACGTCGTTACCGCAATGTTAGCTGATGAAATCCGAGAGTCTTTTGTTTAGTTGTATTCTAACGGAGACACGGCACTTGGTATGTTGGTCGTGTAATACGGTAGGCGGTGAGGGGCGGGTATGCAAATGGCAGAGCTATACTTGGCCACGAAGCGGGCCGCCCGCGACCGTGGGAAAACTATCGCCTGTGGCGAGTTGTGCGCAGGCGCGGATTTGGATTAACGGCTTTTTGATTGGGTATTGTAGGTGATTGATGATTTGAAACGGAAGTTATGACGAGAGGCTACTTTATAACAACTTGATGGTGTTTTTATTATAACTTGGCAACGGGATTAAGGCATTTATAAAGTGTTTGTTAATGAGGCAAGTGGTTAGAGCGAGAGTTTATAAAACGGTTCCTTGCATTTTTCAATCACTTTTAAAGTTGTAAAGAAGCTCAGATGTCAAGATGAAGTCCTTAAAACAGCTCTTTGTGACTAAACAAACTGACAATTCTGAATCTTCGAGAAAAGTTTATAAATTATAAAGAAATTCTGCAATAGCAGTTTCATAGTACCTATAACACCTAAGTTATTCTTGGTGTAGTTCGTCCCTGTACGCTCGTGCACGGCCCACAGGCGCGTGACGGCGGTCGGCGCGCGCCGCAATCACGACTGTTCTGACGTGCGACTTTTTGACGCAACCGCGCCAAATGCCTAACGTAACACTTACTTTACTTTTGTTCTTTGAGTACAAAATAAATAAATAACAAGCGCATGATCACCAATTCTTTGAGATTCAATTAAGCAGATATGTGTTGTAATAGGTATTAATTGTTTTGTTGATTGCCATTCATTTCTTAGTGTTAACACCCCTTCAACAGGATATTTTGAGTCTTCGGATTTCGAAATTTGGAAGGAGTTCACATTTATTTATTGAAATTAAAATATCAATAGTACGTTTATTTTTTGTATAAATTAGATTCTAAAAATGTACAATGTTTGCTTCAGAAATAGACAATACCTCACAATAAGCGCCGTCTCGAGAAGCATTACTTTTTGCATCAGGCTCTTGACCCTGCTTATTATACTTTTTATTAGGTTTACCTACTCACTTTCATTTCTCTCTTAAATATCTATATTACAGTTTTGTAATACCTCTAAAGGCTAGTTTAACTAAGTTTTTCGTGACGAGCATACCTGTTATGTTCTAGCTGACTGAATTGTCGTTTATGTAAATATTTGGTCCATCTGTCAAACTTCAGTGCACTGCAGTTGGCCAATGTAGTTGCGCTGCTGTTGCATAGATCCCATTGTTCAATTTGCTGATTTCGGTGTTACGAGAATTTGCTTTCTAATTATAGAATACACTGAAAATATATTTCTGGAGGTTATATTATCTATAGTTTACTAAGGGAAGCTCACGGCTTGCATTGGACAATTTCGATATATCTTTGGACTATTGCTGCTGTACACTAGAACTCTTTCTAGTCCATACCTATCTGGAAACAAAAGTGCAGGCACTTCTTTGTATTGAACGCAGGATGGCTGACCAAGTGACCATACACATAAATTTTAACGCTGCTTACATTTTTATGAATGGAAATCTGGCAGGCAGTCCGTTTAAAAGGTACCTACTTTTATTAATATTTAGACATAGTTCAAATAAAGCGGGGCGTATATTGTTTCATAAAGATGCTGTATCATAATTTTTCTTTTCTTTTTCATCATCGATCAGTTCTTGCCCGTTCTTTAAGCTCAAAACGCACCTTTTTCTGCTCCACCGTTTTTATTTCAGTCCATCGAGACGGAACTCTAAAAACCCATCAATGTCCATCGCTGTTCAGTTTTGCGCGTTTTTTATAACAATCAATTAACTCTATTGCTCCGAAGCGAGAGGTCGTCACGATTCTAATTACTTTTTATTGTTTATCATTTTTAAGTGCGAGTGCAATGTTGCGTTTTACGGCTGCAGACAATGATGTCAATAATTGAAATTGAGATGTCTTATCTATAGACAAACAGAGTGAGATGGGATGGGTGTTGACTAAAATAAAATGAAAAGTAAAGAAATGATTTGATGTTATCTGATTGAAAGTGGTGTTATTGTTTTATTTTTATTTTAACCAAGTACGTTACTACTTAGGTATATTATTGTTTTGATGATAGACACGACTTTAAGCAAAATCATGACCTGCAAATTTATCATGATTAAATGTTTAAGTATAATCATTTACATGACTGTATGATCAACATTACAGAGACATTAAATTTCAACCTGAAAGTATGTATTGAGTTCTAGAAAAATTGAGGGTGTATTTGGTGCAGTAGGATGACATGAATAACAAATTATTTGTACTATATATATTAATGTTTGTCAAAACTTAAGACAAACATAATAACAATGATTTTAATGATTCGATAGCGTTACAAGAAATTTATAGCAGCCAAACTACTAATAACTATAACTTAAGAACTTCATAAGTGAAAGCTTAAGATCCATACTACATGTAACATGTCATGTGGGCATGACAAATCGATGAGTTCTAAAGAAAATAATCAATTCTCACGATAAGTTTGATAAATACTTAATAAGCTATGCATTATTCAGTGTACTCCTACACACACCCACGGTTAAATACCTTGACGATAATTCTTGGGATGAGTTTGTCTTTGTTGAAGACCAGTTGGGTGTAATCGTAGGAATAAGTGTTTCTGACTTGCTTGTGTTAGGTGAAATAATGTTTTTTAAGCGCGATAGCAAAGTGTTTTTATAGAATTGGTTATCGGTTATCTATACTAGTCTATTTCTAACATTATAAAGTAGCACATTTTTATATTTAGATGTAAGAGGATATCTTTGATACTATCTTCTAGATTTTCGAAATTCTTTATCTATGTCTAGAATGGGCTTTCACGGAGCAAATAGGCTACTTTTTACCAGGAAAAGATTCGATGTTTTCCTCGCAGACGAAGTCAAAGTCGGAAGCTAGATTTTAATATTTTCTCATAAGTCGTTGTTTCGGTTCTATAAAGTTTCATCATTAAAGTTTCACAAATCAGAAATTCATGAAAAGCGTCAATGATGTTTTGGTGGTCATTCGTTTATCTCTTTTTATTTTGTTATAATGAGTAATGCCACCCATGGTGTTAGGCGTTAAATTCTTAAATGAAGATACGAAATGTGAGATCGGAAGCAAATTTTTCTGAATGTATTGTATTGAGAGGTTCTTAAACATAACATAACATCACGCCTGTATTCCCCGAAGGGTTAGACAGAGGTGTACATATAGTACACCCACATTTCGCCAGTTATGTTGTAAGTCCCAATTTAATAGGGGGCGAGCCTATTGCCATCAACCGGGTACAAATCCAGACTCCGTGCTGCTACTGAGAATTACCTAATGGAAAACTCAGTAACACTTTGCCCGACCCGGGATTTGAACCCAGGACCTCTTGCTCAGCAGTCGCGCTTAGCGACCACTAGACCAACGAGGCATTCTTCAGAACACTTAAATATAAGTGATTACGATAATATCCCCCTATATTAAATATTGTAATAAGGCATGATTGAGAAGCTGCACAAGTGTTATACCACTTCCGAAATCCTACATCCGCAGTGAAACCATCACCCAAAACATAAAAACAATAATTAAATAAAAATTAATCACCACACCGACCGTGCCAATGTTTCCGTAATCAATTGTTATCTTTATTACAATAGAAACGAAGGAAAGTAAGAACATTGTTGATCTGATCGAGACATCTGTGCAATCGAAAGGGTCTTACGTAAACTAGAAGCAGATTCGTAGCAACAACGCAACGAAAAAAAACGACTTTTACTTTTTGCCGGGTTACGCTTTCGTGAGATACGAGTTTTGGTACTTTTAGGTGACGGAATTAGTGTTCCTTAATACTGGATTAGCTAAACAGTAGCTGTGTGCGAAGTTAGATAAATTTCAGTGACCATGATCAGTCTTGTGGTAATAATTTTTACACACACTTGGCTCTACACTTTATTGGAATTTTGAAGACGATATACATGGTTAGGTTGGGTTAGCTTTATGAGATAAGGTTAATATTTATGCAAGCTGCCCTTTTTGATTGTTAAAGAAAAAAGAAAGTAAGTATTTTTAAATTAAAACAATTATGAAATGAAAAATGATGTAAACAGTGACGCTGATGATTCGATAATAAGATGCCTTTTGGAGAACAATCTGATCAATAATCATACAAGCGCCTATGATGAATTTAAGATACTTTAATATGTGAAACTAATATGTCTGAAGAATGCTTGATCTTCATCATCATCATCAGCCGGAAGACGTCCACTGTTGGACATAGGCCTCCCCCTTAATGGGGGGGGGGGTGCCATAATCCCCACGCTTGGCAAGCGGCTTGGGGATCGCAGTATTGGTGGTCAAGTTACAGAAGACGCTGCTGCCCATCTTCTGGTTATTTTCCCTTAGTCGCCTCTTACGACACCCACGGGGGTGGTCAATTCTAGGCCGGATACCACACGGCGCACACATGCTTGATCTTAGTGAAAATATATTGTTTTATTTAAGTAAAGGTACTAACTTGTAAGCTGATGATTATATCCTTAAGTAATGAGTACGGAACTCTTTAAGTTAAGTTCATTCGAGCTTGCTTGTACATTTATATAGGAAGTCATCCAGCCAATTACTTATTTTGATTTTTGTAATTAAATTGTTGCGAAGTGTTAGCAACGGGCACGCGATCGAATGCAGTTGTTTTTGTTACTTATTCAGCTTAGTCATTTCGCAAACAATTGGTAGATGTAGGGGTAATCTTCAGCCCAATGAATCAAAGGATTGCCTACTTTGAGTTTGTATCTGAAATATGCCTTATTAATATTATTATTCATTTCGGGGAAGATCGATGCGATGGGCACAGACTCAAGGAAAATCCCTCTTCCTCTCTCCGCTGTAGCCGTGCCTAACAGGGTCCATAAAGTTCTGTATGTTTATAAGTCTACCTTTATACTGTTATCGAAAGCATTAAATGATTAAGTATTAAAATTGGCACTAGGGAAAGGACACCTATTCATAAAAGAGGGTCGGTTTATAATACGACTGATTCTGGGTTAATTCTAATAATTTGTTAGAGAAAATATTGTTACTTAACGTTTCTGTAAGTCTTTTCGTTCCAAATCCACATATTTCTTCGTTTTTTTAACTACCTCCTTTACTTTATTCCTTGTCGAATTGGAGTGAAGGTAAGACTCAATATCCTATAACATTTGATTTGGTTGTGATCTAAAATCACGTAGGACTGAGAGATGGTTCCCTGTGGCTATAGTCAGAAAACAGCTCTAGCTCACCAAGCTTAACTGGTTACTGGATTAGAAGTAGGCGTGTTCCAGTAGAATTATAAACACAAGTTAAAGACGTCACTTAGAAGATAAAAGCAGCGGATACACGCATCTAAGAGTAATCGCAGTCTGTATTATTTCCGTTTAGCTATACAAACGTATGTTTCTCGATGCTGTAATAGTCGATATGGCGTCTACACAGCAGTCTTCCTGCTTTTCGCGTTAATTATTAAAATTATTTCCTGTTCTATGTGTAATCACATAGTATAAATAATGTGATTATTTTTTTATAACTAGATGTTTGCTGTTTTCAATAGAAAAAAAAACATTCAATAGACCTCTCTATTGATTTTTTTTTCTGTAATTCTTAAACTGCTCTGCACAGCATTTTTTGAAACTTATTTCTGTATCCTAGGAGCTAAATATCACATGATATATGAAATAAATATCTGTTGATCACACTAATATTTGTTCGTTGTAGGAATGTAACTTGGAACCTTCATGGCAGTATTACGAACACTCCGTCACTGCATTTATCAGGTCTTCTAAAAATGCTCGCAGGCTGTTTTCTATCGTATTGTTTATTTCTATTTGCCTTGATACAGGCCACTTACCGCTAGATATAATAATGTCAACACGCATCCAATTAACCTCGCAAAGTCGTGACCTTGACCGCAACACGACCCGTGAAGCTGGCTCGACTTCAAATCAACAGTCACATACACTTTAAAAAGTTCCAAATATAACAACCGTTCAGCCCTCTTATTATGAACTCTTAAAGCACGACAGTTTAAGACGTGGAAGCGAGACGCCGTATTAACACTGCTCGTAGCGGTATCTCGCTACCTCATCGTAAACTGTCCTGTTTTAAGTGTTCATGGTAAGAGGGCTGGACAGTTTATGTTGCGGAAGCGAGACACCGCATTACACTGCACGTAGTATCTCGCTTCCTCATCGTAAAATGTCCTGCTTTAAGAGTTCACGGTAAGGGGGCAGAAGCTTCTTTACGTTTCCAAACCGACTTTAAATTTTTTAATGATATCCGATTTGGTATTATCAATTAGAGCTAATAAGTTGGAAGCGTAGGCCCAATAATTGTGACCATATTAGTCCTTACGACCTTCATTGTAATTTTATCTTTAATAAAACCAGGCGTTCTTGTCCAGCACTTAACTCAATATCCATATTTTTAAATAAAAAATATAAAAACAAAACTGATTGTCGAATACCGTTATGGCTACTGTGTATGTCTTCGATTGTCCATTCAAGTGTTAATATAATTATCACGAATATTTTAAGGTCTTCTTTTTATACGATGCACTAAGTGTAAAAAGTCTTTGATGTCGTATTCCGTTCTTAAATTCATGATTAAATTAAGTTTAAAAAACAAAGCTCCTAGTGTAAGTTACATGCTATTTAACATAACTACTATGTTTAAGTTATTCTTTTGTTATCGACAGATGCACAAAAACAAAACGCAAACGCGGTAGTTAAGTTAACTAGCATCTAACTTTCAAATAAGAACTCTGATTATTGTGTGCCAGTGCTTGTCATTAAACAATTAACGCATGTAAAATATAACCACTTACTTAAACTGCGCTTCGTACTGTTTGCATTCCATTAAATTTAACGCTATGAGTGCTATGACGCAAGCACATACAGGATTTAAATTCCTGGCGACATAAAATCAGGATGAACAAGTCCAGCGCGTCAGCGGGGTCCGGCAACCCGCATAACATGTAAAATATGAACACAAAAACTACTGTCTAGGCGTCTGTAATTACGAGAGGGAGAATATGCAATGGTGCAAGATTTATATGTCTTTGGTATGCGCTCCTTTTATGAACTTACGATATTCACCCAATCAATCCCTATCCTGATAAAAATTGTGCTAGAGACATCATTAACAAGTCCACGCAGACCACTACTACATTGTTACCAATAAAAAAACGAGCGTAGGCTTTTGTTTGATTAATACATGTAGGAGACCTCTTTAACAAACAAACTTTAATAAATTCCGGCATTGGTAATACAATAAAACAATACAAAATCTAAAATTTACCTGATAATGTCAACGCACGGTAAAAAGGATAACGATTAGTCATAATAGATGAATATTGTGGTTTGGGTTCTTTTTACCAATTTTATGACGCAAGCAAAAATCCGGACGGTATTTTATTTTGTTACGTTTGAAAAACGAAGACAACTACAAGAATAAATTCCGTCACACGCGGGGCATCCCTCTTTTTAAACAACCACTATAGGGTCATACTATTTCACTTAGATATTTTTTAAAGTCTCACCATTCCTCTTAGTATAATATGAAGTAGCCTCGCGCTATCGTCACACGCAAAAATCAAATAGCAACTTCAGATAGATAAACATATTTAATAGTAGGCGTCACTTATTATGAGAACCTTGATTGATAATTACTGCTAACAATGCCTCAATTGTCGTCGGCAATCAAGATGGTGCTTAGTTTTTGTTACAATTATTGTCAGTGATAATACGAAGGTAGATTAAGAGCACTTTCTACCGGTTTGTAAGTTCTAATTCATTTAGTCATCCGCAATGTTTACATTCTTACGCCTGTATTTTTGCTTTGTGATTAATTTATTAGATGTTATATGTCAGTGAATAATCGTTTTATAATGAACACTCTGTATACCTACTAGTGTAGTCGTTTAGACGGAGTTACAAAAGTTTTAGATTTTAATTACATTTTCTCATTTAAAATAACATTTTAATTTCTTATTAATTAATTAATTATTTGGAATCTATAAAGTAGAACGAATGCTGACAAAAATCATTTGTCTTTTGCATAATATTTTAAATAACAACAAGCCCTCATTAACGATATTTAATCAAATAGAACTCGAAAAGCAATAAATAAAATGAAATTTAATAACCAAAAAAATCTTTCAATACAGTCGTTTTAAAATCTGCGAACAATATTAAGCGAGCTTGAATTTTCAGACATTTAAAATCAGTACCTATAATTCTTCACGTATCACAGTCACGTTCCAAAACCATTTTGGTATCAAAAAAGCTTACTGCCGTAACTAAATCCCAAATTGCGGCGGTCCATAGTACCTATTTTCACCGGGCGTTTCCCACGGTTGCGCTCACGCAAGCGCGTTCCAATTAGACTGTACCGAACTAATTCTTGCGCATGCCACTTAATAGATACCTGCAGAAGCTTCGGTAATATGGGGATAGCAGAACCAACAAAACAAACATGATTTTAGAATAATTATCTAATTTAGAATTGGGTATTTGACAAGAGCCTTTTCACGTGGCAAAGGAAAATGTCTGGTAAGAGTATTCAGTAGATATTTGCAGTGAATACCGTGCATCGTTGACAATAATTGAATCGTAGCAAATGAATGGCAAATCGTTTAACATGTTAGTAGTACGTAGGTACTACTTTATAAAAAAGTGTCTATACGATAGATAATAAAGAACTGTACACCTAAACATACACCGCGATGAAATCATAAAAATAGTTTCCAATATTTTATTTATCCGTCTAGAATACATTTATGCAGAACAATATCATACATGCATTAGTAAAACGTGGCCTCCGACAACTCTAAGGCCGTGCTCACTGAATACAATTTGCATATGAAATTGCGATATTCTTGGCCCGTCGCGACTATTTGCGTGGGAGTTCCTTATCGCAAGGAGTTATCCTTCTGCGCCTTATCATGAGCGCACCCCGACTTGCCACCCGTAATCGCTCCTTCTAAAGGTTTGGTTATACGAACAGCTTTTTTGGATGCGCTCAACTTGGTCACTAAGATAATTAAACGTACTGTTTGTTTGGTTTGTGGACTTGATTATGGAGTGTTTATTTTATTATGTTTTTAGGGTTAATTGGTTTGAGGAGGACCGATGTTGCTGGTTTGTTGCTGTTTGCAATTTTTTGCATGTTTTATACTTGGTTGCCGACGGCAAGTTTTCGATGTTGTAGTACCTATAGTAAATTATATCAACCTACATTTTCTAAGTTGTCTTAAGCACGAGATAGAGCTAAGATGATCTCGCTACGCATATGTTTGACAGAACACAGACGAATTGTGTGGAATAAGTCAAAGCAAAATCTGTTCTGGCTTGCTGTGCAGTCTCGACATAATTGAAGGTAACTTTGACGAGCTCTACCTATTGGTACATTTTTTATTGTTGGAGCTACGTAACTTTTTTCTGGTTACCTTTACCGGTATTACGTTTGTTATGTTTTCTATGAATTTTATATTCTTTCACAAAAATAACAGCTGGTTATTAATTTATAATTTAAACCTATTTTTTTTTACATGACTTTATACGGGACGCAAGTCTGTGTGTGTGTCTGTGTAGCACAATTTTTGCTTACCGTTCTTTTAATCACGCGGTATATTGAATTCTCAGAAATGCTTTTGTTGATTGTTTACGTATTATAATCATGTAAAAAAATTGTGACTCATGAATTTTTCTTTTTGGACTAGTAGACAGAATCAATGACGTAAATTATTTGTAGCGGGAAATCAAGCAAGTAGGTAGTCTAATTTTGCCAATTTTGCCAAATATAAATTAAATTTGAGTGTTATTAGATATTAATTATTATAATTATAAACTTACATAAAGATTGTACTATTGTAGTACTCAATGTAAAGTTAGGCATGTTACGTATTAATTTTAGAGTTTTGTGTGTCAAATTGTGACTCTACATTCATAGACTTCTGCAAATCTACTTATCTACCAGAATTACATCTTAGACAATCTTGATCTTTGACTACGTTTGAGAGCCGTCTTGGACTTAATGCTGAACTTTATAGCTGTTGTTAGGCAATAAAATCAGGCACGGTCGTTGGACAGCGTGTGAACAACATCCACTTATAATACAAAGAAATTTACGTGAATATTTCATTAAACCAGCATTTCATTATAACTGAAAATCTGCAACGATGACTGTTAATACATTTTCAACTTAAAATGCTGATATTTAAGAATTAATTTTGCTTGAATTTAGTTTATGCATTCTAATTGCAAGATGAGACCTTTTTTTGTAAACCACTGCAATATCTAATTATGATGTGAATTAAAACTGATTTATAAGGAAATGTGGAATAGAACAGCAGAAGATTTTTGCAGTTAGATAAATGTGTTGTGATATTGTTAGTAGTTGTTGTCAGTTTTAATAAATGCAATAATACAGTTTATAGTTAAGAATAGGTTAAATGAATAAATATTATATAATACGAAATATTGATGATATATTTAAGGGTTGATATTAATTGGTGTTAGTCCATAGATGGCTATCGAATCAAAACAAATATTGATGCAAACATTGTTTATTATCTTCTCATCATCTCAGTAAACCTACAGTTAACATTCTCCACGAACTCACTAACCTAACAACTCTATATCTCTATCAAAGGTTTATCACAGTAAACTTAGGTGCTAACTACACTACATGGTACTTAAACGTACAAGTAAATGCTTTAACCGACGCGGAAGACGTTGAAGTTAGGAATACAAAAATAACAGATTACTACTGAACAAAAAACCTTAATTTATTAAATTAATAAAAAGTAAAACTTCAACAAGCAAAGCGAGAACAACCCATATCGTTAACACACATCAGTTCTAGGAACGTTAATAGAAACAAACAACAACATAAATGATATCACACGTCGTCACATGGTCCAGGGCATGCGAGGGCCTGAGGAGCAGCGTCACCACGGCCGCCACATCGACTGGGCGGAGTCACTTTCGGAGGCGGGGCTGTGAGGCGGCGAGGGCGGCGCGTACGCACGCTTCGCGAGCGCCGCTTCTGAGTCCATAGGTTCCGCCAGCCTCTTAACTCCTCGGTCTGGTAGCGAGGTCCTCTGGACCACGGGCTGCTGAGGGTGAGGCGCCGGCGCGATCGGCTGCAGAGGCGTTGGCCTCGCAACACCGTTCGGCGCTATCGGCTGGGGTTGCACCACTTGAGGATTCTCCAACCTCCTGATGCAGTTGCTGAGGTGCTGTAAGAGCCTTGCTCCGGCTTGGGGATCCACGGGGCCTTGACGCTGCATTGCGTTTGCAGCTAAAGTAGCGTTTGCAATAAACTGTGACACTTCTGTAGCACACTGAGTGAATCCAGCACGAAAGCGTTCCGCGTAAGACATTTCGGGTTTGAGCACCAACTGGCCTCTCCTCTTGAGGCTGTGGAGATGTCGAACTGTCAGTTCCAGGATATCTGCTTTTTCTAGTTTGGAGACGTTTTCTCCTTCAGCTTGTAAGGCGGTAACCATGAGGTCTTTGAGTTCATCAAGGCAACGATTGATTCGCGCTCTTCTTTTCCTTTCTAACATCGGTTTCATAACTTTTCTATATTGGTAAGTTCGGGATACGGGTTCCTCGTCAGGTTGCGCGTGCGCGGGCGGGTGGAAAGCGCCGTGCGGCGGCGACATAGTACGGGCTGGTAGGATCATTGGTGCGCGCGCGACGGTTTGTGAGCGAATGGCGCGCGCGCCGCCCGCCGCGCTGCTTTTATGCGCCCTACACAGATTGTGGCAAAACGCCCGTGATAAAGTAGGGGTGGCACTTACGGATTTGGAATTTATTTTGTTTGTAACGGTAGATACTTATTTTAGAAATATTAGTAAATGTAAAGTTAGTAGGCTAATGTTGCGTGAATATTAAAATATTTTTTTAAATAAGAATCTAAAACAAAATATGTCACATTATATTGAAATTAGATAATCATTTAACACCATTTGATCCACTGAATCAGCAAGACAATGAGATTATTTTTTTATAGCTCAATAATCAAGAAATTGTTATTATAATTATTTTACTTACTGTTATCATTTTAAATGGTCCTATTTGTGCTGTGACGTAGACTTACAAAATTAGATAAAGAACAAGGACACAGTTATTAAATGACTAAAACAACAGCTTTGTTAATATTTCCGGTTATTGAAATAAAACTATTTTTACGAATTACGAATAAAAAATAAAAAAATGAAGTGAAAATGAAAACAATTGTATTTCAATGTGTAATGTTCGCGAAAGTGATAGAAATAGTTATTTCTGATAATTTCATAATTACTATTATTTCTTATAAATCAAAGTCGGTAAGATCAAACAGCTGTACATCCAAACCACTGAGGGTCTCAGCTGATAGCAGCTGGCTAGCACGAGTTCCCACGCGCACCCTCTTTACTTCACCCTGCGCACACGCACAGCAAGACGCTCCCCTTGATTCGCGCGCCAAATAATACCCGAGACGTCACGACGACCATTATCTTGAAGGCAACTCGTGGCGATGAATTAAATCACTGTCAAGAGACACCTTGAAAGGTATTATTTTTACTCCACGAAGAAACATTTTGTACATTAAATACCTATTACGAGATTTTTGCATTTGCTGTGCATTGGTCTTGCATATTACAATAGTTAAAGACCAAATTAAAACGATGACAGCGCAGATTCAGATTGTGAACTTTAGACGATTGTATGTTTCGTTATTGTGTAATTACAATTTCATGTGGTAGCGCTATTAGACTGTATCAAAAAGTTATTTTAGTTAACGAGAAACATTAAATAAACTAATAAGTCGGACCTAATGCAAAAATTGTAAAATAATTTTGAATTCACTTTAGCGTGTGACAACCCTGTGTCGGCGGCGCGGGCGCAGTTCTACGGCGACATGAGGCGCGTTATCGCCTCCGTCGGTCATACAGACAGAGTGACGAATAGAAATTATTACTGTCGCACCAACTTTTTACTGCTTACGTGTGTTATTAATTATTATTTGTACCTCGTGGCCTACTTCCACAAATGTTGCCGTGACTGCCTGCACGGCTCACAAACGAGTCTATTTGTACACCAAACCGAAGTAAGTCAGACTTAAAATGCCAATACCTATCTAAGTATCTTTATATCTGAGGTACATGTATAATTTTTTTTCTTGTCATTTATCGAGAAAATAATATTTCATACAAGCATTTAATCGATTTGTCATGATTAAAACTTTCTGACAGCCATTTAACATTTGACAGATGTTTCGGCAATTTGTAAATTAATAACGCAATTATTCACTGTAATCCTAGAACACGACATAAAATAATCATTCATCATAAACTACATCCTTGAGTAACAAACATCATCCTAATTAGTCAGTCAAAACAATAACATTGACTATCACCTTGCAAAGGTGTGAGTTCGTTCCCAGCACCGCTAGTCGACTCGACACCGACCCATTGTGCGGTCGAAGCCGCCGTGACGCTACTTACTCCAATTCTGTCTTACGCTTCTAGACGGCAGAACGTCCTATGTGTCACCGCCGCCTTCGGAATAGGTGAAGTGTGCCGCCGAGCGCGGGCCACTTGGTGCTTACGGCCTGTCGGCACCGATCGACGTTTCCCTCGTAAGCGGATAACGTCGTAAGCGACGCTCCTGCATCGTAACCAATGAGACGTTCTTCTTCGGAGCGCGGCGTCGTGGGAAAGCCCGTGCCGCGCGCGTTCCCACACACTCGGCCGGCACAAGCCAACCGATAAATTATCATAATTCCATTGTGAGTGAGACGGTACTAAGAAATTTTATACTTCATCAATCGCCGCGTTGAATACATTAGCGCGTGGGCACCGCTTTGTTGATACGGTGACGCAAGGACTAAGGACATGATCGACCCACCCGCGGGTGTCCTCTTATTTTTTCTATCACGTATCTATTTTATGACAACGGCTGTAAATTCCGTGGAGACAACGTAATTTGGTGTTGATACACCCTTACGTTTGTTTTTTGTGTGAATTCCACCCACGACGCTGAGCTAGATACAGAACGTATTTACACGGTACAAGTAGCGTTAGTAAGTAAATATGTGCAGTTCATGTAGTATTGATATTTGTCATTACAAATATCTAAAAACTTTGCTCAACTTTATTTCTAATAAACATTAGCACGAAGTATGTTCGTATATTTATATTAAATGTTAAACGTAACGATATAAAAAAATACATTTAAATCCCCCTAAAATTTTACAAGGCGCTGAGCTATTTTATCGAATTACAATAAGTTTGCAGATGACGGTCATAATCCATTTTATGTCACTTTATTTTAAAGATGAATAAGATTTACCTATATTTTTAATAAGAATGACGTACATACATATTATCTAGTTATATTAAATGCAAGTTGACTTTTGCGTTACTTTCTATAGACTTGATTGTAAATTCTTTCATAAGTTTTTAGTCCTCCTTTGTAATAATAAAATTTTAATTATGTTTTTTTTTAATCAAGCCTACTATTAGTTTAGGATACCTTTATCTGTACACGCACATAGACACTGAAAATATTATTTTAAATGGAAAACAAGGTCTTACACGAGAAAATATTATGAAAGGTGTCTATTCTTTTTGTTCTGTCGTTAATTCTTTCAGCTTCAGGTAAGTTTGACTTTAAACTCTAGGTATGAGAGACGTCATGTTTCATAAAATAAGTAGGTGTACAGATTTATAAATCTCTTCCATATGAAGAAACGATCAGAGAGGATGCTGCTGTCATGTAACAATTGACAATCTTATTGGTGATCGTCCTGTGATTTGTACGTAGATTTATATGTCTAACAAAGTATCTATATTTAATGACGAGTAGACAGAACTTTCGGGGTGGATTATGTTATGAATGATATGAGGAAGAAGACTGTGACTGATAATATTACGATAAGAAGGAATGAAAAAAAAATCATTGTGCCTATCCCAAGTAATTGGGAACAGGACAGGGGGAATAGTGATAATGAAGAGGACACTTTGTACCCTTATTTAATTATATTGCAGGCACGGAGGAGTGTAAGATTCGGCACAGCTACAGTTTATATAATTTCGGTTGAATTTCGACCAATCGGCGGCATCTAGTCTATATAGATATACATATAGTTATAGATGTGTAAAAAACAGAGTAGCGAACAAACAGAGAGTACGGTTTCCAGCAATTGATCTCAAATATTTGTGTTCAGTTTCGGGTGTATCGACCTTTAAACACGACTTACCGGAGTGTATCGTGACATAATCTATAAAAAATCAACATAGGACTTATTTAATGTTTGCATTGAGCACTTGATATGAAAATATGTTATCGCCAGTAAGCGGTGAGGCACTGAAATAAACAGGTGTGTACGGACACTTAGAAGTCACATTATCTAAGTATAATGTCAAGTCTGGGTGCCGGTAATGTTTAAGCTTTGAGTCATACCTGGAATTTGGTTATTTAATATACATACATAAAAGTAATTTTCATTCGAAAAAATACAAGGCGGCATTGATAAAGTTTATTTAAAATACAGAAATAAAAACCTTATTTGCTCCTCGGTCTGAATATTTGCTTGAGAGTCGACAGTTAGTCCATAATCTGAGGAGTTAGATACCAACCGTATAAAAAAAAAATTGGTTGGACTATGAAAGCAATTTTATCGACGTCATTCCTTTATTTCCATAAAATTGGTAACTATACCTAATGTCTTTTGGTATGAGTAGGTAAATGTATCTGTATTCTGCATTCCTACATAACCATGCCGTGTGGTATCCGGACAAGAATTGACCACCCCCTTTTCTCCCGTGGGTGTCGTAAGAAGTGACTAAGGGAAAATCCAGAAGGTGCGCAGCAGCGTCTTCTGTTACTTGACCTCTAATACTGCGATACCCAAGGCGCTTCATAAGCAGGGATTATGGCAACCCGTCTTTTGAATAAGTGGAAGGCCTTTGTTTAACAGAAGACGCCTTCCAGCTGATGATGATGACATATCTGTGTACCTAATCAAATTGGTTTAAAGCAGTTGATTATTAAAGAGCTTGGTGCCTCCAACATCGATTGTTATAAGTGGAATACAGATTACGCATTTTGCCCAAATTGGTGCTTCAATAACTGAGTTAATAACATTATCTACGACTCCGTAACACCGTGACTGACAATCACAACAGTTGCGTAAGTGACGAAAGTGGCAAAATTTTAAATTGAGCCTATCTGAGGTATTGGTGTAGCGAAGTGGCTGTTCTGGCTAAATAGCTTGCTAAATTTATTCATAAGCATATAGGCATCAGTGTCTATACCATTATATTATATAAAATTCTCTTCTACTCTGCACATGACAGTGCTGCTGGATAGTTTTTTGTATCGTTTCTTCTACCCAGCTCTAACACTAGGAAGAAGTGATGGGCGTGCGTTTTGGGGATTCTTGATGTAATTTTACGTTCAAAAAGTAATATTTATAATAAGTCTAATTTGAGTAAATGATTTTTATATATATAATCCTCTGTAATAGCCACACAGGCCAATAATGACCATGAATGGCAATAGGTTATCCTCTAATTGTTGTATACTTACGATTCTGTGCTGTCTGAAAATAGGTAAGTACGCGTAGTCTTCGTAACCAGCCCAGATTATTGAAGGCTTACCAGCAGCTCTATGTAGAAAAATATATTTAGGACACACAGGAGTTTATTATATATTTATAATGTTAGTGTTCACATTCAAATGTTTTTATTTATACTAGCTTTTGTCTGCGGCTTCGCTCGCGTTCATTTAGATTTTTGGTAAGTATTATATACAATATACCTATATATAGCTTTGGCTGGCTGCTTCGCCCGCAATAGCCCTTATTGAAACCCCTTAGAGGGCTGAACTTAAAAAAAAGAAGTCTATATCCTTTAAACTTTTTACCTGGAAAATTTAATCAAAATCCGTCCAGCGGTTTAGTCGTGAAGGTGTAACAGACTGACAGATAGATAGACAGACAGAGTTACATTCACATTTATAATATTAGTATGGATATGAAAATATATACCAATGGATCTTTTTAGTGATCTCACTGAGCGAGTATTTACCATCACTAGTCTCTTTGGTGTCGTGTTGGTACAATCAAGTGGACAACTTAATTACCATGGCAACGGACACAGCTTGTTCGTAATCGTTTATATTAAATATTGACCGTAAATATTGTTCGTCCGCTTTTCATTTACTTACTATTATTCTGTACAAGTAATGTCCTGTTAGTATTAAGTCGCGTACGTGACGAATTTTCCCGTATTTATTTTCGATAATTCAATTGACGCCGTGTCAAAGCTGCCTGCTATAGGTCTACACTAGGGGTAGGTATGACTTTTTGCAAATGTCTTAAGATCTACAGCTGTAGTTTCGTATACCTAGTACGGAATAAGAGGCTACCGTTGAGTGGTATTATTGATATGTTTTATAGTAGTATTTAACCTCCATGGTTGTCTGAAATGTAGCTGCGGATGATTTTGTGTCCGATCTCTGTACAAAGCAATCTTAAATGAGTCTTCCCAATGAATCGGTGGATGAAACCATGATTGGTGCAGTGGCTAAGCGATCCGCAGATGTTTGTCCCGGGTCTAGGTGTTTGTGTACGTGATATTTCATGATTGTGAAACGCACCTACGATACAGAAGAAATTCCTAGTGTGGGGCGACGATAAAAAAAACTCGTCTAAAGTCCAGGCGATCCCATGGGATATTTCAGGTCTCTCAAACACCCACTATACAGAACAAATTCCTAGTGTGGGGTGACGTACAAAAAAAATCTACATATGAGGGTAAAAAATACCTAACTCCATCATACATAATTACACAAACTCCAATATATATACGTGACACCGCCTCCCGCCACGCCTGCGCAAACGCCGCCGAGTTGTACAAACAACGCGACTCTGTTTACAGATACCTCTGATTGTTCGAGTTCCACTTCAGGCGTAAGTGGCAAATGACTGGGTTTTGTAGATTTACTGTTTAAGCGTTTAAAGTTATACAGTACTGTTAGTATTTTGGTTGTTTGGTAGAGAATTTACTCATTCAAAAGATGGTTGTAGGTGTGGGTTGTGACATGTGAAATGTGGATGTAGGATGTAGAAGAGTCAAAGTATGGATTAGCATCCTGCTGGACGCTGTAACATGTTAAAACACATGGGGTGGTTGGAAAGTATCTATTACATAATACAAATAAACGGCTCAATTCTCTATTTATATATAATATGAGTGAGGAGTAAACAAAGCGAAAAGGTTACTTACGCCAAGGACGTAGCAAAACTTGAAAACTGCATTTAGTCGATCATTTTTATTCGCAAAACTTCCTACTTCGATGTTGTCAAGAAAGTATAATATTATACTGGCATAAAACATCACACGTTTTGTACTGATTAAAGAAAACAGGTTGACTGACGCAACACCGTGAGAAGGTTATTTACAAATTATAATAAACAATTTAGTATTCCTTTGTATAAATCTCAGTAAACAACTTTACATAATCCGCTAATAAAATAGCACAGTTCAGAAATTTTTATTATAATCAATAATGAAGCAAAAATTTGTAGTCTTTCGGTATTCGGTATTTATCGTTTTTGTGATCTGAGATTTTTTACCAAAGACGATTTATGGGTAGTAAGCTCGCATTGCGCTGTCTCTTTGGACTTTTCTTAGTCCAGTCTTATTGCCAGTTAGAAGAAGCTTTTAATTTCAGCTCAGCTAAATTTGCTTTTTTGATCGTCTATCTGTCTGTCGGTCTGTCTGTCTGTCGGTCTACCAACCGTTTTTTCTCAAGAACGCGTGGAGGTATAAAGTTAATTTGTTAAATTAATATCAAATACTCGTGTCTGCTGTCCCTTGATGCTGTGAAAACATTAAACTTCTAGGTCAACGCAATCAAAAGATATGAGCAATTAAGCTGATTATTTTTTTCAATTTTCACTCTTAAAAACTATGTACCTACTTCCCGTTAACCTAGAATCATAAAATTTGCCAAGAAGCATTGTCTTACGGCACAAGTAAAGGAAAAAGTCCAACTCGCGTTTTGACCGTTTTTTTAATGAGGTTGAGGCCAAGGGATCGCCTCCGGTCCGCATCAACATTCAACAGATGAACGAATTAGTACGAAGGGGGTATTGTATAGTATCGCCCGTACGCGTGTGGTGCACTATAGTTTGCATACATCTAGAATGAAATTAATGACTTGTAAGTCACTTACGACTTGAAAAATATAAGTCGTTACGACTGCACAGCAATTTTTTTCATTTAAATCAATCTCCAACTTACTGGTTAGTGGTAACTCTTTCCAGTGGATGCTAGTGTAAATATGACTGAGCAAGAGGCCAATTACTATCGCATTAGCAAATGTTCACACATTTTCTGTAGTTTAGTAGTAATGAGGTGTCATTTTTGCCAACGTGGTCCGTTAAACGACACTTAAGTAAGCAGTTTTCCGTTCCCAGCCTGTAATATAAAACTTTAAGTAGGTACCTAACTCACTGAACAAATTTAATCACAACCCTGGTGAACTGGGAGGGAACTTACTAAGTTTAGTCGATTTTAACTCGCTTGAATTTCGAACGTTTATTTTTTTATTAGTACAACTTTTTTAGTGTATTGCCAGTACCCCTGGCTGGAGGCCTTGTATTAGGTCTCGCCCATCGTCCGGTTAAGCAGTAACAGCTCCCTCAGAGCTAACTGCGAGAGACACTTTCGAAAAAAAAAAAAAATTGCCAGTACCGTTAGGTAACAAAAGGATCTTAATTTGAATAGTTCTCCATTCAAACATCCTTACCAGTTTTAAAGCGTGTTGTTTTTGTCTATTGTAAAACGTAGTTTTAAAGGTTTTAGGATAAGCTTTTTTGGAGGCAATTAGAATTTTGTGCAAAACTTTTTTAATGAGAACAGGCTGATAGCGTGTTAATAAAGTCGGCATATACAGTTGAAAGTACTATCACCAATTCACCATTCTTAAAAAAGGTCTCTTAATTAACCAGTTACATATTCACAAAGAATTTCCTTTACAAAACATGTTACGTTGATCAAGAATATTCAAGATATCTCTTTTATTATGAATATTTATAATCTACTTAAAGGTATTTTATGTAAACCGTTTAAAAGGCGTCTAATTGGAATACAGACGATATCCAGTAGTTGATCTATATGGGTTGCATTACGTAAGGGCCAAGATGAAGATTGGGTTTAAAGTGACAAAGCTGTCACTTTCTACATGGCTCGCCCAGTAATTTACCATGTCGCTAAACATTGCTTTTTGGTCACCTTTTAATGACGAAAGGGCAAAGTGATTGTTTTACGTTTACAAACTATTACGAATAAATTGTTGCGTTGATGTAAGATCACTGATCGTAGCGGTTGTGACGTAAAGATAAATGAGATGGGTACTAGTTATCTAAAGTATTGAAGTCCATAGTGTAATCGTAAAAGCTTTTGATTTTACTTTATACTAAACTTATTGTCAAGTGTCGAGCAATTTAGAAGCGGCTGTAAAATTTGATTGATTAAATTACATTTTAGATTTGCCTGCCTAGATACCTACTTCTAGTCTTAAGTAATAGGGGATAAGTCTTTTGTTATTCATCAGACACAAACCCAACGCTTGCCGTTTAAAAAAGAAAGGAAATACCTGAATCTGCATACCACACATTTGGTTTTACCTAGTTTTAATCTGCAACTCAATGCGTACAATTCCGGTCTTCAAGCCGAGTCTTCAATCGACTTCACAACGATACAAATATAAATGTAAACTTCTTCGTCTTAACCGTATAGTTGATGAACAAACTGGAGTCAGAATCACCATCCACACCGTTGAAAAATCTCTCAGGTGTGCCAGTTTCCTCACGATGTTTTCTTTCACCGTTTTTACCAATTGAAAACTAATTTTGACAAGTGCAGCCATCTTGTCGTATCATAAGTGCCTGTAATTGGTTTATATGAAATAAAAACATTTTGTATGTATCGACTACGGATGCCATTTTAATTAGGTGTACATGTAAATTCGAGTTCCTATAGTAATTACTTTACAGGATACAGCTCTCACGTTATTGGCGTTCGTTCACTTAACGCGGTCGTGTGAAATTGGACACGTTAGAAAAAACATCACGCCAACCGGTTGTAGGTCCGGCTGTCGGATTTGCTAAAACACGGTAGCCACACAAATTGCTACGAGATTTTCAAAAATATAATTATGTACGAAGAATCATGTCACAGATTGTTTAGCAAATGGGGAGATAATAATTAATGATATGAGAGAATAGTACAACAGGTCGTCAGTATCCACTTATTGATGGCAATGGTTTATTTGAATCCTACCTAACTTATATAGGTATAGTATACATATAGTAGGCATTAGACGTACAATTACCGACTATTGCAAAATGAAACAATGATAATGTTCCATTACATCATGAGTAAAGTTTGTTTCCTTTATATCCAAATTAGGATTTGAGAATTCCATTCGTTTATTCATCCGTGGAGTGTATGTGTAGACGGAATTAACGTCCCCTTTTATTAATGATCAGTACCGCTTGTGGCGATTTCACGGCGATTTATCGATATACAAATTGTGATTCGATATGTGCTGAATCGTGACTCGAATGTGGTTGAGTGTTGACCCATGTGTTTAGTTAATTATTTGAACGAATGCAATCAGTAGCTCTATGTTTATGTTTCGATAAAAAATCTCATGAAGTAAAAAAATACATAATAAATATGTATTTTAGTAAATGTCTTGCTTCTTACTCTAAAAAAAAGTGCAGATCACACAGTACAGATTGGAATGGAAATTTGACCTAAAAACTTATATTCTTAATACAGGTAAAGCTTCTACCTAGCTTATATAATTAACTTCAAGTTATCAAAACTGTTCAAAATACCACAACTCATTTTTGGTTGCAATAAGACGAATTGTTTTGATTTAAACTCCAGTTCATCACAATATCGAGTCATGTTACATACATTTCTCAGAAGTTATTTGGCGACATCGATACACGTGCAACTTGTAAGTATTTTATTTAATTTGTACGCACATGCAAATTGATCGTTGTAACACGTGCCTTATGGCTAACTTGTAAAAACATCATACATAACAATATTATCTGGGTGACTATTATCGCATGTATAGCACTTTTTGGGTAAGTGCTGACTATAATAATTGTACGAACTTAGGTCTTACAATCGCGCCTTATATCCCCAAAGTGGAAGGCAGAGGTGTTGTAAATCAGGAATCTGTACATACTATGGAAATAGCGCCTTCACCAGAATCATCGCTTGTTACTCCCAGGAAATTTCCCAGCGATGGAATTTCCCACCGCGGATATTTAGGGAAGATTACTACCTATATCAAAGCATAGAATGTTTTAAATTATATTTCGTCGGACACCAACATGTTTTTTTTTTCTAAATGCCTTGCTCTTATAAACTAAGAATTGTCACCAAGTCATAATAATTTTATACAGTTAGTTTTAAGGCCAACACGTTCCTACATTATCTCTGACCTTTTCATTAATCTAGACTAATATTTTACAATTTTTTCATTTAATTTAAATCTTAGCTGCTTTTTCTATAAAAGTAGCTAAAATTTTAGAAGATTACAGATTTTTTTAAGAAGACATTCTTGTGTAGATTTACGATTTTAGTCGAGTAGGTATTATAGGTATATATGAAATTCGAATCTGTGTTCGCCGATGCAGGCAAAAATATTTCGATGTCTCAAATATGTAATTAAAAATGATACAATAGTTTTTCTTGCAGTCGATAATAAATAATTTAGATACAAAAATCTTTATAAAATGCAACTTTAGCACTGAAACCTTTTTGAATCATCTGTTGATTATGATGTTCTGTTCATTAGTTTCACACTGATTACCTAGCTAATAATTAATCAAGCGAACGCAACCATAGACACAGTTTCAAACCAAACTTAAATAATACAATGCAGAAATATATAGCACTCAGCCCCCTTACCATGAACTCTTAAAACGGACAGTATACGATGTGGAAGCGAGACGCCGCTACGTGCAGTGTAATGTGGCGGCTCAACGTACCGTATGAAAAGAGGTAATTTTAGGAATCTGACTCGTCGGCTTCAAACTACAATAGATTCGCATATTCTAACGTAACGTTCATCGACCATACTGACACTGCTGAGATGGCACATCTCAACTTTACATTACGTTTATCGACAAACAAATTATGTATTTCTTTCGACTTTCTATCTTGTAGTCAATTTTTGGAGATATGCTTTTGGTGTAATCTAAATGCCTAGTGAATGTATTTTTTTAATCACATTAGTATGTGTCTGTGAGATTAGACGTTTCTTGGATTAAACGAAACCCTTCCAGGTTTTATATTGGTAGTAGAGGAAGGTTAGTTCTATATAAGTGTTTCAGTGGTATAATAGGGAATAGGCCGTGTGGTATCCGGCCTAGAATTGACCACCCCCTTTCCTCCCGTGGGTGTCGTAAGAGGCGACTAAGGGAAAACCCAGAAGATGGGCAGCAGCGTCTTCTGTAACTTGACCACCAACACTGCGATCCCCAAGCCGCTTGCCAAGCGTGGGGATTATGGCAAAACCCCCCTTCTAAAAGGAGGAGGCCTTCGTTCAACAGTGGACGCCTTACGGCTGATGATGAATAGGGAATAGTAAATACTTTTCGACACTAACACAATTTATGTTTTCAAAGTTATTTTTGGGACTTTTCCTCTCAACATGGTGTTCATGCTACGGCACTTGATACGTATCAAATTGGACAATCTAAGGATCGTAGAAGTGTCAATGGAAAAGTTATTTGAGCATCTAGGTAAGCAGACTGTAATTATTTGATATGGGAAACGTAGCCGCAGGGACAAAGCAAGTTATACATAAATAAATAAAAACCGATACAAAAGTCAAGTGTAATTGGCGCCTAAAGCGAGTCGACATATAGCTCGTAAAATAAAAACGAACAATGTTACAATAAATAAAAACACAATCGCTAACGATCCTTATCGACAGAACTATTTACGAAGTTGAGGTACAAATACATTATTCGTACTGTGATGATTTTGTGTTTTGTTTTATATATAATTTAAACAAATGAAAGTTGAGAGTCGATCGATTTTTGTAAGCCTTTGGCCGAAAAAACTTATTTTCAGGGATGTTAAACTTTTTTATTTTTAGGTCTGAGTTGAGAGATTTTAACATATAACAGAAAATTATTTAGGTTTATTTACTTTACAGTAATGAGGTAAACTTCTTCTTCTTGGGGTTACCTAAAGTTTAAATAACTACTTAAGCTTTTTGAGTTGTTTATATGTTTTTAACCCCCGACGGAAAAAGAGGGGTGTTAAAAGTTTGACCGCTATGTGTGTCTGTCTGTGGCACCGTAGCTCTGAAACGGGTGAACCAATTTGGATGCGGATTTTTTACTCTTAATAAGTACTAATAATAACTTGAGATAGGAACGTGTTATAGGAGAGGCAGTGGACGCAGATAGGCAAATGATAAGGAGAATTAAAACTTAAGATTGATAGAATTTAATAATTCTCGTACCTACCAAGTTTATTCATGATTAATGTAGAGTACATAATCTATCAAACATGTTATTACGCATAAAATTACAATGCTATTACTAACAAAGAAAATTGTCGGCTATGCCTGTGCCATAGTGTGTAGATAGTATTATTTGTTGCGCTGCTAATGGCCAGCCCTTTATTGGACAATTTGCTCGGGGCAGGGCACCAGCACTAACATTTAAATCAGACTTAATGGAACCCATTTCCATAAGTAATGTGAATATGTCCTATATTCGGAGCTATGAATTTATGGATGTGGTATTGGAGTATTAGTATGAAGTAGCCAAACTACCTCTCTATATTTTTGTCGTTGTTCGTTAAAGTACCATTTTAAGTTTGAGTTTTCTATTTAAATTATGATTGTAATAATGTGATTTAATTTCGGTAATATTTTATACTTACATAAAGAGGCATTATTTTAAATTAGAGATGTAGCATTTACAGATGTGATACAGTAGCTTTCTTAAGACTACTAAAATCTTTACCGATAGAAATATAGCTTAGTGCTTTTCTAAAACAACTGCTTCTTGGAAATTACTGGATAACTATTAAAATGATTTGTTATTTACTTCAGTGAAATACATACTTTAAGACAAGTAAGCTTTGATATATACCTCATTATTTACATTATAGATCTTTGTACCGAAATTACAGATTCATAGGTCTGAAGGCATATACTGCGTACAATTGAGTTATCAAGTTAATGCGATTTAAATTGGCCCCCGAGCTGTTTGACACCTGCGCCCGACCTATGGGAACGATGGGGCGACAAGCAACATCATCGTCTTGTAGGACAACTACAAATATTGCTATACTTGGACACTACTTAAAAATTTTCAGTGCTTTAAAACTTGTTTGCCAGTTTGACGCTGTATTGTTGAAAAATCGTAAAGACATCGGTCGATTTTTACGATCATTATAACTTCTTATAAACTATCCAGTCTCTACATTTTCGTAGCGAATTATATTTTTATATTAATTATTATACTAAATCGTAGGTATATCTAAAAATGTTGATAGAAATAAATCACATACATTACCAGTTTACCACGAAACAAAACTATGACAATTTTCTTATCGTATGGTTGATGAAACAACCTGGTGTCAGAGTTTAAACTGCCTGTAGGCCTCTGACATGGCTTTACACACCGTTGAAAAATCTGTCAGGTGTGCTGGTTTCCTCACGATGTTTTCCTTCACCGTTTTTAGCAACTGATAACTAATTTATAGTACGCACTTGAATTCGAAAAGACATTGATGCGTGCCGGGATTTGAATATTTGATCTAATATCATTATCGAAAAAAGACAACGTATAGATAACTACGTATTTAACCTCAATAATAAAACAATGTTTAAATGTGACGTTAAAAAATCACATCCAAATCGGTTCACCTGTTTCAGAGCTACGATACCACAGACAGATACACAGACAGACACGTTAAACTTATAACACCCCACTTTTTCCGTCGGAGGTTAAAAACAGGAGACAGAACCAATTTATTGGTATAGTACAAAGATTTGAAATACCACGTAGATACATACATAAAGTCACGCCACGAGGGGTAGGCAGAGACCACGGATTTCCATTTGCTACGATCCTGACATACTTAGATACCACGTAGATACTTAGGTAAAATATAAAATTACTTATATCTTACAGGACGTATCCCGATTTCCCCTTCTACATGGTAGTCCTACCGTCGTGTGACTTATTGTGGTCAATCCGACTGAACCACGCGTATCCGTGCATAATTCCCTGGCAAACCATATTGCGTTTTTGCATACATCTACCTACATACAAATAGGTATTTCGAATTATATATTTTTTTGTGTCGCTAATGTGGTCATTAGACTTATTGGATTTCGTTATGGATATCTTCACGATTTGTGGTGGCGGTGAATTAAGATTTTTATCTTTGTGTAGAGCCATGGATAATATATGGGTTTTCTTATATAAAACTGCTAATCTCCTTTATAAATTAGAGTCGCACTGGGAACGTTGTCATATAAATTACAAAAATACGGACTTGTTGGGGTCACATTGACTGCCGTGCGGTAGACACAATAGAAAAATTATTGTTTGGGGGACACCTGGTGACCGTGTTGGCACTCAACGGGTTAAAGCCCATGTTTTAAATTGATTTGGCAACTGAAATTTCTAGCAACTACGTGCTGTGTCTAACGAAAAGGAAACCCTATAACGATTTGGACATATTAAGTTGGTTAGACACCCTAGTGTCCAACCTAGAAAAGGCTTAGCAGTCGCGTTCGCAACCATTAGGCAGTTTTGATGCACATGGCAAGTGTTACAAAATGTTAAGAAGGTTAATGTCTTTTATAAAAAAAAAGCAACTAGTTATTGTTCCCATTTGCTAATGTCCAAGTACAGCGTGTGTAAAGAATTTCTTGCCTGTGCAACCAATGATACTCGGGTGACGGTTCTTCTGACGTCACCGGACCAACGGATCTCCGTCCCCTGCTAGAGCTTATCACGTCGTATCGTATCATTATGGCCGGTTTAACGATCCTACAACGACTTATTTTACGAGGTTTCATTTGTTTCAATGCACCAACCATCCATCGTACCTACATCGTAAGCTGACAATTGTCGTGATTGCAGGATGGTGATCACTGACTCAGTAGGGCTACCAATAAGCAAAACTTAGCTTTCTAATTAAGTAGACAAGAACCGATTAGAGTGGATTGGCGGTATTGCTGCGATTTCGGGATGACATCCTCGAGGTAGAGTTAAATATTTATGTTGGTGAATATTTAAAATTAAACAATATTTATATTTCAGTGCCAATAAAAAGCTTGATCGCTTACTCAAAGTCCTTACTGATATAGTGCTACACTACAGTGCTCAGGGTTGAAGTTTCAATTATATTCTGCAACTCCGAAACTCAATTGTTCAAGAACAAATTAAAAAAAGTTAAAATTCATTTAACTTCTATAAACAAAAAGTACACGTACAGGTATTTATTTCTTAAGTAATGTTTAAAATATTAGCTTCACTAAAATAACGTAAAATGAATGTGAATCCAATATCTTTCTCCTACAAAATCACATTAATGGCGGCTGGAATATCTACCAAACCAATACAATGCATTCCTCACTATTATTACCTAATCCTCGATTCGTTATTAGCAACCCTACCAAGTAGATATAATTCAATGATTTGCAGACGCAATTGAAGCAACATTGTAATTGCAATTAAATTGTTTGCGATGTTCGACGGTCGCATTGACGGTCGACGTGAGTAGGGATTTGTTTGAAGTGACATTCAGTACTGTAACTGTTATTAACGAAGTAAAAAATAAAGAAGAACAGCTTAAGTATACGTGTAAGTGTTGTGGGAACGCTACTACTGAGAGATGAGATGAGAGACATCTTATGATTAGTGCTTAGCGTATAGACAGCAGCGAGGAACTGTACAACTAGCTTTATAATTAGTGACTGAGCTTCGTATTATTTAAACTTAGACGGACAATAGTTTTTCAGTAAGTCATTCAACTATAGTTTTTACTGGAATAGAATTGTGTGTTATATGTTAAGGCTCTCCTTTAAAAATAGAATTGAAAAAAATAAAAAATATAAAATTGTTAATTTATTAGCAAATTACGTACGCAACGGTAATATTAATAAAATTTTACGCATTTTAAGAGTTCTTGCAAGATTTATAGATATTTATTTATACTTACGAAATAAAGCGATGAATTGATTCAGCAGGAAGTTTTTTTATCTTCATTTATTTCCCGCCATATAATGGACCACAATAAACTTTTCTAGTTTTAGTTCAGTACACCTACTTTTATAATCCGTACGTCGTATACCTAATTGTATTAATTTAAGATAAGGAAGAGCTTCCTATAACAATTAATACAATTTATGAACCTAATCTCCATAGTTGAGACAAATTGGATAGAGTCGGGAGGAAGTTCAATATATTTCAACACTAAAACCAAACCTTATTTACTGTTTAAAGCCGCTTGCTAAAGTAAATCAGCCCTTATTTTCACAGCTGTAAAAACACTGGTATTTTTTTAAACCGCAAAGGTTAAACTGTAATAAAATTCATTTAAAACCAATATTACGCCATAAACTTTAAAGAACTCGCCAATACACGGAGTTTACAACATGTACGTTTAAAGATAAAATATTCAAGTTTTAACGGATATGAGATTACCGAAAACAGCTGGTTCATTATGCATTTAAATATTGATGATCAAGAGATATATTATGTACCTTTGACTGCGTATGATTGTGATTAATGAATACAAAGGTTTATAAAGAACATACCATAGTTTTCAAAATCAGAATACAGAAACGTCACTCGATAATCATCTACCAACTAGACAAAAAATGGCGGCAACACAAAAACTAAAGCGCCTACGCACAATCAGATCTCCATCAAAACACTTAATCATAAGCCTACCATTTTAATTAATAGTCACATATTTACAGCCTCCTATCTCGGCTACCGATGATTTATACCAGTGCCGATAGTTGGGTGGTCGTGTGTCGTAATAGTGGACTTTATAACAATTAATAACACACAAACACCTGTTGCACCAATGTTAATGACTCTGATTGTTTAAACTCCGATTAACGTGCCCGCATTGTGGTAGCTATTCATTAATTATGCGCTTTTTAATTTTGAGATCAGATGAGATGTAATCAGGTATTTAAATAGCGTTTCTATTTTGTTTATAAAAGAAGAAAAGACAATGTTTTAACAACGTTGTTTCAAACTAAAACCTAATATCGCGAATACGCCATGGAATAAGCCAAAGTTTAAATTCAAATGCACGAAATTACGGACTCATGGTACACACTACATCCTAGACACTTAGCCCTGCTAATAATATTGTTATGAAAGGAGTAAGGACTGTAGAATAAACAGAACTAGGCCCTTTCTGGAGACCTTATAATGTGTAAACTTATACAGGGACAGCAGGCATAACTTGCGTATTACCTATGGATTAACCCAATAATTGTCCGATTAGGGAATGGATCTCAGGACCGATTGCGCATTGCAACGACTAGACCAAGATAGTCCAGAAAGAAACAAGTAAGTAGCTACATAATTTAATTATGGAAGGTACCTAACAGTAGCTACTCAAGGTAAATTGTAACGTCCTCACCTGAGGCGGCGTAGACGCTGCCTTCTGTAAACCTTTGGAATCTTCTCTTATCTTACAGGAGCCATATTTCATTTGTTTTTTTTTTCAACCTGTGATGTATTTTTGTTTGTAGGTCTAATGTGAGGCAATTAGTACCGCCAACATTGGGCCAACGCGCAGCTAAAATTGGGAGTATAATCCCTTGATTTGAATCCCGTACCTACCTGTATCATTATATTATGTATGAATTTAAATACAAACGTATGGACCACAACTACCTGTTATAATCAAACCTTTCCATATTGGGTAGTTTTATTTTATGCACCTTAATAAAAATAAAATCAAATATCGAACAATCGAAGAACAAGCCCGTCGAGTTGATTACATATTGAAACAATATAATTAATGATCTTTGTTTAATTGCTCAAAGACGAGAGGACGCTGACGTTAATTTTAGAATGAGATTAGGTCGAATTTTGTTGATTATGTTTAATGGTTGCAGCTTACAATGAAGGTAGGGCCAAATAAAAACAACTGTTATTGTTTTCTTAATTTTATGTAGTACCTACTAGGGGTCGCAAACCGGGATCCCGAATACCGGAATATTGGGCCACAATCACCAGAAATACCGGATAAATTCCTACGCTACGCTACCTACAAATAATTTCCACAGTCAGCGTCTATTATAGCAAATGGCTTTGCACACCATCCACTTGACGCCCAGAAAAATATCAGGTGCCTTAAGCTTGCATTGCAGGTAATTTTCCGTTGTGGAAGCGAAACACCTAGAATGTGTCTTTTGGGCAAAATCCGAGCGAACTCTTTTTACCAGCAAAACCTTAGAACGGCGCAATCGCATTGAAATATTGAATGAAAAAGGCAACAGGTTTTTTCTATTTAAAGTGTGAATCAAACACATTCTTTGGAAGCTTTAACGTAAGCCTTCATTGACCGAAACTGAGACTCTATGTCCTACAGACGTCACGCATTTCATTACTCTTTAGTGATGTATATCCTTTACTGCAAACCTTTCAAGCTTTCAACACACGGAATTGAGATTATTTTCTTAAAGTATAATGCAATGCGTGACGTCTGTAGGACGGATTTATTAAACCTTTTAAAAGGTTAAATAAAGATTACCATTATTACCAAGGTTAGCAAATAACTTAATCCACCTTTTTGGATTTGCCGTAGTGGAGTAAAAACTATTTTTTGTAATGTGTTGCATTGATAGGTAAAATGTCATGCGCATATTGCGCACACTTCTTTCCTCTACATTAAAGGTTCCAAGTTACATCATCATTCATACCTAAGCTATCGACAAACAAATAACACAATTATCGACAATAAATGCATTTCATTTAACGCTAACGTAGGTGTTCCAAGACGTACGTATATGTTTTCAGATAACTTGACAGGCGACATCCGTTCGCCTGTGGGAAAAGCAGACAGGTGTTGTCACGTATCGCCTCTCAACGCGCAATAAACGACTCAGACGGATACACTACACAGCCCAATATAAATCTTAAAATATATTACTTAAGGTTGAATTTTGTGGAGAATAATTCTGGAAGTACGATCGTATGGTTCGTGTAACAGTCAAGTCAAATGAAAGACTAAGTGCAATGAGGTATCAATACAGTCATAAACAGCATTGAAATGAAGATAGTACTTTAATTTGAACGTATGTTTTATACGACAGCGAATTAGTTTGATTTTTAAATATTAATACTATGTATGGCCTGTAATTTTCACACTAGATTTTTTATGTAACCTTATGTGGCCGTATAAAGCAACACCATGATTTATGAACAAGTGCAATCTTGAATGCGCGCATCAATAATAATATGGTTTAGGTATACAAATATCAAACCTGCCTTTTTATAAAAGTCCAAAAACTGATCGAGATGTTAATATAATTAACGGCTAAAAGTAGTAATTATACAATTTATCAAATAATTATTGTAATTAAAATAGAAGCTTAACCAAGAGCCAAATCCCATCAGATTACAGATACCTACAAATATTAAAAAAGCAGATATCGTGATCCCTTGACCAGTAACACAAGATAACGGTAGGAGCCCCTCTAAATATCATATCCTTTCTCCAAATTTTTTGCGTGTGAAAGAATCCATATAAGATTCACAATATCATATCCTTACCACTTCCACGTCGCCCTTGAAATCTCTCCAAACTGCAAAAAGTGGACAATTTGTATTAAGTTACGCAAAGCCAGATAAATGCTTAAACCTCTAGACAGAGATTCTATACTGCTCATTCAGTATACTTTGTTAATGAAAGTCAAAGCGTGGGTATGATAGGTGGATATAAGATCATGTTTAAAATTATGCCTTCTGTCATATCGTTACGCGATAATCCTCATTATAATGTACATAAGGGCAAGGAGAAAACCTCATGCCTTGTCCTCATTTACTTCCTACCACTACCGTCTTTATGTACTTCCAGTGCGACAATCAAATCATGCGGTAGATACAATAGAAAACGATTGTTTAGGGGTTACCTATTTACCGCGCTGGAGCTCAAAGAACGTTTCGTTTTAAAATTTGCCCGAACTTAAATGTGTTATCATCATCATCATTAGCCAAAAGACGTCCACTGTTGAACATAGGCCTCCCCGTTTAAGGGGGGGCGGGGGTTGGCATAATATCCACGCTTAGAAAGCGGCTCGGGGATCGCAGTACTGGTGGGGAAGTTACACAAGACGCTGCTGCCCATCTTCTGAATTTTCCCTTATCGCCTCTTACGACACCCACGGGAGGAAAGGGGGTGGTCAATTATAAGCCGGATACCACACGGGTTATTACGTATATGTATTACTCGTAGGTAACTCCGCTTCTCGGGCTTCAGGCTAGACATAACAAAAGGTCTTCAGACAAAACCAAAGGAAAGTAAACTACCGGTTGGTAAAAAACTTAGTCTGCGTAATGGTGGCATACTATGCATATATGTATATTAGGTACGATCGATATGCAGTTATGTGGGTATACTACAACTGCAAATCGATGGAATACGCGGTGGGCATGATCGAGGTGGTGGACGATGAAGAGACGGTCGCCAACATCAAGAAACAAAACGCGCTCTTCAATGCCGCCTCTACCATTATAGTGTATGTAAAATACTATGGTATCTCAGTAACATACAAAACATCACGCTTGTATTGCCCCTTTCGGGGGCAGAGGTACACAATGCATATACAGTAAACCCACATTTCGGCATTTGTTATAGGTCTCAATGTAATAGGGGGCGAACCAATTGCTATCGACCAGGCACAAATCCAGACTCCGTGTTGCTACTGTAAATTACCTAATAGAAAAACCCAGTAACACTTTGACTTCGTCCCGGGATTCGAACCCAGGATTTCATGCTCAGCAGTCACATGGAGCGACTACTAGACTAACGAGGCAGTCCTATAGTGTAATGTAAAATACTATGGTATATCAGACACTAATTAAAATAGTACTGAAATAATTAAACAATTCCAAAAATCGTCGTCATAAACTCTATCTCTAGCTAACGCAATACTTAGCTGCTTCTTGTAACTGATACAAATCATAGACACCGGAGGACCCGTTATCTCGCTTCCACGACGTAATAAAAATAAAGAAACCCGCCGATATTATCGTTCACACTTCCTACACAGCCGCTAATTAGGCTGAGGTAGTTAAAACAGTGTTATAAGTCCACTCCACTTAATTCGTGTACATGTATTGATAGATCGATTATAAATGCATCGGCTTGCATAGGTATTTGAGTTGATTTGAATTTTAATGGACTTTTAAATAAGTGTGTATCTGAATATATTTACGTGGGTATAAAATAAAAAGTCAGTAAAGTGTAAAGATTGAGGTGATTAAATTAAACATTTAAAAAACCCCCTACGCAAAAAAGAAAAGCGGTCATTAAAAAAGTCAAAAATAACACCTATCATTGAGCTATCAAATCCGATCCGAGTAACACCTATTTAAGACAATGTCGCGGTGGGGTACCTGTTTACGGTTACGGTGTTTATCTGTTGTAGCTGTTTACCTGTTTACGGTGTTACGGCACATGTTTAGATTTTTAAGTGCATCATAAATCTCTACAACAATCAATTACGACACATAGATAATATTTTCAAATATTTATTTCTAACTTTCTATAACGCTAGCCACCTTTTTAAATCAAGAATGTCCTCGTACAATAATTTATTTGCTAAACTGTGCAGAAACGGGAAAGATGCAGTATAATCTTTGACGCGTGTCCGTGTAGCTAGTACTAGAATAAAATCTTTTTTTTGTGGACAAAAACTAAGATAGAGAAGAGTCAGAACATTGGAAGGTTTACCAATATTGTAAATATCATACAAATATTATAAAGGTGAAAGTTTGTGAGTGTGTTTGTATTTTTGTAACCTCTTCACGCTAAAACGGCTAGACAAATTCAGATAAAATTTGGTATGGAAGTCGCTGACACCCTGGATTAACATATAGGCTTTTTATCCTTAAATAATGTCGCGGGTAACAACGCGGGGCATAGCTAGCTTAAGGTATTTAAGTAATGTGTAGGTATATTTATTATGAATGTCCATACATAATATACACAAAGTAATTAGGTGTGATGTCGACGTGCCACGTGTGCGCCGAGCGTGAGAACCGCTCCCTCGGGACATCTTACGTACAAGTAGGGATATTGTTTCTTGAGCACATGCCAGTGAAGCGGTGAGCGTAATGTGGATACGACTTGTGTAAAATTAATTATTATTATTTAATAGTACGTGGTAGAGATTTTTAGCTTCTTTGTCTCGAGTCTTTTATATCGTGCAGTAAAACTATCGAGCTTTTTGAAATATAATTTAATAAAAAAGACTTTTTCATTGAATATTTTTACTAAATATTATTTTTATAACCAATTTCATAAAACGTTTCAAATAAGTACACATTTTCAGTATAATTTAAACAATATCACTTATATGAATGAACATGTTATTTATTTCTCATTGCTTATATCTCTTTCATTCACTACACAATTAAATTATTGTCAGCAAAACTTTCAACGAAAATAAAATAGGTCTGAATTCATATCCACTCTGGCACTTCGCTTACAATATTTAATCTGTTACTACTATTTTTTAAGGTTGCAGTTTGCGCAAAGTCTATCTCTAGCATAAGACGCGCTAAACCGAGTTATTTTTTTCATTCATTATACTCACCAAGAAAACTTTAGTCATTTTCTGTAAATGACCTGAAACAAAAATCCACAGTTCTGAAAATTATTAAAACTTAATCTAAACCAACCAAAAACAAAATAAAACACCACCGCATCCACACTAAGCCACCGTTGCTCCCGTCTGATTGAATAAGTCCCGCATAAAAGGATGATTCGCCATCTGCCGAGTCTCCACACTCAATCATAAACACACAACACTGTGTAAACGAAAACTTTCAAGAACTCTGTTCTAAATATTTGTCCCAAATTAATTTGATGTAAACAGGACAAATCATATGAGTAATTCTTTAGGCATTAGATATTTTTTGTTGACGTCTAGATTAATTGAGTTGTTTTGAAAAACATGTGGCATATTTTTTTTTTTGTATGGTTAATGTCGACGACCCCGAGGGGGGTCTTATTGGACGTAGCCGGATAAATCACATGTGGCATAGGAATCTCTTTATCTTTATCCGTGTGACCTCAATGTTATTAGTCAGATTAACCTAGAAAAATGTAAACAATTGTGGTTGGTTTGGAATATGCTTTGAGTCCCGACGTCAACGGGTCCTTTGTACCTATATGCTCGAAGTCACAAAATAGTATAAGTAAGTCAAAAAAGTTAGGTGAGAAGCATTATTAAAAAACTTACACAAAATTGTACAATCTGGATCCACCAAACTAATATTTTGTAAGGAGGTTTCTGTCCAACATTGACTTCGAGACACGCTATTATATATAAAATGATATCCAAGTCAATCGTATACTTCATTCAAATCATTGAGGGCGAATAATAAACCAATGACCAAACTGAGAACCGACTGAGCCGTGGCAGATACTGGTTTTTGACTAAATCATTTAGCAACAATAAAATTCAATAATGAATACTAAAATATTCATATAGCAAAAGTTATGTAAAGAAAAAAGTCAAAATAATAATATCGTAATTTTTTTGAAGCAGCTTTCTGCATTCGCCAGTGTTAGAACCGTTTTCACGAAACCAATATAAAATCTATCAAATTGCACGCAAAGGTGCCAATTCATTACTATACGTAAGTTTCAACAAAAAGTAAAATATACTTAATCTAATAATATCTACATTTTCCCAAAAAGCTACGAAGCGCTACGAAAAATTCAGCTACACGTGAGCGTAGACCGCTAACATTCCCATTAGAACAAACTTACAATTACACGTACATAATGTAATTCTCTGTATGATATCAACCGAAAAATTAGTGTCCGTACAACAATAATTCAAAAGTCCGAGCCGCGGACCACGTGTCCCGTATAAAGAACTATTATTACCGTCAAGTCGTGTAGGTAGCAGCGTGCGCGATCATAATTGTATTAATCATTCAGCGCGACCGGCAGACGTCGATTTTCTTCAACAAAGTGCTCTTGTTTGTTTTTTTCGTAAGGAAGTCGGCCGAAGGTGAACCGTGGGAACGCCGGGCGGGTGCACTTCCCAAAACATCGACGCACGGCAGCGAGTCCGACATGCGCCGCACGAAACGAGACGCAACATCCAGATGCCTAAGCTAAAGAACGAGACGGGGAATGTGACGTGTGCGCGCCAAGCGACAGCTCACAATCGCGTGATCATCTACAAGAAATAATAAAACGGCAATAAAAGAAACACGAGACAACGGTAACGATGTCCCGCGCGTGTGAGCGGGACGGAACTCGGTGGCCGAAGGCCTGCGCGCGCGCCGCTCGAGTTACCGCATTCGAATTTCAAAGATCAATGATCGATGCGATAGGAGCGAGACGCGCGACAAGCGCTCTAATACCGTTGAGTGAAAGAGACAAAAATAGTGTAACGCTGTTGGCAAAACGGGACAGCATTATCAGTTTGGCTCGTGGCGGTTTCAGCACGGGCCGAGTCTTTTTCAACGTTTAGTCGACAGAGGGCGCTGTTTACATTTCAGTGGCCATATTGAAAGGTTTTATGCTATTGTAATCGCTGAGTTTAATAACAAAACGATTTCAATGGCGTTAAAGTGAAATTTGCAAACAGTTATGAGTTTAGTATATACAAAGACGTTTGTCGGTAAACGTCAGTTCCTTTGCATTTTTTATGGCAAATACAGATTTTATTATTTTTGTGAATTGCATGTATGTAATAATTTGCACAGCGTGGTAGTTTGTTTCCAAAGCAAAAATCTTTATTTTTATGGTTTTTGGTATTTTTGGCACCATGGGTGACTCGTTCAAAATTAGCCACGAACGTGCCTTATAACAAACACCGTTAACAGAATTCAATCTAAATTGCCCGATTTACCTATGAAATTGATTTTTTCCATTTTTCTTATGCGCATAAAAACAGGGTTGGGTCAAAACGAACCTCCGACCGCAGCGCTCGTGGGCGTTTTGCGTAACAATTAGTTCTATTAGTTTCGTATAGATGGCGCTAGAAGTTTAACTTTGAAAGTTATTTTTATCGCCATATTGCAAGATAGCCGCAGATAGATTTTTAATAAAACATTTCAACTAATTTCAAACCCCGGCTGTGGTGAAGCTTTTGAGCTACTTATCACATTTTGATATTGTCATATTATATAATTTAAACATCAAATTAGGTATGTGTCACCAAACGTAGGTTGTAAAATATACCAGAATAACGGATTGGCCTCCTATTGTCAGATTAGCACTTTTCCTGCATTTGTTTTAATTAAATCACATTAATGAATGATCTCATTCTCGTAACGTATTATACTTTTCAGAAAACTACATGTTTCAAATAAAATCCATGAGGTAATGGCACTAAATTTAATGTTGGAACTCTGCTGTCCTCATCTCGGAGGTGGGCGCTAACAGTTGCGACACAGTTTACCAAACTAATGTAGCTGTTAACGCACAATTAATATTGTACACTCAATACTGTTCCAATAAATGATTTTGATTTGATTGATTTTTGATTTGATTTGATTTGATTTTGACTAATGGCACTATACTCACATGTGCCTTAAAATCCTTTTTTGCAAGTTCAAAGGTGACGTCACTATCAATCGCAGGTATTTAACATATTATTATAATATCGTAATTTAAATAACTCTCCAGTAAAATGTCTTTTCAAGCAAACACAGATGTCATGTTTTTCAAATAAGAGATTGTTAATTGTTTTAACTTCAGCACGGGTTTTACGCAACTGTTGTTTAAAGAAGAATTAAGAAATATTATTGTTTGAACAGTATCGTGACCGATCGAGGAAGAGTTGGGAATTGCATAATAAAATAATTGCAACAATATGATGGTAACATAAGTATGTCAGTATTGTAAGATAATTCGTAATTGCTTTAACCAGTTAAAAGTGTATTTTTTTTTAATTGCCATAAGCAGACCCAGGTATGATTTATCTGCTTTACCGGACTTTTTGGCGAACCCTAAGAGGCTCCAGCCAAGTCTATACTACAAAATAAACATGACCAGACATCGCTAAGGTATTTTAAGTCTTTTGCTATAAGTCGTTGAATCTGAAGATTACGTTATTTCTGACCATAAAAAGAAATTACACTACTATTATGTTAGTTTTTATATATTACTATATATTATGTTAGTTTTTAATCACATTCTCATTCTATTTTGCAAACCTATTTTGCTTGATTGATGATTTCTTAATCAGTTTTATCTAAGTCGTAGTCAGATATGATCAACCTTCTTCTACATTGTTCGCGTCTCTTACAACTGCTTAGAACAAACAAAACATTGTGATGAAATGAATTTAATTACCTGAAATTGGCAATACGCAATGAGAAAACGTGGTGATTAATGCTTATTGAGAGAACAGTCCTTAGCCGTACAGTGGGACAGTAATAGTCTGTTATTAATATCTTACAAGAACCACGTCAAAAGATCAAAGACCTATATTTTTTTCTCTACTCATTCATAGTTTGTCCAAAACTCGCGTGTTGTAACCACACAACAGACTTATCATTTCCGCACTTAAATTGTGCTTGGACACGGAACAATTTTATGTGGGCGTCAAATATCAAGATTAAATCACAATATCGCTTAAATTGCAATCTTTGATTCTTGTGGTGATGCAAACTTCCTATGCTAGTGGACCTCCGTATACCTATCACTAGTTATTATCTATAATAACCTATGCCTTATGTCCTACTGCAGGGCAAAGGCCAGCGTTTTATTCTTCTCTTTTCAGTCAAGTTCTAGAACGAACCAGTCGTTTTTTTTTTTGTAGGCAAACATTATTTGTGTCATGCCAGCTACATCAGAACCTGCAAAAAAATAAAGTTCTAGTTTCAAAATAATTACCGCGTTTATTTTTCTTATTCACTTGTTATTTATTCTATTTAATTTGTTTCTTTCTGATTCAATGTTTTTTTTATCTGTCTTGTTTTGTTAAGCTTTTTTTTCTGATTAATTTGGAATTTGTCATCTGTCGTCTTGTAGGTACCTAGTTGCTAATGACTTGCCTTAGTGAATGTTCAACCTGTAAGAATTTATGTAGATATTAACTTGGCATGTGACTCTACCTTTATATTAAGACTTTTTAATATCTTTCGTTGAAATAATTGTATATTCGGCAATCAACAAACTCCTTCGGAGAACACTTGTGCAAGAGTTATGTAAAAAATATGTAAATTAGACAAGGCGTCAAAAATCATCGACAGATTTACGAAATACGCTTCGCACGAACATCACAAATTAAAATTCAAGATGTGCGTGTATCAAGACGTCTGAATCGTTCCACTGACGATAACACGTCGACGCGCGGTGATGTTAATTTCCGTTTCTGTTGATTTATCAGTGTGAGTTAATTAATCGTTACGAGTAACGTGATGTTTTGATTTCTTTCGAATGTTAATTTGAGTACGTCCTGATTGGAAATAATCTTCAATTATATTGATTACGTGTGGAATTGTTTATATGTTTCTATTGATGTTCTAAGACTTTACACTATTGTTGCGTTTTCAGGTAATTTTATTTGATAATATTAACATAAGATACTTTTACTTTTGTCAGTCACGTTTCTTATTTCGCACGTTTATCAAGTAGTCTCAATAGATCGCTATCTCGGGAAATTATTCACGCACTTACAATAATGAGAAGATTAAGTAGACCTACTTTACAATAAAACTAATTGAAATAAACGTAATTGAAATTATTCAATCAGCAACACAACTCTATGTAAAAAACAGTTGCCAATCTGTATAATTCAAATAACGGTTAGAAATTAGAACGCTCGAACAAAATCTATTTGAATTCAAAAATAGAAGTTAGGAAGGCGTGCGCGCTTAACGCCTGTGGGCCGACACAAGCGTTACTATTGGCCAGAGGTGAGCCAATCACGGCCCGACCGTAGCCTAGGCGTGATGTGGTTTTCCGTGCAAATTGTTTTAATGTTTGGGAAAAGCTGCGTAAGTAGAATTCTTATTAGAATTTGACAAATTTTGAAACAAAAGACAAATGTTATAGCGATAAGTAATGCTAATGTAGTCAACATTTGTGGAAGTATTTACGTGACTTAAATAGAAACAGCTACGCATTGTTCTAATGCTAACATTAATCAATTTATTACAATAGCTGATACAAGAACTTGTGTCATAGATTGAGGTTTGATTCGTTGCCAAAGCCTGGTAGTATTTTTCCTTTGGAAAATTCTTTGTCGTCGTCTGGGATTTAAAATTAAAGCAATTTAATGCTGAATTCGTATCGGTATTATAGGTCACAACTAGTCTACATCTTCTGCTTCACGAATTATAAGTAGCTGTACATGAATTTTATAAAAGTAGGTAAAATATATTTTTTATACGAAATCATTGAACCGAACCAAAACTAAAATTCAACTAAATACACCGACTGATGTTTTTAAAAACTCAATTTATCTGTAATGATTAATTGTATTTGACTGCCTCGTAAGTCTAGTGACTGCTAAGCGCGACTGTTGAGCGCGAGGTCCTGAGTTCGAATCTCGGCTCGGGCAATATGTTATTAGTAATTTTTGCAATCTGTTTTTACATTGGGTAAATCTCAGTAGCAGCATAGAGTCTGGATTTGTGCCCGGTTGATGGACAAATAGACTCGCACCCTATTACATTGGGACCTATAATATATCTGGCGAAATGTGGGTACTATAGGTACACCTCTGCCTATCCCTTTGGGGAATATAGGCGTGATATGTCAAAACTATTTTAACAAAGAATATAAAATTACCAACAAAAAAGGACATTGCTCAAAAAACGCAACGGACAATTCTCCCTACGGTCACAAAAAAATAACCAAATCTCTATCAAGTTTTGCCCTAATGCCCTCGAAGTACACAATGGGGCCCAAAAATACGAGACCCATGCATATTTGAACAATAACAATACTGCACCTGTAAGATTTCTGCCATTGTGTTCTGGTCGCACTGTTTTTTGTACATCCACAATTTTTGTACACCATTTAGGTCTCCAGGTACCTATGATTTTTTAAGTCGGACTTAGAAATGATTATATGTGTCACTGACAGATCCTTGCCCAACAGTACGAAATTAATCCAAAATTTTGTAGAAAATTCTATTCCTGTAACAGCAATTTATCATGTAAATCCATATTCATTTATTTGCCAGATAGGTTTACAAAATATCTTAAGGTCTTAAATCTTTAATAATAAGTACATCAGCAGACTATCTCTACACTGATGAGCTTACAATGTTGTTCGCAAAACAAGTATGTTCATTGTGGTATAATATGCTACTCTCAGGGCCTCAAATCTGCTATTACAATAGTGTCAGAATGGTCTATCATTGATTTGATACTTGTTGATTTTGACAAGTTTGGTAATCTGCTAACATAATGACATCATTATGACTTTCCAGTGGTCAACCACTGACACTCCATTGAAAGAAATGGCATAGAATGGTAATCTCGTAGATAATGACAAATGAATGTCTGACTTACATAAAACACTTCACTTGTATAATATGTAAAAATATTGTAATGAAATCTGGCATAAATAAAGTAGTGGTAGTTTTTCGAAAATCATTTCTACTAACGGGCTTTATAATTATGGCAATACGACAATGTCATTATGACACAATTCTATTACGAGACCATTGATCGCCATCAAGAATTTAGCAGATTACGAACTTTTAGCAAAATGACAATGGGATGGGAATGGGATCGTGTTGGAATGACAAATTTATAAAAATAGCAGACTTAGGACCCAGATACTAAAGTCAAGTTAGCTACTGAAAAGGGTTTACGACGAAAAGTCAGCATTATTGTCCAAATATGAATTTTAATCGATTTGCCATCGATTTTTTTTTGTAACCTATTACTTTAATATTATTTATCTACTATTTTCCGGTTTTACTAACATGTCTATCATATAATAGTAATAGTAAATATGGATACAGTCATGAAAGTTTAAATAGTAATTTAGTAATAAAATATTACTCCAATAGCCCAACATTTTCATAATCTTAGGTCATCTAATGAACTGTTCAGTTAAAACGGTTAAGATATTGACTAATGAACAAAACATGTTAAGTATTTCCTTATTGCGAATTACACTAGGCACCGTTAAAATATTCGTAAGTGTTTTCTTAATATCGTATATGGTAAGTAATTAATATTTACGAGTGTATCATTACCATCATAAAAGGTATTCAACACTCGTAGAGCGCCACTAAAACTTTATAAAAGCACCTCAAGAGACAAAAAATGGCAAAAATATTGGCCGTTAACTGGCACTCATAAACGCACCATAAAATGAAGGACGAGATGTACGCGCACGAAAATTGCGAAATTGGAAGGAAAGTGGTTATTTTAAATACAAAAAGGTCGTTTAAAAAAAGTTGTGTGTGTTACAGCGTGGGAGAACTTGGCAGGTGTGAGCTAGCGGGTACACTTGGGATCGTACGCATAATTTTTTTGCAAGCGACTATATTGATTTTTAATTAATGCGCCTCGTATTAAGTTTTTTAATAAAATTGCGCCTTTTTCGGCTATGAGATTATTTGGTTTAGTCATTTGGTTTTGATGGGTCATATTGTACGTATTAAGTGTATTTCCCTTATGCAATGAATTTTATAACAGTAAATCAACATTATTGGATAAATATACACCTACAGTTAAGACGAACTTTAGTTACCAGAACAGTGTTTCATTAAGGTAGGTACTAGATATGTTTCTTATCTCATTCAATCTCACTATTGTATGACGCAGAATGAAAACGAAAAAAAAATCACACCCTATTAATTAGGAAAATAAAATAAAGCACGATGCGAGCCCTTGACTTTCATAGTCCCGATGATTTGTCACCACTCTACCTACATATATTGTCCTCGCACCGGTACCCGTAACGGTGCGCAACGTCACCATTATTTGCTTTATTTTATTCTACTCATTTATTCTACTACAAACACTGCACGCTGTCAGGCAGGTTTCGCAACTTTTTTTCAACTGTAAGTGGACAGTATGACTATTTTAGCATCAATATTTGTTTTAGTTTTAATGGTAACGGATCGGACTTAAAAATAGTACATTAGATTTTTTTAATGAGACACCGTTTATGGATCGGTAGTGTGTTGTTTGTTTTGTTGAGATGGTTTATTTTGAAACTGTACTGAGAAATGTATTTTTAACTTGTTGAAGGATATACGTGCTTACTTGCGACATAAACAAGGTCCATAACAATTAGTGTACAGTTTTATTTTTTCTGCAAAATAAATTACTTAGGTATACAATATTAAAATATACTTTTAGATTTAGCACTCATCTTCATAATAATTACCCGCAACAAATTATAGATAATGTGATACTTACTTAGAACCTAAACTAATTCACCCATCTACGTGATGAAATAAAAAGACATTTGTAGGTGGGTTATCTAAAAAGAACTATACATTCTTAAACATACCATGCCTGGCCAACGGTCACTGAAATAATTAGATAACAAATGTTAAACTAAACTTAATAAATGAATATTATTCATGAGCACGTCATGTCACGCACATAAAAGCATTAGGGTCGCGCCACACAGATTTCGTCGCGTGACAAGATAAGCGTGCGTGTTTCTATCACTGTAAGCGACGCCCGCGCACCCGATCGCGCCCGACTACGCCCGAAGACAGCCGAACGCTGTCGTGGGAAAACGCGGCAGGTGTTACCGATCCGTAGCACTTCTTACTGAGTAAACATTCAGCGTATACAAAATTATAACCGCCTCGAAGCGTCTGTGTAAATGGAAAACATATTTTGTGTGCTTAATGATACTGCTTACTTTTTTGGTGCGGCACGGTTATCTGACGACAATGTTTTTTTGAAGTGCTTTTGAGGGGATCGTATGTTCCACGTTTTTATTTTAGTTAAATTTATTGAGTCACCCTTAATTGGTATGGTTAAATGAAGTGTGGTCGTTAAGTGTGCGCGTGACCTTTCTGTGAGCATTGTGGTTGTATGGAGCAGCTCCATGAATTTAATGGACGAATATAAATGTGTCATACGCTTTGTGACCTATCTTGTTGCGCACTGTATTCATTGAATGTAGGCATTATGTTTAAATCATAAAATTTTAATATCCTTTTTCTTAAACGAATAAATGTCGCTATAAAGTTGTTAGTGTATTTGTTTGTACGTCTTTTGATGCTGAAAGTAAAACATTGTATCGCTTTTGTGTGCTTTTTTATCAATAATAAAATGTACCTCTTTGGAACAATAAAAGATTACTTATTTAGATCTGGTATTGTTTTTTAATTATGGTAGAGTTAGAAAAATAAAGGCATATCTCCTCACTTTTTAAATTGTCAAGCGACCAAAAATAGGGAATGAAAGTATACACGTCAAGAACAAATGAAATGAATTGTGCCTGAAAATTAGAAAAAATCTCACCTCTAGTTTAGATACTTTCTTTAAGCTTTAAATACCTTTATATTATATTGACATATAAAACTACATAAGTATATTGGACACGGCTTAAAAAAATTGTAAGAAAAGTAAAGTTTTAAACAGTAATCACGTTCCATGGAAAGTGGTAGACTGAGTCCCTAATAGGCACCTACTGGTATTACCAGGCCCCAGGTGTTCAAGTAATTGGACTAATACGGTACTACCTACCCATTACTAGTAAAAAGTAATATCACACAAGTACTTCTGTTTAATAACCTATTATTGGAACCTAATACGAAGACATTAATGACGTTTGATAATAGTCCGATATTGTAGCTACTGTGACATGCAAGGATGTTGTCCAAGAGCATTGAGATGTTCTTGTTCTATAAAAGTACTTTGGGTAGAATTTGTATTAAGTATTTATTACGCCAGTATTAGGGGCCCAACTGGGGCCGTACTTACCTGCGATGAGTAACTTGCAAGCGTTTTCTTCGATCAGCCACCTTACCATGAACTCTTAAAGCAGGACAGTTTACGTTGTGCAAACGAGACGCCGCATTACACTGCACGTAGCGTCGTCTCGCTTCCTTATCGTAAACTGTGCAGTGTGTGGGGCAGTCTTCTTATGGATGACAATTTTTTACCCATAAAGTGACCTTTGTGTCTTGCAAAGCACGTTAAGCCGATAATTCTACACTTTATCTCGGATCGCGTTAGTTGATATCAGGTACGCTTGCAATAACTAACTTTAAAAATAACCGTTTAAATGAAAACCATGTCTAATGACAGCTTTTAAATCTAGATAGCAAACTAAATCTTCAATTGACCGCAGTTAATGTCGCGTCTGTTTTAACGCAAGATTCACAGCTTTGAGCAAAATATTTTGTTACATTGTTGCCTCAATTAGAGGACAGAAGACATACTTGCTGATCTAAAAAGAGGATCAAACTCATAACCGATTATTAAGTACAAGAATTCATTTTTTCCAAAGAAATATTCAACTTACTGAGAAGTCAGATTTTAAAAATACACTTAATAACGTAACTACTTACCCATTACGAGACACACCCCATAATATGTGCAAGTGTTTAAATTATTGACTATGAACGCAAATAGTATGGTAAAATGAACGTTGGTGCGCAATTTTAGTTCGAAACTGGATATTTTCTTTTACAAATAAATGTAATTACTGTCATATTTCAGGGTTCTTTAATAAAACATTAAACCTGTCATAACATTTGATACTGATAGGTATGAGAAACGTTACATATATACCCGTAATTAACTCTAGAACCCTACTATATTACTTACATAATTACTTTCTATATTAGTACCTATACATTTTATTTACCTTCATACTTATTTAATAAAGCCGGCCTAAAAAATACATAAGATGGCACCAAAAGTCATATAATACATAAGATGGATAAAATATGTTACTCTGATAAGTTTTCCATTTATATATAATCTCAACAGAAAATGTAAATAATAATACAAACTGATAATATTTATTCTACACAACAGCAAGATATTTATAAACGTGCAGAGGTACCGTTAATATTAAGGTGTGTTTTAAAACTTGTAATCTCATTCTATGGATTGCCTCAATATACAGTCATGACACGAGATCCAACCTCCAGCTAAAACACGATTTATCTATTCGATAAGAATTAAGTTCAACATTAATAATTAAGCACATAGTTACCGAGTAAATGGAGATGCATCTGTAGCAATTATGTAGAAGGATTAATGTAGCAGAGTGTTTGATGTTATCGTTAATCACCTACGGAACCCTATTAACCTAATGTTGGTAGTGTTACGAAGAAACCGGTGCCAGTGGGCGTTCCTTATTTTCTAAGAATTCTCGCCTCCGTCTCTGTTATTATCACAAGTATATATACTCTATAATATTTATTTCGATTGCATATTGCGTATATTTTTTGTCGGCGACTGTCTGTTTATCAAGACTTGCGTTTAATTTTCTTTCCATGTACCCAAGCTGCTGTTGTATACCGTCGTAAAGAAATCCTTTTTAGCAATAGCTTAATTATTTTATCATACAGGATGTTATCATACATTATTAAATAAGATATATCAATAAGAATTTATTATTCGTTTCCTTTTCGTTTGAAAAAAGTTATAGGTAACAACACTGAGTTGGTAATCATAGATTCCAACAGATACCTGACGTCACCCTTAAGACGTAAATACTAAAAGGAACGAACGAAGAACTTAAAATTCGATGGGTGCAAGCAGCGACACGGTGGCTCAGTTGGTTAAAGCAGCGCCACGGTACGGTGAAGGTCGTGGGTTCAATTCCCGCTCGTGTCCATCACGTATATAAAAAATATCATTAAGGTTGCACGTTAACAGTTAACATTGCGGCCATATTTCTCAAATACTTTCGTTAGGATATAAACGATTATAATACATTATGTAAGTAAATACGATCAAGACTGTCAACCAATCAGCGAGTAGTAGGCAGAAATCTACGAATTTATCATTTTAGTGAAAAAGGAGAATGATTAATGCAATATTCAATTTCAAGGCTACAAGAAATACAATAATTTCAACATAAATAAAATGTTACAACAAGTAATATTAAAACCAAAAATCAGCAGCGAAAAGGACAACATTTTCGCGCATACCTCATTAACGTCGCGACAATAATAAAAAAATAACAATGCCAGCCAACCTTCAAAAAATCTAAAGCCACGTCACCTATAATTCATCCCACATAATATGCCAACCGAGTCCCACCAAACAGTAGCTCAAGTATGACAAGCGATGCGATGATTACGGCCCGAAGGCTGCGCCAACGCATAATTACATTAAGGAACAAGTTGGTATAATCACAGGGGAAAAATGTCACTACGCCTAAGGACTGTTTTATGGAGATTGCTTATCAATTTACCGTCGAGTTTCGATGAGAGCGATATGTTTTAAGAGTGAATGATTATGAGACAGAGTTTTGTTCTTGGTAACAAAGATTACTAATCGAAATGACAAAACAATTAGACAAATCCCACATTTACAACCTTACTCTGTACTATTGATTCTTGTTATACATATTACTTGACAACGATACATAATTATTTTAGGGTGAGGTTCGGGTATACAATTTATTTTTTATGCTAGACCCAGAATTCGATCACGATATATTATAAGACAGTCTAGTTGCTATGTAAAAAACTAACTCGTGTAGGTATGTAAACCCAAAACTTATAAACGCAGTAGAGACAATACAACCTAAGTAATTGAAAAAAAGTAAAAACACAACTAAATATTTCATATCTAAAACTACAACGTACGAGTGCCTATTGCATACTTTTTATATTAGGAATGTCTGAATCGTTGGAATCTAACGACCTTTTAAGGGCTGCCCTTTAAAATTAAACGCAAAAATTACTTACCCATGTCGCACACGCATACTAATCAAATAACAATTCATTCTGTTCATCAATAGAAAAAACATCAGCTGTACAATTAGCGCGTTAGGGGTGTCAACGGTCATAGAGCACGAGCCGGAACGCGTACCGGTCCGGAACCAGTCACAGGTACACCGGAACAAGTGGAAGCAAAGGTCAACTGAATACTAATATGGCAACGACTTTTGTGTTGGATTGCACATTTTGATTGTTATCGATATGAATATGGGACAGGGTGTTTTGGTAACGGTGTTTCTAAAGAGTATTCGAAGATAGGGATGTGCTATTCTATGCAGTTTGTAATTGTCCAATATTGTATGAATATAAGTGTAACAATGTCCAATATTGTTTGACGACCTGATTGACGCAGTGGCTAAGCAATTAGACTGCTGCGCTAAAGGTTGCGGGTTCGATTCCCGCACGGGGCAAAAATTTGTGCGATCCGCAGATGTTTGTCCCGAGTCTGGGTGTTTGTGTATGTGATATTTCATGTTTGTAAAACGCACCCACGATACAGGAGAAATTCCAAGTGTGGGGCAACGTTTTAAAAAAAAAAATGTGACAGAAGTGAGGGGTAGAGGTGAGATATTTTTTTATGTTTAGTTGGTTTTGAGGTTGTTAGATACCTATATCTATTTTAATACACGATTATTGCTGTCCATTCCAATAAAGAGATTTTTATACCTACGTTGGCAAGACTGTTTTTTATATTATTTGCGAGCAGTTTATATTACACGGTGTAGAGAATAGTGGTGAGTTTTCTTATTCTTTCGGGGCCTCGTAAGGTAAATTCTGAAGTTAGAAAATGAGCTTCTGTTAAAGGCAGATTTTTATACTGTATCCTTTTAATGCACTTACAATGAATCTTACCCAAGATCAAGTGAGATCTTGTTATCAGACTTCGAAAGAAGCCTGAAAGATTTAAACTTTCAAAGCCGCTTCATGTGAATATAATGAGGTTTTGCATAAAAACTGGAAGATATATTACCAATGTAGTGTGGAAAAGTCTAGACCGATGATGATAAGATATTATGATAATTTAGTTCGGCTCAAACACGAATGGGTATAAAGGAACAGGTTTGTAAACTGATAGATAGGCAAGGCAATTAACTGATAAAACTAATGAAATGAAAGCAATCTGGTCTTCGTAACCTTCTATGGCGTGAGACTTAATACATAGAGACTATTTTATGTCTTTCAATGCAAATGGTGACTAACTGGTTGATGTAAGAATCATTTATTGGAATCAAAAGTGAGCTGTGTAGCACATGGCGCCTGGATTACGTTTACCAAGGGGGTCATTACGACCGAAAAGTTTCCAAACTGGACACCGACAAAAACGATGATGAGTTTTCTGTAGCACTAAATTATTGACGCAATCGATTAACTCGGAGAAATCTTCATCGACACACCCCCGATTCGATCGCATCAGCTCCGGTATCATTAAGATAAAATTAATTGGGCTCCACCGGTCTTCCGCGTCCTCGCTGAGATGAAAAAACTGGGCACACGTGGTCACTACCGTTCATTTACGAACGCGAATTATGCGTAGTACGGCAGGTGGCAGGTGGCGAGAGCATGGGAACCCGGGGTTGAGGCGAGTTCCCACGGCCGCGTCATTCACCACGCCACACCTGCGCCCCTTAACGGGGATGCTACACACACGCCTGCCACGCGAAGGAAAGCGCCGATTAGAAGTGCCACGCGTGTGTGCGCGCGCGCTCGGTACGTGTCCCGACGCGTGGATCTCTGTATGTGTGCGTTGCGCACGGGCAGCTCGAGTTACAGGATTTATTCAAGTAAGTGCCCGTAGAAGGGCTGTTTACGTTATGCTCTACGTCGTTCGCGCGTATGTGTTTTAACAGGTGCCGTATGTGTGAGTGTTGGCGTTTGATTTATTCGCTTATGTTAGCTTTATGATAACGACGGTCATGTTACATTTTCTTTTGCTCCTGTAGTTTATTTTTATAGAGTGATCTGTATGATAAGTACCCGCACAATGTTGTAAAATTTTAATACAATCCTCTGGGCCTGTCACATAAAGTCTTCAGGGTACGCCTATCTGAGTGGTTGATGTGCTGATGGCTAAGAAGAAGCCATTATGTAAATGTAATTTTCCTTGAAGGCCTTGCCTCAAATGCCTTTATATTAATATAATGATATTCATTCTGTCAGTCTTTAATTTACACTTCACGCTTTAAAAGGGTTAAATCAGTCGATACCTATTCAGTAACGAATATGTCATTAAGAATCCAATGCATTTATTCATAAAGCTATGTGGGCTTTAAAAAGTGTCAATGTCCTAAATGAGATACCATCGTAATTTTATTAGCGTCCATCTTATTAATAACCAATATAGATTTTGAAGCTTATAATAGAAAGGCATGCATACAAATGAGCGGCCCTTAGGTTGACAATGGGCCACGCGATCTAAATGAACGGCGCGCGTCACTCGTTCATGATCGCCCTTACTAATATGATAGCATGTAGGCGCGTGTTTTGTTACTGACAAACATTCTATATAAAATAATTTTTAAATAACTATAATATAAATAGTAAATTGTAAGTAAAACGGATTGCACTTTATTTGAACTGTAAGACTGTATTGCAATTTTCCTATGGGCTAATTTAGCGCTTATTCTCAGAAACTACTTTATTGACAAAATTACAGGTATATGAGTGGTTTTTATTGGGCTTCGTGGAATTGAGTGAGAAAGCAAGACGGTAATGTTAGGAAAAAAAATATTCTCATGTAATTTTAAGGATTAAATAAATAATTATGCTTTTCTACAATAATTTTTTTTGTTTACAGCTTTATAAACTGAACAACACAACAATAACAAAATTAACCCATATCGTGCGGACTGCGTCTCTATTGTCACGCAAGGGATGCGTAGCGTGCGTACGCGCACTTTCTGATCTTGACATCGCTTTATTTACGTTCGTGTTCCAGTTGTTAGCGTATAAAAACATGTTCAAATTATAATGTTATACAGATTGAAACATAAATAATATCTATGATCCATATGTTTATTTTAATTGAGATATTTAATAGGTTCTTGAGTTGAGCTTTCAAAGCTAGATGAGATCACTTTAGGCAAGTTCTTAGTAACACTTAATTACTTTAACTGAGGCTCCTAATTTACAATAATTTTTGGGATTTTCGAAAATTTTCTTTATAAAATCTAGGAACTTCCTAAATCTCCCAAATATTGAAAGCCCCGCTACCACCAGTGTCAGCCCGCATCACCAATGGAATGCCATTGTGACGCGGCGCGTGGCGTGCGCAACGCACTTATCTGACAACGTGATTGTTTTATTGACACCTCTGCCGTTTGAATAATTATAGCCCATTATCTTGACGCTACGAAATAGACTCCTTGAGGAAATAATAACTTTTAGGGTCATTCATCTTTAAAGCTTCTTCATATAGGCAAGATCTAAGTATTTGTTATATGAAAACAGGACATGCCGGCGACGACTAGACATTAGGCTGTCAATAAAAATAGTAGCAATTATGCAAGCCCAGGGTGCGCGTATCAGGTTTACTTAGGTATTATTGCGGTAGGTAGGTAGGTAATATAGGTATATCACCGTTTAAGAACTTCAAAGTATTTATAGAAAAAAGAGTTTTAGAACGGTCACGTAGTGTAAGAAGCCATGTGTTAAAAAATCTCCTAAAATGAAGATACCAATCGATAACTGATAATAATCTTATAAGAATTGCGAACTCGGAAATGGTTGATTTTTTACAGCTTGATTATCAAATTAAGCTACCCTTATATAAATATTGTTGAAAATTATTACACAGATAATTAAATGGGTCCTTGATGTTCTCCACAAAGGAAGCTTCCCAATTATCTAAACTTAAGTATCTACTTGCAGAAGTGTGAATAAGTTTCATTACATCATGATATATGACGTAGCAAATTAAAACACGGACAGGACGTTAATAAAACGCAATTAGCGCTAACACAATCAACCCCACGCGTCATCACATAAAAAGACAATAAACCCACACAAACTGTCACTATTAACAACACGAAATCCTTTAAACTAAATCAACAAGGAGCGTGGGCGTGTGTTACCCCAATCCACTCACACACACACCCCACATAGCCTTACATACCATTGTATATCCCTATAGTTGATAGGCACCGAATACAAAGTTCCATTTTGTAACCCTACCCGGGGAGAAGGGGCAAAAAGTGAACACTTTTTTCAAAAAGCAATCGCTGCACGTGGTCGGGTTGTGGTCGAGGTTTTTTTCTTTTAACGAAAGTATTACGTTGTGAAATTCTTCTGTTGGGTATCGGTTACCCTTTAGGTTTTGATGCGCTGCCTGATGAACTGGATCTTATTCAGCTATCAGGTTTTGTTACAGTTGATTTGGCGCCTATTCGAAAACTTGATTAAAGTGACGAAGATGTCGTAAGTCATCAGATATACCAATATAGAAATTATGTTCATTTAGTTTATCGAATTAAAGGCCTAGTTGTAGTCATGTTGTCATAACACTGAAGTGACTGTTAAGTTCTGGTGAACACTGCATTAGAAACTTGTAAGCATTTACTTACAAGTCATTAGTCTTATTGGAAATCGTTAAAATTACAAAAATCTAGTATAATTAAATTTACACTTCTCCGTATCGGCATGAGCCAGTTGCCGCATGGAAATAGTCTTGCCATGGTGTAGAGATTGGTCAGTCAACAAGGATGGTAGCGAGGTCGAACGTCCAGGGTGCGTCGGACGTACTTAGGTATCGTCATTCGTGAAGGCTCTCTACTTGCACCCCAAAAAATTAATGACTATAAAACTGCCGTAACAATAAATTGAAAAACCACTAAATTTCGTAATTAAGCCTTTTTATGAGTTTGTTTTAGCGGACGTCTCAATTAAGGCTTAAAAAGCAAACAATGTGTCACTGCGTTTATATTACCAACATTAAATAATGTATCAGTATTGTGCATTAAAATTATCATTAAAAAAACCGACTTACGGATCTCTTTGTTTCAATAATAATGCTATCTTAATTAATATTACTATTATTTTATGTTTGTCAATAGTTACATAAATGTCGATAGGTATACTGTATTTATACGCTGGCGCACTTAAATTAACGGTCAACGGCTGATGCAAAATACTTATGAGTAGATACCTACATTATTGCGTAAAAAACTGTAGGTCAATTCTCGTAACTTAAAACGTTCTCCAGCAATAGTGATGTGCTTTCAATAAAATCCAATACAAAAATCGTTGGTTTTTTACCAAAGCACATCGTTACTGCACTGTTCGATAACGTCTTTAATTACGAGATTTAACCTACGATTTTTTGCGAAATAATGTTGTTTAAAGAACTCTTTTACTTAACAGTATCTTTTGTTATCAGACCCAGTTATAGTTCTGCTTTATTTATACTAAACTGGTATATAATATGTAGAGTTTATTGAATAAATTTATTCCAGTAGTAATATATATTATTTAAACAGAACAATAACCTTTTAATTATATTTTTATTACGTCTCGCGTATAATGTTCTTCAGTTTAACGCTACGGTAATAAAATTCGTTTTAGTGCCAATACCGCACTCTTCAAGCGAGATATTAGTGCAGCCTAATAATTTAATTAAAATACGATGATTGCAACTCGTTCAGTATTAAATATTTTAATGACTGTTCCATTTCAAATTGAACCAGTATCTTATGTTTCATGATTGAATTGATTATTTTAAATAGAGAAAGATACTGACCTAAGTATAACTTTATTCTTGATAATATAATCTAAACAGTAGTTGCCCACTTGCCTAGTGGTTAAAATTTGCCTTTAATTAGATAGAAATGTACTGTGTGATGTCACTAATTAAACTTTCGTGAGTGTTATTACGTGTATATTCGGGAATGTCCGACTAGTTTCTGCATTATGACAAAAATGGCGTACGAAGTTGTCTCTTTAGCTTTACGTATCGTATAAGTACCTACCGATTTACCTCTATACAAGTGATAACCCATTTAACATATTATTATCTAATATTCTAGAAAGTCTTATATTGATTAATTCTTATGAGTCTTATTGGAAACGAACTGGTACGAGTTTAATACACTCGATGATTTACCTGGCGCATGACAAATTAGATCGCCGGTATGTTATAGGTCCCAATGATTTGTGGGGCGAGCCTATTGCCATTGACCGGCCACAAATCCAGACTCCGTGTGGCTACTGAGAATTCCCTAATGGAAAGACTTCACTTTGCCCTACCCGGGATTTGAATCCAGCACCTCTTGCTTGACCAGCATGGCAGTTGTTAAATAATTTTCATGATTTTAATAATCGCAACGTTAAAAGGTCATAATTATTATCATTAAACGACTGTACTGCTGCAGGGCAAAGGTCTAAATGGGCTTTAATACAAAAGTTTTCTACATTTTAAAATTTAAACTTAGAGTATAAAATACTGACCTCCTATTTTGAAGAAACCACAAACATTATAATATATAAAACAGAATAATCTTGTAATACGGAACCAGTTTACATACAAAACGACACCGCGTTTTTCGTGTTTAAACATATCTTATTACAAAATTGTTTGAATCATTCAATTTACATATTATACGCATGATATCCGGACTAAGTCTGATGATAAAATCTGATATTTAATAAAATAATCGGTAATGATACACTTGTAGAGATTACGGTCAGTTCTAAAATGTCCGACATTCTTGTAAACGGTAGCCTGTTGAATATAAATTTAATTTTATTGTAGAGGTTGTTTTTACACATTCCTATTGTAACATAGTGTTGTGCAATATTATAACTAAATACTGTGTTGTAAGTGGCCAGTATTAATAGTGGAGAAAATGGTCATTTAAAAGAATAAAAATAAGTATAAAGTTTCACACTCGTAAAGTCACTTGTGTTTGAAATAAGTGAGTTAATAACTGCTACGAATAAGTTCAGTACAACTTAAGGTTTTAAAGATAGTGTACATGACTTTTTGTGTAGTTTGACATTCTTTTTCTTAAAATTATCGACTGATATTAGGAAAACACATATTTTTTATTGACTAGAGTATATACTTACGAGTATATAACACTAACACGTAAGTATATATTGAATTCAGTCGTATTTAATATCGGCCACCAATACTAAATGAAAAAAAATCGAAGTCATTATTTTGTTCCAATCACGGTCTACACCAATTCGTGCTACGCGGATGCTACGGTAACGTAGCATTTGTAGATTACAAGACTTTTTTATTACTTACTTTTTGATTAGTTGTGCATACTGTGTTAATTATTCTGTTGTTTAATGAATCTTTTACTGTTTTTCGTTTCTTTGCTTGTTGATTATATTGGTCTGAATATAATTGAATATATGAATAATAAATTATATATATTTTTATAGAAGTTAACCGTTTTTAAACGGGTTTCCCAAAACGATAATTTTGTCATCGCCATTTCCAAGTATATCGAGTAACAATATCTCACGTAGCTACACAAAAGACGCTACCTTCAACGGTCTTTTCTTTGTATGCGCGACTCGGCTGTACATACTTACAAACACGTAGAAAACGGACAATATGGGCCGTTGTGTACTAAAAATGTAGGTAAATTGTGTAACTATGAAAATGTAAGTAAATTATACTAAAAAACAAAAGCTACGAGTAGTATTATATAACCCTAATAACATTTATCTGTACCTTGATATTTACAATTACATATTGTATCTATAAGATAGAGGCAAAAGATATTTTAGTCGAGTTGCAAGTTGCAAAATTAATGTTTTATGTAAAGACTACAGCCACGCCTACTTAGATTTACAAGCTTGGATAAGGCATACATATAAGTACACAGTATAGTAGATACTATAATAAATATGTTTCTCAGTAACTAATGTCGTCAACTCTAACAAAACATATCCAAGTGTTAGTTATATTACGTCTAACATTAATATAGTTTAGCCGTCGCTCGCTCAACTGACCGGAGGAAATGATTTATCAGTGCTGTGTACGTGATTTGCGAGCGCGGGCGCATACGATTTAATCACAGGAAGCAACACCGGCGTGCCGTGATAAATCTGCGCAGGAACTTATCTATCCGATGGCCAGCTGCAGCCCGTGATTCATAATGCTGAGATAGTGCTGTTTATTTTGCTAGGAATCGCCTTAGGTGACAGCCAGAACATCTAGTATGGTGCCCATGCAAAACATCGGCCCCTTTGTACGTCTTATTTTATTGTGGAGGAGAGTCCGGAAGATATATAGCTAGAAAGTTAATGTTAAATTCTGTAGCCGGCTTAATTGTTATTGCGTCGTCTCTATGTTTTCAAATCTCCTTATATGGTTGCTTATTCGATCATCTCGTCTTAACATGACATTTACAACGGAAGATAAGGCAGAAATCCAAATTAATTTCCTAGAGATATCTAGATCAAAAATACCTACAAATCACTATGTCGAGGAAAAACAAAACATATTAAACTCTACTTATTTAAGGGAACCTCATATCAGAGCCAGGTCGTCATCAATAAAGCTTCACAAGCACAGCCTACTCTGTAACTATTCCAAGTCGCGGCACGTCAAAGCCTCTATTCGTAGAAGTTGTTCGTAAAAACCAGTCTGTAGGCGCGCGCTACCGCTCGCGTGCTGCGCGCGCGTCGCCCCGCTCCCGGCACACGCGCATGCGCGCGCGCCACTTCGGCCCTGCTATATAAACCCCGCGCCCTTCCTGATTCAATCATTCCCTGCTGACGCATCGTGCGCGCATGACGCTCTGTATTTAATCGTAGCTCTGTAAATACGTAGACGTAACTTGTTAAGATTAAGTTCGTAGTATAACAGTAGTACATAAATAGTTACAATGTGTTTGGCTAAGGATGACACACAATCGCCGCAGAAGGAGGTCCCGTCACCTCGCTCGCCATGGGCGAAGCTTCTAAGCCGTCAGGTAAGCTTCCAGATTTAACCGTCTCAGTCCTAATCATTTGTCGCAACTTGGTCCTCCCATACCAAACTGTGTAACCAATGTAACATGTGTACTTATTGCGTTTTCCTTCTTTACAGAGCTCCAAGCCGAGGCTACCTCGAAAAGTGACGACCTCTACGCGGGTTAATCTTAATAAGTGCTGGTCGAAGTTAGGAGAGTTGATCTCCAACTCCGGCCCCCGCACTGACCTACCATCGCAAAAGACTGCTTACTCCGAGGAACCAGTTCTAGTACCTTTCTCGGACTTCTTCTATCCTGTAGACCCGGTCAAACCGGTGCCGGTCGAAGAGAACGACAACGCTGAGAACCAGAACATCGCGAACAACCGCTTCGAGCTTATCAACGAAGACTTGGAGATCAGCGACAACATGGCTAACGAAGTGCGGGAGATCTGCTACTCGGCCGCTCAAGACTGCTTCGTATGTAAACTTTGTTACTAGTTACTTTAAAAACATTCGCTTCGGTTTCTTCTTTCGGTTCTAAAATTCAGTGAAAACAAAATCGCGTCTTCCATTAGTAGTTTTAAACGTGCTCGATTGGCACAAATCCAATGTCTTCCATTAGACTTAGTGATGTGATTGGTGCAGCGCCTCCGTTTGTGATTTAGCGAGTAATGTTTGTGATCTCTAGTAGATAATAGTGAGGCGTTGTGTCATCCTTTAAATTAGTGTTGTAACAGTAAATTGTCACAAGTTTTGGTAGACAGCTTTAATGAACTGCACTGTAATTATTGCACCAATCTCCGGCTATGACCTAAACTTCTAATGCGTAACAATACTGCTTTGTTTCCGTTTCTAAATCGAATGTCTTCCATTAGTGTAAGTTTTGCCTGTGATATCAGAGTTTATATAACGATTGAAAGCTTTAACTAGATGTAAGGAGATTATATTAGGTTTTAAGTAAAGTTTATTAGTAAGTAAGTATAGTGTTCACAAAGTGTTCTTAAAATCACTGTTTAGCGTTTAAGCTTTAGTTTCTTTAACATTTGACGTTATTTCCATGTGATATTTAAGTCGCTAAGTGAACTATATTATGTAGGTTAGGTATTGATATGAACATATCAGTGAAAAGCTTTAATAGTTTGTAAGGCTTAGTTTGTAATATCATTGAACTTCCCTTTTTTTTAGTTTTGTATTTTAGGATCATGTTTTGTCTAAATTCTTTCTCATTTGTAAGTTTTGCAGAAGTAGGCCGAGCGTGCCAATCTTAATTAATTTAGTTTTAGTTATAATTAAGTTTAAGTTTTAGTTAAGTTACTTTTCTAATTTTGATGAATTCTTCCATTTGTGTCAATTATTAAGGTGTTTTTTTTCATTATCTTTTATGTTTACTTTTATCATTATTATGTTAAGTATCTTAGTTAGTAAAGCACTCGTATTTTAGACTGATATCGTTAAGAATTCAAGACTTTCGTTTGATCTCCGATTCTTAATAAACATTAATGTATAACGTAAACATCACTTTTATTTCACCGCCCTATAAGCATTAATTGGCTATAAAATCTACGTCGTAAAGTAATATTTTATGTCTGTGCACCTAAAAGTGTGAAACACGTGCTTTAAACAGCCATATAATTCAAATTGTAATGACATATATAAAATTAAAAATAATCGTACGCTGAATAAAAAGTTTGGAACAAAACTCATTACAACCAGTAAAAAGAAATACTTTTTCAAATAAAGAATACAAGCAATAAGCCAAACGAGTTTGGTTAACTGAACTCATTTGAACCATTAAAAAAGAAAAAAACTGAAATGAAGAATACAACAACCTGTATTGCCTAGTTGACAAGTAAATTGCGCGGGAAAGTAATGTTCCCGCGCTTGGTAGCAGAAACAATAATAATAGAGGAAAACATCGCACAGACAATAGACTACGTGCTTAAAACCTCTTAGTAAGTACCTTGATGTGATCAGTAGTATTTAAAAGGACAAAGGTGTGAACGCATTACTGACACTACAATAGCAAGGAGAATCTATTGTTTATAAAAGTGTAATTCCGATTTGCTTACGTATCATGACCGGCGTACAAACAAGTCGTTAAACTATGAGTACATAACATGGTCGGGCCCTTGTTTACGATTGTTTTGGAACCGGCCTGTGGTCGTCCACCCACGTGTTCTGTACATCACCTATAATGAAACACAACACATACGGTACTGTACATAAACCGAAGATAGAGTGCATTTGTTACAAACTAAAACATTATGCTCACTATATTTGCTCTAATATAATTTGTCGAAATTTATATTTAGGAAAAAATAAAATACATTTAACATAAAAGGAATAGAAATAATATACAATCATTTATAAAGCTAGATATTAAAGTTATGAAACTAAATTGAAACACTTCTTGGCAATGGTATCGTCGTTCTAGTATGTCCTACTGTAATTTGGCATGGATCATACTGAAAATAACAAAGACAATTAAAAATAAATATAATTCTGATAATTATCAAAAGTTGCTTATAAAATATGTTTACGTATGACAATGAGAATCGAAACAATATCGATAAAGCAAAACATGTTCAACCAAGACTTAACAGTTATTAAAAAATCTATAATTAAAATGCCAAGCTGAACTAACAATTAGGTACAGGTTACCTTTATGCATGCATCAATTTATTGAATTAGCAAAGAGATGGGCCCTCATGTAACGTGATACAAGTAGCGACCCGTATCAACAGGTTGCGACAAGTTGAAGCCAACGCCTACGACATATTAACCTGCCAGTATTCACTCTGAAAAAAGAATACTGGCACTTTTGACGCCTATAATAGTCGTGCTCCTATTAAAAAAAAAAGAGTTCATATCGCCGTATATTCTTTATTTAATTATGTCGATAGTCAAATAGAAAAATAGTCAAGAAAAAGTACCGCCTTACTAACAGCTAGGTTATTAAAGAGAGTAAGTAAATAAAAATATTGCTTTACGAACTAATGCTAGATCTTTGTTTACAAGTGAATCTCTAATTGCAAGCCTCACAAGTGATAAACGAATAAACAAAGCAGCTTTGAAATTACTCGTTATCAAGAATTACTGTTTATAGATATTAGCTACAGCTCTATATTTAGAACAACAAGCTTCTGAACAAGTAATAACAAGGAGAGAACGGGGTCTAATGTTTAAATTATTCTAAACAATTTCTGTACAATACTACAAGATTAAATATACATTGCGCAATCGTTTGTTGCATAAGGACACTATTGTAAGGCTTGTTTATATAGATACGCAGCAAAGTACATTTAGTCCATAAAGCAAAATTATTATTTCGTCAGCTTGATAAGGCGTTTTAAATAAACATATGATAATAATATTTACAATAACACATAAGCCGGAACACACTAAGTACGTAGTAGACAGTTATACCGAGTCAGTAAGGCGTTGCACTGCCAAGTCAAAGGTCACAAGTTCAAACCCCGGCACATACCAGTGTCTTTTCGAATTCATGTGCGTATTATAAATTAGTTATAAGTTGCTAAAAACGGTGAAGGATAACATCGTGAGGAAACCGGCATACCTGAGAGATTTTTCAACGGTGTGTAAAGCCATGTCAGAGTCCTACAAGCGGTTTAAACTCTGACACCAGGTTGTTCATCAACTATACGATAAGAAGAAGCAATGCTAAGCTTTATAGATAAATAGATAGTAATTGCTTGTTACAGACGGTATCAAACAATTACCCTGTTTTATTGGACGTTGCCTATTTGAAACTCGTAAGTGTATACAATATATTCTATCTGTCTGTGTATAATACTGTCATCATCCAACATTTTAGTTTGGTACCCACTAGCTCTCATAGTTAATACGTTCAGAAATATTAATAAAATACGTTAATTATAATTTCTGTTCAAGTATGGCGTCATTCTAATCTAAATGGATTAAGAATTACACTTTTCCCTTAATCTTAGAAAGGAATAATTTATTTAATTACATTTAATATCAATAACAATATAGATAGCTTATATAGGCTATTATTTAAATTACTAGAACATAAAAATCTTCACTATCTTACTCATAAGATGGACTTAGACACATAAAAAACAACGAGTGTCATCAAGTTTTACAGCCAAATAATTATGTTTTTGAATCTATTCCCTTATCGTAGACCCACAATGAAGTTTTATTGCTTACGTATACATTAATAAAATTATACAACATTACAGTAATACTGTCTTGTATGGTGTGGGTTTAACAGATGTAAAATATTACCAGTTACATTCAGACAAACTAAGGTGCTAAACTAGAATTAATGCACGTCAGATAATAATAGGCTAAAATTTAAAAAAAACGTTGCCCCACACTAATAGTTTCTGTAGTATCGTGGGTACTTTTCACAAACTTGAAATATCACATACACAAACACCCAGACTCGGGACAAATATCTGTGGATCACACAAATTTTTGTCCCAGAATCCCGCAACCCTTAGCGCAGCAGTCCAAATGCTTAACCACTACGCCAATCAGGTCGTCTTTCAATTGAAAATATATTATTAACCTCTTTTTTATGGGGAAATCCTTATGGACTTTCTCCGTCCTGAGTCGGATGGACGGCTATGCCGGATTCTTATCGGCTAAAACCCAAGAGAGTCTCCCTGGCTACTTGAAGACGAGAATTTAAGTGCCCTAATAAAACATGAGCAACTTAGACACAGTACTAATCAGACACTAACTTATTCATACCATTTATTGGTAAAGTCTTAAACCAAACCAACTACGACTAGCTATAGATTTTTTATCACAAATAAAAAAGCCTTTTAAAATGTAAATAAAATAAAACTAATCCTTTTTGAACCAATGCCAAAAGGTGAAACATTATTCACCCCACTTGTACTAAACCTGTTGAATGATTCGTAACAGTAACAGAGGGTCGTACCGGCGGTGGTTACGCATGGGGTGAAAATGCTCAATGAAAAAGGTCATGACCTCTTCGCTGTGTAAATACTCGTGCACATTCTGCGTAGGTCGAAGGGTTGAGTAAAGAAACAATTACTCATGTTGTATATTATTCGCATTGTTAGTCCAAATAATGATTTAAAAATTGCTCTGTTAACCCTTATAAACCTTGTGAGTTACTTAATGTTAACCCTTTTCTGACCTAATAAGAGGTTTGGAATCGCCTTCCTTTTCTACTATAAATAGGTACTTATTATATGTTTTTATTGTATTATATCTATATATATCTACTCGTGTTTTAGAAATAAGAACGATTTAAAAATTAACATACCTTTGAAAAATTATAACAACTGTTAGTACTTAACTCCAATTGGTAATTTTTTTTTAATTTAATGTAAATAAGAAAATTCAAAAGTTCGGCGGGAGCCTTTCAAAGAGCCTTCCAATAAACTGGAAACAGAATTCTATAAGAAATATAATAAAATAATAATTAACACACACATTATATAAATACGTTAACTTCACGACAGTAGCATTTTATCCGTTATTTATTAACTTTAACTTAAACGTTTAACAGTGTAGTTATATTAACCGCTTTCCATTTCCAGCCTCGTTCCGGTATCAGATGAGCGATAAACCATTATTTTGGTGCTTCACGAGGTGATCATTACGCCTCATTAGCCGCAATACCGTTGTATGAAACAATAAGTAGTACCTGACTTTGCTTGCTAAACGAAAATTGAAAAAGAAAAAACAAAGTTGGGTAGAGCAGCGCCACGGTACGGCGAAGGTCGCAGGTTCAAGTCCTGCTCGTTTCGATCATTTTTCAAATTTCCTTTATCAATTTAGAAGAAAAAACAAATGTTTAAATAAGGTCTTTTTTTACCCAGTGTAACTCCAGTGTATGGCATTATTCAATACGAGCTTACGATAAAATCAGTACCCTACACCAACGATACTGATTTAGCTAAAACCGGCATCGCAAATAATCACATGTTACTAGGTACACTACAGCATGTTCTCTATTTATAAGTGAATAAATTAATTTTAATTTTAACGAGCGCCGATTAAACTAAGGAAAAGCTGTAAGTCAGAATCGTATGCTGTAGAAATCTGTGTACACCGTAGATAAGCCGAAAAACAACTTTATAACTTACGTTGCAAAAAATTCGCGCGCAATATTTTTATATCCTATATGTATGATCTACACCCTGTACCATTATAATATGTAACTACCTCAGTCAAAAGGCTATACTCACACAAATAAAGTTACATAATTTATTACACAACCTCTCTGCATAATTAATTACTAATTATAAAGACACAATTGTTAATATCCAAAGACAAATGTATTGACAAACATATTCTGCAATGTTATGGTTTCAGTATTGCAGTTTGGCAGCACTTATTAAATGGAATAAAACAATTGATTATTCGTTTCGGACAACTGCACAAATAAACCCTTAATGATCTAAAGATCATTATTGATATCCAATACCCGCACTTATCAATGATCTTAATTAGGGTTTTAATTACATATCCTTTCAATACAGGAGTTTCTTTTCTCCTCGTCGCGATACTGATCGTCAATGATAACTATTAGCTTAAAAGAAAACCATATCCTTTCAGAATATTATTAATATACGGTAATAAAATTAAATACGTTTTTATGCAGCATTCCGTTATCCATTATTGAAATTAATACAACCACTTTTTGAAGCTTTCATCATAAAATTTGTATTTTAAAAGGTATATTATAAAATAAATTGGTCCCTCTCGCTAATTTCTTCGTTAATTACTTCAAATTAAAACTCTCGTTAAAGTTTCGGTAAAACTTAAGACCCCTTTATCCTTCTCTTATATGATTTTGCGCCTGCTTTTAAAAAGTTTTTATTTCAATTTACATAATACAAATATCGAAGAAAATATGTAATTAATATTATCTGTCTTAAGCGGCATTATTATATCCTTGTTTGAAGTAGGCAGGAGTTACATGCATTTTTATGCTAAAGTAGTAAATACAACCAATAAAATATATTTATATCTAGTCTTTAGTGTTGCAAAATAAAATATTTCAAATAGTAACACAACATACATAGCACAAAGTCACGGGGGGTCACCAGTATACCAGTATTCTATATGTGTATGTATGTTTAAAAAAGTCAAGACCTACGTGTCAAGGTATAGTTCAGAATACGTGACATTTGCAAGAAACGGGGGATGTCCATTTAGTTTACAAAGCCGGGCCAGCGTTTAAGGATGATAAATCGCCCGCCATTCTGTTTGCGATTCGTTCCGAACCGACGCGGACGACACAAAAGTGCGACACCTTCGTGAAGCTAGCCAGGGGTTGGCAATCTTTTAAATGGAGGTGGAATTACAAGTGTACGCTGCAGTGCAATATCAAGTGTCTGTTCCACTTGTTTTATGGCTTATGGATATGAACTTTTTTGTGACACGCTGTCCTGAAAATATTGAGCTGAAATTAGTCTAAGTATTATAGTGGAACACCTTCTTCTTAAAGTATAATTAAATAAAGAATAAAAATGTTTAAATGACTCTTTAATATTTTCATTTAAGTAATGAATTTTGTTTTATTTAAAACTATGTAATTACATTTATTATCGAACTCGTAGCTGGCTAGAATTTAAGTTGAGATAAAAGTTACTATAAAGTAAATTCCCAAAAAGGTTGACAGCCCCCGCAGCTCACCGTCAAAGCAGTCAAAGGTTTTATATCACGCAGGATACAGTAATAGGGCACCGTGAAATCGCGTGCGGAACGAATCGCTGAAAAATTTCGGTTTTTCGGTTATTTCTTAGAGATTTGTACGGGCTTTCTTCGTTGATTCGTCATACTGAACGGGTGTCAGTATTACAAACACATGTCTTTTGATCCGGCGTTTGTATTGCATTCAGTGATGTGTCACGGCTTTTCGATTTTCGCGCGATTTCACGGCTCGCGATCCGTTACATTGATGTTGACTTACCTTCCGTCACAGCTGCTAGTTATGAATCTTGTTCTGGCAGCTTACAGAATTCTGTAATCTCCACAATATAGTTTTTTGCGATAGGTCATTATTTATGTTAAACTATGTATGTGTCATAAAACTGTGTTAGGTACCGCTGTACGATGGACGTGATAAAACATTATTACCGAGTATCAGTCAAGAATCATAGTATAGTTTTAGTCCATTTTAAAAGTGATGAGCCTGATGAGCATCTTTGGCGAGCGATTAGATAATAATTATCAACCTATCTAAAAGGTGGGACTAAGCTAGTCATGTCATTTTTGTAAATAGATGTAAAATTGCATCATTAAAACATATGAATGAAAACCTTTCAGATCTTATCTCGAGGCCTATCATAATAACGTTAATGCGAGGCACGTAACACAGATAACCGTAAAAGGATTATATTCGTATATCATGGCATCCTCTTAGTAGGATTATCACCCTTAATATATTCCTGATTAGATAAAACTTAAATATCTTCAGCATAGACCTAGTATAATATTTTTAGACTGTTCTTTCTAGACGGTCGTGATAATTCTGAGTATTTGGGACCAAAGATTTCAGGTTTAAACCTGGAACCTTTTGTCTCTGTCCTGGGTTTATACCCAGGTTAATATTACTATGTCCTTTTTCAATGTATGTAATACACTTTGAAAACACCACTGAGTTAGAATTGTGTCTTATAAATAGGCAAAAGATTTGCTCGTAAGACTTATTCTGATAAAGTGTGCATTAGTTAGCACGACCCCAGGAGACCTAGGAGCCGTCTACATTAAAAAAAAAAACAGTGGTGATAACGATATCCAAGCTTGTTAATGATGCTTTCAGATAAAATTTATCATAAGCCATATCGTCGTCGACGGTTAAGATACAAATTTGGTATTTTCACTAAAATTCATTACTTAAAAACCCATGTAGGCTATATTTTTAGGTAACGGCTAAAATATATTAGAACACCTTTATTTCTTACTAGTAATAACTGGTAAAATGTGGAAAAAACAGCAACAAACGACGCTTTATTTTCTACAAAATAAAAGAAATACATTCTAATATATAACCCCATCTACGGCCTATCATCTAAGTCCAAACACTCTAACCCTACAATAAATACACAACAATATCTTTCATCCACCATCACCCAGCCAATATTACATAAACCAGTCCGGTGAGATAAGCCACATAAGAATCATGTTCATGTGTGGGATGGTGACTATTTGTGACCACTGTTTGAGGAACACCGCCTTTGTCGGCGTTTGTGTCATGGCGGTGAGATAGCTGATGTTTAGTGAGAGGTTTTTGTATGGTCAGAAGAAAAGGTAAGCTTATATATTCTACTGATTTAGGAAAGGCGTTAGGTTTTAGTGGCTATAAAAATATATGTGCCGATGATTGCGTATTGGATATATTGTTACACTTTATGTTGAACAAGCGCATACTACTGCAGCCCCCTTACCATGAACTCTTAAAGCAGGACAGTTTACGTTGTGGAAGCGAGACGCCACATTACACTGCACGTAGCGGCGTCTCGCTTCCACAACGTAAACTGCCCTACTTTAAGAGTTAATGGTAAGCGGGCAGTTTGGTCAATCAGTATAATCTTAGCGGTGCTGCCAGCCAAGAGTTCGTTAAAAAATCTTGGCTTTAAAATACCTGTTAATAAAAAACGTATGATGACGGCAGACTTAGCAGTTACACTATTTTAAAGTCTTAAAATTATGAGGATTATTTGATTTAAAAATATGCACTATTCTAAATCTTTTCATTTGCTGGCAAGAATTTTTAAAAAGCATGACTGGAAAAATTGTTTTGCTATAAGTATAATAAAAAACAAAATAGAGATACTTGTAGATAGTTTATTTGTTAACACTACATAAGGAGTAAACTAATTCCAAGCGCATCAATAGTATCAAAATGAGACCAAATATCCGTTCAAAATCATGAGCCTGTGAAACCCGACAGCGTAGCCACTTGCCTTGTTAAAATTTACGTCTCAACACAATACCGAAACAGTCTCATCTAAAACAAATAATTCTTGCGTGAAATTCGGATAATGTCGTTGGTAAAACTCTTGAAACCAACCTGAAGATACACTTAGAAAAACTCTTGTTGTTCAACTATAAACCTTATGTCGACGCAATAGAGTTCTAGCTGTTTGAAAATTCCAAGGTAAACTATCTTGGTTTTCACAGTTCACGCTTCAATATTCTAACAAGGGAAACACAGCCGAAGTGGCGTATTTAACAACTACAGCTTCAAAGTTTGAGGGTGCGAATGACTGTTTCACGGGTTTTTGGTTTGTTAAGAACGCTAATATTGATTCATGGTCAGCCAAAGCGTGAATTTTGCCAAAGGAAACCGGTGGTTATCGGAATAATTCGGTAAACACAGCTTTTACTTTGTTGAACGGCGAGAGATTAGATAATACTAAATAAAGATATGCTATTATAATAAGAATAAGAATAAGAAATTTTATTTGCTTAAACATGTGTATACATACAAAATTAAAATAATACATGCATGTAAGATCTTAAGTTAGAGTGGCTCACGACATGTTTACCATTTCTCATGGCGTGCAAATATTTATGGTAAAAAATTATTATTATTAATTAATTAATTTTTACATATAACACTTATACATTAATTTATATCAGTTGACAAATTTCTTATAATCATTTACATTATCCAATTATTAATTATTTATTTTCCTAGTCCAATATTACAAATTACAATAAAATTATTATTATTATTAATAGACAATCAACAATACATTATTAAATTTATTCAATACCCTTGTAATATACACATTCATGTGCGTATTATAAATTAGTTATCAGTTGCTTAGAACGGTGAAGGAAAATATCGTGAGGAAACCGGCACACCTGAGACATTTTTCAACGGTGTATCAAGCCCACTTAAAATTCTGACACCAGGTTGGTCATCAACCATACGATAAGAAGAATTCCTACACATCATTCTAAAGTTCATACAATTTTGTAGATCTAAATGGATCACTGGAAAATAATCATTATAACCCGTCGCTATACAAACTCTAAAATCTAAAATCCTAAAATGTTTACAATACGATACATAGTTATGTTGATAGTCAAAGATTTAATAATAAACATTAGTTTACACACATGAACCTATTATAAACAAGGATTAAAACTGACTTCTACAAGGCAAGGTGGTGATAGAACTAGCATCACTGCACTTGTTCACCACTTGGCGATTTCTTAAGCGTTAAAATATTAAACTTGTGATTCCGGTTATAAACTTGCACAACTACGACACTTGAAAAGGTTTTAAAAATATTTATTTGTCTGTAAAAGTCAGGCCACTTAAACCATTAGCACTTCATACAATGGTTGAAAACAAAAAAGCGTATTTTCTAGCGCTAAACCAACCACTACCACAAATTATGTGACAATAGGCTCTTCAACCAATGACACGACAATCGCATTAGTACCAAAGGGGCTTGTTTTCGCAAAACACTGCAGGAAACGATTACTGAACGACCATAATTAGGTGCGTTGTGTAACACTTAGCCGCTTCCGATTGGTGGTAGGGTGCCTGTGAGTTAGGGTGAAAACAGATAAGTAATTCTCTAACATTTGAAATTCAGTTTTAGACGCGCGGTCAAATTGCAAAGTGTGTGCCATCGCATTTTAATGGTCAGTAAATTGTAACAAACGATAATTCTTGCTTTTATCACAAGTCACGTGTTTGTATGACTTATTTGTGGTTGGTGGTTGTATCTATTAACTTAATGGTTGATAGATTCAAAGAATTTAAGCTAACAAAAATATTGAGTAAAACAAGAAACGGATATCTCAGATCTAACCCAAATTCCTGGCCACACGCCGACAAGGCGCCTAAGCCGCAATATTTGACGCAATCAGCGAGAGGAAATGTGGCGACAACACCAGCCCATTAGGCCGAAACACAAATCAGAAACACGTGACATAACACATAAAAACTAACCTATGATTCCCTAGTAACTTCTTACTTTTTGTAACTTTGCAGTATTTTTTTGTTACTTACGCAGTTTTTATTAACAAGTTGCATTTTTATCTGCACGTGTGTAACGGCGGCAATTACGTGCGGTTTTAAATTACTCCGCATTCCGTTTTTTTACCGGAAACTGCGGATTTTTGGTGCGTTCAAGAATAAGTGGCGAAATTTTTGACAGGCTCTTCTTGTCGTTATTTTTGTTTTTACAATGTAAGGCGGTTTGTTTCCCGTGTTTATAAGGATTTTGGAGGATACATAAAAGCTCCTTTATCTGAGAGCTACATACTTAACATTGCACTGAACTTGATACCTAAAGTAGTATAGCAACTCGTAACATAGAAAAACAGAAAGAGAACATAAAACTCTCACTAATTTTGGTAATGTTGGAAAATTAAACTATGTTTCCGGGTAGGACGGGCAGCTTGTGTTGTCTTAATTTAGGACAACTACGAAATCGCTTTGATACGATATATGTATAATTGGATGATGGTTATATTTATATTATGACAGCTTACTTAGCTTTTGTGGCACGAATAAAAAAGATAAGTAGTCTTCACAAAGTTTATTGTGTAAAATATAATACCTAATGTATGATATTAGCATGATACACATATTAAAAAATATTTATTGATATTAGGTATTTGTATTTTTTTAAACTTTGGTATTTGAACCTTAATAACTAGCGTGTTCTAATGTAATTTGACGATACTATATAAAGGGCAGGTGCAACATTACTTTTAACTGAGATGTCCAATAAAAACCGTGGCTACTTATCTCTACAAAACGCAACCTTTCTAAAGCACGGAATAAAAAAATCGCCAAAGAAACCCCAAAAACTCACGTATTGCAAACGGTTTTTATCAAAAAAACTATTTTATCTAAGATTCAGTAACTTAATACTTACCGACTGACCGAAAAAAGAAAAAAACTTAAAAAAAGTTTAATTGTTCTCGCAAAAATTTGGTCGAAATCCATGCCTCGGGCACAGGAAATGACGGGGCGGCACAAAACTCAATAGAAGCCTTCGAAATGTCTTCGATTTGATGGATCGCCGTAACACAATCATTTTACGAGAGAACTTAGAAGAGCCTTAAAGTGCCCCTTAAAAATCAAGAGATATTCTTCACTTTTATTGCTGTGGTAAACAGGCTTTATCTAGGATACGTACATTTAAAATTGAACCTTATTACAACATAAAAGCATTAAAATTTAAATACTTAAACACAGATACTTGCAACATTTTGGAACATCTGCAAACCACGAGTATCCTTATCATTATCAACGCATTTTCAACTCTATTTCATGTGTGTCAAAGTTCAATTTAGTGTGCTAGTATTAGAATATTGTAGCTATTGATTATAGTAACAAAGCAGTCTGAACACGTGTTAGATGGCCACTAGAGGGGCATTCGAGCTTGTTTGCGTGTATCTAAGCGATAATGGGAGTCGTTATCGCAAGTAAAGGACGGATGCTACCGACAATAAAAGTGACCTATAGAATAAACTGTTTATTGTGATACTGTTTTTTATGAAGTACAATAATAAATAAGGACCTAGGTGTATAATTGGTGGCCTTAGATTGCATTTGAGCTGGAATTAGACGGAACTAGAACTGGGCTAGTCATGTTTATCGCATGCAGCAAAGGCGATTCGCGACAGACCCAGAAAGATATGGTGTGATGTATAGGTACCATACCTAAAAGACTGGTATGAATTGTAGGCAGAGACAAGAGCAAGAGGGAATTGGGGCATTTGTTTTACGGCAGTGGAAAAATATAGGCTAAATAGTAAAACGATCATGACTTGTATCATAAACCAGAATATCCCATTAGGAGTCCAAGGCTTGCTGACCCATGTCCACTGAGCCAAGAGTACGTGACTTTAATCTAGACATAGATAAGAAAATTGTTCTACGATCATCCCTACAAAGTAAGGCACACATACAATACCTACAATGACAATACAAGAAATATAATAAAAGTGATACATAACACGATATACCTATTATCGCAGCCTTAGCTCTCCACAAAAACGGTAACCATAAACTTATTCTATAATCTTTAAAAACTTTTGAAGACTGCACAAAAAGGATCTAAAAAGTGGGCGTAACTTTTACTGTCATTTCTGTTCTATCACATAATAGGAGACGGCCTTAGCTCGCGCCGGCCTATTATCTTCCCACAAAAAATATACCCCGCCTTACACAATCGAAAAATTCAAAACGAAGCGTAGCCTTTGCGAATCTGGGCAATAAATTCCTATTGATTGAATTTCGGACCCATGCTGAGTATAGGGGCTCATTATAGTCCCAATAATTTTCTATATTTTTTATTGGATAGCGCTTTTTATTTAATGTTATGATCCATAACGATATTTTGGCGACTCTCCCAAATTAAAGTAAGTGGAGCGCGTTGAAGTCTTTTGTATTAATGGGTCGGAATTGCATTTTTATGTAAAAAAATAAGTTGGTAACAAGTATTATTTCTATATCAGTATCAGTATATAGATGCAAAAAATATTAATATTATTATTTCAAGTGTATTATATTTTGCTACATCTTGTAGATTTTGTGTAGAAATAAAGATGATGATGCTTAAGTAGACAATGAAATCACGCTTACAAACCTTGTAAATATTGATAGTAGGAATCAGTTAGGCATTTTCCCTGTTTATGCCGATGAGCAAACCAGCAAGCATTTAATAAGTTACTACCTCGTTTTCAGTTCTACACGCAAGAAACGCGACATAATTCGATTAGGAAAGAAAGAAAGAAAGAAAGAAAGAAACATTTATTTGCATTGAATTGAGGGAAACTGACGAAGTCAATAATGTCTACTCATTCAAAGTAGGTCTTCTACCAACATACTCTTATTTATATGCAACTAGTTGCGCCCCGCGCCTAAATTTCGAGATAAAAAGAAGTAGCCTTTGTGTTAATCCAGGGTGTTAGCTACCCCCATACCAAATTTCAGCTAAATTGGTCCAGCCGTTTGAGCGTGAAGAAGTAACACACTAACAAAGTTTTGCCTTTATTAGTGTGATACCTAACTTATTAATCTCATCATTATATTGTTACATGAAATAAAGAACTATTGCTCATTCTATTCAGCAACCATTCTGATATTTTAAGTCCACCTATGTACTATTATGGGATGCAAAAAAGTATTGAGTATTGACTTCACTTCAAGAAATGCTCAACACAACAACAGGCTGAGCATCAATACATGAGCATTGAGCACCCTCTCTCCATTACTCCTGACCATTACGTAACGTCACATAAACGACCCGTTCATTCATACTTAAGGATCTTTGCATCGCCGCCTTTATGAATGGCCTGCGCACGCGCAATCGATTTCACAACGGTCACTCCAGTGAATGGCGGAAACTGCCTTAGAAGGCTTCACGCGATTTCGTGTGAACCACGTGAAATTGCTTCTTCAGAATTCCATTTATTTAAAGCGTGTAATCGGCATTTCCTTATTATGTCCAAGTGTGTATCCTCCTTAGAATTATGTAGGCATCAGGTATTCGTGAAGGCAGTTCATGAATGAGTGGTTGATGTAGAGTTGATTAGATACGCACACGTATTAAATTCTTTGTAGTTTTTGGTGAAGTTTGTTGCTTACAAAGGGGATTGTGCTCGAGTTAAAATGATTTGCCATACATCCTGTATAATGGCTGTAAGTAGTATAAAAGTTATACTTGTTACGAATACCAACTATCTTATATACGCGCATATTGTGGGGCTCGTAGCTATGCGGCTACCCGACAGATCAGTCGATCTGCGAGGTTAAGCAGTGCTCGCCGCGGTCAGTCTTGTGATGGGTGACCGTTTTCACATGTCGAGACCCCACCGTGCTTTGGAAGGCACGTTAAGCCGTTGGTCCTGCGCCTGATCTCTCTCCGGTCGTGTCGATTACCGTCCCATCGGACTATGAGAGTGAGGGAATAGGGAGTGCACCTGTGTCTGCGCGCATACTTGTGCACTATAATATCTCCTGCGCAGATGGCTAGTTTCAGCTGAGATAGGCCGCCGTGACCGAAATTCGGTCAGGAGGACATTATTATTATTATTTATCTTATATACACAATTCAGTTTACCTAAGTCTAAGTGTATAGAGAAAATCCAAAAAAAGCAGTTACCATATTATCAATATACTTATACAGATCGATATTTTGAAGATTTAATTTTTATAAAACGTCGCCCCACACTAGGAATTTCTCCTGAATCGCGGGTGCGCTTCACAAACTTATAATAACACATACACAAACACCCAACCTCGGGACAAATATCTGCAGATCGCACTAATTTTTGTTCCGTACGGGAATCGAACCCGCAAACCTTAGCGCAGCAGTCCAAACGCACAGCCACAGCGCCAATTGGGCGCCATAGTATGTATGTATAGATACGATTCTCATAACTTTTTCTTAACGTTTGATGTTGCTGTTAGTAAGTCGCCCACCAGCTTTTATCTGCTTAAAAAAATATTAAACTTCCTATTTTAAATAAAGTTTTATCCTCTCTAGTCTTTCGTATAAACTCAATCTGGAAATAGATTTAAAAAAAGTAAGCTCACGTAAACCTAGTCTCAACGTATACGGATTGAAAGTAAATGTGTAACTGATATATTCCTCGTATACTCCATTCTAGACCCGGACGAGCGAATACTTAGAATACCAGCTACTTAAATATGTAAATATCAACTGCATTTACTTTTTACGTAAACAACTACTTCCTATACATATAAGATTCATGGATACAGATAAGGAATGATATGACAAGAAAATGCGATATTTTTATTACATAGGAGCGGCGAATATAATTATCATCTACATATCGTCTTTATGCTTGATAAAGGATAACAATTTTTAAACTGGAAACTAACCACCAATGTCATTAATTTACTAGCGTAGACAAATGTTTTATTTATCAACCTATAAATGTATGTAGTTGTAATCCATGCTTCAACTCGCGACTTCTACCACGTAGAAGACTTTGGTGCGTCTGGTTTAGCGCAAAGAGTAGAAGAGACTTTTCTTTTCAAAGGTTCAACTTATTTTCTTATTAAATTTCATGGCGATCAGTTGGGTTCTAATGATGTGATAAACTACAAGATTTTACATTAATAATCACATAGCATTTGCAGACATTAACCATTAAATTCTTATCTCAAACATATCTACGAGCCATTTACAGAAAATAAACACTCGCAACTATCAAAATAACCTCGAAACCTTTCCCGTAAACCTACACAAACATTTGGAGTCGTATCTCGCCGCCATTTTGGCCGATATCCAAACAAGCCCCCGCACTTGTTTGCAAAGATAACACGAGTCAATCCTGAGACCAAAACAAATATGTACCCAGCTCTCAAGGACGACGGTGTTTAGATTATGATATCACAACCAGTTTTAGTAGGCCCACAATGTTTTGATGTAAGGAGTTAGAGGGGCTCTTGTTATAGTGGTTTTCGAAGATGTTTTTGTAATTATGAAAATATGGAGTCTAGGAACGCAAATTGCGCTTCTAAAGTGGTGAGAGCTAAAAATAATTTACCGAGAAATTTATATTATTTTTTTATTATTACAGGAACATACGGGAGCTGAAAGCAGAAGTGTTTTGAAGTGGTTAATACAACTTTCCGTAATTTAATTAAAGCTTAGTATGCAATTGTAAGTACTTATGTAATACGAAGAACTTTTTGAAACTATCTCACCCCACACTAAACATGAATCAACGCTAGAACATGTTTCCAGCCAGTATAACTTTAAATCACAACGACAACATTATCCATTTGCGTAAACGTTAACCAATCAAGATTACTGTATAAGCCCGCATTCAGCTATTTCCCCATAACATACCAGTCTGCATTCAAAACAGCACACAACACTAATTACAAAATCGGATCACTATCGCCCTCATAAGGCCGCGCCCTATAATTCAATTAGGCGTCCAAACATAAATAGGGTTGTCAAATCTAAGATACCTTCTAAGGGCCCATTCATTGCGCACGTGTGCCAACAATGCTCGGCTAACCCGACAAACGCTGCGGGTCGCCAAGACCGAAGTGAGAAATTTCACAATAGTGTCAAAGTATTGAAGTTCGGCGTGACGGTTGAAGGATAATAGCCCAGTATGTGGTTATTGGTCGCGTCTCTTGATTTGTGCTCTGATTGCTAAACGCTTTGTACTTGGTGAATCTATTTAGCGCACAAAAGGTTTGATGGTGATGCTGTGTATTGGTGTGTGGAAGTTCTGACACCTTCAAAGCGATCTTTCCGCGAAGAGTATTTTCTTTAGGTATAGGTAACCAATACACTCTATCTAAATAATTGGATGAAATAAGGTGATCTGGCGTTCTATTAAATTACACATCAGTATTAATTGTATTTCAGCAGTTTCTTTTTATATTGCTTACGGCTTAGTAAATTACTAAGTAGATACAGTTCATAATTTGTCAATCGGAAACCAACCATTAACTTAACTTAATCAGGTACTTCAAATATTGTTCTCTACACCAATATTGGGTGACAAGTACCCTCTCAGTAACGGGTTAAAACTTATCTAGTTCCTCAAACAGACTTTCATCCTTATGCGAAACAAAATAGGGTTCAATTTCGATAAGCCAATATGCAAATTAAGATGACATTCCTAACCTAAGTCAAGTATTGTTTAAGTAAACCGACGGTATCTACACAGGATGCAAGGTCGTTAACAGGTTTTATCACTTCCTTCTAAGTATTCAAATGGAGTCCTTCTTATTATAAACAATTATGTGCATATGTGATAACGTCGTGTTATGTGGGTAGGTACGAGGTAGTCACGACTCGGTGTGCAATTTCATGATGTTTTAATGGATAAGGAAGTTTAATAGTAACATGTGAACAATATTGATTTTGAAGTCATACCTTCTTCTTATCCCATGGTTGAAGAATAACCCTGTGTCAGAGTTTAAACCGCCTGCAGGCCTTTGACATGGCTTTACACACTGTTGAAAAATCTCTCAAGTGTGCCGGTTTTCTCACGATGTTTTTCTTCATTGTTTTTAGCAACTGATAACTTATTTATAGTACGCAGATGAGTTCGAAAATACATTGGTGCGTGCCTAACCTTTGACTTGGCAGTCCAACGGTCATACCACTCGGATATCACTGATTTCAAGTCATACAATGTTATAGTATTTATCACGATATACCTACGAATACCACCAATAATTGGTCGTCAACGAGACTGCCGAACCAAAGGACCAGTCTATAGGCATTTTGAACTTGTTAATGGATTACTACCGCGATTGTCTTTTGTCCATCTTTCATTTAACAAAACAAAAACGCAATAACCGTGGCAATGAAATTTATTAACAAACTCACTCTAGAGGTTCTGAGGGAGATCTGATTAGAATGTTAGCATTACTTGGTATGCGCAATGCTATCCATTCAATATTAGTATTGTTTTTTCCAGCCAACAGCTTAACGTTCATACATAGCTAACGCCAGTAAAAAGCTATAGCAACTCGCCGATCACTCCCGCAGCGAACATTGTAGGAACGACGTTAAGGAAAAAGTCGATTGCATTTAAATCGCTTATTTCGTTCATCCGGCAGACATTGTAATTCAAATTCCTAATACCGGACGATAAATAAAACATTTACGGTCCAACCCTAAAATTCGACCGAACGAAACAATCAATTCTAATTCACGTACGTTCTTAAATAACAAAGGAGGACTTAAGGAGATAAATGCGTGACATTTCGTTGCAAATCACGCTCGTGCTGCCTCAATACGACTTTGTTACGAGTATTTAAAAGTAAGATGGGCAAATAGAGGCACAATAAATGGTCGGTGGTCGGAACCTCCCGCGGCGATGCCGTGGACGTGCAAACATAGTCGCCAAATTTTTGTTAAGGTACGGTTTCCAGGCTGCGATTTGTATGTACGACTGTTATAGGTTAGATGAGTAGATATTAATTAATAAGTAGATGTAGATAGTAAGATGAGTAGATATTTATTAAGTATATTTTGCTAACGGAAAATACCATTTTTATTACGTAAAAGTTTAATTTCAAGAATTTATACGGTTTCTAAAAACTTAAATAATCTTATAGTATCTAAAGTTATTAAAAACGACAGGGAAGATTAATCTCAATCAGAAATTTTAATCTTGTCTTATTAATTGACTTTAAAAAATACGATACATGCGATCAATACGTTCTGAGAGACGAATGAAACGCGAGCTTGAATTTTTAAAGTTGCAACATAAAAACTGCCCCTTAACATTGTCCCGTGACTCACAAGAAAACGCTAACTGTCCCACCGGAGGCATTGTTTCTTTCATTCCTAAGGCAAATATTGGTCGAGGCTTATTCAGGCCGTTTGCAAACATTGGCCTACTGGGTGGCGACTAACAATGGGCTTCTTAGAACCTGCGTGACAACACTTCAAATATAGTGATTATACACTAATTGTGGGCAAACACCTGGACTTTTATATAGTTTTTAACGCGAACGACATATTTTGTGTATTGGTTTAAATGGAGCTGTCGTTGTTTAATTGATGGCCACTCATTGTGCTTGTAGTACAAGTCGCGAACACCGGGAAAACATCTGCAGGATAGTGTTAAGACGAAGGAAATGTATCGCTCCTTCCTTGAAATGTGTCCGACAACGTGTCAAAATATTTTTTTCATATAAATTTACATTTAAAAGAATTCCAGTTTTGCCTCTAATTTAGCTTTTAGTTAACCACGAGCTTTCATTTGCCAGTCATAAGAAAAGCACACAATTTAACTTCATTTATTTATAGCATTATGACTTATGACCTCCTTTATATTATAACGTAGACGACAAAATAGATACATTTTGTATGTATCAGTTTATTATTTCATATAAAGTTATACGGAATAATAAACTGATGAATTACGATTTGGCACGTGTTTAGATCATAAAAATCTAGATCATTAAAAGTGGTGTAGGATCCATTAAGGGGATGAGGTTCGGAATGTACAGCACTCAGTATTCGCACATCAGGTCCCTTTACTTGTGCTTATATCAGTCATTCTGGATTTCTGCTGATGTTAAATTATTTTATAGATTTTCAGAACGACAAAGTATAATAAACTACAGACTCTTATGTGTTTATATTAGTGTTACCACATAAAAAACAGCGTTATACTTAGGCTAAAAAGATCAGACTTATCATCAGCCTAGCATTTTTGTGTTTGTTTTATTTAATCTATGCACCTAGTTCTCCAAGAGTTATATTATGAAATGAAAATGTAGTTATATACCACATTCATCATCATCATCAGCCGGAACACGTCCACTGCTGGACATAGGCCTCCCCCTTAAGGGGGGGGGGGGTGCCATAATCCCCACGCTTGGCAAGCGGCTTGGGGATCGCAGTATTGGTGGTCAAGTTACAGAAGACGCTGCTGCCCATCTTCTGGTTTTTTTTCACTTAGTCGCCTCTTACGGCCGGATACCACACGGCACTACATTATACAATTTATAAGGATATGAAACTGAAAACTTAACAGTGTGTATAATTAATAGTTCAAATGGTTATTGTCTGCGCAGTCTACTTTCTGGGTTAGGGTAAATACGAATACGAAATCATGTCTTAACCTTAAGTGATCACCATAAGCAGACAATTGTGGCAACGTCAAGCTAAAATTAAGTTCGCATTAGTTCCCGTGTTATAATTGTAATTTTCATCATGCAACGCGATAGTTTAAAAGTTAGTAACAGCCTAGGCATATATTTTCTTAATCAAACCGCAACCGAGACTTTGATAGTGACTGACAGAATAGTAAACTGACCTTAGTAGTCGCCTTAATGTCGTGAATTGCTTCAAAGTCATAATGTTTATTTACTTGGTTCGAAAACCAAATAAGTGAGTATGCAAAACTATGTATTTATTTTCCCAATCGTGCCTAATAACACAAATAGGTATAATAAATACATAATATTTGTTACTTTACCTAGCACAATAAATACAAACCTTTTGTGAATTCGACTTTTCATATTTCTTCGCTACAAACTCCTAACAATGACAACGGACGATCCTTTCTGGCCAATGTTTGGTTAGGTGCGCGTACATTGTCGACTCCGAAATCAATTTACGATAATTGTCATTTATTATGAAATAAATATGATGCTTTATCCAGTCCCCCATTGTGTAGTTACTACCTCGAAAAGATTTCGCCCCATTCAGTTGGATTGAGCGCATTATATTTTGCGAAGAAATTCATTGGAGCGCAAGAGTATGCGCGGGATGGCATTTGACAATAATTATATTAAAAGCGACCGTAACTTGGGAGATATTAGGCGGAACGAGAAGTTTTGACGGAGAGCCGTGTCAGAGAATGTTATCTCAGCTTATGAGCAGATGTTGAAAATATTTGTATTGATATTAAATGAAGTGATGTCTATAACACGTTTGTGGATGTAATTAAGTGGACAGACATCATTTAGTTTGTACACTTCAGTAAGCAAGCGCTGCAATAGGTTGTTATAATTTGGTAGATTACAGTGTGTTGTATATTAAGCGACTGTGTATTTTTTACGCGCATAGTTGGCAAACTTATAATTCTTCATAAACTTTGACAACATCTTCGGAATATTTAAGTGGTTAAAACAAAATTTTATATTTCATTGTTACTATAAATCTTCTGAAAGTTTGGATATAGGTATTTACAATCAGTCATTTAAAACACTGATAGTCACATTAAAGGAAAGAAATAGTCAAGAAACTCCATGGTCTTCTTCTTATCGCATGGTTGCTGAACAGACTGGTTTCAGAGTTTAAACCGCCTGTAGGCCTCTAACATGGCTTTTAACACCGTCGAAAAATCTTTAAGGTGTGCCAATTTCCTCACGATGTCCCCTTCACCATTTTTAGCAACTGAAAACTAATTAATAGTACCTACGCACATGAATTCGTACTGACATTGGGGCGTGCCGTGGTTAGAACTTGCTACTTTTGACTTGGCAGTCCGATGATTATACCACTCGGCTATCACTGCTTAAGTATGGTTACGTCAGGTTTTATTGATAATCCGATATCTCTATATCCCGAAGTCTTCACTAGTCATTTGGAGATTGCTCGACAACCGTCTATTGCCTGCACTTACTATACTAGAAAGACAAGGTTTTGATGCTATTTTTCAAGCCCGTTGAGACAGTACCTAACCCTTTACCCTGCATTACAGCCGCTGGGATAAGCAGAAAATCTTAAGAGAAATAAATAAGAAGTTGTAACATAATACACGTTATATCGTATCTCTACATTCTACAACTATAATTCTATAAAAAGAAATCAATTTATAAAATCTCAACATCAGATATGATCAAACTTTTACCCAATATTTTAACAAAACGCGTTAATAATTTAGCATTTATGTCTTTTATTACTAATTAATTTTCATCTTCGATAGCCGAGAAGGCATTTAAAATCGATGGTTGGAAAAAATCTTTTATATTTTGAATGTGACAAAGAATATTACCTATCGTTTTCAAATCCTGTGATATTTATCACCATAGTGGACTCAAAAACACGTTACAATTGGCTTTTAAAGTGAATTTGTCTCGTTTTTGACTACTAAAAGGTCCATTAAATAACCTTTTGTTGTCTATTGATTTGTAGTTGGATACGACACAAACCGTGAAAGAGATACAGGTTGTTTTATTTTTGTGTAGATGTTATTTACGAAAATAGAAACGGTTTCATTATTATAAAAATAATTTTGGATATCAATTTAAATATGTTAGAAAAAAGAGTTGAAAGTTGCGTAATAAAAATCAAGTAAAACTGTGACAAAGTGACCAAATTCGTTAAAAGTACTAGTTTTATTTCAATATTTTAGATAATATTGTATAAACTTTATACTAATATAAAACTAGAAAAGCAAACCATTAAATATGACTTTTGGTGCCATTTTAGCATGTTGCCCATGCTAAGCTTGAATCTAAATTTATAAACCATTAAATGCCTATATTTAACAAACAAATAAAATAAGAATAATGTATAATAGCATTGACATTAAGTGGCCCAATCAAAGTGTTATAAAATATGCTGGAAACCACTCCACAACCATCCTGTACATTCAAAACCGTTTAGTAAAAACTTGAAGCGTCTAATATGACAAAAAATCTAATAACATCAATAACTGACTCGTATAATGACTTGAATTCTTGCGCTCGGGTGAATCCTTTGGCTTCAAGATTTTAAACGTTCTTTCAAATACATATTAATAAATTTTAACACACCTTTTAACTGCGACAATGATTTCGAAATTTGGCGACAATGAAGACAAATGTCTTGTTCATTTGAGCGAGTAAATTTTTGTCTATTACGATGTCAAGACTTTTAAGTGTGCCATAAATACATTATGTGATTTGCTCTTAATAAAAGGAAATATCTTGATGAGTATGTTCGATTTCTTAGATGCTGTAAGCCTTTGCTACACTTAAAATGCTTTAACTACAGAATTTATTTGACTTTTTTGTATCTATACGATAAGCGCTTCGAGCATCAAGCAAAGTTTGTATAGCTTCAAAACTTTACTAGCCGTGTCAGTAATTGATCTGAGTTATGCAAGGCGTTTTAGGCACTAGCTATGTGCAATTTTATCGATACTTCGCTTTCTCCTTTACCCCGCTAAAAATGTTTACCCGATTTGTATAAAGTCAAAGTATTTCAGATTTTATTCTGATTTAAAATAATTTCTCAGTGTGTACAAATGAAATATTTATTTCCCTATTGCGCTCATATACATATGGATAACAACGTAATAAGTTTTGATTGGAAATAGGCGTGACTTTATGTATGTATGTAAGTTTTGATTGGATCTATAAATATCTTTTAACACCAAACCCTATCGCACGGTATTCTTTAAAAACCATTTTAGAGAAACTCAATACATCACTGTCCCAAAAACAATACTTTTATCCGACAGCAATAAAAAACACAGCCATAATGCCCAATTTGTCTGTCGCGGTCCACGTGTCGCGATGATTCGAGGCCATTGTTTGGGCCCGTATTCGGATTAAGGCCCAGGGCCTCCCGATAACATCTCGGTCCTTTCATACGAAAGACGTAGATGCTCAGATAAGAACATTGAGCACTCATTGTTTGGCACAAAGAATATGAGTGTGCTGAAAAAATGAACTGCCGATGGCCGCGTGTCGCTTTTTTGTGTAACTGTACTTTGTATGAACGATTGTGAATTTTTCATAGGTTTTGTGAAATGTTCTGTACTGGCGCCCTGGCGTTAGATTAAAAAAATATGCGTGGTCATTTAACACTTAAGACTGACGAGCACTTTTGTCTGTGACTGTATTGTTCATAGTACAATGAGTCTCATAATCACTCAATATTCTCGCCGGCTTCTTCTGCCTATATGTTTATACAGAACAATATCCAATCATTAGTCGGTCACGCTTAATATGTTTGTCGGGTGTTGATTGAAACATTCAGTCCTATTGAATGGTGTTTTGGATTATGTTTAAATATTATAGCTATCGACTTGGGCTATACCCAGTATCACACTCACACAGACAATCATAACAATAGAAACCTATTACAGTTTCCTTTTGAGACTTCGTTGATTGGTATAATAACTAAACGTCACTTAGTATATTCGTGAACTCAAATGGCCTATGCCCCTGTGTGTAGGGTCACTCGAAAATATTCTTTGTGTTCAGGAATTTTATGGTTAAAGATATTTAATTTCTCAACCAGAATACAACTCACTTACAACGAGAAACACTAGGTAACAGTACAAATATGTACAAATTTAATAATAATACAATTTTCATTTAAGACAACTCGTAAACCACTCTCTATGCGAAGAAAAGTTTAATAACATAATTTCAAGAAACGCGGGATAACAGCTCTCTAAGATATTTTGGATAACCACCTCTATTTTTCTATTGAATCGTAGGTATATTATTAAACTTCTAAGAAAAACTAATTCAATTACACCGACCGTCAATTCAAACTGACCGACAACCAAAGTGTCGACATTACACTTCAGACACAAAGCAGCACCACAGAAACATACAAAGAGATATCTTGACCAAACAATTTACATGTCAAGTTGTAAAGGAGATCCGCCCTCAACGCTTAGTGTAGCCAGCCTTATTGCCGTCTCCTAACATTAATGCGCTCCAAGGTTCGCGCGCGAGGCGTGATAGGGCGGGGCACCTCATCCTAGGGCGGGGTACCAAACTCCACTATTTGAACTCCACATAATTTCGTAGAAACACACCAATTTGTGAAATTAATTTCTTCATGTAAAAGCGCCGACGCAAGCTGCGAGTCGATGCTGAGTCATTCTGAAAATAAATATTTAAGATTTATAATCGGGAATTATAACTTGACAGCACGCAATTTGTGATTTTGTTAAGGATGTGTAATCTTGTGAGATATTTTTATGCATGGATAACTTAGGTGTTATAATAGATTCCACACCAAACCTATACATGTCAATGGTGTTTGATATCGAAATAAATTGTGAAGTAGATTTAAAAATATAATGAACTTTAGTAATAAATAGAAGAAAAAGCTATTAATATGATACGTCTGCATTATCTTGAAAGACAATGATTGACTGTAAGAAGCAGAACCGTGTAGCGTTATGGATATACTGTTGTTAGAACTTATCTTCGAAAAATTATTGCAACACTGGTGAAAAACACTGGTCAGCTTCTCATAAATTGGTTTCTATAGCAACATAAAAACACGAAAACTACACACTACGCTAACAATTAATTTAATAGCATCTCTAACAAACAGGCCAGCCTATTTCGCAGGAAACTTGTTATATTAGACTCGTGGGCGTTCTGGGCGGAGAACGGTTCTTGGGCGGGGGCGATCGCTGACCCACTTATAGACCCACAGAAATAGGCAGATGACGTACGCTATTTTATGTAATTAATTTCAGTGGGCGTTGGTTATAAGCAGCTGAAGCTTTTTAATCACGATTGTTTAACTAGGCGCTCTTAAAGACGTTGCTTAGTAAGCACGTTATTTAAGTTTAAATTGATATTCGATATTAAATAGTAAAAGTTTTTTATTGTAGAGATTGATGATCGTCCTAATATTTTTTGAAGCAATAAAAAGTCTAATTTTATCTGTGGAGAATTGAACCTGAGCTAATAATCTCTGAAGTTCTATGAACAGGCCAAACAAACAGACATAATATGTAGGTACTATTCAATGTGTTTGATAAGCTATCAAGTAGTCTTCCAAACATTGACCCAATTTACCCAAACTCTACAAATATTTAAATCACTAAACCTTTAATACTTATTACAAAAATTACTTGAAGCATCCTCGAGAAATCGTCTAAATATTTAAATAGTATTAAAAGCATTATTTTCATACAATATCATCGGAACAAAATAAAATCTCCACACAATGGGAGCGTATTTACCGTAACTCATATTATAAATGTGTAAAACCATTTAAATAGCAAAGTATCAATAGATGAATGTTTCTTTGTATGGTGAACCATCTTGGCCGTGATATTCACGCACATTTTATTTGAAGATTTTATTGAAATATTCTTAGAATATCAATTAATAAAAATAGCACCCTAACTCTTGTGGTGTAGAATGTAATATTCCATGCGAGCTTCCAAACTGCATACACAGAGAACTGCACTTAAATTTAAGTTTTAATGCGAAGGAATAAAGATAAAATTCAAGTGACGAGACCGTTTCAAATTTACTTTTATTGGAAGGGCTTTCTGAGGCTGCTAAAGGTATACGTATTGTCGATAATCACTGAAGCAAACACTTGTTATTTTAAGAGATCATCCACCCTTAAAGCTTCGCTTTGAGTTTGTTAACAATGAGGTGTATAATGTATTATTTATAGGACACAGTCGGTAGGCACATACGGGGCAATGAATGCGTATTGTTGGGAGACTCGACAGTGCTAAATTGTACGTCCACTGTATCATCAATCAGACGGTTTTATTTCTTGACAATTGATCTACAATATTGTTTGGGATGTTATAAGTTAGGTTTAGTCATCCTTCGTAGGAGCAAAGAAAAGACTCCGATTTGCGCTGGTTTTCCTTTGTAATTCAAGTTTGCCACACTGACTTCTAGCAAGACATGTTTTTTTAAATATTGGTGATCGGTATTCAATATCTGTGATTTCTTATGTTACTACAAAAACCTTAACAGCCTATAAATGCTAAAACAGTTTTTATATCCAAAATTAAATTCGAACGACAGCAAAAAGGGACACGTCGCCATTATAAAAATATTAATATACAAAATTTTTTACTCCTTCTATTTGTTATTTATTAATGTCGCTGTCACGAATCTTATAAAAAAGCTCCAACCAAAAAGTGACTCACAATGCAGACGCTAATCTTTAGAGGCACGAACGAAGCATGTCAAACCGAAAAGGGTCCAATTCTAATACTTAGTAACCATTAAATAAATTCAGATCACAAAAAGTTGGAGAAAAAATTGTCCGTAGGCAAACCACTTTTAAATATTTGTGCGCATATGGCTTCCGGTTATTTGGAGTGGGTTATGCTAAAAAATGCATTAGACCCTGAGTTTTTGTCAAATCATATTGAATGTCCTACGATTTATTTTCTTTTATTTGTTCGAGCGACGTTATGGATTAGGTTCGGTCCGAATAGGAACTTTAATCCAAATATATGACTGTCCCTCAAATTACAAGGAGTTTTTCTAAGTGTGAGGAGCTTGCGTGTGTCCTTACACACAGCTTATGTATATTATATAATTTCACGTTACTTTTTTGTAGCTATCAAGTGTTATCGTAGGAATTATCTTATTCGTGGCTCTCCGAAGATGATGCGACATGATGTTTTTTTGTATGGCCTTAAAAAGCTTAAGACCGTAAAATATAAAGAAGGGTAACTAATTGAGAAGGTAACGTGTAGTGCTTTTTTATAATAAATATGTCATGTCAAATACAAGGTTTATTCCTGAAGTGTTCCGGTTATGTCCTGCGTTAAGAAAATGCAGGTTACTTCGGATCATGCATTTTGATATACCAAATGTTATTTTTTTCGAAGTTTTTTATTTTTAGTTTTTTTAACTGTTCGGAAGTCAAGTTGCAGAACATCTCATATTTTAGAGTCACTTATAATAAAATAATTGCACGAACAAACCATATAAATATCACTATTGATCTCTGACCGACTTATTATTTAATAAAAACTGTAAACCGTTAATTTGCATCCCAGGTAGCTCTGCCGAGTCAGTGTGAAATATCGTGAACTCACTCTAATAGCTTACTGAATTTCGTTACACAGTGAAAATTATTGCACACCTCTATCAAAAGTAGAACCTCTGTAAACTCTACCATATATAGGTGTATGTATATTTCAAATCTTAAAAAAATTAATACATTCGTTTTAGTCTGTATCAGAGATGGTGAAGTTATTTGCCTGTAGCAAAATATTTAGCTGACATGCTTACTCTGTATCTTGTGGTTAAACTTTGGTTGGCCTCTTATCAAACTAAAGACAATAAACAATTAATTAGGAACCTTGTACCGCAATCAACCTCCAACAGCTCTCAAATAATATCTAAATCAACGTTCCTAAAATAAATTAAATAATCAAACACATTACCCACTTTCCATATACGTTTGACCAATCACGTCCACTATCACTTGACGCGCAATTTACCCGAGATAACGATCGTTAGCTACTTGCCGACGTGACGCTGTATTAAGATGTAATCTCCATCAGATAAACTTCACAGAACGCGATGTAAATGTACCAGGAAAATGTAAATTACATATACGTCAATTCTGCTTAGTTAACCCTGTAAAAATGCAGGAAGGAAACGTTTAAATTTTTGTATGGATAACTGTTTAATTATGCTTAATTAATTTATGAAGAAAATACAAGAAACTTTTTAAATAATATGCGAGTTAGTAGGAAATAATTTAATATGCATGGTTGTGTTTATTGCATTTTCAATGTTGGCAATTTTTCATAGCTGTATGAAACGCATGCCTTGTTTGCAACCTCCTTCGTTTTAACTTTTCGATACTCCACGAAACCTAATCTTTAGTTATTTTCGTCTAAACGCCAATTCTGAGTAACTAGAAAATACGCCAAAAGTGACGAAAAAACCCATCAATGCTCAACGAGTTCCTGACAAAGCGAATGGTAGCGGAACTTGAAAGCTCTTTCAGTCTATTGAGAACTCAAGGCATGAAACAGAAACAAGCCCATTCACCATCACGTAGGCTCTGCGTCAAAGGATACAAGCACCATACAGGACCCATTCAACAACCGTAAAATGGGTGCGTCTATGCCACATAACACCGACCTGCGTTATATCGTAATTCCGCAAACCGACAAAGGGTTCTAAAGCTGTAAAAACAATCTTACTAAAGACCCGAACTTAATCCCGCTCAAAGTGCGCCGGCGCACCGAAGTATTTTCAAAACAGTAGAAAATCCCTTTCGGTATCAATTTGCCGCCTGAATTACTTTGCTCGGTTCCTTTTTTAATAGAAGCGTGTTTTAAAACCTTTTTTTCCAATTTCCTTTTGCTTTGTTGAAGAGTGAACTGTTTGCGAAAAAATTTGGATAAATAAAATATGGCGGTAAATCGTTTACGCCGATCTATTATAAGTTTTTTATCTATTTGTGTTGTAATGTGCCTATGATAAGGTAAATATTGAACAATGAGAATAAAAACGTTTATAAATACTAGCTTCGTAATACTCCGGTTAAAAGGTTTAAATCAAGTAACAAGATCCAGTGAATAAGTAAAATGCCTATATTGTGCTAACAAGAACACTATTTGCAGTTTAAGCTTGTGTAATATGCGGTAAACTACTTTTAAAAATTGATGGTATTTAAGAATTGAAGACTATATTAAGCCAGAATTCTATTCAAATGCATCCTTAAATTTCCTACTTATGTACTCAACGTGCAGGGAACATTAGAGCATTCACAGTTATCCGCCCCCAAACTTTTTACCAACGCAATATTTATTGCGGAACTGAACAAAACTTCAAAACACGCATTTTTTTATTCGCCAAAATGAATACGATACGTTAGATAGGAACGGACCTAAATTCTTGGCGCACAATCGGACCACGCCCACAAGTGCACTATTATTGAACGTTCAACCATTCTATCGAAGGAATTTCGCATCTGTGCGTACAATGAGTTTCCTGTTCGGATTACTAGATTCGTATCTCATGTCGCCTTAGGCTACGGTGCCTTTACACAATTTACTGTATCGAGGCCGTCAGTTCGCAAAGTGTGATTTGATTGATGATTCTGCTACTGAATTGTGATCATTGTTGCTTGGATCAATTGTACCTATTTTGAAATTAGTTGGGAATTACAAAGCATATACGATGGGGTCGAGTTGCCGGATCTTAGACCCTGGAACTTCTTGGATAGTGTTCCGCAATACTTTTTTTTTATCAAATCGTCGCCTCACATTTGAAATTTCTCCTGTATCGTGAGTGCGTTTCACAAACATGAAATAACACATACACAAACACCCAGACTCGGGACAAACATCTGCGGTTCACACAAATTATTGCCCCGTGCGGGAATCGAACCCACAACCCTTAGAGCAGCAGTCCAATTGCTTAGCCACTTCGCCAATCAAGTCGTCAATATACTATCTTTAAGTAATGCTTTCTTCAAGTATCGAGTTCGGAGACTGAGCTTGAACTCAAACTTTGTCCTCCCTAAGAACTAGAACTACACAATACATTTACGAGGTTCACAGTCTTACGTATATCCTAATCTATAATGTGCACTTTTATGCCTGAGATCAAGTAAAGGGAACTTAATTAAGATTTCATATTTTCTAAACTTTAATAATCGAATCAAATCAAAGTGGTGTTGTCAGCTGTTAAAATCAGTTCCTAACAATAATGAGTACCGTGTTAATCATTTTTCTTATGCTCTATTTTGTTCTATTATTACCAATTAATTTCGAAAATTTAAAGCCCAAAGGACTTCTCTGGAATTCTGACAGTTCCTGCACGAAATGCCGACCACCCTGGTTCGTTCCGCACTCGAAATAGATCCGCCTGGCACAAAACTTCACAGCCTAATTATGAAAAATAAGACATAGTTTACAATTCTCGTGTCTTTAGTTAACACGTGCTCTAAATTTTTTTCCAAACGAAATTCCTCTAAAAATTAATTTCGGACGAAATAGTCGCGCAAAAAATACTAATTGCTTTTTGTATCGGCTCGTCATTGGTTTTTGCGTTTGTATGTCTGTCTGTCTCGCAGCAAATGTGGGCTTTGTCAGCGAAAAGTGTCAAATTACGTGGCACGAGATGGCAGATAAATATGAGGGCTGGCACACGTTTTATCCTGAAAATGTGTGACAAAATGTTAAATTTTTCCCAGAATGGAAGATTAAGGAATGGGAATAATGTTAAGGAATAGGTACTTACTAAATAAATTAATTACTCTCCTGCTACATTTTTTTGTAAAAAATTAAGTACTTAAGTTAATTTACTACTAGCTACATAGTTTAAATTATTTAATCCTATAAATACTGCAAATGTGAAAGAAATAAATTTACCCTAGACCTTTTTAGGTCAGGAGCCTACACCCATCAATTTCATTTTATTAACGATATAATTAAATTAAATTTATTTCACAGCCCTGTACCCCTAAACGGGCATCTCACTTTTTGCGTGCATCCATTTTAGTTTTTCGGAAAGATTTTGCTGAAGATAATAAATTCATACCAATTTAATAACATTGTAAGCACAACTATTTGCCGGCATACAAAATGAACTTAACCATAAGGATTACGGTTCAAATTTGATTGTCAGGGGTTGCAACTTAAGCTAGTTAGTTTGCGTGAGGTAGTCACGATGCAATAGGCAACTAAACGAAAAGGAGCGGTAGATAAAACGGCGACAAGTTGGAGAAATATTTTGGAAATATTTGTAAGTGAAGCCGGGGGACCGCCCGGGGGCGGGCAGGGCAGGACGCACTAGATACCGGAATTCATTCTCTGAATATGATGAACTTGAAACCGCTTTTTTGAGATTTTACAAAAATCACACCGATTTACTTTAGTTTAAGCATGATAAGAGTCTTTTTTTAGAACTTCGCCGATATCGAATTCTACAAGAAACCTACCGCAAATTAGTAACATTTCAAGATTTGTCTTTAACAATTATGTTATATTTTCTCTACACAAAAATATAGCTTAGTTTTATAGGATTAAAAAAAATCATTAAGTGTAGGTTATTTAAAATCATTCATAAGCACTAAAACAAAAAACCCTCGTTGGGGTTTAACAACGTTTGGGGTTTAACGTTGGGGTAACAAACCGCAACTTAGTCATCAAAAATCCTAAAACATAACCTTATAACACAACCACGTAAGCCAATAAAAAGCCATCTCACAAAAAACATAAATATATAAGAAAACCATCGGAGCGTCATGTGACGTCTTAAACTTATAACCAAATAATTACAACTGCATACAAGCATACAACATAAAAACCCAAAAAACATATCAAGCAACAAACCTCCGAAGATTATTACATCAGAAAAACATGGTAACAGACGAACAAAATGTTATTGTTATTTGAAATTAATTCAGGCGTAAATTTTGCAATAGTGGCACAATATGGAATGGTATTCTTAAGGTTTATATTGTATTGGCAGTTAGTAGAATGTCTCATTGTAACACAACACCGAATAAAGATGGTGTCCGCGAGATAAGGAAGGATTTAGGACGCGCCTGCGCGGCGGCTGCGGCAGATTTACACCGCGTTTCTATAAAAGATATATATATATTTGTTAGGAAAATGTAATGTTTGTGTTACATATTGGTGTAAATATATCGACTATGTATTTGTGGAGATGTGAGAAATAAGGAACTCTTTGCCTGTATAGTTACCTAATAATGTTGGACATTGACTAAGAAAATTTTGTAAACCTCTATTGTTAAAGTTCTTGTAATGGAAAGGCGAAGTTCCAAAGGCGTTTAATTTTAAATTAACAAGATATCTTATTTTTTTTACCTTATATAAACGAATCCTTCCGTCAACATAGATTTGAATTTCAAAAGCACAGTAACTGACCACCAAAACGATGAAGATGAATATAAAACGTGCCAAATCTCAAACCTAAGCTAACACAGTTAGGTTCATAAGTAAACATTTTCCAACGGATCTAACTGTGATACCATTCAACCAAAACACAATAAAGCCCAAAGTTTTCCATTAAAACCAACCAAAAAACCATCGGTTGGTATAGAACTAAATAAAACAAACTGAGCCTACACATTATCCTCACATATTTGCACAATGCTATAATCTCGTCACGGTACACTTGACACCAATAAGGATGCCATTGATGCAGGATTACCACCAAGATGTTTATCAATATTTCCCTTACAAATATTTACAGATACCTTTATAAAGTTATGTGTCGAACATCTTACGACAATGACATAATATTTGTATAGATCGCTGATACATAATCTTCGTATTGTGTAACAACTTAATGCAAAATTTTGCATGACATTCTATTTTTGGAAGATCAGTGCAAAAAGCAACAGAATTATAGAAGAAGTTAAAATTGTTATATCAACAGAAAAGAATATATTCTTTGAGTCGTTAGAATACTGGGACCGATGTTAATTTATATCTAATTTGTTTCCATTTTCAATGGTCTATTTCTACTGCGAACTCAATGAAATCGATTTCTTAGTCTTCATTATTCTCCTAGATTTTCCATTTTTCTTTTTCCTAGACACATTTAATCCTGTATTCAAGATGGTATTTATTTATGTCTTCGGAGATCCAAAATTCTTCACTCTGTACATTAAAAAGATATTGTAAATGCTGTTATACAATTTCAGAATAGGTGTACAAATATTCATTACCATTATGTTCATTCCAACATTCTTCATCGCTGATTTAAGTTTCTGTTTTATAGTTAGTACTAATTCTGGCAAAACTTTAAAATCATTCAAATAACAATTTTATACTTGCATTCATATATTTTTTATTTAGGTTTAAATGTAATTAATTATATCTACACTACATACTCATAAACTGGATTTTGTAACATTGTATACAAACGACAACCCAATAAACCAAAAAGAAGAAACAAAATAGCCCACAACAAATACAATTAAACAGCGCTCAATAAAAACTGGTCGCCGATGGACATTGGGACCAGTTTTAACGCAATCAAACCGAATCCCTACGCACAGTTCAGTGGAGCAGAAATCACTCAGTGCTCGGATATCTGATAAGACGTTTTCAACGATAAGTTGTCGACAAGCAGACTGCTGATCAGATAAGGCCCCATCATCAATGATCTCCTTATTGCTTTACCCTCGCCTCGCAGTGTAACCAACACCACAGATCTAGAGATTCGAGATAATTGAAAAAATGGACCGAGGAGGTCTCATTTGTTTGAGTTTTTGTTGCTTTGGAACTGTTTTTGAACGATTGTTTTGGAAATTGGAAATAAAGATAAGTAATTACATGGAATTGTATTTGAAAAAAATCCGATATGTATTCTTTTAGATGACATTTATTATCATACTGTAGGTAGTTGCTGATTTCGTTGTTATCCTTTACCAGGAGTTTATATATTCACGTTCCGCCTCTGATCATACATCCCATGTGCGGCGAGCCTATTTTAATTCATCGAGGTCACAATATATAATTTAAGCAGAAACGCCTAACATCTCTATCGCTCCACCAATTAAAAAGCTATTCACATCAAATTAATTCCTAAACAAAACAAAAGCACAAGCATTAACATTATTAATACATCACAAAAACAAAATTCGAGGCAGCGAACAAAAACTTGTAAACCCTAAGGACAGGCAAGTAATCAAATGAGAATTAACTAAGTCGAGCCGATCTGTCATCGTTGTGTTCCAACATCCCCTGCGACGGAGTGAGGGATAATATATCATGGAGTAACGACAGGAAGCCAGGGTTATACCGACAGGATTGGAATCTGAAATGGTGTCAAAGATGCTTTGACGTGCGGCTTGATAAGTTGATATACGATGGTTTGTTGTGTCAACTGTATATGCTGTAGGGTTTGATATTTGTCACACATGTTGTTGCTAAGTTATTCTATGACCCTCATGTCTGATGGTAAAGAAAATCGCTGTGATTGAGTTTGGATTTTCGCAGACTAATAATGGTGATCAAAGGTCGTTCTTCCTGTGTATGCAGAACCGGGCTTACCTTTATAAGTCACTGCCATTTTAGAATACTTAATCCAGAAGATTGGCTATGACATTAAAAGTGTCACATTGCTAGGTACTCGTACATGCCTAAGTATGAAGCTGCAAAATTCACATTTAGGTGCCTACTTGCTTAGAATATGTCACTGCAATATCATAGGTGTCCAAAAGGTCAATTAAGTAATCTGTAAGTGTTGGCACGATATCAACAAGCAGGCCACACCCCAGCCACGTGCATTTAAGTGCTGTAACGTATGGCTCAAAGATCACTATCAATTAACAAAGTGATTGGAACAATTGCTTAGAAGTGTTATACGTACAATAGAATGCATTACTGACACCAGGCTAGCGATTGATTTAATTGGACAAGACGCGGTCGATGCGACGGTTAAAAATAGCATCAATGCAATTGAATGGCATATGAAGACTTGTTATATTTTTGCAGTAGTTTATATTTTATAGTTTATATTTAATTAGTCAGCATTTTTTTAGTGATTGTTCCAGGCGGAAATGAATATTTTTCATCGTTTGATGTGCTCAAGTTCTGAATGAGACAAACTGCGTTTAACACGGAACAACTATACAGATTCGGACACAATCTATCCAGCTCAATGGAAACAGAAGCGTGATGATAAATCTCAAGTTTTTGTTGTTTATTTATATAAAATGTTCGTCTACGTAAACCATATTCTTACAGCCCTATAAACGCGATGCCATTCAAAGTTACATAACAAAAACCGAACGCGAATTCTCTCAATTTTCTCACCTCAATTAGCTTCAAATGTCAAAGTTAAACAATCACGAACTTACGTATAATAGTTATTAGAACTATTTGTCACGGCACCCGTGGCTTTACGACCCTGTGTCACGAACGGCCTCGAGGCTGATCGAGGTCGCTTTACTTGCTAAAGTAAATACAAATGTAACTATTATGTAGGTACTGTAAGGTACACTAATGTTATCCTTTGTAAATGGGATGTTTAAATACATGGAAACCCTTATTGGTTTTATGGTCGTCGTTAGGGTTCAAATTTCGGGTTATTTGTGTAATTCTGGGACTGCTCTTATAGTTTATTTTTCAAGTTAATAGATACATTCCACCTACTTATCACACACAACTAAGTATTGCTATGATGGTGTGACATTTTAACTTAAAGTTTCTCCATAAGCATTAAATAATTGTCACATAGAAATAGGTCATGCCATGGTATAAGAATTAGGTAGTCATCAAGGATGGTAGCAAGATTGATCGCTCGAGATGTGCTGAATTTACGTGCACGTCATCACTTGAGAAGACTCTACGTGCACTCCGATATCAGAAATAAATTGTGGATTTATTCATATATATAAAAAATCTTTGATAATTTACGACTTTTCTCATGAAATTGCTTACACTTAGCCGTAACAAAACTTTAACGACACATAACAGTTATTAAATTAACTTATACAATGTACAAACCCCTATTGTCTACGAATCTACATTGTCTATAACTCTATACAAAAAATCACGCAAGAATTCATAAACAAAAACAGATGATTGTCTTTAAGACACGTGCCGATGGCGGCAAGATAAGATTGTGCCGCGGTTGTTCTCGTTGGAATGTATTACAATACCCTTTTTATTACAATCTACGAGCATAATCACCCACTGAGATATGAATTTCAAAACAATAGGGATGTTTTTTTGGAAAGCAGCTTAATATATTTTTGTGCCTTAAAATGACAATAGGCACGTGTAAAGATTGGTACGCACGTTTTTGTATCTAATTAATCTAATTGTTGAATTCAATCTCCTTATAAATCTTTTGTGTCACGTGATAGAATGGTAGCTTTTTTTATTTGTGGGTTTTATTGACTTATGATCTACGAACACGCAATAGTGCTACTTGGCATACAACCTGACTTAACTGAACTGAAAAAAATGTACTCGCCTTCATCGTTGTGACGTCTAGCAAGTTTCTATATAATATTCTACCTGTATAAACAATCCGAATCTATTGAATAATTTTAAAGGGAATTGTTTCACGAATCTAAAAGCGTGGAATCCTTATCACACGTTCGCTTAACGACGCTCCTGAAATCAAAATATTCTAACACGCAGTTTCTAAAAGCATTATCGTGGTAGGTTCGAAAAAATCTGGTAAAAAAACAGTGGTGAGGAACCCCGGACCCGGCTATTATCTCTGAACACCGAAGTCATTTTAGCTATAATAAGATAACATTAAGGGAAGAGGAGGACAGCAGTGCTCAAACTTTAAGACCCATTTAATTAATTATTGATGGAAACTGAAATATTGACTTATGATAAGTAATACTTATACAATTATATCACTGTAGAAATAAATATACAAACATAATTACATACATTTTTTCTGTATGCAATCCCTCAAAAACAAAATCTATGCACCTAATTTACAAACAATTTTTTTTTAATAGTTATATCACGACAGTCTTAATTTGACTCTTACAGACTTCACCTCTTCACATAAATGCCTCTTACCTCATTACATAATTAACATTTCGTCGATAAAACTTTGAGAACTAACCCTCAAAAGATCGTGTCAGCGGACCTGTCGCTCTCGACTGCAGAGAAACAGGTATTCGTTTTTTCTTTTACGTTTTTGCCAGCGCGCACGTGTGCGAGCAGCCCCTTAATTACCGACGCATACCATAAACAGATCTTTACGCTCCCTTAAATAAATCTTCGGGAATATTTTTTTTCTTGTTTTCTTAGGCCCGTAATTTCGGAGCACAGTTTTTGGTTTACCGAACGAATTGAACAACGAACCGTTTCTAGAAAATGATCGATGATGACTCTTTGTTTTTACAGGTTTATCGGTAAATCGATTTGGATGTTTATAAAGCTTACGGCTTGACGGATGTTTGAATGAGCTTAGGGAGTTGATTTTGTTGGTTCATGAGTTTAAATGTCGTTTTTATATTTCGACACTCTAATCATTTTAACACTACTTGAATTCAGTCTATATTTTAAATTGCTAAACTAAAAAATGTCTTGTCTTACGCTCCGATAATTAAATATGTAGGCAGATTACAGACAACCTTAGAACCCTTGATAAGGGTATATTTTGTGGCCTCCCTCGATCCGAGATAAGTTGGCCCTTTCCCTTTCTGGTTTTATTGTAGTGTTAAACGATATTTTATTATCAGAGCGATAAAATTCCTCCACGGGGACACGACACGACGTATTTATCTTTAGAAATCTTTTTTTATTCGGCACTTTATCACTATTATTTAGGGGCATGATAAAATGCTAAAATATGTTCAATGTTTATATTTTATTGGGGCAAAGTAAAAGGATTAGGATATTAAAATGAACGATCCTAATTATGGAAGACTTTAATCTGGGGTTTAGCCGAATGATCAGACAACCAAAATTAAGTTATAGATTCGTGGTTGCGCGCGGGCGGTTGTACGTGACACACGTCTGCTAAACGATCCCCGAGCGTCAGCGTTGTTTTATTCGTAGTCGTTATATTTAAAACTACCCCCATGTTAGTTGTTACTCAAAATAATGTCTAGTTTTGGTCGTTCGCTAAGTATTAGCTCTGACCCATTAGATATGGGAGATATGTGTGTAGAAAGTGAAATCATGCAAGTAGTTGAGGATGTCATAAATGATACCCAAAAGGGCTCGGAGAAGAGGAGGAGAGAAAGTGAGGAAGAAGAGGAAGATAACGAGGGATTTATAACTGTTAATAGAAACTCAAAACGCCTTTTGCGCAGTTATTCTCATAATAACAGTCAGAGTAAGAGTCCAGAAGAAATAGCTGTCCAGAATTCGGGGTTTGAAGTTAGATTATCGTCTAAAAAAATATTGCCGAAACATTTTGGCTTGGCTAAGCTTTTGAGTTCGGAACAAATTGACAACATAGTTACAATTAAATATAAAAGCCCATATAAAGTCAATATTCTGTTTAAGAGTAAGGAAGATGCAGGTAAATTACTAAATTGCCAGAAGTTTAACGAGTTGGAATATATTTGCCAAAGCGTAGACGAAGTAAGTGTGTCTTACTTGTGGAAATACTTGAACAGTTTAAGTGTGAATACAAGATTGTGGCCATGAGAAGACTTAGACGTTTATCTGATGATGGTAAGTGGGTAGATAGTACTGTTATTCGACTAGCCTTTGGGAGTTCTTCTTTACCCTCGTATATAGTTGGATACGGGTGCCGGTTTAAAGTGGAACCCTATGTCTTTCCTGTCACTCAATGCTCAGGTTGTTGGAAGTTTGGACATATCAGAAAAGTATGCCCAACTCAAAAGATAAAATGCCCCAAGTGCGGCCAAAGTCATGACAACTGTGAAACAAAAATATTCATATGTATTAATTGTAAAGGAGGGCATATGGCGCTGGATAAGAACTGTCCAGCATTTATAAGAGAAAAAAAGCTTAAAAAACTAATGAGTGAAAATAACTGTACTTATAAAAAAGCTTTATTAACATACCACGAAAGTAATATCCAATCCAGAATTGCTATTTCATCTCAAAGTAATGTAGAAACAAGCGAAATGCATGTATCCGACTCTTATTCGTATAGAGATATATTATTGAGAGAGAAAGAAGATAACAAAATGCAAACTAAAACAGTAGAAGAAATAAGAAACGGAAATATAGAAAAAAAAACATCTGAGGACAATAAGAACCTAAAGAGATCAAGTAACATTAAAGGAAAGAGTCTAAATAAAACTTACAGACAAGAAAAAATACTAGACAATGAAATAGAGCAAGAGAAAGAAGAAGATGAAGAAATACTTCAAACTAGGAATTCAGCATCTACATCGAAAGAAAATAAAACTGGACAAGCGTTGTTTACAAGGTTAAAAGTTATTTTTACTAAAGTTAAAGACATAACGTTATCAGACAAATCTTTAGAAGAAAAAATTTGTTTATGTATACAGTACATCGTTAAAGAAGTAACATCATTTGTGTCGAAAAAAATTATGAGAGGTGATTTATTTAATTTACTATTTACTAACAATGGCTAGGCAGGATTTTAATATAAATATAGTTCAGTGGAATGCGCAAAGTTTAAGACCGAAAATAGCAGATTTTGAAATGTTACTCAATAGGGAGAAGATACATGTCGCAATAGTTAGTGAAACGTGGCTAGAACCAGACTCGCATATGAATGTGTCGGGGTACAACATATATCGACAAGATAGGTCAGATAGTTATGGCGGAGTCGCTATCATATGTCACAAATCTTTAAGAACGTTTAGGACTCCTATTCAACTAAGCAATTCTGGTATTGAGTGTATTGGCATCAAAGTTTTAAACTGTAAGCTTTTACGTAATATAATCTCCATATACAGTCCATCGTCTGTACACACTTCTCAAATAGATTGGGATGTGTTATTTTCAATTGTCTCTGCAAACACCTTGATAGCAGGGGATTTTAACGGACATCACAGTAATTGGTCGAACAGGACTGACACGAGAGGTATTCAGATATTTGACAGCTCTCTTGAAAATGGCTACATCTCACTAAATACTGGCAAAGCTACCAGAGTAAAGCTTGTTAGCGGTTTGCTTCAAGAAACCTCTCCTGATATCTCGTTTTGCTCCGCAGACATTGCTGTTAATACTGAGTGGGGTGTAACTAATGAAAATTTGGGTAGCGACCACTTAATAATTAAGTTAAGCATAAAATATCAAGATTCATTACAATTTACAATTAAAAGAAATTTTAAACTAGCCAATTGGTCCAAATTTAAAGATGTAGTAGAAAATTTATTCTCACAATGTAATAGATCGTTTGATAACGTCCAGGAGATGTACGATTGTTTCATAGTATATATTAATCAAGCAGTTGAACAAACTATACCTTGTAAGAAGATTTGTATTAACCCTACTCGTAACTTTGTCCCTAAAATTTATTGGAATCAAGGATTATCAAAAGCTGTCGCCAAGCGTCGACTTGCACTTAAGAACTTTAGGAGAAATCCAACTCCCCAAAATCTAGCTTCATTAAATGTAATAATTTCGGAAACGCAACGTTTGGTTAGGCGTGCTAAATCTCAGAGCTTTCAAAATTTTTGTGATAGTATTAATGAAAATACCTCTCTATCGGACATGTGGCGTAAAATGAGGTGGATGAAGGGATTTAGACAAGCAAGATCATATACTTCTGATTTAGCCAAACAACAACTACTGTCTTCTTTAACACCGGATTTTGTAACTGACCCCCCTCGGACGTTTACTTCAAGGAACCCCAAGCTTGACGCTGATTTTACGTTACATGAAATGGAAAATTGTTTTAAACGCAAAGATACTTCTCCTGGGCAAGATGGTATTTACTATTCAATGATTTACAATCTCTCTTATTCAGGAAAACAGTTTCTACTCCAATTGTACAACTTAATATATAATTCTGGTTATGTTCCTATTCAATGGAGGAAAATCGAAATTGTACCAATTCCCAAGCATAATTGCAGTTTAAATTCTAGCCTTCGTCCTATCGCGTTGATTTCTTGTTTATGTAAGTTATTTCATTTAATGTTAGCTAAACGCTTAGAGTGGTTCTCCGAACATAATGAAATATTGTCTCCAAATACAGTAGGATTTAGAAGGGGCCAATCTTGTCTCGATTGTTTAGCGCGTCTCGTAACTAGTATTCAGATTGGTTTTTCGCATAAAATACCAACCATCGCATGCTTCGTAGATATAGAAGGTGCTTACAATAATGTGTCAGTCAGTAAAGCAATTTCTATTTTAAATGATTTACATGTTGGAAGTAGAATATGCTCTTATCTTTGGGATCTTTTAAAAGAAAGACATATTCAAATTAAATGTGATGAAGCAGATAACTATTTGATCCGGTGGACAAACAAGGGGATTGCTCAAGGCGACCCCATATCGCCTTTACTTTTTAATTTAGTCACTATTGGGGTTTGTGATCAGATAAATCAGGTATACATATGTCAATATGCCGATGACTTTGTCATATTTGCTAATTGTAATAAAATTGAAGATAGTGTTTCAAGGTTACAGGGAGCGCTCAATTGCATGATTAATTTGTTTGATCAGCTTGGATTAGAGTTATCAGCTGTCAAGTCTAAATACTGTGTTTTCAGCAGAGCTCGCAGATGTCAGCAAATACAAATTCATGTTAAGGACTTTTTATTGGATTCAGTAGAGTACATTAAGTACTTGGGTTTCTGGCTGGACAGATCTCTCAGATGGTCCAAACACATTAATGAGATTTGCGAGAAAACCTGTAAATTTTTAAGTTTATTAAAAGTTTTAGCAGGATCCAACTGGGGTACACATCCTACTCATATCCGTAGAATTTATAACGCTCTCGTTAGAAGTCGATTAGACTACGGTAGTTATTTATATGATAATGCTGCTAATTGCCATATAACTAAATTGGACAGGCTACAAAACCAAGCCCTCAGAGTCATAGGTGGATTTATAAAGTCAACCCCTATTCACGTCATGGAAAGTGAGATGTGTATTCCACCGTTAAAAATAAGGAGATTATATTTATCGTATAAATATTGTTCAAAAGCTAACTCCCATTCTAATAATATTACTAATCAAATGTTAGTACAACTTAATGATTTATTTAGCAGTCGATTTTGGGTGAATAAAAAGAAGCCCTTGTTGGCAACAAGTCATAATGAAGTAAAACAAAATGTAATAGCTTCCTCATGCCCTCTTGAAATGTTTACCTTGGATACCTGGACGACTAATATAAATTTAAAAGGTGTGATTAATAAGTCATTAGATAGCGTAAAAGGATCGAAGTCGCAGTATCTGGACCATACTATATTAAAAAGTGAAGTTTTACAGGAGTTACGTCAAAAGTATATTGATTATCGTGTGATATACACTGATGCCTCTAAGACGTCAAGTGGTCTTGGTACTGCGTATTTTGACCCAACTACTAGCAGTTATAAACTGCACAAAATTAAAAATAAATATATCTGTATTATGACTGCTGAACTATTTGCTGTGTCACAAGCTTTATCCTATGCTTTTGAGTTGGATGTTCGTAAAATAGCAATATTTACAGATTGTCTAAGTGCTCTTTTTCACATTTCTTTCTGCGCCGCTGGTAACAGAGGTATGTCAATAGCGTACAGCATTCTAAGTAAAATAGATAAAGCTAATAGTAAGGGTATAGCTGTCGCACTCCAATGGGTTCCATCTCACATCGGCCTGTTCGGGAACGAAGAGGCTGACCGATTAGCCAAAATAGCTATATTAGAGGGTGATGAGATTAATTTACTACCAAGCTACTCGGAAGTCTTAACTAAATATAAAGCAGAATGTTATTTAATGTTTAAAGAGTACTTTGACGAAAGGTCTAAATTCAAAGGTATATGGTACAAAAGTATCCAATGTGAGCCTCTTCATGTTCCTTGGTTCTCCGCCACTAAATTAAATAGGCAACAAATTGTAGCCGCTTGTAGGTTGCGTTCTGGGCACATTCCTAGTAAAAGTTTTGCATTTTTGATGAAGAAAGTAGACTCGCCTAATTGTGATCAATGTGGTATAAAGGATGATCTTTACCACAGACTAGTAGAATGTGTCCGGTATGCTGATAAAAGAGCCCAAATATTTACCAAATATAAATTGAACAATTGTGACGTCGGTGTGTTTCATAGCATTCTAGCTGAACCAAACTCTGATGCGGCTAGAATGCTATATACTTCTAGTATAAGTAGATAATATGTCTAATGCGTGTTAGTGTACATTTAGAATAAGATATTATAGGATTGACATTGTCATATTCATGTACAAAAATCCTTAAAAATAAAGATTAAAAAAAAAAAAAAAAAAAGTTATAGATTAACGTTATAAGTACACACATTGGTACCATGTAGATCTTTGGCAAAAAATTCGTCACTTTAAGCCGTACCCTGAAGACTTGGTAAAATATATTGAATTAATTAATCTAAAGAACTTGCGATTTATCTTAGAAAATAATTAGTGAGTGAAAAAGAAAACGCTGTTACGGCCAATTTATGCACTAATGAATCATCGGGACACTTAGAAACAATCATTTATTTTAAAGCCCCTACCAACACGTCCTTTAAATTTTCTTAATTAGATTTAACCGAGCTGAAATCGCTCGGTTTATAAGAACTAAGTGCCAATACTCTACGACATAATTATAGGCAATTAAAGGGCAAAACACCCATAAAAATTTGTAAATAGTAAAACCTAATGATCGGCAATAAGTGAAATTCCCTGTGAATGATTCTCGAACATAATTTCGTCTGGACCGCACGGGCGGCTCACATTTTAATGCTGTAATTTACCATCATTAAGACAAATCAAGCTTAACGACGCCAATCACCGTAAATAAGGTGTTCCGGACTTGCATTAGCGCAAAAAGGTGTTATACACAAGACTTTTAAACTCGTTTGTATATTAAAAACTCATATGAACGGCCGAAGGGTTAAGTGTATCATTTACACTAAAAATATCGTTTAAGGACACGTAATTGCTATGCTTCATAACAAGAAAGAGGTCTTCACAACAGTTGATATGGCAGTTGCTGCAAATCAGGGTTGGATATATTATCACACTCGTTATGTGAGTTGGATGCGTTTTTATCAGCACAGCAAAGTGTTATGTTGCGATTTAAGGACATTTCAATGATATAAAACTCAGAGCTGGAAGTGGAATTTGATTATATTGTATCTATCAAGATGATAGCAAAGCCACGACAGATAAAAGAGCTTGAATAGCTTACTTGAGCTGCCTACTTAATATTTTTACCAGAGTGTTAATAGCTATTTAATGGCGAAGTAAAACTAGCCAATTACTTATTAGACCATACAATATTTTGTGTAAAACTTTTGTTAGTTCAGTTTACCATCGCTTATTATGTGTAGGTATATAGTTGCACATAATCTTAGTTAGGTAACTTTAATTATTTATATACCTCTACTTTACGACCGTGATTACAGCTATGAGCTTCGGTTTAGCGATAAAAATCCCATATAATTTAAAAAAAAATAATTAAACCGCTCATACACAGGTGGGAATAACACCATAAAAACTCCATTAGCAGGCAAGATATAAGTTTAATGGTATCTATAGCGAATAATTCTTCAAACATCAATAGTTATTAAGGCATCGTAAAGATACGCTTGTTTTTAACACGGTGAAGCAATTTTATTTTTCACTTGAACGAAGCTGTCTTGTGGCCGAAAAGGGTTGGATTATTATGTAAAATATTTATTGATTGTCTTGTAAGAAATTGTTGGTGGTTCCATGTTAACCGCTACTGGGCACAGTTAAGCACCAATTTAACATTATTTTATAAGTGGTATTAAGTATATTGAGTTGAATTTTGCTAAAAGTGAGGTAAGGTGTTCGCCTGTTCGCTGATGAACATTATGATAAATTTAGTTATAAATTAGGGTTAAATACGTCAAAAACCATGACTTACATATATACCTAACGAAAAAACTATAGTCATCAAAACATAGATATCCGACATGTCAGTTTCAACAAACCGCCTAATTTACTGAAACTGGCCAAATTACGAGATATTTTGAGTCAAAATTACCCCCACATAACTGACAAATTGTTTCTTAATTGCCGTAATCGGCAACTTGTAACCCATTGATTGCCAGTTAACCGGATCGTGGAAGCTCGCGGAGGGTTAAATTGCCGTCCGTTCGTAACAAAGGGGTTATTTCACCGATTCACGCACAACCCTCCATTGACGTGTTAATATCGTAATAAATAACAATATTGTGGTGAACGAGCGTTGTTATGCCTCATCTTTATAATGAAGCATCAAAAATAATTTTCTTTATCAAAATTAAAATGGGTTACAAAGAAATATAGATCTTTTTTTTATGATATGCTATATGGAGTTAACAGGATTATAGCAAAGGTACCTATGATTTATTTTTATATTTAATTATGAATTTTATTAATATTCAAATATATTTAGAATAAAATGGTTTCAAGCGGAAGTAAACCACCATAGATTTGCCATAAACGCATAATTAATTAAAAATAAAATAAGGTACGAGAAAATTATTATCATTGACATTACACACCAGTAGTACCTACAGGAAATTGCCAAATACCCAAGACTTTTGAATTTGTTTTTATTGGCGGTTTTTATTCTATAATAATGATAATGATAGACTGATGGCTTCGGGAAATACATATAGCCTGTAAAATAATTATTGAAGATTTTTCTCGTAAAATTATTAGTATTGATATTCAGTGCAGAAAGATAATTGTTTCCATTTTAAATTGCCCTAGTTTCTTCTCCAATAAATTAAACCATAAACGTACGTTATCTATTAATTCTGTCGCCCTAAACAATAAATCGACCACCAAAGTGGTTTGATAAGCCATTATGATAGAAATCTCAAAGCCATACAAAGTAGATGAGGTGAATTCAGTTAATTCTGTAAAGAAACACGAACGAATCGCTTAAGATTCCCTGTAAGAGTCGCTAACGACCGTAATTACTTCTAATTTTATTGAACAGCGGCTTTAGATAAAAAGAAGGCGCCTTCTAACCGATACTAACTATATAATCCTGCTTAAATTGTTATTAAACTATTATGGCAAAATTGCATTATCACGCATACATTGGAGGTTTTATTAAATGGTGAAATAGTACTCTTTAAGGGAACAGTCGATGGACAGCAACTAAAAGATAGCGCGGAATGTCGTATGCTGTGTTGCGAGCTTCAGTGCTGTGCAATTATAAGTTAATGAACCCGCGTTTAGATTGGTATACGATTATTTGTAGGTTTATTTTTTAAATGAATTTGCGCTTGGTATTCTTGCACGTCCTAACGATTTGTCCCCTGTAGTTAGAGAGCTTATTTTCCGTCCTTACATACCTGGTATACTATTTTTGTAATACTTTTCTTACTTGAGTGTTGTACGTGCAATTACTGTCATAAATCTTACACGCACTAACATTACGCCATTTTTTCCGATCGGGGACCGAACCTGCCACCTTTATTACAGACGGCTAAACATTTAACAACTATTGCCAATGCTGTTTTTAATGTTTCTTAATTGTTACTGCACATGAACTTTCTCTTAGTTATTAATTTCTTCGCAAGAAAATCTGTATTTTATACTGTCTTCGTCTGCAAAAAATAAACGACTTTCCCACTTAATCTACGAGAAAATTCAGGACCAGTACCTATGTGTGTTATTTCTTATTTTTAAGTATGCTGTTCTGTGTCCCACGGCTGGGCAAAGGCCTCCCCATTATTTTTCCAATTTAAATGTTGTTGTTACTTAAATTATATTATTATGCACAACTCCGGTGAGTACTATATGATGTCAAAGCAGCATCATTAAATACTTATGCATCAGGTTTAGTAGGTCCTTCACTCACGTCATCAAAGAAAAAGAAAATGTCATTTAAAGTGTTGCCAAAAAAACATTTCAAATCAACGCTACATCGACGGCTTTTCAACTAAGAATCGACTCCGAACTAAATACCGAGGTTAGTTTACGAGCTTGATTCAGTTAGTATGGTAAGGTTAATGTTTATGTGCCTATTGTAATACATAGTTGAACTACTTACCTTTTTCGGCGAAAGGAATTCCATTTCAATATTACCTAATAAGTCACAGCAAATAATGAGTGTAGTTTTAAATTATAATTTAAATGCCAATTACTGAACATACCAAAAGGTACTTATTGTGTAATAAACAAAAATAGTGCATAGGTTTGTACTGTATAAAGCACGATACTATGCAAACGCCATAGACATGTACTAATGATGATACTATGGTTCCAAACACTAAATTTCAATCAAGAGCAGACCAAATTATATAATAATCGGCCCAGCCGTTTGAGCGTGAAGAGGTAACAAACATACAAAGACACTCACAAACTTGCGCCTTTATAAAATTAGTTTGATAATTATTATCAGTTAAGTTTTATTATTCGTATACAAAGATTAGGCAGCTAAAAACAATCATTGACTCTACTTGAGTTACTCACAAAAATAGCCTTTGCCTATAAAAGCCAGTAAAAAGGCGGCAAAATTCAAATCAGACTTTGTTATTCAACACAATAATTATAAAATCCAATACAAATTAAAAGAATCCGTAGACATTTGTTGTTAATACGTAGCAATATTCTTTTCGATATAGACTACAGCGTTATTGCCTTTTTATCGTTTTATAATCATCGTCTTCGTCATTAGTAAGTTTTTTATCCACACATGGGACTTGTAAACGAATATACGAATATTGCCTTCAATCTGTCTAGCTGCAGCTTCTTTTTCTTTTTAATAAACTCGCAGTTGATTGATACTGCAAGTATGTGAAGTGGGTACGGTGCAAGTAGTTTTTATTTTATACTCTGATTATAATTTAATACTAAAGAAAATAAGTTTTTCTTGTGCACAATCCACGTGAACGTCTGAACTTCGTTAGCTCTTATTTTCAATTTCTCGTGTGAGGTTTTTGTTATAAAAATATAGGGTGGTCTTTACTGCCATTTTTATTGAAGCCAACTGAAAAATGGCATAAAAAGGAAGATCCAAACGTCCACCCATGTTGCTAATGTTGTATCATCATTAAGCTCAGAGAGGACATAATTTAAAGTTATTGGACAACTCTTTTTCACCAATAACAGCAATCGTACTTGCTCCACCAGTAAATTTTCAGGGAGATATAATAAAATAAATGGCCTAATTAAATATGTTCTGATTTGGGAATCAATACCAAGACACGTCAATCTTGGAAGCAAATACATGAGCTGAAGATGGTGAGCCATTGTAGAGTCTTATTTTGTCCAGCATGTGCCAGTCAAAAGTCATTAAAACCATTAAAAACTCTGCCCTTTTTATATCACAGACCATCATCATAGCAAATTACGGAAGGTTCATACTAAAATCAAAGAACATCTCCGATAGTTTTTCCATTTATAAATCACATTCTTTGTGCGTAATTCGCTGTTTTCTGCTACTATATTACCTATATATAACAGTGTGGACGGTAGCCGAAGCTAATCTGAGGCGGTCGGTCTAATGGCCAGGCTCGCGACAACTATTACACACAATTACCTACTACGTGGGTTGTTAGGTGCAAGTGGAAGCTTCGAGCGTTTTACAGTAGCATACAACTTGAAATAAAGGATTACATTACTAAAATATTAGCTAAATTTCAGAAAACGGGCAATGAATTTAGGTACGATTAAAAATGATTGGGTACAATCATTTCATAGAAAAAGAAACGCTTAAAATGCAAGCGCAACGCCTTACTGGACCGTCAATTTAGTAAAAAGCACAATGCAAAGTTAAACATTTAAAAATGAACAAAATCTACTTTGGTTGCTTGAATTTGATTGCCACAATTTTTTTTCCGATAAGCAAATCGATTTTAATATTATTGAAAGATATATCTTTATAAATTTCCTATTCCAAAGAAATAAAGTATCGGTAATTTTCGGAAATATTTTCTCAATATAATCATTAATTAACAGCAACAAAATCAGCACAAGCTTAGTTTCCTGAAATTGATTTTTAATACAACAGTGGCTCCGTTTAACATTGTCCTCTGCTGTTACGTAAGTAGATAGCGGTCATCATGGCTAATTCGAGTCCCTCGGTGTAATAAACCGGCCTGCGACAGCTATTAGCCACAATTATAGCTTGCTGCGTGCGCGCCGGACTGTAAGACATAAGAGATGAGCGAGTAATAAGTTACAAGTAGAGATTTTCTGGTAAAGATTTATTGTAATACCAAAAGTCTCTTATTTATTTTCTTTTAGAATGTAACTCTATATATTTCTTTTGCATAAGTTAATCCGTGACTTAAAGTGAACATCCTAATGCGGCTAGTAAGCGAAAAACAGATGTGAGTATTAATCGAGTGCTCGTACTCTCTACCAATTTTAATCTAATAAACGTACAGTTACCCCTATTTTCGAAATGCTAAAATACGAGTGTTTCTTAATGAATGATAAAATATGAGACCCAATTAATTTAGAAACTATAGAGGTAGTACATAAAATGTTATATTATGAATAATAGTATGTTATATTAATTAAAACAAACCACAACTCGCATCTGCTCGTAAAATCGCTCTCAGCTTCCAACTCACGTCATATTGTTTAAAGCAGTGATTCCCAAAGTGGTCCAGGTGGACCCCCAGGGGTCCACGGGAGCCTTGCTGGGGGTCTACGTAGGCGTCAATAAAAAATGGGGGTCCATAAGATGTTAATAGGGGTCCACGAAAATTTATCTGCATATAGTTTTTATAAGGGCCTACCTATATTGTTTTAAGTACCTAACTAAGCAGATAACATTTTAATCTGGCAAGCGACTCTTACTTGTCCAAACTTGCGTATTCGATATTACAATTTCGTGTACAGACTTGCAAAGCGCAATCCGTCCGACAATGCTTAGTGCTTGTTTAGACATGATCTTGATCAAGACTATAAATACTCGATGCCAAAGGCATGCTCATTTATTTGTTTCCGGAATTTCGAAAAAGAAGGTGTGAGAAAATTTATATTAGTGTTCCTAGTGCCGGAGAAAAGTAAGTACGTACCTTTTTTTTGTTGTACCTAGTTCTTAAGTATTTTGTTTCGTGTACTGGTCGGTTGATAACAAATGCTTGTATACAATGTGTCCTAGGGATAAGTGACCGCCCGGCGTATTTAGAATATTTGTACAAAATTAAATTAAGTAAAGACGCGTGACGTGCTGCAGTTTTTTTACGATATTTCCTAAGTTTGTTCATCTTTTTCCATTATTTTTGTTTACTGACTAGCCGACATCATAATTTATCAATTAAAATCATTAGACAAAACTAAAATGTAGTAAAAAAATTACTTATATAAAATCACTAAGGCCGCTAAGTCACAAATGTAAATATTTCGCCGGGCGGTCTTATCGCTCGGACACATTGTATATAGCTAACTTAGTAACTTACAGATATTTTAATTGTCCTCTTTCGATTTGAAGACAAACACAGCACGTTTTATTCAATTGTTTTTTCACGAGAGGACTGCCTCTCTAAAAAGGCCGAAAAATCAATATTGCAGAGCAATTACTGTTTTATAAAACTACTAGCGCGTGAACTCATTGATTTAATGAAATTTTAGTTATTGTTTTTATGGTCACTTTTTTGGTCAATTTGGGATTTCGACTTTTATTTTTTCCTACACAAATATGATCAATATTCGATACTGAGTAAACTAATTTTTATTTCTACTATTAAAAAATTGTGGTAAATTAGGTATTTAACATTGATATCGCTTCGTGAAAAAGTCTGTACTTGTCTTAGCGGTTTATTAGTTGGTCCCTTTACAAGCCGTAATACTTTTTCAATATAATGATAATCATAATAATATAAAGCTGACAAAGGCTGCGTTGTGCTACCTATATTCAAATAAAAACTTGGTTACTATAACATTTTTTTTTACAGGGAAGGTAACTGATACAAAACATGGCTACAGCAAAGAAAAAATGTCGACAATACAGTGTCGATTATTTGAAATATGGTTTTGTTCCATCAGAGGCAGATAAACACTTGCCCATGTGCCTAATATGCAATAAAGTTTTAAGCAATGACTCTATGAAACCATCAAAGCTCGAAGATCATCTAAAAAGGTGTCATACTGATAAAATGGGTAAAGATTTAAAATATTTTCAAACATTGAAGGAAAAATATGAAAAGAGACCCACCATGCACAGCATGTTCGCTTCAACATCTCAAAGTAACGATGATGGCTTGCGGGCATCTTACAATATCTCATTACTAATAGCAAAATCTGGAAAACCGCACACTATCGGAGAACAATTAATTTTACCCGCTGTTGAAGAGGTTTTAAAAACTGTTTTGCACAAATCTCCATTTGACGTACTAAAAAGAATTCCATTAAGTAACAATACTGTACAAAGACGCATTGATGAAATGAGCTCTGACATCGAAAGTTTTTTGTGCAATCATCTGCAAAAAAGTCATTTTTCTATACAACTGGACGAGTCAACGTTACCCGGTAATGAAGCATTATTATTAGCATATGTCCGATTTATCATGGAGGAAGAAATTCACGAAGAATTGCTATTTGCCAGAACTTTGGAGACTGACACTAAAGGCGAATCAATATTTAATGTCCTGAGTAATTTTTTTACGGAAAAATCGATTCCATTTACAAACATTATTTCAGTGGCAACAGACGGAGCTCCTGCAATGGTAGGGCGATATCGTGGGTTTATAAGTCATCTCAAAAGAATTATACCAGGACTTACAGCTATTCATTGCGTAATCCACCGACAACATCTTGTGGCGAAACATTTAAGTGACAGGTTGAACCAATCTCTTCATTTTATAATAAACGCTGTCAACAAAATTAGAAGCAATGCATTGAATACGCGTTTATTTGCTCAATTGTGCGACGAAAATGACGAAGACTTCCAACGACTGCTCTTACATACTGAAGTACGCTGGTTGTCGAAAGGTGCATGCTTAACGAGATTTTACTCTGTTTTCGATTCCGTATTAGAGTTCTTAGAAAGTAGAGATCCAGATTTAAAAGAAAACTTGATCAAATTCAAAGGAGACATTGCGTATTTGACAGATTTGTTTAAAAAATTTAATGATATTAACTTGCAGTTACAAGGGGACAGCCTGAATTTAATAAAAACAAAGGGGATAATTTCGGCTTTTCTTGGGAAATTGAAATTTATGAAGCAAAACATTAGTCGGCGCGAATTATCTCAATTTCCAAACTTGTCGCAGGTAGAAACTATTGATGAGGATATCCATACCTACAGTCAACATTTAAGTGCCCTGCATGATGACTTCAAAACCAGGTTTGAAGATATGCTGACGATGGATATACCACCATGGATCGTAAATCCATTTGATGAAACTGAAGTGGCCAATGTATTATTACAAGAGGAGCTGCTTGAGCTAAGCACCAATGAGGAGCTGAAGGTGAAATTTAGAAAAGGCTACCAAACATTTTGGCTGCAAGCAGAAATACACGAAAAATATCCTGGACTGTGGGAAATCGCAAGGAAATTTTTGATAGCTTTTCCCTCATCATACCTTGTCGAAAGAAGTTTTAGTGCCGTTACAAACCTCTTAACAAAAAAAAGGAGCAAACTAAACATCACAGAGCGGGGGGATTTGCGGTTATTGCTCACAAAAATAAAGCCAAACATTGATCGTTTGCTGACACTCCATCAAATACATCCTTCCCATTAATTAAAATTATGTCCACAACCTATAAGTATTACCTTATTATTATTTTTTTGTAATTCTTTTCTTTTAATTAATAAAATGTTATAAAATGTACCATTTTTCGTTTTTATTTAAAATTTAAAATTTTAACCTATCAGAATATAGGGACGGAACTCAGAAGCGACACAATTTTTATTTTTTGTCGACTTTAACAATGTGGTAGGAATGTAGCAGCAGGGGGTCCACCGACACCAGTTTAATTTTGAAAGTGGTGCACGAGAAAAATAAGTTTGGGAACTACTGGTTTAAAGCAACAACAAATTGCTGGAATTAACCGTCCGTTGCACTTAACTATTTATTTATAGCCTGTTCCATTGCTTGTTGTAGCCGCCAGCGAATGGTAGCAAATGATTTGACTTTAACAATCAGTACCCGACTTACTCTAACTCTGAGTAAGTGATAGGCAATTTAGAGACTCGAACTTTATTGTTGTCTTTCTTATTAGCGTTGATTACTAAGGAGGGGGACTTGTGGTATTGTTTTATGGGTGGGTATTTGACTGCCTCGTTAGTCTTGTGGTAGCTAAGCGCGACTGCTGTTGCGGTTCTGGGTTGGAATCCCGGGGCGGGTAAAGGGTCGAATCATATGATCAGACAACTAAATATTTAATGTAACTGAAACTAGATTACTTTAACCTATAGTATATGTTACAGCAATAAAATTCAATTACAAACTAATAACATTTATTTATACCTGCTATCATTTCTGTATTTGAAAATTAAGCCCAATATTAATCTACAAATCATAAATTGTTAATGAACTTAAAAAAAAAATATAAAACACTTTCACTAAACATCAACGTACAGACGATTGAAACAGGTGAAAAAGTAATACTAAACTGATTATTTTACAACACTGGCTTATTACTTGTTAACAGAAGAGCATCAAAAACTATAACGAGTTGAGGCAATTTCTATAACTCTGAATAGAAAACAACAAGTTGAAAACAAGTTAGATTTGTATCGTGCCGTCAAAACAGAGCGCGTCGAATCCCTAATTAATACTTCAAAGTAATAACGATCCTTTTTTACCGAATATCGTTATTAAACTTAATACCCGCGTACAACTCCCAGACTATTAAGCATTACTCCCGAACTCATCTTCTCAAGTATTCCAAATAAAATACGAATATAAAGCCAGGTCACACACCAAGCGAGTATTTAGGTTACAAAGTGCATATGTAAATCTTTTAGGATCTTCACTCTATTAATAGAAACGCTAAGTGTACTCTAAATCGCACCACCTATGTGGTCTTTTCGATATGAAATGACCAGTCCATCCGAATTCGATAAGAATTAATTGCATATCAAACAAATATCTGATTCTTATCACTAAATTCTCATCAGTAGCATCCTGATAATTATATGAATAAACAAAATCAGACTGATACACCGCTTTTTAAATTACCGCGAATTATACTCTTGATGAGGATATAGCTTTACATCAGGATCAAATCGCTCTCAGTCGCACCACAGCTCTAATGAGAGTATACAAGATGTATAATTTGTTAAACAAAATGAATCTGCCAAAATACTTTATAAACTTACGCAAATTAAACTCTATTGCGAAACATCTCTACATTGATTAGGATCAAACCGCTCTCAGTCGCACCGCACCTCTAACGAGAGTATCCAAACTCGGAGCCTTATTATCACCTCCCTCCTCCTTTCAATCCTTTAATGACGGCCTCCTCATTAGACTGCGTTTCTTACGTTTTAAAATAAAAAATAAACTCCTAAGAGCCATACCTTTTCTTTTAGTCATGTAGCGATTAAGATAGTAACAATCACCTTAACCAATCTAAAATAAGGATATTTAGACGATAAAATCTTTTTTTTTGTCATTAGTAGGTAAGACCTTTTTTCGTCTAGTTGGTATTCAAGTTCACTTTCAATTACAATCAAAAACTGACGATGTATCTTTAGCCCATATTTTCTAAGATTATAAGTTGTCAGCTGTATAGGTTAGAGGCGTAAGATTAACCATATAAATCTAATTTAGATGAATTTATGATAGAAGCATTTGCAATTAGGCAAATCGGATATACAAAATGAAAGAGTAAATACAGAAATAATGTTGCGTAGGTAATAATTTATTATCAAAACATTTAATATACATTCTTATATACATTTAATAGGTACAACTCTATAATAAAAATAAATAATTCATGAGGGGTCAGGTTAAAGCAAAAACATCATAATTTTTTCATCTAATTTAAAATAAGTTTACCTGCGATTCACTTAATTGTTCCGCAACCCCTCAATTTACCACCCCCATATACTTCGCGGTCACACCAAGTTATACGCTACAGGATTTAATAGATGATTATATAAAGTGGACCTTAACTCATCTACATAGAGTTTACATTCGTTAAACGTACGATTCAGGGTGGGCAAATATAAGTTTGTAAAAAATCTCATACAGTGTGGTGATGCAACAAGTGTAAGAGCTAACAAAAGGAGCGATTAGGGGTGATTTATACATTCTTTTATTTTCCACCCCCAAGTTTTGTTCAAGTGATACCGTAACTGAAATTCCCACGCACAGCCCTGAGGGGTGCTACGTGATTTTTTTCTTCTTTGACAGTTGGTAAATTTTCGTCTTTAATCAAAAGACCTTTTTTGTGACACATAAATTAGAATTAGAATGTTACGTTTGAAATTGTAGAGCTAGAAATTTATATGTATTTATAGGTATTATTTGTATAATAACTAGATATAAAAAAGTTTGTAAGTGATTACTAAACAATATAAACTCAACAGGTACAGTATAATATCTCTATCACGTTTGTAAATTGAAATAACCGTAACAAAAATTAATGAAACATTAATAACCAAAATGAAAGAAATCAAAACAAACAAGAACATAACATTAATTAAAGCATAATGATTGTCAAAACAACAAACAACTAATCTAAACGACACAGGGTTATCACAGATTCTTATTAGATAATTAAGGCACAAAGGCAATAGATATATTTATAAAATGTATTACGCTACTAACTATTTTAATATAAACAAATGTTTAACATTCTCTATCAAAAAAAATACTAAAGGTACTATATCCCCCATAATCATAAAGAATGTCAATTTTAAACCATGGATTAAATTATTCCTTTTTTACTTACTTAAGAATGATTTCAGTTAAGACAAAGGTATACTTTTGTAAACTGTTAAACGATATTGTTTCATTAAACGCTTGTATTTTTGGTGTTATTCGTGTTTATGTATAAGAGGGAGTGTGTACAAACAAAACTGTCCATATACAAACAAATACGGGGGTAAACCACTTGTTTATATCCGTAAAATCTTATCAAACATCATTATTACCTGCAGATCAGAGATAGCAATGCAGTCAAATAAATATCCAATTATGATAAGAAAACAATAATTAACCCATCCTATCTTATGATAACAGTTAATTTTAGAACCAATGTGGAATTTGTCCTGACGTAATTAAATATAGCTGTCGTCAATAACTATAAATAGGTATATCTTTAGAATTATTTGGGACCTGTAACTATAACATAAAGTTACTATACTCCTTCGCCAATACTTTCTAAGTAACAAATTAAGAAAAAAATTAGATTTGTGTTGATGTTAATGTTCTAACTGTAATCGAGATTTTAAGTAAAAGCTGAAATTAAAATTAGAAATCAAAAAGTTATCGTGATTTTTTTGCGGTGAGTACAAACTGCCATTGAATTGTTTTTTCGTAATGCCCTGAAATCATGAAGATTTTCCGGATTGTAACATTACAATTGCCTCGCTTGACCGCTACCCTAAACCTACCGACTAGCCTATTATGCTACCACAATAGTCGAGTATGTAAGCTATATCCGACGTAACATATTGACCCTACGCCTATCCCTGACTTAACAAGTGGAATCATAAACAACTAACAATAGAGGGGAGCGATCATTTTGCATCACGTTCACGCACTATGACGTCAAATACACACTTGTCACGCCGCAGGGCACAATGCATCGCTTTTTAGATGACGCAAAGTGTCTTCCTTCTATCTATTCTTTTCGTTCTTTTGTTGAGGTTTTTGCATCTTCTGAACGTGGGAAACTGGACTGCGTTCAACGGTCCTGGAAAAAATGACAATTATATATGTAGGTAGCGTGGATTCACTTATTAATTATATGGTGGATTTACTTTGCAAAAGTCACGTGCAAAATCCAGAAAAGTAATAAAAGTTGGATCGTTTACAATTTTTTTTCATGTTTAATTCATAGGCAAAAAGGCAAAGGTAATATAGATCATTTATAAGAATCCAACTCGTTCCAATTTGCATCATAAATCTTCTTCAACCAAAATTATCTTAAGCAATCTTTTGATCGCCGTCATTATAATGATAACTTCAACCCCTAACAATATCACCTAATAATCTCAAAATGCTCCTAATAGACATTTAATTATAGAGCCGGTCGAGTTCCACTGACCCCTTTTACACTTGTTTACATCTTCATCCCCACAACCCCGCACAAACGCGCTGAGCCATCAAAATGGTATGTTTAATTCCAATACCCCATACGATTTATTATAACAAAGCAGAACGGGAACGATCGACCGCTTGCCATCTGTCGTCGTTCCGAATCTCGAATCGCCGAAAAAAAACTCAATGTGCGAGCAACCCTGGGAACCTAGGAACGAGGAGCATTCCCACGAACAACCCCTCAATTTTCAATAACCAAATTAGCCTTTGCGTTACCCTATTTCGGATATGAGGGAGTCGTGAATCTATTCATATCGATAAAAAATATAGCGTGTCTCGCTCGCGTCCCCGGTAAATGCATATTTTCGTCCTATTCGAATGCACGTGTTCACCGATCGTATATTTAAACTGCGAGCGTATGTGTGCGAGAGCCTTCGGATCGTAGCACCTGCCGGCGCGCGCGCACCCCATTGGCTGAGCAACCACTATCACCGCTACACTGATTTCTTTTAAACTTAATTTTTTTGTAATACTCTCTTCGGACATGTTAAGAAAAAATCCTACATGTTTGGACCGGTACGAGCCGAATATTTTGTGTGTAGGTGGCATCTTAACTTTAATAATTCTTTTTATAAACAAAATGCTAATGAACTTTGACTTGGATGATTCAAATTCCGGATCTAAGATATGGGGTTGAGTGTAAGGCTTACAAATGAAAACGCTTGAATACATTGTAATAAACCGTATGTTTTAGGGACTGATATCATCTCGATACATTTACAGATTAACGAATTAATGAGCAAAATATATATATCAATGAATGTTCAACATTACCCCAAATCAGGTGTTATTAGAGTCTCGTGACATGCGCGTGAGCAACGCGTGAACTCTCCGCAACGAAGGGGTCTTGTCCCCTCTGACTTAATGACCTCGGTGAAGGGATAACAATCGCATTGTAGCGGCCACCGCGAGCCGAGGGGGCAATAAACATGTGTTGTATTTGCCCATAGTTGGGCGTGTGGACGGCACGTGACCGACTTTCCCATGAAACCCCTTCACACACTTGTTTGATATGATAATAAGAATCAAATAGACACATGTGAAAATTACAGACAAGTGCTTGATTATAAATTCATAAATGTTTGATAAACAAATAATCATAACGAACATGTGAATTTTACTTATTTAGGAAACTTCTTAAAACCGATTTTCTTATTCTGTCATCATTAGTAAACAAACATTTTGGTAGCTAATGTTCAATTCAATACTGATCTTCAGACACGCCAGCACAAACTTATTCAACCCTAAAAAATATATTTTCATAAATCTTTTATCAACTTCACCAAAATTATGAGAACCTGTCACTTTATACGAAATGCATATCGGGGTATCGAATAAACCACTTGACTCACCCACACACACGAAGGGCGCTTTTCACGTACGTGGGCCTTTTGTGCCGGGGGCGGCGCGCACCGTATAAAAGGCCGACCGGCCCAAGCAGCCCCACATTCCCGCCTGTGATCTCACTAGCGACACACGCTCTCTACTATTACTATTTATCTATCTAAATCTTCCAACATGTCTTATTACGCCAACAACGAATACATCATCGCGACAAACAACTCAATCAACGAGAACAGATATAACAGTGAAAAGATGAAGAACAGCGGCATCAAGGCTTTACTGAGGCCTTTGATGAAGATGATCAAGAGAACGACCAAACGCGTTCCCGCCAAAACTTGCGACACGTGCTACGAGGAGGAGCAGAACTCGAGCAACGAGATGCTGGAGCGCAAGATCTACGAAGAAATGGAAGCGTGCCAGCCTAACGCCGCCTTCCTCGTGTACAAACAAGACGACACGTGCGACCTTGTGCCTGTGACCCCGGACAACTTCTACGTACCTGTGCACTTCGCGAGGACTGAAGCCGGCACCTTCTTCTGGACCACCGTCTCCAAGAACGAAGCTGATTTCGCAGCGGCACACTGCTACACTGAGTGCCAGACCGCGGAGCAGCAGTACCCCGTCCTGCAGGACCGCTGGGTGCAAGCCTAAACTCTACAAACACCCATTATTGACAACTATCAGTGTCTTCCGTGAAACCAGTGCCTGCTCCGTTGGTTTCTGCAACCGTCTGTGATCTTAGCTTTAGTTTAGTTCAAGGTGCCATATAGGGATAAGTTAGGTTAGGCCTGCTCAATACACGTGATAACTCCTCGAAGCTTTAATTGTATTTTCGATAGTGTTGTGATATTTTGAAAATATTTTGTATTGTATAAATTAATGTTAGGGAATAGTGAGCTTTAGTATTGTGATCTTCCTTTTGAGCTTTAATTGTTTTAGGGATATTTATTAAACTTTACTCGTGTTATAAATTGGTAATATACGAATTGAATGAATTTGCAACCTTTTATTGCCTACAACCACCAAACCTTACACTACAATTACCCACCACAAAACAAGCAACATAAATCACGCTACAACACAGTAGCAAAGAAAAACCGCAAGGTTCAGTACTAATAAGACGAGACTAAATCGATAAAATGTTCCGAGTCGGGGCTTATTCTTGGAGTTGTTCTGTATTCAAAAAGTGGTCAGACGAGATCGGCGCGGGCGACGGCGCGAGCCGCCACTGCCCGTGGCCATACTCGGAGAGCAACATTTTGTGCGAGCGCGCACGTGCACGCCTCGAGGCACAGCTACTGGCTTTTAATGGTCTCTTTTTTGAGACGCCGCTGTAACTCTCTTGTTTTGAACGATTATTTATTTTATACAATTAAGCTCTTACACTTACACTACGTCAAAATACTATAACGTCAATGATAGTCATAAAACTGATTGTCTATTTAGCTCCCAAATGGAATTTTAGTTAATACGTTCAACGTGTTACAGTGTTCAAAATTTAGCATTTACATAATCAAATCATTGTTTAGCCATTGCAAATAAGATTTACTTTTCCAATTGTAAACATTTCCGATTTCCCGCGTATTCCACCACAGTCGTAGCGCGATAAAAGCGTATTGCTTTAACGTAGCTATAGTATAGATTTTGTACCATTTGCAAATATTAGGTATGTAGTACACATAATAGACACAATTATAAAAATCCTAATTTCAATTTTTTTTAAACAATGTTGCTTTCCAAAAGTCTTCTACAAAAAACAATATTAAGTAAATATCATACAAAAGCTCAAAAATAAAATAAACCAACCACAAACAAAAATAAAAAGATAAACATATCATATCTATATTGATGTCTACAGAATATTCGCGATCATTAACGATCAAGCCAACCATCTCGCGATACAGCCGCGATAATAAACACCCACATGCATTATACATCGCATCAACATAACTACTTTCATTATTCATGTAAAAACGTTCAATTTAATACCACTACCTTACATAGTAGGTAAGTCGATAATGGTAGCTCACTGCAAGCATCTCTTTCGAGAAAAACATGCCAATAAAAAGGTATAGTTAAAAGCCACCCTGGCATCAACAAGTTCCAACCTGTAGCATTGAGCCTCTGAGAACAAGTTCAGACAAGTCACAAACCTTTTTAAAGATTGCACTATTTGAATTTAGGATGCATTGTGCAATCAATAATAGCGGAGATACAAAGAAGATGAACAATTCCTTGATCACAATGAGCAACTTTTATTTATGCATAATGCACGTGCAGAGTTCAAAGCTTTACGAATACGCATTACTATGAAGTCCATTCATTTACTAACAAGAGAAAAGGAGACAAGACCCTTAATCTCTTTCGCTGACTCTTTTCGATTCATATAGGTGTGAAGGCGATCGCCTATTTCAATGAGACATGCATAAACGATAATTCTCGTCAGCAGCCAAGAATTTTATTTCAGATCAAAAGCACGTGGTATGCAAAATCAACCAAAATCAGATGCAGTTAGAGAAAACAAACGCATGTGGTTAAGTTAGAAGTTAGTTAATCTTAAAGTTTACTAAATGTCCGTTACTACGAAATAGAATTTGTTTGTCAAAATAGTAATATAAAAACCATGCAATTACAACCTAAGATCTAATCTGCTTATCCAAAAAAAACTATTTGAATAAATCAAGCAAGAAGTAGAAAAACATTTTATCGTGCTGTTAGTAAACGTCTGTTTTCTACTAAAATGCTCTAAATTAAATATACCGAATCGGTTGTAATTAGTCTTGCATTTTCATAACCAGAATTCTATCCGACAACACAATCAAGCATGCCCTGTTGTAAACATGCATCACAATTTTAAAGTATCCATTAGTTCAAAAATATGTACACACACTATATTTACTAGTTACTTCTAAACAGCAGGAGACACTAGTTCTACCAATCTAAGGCAAGTCAAGTATCGTGATTGCTAATTGAAAAACAGAAATATTATGTTAAACCTTGTCACTCGTTTGTCATGCCGTTAGTACTGTTAAGATAGCGTAATATCCCAGTCCCTCATACAATTTAATATTTATCCTGAGCTTATTTTAATGGTCACTCAACAACCCAAATTCTGGAATTCCAAAGCTATGGAATATATGCAAATATGGGTGGAGATTTTTGAAATCCAGAAAAACAAGAAGGCGGGAGTGTCCACTTTTATTCCGGGACAGTCCGTTGTTTCCATTCGGAAAACCTAACACCGTTTGGAAATTCCAGATTTGATTCGATGCCAATTAAAACCTTACATAATAAATATCTAAATAATATATGCATTAAGGACCATATTATCGTATGAAAATATTATAACTGGATTAATTAAGATTATTTTGCGCATCCAAAAACCCAATACTAAGATGTACATCTTATATAAACCAAACCAAATGTGTCCATAGTTCAGACATCAAAACATTTTAAACCTTATGTAAGTGGCCATACTTGAAACAATTAATGGTAGGGTTTAAGGACATTAAATGCAAACCTACTTCAAAATCAGGTAACTATCAAACACCATGCGTGTTAGATTTATATAAGTAACATGCTAAATCTACAATACTAAAATAGTTATTTAAGATAAATTCTTTTCTATCATAGAAAAACTCGCAAATTTGAATTAAAAACAGTTTTAACTCACAACAACAACCCAACTATTATAATCTGCATCTTAAGCTTTGCATAATTCTGTTCACGTCTCGCTAAATGCTTCAAACCAGATATGCTAATTGCTACTATTGATTAAAAAGTACACGGCGTAAAATACCGCTAGCCCAGTCGTCATAATTACCAGAACACACACTACAAGATCTATAATACGCGGGTCGAGATAGCGAAGTGGTCCGGTGTAATAATACCATACGAAGCGCTCGAGCGACGGATCCGTGAGAAATTTCGGCAGATGTACAATTCCTTGACGCGGTACGACGAGTGAGCGCTTATCTTTTTTTTTTCTTTTTCCACTTTAATAATACGGCGTTCTGTATCGACGTTTCGAGGCTCGTTCGTGAGTCATCGACGCATTGTTACCTCATGCACGTGTTCGATGCATCGGACGCTCGGGTTAGAAAGGATTTTTTGCAACCCTTATTTCGAATTCCGCAACTCTTGCAAAATTTGGGTTAACTTTTTTTCGTTCTAATTTCAGATTCGGAATATTCAATGTACACGTGCATTATGTACTATTGTTAAATTTAAAAGAAAAATTACTGTTTTCTTATGGACACACGTGTAAGTTGTATTTAAGGAAAGGGTCCGTTTGTAATTGAATCGGGTTGCATGGCGTGATATTAAACTGTAATCATTATGATCTATAGCTAATTGAAGATTGTGCGGGGCAGTCGAGTTAATTAGTTCTCAATTACAATTAACATGCCGTTAAAGTGCTGCCGATGAAATAACGCGATAAAGGCAATTAGAACTGCATATAAAACGCATTTCACGGGACTTGTTGTTATTACGGATTGATTTTCTTATTTTATGGTAACTAGGTCGTTATTTACGATTTTTTATGGCAGAAACTAGTAAGCAACACACACTAGTAACGGTGCTTGATTAATATTAAAAGTAAAAAAGCATCTAGTTAAAAATCACATCTAAAGCAAAGGCAATACTTCAAACAGCCGCGCTGACAGAAGACACATCATTAAGCGTAGAACAAAAACTTGGGCCATCGTGAACACCTGTGTAACTGAGGTGGCTCTACGCAGCCCAGTGGTGATATCATCCACTTCTTGTTTGATCAGATGATAGCAAACACTGATCGTGTCAACAAGTACTTGCGTCAACGCGATGTGCTGGCTTAAGCTTAATTAAGGCGATGCTATAGATTAAAAGACATGGCGCATGCGCTTGTATTTGCTGTTTAACTTTCATTAGAGAACTAGGGCAACGCGTCACACATCCAACAAATAATAAGGTTGAAGATCACTTCTCATGCAGAAGGAATGAGCATTTATCAAGTACCTGCAACAACAAAACTAAAAGTCACTATGATTAGTGCGCATTCTACGGCTGTCAGTAGTACACGTTGGCATAAGATGACACACTTTGTTAGTAGTACATAAACAAATAAAACATTTTTTCAGTGTGTTAGAATCGCGCTATAATGGGCCACTGTGTGTACTAGGTTTGTTGTCAGAGGCCTCAAACAAAAATATATATAAAATATAGGTCATAAATCTTTAACTTTTCTAGTTGTTACAAGCTTTTTTTGCTCCAACAAGCGATTTTATGGCATCTTACTATTTTATAAGGAAAGGGCGAGATGTAATAGAGCTTATACCAAGCTTAATTAAGGCGAATCCCTTTTGTCAAGCTCTAATTGCGTTGATGATGACAAACACTGCCCTTTGAGCTTTTAAATAGTCCTATTGATAGATATCAAACATGTACAATTCCAACACTCATACATAACATGTACCAGCAATAATGTACCTACTGATTAATATTTTAATGGATAATTGGATACTATCATACCACCAAACAATATTCTGAATGTTTAAACTTAACCAAGTTTGTTAATGCAAAACGACTTAAATAATGCAGATAATTATGTAAATTTTGACGGGATTTGAAGAAACTAACGGAGTTATTTGGCATGCAAAATATACTCATGGGTAAAATAATAATAGAAATCTTACTTAACATCTGCTTGCTGCGAATTCCTAGCAAAAATGATGTTGGCTTGGAGATCTATGATTTGAACATATTAATACTTCATCCTTTCACGGCAATTACACTGATATCTTAGGTCTAGATTGGTTTATTTTCACTTAACATCGTTGTATGGAATCCTCATATAACACATCCATAATTAAGAACGCCCCCTTAACAGTAGCAAATACAGCGTGAGTCATATAAACCGCACTTGTTGTCGACCGCACGCTCATTCATTACACAACTGATACTATTTATTTTATTATCTGTTCGACACCGAATAATTTGCTCAATGCGTTGTAGACATAACTAGTTATATATATGACTCATGAACAATGTTATAAGCTTTATTCGTATAAGATTATATTCCAAAGAAAGTAAAATAATCTGGACAGGCTTTTTTCTTCTATACCAGCCCCCTTACAATGAACTGTTAACGCAGGTCAGTTTAAGATGTGGAAGCGAGACACTGCTACGTGAAGTGTCATGTGGTGTCTCGCTTCCTCAACGCAAACTGTCCAGCTTTAAGAGTTCATGGTAAGGCGGCTGGTTTCTTCTTTAGTGCCAGAAGAAACTGATTGAGGCCATATAATCATTGTCCTAGAGTTAGCTACATGATGTTTAACGTTAGATGTCAGCCGCCTTTAGAGCTGTTACTCGACCTTACCTACCTTATGCTATCTACCTTAAATAACCGGACCTAGTTAATATAAGTGTAATAAATATGGTAAAATTATTAGTCGGCTTAATCTGAAATTCCATGACATGCTTTTCGCCCTGAGCCTAAAATAGATTCGTTGCGATTTAAAGATTTACGCGTATAGCCGTACACATAATAATATTACAGGTACCGAGATAGTAACTTATAGTTCTTTAAAATTTGCTTTCTCCATCTAGATTTATAACAAAAGCAGCATTCCCACATGATCACTGTACTTTAAGAACTATACATTCTTGCTGTACACTTCACTACACAAAATAAAATTTCACAGCACTATTCCTTCAGCACTTAACACTTCGATCACTGCACAAATCACAGAAAACTTTTTTATTTCTAATTTGAAGCACAAAAATTTCATTGCTACTCCCAGACTAGATCACCGCTGATCATTGCACTAATCACTAAAAACTTTTTTATTTGAACTAAATTTTTATTTCACTATTCCTTCAGAACTCTGAACTCTTAGAACACTATCACTAAAAACGTTTTAAATTAAATTTGAAGCTCCAGAATTCCTTTACTATTCCTGAATTAGATCACAAGGTACCGTTACTTCCTGGTCGATGACACTCAAATAACTGAACATTAAAATGTATCGTGTACTATATATACAGGAATCACCCTCCAATATTGCAATCTTTCCCACGGAATGAATGCACTTTGACCTAAAGATATTGTCTGCGAAACTATTGTCTTGCAAATACTTCCGAATTCCGACACCCCTTGTCTGTTGAAAGGGAATCTGTCCGTGTTTAGTCCAGCAGCGGCGCGATAGATGGCTCTGATTTTAGGGAGGGAAATCTGTTTGGTAGAGCTGTAACTGGTATAATAAATAATAATCTTTATTATTTGAATTGTTGAATGAGAAACGATATAATAATAATAAGCAGTTTTAATAAAACAATGTTTTATTATTTTTACTGATAGGCACCCATCCCACTTAACAAACTACCAAAATACGTTACGTATTTTGGTAGTTTGTTAAGTAGGTGTATCTTAAAATATAGATGAAATAATATAAATAAAAAATTAACGTCACACTTAGGTAAAGCACAAATAGAGTGCTCGATTAAATTATGATATCATGACTCAAGTATGTTCAGTAACAACAGCGCGGCGGCGACTCGTGCGCAGCACGCGCTGACATTTACTTAACAATTACTGTAACAATGCCCTAATAGTGCTATTGTTTCTTGTTGTTACCATACACCATGATCTAGCGCGGTATTGTACGAGAAATCTAATTGTTATGATATACAATATAATTGATTTAGGTAAGTGTACTATGATTGCAGCTATAATATTTGGTATTTTTTCGATTGATACAGATATACCGTGTAAAAATAAGTTTTTAACCCATTATTAAATGTATTTCCTTCCTTTTTAAATGAGTATGTCACCTGAATACTAATAACGCTACGAGAAAAAAAATTGGTAAAGTGATTTGAAAGCTGCCTACATACCATCTGGATATTTCTTATATTTTAATTATGTTAATGTAAGTTATTATTATAAACACATCCCATAATAATACTATACTATGTTCCTAGATATAGTTTACCTTTAGTTTCGTAGAACCAGTACAATAAATCCTTAATTCGTTATCTCATTAACGAATCACCTCACTATAAGTAACCAAGCGGATCTAAACCTACGAGCTATTTCTCATCAAACAGTAAAATAACATAACTCGTTAATGTTTGTAATTCAATAATTTTGTTAATTGGCAATCATGACACGGTCTCACATGGCAATGCAGACGCCCGGTGTTCGGCCGTGGGAACGACGACAGTTGCGCGCGCAACCACCTGCCCCCCGCGCTAAAAAACATACTATTCCGAAATTCAAATTCGGAATCGCTCGACCTTGATGTTCTGAAGTTTGTTTTTTATTGGAACGCGTTTTGTAATTTGATTTTATTTTATAGTCTGCTGTAATAGGGTTGTTTTGTTTGAATCTGTAAATAAAAACGCTTGATTCCAAATGTGTAAATACTTAAGGCAATAATAACTTTATTTAAAAAAGTTTTTAACGGTTTTCATAAAACTTTTATTGCGTGATGATCATGAAATTTTCATAAGTCTTGTGAGAAATCTGTTTAAGTATTTCCTGCTTTCTCAATGTAGAATTTAAATAGCGGTACTGACGTCTAACGACTTAAAACAGTAAAAGTAGCATTTCGCAACGTATTTCTAAAATACCAGTACCTAGCTCTAACAGCCTCAACCTAATCTCATCTTAAAAGCAACAAACAGCGTTATCACATACAAAAAAGCCGATAAACGACAACGCGCTGTACCGGTTCCTTATCTCTATTTACGGGAGAGCATCATCCTATAGATCCGCTAAGTCCGAGTAAGTTTTTTGTGCACGCGTCACCGTTGATCACGCGTAAGTGCAGCCAGCGTGCGCCATATGTCGCGTGGATCGTGGGAACGGATCCTCGCGTAAAACGCAATGTGTGCTCTCTACTCAACTGTCGTCACCCGGCCAAAAAACACGCGATCCAAATTCGAATTTCAAGCCTACGCAATAGAGTTCCATTTTCAAACATGTTCGAATTCTTTTTTGAAATACATTTCAAAGTAAAAAGGACTTTAAGCTGCGTGAATTTTCGATTGAATTTCCAATGCATTTAGCTATCTGATATAAGAAACTTTTTATGCACATGCCCCTTATTGATTGAATGCGTATTATGATTACTCAGGGGCCAACTCCGCGTGAAAACATTATTTGGATAGTGAAAAGTTAGTTTTTAAATTTAATAAAAATTACATCCATTTGACTGCCTATTTTTTGATGTTTCCTCAAATATAAAAATAATCTTAGCTCTTAATTCCTACAGTAAAAATATTGGCCCAAGTTTATTAACTGCGCAATTTAATTTTTATTTTAAAAGTTCTCATGTATTGGATATAAACATGTGATTCCAGTACACTAATAAAAAGAAGCCATCAGAAAAACCATATAATACCGTTCCTGTTCGCTTGTCACAGAAAATATCGCCAACATAATAGAGAAAAAAAAGATCGAGGGGAAGACGCGCGCAACTGGCGCGAGCGATCGTGGGAACGCGACCAGTTTTCAAATATAGAACGCCTTAGAAAAGGTGCAATTCCTTTTTTGTTCGAGTTTTTGTATCTAATAGTGGCCGTGCAACGCGAATAGATTTTGTAATTGGAACCCGTATGTTTTTGGGGTATCTACTTATATTTGAAATGTGTTTAATAAAAAAACGTCATAGGATTAATTCGGCGTTTACTTTTTATAGAGACAAGGTTTTATCAAATACTTATGGATATAACTGTAATTACTTACATAGTTATTTTCAGCTAGTACATACATATGTTTTTTTGCCAAGCGTGTGAGCTTGAACTTAAATGCTACCCTTGCTACCTATGTAAATAATCACAATTTGATAGTATTATAATTTTATGTAATCGCAATTTTAATTTTTCCAAAAAATTGTGAACACCTTTGTTTTTACTAACAAACATGCCCAATAAAATCGCCAATCGTATCCAAACAAAAAGTATCCAATAAGATTCCCAAACAGTATGACGTCAATCAATTCACTTTTCAAACGAGTCCACACTTAACCCTAGAAATGGCGCGCATCTGCCGCCACAATAGCGTACCCCCACATTATACCGGCACGTATTTTTTCTTGACCTCGATCGGCCTTTATGCCCAAGGGGCGAACCGTGGGAACGATCTTGCACAATCCCTTTCCTTGGCCATATGCGACAGAAAAAAGTGCAATTATTTATTCCCCCTCGAAGAAAAGGGGAGTTGTGAGAACGTGACCTAACAATGCGCTTCCTGGCTTACGATACAGTCTGTTCATACAAAAGACATGTGATTCTAGTTCTTAATACTCAACTAAAACGTGCGAAGTTTCGATAACACACGTCCACATTTCGATGTTTTACAAATAGTCTCAAATAGTTACTTCGGAATCGATTGTAAATCGAATATCTACTCTATTTCTTGAACGATTCAGATCTAATTCCGCTGTTCAAAACGCTTTCTTACGATGTTTTCTCTATAATTTATGGATGGTTTCTTTAGTATGGAGTAATGTAAGCTGTGTGTACTCTGAATAGCATTACGCGTGACCTTTAGATAGTCGATTGTATGAAAATGATAATCGATCTCGCTCCGTTAGTTATTCGATTCTTTTGTGATTTTCTCGTGCACACGCGTAGGAAGCGTATTGTTGTATTGTTTTCACATCAGCCACTGTTACTGCGTATTTTTTTATATTTTATCATTTCAATTATAGGTTTTAGATAGTTGCGATGGAGAATCAGGGAGTACATTGAGCTCGTGCGTTAATTAAAGTGTGATTGTGCAGATAGGAGCGTGTAAGTACGACGTGCTAGATAAGGGTACCGTATTGTGTGCGGTATAAGGTGACACTATCATGGGATGATTAGTGCTGCATGTACCGCAAGCTAGGTAAAAGGATAAGCCCGGACTGGCTTATGTGTAGTTAAAGAATGGCTCTCCTATTATTCTACCACGTCGACGCTTTTGAAGCAAATTCAATATTAAGGCGAAATACCAAACAATTTAACAAGTAAGAAGTACACAGAATGTAATATCGTTAATGTATTTTGTATTGCTTTCGCAGAAAACGGCGCATGTGGATGCATTGTATTATACCTACGCAGCTCCTTGAAAATTATTGAAAACAATTGCCAAGAAAAGCCGAATTTCACTAAAATACGTAAACATTAGAGATGCCTTGGCATAAGTTAATTATGCAAATACATAACATTATACCTCAACTGAGTCTAATTATTATAGTTCTAAACATCCGTATGCAACACCTTAATGATATTCTATGAAATAGCTGGCATGTGCGGCAGTATTCATGGCATGACGTATGCGTCGGAGTCGCACGCGCACTGCTGCCGCGCCGGGGTCAAACAGCACGAGCGCTATGCGTATATCTCATCCGATAGCTATCTTCATAGCATAATCATGAAACTGCAACCGCCATCTACTTAGCAGAGATTTATGTATGGATTATAAGTAAATCCTTTGCTTTCTTTTAATACAAACCTAAGTAATTGTGATATGAATTTGTTATTAGCAAACTGATTAACAATTACGTCGTCACCGACACTGATCGTACATTCCAGTGCCAGTGACAAAGAGTGTTTTTTTTTCAATTTGAGTTATATATTGGGGCAAATAACACTTATACAATACTAAATACTAGCAATATTGCAATTGCCATGTTCAAAAGAGAATCTGAAAGGTACTTATTATTATTTATTATATATACATACATTACTTACTATTTCTATTAATTAACAAGAAACACACCACATTATACCAGTTTACATTTCTTTACTTCATAACTTTCATTCTATGAATTATGATAGCATTCCATGAAATGAGGCAGGCTTTGCTGTTTATGGCAGTGAAGTGTCAGCGCGCGGCGCCTGCGCAGTCGACACGCGCTGTGCTGGTCGCACGGGGTCGCACGCGAACAATGTCACGAGTCACGAGCGCTTACAAGAACCGCGCGCATTGCACGGGTTACATTTTAGTTGTTGTTGTTTGTATGATTAATAAATTTTCAGTTTAACATATTTTTAGAATAATTTGGTGTAGGAATATACCTAGGTTGGGCTGAAGTAGTACAGGGGTTAAAATGAGTAATAATCGGGCGAGAATGAACACCCATGAAAAAGGTAGGACAAAAGGTTGTCTTCTGTATCTAGTTAATTATGAATTACATTTTTGTGTGCCTTTAAATGGCAATAGGTTCAGGTTACCAATAGGATATAGGTACCTACGGAAAAAAAGGTGACTTCTGATCATCATCATTATCATCAGCCTATCTTCGTCCACTGCTGGACATAGTCCTCTCCTATGGCACGCCACTGAACTCGATCGACTTCTGATAAGGAGAAATAACTTTGGTAACCCCTACAATGATTAAAACATTGTTTATTGTATTATCTTTGTATATGTATTAACGTATGTTACTACAAACTGTACCAGTTAATTCTCGCCCTATCAGAGAAAAGTAATGTTTGCCAATTAATACAACTGACGCGTTTCCGTATTACAATATAACTAGTTTTGATTGAGGTCATAAATTACCAAATACGGGTAATAAATTAGAATTAATCACTTGACAATCTATCATTCCATTGGCATTAACGTTATGGAATATTTATTTATAATTCTCGTAAATATCACAAAATGCGCACGAGTGTTTTACTATCCAAAATGTAACAAACAAACCTGTCTAGAATGTCATAAAAACTCAACGTGTGTGTCAAGCCGCCGTTGTCTCTTAAGTGGCCTTCCGCGTTCAAAAGCGGGCCTTGGAAAACCTGACAATTTGTTTAAGGAAACCATTCGTAGTGGTCAACTGTTGAAACCAACAGCACTAGAAATGTGCCCATAAATGGTTAAACTGGCGCTCTCAGATAACCGCAGCAGGCAACAAACACGAGAAAGTTGGGAACAACGACATTCTAAAGCCGACTACATAACAGGACAGCGATTGCTACGCCACTGGGATTTCTCCTCCGCCTACACTTGTCAAGCCTCTAAATTTGCACAATCACTTCGATTAATTATTGTTTGAAACGCTGACAGGTTGCCTGATAATCTAGACTTGAACAACATGGCTTCTGGTTACGTAAGCTGATCACCTTTCTGGGCGTCCAATGAATAGATTACATATCATTTAAATTCTGTCCTTTCACTTTCATGCGTGTCTATATGATAAGCTGTCCAATTAAGTGTCTATTTGAAGAATCGCTCTGCTAATATTGGCAGACCATTGACAATCAATTCAATCCTTAACGATTTATGTAACAAGTTTGTTATTTGCAATGTTCTCGATCATAAATCTGCCTAGAACCAACGTTCAGTGAAAGAGGTGCTATTACCTCCACTTTCATTGCTTTAAAATCTTCAAATAGCATTTTGCAATTGGAACGTGCTGTGCGGGCACTTTATTTCATTGGCACGAGTGTCCGGAGTCGAATCACGCGCAGCGGGCAGAGAGGCGCGCGGGGGGCGCGTCTGGCTCGAGCCCGACCGTGGGAACGATCTGCCTTTAACGTGTCGCACGTGCTCGAGACGCTACTACCGCGCCGCCGCGAGATGGAACGAGACACACAGCGCAACACAAACAAGCAAGACGAAGACGCAACACGAATCTACATTCAAATGAAAGCAAAAAAATAATACGACAATAAAATAACGAGAACTAACAATAATTTGTGAGCGTTCGAAATTCGAAGCGTGAAAGGGACAGAGGCGAGTATTATTTATTCGAAAGTAAGAACAAAATTGTAATGGAGACGTTGATTTATCCGCAAGGTGGAGCCCGCGAGAGTCGTCGCTACTGTGTTTAAGAGCCGTTTGTTATTTAGCAATTGCAACCGACTCGAGAGCTATGATTACAATGAAATAAATTGGTGGTGAGTCGTTTATTAGCCGTCTGTTAGTGTGATAACTCGCTGTTATTTCGAAATGGTCGTTACAGTGAATTATTGAATAATAACAGACTTTTTGCATGAGTTAACTTGACGTAAACATGGGAGGCTATAAAAAATACCTCCTTAGTCGACCTTTGGCACACCATGTGTTTTAGCATGTGGCGTGAATCTCAGCGAAAGGTATCGGCTAGCCGAGGTCGGGTTACAGGCCAAACGGCCACATTTGGCGGCCACACTGGCTCTGGGGTTCGCCAAATGCTGCAAAAACCCAGCCATTGAGGTTCAACGTTCACTGAGCCGTAAAGCCGCTCCTGGAAATTCTGACCTTACAAGATTTATGACTATTTGCTTAAAAAACATTTGGCACGAGGTAGAAAAACACGTGGTCGGTATCGTTCTTACGAACGTAAGTTTTAAATGCTCTATTTTATATAGAGGTCAGTCGATGCGTAGGAAATTGAACATGCACTTGAAACATATTTGTTGTTTGTCCCATGACTCGTTATGCAGAAAGTCAAACATTAAACCACTACACCACTCATGTTCAAGATTATCGGACCCAAGTATTTTCTAATAAATGAATATATCTACGGATATGTCTCTACTTCAATCGTTCCTCAACCCATGGATGCAACAACAAATCAACTGGCTACAGAACAAAACCAGCAAAGGAGCAACTCTTTAGGTCCAAACCACCCTCGAAGTAAACAAAATATAAAGTGACGTAACATAAGATGTTTTTGTTAAAATCACTGAAACACGAGCGCCTCATCCGGTCTCCAGCAGATTTAATAGACTGACCTACACGGTGGACAATCTCGTGCCGTACAAAAACTGTCCACACACCATACATTTAAATTTAAACTTTATTCTGTTAAAATAAAGTTGAATTTACAAGTGAGTCTCTCCGAGTCCAGTATCACATCGAAGACGAAGGATGAGCAATTTTTATTGTTAACTCAACTAAAGCATTCAATGGCTTGAACATAACTAAATTGCGAACATCCGGGGTGTCTATTGATGTAGTGGCTATTCTACAATATATTGTTATCTGCTGGTGAAGACTCGGAGAGGATAACAGGAAAATTACATCGTCTTTTGTTGGGGATAAGGAAGTGCGGAGCGCTGGATGTATGAAGTAATCTGATATTTTATTGCGCTGATTGTGATGGATTGCTCTACGAAGTTCATGGCTGTCGTGCCAATAGCTGGCATTATAACTAGTTACTGCTCTTTAGTATAAACAAGCCGACAACTCGTAAATTAACAACTACTTGAATGTAGAGACGTTGATTATCGTAAATCCTTACTGTGTTTTGTTCTTTACAGTTGAGCATTATTGAGGTTATTGAGCTTTAAGTAGTTGAGCTTAATTGAATATATTATAGGGTGTTAATACTGTTTATAAAAATAGATTTAAAGCAGTATTTTAAACTCGATAAATATCAATAAGTAGCGTGCCATCGGAGAGGCCTATGTCCAGCAGTGGACTGAGATAGGCTTATGATGATGTTGAAATATAAAATCACTTATTCGGAATGAAAGCCTTAAGTCCAAATAGAGTAGACTATATTGTGATCCTGACTACGCAATATATCAGACTTAAATTAATTAGTGCATAATAAAGTCATCAAACTAATATAATCTCATTACCAATATAATCCTTCAATCACTACACTCGACGCCCACACTACAGGCGTTGCAGAAAGCTTTCTAAAGAACATGTAACGCGTGAATCCGTTTCAGTGTTGCGTTGACTTATCATAAAACTTTATAAGTCCATTAAGCAGGTAAGAGGCCACTTTCCTCTTTACCGGGGCACTACAGCCACAGATAATAACCACTCAGCGGGATCCAAGTACAGTTACCACAGCTACCATCAACGGTGCATAACTACATTTGAATATAAAATTTACCGGAGATCAGACCCACATTACACTGTAATAAACTACTCAAAACGTGATATACCAAAGTTGTGGTCCACATTATGCCATAATTTGCCGTGCCACCCTCTCGGACCGCCGAATTAAGCGATCAAAACACTTAATGCTTTAAAGAGCTTTCAATGCCGCGGGCAAGACGGTCAATGCTATTAAAAAAAAGTTATATGTTCGTATGATTTTACCGAGATTCGATACTTTTATATATTAACTTAAATATATGCTCCATCGTGATATACCTACCAGTAATCGTAATTGGTGTCGCAACTCTGAACTGCCATCTGTATAATAACGACAGTAAAATACCGATATTTTCGCAAGTCACGCGCTATCTTATATCCATGTACACAAAAAATAATCAACATATAAAATAAGTAAATTAACATAATATAATAACCAATTAAATAACTACAATTTGCAAGTCAAAACAAGATGGCTGTATCTAACGCCTTAATTGCGTCGACTTTTTATTAAACCTTAGAATCGATTAACGTGAAAATAAGGCTTTAAGATTAGTTGCGCTCCAATATTGCGCTTTTTTTCAATGCTACGGACCTACGCGCGCTACGAAACTACGTTATCTATCCCTCGTGCTGTCTCACTCGGACGCGTGGTCGTAGGCGCAGTGACGCACGTGCAGTGCACGCGAATCGTCGGTCTCTCTCACACTCGCACACTTCCTGCGCGCGCCTTCAGCCCGAGCTCGACTGTGGGAAAAGACGGCAGGTGTTATGCGGGATCGTGAACAACCACGCATTACCATTCACATTATTCAACAATAAATAATAATAATAAGAAGCCGTGGAACGAGTGGCGAGCACGCGCAACGTCCTCGCCGCGCCTCATACTAATGGGTGACGCGCGCATGTGTGCGTGGGCTTTATTTAGTGTGAGTGTCTTATGAGATGTAAGTTGGTAGTGGACGCGTGTTTTTTTTACGGACGCTTCATGTGGGCGGGCGTACGTCACGGATTTAACTTTGGATTAACTTTCGTTAATTGTTTTGGGAAACGTTTTTTATGTTTCGACTAATTGACTTTATGTGGACAACTATGTAACTTTGAATAGTTTGACACATTATTGTAGTTTCATAAAATGCAGTTTTAGTTGTTATAAGGACTGCGTTTCTTTAGTGCTTAAAGATTTAATAAAAATAGAGTATTTATTAAAAATAATATATGATAATATCTATCTATTCGTATAGGGAGGTTTTTTTATAATAACATTCAGTAGCACTCGTGAGAATACCTTCAAGGCATAAAAAACCTAGACAAGCCTATAAAACTTATACCCAGAACAACAGTCAAAAACATTAAGTTGATTCAATTATCTACCCATAATAATACGAGTTTTCCATATAATTGTAATTCATTCATGTATCGGTTCTACGTAATTACTGCGCATGAGTGGCGATCAGTGAGCGCTTGCGCCTGCGCCTGTCCGCGTGAATGCCTCAACGCTTACTAGTGCAATCTGAATTGCGCCTTCCATTCATGCCCTCTTCGCATAATACACACGTTGCCTATTCGGTAAGATCTTGATAGGTAAATTGCTCAATTAATGTTCTTATAAGGTTTTGAACAAATTAAAAAGGTCTCATACCTTTTTCTCTGTTGAAGTCTGACGTTATTTTATATTATAAACTGTTTTAAGTGCATGTTTTATTTTTCTGTACACTTACTTACATATACATAATATATATTGAATAATTACACTATTATATTTAATTGTTTTACAACTATGTTTATTGAGAAATAAAACGGTACCTGCGGTCTTTAAAATAAGCAATATTTTTTTAATAAATAATTTATAAGAAGTCACTGAATAGTGTAAACCAAATAATAATTATAACTGTCGTTATTATAAGGGCTTTCTACGACGAAAGTTCTCGTTATTAAAGAAGAAAGAGATTCATAAACAGTTTACTTTGAAACAGTTTAAAGAAACACTTATTTAAATGCGATTAATTACAAAACGAAATAAGTATGTCAACTTCCTTGGAGACAATAACCGTGATACGTGTGTTAATATTGGTGTCAAATTTAGCTCTATGATAGTCCGCGAAACAGACACAATTGTAAAACAATTGCAAACCACGTGAAAAAAGGCAACAACTTGAAAAAATAGTGGAAAGGAATTTTTTTTTTTAATACCTATCAACTGGAGGTGGATTACATTGAATACACGGCTTAAGTTAAAACAAATTAATCACTGTCCACGTTAATTGATTTTACCAGCTCTTCATTCATTCAATTTTCACTGCCTACTCATAAGGCAATCAATTAACGACTTTTCATATTGGTTATTAACTTGCAATTGTTGCAGCTTCCACGACCAACAACCGAATATATTCAATGCGGCTCAATTATCTGTCACATAATGGTGATTTTTGAATGACGACATTTTTTTATAGACAATCATTATGAATAAAGTGATAATAAAAGTCTTTTAATAAATACTGTTGAATGTCAGGCTCAGTGAATCATGTCACGAAATAAGACTGCGAACACTTGGGTTGTCATGCGCCGACCGTTTCACATTATTGAATATTTATTTCATTAGTTATGAGACTGGGCTTATTTAATAGCACGTTCGAGCAACAGTAAAGTGTTTATTGAGATATTAATTATGGGGCTAAGCTGTATAAGCCGTTAGATATTAGCCTAGGGCCGAGTCGCACTAGTCAGTCTTAAGGTTGAATATTCGTAGCTGTGATTTAGTCCTGAGAAAATACATTCCAATTTTTTGCTTAGTCATAAGTTATTTTCGGCCTAGTCATAAGTTCGGGACTAGGAAATAATTTTAACATCGTGCCAATATTTATCAATTTAGAATCCAAAGAAGTGGCAAAGAATTATTTATCAAACTAATTCACCAAGTAGGAACGATGTTACGTACGAAAATACTTCCATGATATTAACGTCCAGAGGAATTTTTGCAATGCCAATTATCAAGGAAAATGTGTAGCTACGGCAACCGGATAGACAAACCCGGGGTCATATCGTACATGACGACTTAATTCAAAGACAGTTAAGAGTAACCTACTTTCTTCAATTTGCTTTCATTGTCTCTAGGATATCCGGACCACTTAAGAATAGCAGAAGGCATTAAAATAGAGCTATTGTGATACGTTGAGGTTAATTGCAACGTATTATTACACATGATTGTTTGTGTACAATTAGAGCTAATGTCGCAAGTTTAACGATCAAATCTGCCAAAGCACATGTCTGCATTGTGTCTAAATAGTCACACTTTATTATAGGCTTATAAGCAGTGTAAATTATAATGTTTATGTTACTAGAATATAGGGATATGCGGACGTACCTCGAGTTCGAAGAAAATAGTTTTTTTCGCTACGAAAACATGTTTGGTAAACTTAACCTTTTCGGAATATAAAAATCTTTAAGAGAACACAATATTTACAATAATTATCGCAAGCCAAGCATTTATTAGGCAAGAAATATGAAACGGAATAAAATAAACAAAAAATAAGTTCGGCAACATCGTGATAAATGATGACCGGCTGATATCTGTTGATTATGTTTTAATGAACAAGAAATGGTGAAAATTACCGACGTTGGGATTTAACGTTATGTCGACATTTTAAGAACATTAATCTTGCAGGTTGTTATAAAAAAATGATTGTAACGTTAAGATTAAAACAGTGAAATAAAATGAAAGTGTCAATTTGGTCAATGGCCTATTTTGCAATTGTATCTTAATGTTCTTTTCAAAAGTTCGTCATTTACAAAGAATGTTATATACATCTTTAATTTTATCTACATATAAACCTGTACCCAATATCTGCAAACCCCAATGTCATAATGTAGGCATATACTGGTATATTTGTTTTTAAAAAAAGTCTATTTTTTTTTAAATATAACTACTTAGTTGGTGGTAAATAAACACAAAGTTATGAACGCAAGTTTAATGAATATCAGAGTAAATTATAGACAATAAACCATTGCATTTCTTAATTCAATTTACCGTAAGACCACTTAGAAACTTGCTTTTATAACCTAACATCAAGACTAGATTATTAGCTTAGAACTTAGGAATTGCTTTTATTTTGTCAAACTATTAGTCAAAGAATTCAAATAATAATTCCGATGCATCTCATCGACCTCAGATACACATGAGTAGAAATGAGTGCAAGAAAATTTTCAGCACTCATAACTACTCATACCCCATTTTCTAGAGGTGTACGCCTAGATAATTATAGACCAAGGTTTTCCTTTTGCTACAATTCTGGCATACCTATCACTTGCACAACATTCTTCATCGCACTAAATACTAATCTAAAAATTGTGAAAATCACTCAAAGCTTTTGTCATCGTTTTTTTTTCAAGTAACATCACCAGCTATTTCTTATAATTTCAGCTGTATTTACCAACAAACATTACAGTTTCACTGACCTTAAGGTTTAAATAAACAACATCATACGCAATCTTCGTACAAATAGAGACGTCATTAACATACAACATTGTATGAAGGCTACACTTCATTAACAAAACGTATTGCTTGTATTTTTTGCAATTAAATTAATAACTGTAAAAACACGCTGTATGTACACGGCCTTAAATTATCTGAACAAAATAAATAACGCTATTAAAGAGCTCATTAACTTACCTGATACGTTTAATTAATTTTTCTATCCGTGAGAGGAAATGAGAGGAGTCGAACTGAGCGAGCAATCAAAGCGAATAGATTGTCGGCGGTAATTACTTACTCTGCAAATACTCGTTATATCTTCTACTGACTCTTTTACTATTTTTTATACAGTGTGAGTCTCCAATGTAATTACTTTAGTACGAAAACGTGACGACACGTGCTTAACGTGCTTTTAAGTTTGTGTACCAATAACTGTCAAGCACACTGACGAAGAGCAAATTAAAAAGTATAATCTACGCCTATTTCTAAATAAGATGAAGGAAGAGTAAAGTACTTTGTCGGGTAAAGATTATGACAAACCTGGGCCAAACCTAAACTGATTACATAAAATCCTAACAGGGGAACCCTTAAATCTAGAAATAAAACCCGCTCAAATTGTCGTTATAAGTCCTTTAAAAACTGGGTAATTTTATACACGATGTTTTATACTAATGAGCGTTTGGGATATATTTTTTAAATCGAGTCTAAACTATTTTTGATATTTGTTTTGGAAAATTATTCCGACTAAAAATGAAAGCACGTTAAACAGTGCGTGTTCACAACAGCATTAGTAACACAAACACTTGAAAAGATAAAATTGAAACGTAAATTATAGCAGAATGATAAACACAGGAAATTACTTGATATCATCTGTTGAAACATGGCGCGTGAGAGAAATTGGCGTTGCGTCAGCACGAAGGTTAGTGTCGTCGGGCCTTAATCTTGTGACTGCCACTTGTGTCAACTGTCTGCCTGTCACCTGACCGCCACACCTTCGCTGCGATGGTTTCTCAATAAACATCCCATATGTTATACTTAACATACCATTACTGTACGTAAATTATTCAGCGTTGTATGTTTAAACAAACATTTTTGTGAAAAAATACTCAAATAAATTACACAATTAAAATTCAATTTTATCATGGTGCTTTTATTCGAATTTCTTAGAATACTGCGATTTTTTGGCAGTGATGAAATAAAGTAGAATGTTAAACAAATGACTTAAAAATCATAAGTGTTGAACAAGTAGAAGATATCTTTAAAGATAAAATAGTACAAATAATAAAAGTCATTTACTTTACAAAAAAATCATTAGATATAGGTATATAGTTCCCGGCCCAGCTGGAATTTAATCAGAATCTAAGCGTTACTGCACATTATATTAAATTCTGCGACCGAACTGAGGAAAAACACACATTAGGAGAAAACATCACATTAATACATTTTAATAACTAAGAAGAAACCCCTACAACCGCATCATAACGCATTCTCGCAATATAACCTTCGTGGATACTTTTAATATTCGCCGAAATAAGATGAGATTGAGGTGTATGGCCACATTGACCACTGGTGTTTACGACTTTGTTACGCAACCAAGGTAGGGGAGGCCGTAGAACGACCTTCTTCTAATCAAGACAACATAAAAATATATGCAACGTTGTAAAGCTATCATAAAATGTAGTTAATGTTAGAAAATACTATTTTTGTTTCACCTTGATATTTAGTTGAAATAATGGATATTGGTGTAAGTGGAGTTTTTTACGGCAGTTAATGAATGTGCTTCATTCATTAACTGCCGTAAAAAACTTATTCCTAAGTGCAGTACTATTGCGTCAATGTGGTCGGAAATCAATACACGAAGAACTAGTAATTGAAGATGTTGAATTTAGCTACGAACAGTGTTTGGTGAAAACTGTAACAGTATTATACAGTTTTCACCAAAGACTGTTCGATATCCTTCGTGTTTTAATTTCCCACCAAATTGAAGTTTTACCTTGATGATTTTTAGAAGTTGACCGCTTCTCACTGTCGATGTCAATGGCATTATATATTATATCAACAAATACCATTATCTTAGATTTGAATATATATACATATATATACAATACAATTTATCTTAGATTTGAGTCGTTGCAGGTTTCAATGAAGAACTCTGAGTTACTGGTATAAGAACCAATAATTACTTATATGTAGAAGCTGTAGTATAAGTCTTTGAAGTTGTCAAGTTGTCAAAGCTGTTGTCAAAATTCAAATATTTTAAATAAATCAGAAAAGTTCGAACAGTGGCCGAGCACGTCTTTCACATACCAGCATAGAAAAATAACAATTCTAGGACCTCACAATTACACACCAAGTGGTCACGTTATATCACCGCTCTGACGTCAATCAGCTAATCACAGTAACCGCAGCACGAGGCGGAAAATCAGTGGATAAATACAAATACCTAAACCAAAGGTTGGGAGCAAACTCCATGTGTTGCAACTCTACGCAACAGCAACATTAGTAAAACCACAGACTTTTATCTGTCAAATTTCTGAGAAGCGGTGCGGGATAAAAAGACGTGAGGTGGAGTCATAGGTTTTCAAAATATACCTAAGACATGTACTATATGTACCTACTTCAGTTTTCCTGCTCATCAAATAATAGATCCTAGCCAGCACAGACCAATCGAAAACCTATAAAATATTTCAGAGTAGGTGTGATGATGAAGTCCATAGCTCATTTAATTTGAGGATCAACTCCATTACAAGGAATGCGTGAGTTTACGCTGACTTTCTGGGTATGAGCCCAAATAGTAGCCGGTTAAGCTGCGCTTTTTGCAAAATTTTGGTCAAAGCCCTTCATGATAAGCCAGCCACTTTATTAATTCAATTAAAAAAAAATTAAAACCAAACCCGATACTCTCGCAGCTCCTGTTCTAATAACAGCCTAAGCCAAAGTCTATACCGCTCTAAGAGGAAAACTTGACTGTACTTTGACTTCGTGTTAGTTAACCTTAATAGAGGCTTTTTCTAAATCGCAAAAAACCAAAAGCCTAAAGAAGCAACCTTGCTTGCCTTATCATCAATAGGATATCATTTCACGCAACACAAATCGTAAAAACCAGGTCTAAAAAGCCCCGAATGTATCGAGAACCCCAAATATGACCGGTAGTCATTAAAAAGATTACACAGATAGGTGTTTGTTGGCCGCGGGCCTGGTAGCGGTCGTGTCGGAATGATTATAGTGAATTAATACACGCTCGTAAATACGTCGGCCGATAACCGGATGGTCGATATTAATCTGAGATGCTTGGCTCCTCATCTCATTGTTTCGCAACACGGATATTTAGTAAGTTCGTAATTAAAACTGGTTGGTTACACTTTGTTATGAATTGTTTGTTTATGTTTTTTATTGGGACGGCGAGGAATGCCGAGGACTATCATAGTTTAGGTACATAATATAACTGCTGTTGATTATTGAGTTTCAATGTTAATTTACATCCAGGCCTCATTTGTAGTTTATTTTCAGTTAAGATACAGGTCAGCAATAACTGGAATGCTAAGATCACAGTGAGTAAAAATCCAGACAACATACCTAGGTACTTGTACATCACTTCTTTTCTTTAGTGGTTTTTTGTTTAATAAATTAATAACTTATGTTGGTAATTATATAGCTAACCACATCACATGAGATTAGTGGCAATATAGCATACCAATCGTTATTATGTTGATAACTATATTTTTTATTTTAGTTTTTATTGCTGTACCTACGTTATGATTGATCGATATTGCAAAGATTGAATCAATCTCCAACCACTGAGTCATACAAATAAATACGAAATTTAGTCAACACAAAATAACATTCTTGAAGAAATATTCATTTATACGCCCCCATCTTTTCGTATCCCACCATTTTCAGACACAAAGTCGTTTTAGACATAAAACGGACATAACGGCGAGATTCTTTAATGCCCATAAACTATAAATTAACGATAACGAATGTTAAGTTTTATTATGAAGCACGCTAAAAGCATCTAATATAATATAAGGCACATTAATGTCGCATCTCCGTTAATTACCACTAGAGCCAGCATAAAATTGCGGTGACACCACAAAGTGAGCGATTGTAAAGACCCACAGTATAAAACTAAACACGGCCGTAAAATTTAAACTAGTCACTACAATAAAATATGACTTTTAAAATCGTAAACATGGTTGCCTATTGAGCAGCTCTCTAGCCGCTCTCTAGAGGCTCTCCGGCGGCCCACATAAAGCCTTTTCAAGTATTTTTATTATTCCTAGCGCGTCCTTCACAATAATGAGAATTAGACCCTAAACTGCCGTTTGTCGGCAAAGAGCACGTGGATGGTTTCGCGCACTTAACACGAAAAGGGGTTTTATCTTTCCCGGAATTCATGTAACGCCTCGTCAGACCCAAAACATAAAAGCGCCTTTTCATTGATATATTCACGTATCTTTGGACACAACTATTATTTTACTGCGAAACATTCATAGCATTCTGTTCAACAAAGTTCCGCAAAACTCAACAATTCCTTCCACAACGATGTAAAGCCGCAATTGTAAGAGTTGGAAATTACGCGCTCCTTTGAATAGTAATACAAGCAATTATTGATTTCCAATAAATCCGGTAGTCTTTACTCTGTTCCCATTCAAATTCAGAGAATGAAAGGTAAGTTAATTTTACGCTGGAAATTTGTATGTTATTACTTTTGTATCGTACACAATAAATATAAAGGAATTATAAAGAGGAAAACATGTTGCAACGAAAAAACTGACCGTTCGAAATTCACAAAGATCATACGCCCATCGGTTGTCGAACGCCCGCGCCGGCGCGTCATGAGACTTTAAGAGGCGTTTCTATTTTAGGCATGTTATTAGCAGTCGCATTCAAGTGTCCTGTCTTCTGACACTTGACAGTTTTAATACAAAAGCCAGACATTTGACGTCGTTTGTTCCGACACCTCCTCGCCGACTAATCTAGTGAGGAATCAGAAAAAGTTGGCGCCACATTGTGTTATCTCGGCCCCCTGTGCGCAGTTACTGTCTCAAGTGTCGCTCCTTTGTTTATTTCCAAAATGCACTTGCCGCTGCCTGTACCTGTTTTTACAATGTCGGGGTATTGTTTACTTCTGAGGAAAATTAGCCACGAACACGTGTTAGTTAGCCATTGTCTCGTCGACAGGTCTTTAAGACTGCCGACTAGAACAATACTCTGAAGAAAGAAACGGAAATTTTAGTGCCCGCTATAATTTTATGATTTTAGTACTGTTAGGTACCTATAAATATACAGGTTTCAGTCTAGTAAACATTCCTAAAAGTTCAGTTATGAATGTAAAACGATTATAAAAATTCCAAATACATAATCTGTTAGGCACTATTGTGCAAGAATGTCTGCAAATAATTTTGCATTAACATTTCTCGAATTTGCTTTTAGTAGCATTTGCTGTGACGCCTCTCAACATCTCGTGACCGTTAATACCCCACATTAACGTCTACATCTGCGCGGCAATCATCACGAACACTAAGCTCTTAAGCCTTATGAGTTCAAGTGGGGAGTGAAGAAATCACAACTTATCGCTCTTGAAATGTAAAAAAATGTCATGCACATGTAACTCATTAGTTAGGGCCGACATGTCGGCTTCAAATATTTGGCGATGGTTGCAAATCTCGGCGCCACCGCACACAAGAATGCCTTTTACGAAAGCCGCCGCGGCTTCCAGGGAACGGCAGCTAAAACAATATTTGCCGAGACGCCGTATGAACACAAATGACCGTTGGATTAGGTATCGAGATGGTGCCAAATGCCAATGCGCAGAAATACTGAAAGCCGAATGTTTACTTGCGGACAGATTTTATGGATATTTTTTTATGTTAAGGTTCTTAACGTTTTAACAGCTTCCATAAAATGTAAACAGTTACGGTTAAATAGGCACTTAACTTTTCTTTGAGTCAGAATGTACTGTTAAAGGTGTAGAATAGATAGATGGCACAAAAATAAGTAATCTATTTATGCTGTAATAAATTAATCCGATAAAAACAATGCAATTGTGTGCACTAGCGTTAATATTATAACGTATACGATAACAAGCGACAATCGTATTAAAAATGTTATCAGAAGCTAAACCACTGCACTGTCGGAATGTTTTGTTTCCTTACTTTGATGTATTACCTTCAGCATTATCTTATTAATTACGAGTAGGTGGTACGTGCCTGCCAAATATCCTACTTCAGCCTTATCTTTCTTAAAGTAAGAAGGAAATACCTACTTGTATTTAAAACACTTGCGACTCGCATAGGAGTATCATATTTATTTGCAAGCAGAAGCACATATGATTGAGCCACCATAAACGTAGTAATTGGCTACCGTCGTGTAGAAATGGTAATACTATTATGGTACCAATCAACACGGGTACAATTATTCTATGCCCAATTTTTTATACAAAGAAGTAGCTCCAGCAAGTGTAAAAACTACTCAGTTGCATGATTCTAGCGAGACTGACTGCCAAAGATTTGCGAGATGTATGATGCTTACAAAGTAGTAGCCCACACTGTAGTGTAGAAATTAGCCGGTTAGTACGACTGACTGCATGGTGTAGAGTGTACTAGATATAATATCAGGTTCTATCGCTAGAGAATGCCGTCTACCTGCCCCCTACATCCCAAATATTAATATAAACCGGAAAATTTATGAAACAACAAAATGCATTTACGGCTGGCAAATTTAGCTATCAGTTTATTTGGGCTGAACTGAAGATATGCTTATGTAACTTACCGATTATAATATAGAATTTGTTGTTATTGTTTTCCTGTTTCAGTGTGTCACGTAGATGATAAGAAAGACTACCGTCGTACGATAAAAGAAGTTAGTCATGCAGTGACGGTACTAAAGTGTATTGTAGTACCTACTGAGTGCTGTTAAGTGGTATTATTCCGTTCATACCCAATCATCATCTTCATCTTTACACTCGTGATACACTTAAATACATGAGGACTTCCTACACTCAGGTATGTAAAGTTCCTAATTAACAATAATAATACCTATCTATCTATTGGTATGCTATATGTTATTGCAGTGGTATGATTTCTATCATTATATAAATAGGCCATAGGGTAATCCCAAGTCTTATCAATGTGTAAGTAATCAACATCTTCGACGTTTATTTTGAGGTATTAAGTACCTAGCTTACGGCGGAGGTGTCCGGATTCCAGTAGATACAATACTGAAGACGGGCACGGAAGAAGGACGAACCGAAATTTCACGGATATAATTCTAGAGATCCTTCACTTCCAGAATTACCTAAGTGGCAGTCCCATCGGACTGCCTATGAAGTGAAACCCTTATCTAGATGATACCTACCAAGTACGGACCATAAGGTAAGCATAAGGTAGCGATGTATTTGCCACCACACTGGAAGAACAAAGTAGTCTTTAGAGATCCTGTTTTAATAATAATTTTGTTTGTCACGGCTAGGTGCCAAATGAGACTATTAAACGTCATTTGGCTTTTCCTTACTTTACCAATCCGTTACTCAGGTCAACCGTAACCGATTACAATATGTCATCATTTACACTAACGTCATTTTAATTACGCAACGCATCGTAACTGAAACGTAATGACGTTTGTCATAAAACAATGACACCAAAACCACATAGCGTCATAGTTGGACGGGAACATGACAGCATCGATTTCTCATGAATCATAAGAGCATCACTATTAAATCGATTGGAATCGTCATAACGCAGAGGTCACACTGTCATTAGGCCGCGTCATCCACGTACAACCTCTATACTACCTCTCACTCGTCACCTCGCAACCGGTTCTCGATTCTCGCTAACATAAACATCAGATCCGCGAGATAAACACGCCGGGCCGGTCTTGGGAATAAACCTGATTAGAATTTCGCGAACAGTGACGTGCTGGTGTTATCGAGATATTAATATGATGACGAATCGATTATTTCTCAAATCGGATCCAGTGTGATCAGAAAACCCGGAAGGGAAGTCCGGTGACCTGGTGAAAGAATTTAAATGACTTAATTATTATAATCACTGTTGAATCTCGTTCCAATGACTAAGAATGATCCCATATGGATGACAGTCTAGTTAAATATTTACTGTAAGTCTTTCGTGAATCGGTATGCAAAATTTTATTGATTCATAAATGCGATACCCCCTGAGATTGGCCAGAGGCATGCATTTAGAGAAATAACTTTATTGTATCTTTGTAAATAAATTTACAGGGCTGGAGATCATTAATTCATTATAACGACGAAATCTTCAAATCATGAAGTTCGATGACTCCTGGTACTAAGAATTTTCATTTTTTTTTAAACACACATTACTAATTTTTGACAGTTTTGTAATATTGTGTATGGAGAAAAATAACGTAAGTTATTAAGTTAAGTTAAACTCATCAAGTAATTTTATAATAAATTACTACAAAGTTCAATCACTATCTAGGTATAATAATAATAAAAATTTGGTGTCCCATTTCCTTTAAGATTAAAGTTCTCTACGGGCCTCTGCGTGTTGGACCTGTGTCCCCACGTAAGCCTTTTAAAAGGCCGGAAGAAAGAGAAAAGAAGAAGAAAGAGATACATAAAAATAATTTATAGTCTCAAAAACATTTTACATGGTAAGTACCCTAGACCCCACACTAAGATTCCCATCTAGGATAATAAATTGGCCATAAGCCACCATGAATGCTTATTAAGATAAAAAACAACTTAAACTAATCCACTATAAGAAAGTCAGTTTCAAAGCTACATATTTATTGCATATTGCACCTCACCCCATCGGACTAAAATAATGCCCATCATCAGCCGGAAGACGTCCACTGTTGAAGAAAGTCCTCCCCCTTAAATGCCTTAATCCCCTCGCTTAGTAAGCGGCTTAGGGATCGCAGTATTAGTGGTGTGTACATGACAGAAGACGCTGCTGCCCATGTTCTGAATTTTCGTTAAGTCGCCTCTTAAGATACCCACGGGACGAAATGAGAAGGTGCTATTCAGGCCCGGCACTCCACGGTACAAATAATGGACACTGCTTCTAAATTAAATAATTAAACTAACGCTAAATCTAATTCAAAGTGAATAAAACAAAATGTGTTCTATCCCCAAATGACGATACAAAAAGAACAAGTGATAGAAACAAAATAATTAATTAGGCTTAATTATGCCCGATTTCAGGAAAGAAGTCGCACTTTGTTCTGTTTATTTACGCAAACCGCATTAATATCTTAAGAAATTATTACGACAAAGATTGATAGGTGATAATACGAATTAGTAATTAATACTGTTATCTTTAATCGCAATAGATTAAACTTGCTTTTGACGTCCGCTGCAGTCATTTCCGACGCAGGATTAAAGTCCAAAATGTGAAACCATCGTGTCAATCAACCTTGAAAATGACGAAGTTACCGCATATGTAGATTAATTTATTTTCAACTGTGATCGACAGCAGGAAGAATGCCTCATTTTCCTACTTGTGATTATAGACTTTAAACTACTATACCTAATACATTCGGCAGACTATGACCAGCTCGTCACGTCATCCACTGCTAGGTCCACTACAAAGTATTTTGATGTTTTTTAGGGTCCACATTTACGTGATTTTCGATGAATCAAGATATAAAAGCGTCATTCTGGAATATGAAACATCGGTCATATTACCTACTAGTCAAAAGGCGTATTTATAAATTATACTATGGACTTTAAACTGTCACATTTATCATCGTCTGAACTCTGAAGACAAATTGTCATTATAAAGAACCAAAACCGCCAGACAGCCTGCATGTGTTTGATGGAAAGACCTGGATTATTGACGCAAAACAAGGAAGCATGGCACATGAACACGTAGCCGACCAGTGAGTCACGACCTCGCACCACTTTAGAAAGCATACGCATTTAAAATTATAATACAACAATTTGATGACTCATGAGAACGCTAAACGTAGTTAGACGTTAAAATAAAGCAAATGAAGTAAGAAGGTACAAAGTAGGTGTTTCCTCATGCGCAGACGCAACGTTCGGTTCGGCACGTGCGACGAACCGTGTCATAAGTCATGCGCATGCGTCATTGTTAGGGTTGCCAGTCGCTGAGTCATTCCGCGTACAGAACAGTACGGACATTAGTTATGTCTACACATTTTGGATTCTTTATTAATATAAAGGAATTTATTAGATAGGTTTTAATTAAACGTCAATTTTATATAAAACGACTTCTACTACCTACCTTATACCAACCTCAAAAAATGATCCAGATTTTTTCACCACTGCCGCGGCATGACCAAATCTCATACTATATTTTAACTAAGCTTAGCCCTAAAGAAGATGGTTTTATGCTTATAATGGTCAATTCTTTATAACCTGAATCTCAATTGTATCAACCCTAATACTATCATAGGTTTTTAGGGCGCATGGCAACTACACGTCTCTCGTGGCACGTACATTATGCTCGATAACCACGCAGTTTAGCTGTTTACAGGATAAACATCCACAAATTCATTGGTAAGTGGTGACTACGTGACTATTTTCGCGTGGCCGCAACCTACATAATTATACCTTACCTCGCGAATTAATATTCCATTTGATCCACTTAATTTCAAGTAAACAATGATAAAATAAAGCAAATGCGATTCGTGACTCCTTACAGAGAAAACCAATTTCAAGGCAATGTTTCTTGATATTGCTATCTTTACTAGCAGAGTAATGAAAATACCTAGGTGTAAGTACCTAACCTTGTTAGTGGTTATCTCTGTTTCTATGTTCAAACCAAAGCGTAGTCATGATGAGAGTATTTTTAGGTTTTACCTAACGAAATGACAATAACTCTAGATAAACAGTCATCGATCAAAGTCTATTAAAAAGCCCGACAACATTTACTCCCTGGTTAAAACTTTCCAGAAAATAAAGCGTCGACTTTGTAGGCACGTGGAGGGAAGCGTGTGATTGCGATCAATCATGCGCGTGCGCCGGCAATGTGTACAACTTACAATGCAAACCTTATCAGTAGTGCTCGAACAATGCCGTAGTTGCCGTGTAAGTGAGGTCATTCAGTCATTCTCGATTTAACGTCGTATTACATGCACGCGATCAGCTGACCTTGTTGATGATCGTTATCGATTACAACACTATTTACACGATTGGGAGTCAATATTTTTTCAGCTGTGTCACTGTTGTAATAGAAAAATAAGGAAAAATTTACGCTATCGCAGGAGACGCAGGGGATTGATAACAACCTGTCAGTAGTACGTACGCTACTATCGATAGAGATTATCAAATTCATGTTTTGGCAGATTTTGTCGTGATTTTGCCGTGTGCGATGACTTTCACAACTCAGTGACGGCACCAGTAGCATTAACATAAATGTTAACTTACTATAATTTAACAAGTTGGACATTGTACCATTTATATTATTATGTTATCAAAGTAGGTATCCATTATTATCCGTATAAACGAGGCTTAAATTACTTACTTTTAAACTTCTCTCTCTGTCTTTATAAAATAGTCATGAGTCATTTTCCGACACTATAATGATTGTCAATACCGTTGCTGATGACGAGGTATGGACTAGTGGCGCCAGCGCCTGTGCCGTGAGGCTACACACGCGCGCGAGCGCAACAGATAAGCCATCCGCGTAAAAACCTACCGCGCCGCTACGCGCCAGGAGTAACGTACACATAAACCAAGAGAAGGAATACGAGATTACATTAACTGGGTATATGGTAATAAACTGACACATACATACTCCTTGATGTTAGGTAAAATAACCTTCAGATAATATTATATACGAGGTAATGTAAATATTGACAGGGTCTTGTCATAGAACAACGTCAAAGGAAATCAAAATGAGGATGGCGTGACGAATTATGTCCGTAAGTAAGACTGGTCTTTCTTGCACATGACTGAACAGAGTTGAAGTAGGAAGAGAGGCCCCTTGCCCAGCTGTGGGCAACATAAGTACCATTAATAATCTCATTTTCAAAGCAAAACTAAAATAGAACATAAAACAATGACGCGTGTCACTAAAACAACCCGTCATTATGCAGTACCGCTATCAGATAGTTATATTTAAATAATTATCTGCCGGCAATTATGTACGCGTGCTTGCTAACACCCAACAATAAACAAAGACGTTATAAATAGGAAAATTCCTATTATTATAATCAAGTGCATGCTAATTGTGATACGAACATGACTCCAGCCATTAACCTGAATAGATTATCTATATGACAACATTGCAAATAGATATTTAATAGCTTAATCCATTAACGGTTATTAAGAAAAAGGAAAATTTAGCAAAATAGCTTTTTATCGTTAATTGTAAATATTCCTTTGACCTAGGTGAGGAAACAGGAAAAGATTACTAATGTAGTGAGCGATGCGAGTTGATTGTGAGCATGGATTTCGTTGACCAAATTAATTATGATACTGAGTTACTTGGTTCGGTTTTCTGTTAATAAAATAGAGGTTATAAAAGGCAAGACGTGAATATGGTAGTTTTGGATCGACATTTGTTCTAAACCTGTAAACTCTTCTTCTTAATTAAATGAGTAGCACAACAAAATAGGCTGTAAGGTGTCGAAGCAAGTCAATCATACGAAAAATAGCAAGGGCATGCCTATTTGAACACTTGAGTTTCTGCCGACATGCTACGATTTTCTCAAGACGTAAAAGAAATCCAAGGGCTAATCAAGACATTTTTTATAACTAGCCCGTATCTATTTAAAAAATTGAACACTATTCGTGCAACAACGCTGGATACATTTACAAAACCGCACAGCGTTAGGTAATTGAATCTGTTGCCGAAACCACATCGTTATCTACACAGGTATCATGTTTTCATTATGTAATAACCATTAGCTTCATTATTAGTTAAAGATACGCTAAAATTCCCTCTTTGATATAGGTAATCGGCGAAATAAATCTCCGAAACCGAATAGGAAATTTACAAAATTATATTTATGATATCTTTCAAATCTTAAATGTTCGTTAAGCATTATCAAACAAGAGTTGGGTCCATTGTTTAATAGTCGGTCTACGACTTCAAGATGTATTTACCAATTACTAATGTTGCAAAAGTTTTAAAACTATATTTCTTTCTAACCTTTGTGGAGAGCCTCGACTCAATTTGTATGAATACTCAACTTACTAATAAAAAGTCTGGTTGACTTTGTCGCAAATTTCGACGTCTAAGTTTTTCTTTTTCTAATTACTCTTTCGATATCCCGCTGTAAAGCAAACGCCTTCCCTTCATTTTCTCTTTTCGATGCCATTTTCAGAAATGTCTTTCCCGCCAACGCCCAGGTAGACCGATAACGCGATGGACAATTTGGACACCTTTGCTGGAAAGACATGAACGTGTACTTTAAAATTCTCTGTAGCGGTTGAGGTTGGTGATGTGCTTGGTAAATCATCACACTGTCCCCTTCTTACACCTTAAAACCACCAGGCATGTACAGTTTGTAGATAATTCTTCTGTGTCACCAGAACTGCCCGAATTGTTTAGCTATTACAGCTCCATGTATCATAACACCATAGCCGCATCACCACCATAGTACATAACATTATAACCTAACCTAACCCCTTCGTTATCGTGGCTAGTATTTCCGGAGAGTTAACTGATAGGTTAATCGTGGCACATTATCGCCGCATATTAATTGCTTATAGGCGAAACACAAATAAAATATAAATTAGTCAGATGTTCCTCAAAGATACAAAGACAACAAACAAAATATTTTGTTTATCAGTACTTCAGTCTTTAGATCTACATTTTTTTTCTGATATAATTTACTAATTTGCAAATGCGTAGGTATATTATGTGTTCTCTCAAAGTTAGGCGCCGCAATTACAATAAACATAATTGTGTTTTCTAGGTAGGTAACTATATCAAAGAAGCCTTTTTGGTTACTGTTATTGTCGCAAAACAAACAAGGATCTGGTGATTAATAAAACCCACAATACGCTTCAAAATGATTTACTCCAATACTACTACAAAACTGTTGTTTATCAAGTTTCTAGCTTATAAATCTGAGTTGCAACAGCCTAAAAGCGAAACTGCAGGTACAAACTCTAAAACTTTGCAGCTACCAATCAGGTACACTAATTTTTAAAATGACCTACCTAGAGCAACGCAGTGGTTGCCGTTACATTGACTATGTATTTATTCTATTGTTCCAATATAAATATGACACACTGAGAATGCGTCACGCCTATGTGTTGCTTGTAAATAATGGGCTTATTACATAATATTATATGCTTACGGGCACGAGGATACGTGCAATATATTATATGACACATGTAATGTACCTACTTAATGATTTCGCTTGATTTACATAAAATTCTGATGAAATACATCCGCGGCGTGAGTGACCTTTTGTTGTGACTAAGCGATTGATTGCGTTTGCGTGCAACGGTGGTCAAGCTGTTATCGTCATGAGAATTTATGTGTTCTCGAAGTTAGCATAGATACGATATTATGTGTCCCTTGAACAAGAATCAAGTGACAGTCGCTGCAACCTCCTATCGCTTTTGAATTTTCTTGTGATCTGAAGGTGCATTTATTAGCAGGTTTGCTCACTAGAGCAAACTTGCTACTGTACTTTTTAATCACATTACAAATATCGTCTAGCCACTAAAACGATAAACTGGCAACCCAAAGAACACTATTTACATTTTTGTTATTGTTTTTGATGTAAATTTCATAACAAAAAACATATTTATGGTTGTCTTATAAACATTGGTATAGGGCAGTGAACCAATATTCTCAGCAGTTATCCACACAGCGAGCCGAGTCGTTCATAACAGTTACACTTTAAGACCGACACATAAAGCTGTTGACACTTCCCACTAACCGTGCCGTTCGTACATTTTATATTTCAGTTGCATACAGCCTTTTTATTTCCCAATTTAATAAATAATGCAATATCAAAATGCCGTTGGAATAAATGACACGCAATTACCGGCATCCGCCCGCCTACGTTTGTTCCTTATAATATTGGAATTGCAACGGATTTTAGTGAAATCAAAATTATAACATCATGTTTTTATTTAGTGGGCAATGTTCCTTATATTATATGAACAGGATTTGAATCTACAATATTGCTGATTAAACCTAATGAAGTCTTTCTTAGCTTAGGAGCATTTATTTACACTATAATCGTACTACTCTATAATAAAATGCTCCAGGAAACCTTTTATGTCATACTATTATGAAGTGCAATTTGTAGCTACGACATCAAATAAAGCGGCATAATTACATCAATCGTACCTTCTAAATTATTGTTTCAACTTCCCGACAATACTCATTAATCTCTTTATTGTTTGCAAAATCTCTCCGTCAAACGTTACCGAGTATTTTTAAAGAGCGGCGTTTACAAAGCACCCCGTTATTAGCGCTACGCGACAGGTAGTAGAGATTGGGTGCAACACTATTGTGCATAACTTGTGACAGGTTGCTAACCCACCGCCTCCTTAGCACACAAAACTACGTGTTACGTGTTACAATAGCATTTTAGTAATAACAATAATTGTTAATGTTATCAGTCAAATCTAGTTCCTGAACTAAATAATGCAGGTAACTTTATCTGTAATTAGTTCTTAGCTAGTTTATTACTTGTCATGTGTTTGCGGCGTGTGTTTTCGGTCAAACCATAGATTACTTCTCGGAACAGTTTGTTGTCAGCAATCCTCATTACTTAACTAAACTTTCCACGCTTTAATGTAAGTGGGCATTAATAATGGTCATACTCGTAATGGCTGCCGGTCATCCGCCGCATACGCGTGCCGACGACACAGTTCCTTGATGATTAGTATAAATTAACATTTTTCCGTCCGCTACACATTAGCCAGTGGAATATTTAGACACTGAACAATTAATAACACGATACAATGCTTTCTTAATACGTTTTGTAATACCGCTGTGGCACTGTTTAATGATTGTAAATTGGTACGGTATTCGGAATTATTGTAGCAAAAAATAAAGAGTAAAGATACTAATGAAAAATTTAAAATAATACCAATAAATATAATAGACCATAGATTAAAAAAATCCCGGGTTAATTAAAAAAAAACATTCGTGTATCATCTTCGATAAGACCAGTCAGTAATGATGTAACTGATATTGTGTTCATTGGCAAGCACGTGAGACGTACTGGAAAGAGAGTTTGACGTAATATTATCAAAGACAATATCCACAAAACATATAAACAATGTACCTCTTTTGAATGTACGCAATTTCTTCAAAGATATAACGTTGGCGTGTAGGCATAAATATACAAATTTCATAACCTACGGTTACTGGTCATATCTACATATAATAATAACAAATCCATAAACATGTAGAGTGTTAAAGTGGGTGTATTTCGGAGAAAGCATGCAGTGATCAGCGATAATGAACGCGTGTCGATACCGGACGGTGGACAATATCTCATCGGCGTCAAGCGTAGGCCGCCGCCCACTCGCCTGCGCGCGCGCCGCTCTGACTAATGCCCACCTACGTCCCGCGGAGCCCGCTACCGAGCACCACGCGCTGGCGCCACGACTCACACACGACCAACAGCCAACGCGACACCAACCACCACCAACACACGAGACCCGTTGCGGAACATTCTCAACGACTAGCAATGTCATTACCCAAGATACTCTCATTTAGAGCGATGTAGCATATCGCGACTGTAATTCTATCTGTCAATAATTATTACAGCGCGTAATCCATGATTGATGAATGCCAACAGTAGCCGAGAGCCGATCAGAATATAATTGACGCCGGCCTATTGTGTGGCGCTGGCCGGTCGCCGCTTGATTGATCGCTTTACACCGGCATTACATTGCGACACTCGATGCATAAATCTGATCTTAATTAGACGCAGCTTTAATTAAATGTATGCTGATGAAATAGAAGCTCTGTTTGTGTAGCAATAACTTTTTGATTAATTGTTACACTACAATTGAAACAGGCTTATGGTGACAAAATACCGTGCTACGCAAGCACCGTAGCCGGCGCCCGCTACGGGCTACGAGTGACCTTAACACATTTTCCTACTTTTTTATTTGCATTGTATTCTACTTGCGCAAATCTGATCTAATAGTATTACTTTACTCGAACCGACGCGACGTAAGTATTCATGTAGAGTAAATGTATTATATTGTAGACATGTCTATCGTCACACCTAGGCCTATAGTTAAAATCTGTATATGGAAAGATCTAAACAGTGTCCTAGCTAAGCCGGTAGCAGCTAACATAGAATCCGTCCGCAACACGGGCAATTACCGGGGCCAGGCGTCGCGGCGTGCGCCCGCGCCGACGATTGTTTACGGCGCGCACGCGCGGCGCGGCGCGTGTCCCCCCGCACTCCCCGCCCCGGCGGCAGCTGCTCCGCACAGGTGGCGCGTGTGGGAACTCGACGGCTCCGTGCGTTCCCACGATCGCGCGCCCTCCGCTCGCTATATAAGCTCCCCGCCCGGCCGACATACCGCATTCCGCGTTCAACGCTCAGCGCAAACGCACACTTCCACTCGCTACACACAAATGTCCAACATGTCTTACGAGATCGCGTATTCACTCGCAGACGACGGCCCGCAGCCAGTCTCGCGTACTTATCAATACCGCAAAGTGATGAAGCCGATGCTTGAGCGCAAAAGACGCGCTCGCATCAACCGCTGCCTCGACGAACTCAAGGAGTTGATGGTCAGCGCTCTTCAGTCTGAAGGAGAAAATGTTGCAAAATTGGAAAAAGCCGATATTTTGGAGTTGACCGTTCGCCACCTTCACAAGCTCCGCCGCCAGCGCCGCCTGTCGCTGAACCCCACTGTGGATGCTGACCGCTTCCGTGCTGGATTTACTCACGCCGCCAACGAAGTGTCCCGCTGTTTAGCTTCGATCCCTGGAGTGGACGTGAGGCTGGGAACTCAGCTCATGACCCACCTGGGCCACAGACTCAACGACATGCAGCGCGCTGCGGCCTCGGCTGACACTCCTCCGGCCAGCCCGCCCAGCCCCGCGCTGTCCACTGCCTCGTCCACCTCCGGCTACGTCAGCCCATCGCCGCCCGCCTCGCCCGTGCACATGCACACGGCGACACCCCTGGACTGCTCCACCGGCGCCTTCACCAAGAGCCCGGCCGTATGGCGACCCTGGTAAACAGAGCACCCGGAGCTGGCGGACCCGGCTCCGCGGTCACATCTGTTCCAGCACCGTCGGAGTCGCACGCGCCCCTATGTGTCCGCTAACATCCATAAGTTTAGTGAATCGTGTGGAGGATATCAAGATAACTTTAGATCTCACAATCAGTTAGCATAAGTTAAAATCATAGATCGTAAGTCCAAACTTAAAAGCTTTAATAAAAATTAGGATATAAGTGTACTTGTGATATTAAAGAGATAAATATTATTGTATAAGAGATGTTGTATCGAACCTGATTAGAGTTCGTATTGTTATATTTTTTATCGTTAAAAAGAATTCACAGAATTGTGAACAATCATACAAAAGAGTAAGTTAATAAAAAATACTATCTACCTTATTTCTGCATTTTATTACATCTACCAAACCCTGAGTCAAACTCAAATACATTTGAGTAATTACACATATGATAACATTCAAATTGTTTATAAATAGATTCCGTTGGAAAAAGCTAATGTATAAATTGAACATAACAAATCAAACAGCGATAAATATTAAAGAGGTTAAGGGCACGACTCGGACCTCTGACACGCCGGCCCCGGAGCGCGTGCTCGGTAACTTTCCTGTTTACAATATTCTTATACTCGGCACATCATGTGATACCGACTTAGTATGGACACTTTCCAGTGGTGACATTTAAAGACTAGTCGCTGCGTCCGCTACCACGCTACACATGGCCATATAACTTGTAAACAAGCTGTCTATTAAGACGTCCACCACCGTAATTAAGATGGATACTGTATTTGCGATGGTAAAAAGTACTGCTACCTACATAATATCTTTCTTCAGCCACCTCATTTACGCATTGCAGAGAAAACAACTCGTATCACACGTACAAAGTATGAAGAGCTCATTAACCACTGTTTTTATTCCTCATTCAATGTAGATATTGAGGAATACATTTAAACCGGTCGCTGATCAAGGTGATGCAGAATATATTGAAACGATTTATATTGACGCGTCATTGTAAAGCAGCATTGTTGATACAATTAGAGGAAAAATTACGAATGTAAATTAATTACCAAGTCCAATTGTCTGAACATGCAATTCAATATAAGCATATAAAATGTACAGGTACAACCAACTTCATAGGTTTTAGCCACATACTAACCACACAACTCTGCTATCATGACTAAATTGATTTTATGCTAAAGACATCCCATTACAATGTTGTTTGTTTGATAGCTGTGGTGTTTACTCGCATATTATTGAAAACTCGACTACTAACGCCATCTGTTAATGATCTAAGGAGTCTTGGTTTTGACTCACTAGTGACACCTTGCGAAAAGCTCCAGAACTTGACAAAGCTTAATTGAGGCTGCGTGAACCGTGCTACGGTTGAGAGCTTTGTGACAGTGTCACCTATGGTAAAAGTTTTGCAAAAGTGTACCAAACATTTATCCTACGTACAAAAAAAAAATCTGTAAGTTGAATGTTTTTTTAGGTGTGAGCGAAGTTTAAAAGAAATTCGGAATAAAATACATTAGTATTTTATGAAGGGAAATATTTTTGAAGCGTCGTCGTCTACACTAACATATCTTATTTCCAAACGGCCAAATTAAAAATACAATCATACAAATAAAATGAGCTTGTTGGTAAGCCCAAGCACGTGTTTCCTTGTCTTGTCATCAAAGGCAAATGAGGGATTTTTAAATAAATAATTTTACGATAGTTAGTTGCCACACAGAATCGAATAAATCGAAGTACACAGTAAATTTAGCAGAATTCAAAAGACATTGCGAATTTAATCAATATTATTTACAAAATCGAATTGAAAACTATTGTAGGATGGATGGGTACAAATCTATCTAAAGTGTCGATTATAGTGTAATCTACATGATTATTACTTCAGCCACTTCACCCGCCGACATTTTCATGCACGGATAACTGATAAAGTTATTTATTCACTGAGTCTTCCTATTGCATCACCATACGTACAGATACAGATTGCGGTAATGATAAAGATATGGATATACTGAGTTGGATAGTAAATTAGCAACTGACATGGGACCGCACACAAGATACAGATTAAATAGGTACATAATAAAAATTTGCTGCTCACTGCTGAGTAAGCGGATGCGAGTTCGATCGAGCACGGGACAAATATCTGAGTGATCCGCAGATTATATTAGGTTCGGTTTTTGCATTCGTGATACTTATTTCATGTCTGAAGAAAGTTTCCATCTTTTCTGATTTATAACTGTAGCATACTTTTGGATCCGTGTCCTAACTGTAGACAGAAGGCAGATACTCTGAACTCTAGTTAACAATTACTACCTAAGCAAAAAGATAATGATTGTATGCTATAAAAATTCAACTTCATCAAAGTAGTCTGCAAGTCAAGCCACTACTCAGCTCTCAATTATAGGCGAGACTTGTCAAAAGTTCCCAGTCAGGAACATAAAACATTTAGTATATTATTACCAGGATAAGGAATGCGAAAGTCCTAGAGGGTATCAGTTAATTACCCTACGTGAGTTGTGCTGAGAGAGTGACCTATGAAATGGGTTATCGCCGAGGCGTAGGAAACTACCTAGCAACCTAATCAATCATCACTTACGTAAAGCCGTGATTGAGCATGACCCTGATACATGCTGACAAGGATCTTTTGTTATTTCGTACTTACTTATTTATTTATACCAGTTACAATTGTCTTTACAGGCTAGCCTAATGCGACAATGTAGTCGTGGTAGAGTAGTAGAACAAATAGTGTAGTGTCATCCTCTCGAATTCCACCAATGTACAATTATAAATATCCAAATTGACTGGCCTGTTGGTCTAGTGGTTAGTGACGCTGACTTCTAAACCGGAGGTCGTGGGTTCGATTCCCACCCAGGACAAATCTTTGTGTGATGAGCATAATGATTTGTTCTGTGTCTGGGTGTAAAATATCTATATTATGTATGTATTAAGAAATATTTAAGTATGTTTATCAGTTGTCTGGTTGCCATAATACAGGCTCTGCCTAGTTTGGGATCAGATGACCGTGTGTGGGCTGTCCCAAGATATTATTATTATTATTAATTTCGAGATACTGTGCTATGTAAATTATTAGCTGTCACTACGGGTGCACATTTTAATATGTTATTCCATATCTCTGGAAAGTCTACATAGATGACAGTAAAAAGTTTGACTTTTAGCCTGCAGAAGTCCTAAGGCAGACATGGGCCTCTTTCAAATTTATTCCATTGAAGCTGATCTTAATTGGTTTAGAATAAAAGGAGAAAATGAAGTCGGTTAATGATAACCTTCGTGTTCTATGCTTGCCTAATAAAAATACTCTTTGTAGTTCGTGCTTCACATTCATTTGCACCGGTGCACCATGCCTGTCATCTTCTTCTACTTCTGTCATAAAAGAGTAACGCCATGTTTCTTCCACGTTCCATTTGACTTCTACATTGCCATTATGTTTGACATTGTTTTAGAAATAATACCATTTACTGATTAAAATAAATAGTAAAAGTATGTTCAATGTACGTTGTAGATAATACTCTGTTATCGATACCTGTAATACTGCATAGACGTCAATGGTGATTCACTAATAGATACTATGTCCCCCGCGTGAGAACAATATCTCTACGTTACAATCATCAGTCGACACAATGATCAGCTTTATCGCGGATTTAGGAGATAAATGTCGATACTATCGTTATTGAACTAAGATTATTATTTTTTATTTTAAGTAATGTACGTAAGTAATGCTCGTTGCTAATTGTGAAACAGTTTTGTGGTGTATAGCTGTAAGCTCTGAAATGTTAACGGACTGAATTCTTATGTATATGGTCACTGGTTCAAAGTTACGGAGGACCAATAAGCATTTTGAGTGTCATATAAATACTTACTTAATTTATAAGACGCTACTCTTAATTCTGCCTGCACTAGACTCATCGCCCTCTGTTATGGGTTGTCAATCAGCTTAAGTCTTCTATTTATCGATTAACATTTCATTCTCTCTTTTGTAATGACTCTGTTGTCATGACGGTGCTATCGCAGAGTGCAAGTAGCACTGAATTATCTTCTTCGTAGGTACCTTATCTCATTTGGGGCCGCCGTAACCGAAATTTAGTCAAGAGGAAAGGATAAAATAGAATAGTTACACGTTGCCCTTGCCACCGCAAAGTGAAACACGGACGTAGGCAAACACAATTTAAATAATATATAATTTTGCTAAAATAAAATGTACTTAAATGTTGATTAAATAATATATATGTACATTTGTAAAATGTGTATTTAGTTTTTTTTTGCGTACCGTTGCACTTACAAAATAGTGAGAGTAAAAGGGAATTACTTTATATAGATACATAACATTTAATAATTTTCAATAAATCTTTAAGTGTGGCCAGTCACATTTGGCTACCTTTCCCTCTAGGTGACACAGGTTACATACCTGATTCACGCACTAGCGAAGCCCTAATGTTTGATCGCTGCGCAGTTTCAATATTTGTAATCCCAACGGATGTTTGATCTTACTATTTATCAGAAACTATATAATTTACTCACGAGAAAGAAAGCAGTGTTTGGCAACAACCTATTAATAATATTATATATGCGAAAGTATGTTTGTCCTCCTTTCATGGAACATGAGAGCCACGAATAGACGGGAATCTTGGATAGAGACCAGATCATTCGAAATTCCATGATGTAATACACAGTAGAATGCTTTTGACCAAATAAACGCCTGGTTCCTATTACGGAGCGTAGCTGTGGCCTAACTAAGAGCAAGTTTAATCATGCAAGTGCAATTATTACCTGCCATTAGAAATTGGTAGACCAATCTCTCAAAAAAGTATTAAGGCCCCAAAAGAAAAGAATAGTCTGGATTGTTATGTTCTCTTCTTCATCGTATCGGCATGAGCCAATAGCCACATGGAATAGGTCATACCGTGGTGTAGAGATTGTTCAACAAGGCAACAAGTCAACAAGGATGGTAGCGAGGTTGACCGTCCAAGGAACGCCGGACGTACTTAAGTTTTGACACTCGAAGAGGCTCTCTACTTGCACCCCAAATTAATGATAAAATGTTGACATTATTATTATTAACATTGATCACCATATTTGACTGAAAAATGAAACATCTAAAGTAGAGAACACCACGCTCTTGCGGGGCATAGTCCAATCTTAGCATTGGAAAACAAACACTCAATTTACTCATTATCAGATAATTGTATCAGAGATGACGTCGATGATAACATTGCACCATTTTATGAATAGGTATCTTACGCGTGCCTACCGTACGTTATCTACAGTATGATCAATATCGTATGATCCTGCTGCCTTTTTTTGCTAGACATAACCTGATAAGTAATTACTGAAAAGGAATAACAATACCTACGCGTACTTCCTCGGGAATTACAGGCGTGTAGTGTAGTAGGTACGTTTGTTGAAAGTAACTGTTGACAATCTATGCTGAGGATGCTCTATTATTTGCAGACCGACAATATCCATTAGAAATCCTTATCCAAATAACAGTTATCGGTCTTAATTTTATGACTTGCTCAACAAATAACTAGGTCTGTGACTCACGTAATCCTACTTGGATATATATCAAAGTACGAAAAAACAATGAAGTCTTTTAATACGACTGTCGCCGAAGAAAAATAAAACGCCATCAAACACGATAGCGTGTTATATTTAGACGCTCGTCATTATAATAAAACAAGAGCCCACGTAATAAACAAATGGAAAGTTTATTCGTATGATAACAGTGCGTAAATAAGGATATTAATCATAAAGTAGGTGTTTCACTCTTACAACACATGATACGATAACAATCGATCTATTAATCAGAAATATCTGCAGGATAGACACACGATATAAAGGATTAAATTAATCAATCACAATAAGAATTCTGTTAAGAATCGTATATATAAATACAGTGTTGCATGTAATTATTTCAATGCAGGGACTAAAGAAATGCGAAGATTGATCTCAAACCAAAAAATATTTGCCGCAATGGTAAATTATGTTAGTTTTATTAACAAGGCAATTATTATTATCTACTGCGGTCGGTAAGTAAGTTGAGTAAATATTATTTTGTCATCTTTTATTTTTATAGGTACCTACGTAAGAATACAACACTAGACTTTTGTTAAAATAAAACGAATATTTTGGAATTCTGAACATTACAATTTTATTTAAAAGTGTTGTTGTTTACCCTATAGCCTGTGGGTGTCAGAGGTGACTTAGTGGTTTTGTCTAAGGGCTCAACATCAGCGTCCTTCGAAGATGAGACTTAAAACAATCTGACTTTAACAGCTATCGAGCAAAGAACATTAAATATACCTATAATTTTACATTAAGTATAATATTATATATTTGTATGATGTTAGTAGAAAATTATCATCGACTTGCAACTATTATTTCGTGGTAAATGCCTCCTATCTCACCAACTAATATGAAACTAGTTAAATGAAAAAAGTTATTTTTAATAGTAGGTATACATACATAAGTCGCGTTTTAAGAGAGGAAGGTAGTGTACTCTATACATGCTCATCAGTTTAAGGTACCTACTTTTAATCGTGCCTTTCTCCAGAATACTAAAAAATACCTACAAACTGCGCGTAGCAACTGAAATCCGTCACTAAGATATAAATATAAAGAGTAGTTGAATTTTAAGGAAAATATTTCTATTTCGTCACAATGTAACGCTTGACAACTCGATAACTGGTGACGCACAGTGCCCGGTGCCCGCGTCAAACGCATTGCAGGATATTTATATTGGAAATCCTTAAAAGTTCAAAGGTCTCATTTTCATACCTAATCCAATTACAGGCGCTTGTAAAACGTCATACTTCATAACTTTTGTGAGTGAGTAACATGATATGAATTCCGATTTTACTCAATTTGGGAATGTCTGACGAGTTTCGAATCCAAACGGAGTTTTTATTATTATTCATGAGCTGGTGACTGCTCGCAACACCGCCACTTTACTATCCTTAAATAAGGTCCGTTTGAGTCCGAAATTCGTCGAGGATTCCCAAAGCGAGTAAAATCGGAATTTATGTATCTATAGAACATTAATAAAAAAATCTTGTTTGTTTCCTCACTGAGACTTGTTGACTGGAAAACTGTTCGTAGTTATTATATTTGCATATTATATAGCAATAAAAATATACTGTACCGCATAAGGACTATGTTACTACTTCAGTTCCACGATCACACGGATCCCACATACATTTTTTGAAGTTCGATATTAATAACGAAATTAATTTTTCAAATAACGCAGCTTATCAATAATAAGAAACAATGTAGTACTCATAAACTTGTTATTTTTTAACACCCTCGTGTTTGGGCAATCAGAATCAGCACGCTTCACCGGTATTTGAACCGTAACCAAATGTTTGGCCTGATATCGTCTTATATCTTGTCTCATGCTCAAGTCACGCCCCTAAGAATGTCACAAACCTTTTATCAAAACGTGAGTGATGGAGGCTTGCCTACTATACCTATTTATTGTTATCTACGTAATATCAACTTCCCAATTACGTAATCGTCTTTTAAAGCCTGATAACGATAAGCAATAGTTTTGATAACGTTCGATCTAAGTACGTACTTAACTCTGTGGTAATTCGAATTAAATATAATGTAGTGTTAGGTATTTAGCCTTTGGTCAATTCTTTGGTATCAGTAGTGTGTGTAGGCTAGTGTGAGCTAACCACGTGCCGTAGCGACATGTGACAATGATATTTGTATTATTATAATGATAATTATGTTTTTGCAAATAAAACCTATTTATTGCCTTGTTTTTGACGAAATTGTGTAATAATAGAAAGTGACAGTGTAAATATTCTTGTGTTTTATGAAAAACAAAGTCCCTTGAAACCAAGCCCTTGCAGCTTACAACTTAACAACTATTCAAGAAGCGGTTGACAAAGAGAACTTGGTTCATGTGAACTTGTAGAACACTGAAGAATGGTCACCATGTTAAACTTACCACTAAGGGGTTCCCTTTGCTGCGCGGCTGCTTAATTTCATTTTGAAGTACCTATAGGTATATAGCATGTCTTTTTAAAAGCCGTTTGTTAGATCCCCCCTAATGTCCGTTAAGCAGTCATAACTCCCCTTAGATTCAACATCGTTTTTTTCAAGATTTCCACATTTGCCCTTCATTCTGTTGATTTTTGGTAGCAGGTACAGATAATGTATTCAAATTCGAACTGCAAATATTCAACGCTGACGCGATCGTATTTAATTGGACCACTGAGTCATACCTACGTACTTAAGTTGTAATACGTTAATTTATTTTTATTGTAGGTAAATTTCCACGTTGTGACTGCGTAATAATTGTTCTAGAATAATTGTGTTGTTGTTTCAAAGATAACAATGTATTTTTGTAGTAGTTTCGTAGCAACTTGACCATTGCGTAGCGTAGCAAAGGGCTACGGCAAGCGTAGCATACGAAAATAATTATCAAAGTAATTGTTTCTAGATTATTGTTCTATGAAAAGCACCAATGCTATTGCCAGCAATAAAAATTGAATAGTCGTTCACATCAAACAAAGTTAATTAAAAAAGAACGTAAGTAAAATTAGCCAGTTACACCTACACAGGCTTGTTGCTGATCTCCAGACCGCTATCAAATTCATGCTTAATTCGCTACAAAACAAGTAATAAAGTATTATCTCTCCAATACTCGTAGAAGCCGTAGGTATTTACTCATTTAAGTACGTATTCAACTAAAACATACTGCATAATTCATACACACCCCGTTTGATAACAATTTAAAAAAAAGAGAGTTCAGTTTTAAATCGTGTTATCAAGCAATTCCGTCGAAAAAAGACCCGTAGCTTTGTCTATTCTTCGCACATCAAGAATTCAAGATCGGCCCTCCGAACTGTTGGTCTCGCCCTGATCTCGCTCCGATAGTGTCGGTTTGCCGTCTCATCGGGCTATGAAGACTGAATTTTTCTTCACATTCACATATGATGTAAATATGTAGGAATGCACCTGTAGATTCTTTGGTTCTCATGCGCTGTAGATAATAATATATCTTCTGCGCAGCTGGCTAGACTTAGTAATTACAGATTGGTCGTCGAGACAAAAATTCGCTCAGAAGGACGTTGATAACCTAATTAGATATTTCCGTAATAATAAGTGTTTGGAATAATTCGCTTTGTCAATAAACACGTAATTTTAAACAGTCCCAATGTTAATAACAAAAACAACATTCCTTGTGTAACTTGTTCCGCGTTTAGTGAACTTGTCTGCACATTGATTAGATACCAATTATTTACATTGTCCTACTTCATTAGCATTTATTTTCTTATTGTGTTTATCGTTACAATTATAAAGAACAAATAAGAAGAATATTTCTTATAATTGTGCAATTATAAGTGAGCAGGTTATTACCACGCAATAAATATTATAATGACAGACGACACTGAATTACTAGCTTCGCAACATTGTTGCAAATTTACGTCCAATATAGGGAGCCTTCATAATATCTAGAACATTGTTCTTTGTGTTCACTCCCTTAAGCTAATAATTCGGTTTTAATTTTATATATTCTTCTACTCTTATTACGACGAAACTCATTTATTTATTAACCAACTAAAACCTATTATAAAGAGATGGCATTAAACAACACCCTTGTTAAAGGATTGGCTTGTGCTCCCCATTGGGACACTACACGCTAATAATTTTATTTGTTACTTAAATGTACCTAGCTTATGACAAATTTTAAAATGACCATTAATAAGGTACCTACAGTTAGCACAATATATTTAATTTAATTTAAAATTGTAATTTTAACTAGTTTTCTTCATTAATTATTTAAAATTAATATGAAATGGCGTAGGAAATCTAATCTAGTACGTCATTACATTAATTACATTCAGTAATTAGCAACATAGTCGAAAAAATGTCTATACCTAACTAGGTAGGTAACTAGAATCAAAATGTAATTGAGTTTAGATACTTATTTGCTTGTGGTGCGCGTGACGACTGTTTAATATATACATAACACTATCGATTAGGTACTCTATTGAATGTCTTTGGGCATAGCAACCAAAATCTGCAAATCTGCAAAAACTGGCATTGGTGTAACTTTTCTTGATAGATAAATAAACGATCGCTTAAAGACAAAAGAGGAACCCGAAACATGTTGCTAATATTAATTAGGTACCAATCTATTAATGAAGTGCGCAAGTTCTAAGCAGATATGCGTAACCGTTACACCCGTTTTAAGATATAAAGTATAAACAAAAAAATGTGAAGCAAATGATTACAGCTTACGTGCTCACGTTTGTTTTACGTCGCAGAACTTCAGCAGTATGTATCATTATATAAGCTGGCAACAGATATATGCGAAAACCAGTAAAAACTGATGAACTCGTAACAATAACCGTCAATTCACACATCGTAGATCAAAGGTGGCGTAGCGACGATGATAACAAATATTTTTTAACTTATCGAAGTAAATTCAAATTGAAATTGTGTTTGACCTTGGTATCTAAATGAATCCCAAGTTATCGTCTATAAAAAAAATCTGTTGCAGAGATAGTGGAGACGCTAGCTCTGAAAAGAATAAGGCAATTAATTAAACTTTCCACACTGATTTCTATATGTCATAAGGTCGAGAATCGCTTGAGACGATGTCAGTAGGATTCTATGTGATGTTGTCGTCAGTTGTTTGCCGTGGAATCTTCCCGCGTTGTCGATAACCCGCGTTATCGTATAGGCGGCGCCCGCGCACGAGACCGGGCTTGTTCTTGCAGTTATTTATAATGTATAATCAAGAGGATGACACAATTGTAGCAAACACTGGTCCATTGGTGTGACACGTGCTGTTTGGTACGTGTGGAGCCAATGTCTACCAGGATAGTCGAGTTTAGTCTACAACTCTAGACAGACCTTTGTAGGAAGTACCTACACATACTGGTCAACAATGACAATATTCAGCAGGTAACTTAAGGCGTAGGTATACTTGGTAATCTACAAGGTACTAAAGTGGTTCTGATTACGCTGCCAGTAAATACGGTTTTCTACAAAGGTATAAAATGAATCATAGTCTTCGATGTTGAGTACTCCTGACTTGGCCTTTTTGAACATCCCCTATTCTTCTCAAAACTTTAAGGATATGTTAACTGAGTAATAAAGATATAGGTACGCTTACAACTTTCAAGACTAACAACGTTAATTTTCTTTCATTTCATGAAACGTTTCAACGCCGGACATCTGCGATAACTATATTATGTATAAATACAGCACTATAATTATATACTATCACATGTACCTGTTCTTTGTACTCATTGTTTTATAAACTAAGTATTCAGTATACATAAGGCCACATTGTTATTGTACTAATGTATACAATCTAAGCTATTTAAAAGTGTCTTAAATAAACATCTAGTACATTTGAGTACAATCACCGCTGAAGTATTTTTATCTTATCCGATTCCACTTACGTAGTTAGAAACTACGTTATATGGTAGCGGAGAACACCTATCAACCTATCATGCTTACCTAGAATTACATTGAATTGAAACTAATAAAATAGCTATTTTGTTTAGTATATCTTCTGCCGACTGTACTATTCATAATCTCGGGACCAAATTACTTTAACTTGTTTAAGTATAAAATAAATCCATCCAAAACGAGTAAAAAAGTGTGATTGCAGAATAGGGCCTATTTACTTGCAAATTTAATGCAGTAAAATATTATTTCAAAAACAAAAATGAATGTCAGCGTAACCGTAGTAAGTGCTGTCTCATTAGCATTACGTCACACCCGCGGGGTCACGGAGGAAATAAAACAATGTTAACATAATCACGCCAGTTATATTCCGTACATTTATAACACTTTGTATCTAGCTTTGTTAATCATGTGGTGGGCAGAGGTCTGCAGTTTGAGGAGTTCTTCCTTGATGAGGCGCGTGATTTCGGACTTCGCTTTGGCTACGGCGAGTTCTTGGGAGCTCTCGATGGCGAGGTACAGCTTGCGCTCTCCTTCGGGCGGCGTCTTCCCGGGCGGAACGTACGTACCGCGGACTGTGATGCCGGCCTCCGAATACTCGCTAATTAGAGCTAACGCCTCCTGGAATGATCAAAACATGTGTTGTGGTCATGCAACATAACAATAAATTGGGTAGACATGGGTCACAATGGTTTATTAATATTGGATTCTATGTAAGAGAAACTGTTCGGTATAATTGATGCAAAGCGACGTATATTCTCTTTAGACACCCCTTACTACACTATACTTTAATTGAAATCAGTATTACCTTGAATTAAACTAATGACAATGGAAGCACCTATATTCCGTCTGACGTCGGAGCAATTTAACACACAGAAATATAAATGCACCAATAATAGCTAGTTTGAGCAACATACTGACAACTAATCGTAGCGGGAAGAGAAAATACACTGAAATGAGTACTTGCAATGTGCATGTACCTAGATTATAGGGGTTATCACACGTTAAGGTTAAACCGACCTCTAGTAAACAAATAAAGAAAATGAGTTTATTTACTCTCAATAAAAAATCAAGAAGGATAGTGTGAGGTCGCTTATTCTTTCTAGAAAATATTGTTATTTTTACTTTGTATACCTTAACGTAGTATTAAAATAATGTCCATAGTAATATTGTCTATTGTGAATATGTTATCTGTGTCACATTTCTCTATGTCTAAAGCCTTTTGTACGTTAAGGGGCGCATACGTTTTATTAAATATAACAAGACCTTATTTCTTGTGTTTTGATAAAGAAATCGTGTTGTTATAAAAATAATGACGCAATAAAGTAGACGCGTGATTGGTCGCCGATTACTGTAGGAACGTAATGAGGAGGTGACACCATGTTAGATGCACGAGTTGAAAGATAAAACGTGAATATACTGGGTACCTACACAGAGTATCTTCATTACATGTTTTATATACGAGTAGAATTTTAAATAACAGTACATTTAGTAGCTCTTTAATCACCGCCAAAATTTTAATATTATGATCTGAATACGTACGTAGTACTAAAAAAATGTTATTGTTTGAGATATGACGTTGTTTAATAATATCTTCTTAATATAAAGTAGCCTAATATTTATGCAAAATGACAATACATGTGGGAAGAACGTTTCCTTCGTTAAGACAGCCATCCTTTTTTGTATACACCATGTATTTAATCCCCCTTACTTATAAAAAATTTCATTGTTGAACCATTGATTAAAATTTGTCAATTTTCAGCTGGTAATGAAATTATCTAGCATATTGAGATCTCATCAAGACCACACATAGTCAAATAACATATAGTTTTGATATGCAGCGATTATGGTAATTGCATAGTTAATTAATGATCAATAAAGATTATTATTATTACATGAATACAATGTTGAGCTGATTAGATATAAATTAAGTCAATATTATTTATTTATATCTTTATTCTATATAATCATCATCAGCTGATAGATGTCCACTGTTGAACAAAGGCCTTCCCCTTTTAGAAGGGGGGTTTCCATAATCCCCACGCTTAGCAAGCAGCTTGGGGATTGCAATGTTGGTGGTCAAGTTACAGAAGACGCTGCTGCCCATCTTCTGGATTATTCTATATACGCTTGATAATTACGAATGCTTTTAAGAAAAAATGTGGTTTAAAAAATAACGTCACTTACTTTACAATTTAGAATAAAGTGAACGTGAATGCAAAAAAATAAAATTTCTAAGAATATAATTAATAGGCATTTTTTGCCTGAACAGTAACAATGTCAAATGGCAGGTTTTTTGGTTTTTTACAGAAAAGAGTAGTGAGAAAAGAATTTTTCTTTACGCTTTTCTGTTTACAACGCACCTATAAGTCGTTCATATTTCCTCTAGTGCAAAAAAACTAATCAGACTTTCATTATCATAACTGCGAAAATTAACATTGAATCTACAATTCGAAGGGTGTGTAATTATATTTAGTATGCGCTGTAAGATCAAGATATCTTACGTATCATAATCAAGGATCGTCAGATACTATTATCGTAAAAATTCTTATCACGACCTTTGCTATTTTTAAACTGTTTGAAGATTCGTTTATAAACAGTGACCTAAATTACTGTAATTAATATGTTACAGTGATGAGTAATTACGAAAAACACGACATCTGTAATACATTAACACTACTTCGCATTTCTTTCAAAAGCGCGTACGTGATTAAATCCTATCTTATAATGACGTAAGATGCGATTAATTATAACTACAGTAAATAATAATTAACGTAATAAAAATACAGCTTTATAGTTCTGTGGGTTATTGACGTTATCTTGAGAAATACATGTCTAATGTTGCGTCATTTCGCTAGGTATTTCAACTAATGAAAAGATTTCACAAGTAAAATTTATCACGATTCATACGAAATAAAATTATATGTATGTGAATCATAGGTTCATATTAAAACTTTATATGAATGACAAAGCTTTAGGTACGAAACCTATAAATTCAAAAGCATTAAGCATAATACATAATAAAACCTTTTTTGTACGTACGTTATATACGAAAACTTTAGATACGAAATGAAACTCTTTTACGAAAACTACCTTTCGTACGAAACCAAGCTTTTGTACGAAAACTACCTTTTGTACGAAACCTGTACATACCTTGCTTGTTACCCTCCAGCGCGCTTGCTGCGGGAAGTCGTTGATCTCTAGCTCTGTCTCGTACTTCCTGAACACTTCCTCGGCCGGCTCGGACGCGCTCTCGTCGCGCGGCTGGTAGTTCAGACGAGTGTTCAGCTTGGCTGCTAACTGTTCTGCTACTGTTTTGGCCTAAGGAAATATCAAATTAATGGTTTTTACATTGTTTTAGGACAGATGTTCATGTAAGTTAAGTTAAGTTACCGTGAATTGCAACAAATTTTATTATGTTTGTATTAGATTATTTGATAATGTGTCAAATTACGAGTATACTTCGAGCGGGTAATGTTTTCGCCCGATTAATGCGGATTGTCAAAATATTGTACCGGATTCGTATGTATGTATTGGTATTGGCTTAAGCATGAACTTACAATCTTAAATCTGGTTCTCGAACCTCAGTGACACAACTTTTGATATGTGATTATTGATTTATTAACATGCAAAAACAACCCTTCTTGGCAGTCGGGTAAAAGAACATAAACATTAGTGATAAGTGCACGAGTGCCATACCGTGATGAGCGTGTGTGCGGAGGGCGCGCCCTTGAGGATGGCCTCTGCCGCCTGCTGCGTGGCGCCCTTGTGCTCGGCGCCGAGCCCCTTGGCCAGGTTGATGCGCGAGGCCAGGCGGCGCGCCAGCTCCAGCTTGCCGTCCGCGCCCGCGCCGCCCGCCGCCGGGCCCGCCGCCGCCACGCCCGGCTGGGGAGGTACACGTTAGGTCACTCCGTGTACGTATCGTTGTCTAGCGTGGTGACTATGGGCAAAACGCCCCATGAAGAGTAACCAAAGAAGACAGCCTAGAAAGTTTTCGGCCGCCCTTCTATTCCAAGTAACTGGTAGTGACGTACCCTGGGGTACGCCTGCGGTCCAACAGTGTGGACTGCAATAGGCTGATTTGATGAGTCGCTAACAATCATATTATTTAATATGTCTAACATTTTTTTGTTTCTGCGTATCTCGACAGAGTTAGGTAAAGAGATAACTAATTCCTATTTTGCTTATCATATTTCAGTTGAGAAAAAAACGAAGAAATATTGTTATTTATTTTACATTAGCAAAGTATTCTATTGAAAGATAATAGATAGGACAAATTAATTTTATCAATGATCCATTAATGAATGATTCCATTATGAAAAGACCTAGGTTCACTAATCACAACATACAAGATCAGAATAATAACACTTACCTTGATCTCCTTGACAATCTTCTTGGCAGCGAGCATGACCTCTATCTGCTGGTCAAGGTCGCCCTCAACGTCTTCGTCATCAGAATCCTGTAGACCGAGCGCTGCTTTCTGGTATTTCTTTTTCTCAGTCGCCGCTTGAGCTTCCGATTCGTCAAATTTGAAACCTAAGTCACAATCAAATTATTCATACAAAGGTCTAATATTTTTTAAAGAATGTAATAAGATCCAAATAAAGCTAAAACTATAGCAGTTAAGTCATGTATACAAAGGTATGTACGTAGTATAAAATATAAAATATGCACATCTAGGGCCTTATGGGTCCGATGAACGATAATGATCCATTGATCTAGGTTCCCAGGGTTCTAACAAGTAAAATCGAATAATTACTACGTACCGACTTTACCAGTTAAATAGGTCAGGAGTTCCCCTTTACATTTCGCCACCATATGACTTAAGAAGTAAGCTGGCCTACTGCCCTACACACGTATACGAGCCCCGGGAGCACGCACCTTTCCCGCTGAAGCCCCCGCCGGAGTGCACCTTCTTGCCGTCCTTCTCCTGCGCGTCCTTGTACTTGTCCCACAGCTGGCGCAGCTCGGGCGGCGGCGCGGCGCCGGCCAGCTCGAAGGCGCGCACCACGTCCCCGGCGTAGCGGCCCTGCTCGGGGCTCAGGAACGTCCACGCGTAGCCCTTGTTGCCCGCGCGCCCCGTGCGCCCACATCTGTGGCCCACGCACGTGTTGATACAACAAGCTTACAAGCTCGCTTACTATACACCTCGACTACTACCACTTAGTTTTCCTGTCTATTACAGACGGTATATGCAGTGACTTTTATGGAATAAGTACTTTTTTTGTGGCTAAAAAACTAAATAATTGGACCTAAGCAGAATTGAGCAGCTTACTAAGGTAAAAAAAATATAAGAGACTAAAATAACGACGTAATCATTAAATTGTTAATAGTAGTTATCTAATTTATTGTTATTGTATGAATAACTAACCCTTAAGTTAACAGTATTGTACGATGGAAAGATTGAAATTGTATTTTCCAAAAAAAAGTTGAAATTGAATTCGAAATCAAAATAGTATCAATAATTTACATATAAGAGAAAACACATTGATTCAACTATGTATATCAAACATACCAAATGATAAAGAGAAACAATCCGTCACCAGACTCACCTATGCACATAGTCCTCGTAGTGGTTGGGACAGTCGTAGTTAACCACGAGCACCAGTTGCTTGACGTCCAGCCCGCGCGCCGCGACGCTAGTGGCCACCAACAGTTTCACCTTGCCCGACTTAAAGTCCACGATAGTAGAGTCCCTGTCGAATTGATCAATCCCTGTAACAGGCCACCATTAATATATTCGTCACTCGACAAAAAGGATAGGTGCCGTCAATTATAAACGTAAGGCTTTTACAGGAATTAAAATGTGCCGTATAAAGACAAAAATGGCAGAAGAAATATAAATATATTGTCATGAAGAAATTATTGAATTTATGCTGCATACTTTGAATTACCACTTTAGGTTCACGAAAACGATTCTTTTGAACTTGTAGATCAGTGGTTCTAATACCGTGGTCTAAAAAGTTCACGGAATATTCGTAAACGTCCACGAAACATTCGAGGTCCTCAAAGTTTTTATTTACCTAATATTCATGCCCAGACGTTACTAACGCAGTACTTTACTAAATTACTGAATATAATAGACTAAATATTCAATTAATTAATTTGCAACATAATTAGAAACCCCTGTTCTATATGCAAATGATGCTGAGAAAAAATGCCCGTACGTTTATAATTGTCGACATGAATACACAAAAATAAAATTAATCGAGGCCTCCCCAAAACTGCTTTGGTCGCTGAAATCAAAATAGTCTATTAGTAGCTTTGATACTGAAATCCTTAATCATAATAATTAAATTTGATTTGAAAAAGATTAATTAAAGTATGTAAAAGTATAGTTATTCAACAGCTCTTTAACTAGGAGAAATCGGGACATTTAAATGTTTTTCAGTGTTCCTTTCTCATGACATTGAAGAAAATATAAATCTAATAAATCACGGAGACACAGAGGCAACCTGCAAAAGAAAATTTAAAGCCTGTAGTGTTTTTGGACTAATAAGCAGAAGAATTTGATACTTGAATGGATATAATATAATTTATAACTTCAAGACTTAAAATTAAGGCGATCAACGCTAAAATATATTAAATAAGTTTTGGTGAAACTTTTTATGGGCTCCTTCCATTTGATCAGCAAATTTAAGCCATGTGTGGAATGGTCAGGTCTTGGGTGGATAATCGTTATTTACACTTGAAGATCACGGCTTGCCTCGGCAAACAGATACCTATGACAAGGCTAAAGATGATGGCCTAAATACTAGGGATGGGCCAATACATAATTGCGTGAAAGATTAAGTAAGATCTGTGTAGTTTAAAATTTGAATTGAATTTATTTATAAATTTGAATTGATTTTATTTTATTTTTAAATAGTTTGGGGGAACATTCGGATAACATTTTTTCTATTTTTCCAAAATGGCAATATTCAAGATCCCTCATAACAAATCAGCATTGTGAAAGTTGGCCAATCTCTACTGTATCCTATTCATGTCAGGTTAGTACAAATCTACTCAACCAATAATATAGAACACTTCTTCGAAAATCTCACCTCCATGCAAACTCATGCAAGAGTATGACGCCTTCATGAGGTCCTTGAGCAGGCTGTCGGCGTTCTCCTGCTTGTCCACAAACACTATGATACTGCCCAGTTGGCTGTAGAGGCCGAGTAGTTCCAGAAGCTTGAAGAACTTCGCATCATCCTCTAGGATGGCGACGTGCTGCTCCACATCCTTGCAGACCACGCTCCTTCCACCAACCTAGGTAATGTAAAACACATTAGGGTAAATTGCTAGTATGCTCCGTAGAGGGCGGGCATAACAATGCCTTTCCGTCATCAAATAAACGTCGTAAGAGGTGACTATAAGCTCGCCACAGTTGACAACTTTTACATATAGATTTCTGGTTAAAGAAAACACTTAATTTGATTAACTTCGGGCATTTCATGCGTCATTTTATGTATAATCAGCTTGAATAAAGTATATCATATTCTTAATTCAGTCACACAGTTAAGTATTTAGGGTTAAAATGACAGGTGTCACAAAGCTTGAGTCCATTATGTGCAGCGAAGGAGTGTCTCACCTGTACTTCAATTGGTTTCTGCAATATCCTCCTCGCTAGAGCCTCCATTTGTCGAGGGAAGGTCGCGCTGAACATCACAGTCTGCCTATCTGGTCTTACATTATCTATGATTTTCATTACCTGCGCAAAGTAGAAACATAAATGTTATAAGGTATATATCGGTATGTGAAGCGAAATCTTTGGATCCCTTGTTAAGAACATTGTGTTTGAACTTACTTGAGGTTCGAAGCCCATGTCGAACATTCTGTCGGCCTCGTCCAGCACTATGTACGTGACTCGCCGCAGGTTGGTGACGCGGCCAGAGTTAGCGGCCAACATGTCGATCATCCGCCCCGGAGTGCATACGATCATTTCAGCACCGCGTTTCAATTCCGCAATCTACAGGAGCAAAGAAAAATATTACTATTACTTCTAGGTCTTTTACTTGGCCCAGGTATGAATTTTATAATTTACAAACCGAAAATATCACTTGCACACGACCCGTAAACCAAATGCCGATAACTTATCTAATTACTATAATACTTTTTGAAAAATTAGAAAAAGTTGTAGTCTATTGCCAGCCTGATATGAGATAGATCTCATTCACTTAGTTTAATCCTTTTCGATAAGAAGTGAACAGTGTAAAAATAATTTGCAGCCTGGGTAATCGAAAGATGAAACATGCTACTCTGTATCCAATAAAACATAGAAGAAAAATAATAATAATTGAAAAAAAAGAACAAACCTGTTCCGAGATTCCAGTGCCACCATAAACACACACAACTCTTAAGCCCAAAGACTTGGCAAACTTTTTAATATCTTTGCCAATCTGCATGCAAAGCTCCCTGGTAGGCGTCATAATGAGGGCTATGGGCCCGTCAGTGTCTTCCAATGGCGACTGGTCGAGCACGTGTCGGAACATCGGCAGAATAAACGCCAGGGTCTTACCTGACCCTGTCTTAGCTATACCAATGAGGTCCCTGGAGAAATAAGGTATGTTATATATTAGGGATACAAGATATTTTCAGTTTTGACTAATAAAAGCTCTGGCTAGTTGAATTATAAATTTTTAAACACAAATTTTGTTCATAACACAAAACACATGTGTTTTTTTTATGATGCATTTTTCAACGTGTGGTGGAAAAAAGTAAATTTTTTCGCCATATTTCAAAACATTAGTATTACTTTATTTTAAAGTTAAATAGTTCATGATTTTACTTTACGATAGGATTTCGTTTTATATAATTATATTTTATTACACTAAAACGGCACACTTACCGTCCAGACATAATAGCAGGTATGGCCTGAGCTTGTATAGGTGTGGGCTTCTCAAAGTTCAGCTTTCTTAATATATCCATCTCTTTCTTGCTAATACCACAGTGGGCCCAAGATCTTATTGGCTTAGGGCAACCTTTACCTTTCACACGAATACCTTCCAATTCTGTTCTGTATGCTTCTACTTCTTCGTTTGTCATTCTAGCCAATTCACTTACCTTAAAATTATATAATTTAATTATTATTTTTTTAAACAAAAACAAACATTATCATTTAAAAATCCATGTTAGTAAGTAAATCAGGCGAAATAGTATCGGAGTTTTAACTGTTTTTAAATTGTATTTTGTATGGGTTTAACATTCAAAGTTGTCCTATTAGCTTGAAAAGTACTATTAAATAGTCCAGTATTTTTAATGTAATGAATTATACTTCTATTTTGCCTGATTTGTCTTAATATTAGTTGGCATTACAACGACGCAGCAAACCTTCTTTTATGCTAAAACTCTTCGCAGTTGGATAAGTGTTCAGCCTGTTTGTTAATACACATAGATTTTTTTTTAACTAGTGTAATATCTATATCATCTTTTTGAACTTTCCGTTGAACCTACCTCCGTATAGAAAGCCTTCCTGTACGGCATATAGTCTAAGCTAGCGTGGTCGACCTTCGCCAAGTCCTTCCTCTGCTTCGAAGCAAGGTTGGCAGCAGCGTCTTTAATATCCTCTGTCTCTTCCTCTGACGAATACTCTAAGCCGTCTTGATTTTGTTCTATTAGTTCACCTGTTAGAAATCATAAGCAAAGCCTATAAAATACTAAAAAAAATGTGTTCTTATAGTGTAGCTACCTATATCAAATAATATTGCAAGAAATCTCTATATATGTAACTCAAACTTTGCCCATATTAACAAGACAAATTAAATTATCTCTAGTGAGACTTCCAACAATATGCAAAAATAAGCTTCATGATTGCTGAAGCAAATTTCTGGTCTGCAAACTTGATACAAACAAAGTAACAATAGAATACCTTTATTCTTTTGCTCCGTGACTTTCTTCTTAGCTGTTCCTGTGAGAACAACAACAGTTCCACCAGCGGTAGTGGGCACATTGATAACACCTCTGGCTTGGTCCATTTGATTCACCTTACGCACTTCCTAGAATTTAATTTAAAACTTTATGAATTATATGAATTGTCAATACTTTTGCTAGGGTACCATAGAAGGTTTTAAACATAATATCAGTCTAGTTCCATTTCAGTTGTATCCTAATAACAAGGATCAAGACTAACCTGCTGTACTTCTTGCATATAAGCATCCAGAGGATCAATTTCATCTTCTTCCTCTTCCTTTTTCTGTTCAATAACTGGTTTCTCTTTGGCTTCGCCTCCTGCATCCTCACCAGCTGAGCATGGCACAAGGTAAGATTAACTATACGATTGGTCAAAACATATGTTAGTTATATTTTCATGATATCATTTTAGAAATTTTGGGTAAGTGGGTGAGTTGTATATTCTACTAAAACCTAATGTTATATTTAAATGACTCATTCATTGAGCAGCATAGAAGAGTAAAACATAGCATTTTTTTTTAATACCCATAAATAAAGTACTAAAGCAATGATGTTTTATGTATTGTGTGTATCATTACAACAATTTTGAAAAACAACATGGTTGGTTCCCTACCTTCATCTCCAGAGTCATCTTCCAGGGACCACTTCTTGGATGTAGGCAATTGTATGTTGGATACTAAGCTGCCTTTCTGCACCTCTTTCTTGGCAGACTCCAATTCTTTACGTTTGCGCTCGGCCCGCCAGCGCTCAATACGATCGCGACGCTTTTGCATCTCAGCTTCCAAGCGACTTTGTTCTTCTTCCTAAAAAACCACATAAATTACACAGTGAACATGATTCTGGAGCTATCTAATGCCATAGAAAATGTCAATGAAAAACCCATATATCAGAATTGGCATCATAAATTGTCAATATCAGAAAATACAGTCCTTGAATTCCTTGAATATTATTGATATGATTATGATAATGTAATACAATATGTACATACATAAATGAGCAAACACAGGCACTGATTAATAATTTAAAATGACAAGGAAGTAACACATACGTACAACTATAACATTTGTTTACCAATAGTGTGAAAATTGTCTTTTCAATAGTGTGAATCAAAATGTTTTTTCATAACTTGAATAGAAGTAGTAAGAATTTTATCATAATTAATCTTTCTTTGGATTTATAATTAATAAGATTAAATGTGATAATGTTCTTAGATTTTCATTTAATCAAACATTGGACTGCAACTGGCTGATGATGATGCTGATTGTGCTGCTGGGTTGTTTGTTGTGCCGTTTCTTCTACCCAGCTATAGCACTAGGAAAAGTGACGTGCAGGCGTTTTGGGGGCTGTTTGATGTAAAAATTACTTTCTTTGAAGTCCATTTTGAATAAATGATTATTATCTTTATCTTGAAACATTAATATTCAAAAAATCTAGCATTTCATATGAACATATATTTTAGTTATGAATGAACATTACAAAGATAATTAATATAGCATGTTATATAACACTAACCTTGTCAACAGTCCCAGGGTCATATTCAGAGGATTCTGACTTAACTGTCTTTTCTTTAGACTTTGACCTTTCCTTTTCCTTATCTGGTGATTTCTTCCTTGATGACTTACTGCCTGAGCCATTCCTTTTGTCATCCCGTTTATCACTAAACAATACATAATTTAACATTAAAAGACAACACACACAACAAATTATATGTTTACTATGATAAACAGAAGTTTATAATTATAGTGAAGGATATCAGGGAGCTAATCAAATAATAAAGTTTATACTCCTGGACACAAAATATTAAAATCGGCTCCATGATGAATGAGTGATTGCACTTTCTGTGTGATGAATGATGAAAATTTTGAACAAATAAGTTGACAGTTATTCTAATTGTTGATTACTAACCTTTTCCTATCCCTATCCCTGTCTCGGTCCCTATCCCTTTCTCGGTCCCTATCTCGTTCGCGTTCTCTGCTCCGGTCCCTGCTGCGCTCCCGTTTTGACTCTCTCTCCCTGCTACGACTACGCTTCCTTTTTGTCGATTTGGAAGCCCTATCTCGCGACCTAGATCTAGATCTCCTTCTCTTACGATCGGGCGTTGCCGACCGACTATGAGACCGTCTACGATCGCGGTCTCTGTCGCGATCACGCCTGTAAACATTTGCGTAATGTTAGCACACTTTTAATTTAATACACATTTGACTAACACGTTGGCCGTTCTAAAAGCTTACCCGCTTCTCACCATGTTTGTTACACTACTAACATTAAACACTAGAAATAAAACCTTATAGTTTTGTCATGTACTTAAAAATAAAACCAACTTTTCGCATCAAATCCGTGGCACGCGTTGACGCGCTAGTTTGACATTTAAATGTAGTGAATTAGTGTTGTGCTATTATAGTGAGAATGTAAGATTAGTAAATAAGTAAGAAATCGACTTGCAATAAAGAAAATACAATAACCCGCACATAAAAACAAAGGAAAGGAGGTAGAGGAATATTTCGAATTGAGTTCTCTCTCTCTCTTTGCAAAAAGTAAAAAAAATCTTACAAACAATGATGTATCAAAAAGAGTCGATACGTCATAATATGCTAACAAAATTAACGACAAAAGTGTTCCGATCCGAACTGCAAACATACAACTTGACTTCTTAGTCAAGTTGTATGTTTGCAGTTCGGATCGTAAAAGAGATATGGAAATTATAACTAAACATAAAAGAAGAAACGAATGTTTGACATGCGCTGGACAAAATGTCCTATTTGGGATCAAAATATTCAAAATGAGCGCACTTGTAACATATCTACCTCGTTTTAAATATAATATCATTGCTCATAAATAAATAAAATGGGCCAATATTAAACAGTCATACAGAGCTCGATAGCTACCAATATGCTACCAATGACCATAACCGCTATGCCATGACGAAAGAGCACTCCTGCACGGGAGATAACAAATTATTTTAATTTACATTATCATTATCTGATTAGTCTATGTCATTATACAACGTTGTGGACATTGTATCAAATTGAACTCAAAAGCGTGAGTTAAACGACCGATAGAGATAGAATATGCCAAATAAAATTAGAAAAATTAAATTGTTCTTTATCCATTACTTTACTCATATTTACTGCAAATATAGAGGAACTATAATGTAATATAAATAGTCTATGATCACAAGTTTATCACAACCCTACAAAATGACTTTAGTATAAACTTTACTTTGCCTATGGTAGAAATAAACTAAACCTAACCTCAAACAGCAAGGCTAAAAGCCGCGTAATATTGTTTACTGTTTATAAAAATCCGAAACAGCTCTGTTTACGAGTATTTCATTAAATAATTAACTGATACATAACTAACTAGCAGCCATGGCTGAAGATGGAGAAATGGTAAGCTATTATTCCTTATTTCTGAAATGCATAAATACAATGTTAGGCTTAACAAAAAGGAGTTTACTGTAATATTAAAATAATTAAGTAAATGATTACTATTTAAGTAAATTTTAATGACATAGTTATTCATGTAACTTAAATGATTACTTCTTTGTTATTTCCTAATATTTTTACAGGTATCTATAATGATAGTAAAGGAACCACTGGATCTCATAAGACTTAGTTTGGATGAAAGGATATACGTAAAGATGCGCAATGAGCGTGAATTACGGGGAAAATTACATGTATGTACCCAGTTCATGCTATACTTGTTATTATACATTAGAAACTTAGCTAATACAAATTGTTATTTGATCAGCCCAAGCTAAACTGTGCAATGCAATATGCAAGATAAAAGCTCAAAATAGTAGCGAGTAATGCTCCAATAAGAAATTAATTTATTAGAATAAACATACCTGCATATTGATTATCATTGTGCACCTAATGATAGCATACAGCACACCTGTATGTATTCAACAGGTACCTACATGATTAGTAGATTTTTTGTTTATACAGTTACACAAGATTTCACAGTAGATATATGTACAGTACCTATATTTATACTCTCAGACCTGTCTATTTGTTATTGTTTCCTCAATAATAGAATGAACCCTGGGGAAGGTTCCAATGAATCACTCCCCACAATTCTGATGCACATGCATAGCCTATAAAAAAATCTGAACAGTACATATCATACAATAAATTGAATATTTTCAAGGAGCTTGGTATAAGTAAGTAAAAAGGAAATCGTTTAATTTTTGTTTATTTCAGGCCTATGACCAACATTTAAATATGGTTCTTGGTGATGCTGAGGAGACTATAACAACAGTTGAAATTGATGAGGAAACTTATGAAGAAGTGTACAGAACTACTAAAAGGAACATTCCTATGTTGTTTGTGAGGGGCGATGGAGTCATACTAGTGTCCCCTCCAGTAAGAGTTGGTGTTTAACATAAGATAATTTTAAGTTTAAATAAAAGTCACTTTATTTTACATTGATTTATTTCTGTCCTAAGAGTTTTAAAACACCTTCATTCCGGAAGTTACGATTCTTGGGTGACAACAATTCTTCCTCATCCATTGGTTCTATAATTTTGCCAGCTTTAGTAATTACACTAGGACGAATGAGCTTTTTATGTGCTTTCTCTGGTATAAAAGTATTGCCTAACGGTGCTCTAATTGAAGCTTCATAATCTTTAACACTTTCAAATGGGAATGGAACATCTTTTACTTTGTGTACAGCAAGTTTAGGGTTCTTATACTCTTTGATGATTATGTCGCCTTTGTTTTCATCGCGGCGTGACATTTTAGGTGCAGCTTTACATATAAACCTGTTTCTCTTACGTTTCTGAGGCTTAACACCTTTTCCTCCCCATGATCCCCAACCTGGTAAGCTGAGATTGAGTTCTTCAGGCTTGTCTTTATTAATTTCGTCTTCTTTCTCTTGTCTAAAACTTGCTACAACATCATCTTCCTCAAATACTTCTTCTATATTCACTTTTGGTACCACTTGTTCATCATCATCATCCAATTGATCATATTCATTTTCGCCTTGTGATATAGCAGTATTTAAATATTTTGGTTTTACTTTGATAAATCTGTTAGGGTCTATGTTTGAATTAGCAGACTCCTGTGCAGTAATATGGGCTGCACTTAAAATTTTGGACAAAGATTGATCCTCCTTCTCAGTTGATTCATCAGCAGTTTTGGATGTTGATTCTATTAGTTCTTCATCAATAACAGCTTTACGTTTCTGACTATTGAGCTTCAGGTATTCTAAATTATCATGCTTTTTAGGTTCTTTTACTTTATTTTCATTTTTAACAATCAACCGAGAAGCATTCTCCAGCCTTTCAATATTTCGTCTTATTTCCTTTAACTTTTTCTCAACTTTTTGTGCTACTGTTGTTTCATGAGCTTCGAAAACTGATGATATATCATCTGTAGTACTATTTTTAGGTTCAATAACAGTTTCTACCTCCCAATTTGAAGTTGCAACAGGCTTGATCTTTTTTGATTTGGTTACTGGCCCTTTTGGCCGTTTCAGTGATTTTTGTGAAACAGCTGGTTTATTTTCTTTTTTAATTGGTAGTTTTTTTGTTTCCCTATTACTAGAGATCATTGCTACATCATTAATAGCTGAAGATTGTTGTTCAATGCCATCCGTTTTCTCATCAACACTATCTTCATCTATTCCTATTTTGGATAGTTTATTTATACTTGCTTTTAAAACACTTATTTCATTTTTAGTATCTTCTACATTTTCGTCATTAGAGTCGGTATCACTATCATCTTTTTTAATTATTTTATTTTTTATAAATTTCTTGTAACCGAAATCAAATTCAGCATTAACATTGCTTTTGTCAGACCTCTGCATCATCCAGGGATTCAAAGGATCTTGTGATAGAGTGATGTCAGGTACTAATTCATCATCTGCCTCATCATCAGTACTTTGAGTGTCTTGTACTTTTTTTGTTAAACTTCTGCTTACAGCTAGTTGATCTGCTAATTGCTGTCTTACCTGTAACAAAATTAATACATTTATAATAAAGATGGAACACATTTGTATAATACTTCTGTATGATGACTATATATTATTGATAATCACAATAATGTTCATTGCTAGACATTAAAGTACAGATCAATACTATATTATAATATATAAATAATTATTATATCCAAACAAAATTATACATCAACATTATAATAAACTCACCTCTTTATCATATTTAGCTCTGATTAACTTATTCTTAGCCCACTTTCCAGTGCTCTTATGTCTCAAAGTGTGTCTCTCTAGAGCTCTTGCCTTTTCTATTGATTCTAGTTTCTTTAGGGCTTCCTCTGGGTCTTTCTTTTGTAACTCTTCAAATTCTTTCAGCTGTTGTTTCAATTTCTCTTTCTTGAGAACACTGAAAAAGATAATAACATCAGATTAGTTAAAGATATATCAAGGATATCAGGATAGTTTCCAAATGTGTAAAAAAATAATTAAAACCTGCCTTTAAGCAATCACAACATGTTTTATCTATCAATATAATATGAAAATAAATAATGTTACTTAAATATCTAGGTGTTAAAAGCTTGCTTGGTCATACTACAGATTGCAAGCATGTAACTAATACAGATCACATAGTAATAAAAAGAGATACATACCGATGATACTTTTTACTCTTTATCTTGCTTTGTCTCTTAGCTTTGGCAGCTTTATAAGATTGCTGAGCTCTCATTTTAGAAATATGTTTCCTATGTTCAACCATTTCTTCATAAGTCATTGGGAAAACTTGATCTTCTTCCTGTTCATCTTCAACTATTGGAGCTGGATCTATTTCGTCTAGTTCTTTCTCGAGGTCCGATTTTATAGTAAACTTCGAGAGGAAGTCGCCAGTAGGTTCAAGTTTGGAAGATACATGTTTCAATGGAAATGATACGTAGTCGACCGTTCGGCTTCTTGCTACAACAGGATCCCATCTTCCTACTTTCTTTTTAGTTTCTTCATACCCTGTCGCCCGCTTGATACGCTCTACCTGTGGCTTTTCTAAAGGTTTGCTCAATACCTTAGTCTGATCCTGCGTTTTTTTCAGTTTCTTACCAATCTGTACATGGTGCGCAGTCTCGCCCAATATTTTGGCGACACTACTTAAGTTTAGTTTATTTGTTCTCTTTAAAAGATTGAATTCGGAGCTAATATTTGTAGATTCATTTCGCGTAGGTTCTGTTATGTGTTGTGTTTTATCCAACTTTGAAATAGCACTCACTAATCGATCATGTTCTGAGGCAACAAACTCGGAATCGTCTATATCTTCCATGTTTTTATCAATAAATATTAAAGTTATAAAGTTTGCATCAACGTGACATAACCTACAAAAGTACCAAAATACGTCTCGGCTTAAACGTCAAAGTGTCAATGTCAGAAGAACTAACAATTAACCCTTCACAGCAGTCCGCAAAATCGACTAAATCTAAATTCAATGCACACTAGGGTATTTTATGGTATTTATACACCATGTAAGTAAAAATGTATGTGGATAGATTTCGTAAAAAGTAAACGAGGAACGTCGGTATTTATATTATTTACTCTGCCACGTAACCAGCTCATGAATCACGCGTGTTATAACCGGAATATATATTAAATAATATGGATAACACATGATAACACCAATAACACTTACGAAAGTCAGTATTTATTCATAAAAAGGCAATTTAAATTTTATAATTCAATTTTAAAAATCGTCTTTTAATTCTGTTCTTCAAAAAAATCGCGAGTGACAAGATAATACAGTAGCCAAATGTTACTCGCACAAATTGACTTAATAAAATAATATGCATGATACTCTATGATGATACCATCTTAGATACCATTGATACCATGAACAAAAAGCATGTATAGTTAGGTAACTACTTCATCCATAGTAGCAGATACCACTTTCACTAATCAATATTGATTGGCATTTAACATGCTGCATATTTGAAAAGATAATTGAATAAGCCAAAAATATTGGTCATAAAAAAGTGCACGGAACTCCTAGCTCCTAGCCTAGCCATTTCATGTGGTTGAAAAATTTTCTGATGGAATATTTTCTGCATGGACAAAAATAAATATAAACTATAAGGTAGAAGACCCGTACGATATTCGAACTTGCTACCCCAAGTAGAAGTTGAGAAACTGACAGTAATTAACACTGCTGCAATGAGTGAATGAAAATCTTAGAGCGTTGGTTAAATGCTTTAGAATAAAATGGCATTACGAAGTTAAAAGAAAACTGAACAAATAACATAACTTTTACTTTTATTAAGATCATAGATACATAACACATAAATCACATACCTATACTAAATGTCAGAATCAGCAAGAAGTAGTATAAAAGATGCGAAAACCAAACAATTATTAGTTTCATCATCATCAACCAGAATCCATCCATCATCAACCAGTCCACAGTTGAACAAAGGCCTCAGAATTAATTCTCCCCCTTAGAACGCCACAGTGAAGCTCTTTTTCTTATTATGAGAGTTTCTCTGTGATAGTTATTAAAAATGGATCATTACAAATTGTAATTTAATAGGTAAGAAATCATAATAACGAAAAGCGATCACAACTACCAGCTGTGAATTTATAGACACGACAATGTTAAATTGTCGCTAACATCACACTACATGATAATAGACATAGAAATCAATTAGGGTTCTGAGTATCTAAGCAATTTCTTTAAAACTAAAGAGTAATTTGATATAAGAATTTAATTGACAACAGCATTAGATTCGTCTGAAGAGGGCATTGAGGGTTGAATATTTTCTTCGTTTTGGTGCAATGGTTTCCGAGGATTCTTGTATTGCTGGCGATTACGATACAACTTTGCTTCGTCTGTACATTTTATTGTGATACAATTTCTGTAAAACAAAAAAGAAAGTAAACACAAAATGAGCTTTCGATTAACTTCAACTACGGAATCTACAGGTTGAGGTCAAAATGGTGACAATACTGAATCATCTTTGAATAGTGCATGGCGGTAGGAAATGTGCATACTCGTCAGATAAAGAAATGAAGTAAGAAGAAGAACTAACTAAATACTAACTTTAAAGATCGCTATCGCCTTAGTTTGCCAACGTAGATACATATTAGAGTAATAGCTGGTACTACAGAATTGTCATGTGGTTCATAAAAGGCTATAAAATTGACTTAAATCATTACCTGACCAAATTTTTCGGAACTGCACTTCTTGTGGAAACAGTCTTCACAATGTCGTCAACGAGTTTGGGATCTAAAATTTTCTTTGGCGGTTTATTCATAAATGCTGGAGACTGCTTGCCTGTCAACGAGTGAGTGGCCAGTACCCTTGAAAAAAATATGAACGTTAAAAATGTTAAAAAGTAATTGCAATCCTAATACTCATTTGGGAACCTTGTAGTACCTTCGTGGGAAAACCGCCTGCAACAATTGCCTGGTTGCGGCAGTGTGAGAATTCCAGTCAATATCATTCAATAATCTCGCTGGCACTTTAGCATGGCCATTTCCAATTGATACCTGAGAAAGTAAGTGATGAGTTAGGGAATACAACGTTTAATACTTATGTAGTATATACATATTAAGCATTGCTATTTTAATTACCATGTCAGAATCATTTGAAGTCACAATTTCAATATTGTTCGTCGTTTGCGCTGACATCCTGCGCACACGCAATGTGTTTGGATTGGGTTTTTCTTCAACTTTTACTACCGAGGTATTTATATGTAGATCGTCTGCATTTTCTTCTACTTCATCCGCACCAAAGTCCTCGACAATTTCTGCTGTCAACACATTAACATTTTCTTGATATTCAGAATTATTTAGTTCTATCCAGGAGTCACCTACATGTTGCGCTGAACACAAAGTTTCATCGATATTTTCGGATTCTGACATAGATGATGACCCATTCGAATTCACATTTACTTGAGACACTAAAGATTGGAATCTTCTATAAAGATTTTTAAGGATTATTTCCATTTCTTCTATTTTTCCTATAGGTGGATGTAAATAAGTCCCTTCAGTCTGCGTTGCTTGATCAAAAAATAGTTTTATATGTTCTTGAGCACTGTTGCTTGGGAGTGGGGTGCTACTGACGATCGATCGACGACTTGACCTATTTGAGTTTGTTGAGCCACGGACGCGACTTCCAACTGATTCTTTGCGATTATACTGGGAGGTATATCTGGTTTTAGACATGTTAAATTTGCGGGATCGAGTTCGTTCCACGTGCGTGAAAGGCTGAAAATAATAGTATGTTAGTAAACATAATACATGAAATCATCTTGGATCTAACTAATTCGGATAATAATACGCACTTTCGCGTCTATGATGAGTTCAATTAAATTAATACGACACCTATTTAGGTTATTGCAAGACGCAAGTCTATTCACTGGAAAGGTTCAAATTATACACTCACCTCTGAATCACTATCGCTGCCGCTATTGTCGTTTGCTACCACCACATGTGGTAAAGGGCTGTGACTGCTCGTTTGGTGTTGTGCATTCATCTGTAAATAATTGGCATTTTCATTGTTACTTGTTATATATGGCAAATCTGTCCTATCTAAATTAGTAAATTACTTTTACGCTCTCTTCCTCTCTCCTTCTTATTAAACATAAAAAAACGGAATAAGAATAATAATAAAGAATAAAATAATATCGTGTAAAATATTACAACGATTCATAGCTACGGAGTTATTCTATACGTAGATGTACTGTAGGACGGCTTCTACTTACCGAATTATCAGTTTTCATTTCCTTAATGGTCCTCATGCATAATTGTAAGACATTCTTTACTTGCTGATCCTGGCGCTCCAGGATTTCTTTTTGTTCTTTCACATAACGCTTGCTCTCTGTAAGTTAATTACAACAAATAAGAACATTATAAACAGGCATTGCAGGCGAAATATTGATAATAACTATAATATCAGCATTAACACTGTTTAGTAAAAAGATATATCGCTTTGTAAAAGTGTGGAATACGTTGTTAAGTGATATTAACCTTAATGACGATCATGATAAGACCTAATTTTTTAAACGATTAAAAAATACCGTTACTTTTTACATGAGTGAAGAACAGAAACAGCAGCAGGGCCTGGCCTCTTTGCTCTATTATTTCAAATTTTGTTGCAGGGAGTTATTGAAGACCATACCCGATATGCGGCAAATCTTCGCGCGCCGAGGATTCTCATGCTTAACACGTATGAAGATAAAGTTTCCAGGATGCAGGTCTGTTTCGTCATACGCCAGTGTATCGATGTTCACCACACCGTAAGATGGAAACACGTTACTTTCATCCACCCATTCCACGAGAAGCCACACCCGGGATGCCATCACAACACAATTTACCGTATCTCACGATGTTCAAAAAGCAACTGAGCCGTCCGGGGTCTATTGCACATCACTCAGGTAAAAAAATCACGACAATAAAAACGCACGTAGTTTTGCCCTAACGTTCGTAGACCCTACCCAATGTGCACGCAAAAAAAATGCTAATACAAAGGAATAGAAACTGCGTTAGGGTTCAATTACGCTAGTTCTATCGCTCAAATATTATGGCAATGATAGAAGTAAAACAGACAAACTTATCAAATGTTACTGGTAGTTGCCGGCTGCCTAATATACAATGATTTTTACGTTTGAAATCGAGAGAATAAAAGATTATTGAGCTTTATTGAATAAAATTTACAATCATAGGAAATCAAAATAATTCACAATACAAGAATCGTTGAACTTTTCAACTATAACTGACATTGTAGTTCAAAAAGTTTTACGGATACCCTCAATTTTTCTAACAAGTAAGTAAACACGCTAAGGTAAAAGATGATTCTACCAAAAAAATAGAATATATCGCGCCAAGAAACGATTTACCTACTATAAATAAGTACCTTTCACTTACCGTAAGTGAAAATACAACGTGGATCTCGTAATATTGCTTCAAGAGGGAAACATGTTGGAATGAATTTAGGGCCATGATTAACATGAAATTCTGATTTCGATTCGGCAGTACCTATCACTATTTTTTTTTTACTGGGCTGCAAATAAATAAGACATAATAATTTGAGAGGCGTTTATGAATTATTATTTTTCATGCGGGGTTATGCTTAAGCCTTAATTAAACAAAAGCTCTCAGGAACAAAGACAGATAAATCGTTTTATGGTGAGTTAACTTATTGAATTCAAAGTAGCAATTCGCATGATCTCCACTAAATTAAAGACATTCCGATTCCTTTAGGTATAACAATATGGCTAAGCCGTGAATAGGCCACTATTGGCTAAAGGCCGAATTTAATATAACATTGCTGAAATGCCAATATAATATTTTATGAATCCCTAATATAAATGAATCGTATTTAACGTATTACTAAAATGTGTAAGAATTTAGTCAGGTAAAAACAAAGAGCTATATTATTGATGCTATTAATTTAGCATTATAAAGTACCTATAGTATGGTCTATTATGCCGAAGCAAGCAATACTTAGGTACCATAAGTTAATTCGCCAGCCTCTCAGATACTCGCAAAAATGGTCGAATTGATGACCTGGATGATGGACATGTTTGGGTTTTGATCTTGCATTCTAGGTACTTTTAGGTTTATAAACGTTTCGAAATTCCTATAATTATGATTGTATAAAAATCGATGTGTGTGTATATTCTCTTTGGACCCCAAAACAGGTGGAGCAATTTCCATAACATTTTCAGGCAACCTTGAGAATAGCCTAGCGGATGATCCTGTGAATAGTCACACATTTATGATGGTCGGGAGAGGTCGCTAGTTATATAATATATAGTCCTTGTTAAAATTCTCCATGAAGATAACATAGGTAACTTTATGTTTCCAATAAGTTGCAAACAGGGTATCTGACCACCTATTAGCACAGATAATCCTATTGTTTAATTTCGCCTTAAATGTAGGTAAACAAATAAAAAGTCAAGCATTTGTTAAATTACTCGCATTGTAACTTCATTTTACAACTTAGAACGCGATGGCTAACAAAAGTTAAGCTTTGCAGGTACTAAACCTTGAGTATAGGTTTCGACAGTAAGTAATAAGTTCGGGAGAAATTTAAAGGGATTTAGTTAAACTACCTGAAAGTAAACTTAAAGCTGCTTAACCAGCGTGGTGTTTTATTTTATGACCCATTGAACTAAGAAGTTACATAAATAGGACAACTAGCAAAATTTTGTCAGTGCAGTATAGTTCCATGTTGAGTATGGTTGTTGCTCCGAAATGCTAGTAAATCAGCTAGTTTTTCCTAATTTATGTCTTAGTGTACTGCTGTGAAGTAAACATAATTTATGTAAGTATTAGCACTGAAACATTATTTGACGGTTCTTATGTATTTTCTATGACTTAGTTGTTTCCTAAGCTTGTAAGTACAGTTACCTTGCTCCTTACTGCTTATAAAACGAATTATTGTCCTCTTATATGTATGTAATATAATAATGAGACCTTTCTTTGCAGTACAAACATATTAAAAATGTCGACTGTTGGTGTTAGTGTCGCCAACACCGAGTTTGATGCCGCGCAAGCACTTTTGGACTTACAAAGCAATATTCGTGGGAGTAGACATGAGAAATGTAAGTATTTTCTCTATTTTTATTTTACTGTTTACACTTTATGAGAATCCGATTAGCTAAAATAAAAAAACTTCGTATCTAACTTAGTATTTTCATCATTTCCTTTCCACAGATGAAGAGAAACCTTCATCGGACCGAAAAGAGTCCGTAGAGACTGCCAAATTATTTTTGAGCTGTGTAATAGCGTCTAATCTTACGGTAAGTAACGACGGTAAAACACGTAATAGGTATAAAATTTATGCATTTTCAGTTACGTTTCAAGGTTTTGATAACTTAAGGATTTAACATTGTAACTTGATTTCAGAAACCAACTAATAAAACAGTCCCGGTCCCGAAAGTCGGAACTGTTAGCCCAATGTATGCAGTTGCTAAAAATAATACAGTAAAACCTGAGGCAGCTACTTCAATGGTAAGACTACATTGCATTATATTAACAATACATTGTGCTTAGGTGTCCTAAGTGAATGTTGTGTATTAGAGGCCAATGATATATTAAAACTGAAAATCTAGTTAGATTTATATTATTATATATATTCCAGCATACAACGAAAAGGAAAACTGATCAAGAATCACCACGCGACTTGCGTGTCAGTGCCTATTACAGTGAAGAATCCACCAATAAACGTTCCAAAATATTCAAAAGGAAACCTATAAAACATTTCACAGTCACAGCAGGCCCTTTGCCAGATATTGTAACCAACAAATTAAGTAACCAGAGTAATGGAAATAAATCTACTGAGACAAGAGTAAAAATTCGTGATGTGGGTACCCAAACAGAGGAAAAATATCAGCTTCCTATAATAGAGACTATGGAATTTACTATTACGAAACTGTGTGAGAAAATCAAATCACTGGAAGAACAAATAAAATCATATACGCCAAACGAAACCATTGAAAATGATAGTTCTGACAATGCACAAGATTTTGAAGATAATGATGACGAATCCTATAAGGCTAATTCTAATGAACTGGTAACTAAACTTGGATTATACATATATAAGAAACAGCTGATTTAAAATAGAAGGAAGAAAATTCTAATCTAGCATATAATTTTTATTTACAGACCTTGGACGATAGTAACGCATTCGATTCAGATTTCGATGACACCGACTACACTGGCACTCCTGAAAAAGAGAATAAACCGAAATCAAAAGTTGGACAATTTCATGGATATAATAAATCTTCTAAAGTATTAAATAGTAGAAATCTTAATACTAATTCTGACGATGTGGTTTGTGCTTTATTTTAACAAATAATATTTTTTGGTGTTATATATAAGGTATTTATAATACTTTTTAAATTATGTACCTGTTCAACCTTTTACAGGTGCCGATTGGAGACGGAAATGCCATGATTCCATCTAGAATATTCAGACATATCAATTGGAATTCTTACACAAGTGCTACACGGAAATTATTAACAGCAGTTTTTTCGCGCAGGTACTTACCCAACTTACTTACTTTAATGGCAAAGCCATAAAATATAAATGCAATACCCAAAGACGTTACAATATGTCGGTTTTTCCTATATTTTCTCAGAATTTTGGCAACACATTCTCTCACTGGTAAGCCGTCTCCTGCCTTTCCAAATAAACCGGCCAAGAAGAAATTAGATCAGGCTTTAGTAAATGACATCGTGCAGACAGTGGTAGAGCGATGCTGTGTTCCTGAAAATGTCGTCAGGTATGTAAATTTACGTTCAAAAAATACTTTGTCATGTTTTGCTGCTCTTTCTAACTCAAGAATAATCAGTTATAACATATTATTGCATATAGCGCTTTAATATATTAGACGTATTTGTTACAGAACCAGTATAACAACGAAATGCGCCGATGAGAGCAAAATGTTCCGCACTCGCCAGCAAAACAAAAAAAAGCGCAAACATAAAGTTAATAGGGAGAATATCCCACCAGATTCCGACTCGGATGAATTTTAACTTTTTGATTATTACGGAGGGCGTATACGGGGTATCTTTATTTTAGACGGTACGAAAATATTTAAAGATTATAATTATAATAATGTTTTTAATAAATTTTAGCATTTACTGTTAATTTAATTGTTATCTTGTTATTTAAGGTAAGAAGATTGATTCATTTATATAATCAAGCTGAAGTGGAAGCCACTAACTCCGCCACTGGGGCGTACATACCGGTGCCAGTCTCAAGCCTGGAAAAAGGAGGAGAGAATTTATGTTGTCTTGTAGTTAGCCGCCATCTCTTGTCAAAAATTAACAATTATTATTGGATCTTCGCAGATTTATAAAATTCTCATATTTGTATTAAAAATTTCAATATAATGTTTAATTATTATGCACCCAACTTTGTTTTAATATAACCCAAAAATATTTAAAAATGTTCAAAAATGTTATTTGATCTTGATCAAGATTATAATGTTTATCTTAATTCAAGAGAACAAAAGACTTGTCTTTTGTTCTCTTATCAAAACGTTAAGTAAAATATAAATTGTGTGCATTCGCAATTATATTTTGTTCTCATGTATCATATATGCCCTAAATGCGTAGTATATATGGATGAAATAGTATATAATTATATCGAGATCACCAATATCACATCAGCCTCGATCACTATATTATTGATCGAAGACATCAGCAGTTGGTTAAATGCTCTAAGCAGTAAACTCATCTACTATAATTAAAGGGTTAAGTATACTCAACTATTACGACACTCATTCAATTATTTCGAGCAAACAAACAATTCTTATTCTTAGTCGAATACTTAGTCGTCACATTTTAGTAACCATCTGTGGGATCCGTCAAACTAAAATTGCGACTTGTCATTTGTGTGTGTTGGAATGGAAGGTTGTCGCAGTTGTTTTGATACGAATTATGCAATAAAATTGCGATAGTCGTGTGTGATTGTTATTGCGACACACATCAAACAATGTCTAACGATACGGATCTGATAATTACAGTGCCGCGTACTCGTATCAATGAATTCTATTGCAAATATTATAATTTAGTTGAAACATTTTATTGTGTCACACTGTCCGAGAGTAAATTGTGTTTTGCGAAGGAAAAACCTGATTATGTGTATTTCAACGTCACATTCAACTTGAATCCAGCAGATGGAAGTTTCAATCCGAAGGAATTGGTCGGAAGAATCCAGGTAAATAGCATAAGTTGGTCCGCAGATGTTAGCTCATTATTCCTCTAATAAAAAAACTATATGTAACAAAGGAGCTATTGAATAATTAAGACGTATCGTCATCATCAGTTTTAGTACATAACAAGCATCCTGTAGAGAGCAAATCAATGACAGGTTCTTTATTCTTGTGCAGTGACCATTACCTACATAATGATTTATTTACATTGATGGAGGATAATAGACTTATTCGTTTTGAGAGCACCTACATATTTTTTTTCCAGTTTTTATTATAGAAAACTGCCAAGACACGGTATTCTACATTAGAATAGAAATGTTGACTTTGATAACAGTGATTAAGATTTTTGTCACAATTGTAATTTTGCAGTGATGCTTCTAATTAAAAAAATAAATTTATAAGAAAATAAGTATTTGCATAATTCAAATATTTTTTATTAATATTAAAGATGCAGCCGATTAAAAAAGTTAAATTTCAATTATTTACAATTGTTAATTAATAATTAGATACATTTTTTAGCTTAGTAATGAATTAAATTCCCTTAATTTGCAGTTGACAAAAACCAAATATCTAATTTCAATTAAAATATAACTTCAGCAGTTAAAAACTACCTCATGATTAGCTCTAAGAAATAAACCTTGTAATTTATATGTGCAACATTATGAGGACCCAATCTAGAACCCAGGGGAACACCTATTGTTCTTTACGATAGTCTTCAATAAATATTGTTTTTGAAGCTAGGTACAACAACTATAGCTAAGTATATTAGATAAAAAAAGGATTGTCGTCTCTATTCCACTGCATAAAAATGTTTGAGTGTTGTGTTTATTTTGAGATTTATGCCATCAAAAAAGATTTCAATTGTTCCTAATACTTTTGACGATTTTAACTCAGTTTATAACTTTAGGGCCAATAGTTGGTAGTTAATCTATCCAAACACCAGAATTAGTGATGTTCCATCCATTGATTCTTTCTTTTGGTTTTAAAAACATATTATATTTATTTTTTGATTGTATGAAACTTACAACCTTATTTTGAAGTCATTAAATAGATCCAGAAACTTAATATCATTACACTTTCGAAAATTAAGAAGGTTTAATGATTTCAATGTAACCAAACCAGAATAGATTTGTTAGTTCATGCTGAATAATTAATGAGATAAACAATTAAATAATCTTTTGATTTGCAAATCACATGACTGGCATGCCTTGAATGTAACAAGACAAGATAGCAGCAACTTTATTATATTTGTCTATTTATAAAAATCACACAATTTTAATCATTATTGAGTTATTAAAATGAGTGAAAAAATAATAATTACATTTTAATTTTATATTTAACTAGCGGCCCGCTCCGGCTTCGCACGGGTATGAAATATTTCTCCACTATTTAATGGGTGTTATATACATATAAACCTTCCTCTTCAATCACTCTATGTATTAAAAAAAACCGCATCAAAATCCGTTGCGTAGTTTTAAAGATTTAAGCATACATAGGGATATAGGGACAGAGAAAGCGACTTTGTTTTATACTATGTAGTGATGTAAACCTTGGTTTTTAAGACTTTTTTGCTCTATATTTTATACTAGCATGTGCCCGTGGTTTCACTTCCTTGGTCTTCATATTTCTATAAGAGGACTTGTTAATTTTCGGTCTATGAGTGGGTAGCCTCTATGTCACTTTCTGCTTCCACGCAATATTATAGCAGTTGGATAAAATAATAAAGATACTTTCGAATTTTACAAATAAGTAATCAAGAAATTGCATAGAAATCATAAAATTGTTTCTTTGTCACATATAATATTTGAGAGTAGAAAAATCGGTAAGATATGCGAATATACTTTACAACAGACACTATGTTTCCTTTACAGTATCAGCGTTGATTTCATGAATTTATGTATGTCATATACATTGTTAGAAAGTTGAAGCCACAGTATTTCCGGGTACAATTCATCACCGTCATGTATGGATGCGACAAATCCAAAACGATATTGGTCGGTAGTAGCAGAGGTCAACGGTGCGCGGTTTGTTTGGGGGCCGCCCGCCGGGTGCAGTGGGCGCACAACCCGGATCTCGCGGTGCCCCGCTTCCCCTTCACTCAGCGGGCTCGTGCGTGGAGGTGTGCATGCGCTTGCGCCACATGATACGCTAGTCAATAGTCTTGCCGCGAAGCACGCCGCGCTCGCACATGCGCGTCATGCCATGCTACTCGCGCACGTATTAATACAATATTATGTACGCGATCGACAACTCCCAGGTGAGCGCGACTCTCATATCCTCCGTTAGGACACCTGTTACTAATGCCTAGCCTAGTAAGTGGTCCTGCGTCATGGATCTTATTACCCTCGCGAGTTTCACAGTGAGCCGCGATTTTGCGTACATCGCATTGTAATGATGTTCATTCACGATCGGCCGATATAACGAACCCGGAAGTAGAGCCGGTTCGTTAACGTCATATAGGTAGTATGCTAATTATTGTATACAGTGCTCAAACACAGACGAAATGCCTAGCATGATTTTTGAGATGATTTATAGTGGGTGAGTGAGAAATACTAGTTGACGTTTTGTGGATTTCTGTTGTTGGTGTTCACTGCGAGAAAATGAAAATGGTTTGTAGATGATGCACTTTATAAAGTGGGATCTATTGCAGTGAAAATATTTAGTGCGCGTAGCATGCGACCACGTAGATTATTATGGATGTGGTATTGTTCGTCCGTCGTCAGACGTTCAGCATCACGCTGCAATGTTGATGTTTTTGTAACCATTTGTGAAAGCAATGTAGAGGTTTAATTAATGTGCATGTCTTCATTTGTCGTCTGTGCGAAGTGTCGCAGGTCCGGCACTGCTCGGATATCATGCCTAACTTTCACTTCGCCTCCGCGAGCTCTAGTGATTTATATATTTTCGTTATCACGACATCTGATCACGGATATGAATTTAATAAGTGTTAGGACGTTTCTGAGAATATTTAATGTGTTTGACTCAACTCAATGTTTTTGTCGTTCCTTTATGTTTTTGTTTGCCTGTTAATTAAACAGTCATTGAGAACAGCACATATAGCTCAACGTCGTCAGGGTGTCCTCTGAATATTTTTTAATCTGTTAACTTTCCATAGAAATCCAACACGCGAAGGTTACGTTACATACTCACGGATGTTTCGCAAGTAAACAAACTGAATACAAAAGACTTCACTTTCATTTACTCAAGATTGTTGTCGTGACAAAAAATCCAAGACACATGGGAAATCCTGTACTCATTAGTAATCACCATTGTTAAAAAACAATAATAATAAAAACTGGGCCCAAAAACGATATTTATAAAAATGAATACAATAGTCAAAACTTTTTTTTATTAAAAAAATAAGAGGCCTAGCAACCATAATGAGTTAGTTGAAACGTATCCGGTATGATTATGCTCTGATGTAATGTTTCAATTGGTAGACAGATCGAGCGAGCCGAGTGAAACGACACTGGGCCCACTTGCTGTTTCTGATGACAATTCACACGTATCATATAATAAAATAACTAAGACAGTCGACATCAACGAATTTGTGTGACGTATTCTTATATCCTAATGCTAATTTGTTGTAGGTTTAGTTTGAAGCAACACGTCATCAGCAAATTATAATTGTTTATTTATATGTCCTGACAAATAAATATGGGTTTGACGATATGATTAATGGATTGATATAGATACTTATTTATAACGGTTAAATTAACTCGCATCTCAATATAAATGTTTCCTTTTCTCTACATCAAGTTTTAACAGTGATAGACCGACTTGTGAATGTCTTTAAAGTAAAAGATACGTTCATTTTTACATATTAAGAGACCCTTATTACTGTAGTTTTGGGTTGCAGAACCATTCTTTCAGATTTTTTAGCTAATCTTGAGATACTTAACACATTGTTTCCTTCAAATTAAAAGGGTTAAGTCCATATTAGAATCGACCAATCTGTTTTGCCGCAACTTGTATAACAAAAGTCGAGGTTTTGTTTCAGAACAATAGTCTTGATGCTACATGGCACCAAGCACGTTACTATCAAAGAGGAATAAAACAAAAGTTACAATTCAACGAATCCAGTATTTCCTTGTATTATCCAACGCAGGCAATCAAATCGATTGCAGTAACCGCATCAAGCCCTTCTAAGTTCCGTACTATCTATTTTATGTTCAAATAGTCTGACTGCATTTTATTTAGATTAGTGGCCCGATAGAATGTTGATATCGTTCGAAAATCACACGGGTAAAAATCTTGGAACTTGACAGGAAGGAATGAAATAAAAGGAGAATGGGTATTTTGTCCCTACCTTGTATCAAGTTGTGGCATATGTCATTTTAAAGGTCTTAACAATAGCTTCATTTGAATAATTATGACATAAACATTGACACTTGTGCAGGGAAAGAACTATGACTGTTATCCTTTTTGATTTATCTATAACATCATTCAGATAAATAATGTACCTATTTACTTTTATACATACCGTTGCACCTATGTTACAGGCAACATTTATACCCGGTAAAGAGTATGTTAAACAGCATAAACAGTCGAAAGTATTTATGACTAAAACCGTTGATCTGGTCTAGTACCTCTGATTGAGATATCGAGAAATTTCCATTTGATCAAATGCCTGCAGTTTATCTATGCTATGACATACCTATTTATTATGGTACAGTCAAAACCCATTAGAAGTGTACAGTACGTTGAACTGCAAACTGCTTTACATTTTTCATACGGAAAACTAACATAACGTTACACCCAAAAGAAGTTTTTTTTTCAGTAATTTTCATAATGTCCTAATTTTTTTCAAGGTTTTTGATCTCTTTGTTTGCACCTTAATTTTCAACCGGTATTATACATGTACTATTTATTGCAGGCATATATGCATATATATATCCAATAATAGTAATTCTCGATATTTTAATTAAACGTACTGGAGATCAACGGTTTTAGTCAAAAATACTTTCTACTGTTCTGACAATGTAACTGACTTTTCGCCGGTAGTAAGTTTTGACTATCACATCCACAAAAGTTGGTAGGTTAATTACATAAGTGAACATAATATCATCTAGATAAATCAAGAAGAAAAACAGTCGTAGTTCTTTCCCTGCACTACTTTTAATGTTGGTGGCATACAATAAAATAAAGATATTATTATGACCTTTCTAAGACAATATATCACAACTTGATACAGCCTGGGGACAGCGCCCATACTAATTTGCCTATTCTCCTTTGACAATTTAACTAGAACATTGTCCCATTGTGAACAATTTTTTGTTTGTTGACTGGTGATCACTAAAGGGAGAAACGTGATTAGTTTATAATTAGTCCGTAGTTCTATCGTTATCTGATCAAACGCTCTGACGTAATATTTCGTTTTCAACTAATCTTGTCATTATTGTTGTAAGCTCAAGTCACAACATCTAGCTACGTCACGAATAAATTGCAAACTTGTGAATATCAATTAAGAACCTTATAAAAACAACTCGATACTTGTATCAAACTGTATAGACTACAGGTCTACAGCTATTTGAACTTATTTATCAGATAAATAATATACCTAAATAGTTTGCTGAATATTGACTTTGGTACCTCAAATACGTAAGATTGTAACGCTCGCGATGTGCAGACAACACGATTGTTATGGCAACCGAATGTTAGCGTAGAGTGCAGTTTGTATTGTATTCATGTGTGCGTATGTGTTGTATAAAGTATGTCGCGTGCCCGCATCCTGTTCGTCGCTGACGCCACATCGCGCGAGGTGGCGTGCGCCGACGTCGCCCGAATGCTCCCACCCTATTGGACGTTGTTATCTCTTCAACAAACCAACGATAGAATTTCTCCTCTACAAACGGAACTAATTGTACTCACTCACCCGCAGACATTACTTATCGGCGTACAGACATGCCTTAATGTAAATTAACATAGGTAGCGCGCACTGACCGGTTCGCAATGAGGCACCGTTTCCTGGGAATACAAATCACGTGCTTTAAACAGGTCAGACGTCGTCTGGGGATTGTTTTGGGAATTCAGAACAATTGCAGAATGCATACACTTTTAGTGATGTATTGTAAATCTTGGAACTCCTATGAGTAAGAGTGGAAATCAGTAAATCAATAAGAAGATAAATCTACGGATTTATAAACAATTTTAATAGCGTCAAATTCATAGATGCGATAACCTTTGCTAATATCTAATATGAAGACCGCCCTACGTAACTAATAGTTAAATTAGTTGCGTCTTAATGAGATAAATTGTACTTATGACGTCAATAGACTGTAATAGCATTGGAATCATTCTTGAGACATCAATCTGTAGGAGGAATAACAAGTAAATACTAAAAACATTTTTGTCCTTTGATGTGGAAAACAAATAAACATGTTTCGCATGTCGACGTAGTTCGGTGATGAGCAGAAAGAAATGGTACGAATGAGGACTCGATGAGATGCGTGATGTAACATACCAAAACAAAACTTCCGAGAAAACGTAACTGTGGCATGCGCGAATTGGTCACAAGCTAGAAACACTAGCAACCTGGTTTTGGTTACGTCATGACTTTAGCGTCTATTACTTCATCATTCGATGTGGACCCGATAGAGATATCGAACAAATAAACAAAAAGCGCAAATTCTTTTGACATGCTTCGCTTCCTCAGAACTGAAGCAATTAGAGCTTTAAAGTCAATTATAGAAGTGTAATGTAAAAGCACGAATGATCTGAACGATTTGGTAGACTTACACGACCTCTAAAATTAAATAGGTCGCGAATGTTTCATTTTTTTTTAGTCAAGGCGTTGCACGTTTTTGTTATTTATTATAACAAGCACTCGAGTTTGTTGCAAGAAGTCTAGCGTGTTTCCTTCCAGATACTAAATGGTGTAGAAAAAACGTAAACAAATAGATCGTCTAACGTAAACGAGCGTGGCTAACGCGGCGGGATAATCCGATGGGTTTTTTAGTTTTGATTAAAATATCTGCTACTAGTCATAAGGAAATAATTTGCAACAATGGTTAGATACATTTCCCCCTTTTTTCGGCCTCTGAACAGATTTACTGTATTGTTTAGTCATAGAATAATTTCAATGTCGGTGTCCATGGACGGTCTCACCACAGGGCAAATATCATATTGTCAAAAATGCCAGATTTCTGTATGAAATGTTCCACAACATTGTGGAACGGAACCCAATGGAATAAGTGCGTGAACTTTTGGGCTATGAAAACCGCTAGTGCAGAATAAAAAGAATTAAAAAAAATTTGTTCGCTTATATAGTACCTAATGTTACATCACCATCACATTAACTTTATCACTACTGTTTAACGTAAAAGTGAAACTATGGTACCTATGTATTCAGACTGATGATGACGTAGCACTGTGCGGCAAAAGATTTAGATAACATTTTATTAATAACATGTTTGTTAAATGAGATATATAATAATCATTATGGTTGACCCCAAATACGAACATCGTATGATCATTGACGTAACGCGCACTATCATAGGAAGCATTTAGGATATGTTATTTATTACCTACTATATCGGAAATTTACTTACTGACGAACGTTGACAAATTAAGAACTGTAGATTGCATTATTACTGTACTTAGCGTAGACGTTTTTATTATAATCTATACATATTAGGACATTGTTAACCTGCTAGGGGCCAGATTAAGTATATAATATTTTATGGTATGATTTTACGCCTGCACTTCCCGCAAGTTAGGCAGAGGACTAATTAAATAAGTACGAAGCCATCCTAATTGTCTGGAACAGTTAATATGACATGGAAATAGTCATACCTACTGGCCTGGGCTGGAACCCGCTTCATTGAGTATGTGAATATGGTCCGTAAACCTCAAACGCCACCGCGACTTCATTCATATGTATTATGATATTGTATAAAAAAACCCACTTCGTAACACAAGACCAAACTTCTAGTGTTGTCAAGGCGACAACAGGTACCGGTTCTTATAATAAATTTATTAAAAAAAAACTGTTATCGGGTAATGTTTAATATCAACTGCAAAGGCTCTGACCTACAGCAAAAATAAATTCACATGCATTAAAACTCTTTTTATAAACGCTTTTATTACTTAATAGTGGCATAGTTCAATATCTTTCTCTAACCGGCGACCGTTGTCTGTGGCCAGGCTCAATTTTTTTTAGAAAGTCGCATCCGGCTTCGCTGTAGGCGGGGCTCTTCCGCACAGTACCCAGCCCGGATGTAGGCTCCAGAGACCTACTAAACTTTATCGTCTTACACGGCTACGTTTAGCTACCGATTTTCTAACAGGAACTTGGCCGTGCACTACTAAAATTCAGTATTAATTATCGCAGGGAGAATGATTGTACTCACCCAAGTATTTGTGGGATCCTTTTCTATTGACACAATACAATAAGTATTGGTGATTTCTCTGCTAGTTATCACGTTGTTCTTTTTGAGCATTGTTTAATTAAAAACTATACTAAGTGCATGTCGGGCCATTATGGTTCCCTAATAATTAGTGTTGATTATGATAATTAAGAAACATTTTAAAGAAGTGTTTGTTTTCGTGTATCATGCGATATTGGTAATTATATTTTCTACAGCCTAGGAGTAGTACCTATTCATTTTGGCACGTTGTCTTTTTTTGTCTGATTAATGACGTGATACCCATATCTGGAATTCGGGTGATACCTAAAGCAAATGCATCGACACTTAGGTATTACAAGAGGACAAACGCATTCTTGGTTTCGGATGCTAAGAAATAAAATTTCCATTAGGAACAGTAGTAGTTAACCTCCTCGCAGTTTTTTTATTTTTCCTAGTTCAATGATTGTAACATTTGAAGTCTAATAGACTTTATTCAGATCGTCAGCTATACGGCGTTCTTCTGAATTTTATAAAGTTATAATTTTTGCTCTTTCTGGGGCTGATAATACAAGCCTTTGTAATTATTATTATGTTTGGTATTTATCTACCTACATGCTCAATCTTAACCAAAATCTAGATTTGTATTTTAGTTTGTCAGCCAACTAGGTCTCGACGCGGATCTTGTGCGGCTATGAGTCTATGACTAACCGCTATTTTGTAGATTATTCACTTTTCTAACTGTAATTCTGTCCGTGTCCAGTGCGCTACATGACTACGGTGGACATTCTGAACATTTGCTGTGTTTTAATTCAAAAATAATTTTGTCAATTCATGAATAATGAATTACAACCGGTACGGCCGACAGTTGCGCACACGCTAAAGGTCAATGATCATCTGTAGATCCGCTTCGACGCCCTCGTGACCCTGTGCTGAGCCGGTGTCGGTCGCGGTAATATCAAATTTGCTTATTGATCGATAATAATCATCACAAAGAACACACGTCGTAGGTACACTTATTTTTAAACCTAGATTTTTGTACATCGATGTCCATGAAAATCGCGAATACTTATATCGCTTGAGCTATTTTGAAAGACTTCTTAATGCAAGTCATGTAAATTCGGCGTTATATGTGTAAGATCCGTTTGAACTGCCGTCTGCTCACCTTGCAGGCTAATCTTAGAAGATTATTAACTGCATTCTCGTTACATCCGGCAGCTATGCAAGTCAGTCATATGTGAAAGGATAGATTATAATAATCATTCGTTATTTGAAAGGCATAATATTAGTAGTTTTAAATGTTAATGCTGTACCTAATGTGAGCAATTTAGTTTGATATTAAAAAATAATTTGACGGATCAATTGATTCAGTTGTACAAAGATAATCTTGCTTAGCGTAACTTTAGTAATTATCCATGGAGCTGGCCAACCGTAGTCGATTTTTTGTGTGACAAAAAAAGTAAGTTTTATAATTGTTGTATTGTTTCAGAAATATGTGGAGTCATCGTTGGGGTGGGCTGTGGAGCGAGGCGAGGACTCCAGTTATGACTCGGAGTGTGAGGACGAGAGTGTCCACAGGGCAGCGTCCCGTACTCCCTCTGACACCCTCGCTGCTGAGTTCGCGGAGTATGTTACCCTCACGCCGACACCTCCACAACCCAACCAGGTAAGAAATCGATTCGGATCGACTCGTATTAAGGGTAGAGAAAGAACATAAAACCGAACTCTAAAATGAATTTACCTTGAAAACAGCACCTCCCGAAGTCCTCTCTTTTTTTCGAATATTTATGAATTCAAGATATGAATACCTATATTTTAATTTCAAGTAAAAGCCTCGTGAGTCTATTCGTCGGGTCATGCTGAGCATGAGGACCTGGGTTCGATTCCCAGGTCGGCCAAAATGGTATTGGGTTTTCTTAAACGGGTGTTCTATATACCACACATACATGGCATACATACTATACAGTATACAAGCGTGATGTTATGTCACGTAAAAGCTTTCGTATATAACTCATCATCTGTATCAATTGTAGGCAAAGATCGAGTTTGCCGTGAAGTTGGGTTACTCGGAGCGTTTGGCGCGCACGGCGATCCAGCGGCTGGGCCCCGACCCGCCCTGCAACGAGCTGCTGGCCGAGCTCATCAAGCTGGCGGCCAAGCAGCCGCCGCGCGCGCTGTCCCCCGTGCCGCCGGCCGAGCCCGAGCCGCCGCCCGAGCGCGGCGCGCTGCGGCACGTCGTCATCGACGGCAGCAATGTCGCTATGAGGTGGGTACTGCATTCTTAAATAGGTACCTACTTTAAGGTAGATCCATTTGTAAAATTCAAATTTATGTACTTTACTTCGTAAGCAAGCCCCATATCAAAATGATTGATTTTTACTTTCCATACTGCTGTAGTGGATTCAAGTACCTAGTTATGCGAAAGGTATCTACTATTTCCATTTACAGCTTTGTTTAAGGTTAATAGTTATACCTAATCTGTGTTAGTTAAAGATAAACTGTACATATTCACATGTATGAGTATCAATCACTTACGAGTTCCGGTTGGTGACATTTGAATAATCTTATCTCGACGATAGTGTATTAGTAACGAAGTAACATTGTAACCTAATTATGTAAGTTCCGGAATGTTATGGTGTACTTTGTACCTACTTAACGTTTCTACCTCTTGTCTCCAGCCACGGCAACAAGGAGGTGTTCTCATGTCGCGGCATAGAGATCTGCGTGGAGTGGTTCCGCGCCCGCGGTCACCGGGAGATCACCGCGTTCGTGCCCAAGTGGCGCAAGGAGGCCTCCCGCCCCACCAACCCCATCGCCGAGCGGGACGCGCTCGAGCGGCTCGAGCGGGACCGCGTGCTCGTGTACACGCCCAGCAGGCTGCTCGGCGGCAAGCGGCTCGTCTGCTACGACGACCGCTACATCCTGCGCCTAGCCGCCGAGACCGACGGCATCGTCGTGTCCAATGACAACTACCGCGACCTCGCCGCCGAGAACCCTGATTTTAGAAAAGTGGTCGAGGAGCGGCTGCTCATGTACTCGTTCGTCAACGATCGGTTCATGCCCCCGGACGACCCGCTGGGCCGCTCGGGGCCCACGCTGGACGCCTTCCTGCGTGCGCCCGCCACCCGCGTCGAGCCCCCGCCCGCCTGCCCCTACGGCCGCAAGTGCACGTACGGCAACAAGTGCAAGTTCCACCACCCCGAGCGCGCCGGCCGTCCGCACAAGTCCGTGGCCGAGAAGCTGTCGGAGCGCGCCAAGACTCTGCGCGCGCGCGACCTGCACACCGTGAGCCTGCCGCCCGGGGGCCGCCCCGCCGACGCCAAGCGGCAGCTGGCGCGTGCGCAGTCTGCCGCGCCGCGCCTGGCCGACGCCGCGCTGGCCACGCACTTCGACCGCGCGCAGGTGGCCGGGCCCTCGCAGCCGCCACAGCCGTCGCAGCCGCCGCCCGACGTAAACCCGCACCGCAAGCTGGCGCGCCAGCTCACGCTCAACCCCACGGGCGACCCGCGCCTGGCGCAGCACTCGCTGGCGGCGCGCGTGGCCAGCGCCCCGGGCGGGGGCGGGGGGGGCGGCGCGGGCGGGGCGGGCGCGGCCGCCGGGCTGCTGTCGCCGTGCGCGTCGGACGGCGCGCTGCAGCACTGGGACGCGCGGCGCCGCATGCACTACCACCTGGCCGGCATCTTCCCCGAGCCGCAGGTGGCGGCGGCCATGGCGGCCTACCCGCAGGAGACGGACGCGCAGACCATGTGCGCCATCATCCTGGCCCGCTACCGCCCGAGCGAGGCTCCGCTGCCGCGCGCGCCGCACTGAGCGCTCGCCCGCCGCGTCCAGTTACTGCCGACTTTTGGTAAAAGCCGAGCCAGTAGATATCCTAAGCTCTGCGGCGAGCGCCCGCGCCGGCAGCTGCGAGGCGGAGTAAGTTCTGAATGTTAGCCGCCCGCTCGACCGCGGCGCTCGAACGTATCACTGAGTCAATAGGCATTTATTGTGTGTACATATTCTACGTTTCTGCCATACGCTTCTGAGAAGTGTATGCTGATATTTAATAAATATTAAATAGTGTCTAGAGATGTACAAAGACATATTTTCATATGTACAGTTATTTTGACTCGATGCTTGACTAGTAAGGCAATAATTGCCGTGTATTTTCATTCCTATAATCTTCCAGTGAATTATTTCACAATTTATATTTAACACTGTTATAAAATTGTTGCATGTAGTTACATGAAATTATGACAATTATTTTATATAAATTAATTATAATAGCTAAACATGTGATCGTATAAATCATTATTGGTACCATGTACCAATTAATTATTTTCTTTATAAAATGTAGTTTATAAGTACGATAAAAGATGAAATAAATAGACATATTTTTCAGATTTATACTTAGAGGCGTATCATTATTTGTATTCGCTATGGAAGAACTATAAATAAATTAACTTGCACCATAGTATTGTATACATCCGGGTCTATAGTCGCTTCACTTTACGATGACATGGCGTTTCGTCACAACTTGACACTTATTATTATAAGGTTCAAATTAAAATAATTCTCATGCCGTCGTGGTTACAACTGCTACTATTATTTCAAGGGCACATAAACTTTGTTATTGTTTAAATACCGTCTTGGTTTACTATGTATGTTTAGATGTAAGCAATGGCCAGCATTAATTGACTATGTAGTCATTATTGTAGGTATAACATTGAACCAATCTGTTGTTTGATTTGTATTAAATTGAACTGTTTAAAAACTTAATGCAATGCATAAATTGAAAATGTAAGATACATATATCTACTGTCGGGTGGTGCTTCATAAATTGATTGTTGTTATATTTGTATAGATGCATTTATGGAGTACCACGCGATTTATTTAGTATAATTAGTTTATCAAGTTTTACCTGTTTTATGTATTAATTGAAACAAAACGTAACCTTTTTACTGTCATTCATAAACTATACGTGAAAATAAGGTTTTAACACAAAGGTTTATAAAAATTAAATAACGAATAGTAAATTATACAACGATTTAGAATAGAGAATACATATAATAATACAATAATCACAGGCAACATTCAAACATTAAGATGTTTAGTAAAATAATAGTATACTTATGTATTTTTGTTTTGGTAATGACAGTTATAATGAGAATAGGTTAATAATGATATTTATTTATACTTTATGCACAAATTAAAAAAAAAATGTACAGAGGCGGACTTAATGCCATGTGGACTGATATCAGATAACTTTTTGAGTAAAATGTTACATACATCTTATAAAGCCTAGATTTTTTTGCCGGTGATATTGCATGGTTAAAACCAATGTTGGCAGTAAAAAGGTTAAGGGTAAAATTTGGTATAAGTGATAAGAAGTGTTAAGGGATAGGCTTCATTTCATTTTGCTTGACCATTATCAAAGACATCCCCGGCAATTCTTATTACGGTTCACATTCCTTGTGGAATGGATAACATGTGTCTTTTTTGACATAAAAGTAATTAATATTTTAATAATAAAGCATCTCTCATTAGAAATTGTTTATTTCTTTTTAACCCTGTCTGGATTGTTTGATATTCTCTTTAGCATCATTTTCATATAAGGGTTGTTCTTGAGTGCTGGTTTTTCTGAGAATTCTATGAAATCTTGTCCGATAAATTGTTTTGTTACCTTCAAATCTCTATCTTGTGATGTTGGCACAAACACTCTACTTTTTTTATTTTTTCTGTATAAGAATGTGAAAGTAGGAACACTTGTAGGTTCTACTGGTACATCCTTGTTACTTTCAATATCCATTTTTTCAACTTTACTAACATTGTTGGTAATTTGTTTAGATTGTTTATTCAGATTAGGATTGGGATAATTATGGGCTATTTTGACTACTTCATCCATAACATCTAATAGACAGTCACTTTTTATACCTAGACAACTGGTTGGAATACCAAAATTGACAGTAGTGACTTTTCTCAGATCACTTAGGCAGAGGAATGGTACATTTTTATCAGTGCACATTTGTACCATAGGATGAATAATTAGCCTTGGGGTGATCTTTGATTCGATTATAACAGCAGAACATTCTCCATTTTGTATTAAATCACTACATTCTCTTATACCAAGTAGAAGTCCTTCCACTTTCCTGCAAAAAATGTTTTTGAATTAAAAGCCATAGTATTGGTACTCTGTTCAGGTTGATTAAAATGTTCGTTATAGTATCACAGTAACTTAAAAAAAGAAGAAAAACGATTGTAATTACTTTAACTTAGGAGGTTTCGCTCGTTGTTCTTTAGGAACATCTTTCACGACATTCCAGTGAGGTTTCTTAAATTCAGGTATGTGGATCTTGTGGTTTTTAAGAACCGATTCTAACCTCTTTCCTTCTGCTTCTGTTACCTCAGGCCTATCAAAAATAATACTGTTTGATAATTTCAACAGGAAATATTCATAATGACAATATTAAATTAGTTTTACAAAACTGACCAAAATACTTGATCCGGTCGACATATAAGGTTTTTTAAGCTTTTCTTTAATTTGCCTTTACTGATAGTGTTTTTTTTCTTCTGTAATGTGGCGGCTTCCATATTATTATAATAAGTTCACAAGAGTTACACCAAAATATAGAGGATTTAATTTAACTCCAAAATACAGACAACATAACCAAAGACTACAATAACATAACCTTAAAAATATTTGACATGTTTTTTACTTAAATTCTGTTCCGTTCTGCACAGTGCTTCAGACCAATAGTTCCGACCGACTATCAAGACGTGTATTATAAATAATACAATTATATTATTGTACCATGAATACTATAAAAATGACACTATATTTTCTTTTATTTATCTAGCCACCAGAAACATTTAGGTTTATACATAATTCAAGCATACCTAATTTCACAATAATGCGAAATGACCGTTGTTCTTCTAATAAAGTTAAAGGATCTTACTGCCTGATTCTGATTATGTTGAGGTCTATTTTGGTAAAAAGTTGCTATCAGTATCCGGCTCAGCTCAGTAGCCTCAAAAGTCAAAACCACAACGGGAAAAAACCTGAGCTCAACAAATCAGTCACCACTCACCAGTCGCACGTCATCTGCTACTTTATTTTTACAGGATAATAAAGTTCAGCATAATTATATCTAATTATCGTCTAAGGGGCGGTAACATTGTAGATAGCTTATCATAACCTGTATACGGCTTTTCGGCTATGTAGCCGTGATGTCGCTAGTTTTAATTGATAATCAATGATTATCTTTATCTTTGCCATCAAAGCTTACCTCGGCACCAGAGTGTAAGTAGTAGGTACCTAGTTCAAGGTAAGAGTAAGGTAACAAATATGTATAGTTTTAATGTTACCCCACACTAGGAATTAAATTCTATAACGTGGGTGTAGGCCGTGTGGGTGCGTTTCACAAACATGAAATATGACATAGTACACAAACACCTAGACTCGGGACAAACATCTATGGATTACACAATGTTTTATCCCATGCGGGATTCGAACCCGCAACCCTTAGCGCAACAATCCAAACGCTTAGCCATGGTCGTCAATTTTAAGGCGATGGTGAGGTATTACATGAATGAATGAAATATTTATTTGCAAAAATATACCTTAGATATACCCTAGGCAAACATGAGCTAATATTACCACGAAGTGGATACCCACCGTCGGCCGCCGACCTCCAGGCAGACCGAGAAGGACATGGAGGGACAATCTGGACACCTTTGCGGTTTATGAAATGGCCGGAAATGCACTGAATAGAGATTTGTGGAGAAATAAAGGGGAGGCCTTTGCCCAGCAGTGGGACATAGAAGAGGATAATTTAAAAAAATACCTTAGGGACGAAGGGTTAGGTAGGTAGAACTGAAGATGTGCTGGATTTTTTAATTATATGACTCTAATTGGAACTAATAAAAATATATTGTACCTAGTACCTTGCTATTACCTACTACTATAAAACTTACAGTAATTTTTGTAAACGTCCAAATATAATTATATGATAGCATCATTCCGACACATTTCCATTGACCTCCGCCACTTCTTAACTACCTAACAGGCCAAAGAAAGAATAACCAATTGTTTTAAATACTTTAACGACTTTCGGCAAGACAACACAAATGATACACAAAAGAATATAAATCTCCGCTTAGAAACTTACTAGGAAGTACGTTGCAAAAAAGGATGCGTTTTTTGTTACGCCCGGGCCGTTGGCGAAAACTATTGTTCGCTTCGGAGGGCGGGGGAAATAATAACTGCAGTAAGGGAGCGTTGTAATAGAACTTTTACCTGAGGGACCGAAGCAATGCGGTATACAGTCTAGTCATTTACAAGAGCTTGGGCCATTCGCATGTCGTGAACGCAGTGATGTCTACGTCCAGGCAAACTGACAACTGCAACTGGTTGCTAGTGGAGTGGAACAGCGGTGGTCGTGATGTGGTGTACGTACGGTCTGTTGTGAGCCCCTTGAACAAGGAGCTGAAGGCTGGAGATGTTATGACGGTGAACCGGCGCGGCGAGCAAGAAACGGCTACGCTGGTTGCGCGCGCGCGTGAGTAATTGCATGCTTGCTATTTGCACCCTTGCGCAGGTAATCGTAACCGTAAGGATGAAGAGTGCTTTTGCAGAAAGCGTACTTATTGTACCTACGACTTGGAAAGCTGATAATTTGCACCTTATTTTTGTGAGGTAGTTAGTATTCGCGCCAATATTGCACGGTTTAAAATTAAACTAAGTGCGATAACATAAGACTTAACATCGAATAATCTTATTTATATACTTTTCTTACGTAACAAAATAATAGGTATGCCTTGCTTATTAGTTTCATCTTATAAGATGAAATACCTAGATAAGTTACTTACTTACCATATATTTTCAAATATTTAATTTTACATTATTTTATGAGCGCAAGTTGTTTCCCTCCACAAATGAACTTGAGTACGTTTTGGATCAAAGCAGTAATAGCCACGTGTTATTTAATTAAACAGACAGTAGATACCAAACTGGCCTATAAATCTATTAATTCCACCTCATCTTGAATCATTTCTACGAAGAGACATTTCCGCATTTAAGATTAGATTACCACTAGACGACAATAAGTATTCCGGTTAGTGGCAAGTATTAACGCAGTAGAGCCAGTAGATAATTATCAAGGGATCGCGGGTTGGACTCCGTTGGACCAGACTACATAATCCAGTATCTACTGCGTTATCTCAAGATTAAGTATCTCCGTTATTGATGCACGAATTATTGTGGTTTTTTTTTCTTTTTATTTGAGAAGTTAGTTCTGAGTCATACTTATCCGAAAGGCTTAGCTGCAGCCATCGCCCAGTTATACTTTACCGCACATGCGCAAGAGTGAATATAGTATGAGTAGATAACGATATAGCGAGAAATAAACCCGCAGCAATAAAATTAACGTACGAGTACAAGTTAATTGAATAACGCTTGATTTCAACGATCCAATTTTATATAGGAGAGCGTGAACAGCTGGAATCCATGATCAAGAAGGACACAGCAGGGCCAAGCGTGAAGCACGAAGACGAACCTGAAGACTACTCGTCCAGCGCCTCGTCTTGGGTGCCCAGCGATGATGGGGCTCAATCTGGAGATTCTGCTGAGGTAGGCAACAATGCTTTAGTAGTCAAAAAGTAACATAGTCAATACAAGAAGTTAAAATATACGCATAACTTTAAATTAGGTCACTAGAATAGTTTTTTTTTAATAAACGTCGCCCCACACTAGGAATTTCTCATGTATCGTGGGTGCGTTTCACAAACATGAATGAAATATCACATACACAAACACCCAGACTCGGGATGCTCCGTGCGGGAATCGAACCCGCAACCCTTAGCGCAGCAGTCTAATCGCTTAGCCAGTACGCCAATCAGGTCGTCAAAAGTTTAGCGGGTAGACTCTAATAGATCTGGATCTATGTGGGTAATGATATTTCATATTTGTGAGTATACCCGCGTATCGATATAGGAACAAAAACAAAAGTGAGTCGATGATTTTTATTTATGTGGGTAAATGTTCCAGGTGAATGACAAGAAAATCAAATTGGATCGTTGCAAACGTCAATATTGTAATAGACGATCAAGTAAAAAGATCCTCGTACCTTCGCACAGAGCCAACGCAGTTATACCGAAAATAATGCAGCAAGCTAACATGATTAACCGTAAGAGGAAACATAATGGACTTCCTAAATCTATGTCTATGAACAAATCATCACCAGATTCGACTAGGAAGAGTCTACAGAATGGTATTGGTTCACAAAATGTTACCATCGATGTGCGCGAACTTATGAACATAAAGAACAGTTTTAGAATTCTGTTTAAAATGCTTGAAGACCTTAAAGGACCAGTGGCCGTTTCGAACCAAAGTTCGAACGAACATTTTCCGGTTGCTAAACATGAAAATATAAGTCATTTCAACCAGTCCATTGAGGACGATAAGGAAGAAGACGAAAATAGCGAGAACGAAGAATTTAATCGCTCTGATGACAATGTTTTAATTACTAATAAGTACAATAAAGTTGCCGTGAAGACTGTGCAGAATAAGGGCACGGAAGATGAGGAATGGGTATGTAATTAGCTTTTTTAATTAGTTCATTAATATAAATATATCAATAAACAGACTTACAGACTCATTCTAATTATAATTATCAAATGGAAAAATGCTTTCCTACCAAATTCCTATTATTCACCGTCATAGCAGTAATAGTAGTAGTTTTGTTTCTAAGTCGGATTATATTTAGTTAAGTAGCTTAACTAAATAGATTCCCAGTATTAGATTGCCAAAGCAGTATTGTGGAATCCAGCCACAAGTGACGGAATTAGTCGTTCTGAATATTTATTTGCTATAATCACAAATGAAAGTTGTTACTGTATTATTCAAGTAGGTGCTTACATAGAAAATATAATACCAGCTAGGCGGTATGCTGTCGTTACAACTTGGGACACCGTGCACCGTACCGTTACATTCAACAAAGAAGTAACAAACCATTGTAGACAATCCAATATGACATCTTGCAGTTAAAAAGTTATTCATAGACTTTTTTACAAGGTCTATTGTAAGTCCTTCCGGTTGTACCGACTTTTGTTGGTAGTGGGTACTGTGCTAGCTGACTAGTTGTTTCGAGTTATGACACTTTCAATAGACGTAAGTAATAAATTGTAATGCAGGACTTGTGTAGATGTCTATTGGATTTTTTATTCAATAAGAGTACCTACCTACAAATATTTATAGGTTTAAGTAGGTATTAAAAGTATGTAGTTAGATAGTAAAACATTCATGCATATACAGGACCTATACATACATACATAAAGTCACGCCTATTTCTATGAGGGGTAGGCGGAGACCACGGATTTCCATTTGCTACGATCCTGACATACTTCTTTTATACCTATATTACGTTATATTAAGTTACTCGCTTAAGAATTCAATTCTATTAAAATGATTTCAGGTGCCGATTGGAAGTGGTAAAACGTTAATACATAAAGACCAATTCATCAAAGTTAATTGGAAATCTTACACCATTGCTACCAGAACACTTCTTCTTGCTGTATTTCCAAGAAGGTACATTTTTGGATAATTTTAGGACTTTCTGTCCACGGGTGTTTTAAACTTGATTAAAGAAATTGATTAGAGTGAGATATAGGTCGTCGAAGCGAAAGAAGGACGTATTAGTAAGATTCTATTAAAGATTTCGTTTGAAATACTGTTTCAAGTCCGATGTTCTTCTACTTAAGAATACGAACGATTACCTATCAAGTAAAATTTTTGAAGTAGCTGCATCTAAAATTCCACTTAGATATCGTTAAAAAGTTGCAAAACTATATCTTTCGTAGAGTTCGTATTAAGTAGAAGATATATTTTTAAATACACTGTTGACTTCCCAGCCCACGTAAATTGTGTGCACCTGTTACACAAAATGTTGAATATATGGTGACGTCATTGAATGATCAAGTGTTTACGATATCTTACTATTTTAGGATACTGGCGACCCATTCATTAACCGGGAAGAGATCGCCAGCCTTCCAGGACAAGCCTGCCAAAATGTGCCTGGACCCGAAAATAATATCAGACGTGATTATAGAAATTATGGACAGGTTTAACGTGAGAGAAAATCTAGTCAGGTCAGTACCTAGGTAGATACTTATTCTAGCTTTTATGGAGAACTACTTTTTTCCTATTCCATCCATCCACAATGAGATCAACAAAAAGATTTATTATAGAAAGTATCGTTCCCGCTGCAGATTTGGAAATAGTGAAAAAAAGTGTGTTAGAATATTGTTGTGGATACTGGAAACTTGCCAGCTATATACAATCGGTATAGCATGCTCAATATACTGATTCATGGACGAACAGCATACAGGCACAAATAAAAAAAATACTTTGGTGATCTCTCTTAAAATTGCGTAACAGCAAAATGAAGTAGACGTGCTGGCGACTACATAATATGGAGAAAGCACTGAAGTATGACACCGCATCCGCGACAACCTCTTTAGTTGCGGGTATCGATTGGCTAAACATAATATTTGAAATTAAAGGAAGCACCAGATATTCACCTAATTAAACACAAGACGAACACACTATATATAATCATCTACCATTACTCCAAGGACGGAGACATAAGGGATTTCCATTCGTCTGATAGATCGCATCAGAGTTGATAATGTCGAAGTGGATGCAATGTTCATCAGTGAACTAATCTGGACGAAAGACTTCTGGCTATTAATAAAATCTTTGTAAATAATTTTGTATTTTTTCAGGAGCATAATCACGACCAAGTGCGCCGACGAATGTAAGATGTGGAAAACAAGAGTGAGCAAGAAGAAACCACCAAAGAATCAAGAGAACATACCGCCGTCTTCCAACAACAACTTGGAAGTTGAAAAAGTTATTTAGATACCTACCTATCTGTAAATGGATTTGCCTAGTGTTGAATTAATTGGCTGTGAACTGTCTTTATTTATAGGGAAACGATCGTCCACCCTGTTGAGCTACTTATCGCTTGTAGTAACGCAATAGTTTTAATTATATACTAAATATTTTACTGTATTTTTTATTTGAGCGTATACCTGAAATACACTGCCTGGTCTCGTAGTCGCTAAGCGCGACTGCTGGGCATGAGGTCCTGAGTTGGAATTCGGGTCGAGAAAAGTGTTACTGGGTTTTTCGATTAGGTAATTCTCAGTAGCAGCACAGAGTGTGGATTTCTGTCCGGTTGATAGCAATTGCCTCGTCCCTTATTACATTGGGACCTGTAACATAACTGGCGAAATGTGGGCGTACTAAATGTGCACCTCTGACTATCCCTCCGGAAATACAGGCGTGACGTTATGTTACGTAACTGGAAAAGGTTTTAGCGCCTTTCTTATTTGGAGAAATAATAGGTACCAATTATAATAGTTAATAATGTTTAAAACATAGTTCTAATCGGGTATGAATGTCGTAAATGTCACATTTTGACGTTTTGTTTACAAATGGAATCAACCGTGAATTTTACGACCGCTCGAAATTATGAAATTACAAAAATGCGCGCTAGTTTATTATCAATTAATTTACGAATACAAAACAGTTTCTCAGGCTCTCAGGTACCGATAGTAGAATAAAATGTATTGATTAATTTCAATAAAATATTTATTCTGCTGATCCACTTTTTGAGTAAAATTAAAGAAATAGATAAACATTATTGACTAGAACGTTAAATGTTTTACACATGAAGAATAATCTTTATAAAAGTATTTTTCATTCACATTAAATAGAACATTGTAATTTGTAGATAATATAATTTAATAAATTAAAGTTATTCAGCGGTGTGTTAATCTTATTAATCACAACGCTACTTCCGTGATCATTGTTTTCGGAACAAAGACCTTAGATCTCACGTTAATCAAAAATATACAAAACAAATGCACGAAGCTCTATAATCTGTTTAAATAAATTTGCATTAATAGTAAACAATATTTTCACGTTTTATTAACATAACCATTTAATTTGTATAACTTGATGATAAAATCATTTCAAATGACAGTGTAAATAAGTAGGTACCTACTTATTTTTTTAAATAACAGTTTTCAGTAAAAATACTATATATGATTGTTTAAAATTTTTGCAAATTAAATTAAAACAGACTACCTAGTCTAATTAATTTCCTTGATTTCCTTGTTGGAAAATACCCAATGGTGACAACACTAGATCCGTATTGGTGCTTGCTATGATAGCTCTCATCAGCATCATGTCGTCGGGGGTGTACCGCCAGCCGCTGAGCTGACCAAGGCTCTGTAGTTTGGGGCAGCATTCCATCAGTAAGTCCACTGTGTCTCGTGTGAGGCGAGGAGCGTTGGGGAACCAAATACCTTCCAGATTCTCAAACTTGTATCGGCGGAGCATGCTAGAAAAGGATACGGTAATAGGAATTAGTTTCAGGCAGTACACGTGTGGACAAGTGACAGAATATTCCTGTTATTTGGCTGCTGGTGAACAAAGTTTCTCAAAAAATTAATTAATGGTACCTACTATAGTACTGATAGCCGAGTATGACCGTTGGACTGCCAAGTCAAACGTCGCAAGTTCAAACCCCGGCACGCACCAATGTCTTTTCGAATTCATGTGCGTATTATAAATTAGTTATCAGTTGCTAAAAACGGTGAAAGAAAACATCGTGAGGAAACCGGCACACCTTTTTCAACGGTGTGTAAAGCCATGTCAGAGGCCTACAGGCGGTTTAAACTCTGACACCAGGTTGTTCATCCACCATACGATAAGAAGAATGGTACTTACTAAGGTAATTACTTTTTAATTTTTAGTCAAAGTTTAGCACCCGTTGTCGCCCAGGGTATGTAAACCGGCACCGGCACAGTAAAATATGCTGGGCCTACAACTAAGGTAGAAATTAGGTTTGGTATTTAGTACTTAACTTGCCTTTGTAAAATTGAGGGATCCTACAGTCTTGTTTCCGAGTATCATACCTAAAACTCATAATATGTCAAATATATGTAAATAATAACAAGTATGATATATAGCGTAGTAGTTTTACTGAACAGTAGGTATACGGTTACACACGCATTCTTTGGGAATGCCCGGCTCGTCTCGGATCGCAACCTAGATCATTACGTGGCAAGGTCACAGTACTTTGGGGAAGTGGTCATGTATGCACACGGGTTATCATATAGTACGATTTATGTAAGTAGTATAATAAATAATATAACTGGGTATTTAAAATGGTTTTGATTTTCGTGATCAAAGCTCTAACAATCTCGCTTCTTAAGGATTACGGGGAGCTTTCTTCCCTTCTAGGGTAAATATAGGATATCAAAATACAAAAGAAATTGTGGAATGATAATGACAAAATACTCACCGCGACATATCATTGTCATCGAGCTTTACTTCATCGCCGATAATCAATTTCTTTAGCTTAGGACTACCCGTCATCAGGTATTTCAGACAGGACGTGGACAAATTACCGTGGATTATTTCGATATGCTCCAACTTATTAAATGGTATCTCTTCTTCGTGCGTCGCAGTTTGTATCTGATAGAACTCTAAGCTCTCCAAGTTTCTACACGTTTCCGCCACCCTCGTAAAGTTGAACGACCCCGAAGACCCAGAAAGCATCAATGTGACTATTTTATGACCTACTTTATCTAACAACTGGTGGAGTTCATGGCACTGGAACTTATTCAATTTTATTTTAGTTATATAGCTCAGTTCTTTGATCTGTTGCAATACTCCTTGATCAGGCTCTTCGAGATAAATAGTGTCTAACATTGGACACAGAGCGAGTATCGCTTTCATAGTTCTCATATTCGTTTGCATATCATGAACGTACTGCAGCTTTGTTTTAAAGTCTGGAGGACAATCTGTGTTGTATATGTGGTAAATAGATTTACCAACAAACGAGTAACTGCCAAGATTAGTGAGGTTTGGCAGCCGCCGTATTAATAATGCGACGTCTGTGTGATCAATGTTCTCCTCGCCGTACATTCCTATGTTTACGACGGTCAAACTTTGAGTTAACTGCGGGTTCCCTGTCAACATTGCATCTATTCCAATCTCTGTGATGTCTGTCTCACCAGAAATGTCTAACAATTTCAACACCTTATTATATTTACCGATATATTTGAGCACTTCATCATTAGCAATGTAGGGGATATTCAAGCACGTTAAGCCAGGCAGACTCTTAAGTAGCTGGTACATTACTGGTAAAAGTTCGTCCTTAACCCAAACACCTTTTAAATTGAGAGCAGTCAAGTGGTGGCCTTGCTCCATTATGAGCTCAAGGACTTTTCTATAATAGGGACAGGGGAAAATGCCCGTCGCTAAAGTCTTGACATTTTCTTTGAGCAGAAGTCGCATAGTATAGTATCTTACAGACGGATCCAAGTATTCGGAACTGAGGATTAAATTAATGAGATCTTGAAAGATATCGCTGGTGGCGCCCATGCTCTCGTAGTACGAGGAGACCATAGCGAACTCCAGCGCGGAGTCTTCGTCGGAGGTAACGCGAGACAGGGCGTGGATCAACTGTCGCGCCACCAACGACAGTGTGATCTCTTGCAGAGGCGGCACTCGTAACTTGGGCGACATAGTTCCGCAACACTGAACTTTTTACTAATATAAAATATCACTTTCACTAGTTGTAATTGTAACTCCACTTAGTTGCACTAATTGAGCTTCGCACTAACAGTGTTGCGACTTTCAGTTTTGGGAAGAGAAAGAGGTGAAAAATCGTATAGTTATTTAGCTCACGCATGCGCACCGCGCGGCTGGCACTGCGCCAACGCACGTTTATAATTCAAACTCACACAACTCGCGCCGTATTTTTAGAACTTTTATAAAAGGTGTTTATTGCTAGAGCGGTTTGTTATTATAAAAACATCGATGGTATGAGATGGTCTCAAATATAAAAATAAAATCGAATAAACGGGATAAGTGCGCGAGATTTTATGGGCAAATATTAATTATATTACTTAACTTTTTTCTTGGATTAAATACAATTTTATGAAATAAATATTTACGTAAACAAACAATAGATGTATTTTAAAATGTTTTGCTTTTAATATTGCGCTAATTAATGCTAGAGATAACGCTAAGTTACGTAGGTATCGCTAAGAAGCCTATACCTTTCATTTTCATGCCATTTCTTCAAGTCCTTGAGACTTTTAAGCTTAAAATTTAAAGTTTAATAGGACAAAGTTAAAATAAAAGGAAGTTTAATACTATTTAAATAAATTTATTTCAAATAGAATTACAACAGCGTTATATCTAATGTGTAAACTTATGTCCTTTGATCTTAAATTACTAACACATTACAGGTGCCCTAATATGGCAACCTTTACTTCATGTAATACAACTGTATTCGCCATTTAAAATCACACGGTGGACAACACACTACTGTGAGAAGTCTTAGTACCTTCAAGATTAATAATATAGGGCAGATTTTTCCATCATCAGATAAATGATATTCGAAGGAAAAATTTGACAGTTAATGTATAGAAAAAATGTCAAATTTATTCTACTGATGAGATTAAGAGCGATTGAAAAATCATCCCTTTGTTAAATTTTGTGTGAGATGATTATTTTGACACATTACGTTAAAGATGTTCTATCTCACAAAATCCGTTTGGCTTTCGCTGTAATTGTAACGTTTACTGATAAGCGCTTGTGTGTGTCCCCGCGTCGCAACCGTGACTGAGCGCTTTTCAAGTAACACACACCAAAACAATGCGTATGTGCACGCCTGAAAACATTTGTAGTCAAACGGAGTTCGTGATAGAACATATTTATACATCTACACGCTTTTGTTTGACAAATATAAAAGTGTGTATCTTGAGACTAAGTTTATGACTTATCGCAATAGTGCGTCAGATCCACAGGGTATTACCGTAGGAAAATGGCTGAAGTGAAACATGGTCAAAAGAAAAGTCAAACCAAAGGTTCTAACCAACTTCATTAAAAGTGGGTCATGTATTCAAGGCGTTTTTTTTTAAATTTAATGTCAGGTACCAAGTTTTCTACTTATGAATTAACTACCAGTGACCCCTACGGTTCAGTGATAAGATGACGTAAGATTAATCTTACGATATCTATTATAGTAGTACTGCAAAATAATGTTTGTATTTAATATTTATGTATAAGATATTGATATCAATATAATGCATATAATATTCAAACGTGCAAATAAAATACAATAAATACTAGTGTAGGATGAACTGCTATGGAAGTATCGAGTGGCTAAGTAAACATTAAAAAACGACACATCTTCTTACGGAATTATAAAAAACAACATTTCTTTTAATCATGTTACGTAAAAACAGTTAAAAACTAACCCTGTGCATAACATACACGAATCTGGCCACAACCTCACGTAGGTACCGGCAAGTTCTTGGCAACGAGCAGTAGCACTTGCTCCGTGCTGAAGCACCAGTTGGCGATGTCCTTGGACACCGTACACCAGGCCTCCCCGTGGTGCGGCTCGGCGGCCTTGCAGCGAGTCTTCACGTCCTCCTGTTGCTGCTCGTTGCCGTGCAACAGCTCGTACTTGTAGAAGTACGCCCACGCGTCGCCTAGGTCCGGGTCGATTTTGACCTGAAAACATTTTAGGGTTAGATAAAGAGTTTAATTGAGTACTAAGCCTATGTAATGAATAACGTTTTAGTATAATAGATTTCGAATTGCAATTTCCACAAATATTTTAGGGTTAGATAAAAGGTTTAATTAACTACTATTTTTTTTTAGCCTGTGTAACGATTATATATTTTAGTATGCTAGATTTCGACTTGCGGTTTGGAAATTGCTGTCTAACTCGATGTTTAGTGCGAGCCCGATATACAGCGTAAGGCTCGCCACCATTTTACATGGGGCCGAACAGCATGACAGAAATTGTGGGTGTATGCACTATGATAAAGGTGTGTCTATCTTCCGCTTCAGGTATTGAAATGCGTATACAAATGTGTATACTCGAAAATGTTTGGGGCTCGAATGTCGTAGTTTTACTAGTGATATCGACATCACGCGACGTTAACAGAGCGTATTAAAATTTGATTCTTCACGATCAAAACGTGATAGTAACTGTCGTCTCACCGTCCGGTTGAACCACTCCCGACACTTGTTGAGCTTCCTCTCGGTCCAGAACAGCTGCGACACGGCGAGCAGCACGTGCGCGTCGTGCTCGCACTTCTTTAGCGCGTCCACCTGCGGAACACATACAAGTATTATGTATGACTGCCTCGTTGGTCTAGTGGTCGCTAAGAGCGACTGCTGAGTATGAGGTCCTGGGTTCGAATCCCGGGTCGGGCAAAGTGTTACGGAGATTTTCCATTCGGTAATTCTCAGTGCCAGCACGGAGTCTGGATTTGTGCCCGGTTGATGGCAATCTCAACCCCCTATTAAATTGGTACCTATAACATAACTGGTGAGATTAGGGAGTTACTATACACCTCTGCCTACCTCTTCGGGGAATACGGGCGTGATGTTATGTTTTATATATGTATATTATGTATTGACCCAGCTACTTAGTGGTATAAGATATTAGTGGTATAACATAACTAATTCCTAAACGATAACATACATAATATCTATCAAATTTTAAAGAATTAGCTGATTGGCGCAGTGGCTTATTGCAAATCAATCTTAGAGAGGGGGGCGGGGGAATAGTAGACCGACGCTACATAGAATAATAAAGACGTATGTCATTTCAGCTAAATTGACTGTTAACTGATTTAAAATCATGTGGGTTGCCAGTTTAAAATTATATGTATTTCATACAAAGTAAACGTAAATCTTACACTCTTGGTCTTCCTCTGCGGCCGCGACTCCATGAAGATGGCCTCCGCCCACAGGCGGCCAGCGCTGGGACACTCCTGCAAGGCTTTAGCCATCACCGCGTGGGCTATCTCCGTGCTGCCGTTCCGCTTCTCTAGCCGCACGCTTTCTAACCTATAACAAAGGATATGTGAAGAAACCTTTGTAGAACCTTAAAGTCGTTGACTACCACGCAGTAGACACAATAGAAAAACTGTTGTGTGTTGTGTAGTGGCGTTCAACGGGTTAAGCATATTGCACACGAAGTAATGCTAAATTTTGATTAATCAAATGAAAGTTTACATAAAGAAATGCCGAAACCAAATGAATTTCGCATAAAATGTAGATATTATACATATTGACGACCAGATTAGCGCAGTGGCTAAGTGGATTGAACTGCTGCGCTAAAGGTTGCGGGTTCGATACCCGCACGTGACAAAAATTATGTGCGATCCGCAGATATTTGTCCCGAGTCTGGGTGTATGTATGTGTATGTGATATTTTATGTCTGAGAAACGCACCCACAATACAGGTGAAATTCCAACGTGGGGCGACGTTGTTTAATTCAAAAAAAAAATTAGCTCACCTACAAGAACCTGACTTACATAAGAAGATAGGGGTTTCAATTTCAACAAAGTACTTCTTCTTGTACCCTGTGTATGAACACCTTTATTAAAACAAATATACTTTTTGCACATGAGAGTTTAATTTCAATTCGTTATATGTATTGACTTACCATAACTCTGCTGTCTTGGGATTTCTTAGCCTAGCCTTCTCCAGTACTGATCTTGCTTTGGTTACGTTCTTCAGTTTTTCTTCTAGCCTCGCTAGTAATATCCACATTGGTACGCTAGTTGCGCATTTCTTGAGCTAGAAACATAACATTTAACATTAACGAAAACAGCAAACAACATTTTTATTGCTTTTAAATGCATATTTGTGTTTAAATCTTTATTTATTTAAATAAAAGGTAGATTTGGCCAGATATGACAATGCCATCTCCATTGGTTTACATAAAAAACATAACATCACGCCTGTCTTCCCCGATGGGATAGGCAGAGGTGTATAGTACACCCACATTTTCCGGCTTATGTTATAGGTCCCAATGTAATAGGGGGCGAGCCTATTGCGATCAACCGGGCACAATGGCTGACTAATTGGACATTAGTTGTAATCCGAAACACTTCAGAAAAATTATTTTTATTAAGTTATTTTATTATAGAAAAGTTATTTTTTTAACAAATAGATGAATTCCTGTAAATTAGTATGGTTTTAAGATTTTCTAGGAGTCTTACTTACCCCTTGTGAGTATGTATTGCGGGCTTCTTCATCTTTGCACATCTGTTCCTCGATCTGACCTTTCATCATATGCAGCTTCGCGTAGTCAGCAAACACTTTGATCGCTTCCTCTAGCAGCTTCAGCGCTACATCCAAATTGTTTAACGCCCACTCAAGTTTAGCTGACTTTATCATTACCTGTTGAAGGTTAAGAAGAAAAATAATAATTATAGCTGCATTTTATTTAGTTATGTGGTCTTTAAGACAGCTATATGTCCTTTATGGGACTGCGAGTGAGTATAATTCATGACTAGTATGAGTATTTAGACATAAAAGTTACTTTTTTATTGGTAGAGGTTATTATGATAGGAAAACGAAAAGTTGCTCAGTGTTCACTGTCAAAACATATTCTACGTAATATTTTTTTAATGCTATGTTTTTCAGACATCGGTTCCCATTAAAATTACTTACAAAAGCAGTTAAAAAGCCTGTTACTATACGGAAGATTATTTACCCTTGGTGTGGGAGCAGATGCGCGCGCTTTAGACAGCAGTCGTCTCGCTCTGTCGTACTCTTTGTTTTCGCTTTCAAGCTTGACGGCCGCCAACCAGATCTCCTCGGAGTTCGGGTTAGCTTGGAAAGCCAACGAAAGAATACCTCGAGCAGCTGGTACGTCACCTATGAGAAAACAAAAACAGTAAATATAAATAATTAATATTATAATTAAGTTTATAGAAACCAATAAAACTGCCATTGTACCCAACAAATTAACGATGATGTAGATAAGTCAGTTGTCTGTAAGAGATTGCTTAGTGCGATAAGACCGCCCATTGTACATTATCCTTAGACTGTACTTAAGTTTGTATTTGGTGTACAATAAAGAGAAATCTATCTATCTATAAGTCGTGTAAATATGGTGCCTAATAATGCCTAACTTTCAACTAACTAACATCTAAGATACAGGCTCGGCCTAGTTTAGATGTTAGTATACAAAGGTTTATGTTGGTATTTTTTGCATTTATGTTATTAACCTGTCTATTATTTTTTGGTTACAATAAATACTTACTAACGAGGATTCAAATTATGTCAATAACAGGGCTGACTGGCTAGGATTTTGCGATGAATAGAGTGTTATAGTTATAGTGTCCCTTCTCTATATGAGAAGAGGCCTTTGCCCTGCAGTGGGACAGTTATAGGCTGTTATTATTATATTATTATTAATGAGGTCTGACTAAAAAGAATACCACATACCCGCTAACCACTTGGATTTGGCACCCATTAGCCACAGGACCTCAGACTTGGGACAATGTGCGACGGCTCGCTGTAGCAATGCTTCCAAACTAGCTCGCGTTCCATGTTGCTTCTCCAAGTACGCCGCGCGCAGCCATATTGATTTCTTTGAGGGAAACACGGACAGCGCGTACCCGTACACTGCGCGCGCGCATTCGTACGCGCCTTCGTTCGCACACTGTTTAAATCATATTTTATGGTAAATGGATGATCGATTAACTATTTTACTATAATAACTTCCGTGAGTGTTATCCATATTATTTACTATATATCCCGGTTATACTCACGTGTGTATTCGGGAATGCCCGACTAGTTTCGAACTCGAACGGAGCCCTTATTCATGAGCTGGGCGGAGTCGCGAGCCGAACTGTTCGGCTCGCGACTCCGCCGCGTAACCAGCTAAATAAAATGGATGATCGGATATTTGAAGAGACAGAAGCGTCTAGCCACAATATTAGATGTCTAGATTAAGGGTGGTGGATGATTTCCTTTAGTTGAAGACATCTGTATCTTGTTCGTTCATTATGCACAGTTAATTAAAATAATCCTCAACACCGATTTCAGGAAATTATAAAGGATTTTCCATTTTATGCTTGACTAATATAGTAATGGTTATTAAAATAATAGCATGTAATATTAAGGTTTTACTTACAGCTTCAGCATCTTCCATCCAGGTGTGTTTCTGGTCTTCAGGTTCAATGCCATGTCCAATCACCGCACGAATAATCGCCTAAAAAAGCAAACACAATATAATTATTTATAAACATGTTTTAGTTCCAGTTTTTTTCTTTTGAATACCACACTGGCCAGTAAAAAAAGAAAATAGCAATGCCTGACAGGACGAAAAGGGTGAAAATGCAATAGAACTGCATTAAAATGAGTTGTCTACCTTTATGCGAGTCTCACGGGCCGCGGATTAAATATAAAAAAAAAATTGTCACATAAGTTGACATGTGGAGTTTACCTGACAAGTGTGCACAGCCCCTGACTTCTCAGCCTCCATGGCCTCTTTGAACCAGTGCTCTCGGTTGATCTCCACACCATTGGCGCTGAGAGAGGTGATCGCTCGGTCTATGATCTTCTCTACCATGTGAGTGTTGCCTGTAGACAAAATTACGAGAAACATAGTTAAATTCATAATACAAAATACACATTTAATGTTATGTAGATATAATGCAGTCAAGTTGGTTGCGCACGAGTGTAATGGCGATGATGAATTAGTGTATCTGCTTGCAAATACGCACATACTTAACGATTAATGTTAAGTTAAAATAGACTGAGAGAAAGTTAATGAAGTGAATCTATAATATGAGGGTTATGTTTTCTTTGGAGGTATAGAATCGTAAAAATAGTTTCTGGCAGTAAATTACGCAAGATGAGTCATTGTAAGGTTTCTATGTTTCAAAAAATAATTTGCAAGTCATAAAGCAGAAGTAACAATATGCAAATACTTGCCATGCGCTTCTTCTAACTTGGCAGCCGTCACCCAGATCTGTCTATCAGTAGGTATGTTCTCTCGAGCCTTGTTCAGCACTTTCCTGGCATTCTCATAAGTTTCCAACCTCGCCAATGCTAGCCACAGTTCCACACTAGTGGGGCAACACTCGACAGCTCGTGATAGTAGAATACGGGCATCTTCTGGGTTCTCTAGCTCTACCGCGGCCTTCCATAAACGGACTGAGTTGGGAATGTGTTCTAAAGCTTTGCGGTAGACTCGGCGTTTGGCCTGTAAAATAAGCAATGGCTTATGAATGTTATCTTCGTATACCATGCGTTACGACGTTTACTAATTCGATTTTAGTTTTGAGACCAAGTTAATCATCAATCAATCAAGCTAAGTTACATAGGGTTGTTGTAAAACGCGTCAATTTCGTTATGATTTAAATTAAAAACTGTTTTTTTTTTTTAATTTATGTGGCAACACCAATTTAAAGTAAACTATAGTCAATTATAATAGCAAATTCAACCTGTATGAAAAAAAATTGTAACTATAATACCTTAGTTTCCTGTTCCAAGTCAGCAGCCTTGACCCATATCCTGACGCTGTGTGGCAGGTTCCTGGCAGCGTGGGCGATGACGGCGCGGGCTGTGTCACGTGGCTGCAGTCGAGCCGCCTCTAGCCATAGCTCCTCACTGCTCGGGTTTACTTCACAGCCCTTCATTATAAGGTTACGGGCTGATTGGACCTTGCCTGTAATATTAAAAAGGAATTTTATTGAGTTGTTTTTATGAAGTGTGATCACATTAGGCAAAATGATATTTTTACGTGAATAAAGTATAATTATGATAAATACCAAATATTTTTTAATCAGAAACCCCTTTCACTGTTAAATAACTTATTTGTATTAGTTATATTTTTATCACGGAATTAAATTACTCCTGGAAACATGGGATTTTTTTATGGGTAATATAAGTTTTTTGCATGTAATACTGACCTGTAACTTCCTCCAACCTAGCACTAGCAATCCAAGCAGGCGGATGGTTGGGATTTGTCTCTCTCACAGACTTCAACAGCAACCTAGCCTTCTTGATGTCGTTTATATCGCCGCCGTACGTAGGTATCATGGACTGTAGGTCTGTGAGGTAACCCTTAGGGTCTACAACAGTCTGACCAGTTACAGAGTCTGATACTTGAGACAGTTTTACCGTCATAAGGGTGTTTCTAGCTTGACCAATCTTCCTCAAATCCAAATCACCTGTAATGATAAACAATATTGTATTTGAAAATGTAATGTTTATGCTGAAATGTGTTTTCTGTGTCCTTCATGACTTAATAAATAGTATAAATGTGCTGGTAATATTTTCTATTAAAATTCATATACATAATTAAATGTGTGGGCAATTAAAGTGATGACTCAATGAGGTAAAGATTTTAAAATAGTGACAAACTTAAAGTTGCATGAAAATAATTATTTACTTTAAATATATGTAATTATGTGTCAAAGCTTACCAGAAGGTGTCAACATTCCAGGTGTCATAACACCGGGCATCATAGATGCCAGTCCGGAACCAGGGTCTATAGATGACGACGATTCCCCACCCAGGTTCCTAGACAACATACTATCAGGCAATGGTGTGAACTTCTCTGCACGTGGATTACGCTGTTTCCTGTTTCGTGCGTCACCAACTTCAGGTATAGCTGACCATTCATCTTCAGATACTGATTTCAATTCACGTTTTAAATCTGAGAACTGTTGCTGGATTTTTGGCCTGAAAACAGTTATTAATCATCAGAATCATTTTAAACTAAGTATAGACAAACTACATGCCTACTATTAAATCACATTAAAACACAATTTAAACTTTGTAACAAAAAAGGTTTCTACCTTTCTTGACGGTATCTTTCCAAGTCTTCTTTGAGCCTTTTCTCTCTATATTCTTTCCTTTTCTCATCCATTCTCTTATCAATTGATTCGTAAATGGCATCCGCTTCAGCATCATCTTTGTCGTATGGATCCTGAAATGATTTTATTACAGTAAGAGTAGGAAGAAATTATAATTATTAATTGAGTGTTATTGCCAAACATGGAAAGTACTTAGGCATGTAGATATAATATAAATTTACATAAAGGTACTTCAATTGAATTAATATATGAACATAGCATCATGATTTTATTCATGTAATAAAAACTCAGATATCAACAATCCTATAACTTTTACCTGTAGTAGTTACTGTCCATAAATTAATAATAGTGTTGCAATAATATAAGCAACTGGTATATGTAGATACCAGTTACATAGATTGTCTGTAAAAGATGTTCAGGCCAATGATGATAATGATAGTGGTATAATTTAGAAATTTTAGACCAATGTAGTCTGAATCAAACCTTAGAAAACAACGAGCCACTGTAGCCTGAGAACTCATCATAATTAGAGTCATTCAAGTCTTCATCATCATCCTCTTCTTCAGTTTTCTTGCGCTTGGCTGCAGGAGGAGCATGGCGATCATCCCTATGAACAATATTATAATTAAATATTACGATTAGTTTTATTACAATATATGTACCCGAAACAGGGTTAACAAATGATTATTATACTAATTGAGTTTATATTACAGCAAATTGTAAACTATCAGAAAAGGTTTGAAAGATACTTACGAAACATCATTTGCGTCTCTTGCTGGACCAATATCAGATCGTGTGGTGAAACCAGTCGCACTGTAGAGAAAATAAAATTATTTGAAATATTATTTTATTACATTGTAATTATTTCAGTCATGGCAAAGTAAACAAACAATATCCTACCCTCGACCGACACCAGCCACATAACCTAAGGGTGCTGGAATCCCCAGGAAATGTTTTTTATTTTTATTCACAAATGCCTGTGGCGGCACCGACATTTTATTTTAAGATATCACCACAACTCAAGTACGGTTTTACTCAATTAAATATAACAATGTATTGTGAAATACGAATTAATGTTACTTGATTTGACATTACAAAAGTTTATTTGATGTGACAGAGGTTTTTCTTTTTAATTAAGTGTTGCCAACTCCTTAGAGGTCATAGACAGAAATTAGTTTTCTCGTGGACATAAACAATAACAGTGTTCAGGCTATGGTTCAGGTGACACCGCGGGTTTTTAATTATGAAAATAATTCAATTATAAATACAAAGTTATACACAATCATGTTTATGACTACAACGAGAGGATTATTAAAAACTTTTCTTAAATCTTACATGGAATCATATGGAATGAACCGATACTTTCCGACAAATATTTAAATTATATTAGTCATGCAGGGCACGACTCTATTTGAAATGTTGCTTAGCAACGGACAGTTGTGTTTGATTGAAAAAAAAATCGAAAATTCTGCATCTATTGTTTGTTATTTTTGCAAATATTTACGCGCTATTCAGCTCTGTTATTTGTTGTTATTATAGGATAACTATGGCGCAGAATTTAATAACGGCAAACCATGAAATGGGGTCGAACGACAACAGTATATCGACAAAAGAATTTCTTCAATTTGAAAAATCCTGTGAAGCGTATAAGGATAGTGATGAAGAAATTAGAATGATTTTTAATGAGATTAAGAAGTTATCTGCTGCTAGCAAGGCAGAAAAAGTTATAAGTGATGATGTAGATGACGTAGAATTAATTCTTAAAAGGGCGGAAGATATTGCGCAAGAGACAAAAAATTTGTTAAAAGCTAGCCCTATATCGGCGAAAGTAAACACAACCAGTCCTGAATCCGGTGCTATTCCTCAAATTAAAGTGACAAAGCCTAGTGAGACTGACATGGATTCGCTGGAGCATAAGGAAATTATTAATACTAAGGTATGTACTTAATTTGACCTTTTTAAGAATTTAATTCTGTTTATAAATGATATTGTAGGTACCTAACTAGGTACTTGTTTGTTTGTTTTGGCTGGGCATTGTCCGCACTTAGCCGCTTGAAAGGGCCATTGTGCGTGGTGGGTTTCTTTCTTCTACTCCAGCCATCCCAGCTCGCCCCAGAAAGCGAGCAGCCTTTTCAGGTTGCTGCAAGCTTCCGGTAGCGATGCTGGACGCTGGAGAATGCGTGCCCGTTGATCGTCCACACTTCCGCACTCCATGAGTACGTGCTGTGGCGTTTCTTCTGCCTCCATGCAGCCTCTGCATAGAGGGCTGTTCGTCACACCTAAGGTAAAAAGGTGTTTGTTTAGCGGGCAGTGTCCGGTTATTGTACCTAGTACTATACGGATTTTGTCCCTGTTTAGTCTGGTGAGGTTAACTAGGTACTTAAAATGTAAACAATTTTTTTATGGTCATAAGATTTATATGTACAGCCCCCTTACCATGAACTCTTAGAGCAGAACAGTTTAAGATGTGGAAGCGAGACACCGCTACGTGCAGTGTAATGCGGCGTCTCGCTTCCACAACGTAAACTGTCCTGCTTTAAGAGTTCATGGTAAAGGGGCTGGTTGGGACTTTATAAAGGTTTTAAGTCAGGTCAGTTCAGTTTAATTTTTAAGAAATAATTGTAATAAACTCTTGTATTATACTTAGTATAATTAGGATTTAATAACATACAACATTAAATATAATACTGTATTTATATCTAAAATGGATAGAATAAAAAAGACTTGAGATTTGAAATTATATATTTAATTTAATTTTTATTCTTAAAATATGCTGACCGAAATTACACATCTGGCCATCAGTCTTAACTTATATTACATTAAAATGTCAGTTTTAATTATACTGTTCAAGTATATTTTGTACATCTATTAGTGTCAAACTTATAATAAATAAATTATAAATTATTATGCTTATTTATTACACAAAATAAATAATTCACTCTTTATTCACTTGGCTAGCTAGAACCCTCAATGCAGCTAAGTTTTCTCTGGCGACTGGTTCTATGTAGGATGCGGGTAGTACGAAGCCGTAACGGCCAGTGTCACTCAGTTCTATGGTGTAGGTGTACTTGATGCCTAGGGACTTGGCCCAGTCATCAGATCCTCCCGCAGCTGGGTAGAGAAGACCACTTGATGATCCAACTTTGTATTCTGAACCTCCAGTCTTTTTTATAGCCTGTAAAAATAATAATTAATTAAAAAGGTCTTCAATAATTAATCATTTGACAATCATCATTTAAATAAATTGTATGCCAGTAAGTCTGTATTTTTTTTAAATAAATTAACTGACTTAACTGTGGTGTGCTTTATTGCTAAGTAGGCTAATTAACAGTTGCATGAGTCAATCGAGATAAAGCTATGGTTGTCGCGGTCTGTTCGTGGATGGGTGACCTAGGCTTTGTAAGCATGTTAGTCTGTTGGCTCTGGTCATTCATTATAACATTATCAATGGCATTTGTAATGGGTAGTAACAGCCGAAAGTAGCAGCCAGTTTTACTAAGGCGTACCTATCATATTATTACCCAAGAACTGGTCTGTGGAGGACTGGTAGACTACCCCTCACATGGGGAAAAGTTAGACAGATGATGACGCACATTTCAAGCTGTTCATACGTCACCCCTGTCATTTTCTTAAGATACATTTGTTTATGTCGCCCATAATATAAACACACCAATTTAGAGATAACAATCTCAGATAGTAGCTTAGAAATAGTCTACTAAACTGGTGTTATTTATATTATGGGCGACATAGACATTAGGCATGTTTCCTAAGATATGGAATAAAATAGCAGAATGTTTGAAGTTTGAAGGAAAGAACATTCTGCTATTTCATTCTGCAGAAACCAGGGGTTTAGAGGATTAGTTACTCATGGCCTTAGGTAAAAAAAAATGGGACTTACTTGAGCCATCTCTTTGCCAACACTGTCTAGGTCCTTGAAGTCTGGCGGTAAGGTGTTGTCGTAACCCCATGGGTAAAGCAGATACTGTCCATAACTGTGGTATGTCAGGTAGCCAGAGAACTTCGTAGCAGTGTTCTTGAAAAACTCCTAAAAATAATTTATGCTAAATGATATACTTGCTTCAAGTTTATAATTTTTTTTCTAGGTTGTTAATATTAACTTGAGTTTAAATAAATTTCAGTGTTATTTAACCCTTTGAGCGTCAGCGCGGGCACCAGGTGTCCCCCAAACAATAGTTTTTCTATTCTGTCTACTGCGTGGCAGTTAACGACTTATTTAGTAACATCGAAGAGTAAAATAATTATTCATTTCTGGCATTAGGATATTGAATTGCTTTTATTTCTGCACTACTATGTTAACTGTAGTAAAATTACGACTTACAGAGATTGCTTTGGTTTCTGGTTCAGAAAATGGTCCACTACCGCGGTATATGTCACTGCACGGATAACCTGAAGATCCTTTGCCTCCCCACCGAAATCTAGACAAAAAAAAACAAATATCAGTTCCTACATATATCTATGTATCAACCTTCTTTTATTTATAGAAACTCTTCTTCTTCTATAAAGAAATGTTTAGTACCTATAAAAGTTTATGAAAATCTAGTCTAGTACCTAGAAACCCCAATAAAAATAACTTTGTAAAAATTCAATAAATACATACCCGAAGTTCCTGTTCAGATCTGAACCGGTGCAACTGCTAGGAGCATATCCGTATTTCCTGTTTTTTCGCCAGAGACGATCCGACTTATGAGTGTATTCATACCCGTCTGGGTTCACTACCGGTAAGAAATACCTGAAATAAAATTGTAGAGTTAAATAAAATTAAGCCCAGAAATTAACAAATGTAGTTTTCTATGACAAATTCTTGAAATAAAGAGTTTTCTTAAGTTACCAATCGATATTTTTGATGTCATCAGACTCGACATCAAAGTTTTCAGCGAACTGGTTGATAAAGTATGTGACGACAGCCGGACTGATCCACTCCCGCGCATGTATGCCACCGTCAATAAACACTGCCTTGTTACCCGCTTTTCCCTCAGAAATACGCAATACCTGAAGACAAAATATTTATGTACACTTTGCATTTGTGGACACCGACTTTTCTGTTATCACGGATCCCACTAAACTTTCTTTTGGAACATGATTTGTTCAGTTAGAAATACTCGTAATAATTTTCCATGAATTTAAAAAAATACTTAACCAATTCGCTGATTCATTTCTCGGATATGCATGTTTAGGTTCGATTTAGATAGTGCAGTAATCAAGGTTAATATCGTAAATTATTTGATTGTTGTTTCGTCATGCTAACAAAAGACTGCTTTAGCAAAACAAAAAATAATCTTCATTAAATCTTGTGTGATGGTAGCAGGACGTCATATAAAAGTGACAAAATCTTAGGCAGGATTATTAATATTCAAACAAGTTTGTTATTATTAGTCCACAAAGGTTTTTGCAACGTCCTTTTATACACGATTTACAATTTTTACCTTTATTTACAATGCGGTGGACTCGAATTATAAAAATTACCTACAATACCGGTTTTTTGTTTGAAGCGAGCAAGCAACAACACTCTCTTGACTGTCTATTTTGAATCAGATCATCATAAACGTCCGATACGAGTCGGTTAATAAACTATTTGTTTGCATATTTACCTTAAGGTCACGACCTTCGTAAGATTTTCCTATTGAGTTGACACTGACGATGGATGGATACGTTTTCGCCAAATAGTCCAAAAATCCGTGGATATCATCTAGTCTATGATACTGCTTCCAAGTCATACGGTGACCTGAAAAAGGTATAAAGTTAGAAATATCTAAATGTCACAATATGTTTTACTATAAACCATCCTCTGTTTAATAACAACTCCGTCCTCCCAATCTGCATTTTCGTGTGAACGAATTAGGGACGAAAATAATTGTATTGACCACATTTTAAACGAAAGCGACAGTAATTAACACCTATTGATGTTAAAACGTATACAAATGAGCCAAGACAGTCATATTGAACTGGTCTAGGCTTAACCTGAGTCACGGGGTTATCACATTATGTTAATTGACACAATCCAGTTCCAAAGTGTTAGAGACACGACATGTGAAATTTTTAAACAAATATAGTGCATAGAAACAGCTTTCGGTGCCCAATATCAACAACGAACCCCAATTTGCATTTGGCCAATACTCCATGGGTAGGTTGAGAGAATTGTAGCCCATGTAGGCGCTTACGAAACCTAGTCGCCGTTGAGATTCCCTGTAACGCCAAAAATTGTAAGCTCTTGCTGGAACAAAATTACATCGACCCTTGGAATATTGTTAATCGATAGATCACAAGCTTAAAATTTATTAAGAAATCAATTATACGAACCACGTCGATCTTGCAGTTCTAATTCATTTTCATCTAAGGGCGGGTTTTCCTCGTTGATCCTTTGTTGCAGATCTTCGATCATAATGTCGTATGAGATGTCTCCGTTTCTGAATACTCTTGTAACATTGTCAATCGCTTTTGGTTTAATTAGAATATCGATTGACGAATGATTGCCTCCCCATGAATCGATGACTGAAAAGTAATTATATCAGTAAATAACGTAGAATTATGATACGAGGCTAAAGTTTGAATTTAGTAAACTTACGTTTTTCGGATGACAGTTGTTTAATAAGTCGTTGAGCATTATTCTTCTGTGTTGATACCTTCCAAACTTGAGCACCGGTATAGTCTATTCTCTGCTGTGAGTTCTCCAATGATATCTTAGGTTTATTGTTATCAGAAGTATATTCTTCATCATAAGTTGGTTCTATAACGGCTGTATCTGTTTTAGATCCATTTTCATGTTGATCCTCTTGATGGTACGGCTGTTTAACAGAACTACGTGTAGGCCATTCTGAAAGAAGTCATTACTGTGAATAGATCATTAATATCAGCAATCATTATGATTACTTTGTAATCTGGTGTTCAAATGATTATCATCAGCTCTTGCTGGAACAAAATTACATCGCATCAGAGTCTAGTGCTCTTTTTCTTCTGATGAGTAATCAAACTATTTAAATATTATTATTTTTTGCGTTGCATTGCAGATTCACGGTAGGTGTGGGTTTAGGTATAATCATATGTTTAGATGGCTCGATAGCATTAACAGCTTTTGTTTCATTTCATGGTCTTTTCATATTATGTGACTGTACAAACTAAGCATTGTTTTAAAACAATACAACATGCATATTTAGTTTCAAATAGAATATGTATGGAATAGCTTGATAATATGAGCAAGGTCAATTGTATTAAAAAAAACGATATTTATTATTAATCTTAAAAAGTACCAGCTGGATTTCAACCACTTCTTATAAAATTATAAAAATCACCGTTTATGGTTAATCACATACACAAAAATATTGATACATTTTCCTGTTTATGAATGACTGTGTCTTGAATATAAAAGTTTCGATCCACTTTTTATTTATGGTAATCAAGCGATTTCTATATTGATTTACTGCGGATACGAACGTTCACACAATATTAAGTTTTCAAGTATCGATAGCGACACAGAGCGAATTGATAATAGAATAGATTAAAATGCAAGACTCGTATCTCCTGTGACATGTTTAATGACTTTCTCTGGCCACAGCGTGTTTTCCATTCGCGGCTAGCCTGATCTTGGCCGGTCTAACGGTGTTGCATGTCGAACTTGAACTCACTGCTCAAGGGTTTCCGCGACTTTCAATATTTGATTTTGATCACGCGTTTTGAAGGTGACTGTGTAGATCAAGATGTATTGAAGAATAATAAACACCATTTGATTTATATGCATTTGTTTAATACCTTTCCAAACCAGGTAAAATATAAGGTGGTTTGCGGTTACAGTGTAATTGAAAAAGTGCATTGTACCTAGTTCCTGTTTGAATTTAATTACATAAGAAAACAAACGGTTCGAACTGCAATTAAATTAATTCATCTTAAATACACATGTAAATATGTGTGTCACTTGATTCAAATTTTGATATTCAATTATAAATTCCATAAATAGATGTTCATTACCTACACCATATAATTTACACTATAAAAAAAAGTAAGTTTGTACCTTGTCCGGGCTGCAATTGATTTATGAACGGTGTACATAAAACTGAGGATGTGACGAACAGGAACACGACTGTCACCGTCAAGGACCCCATGGCTACTGGCGGTGCGGTCGTACTGCCGCAGGTGATCACAATATCACACTGATGCGCTCGCGCACATCGATTGCCTCTTTTAAGCTTCGATAATATAAACAAACTGTCGTAATTGATATCTCGGGATACGAAATTTACTTGATGTGATACAATAACATCGATGGGAATGCAGCTGTTTAGACCTAGATGATTGGAAAAGTGTTGTATTTGTTATGAACATTTGCTTTATCGGTTTGGAAGTATTCAAGTTACTTTGGGAATGTGGAATATTTATACCCAATAATTGATTTGGATGAGTTATATTTAGGGTTTAATACCTACTTGTCGTTCTTAGGTACCTTTAGGTAATAACATTGTCTTAAGTATTAAAAACCTATTGATATTTGAAGTATTTAACATATTATTTGATTGACTAATGATTTTTTGGAACTCCACAACAACAGCTCAGGGACATTAAACTATAAAAAATACTTATAACTAAAAAAAATGTAGGTATTAAAGGTCCATCGTTTCTGCACTAAAGCTTTTATGCGCGGAATATTTTAATGATCATACGTATTAGATACGAATCATGAGTTTGCAAAATTGGCGTCACGTCGCTTATAGGAGTATTTGACTGGAACCAGACTAACAACATTTCTCTCGGCATGCGCAGGCGCCATGCCCGGTCGTTGCCACCGAGTTGCAGTTATTTAACTTTGATGACAAACTTTGTTTACTGTAAACACGTTTTTAACGATTTATTTATCTAAACCTCTTTTTGTGGCTTATTATTACCACTTTAGAAGAGCTTACTTTATCTTTATGGGCTTAACGCTTTAACATGAATGTAAGGAGAAGATAGTGTTCAGTTTAATATTATGAAAATTAAACTGGTTTACCTATTCGTGATGATTCATAAACTTAAGAAAGCTGAGGAATTATATTAGTATTAATCTGAGAATGTGTTTGTAGGTTAACCAGTATGCTAAACAAAATGCTAAGGAAAACACTGAAATACGTCGCAAGCCAAAGTTAAGGCCTTTCTCCGCAGGCATCATCGAATCGAAAAAACGCGAAACAAATAAAATATCAAAGTCAATAACAAATTCGCCGAAAAAAATGGCGGTCTGTAAACATGAGAACTTGATAGAGGAACTAAAAGACACAGCGGAAAGAGCAAAGAGTCTTGAACTAATGAATGTACAGCTGAACGAAGATAACAAAATATTAAGAAAGAAATTGGATGAAGTGTCTGAAGATAAACACGTAGTTGATCTAAAATTAGCTGAGTGTGAAAAGTTCGTTGGAAGACTCGGCAAGGAATATGAAAATAAAAACACTGAACTAAAATCTGTTAAAGGAAATGAAAATAAATTATTAGCAGAACTGAACAAAGAACGTAACGATAAAAAAAATTATGCTATTCAGCACGAGAAGGATTTAGTAGTCATACAAGATCTACAAAGACAGGTCAAAGAAATGGAGATGATACTTAAAAGAAAACATCCTGATTCGGTATCAGCTCTGATAGGTGAGTTTTATGTACGTTCACTTATTTTTATACCACTTGTTACCTACCTTTTTAATTAAATGTGTGGTTTTGTAGTGGCTTCAAAATCATCTACAGTGGATGACAATAAGAAAAAGTTATTAGAAGAGCGCATTGCACGACTAGAGCAAGAATTAAAAGACAAAGAAGACCATTTCCAAGGCATACTACTGACTCTACAAGAAAAGTTTGGTGACATGAAGCAGAAATACGAAAATCATATAATAGACGTTGAGAGGCAACTGATGGACGATCGCAAAGTTAACATAGAATTAAAAAATAAGTTGAATAAGACAAATCGAATTGATTCTGCTACCCAAACGATACCGAGAAATAAACATACAATATCAACACAAACTTTTATAAAACCAGATAGGGCGTCGTCAGCCGTTAGTAGGCTGTCCCAGAATTCCGCACTTATTTTGAACAGGCTCAAAGAAGATAGCTACTTAGTTGCAACAATTAAAGGTTTGCAGACTGAACTGACAGGGAAGCAAAGGACTATTGCTAAGATTAACCGGGAAACTGAAGAGCTGAGGAAAAATTTGCGTAATCTACAAAAGGAAAAAGAAGGTATGTACGAAAAGCTGACGATCATTCTAACAGTAGTGTGTATTTAACTTTTGTTAACTAACATGTCCTAACATTCCATTTTACTTTTACATCGAAATCGTCGAAACTTTTTGGATTATTTACATATAATAAATTACCAACTCTACCATTGTGTATGTTGCGTGTGTCGTTTCAAGTGACATCATTGGCATATAAAACATTAGTAACAAACTAACTGAATTGATGTAGGTATGTACATTGTACCTGCGTAGAATATTTCGTACGTTTTCCTTACATTTTGTCAGTTAAGAAAAATGTAAAATGATAATATTTGATTTCTTTGTATAGTTTAAAATTGACTAACAATGACTGAATTCAGTAGGTCAATTTGACGTTATCGAGTAGTGCAATAGCGAAGTGCGAGCGCCGCTTTCGATAAAAACTGAAATTCGTTGGTATTCATCGAAAGTATTGCTACTACTGTGCTCGATAACTTTTTAAGTTACGAGAATTGATCTAAAAGAGGTTCATAGTCCGCGAAGCAGACACAATATTTAAACAATCGTGACAGACCATACTTTATGGTATGTAGGTAAATTTCTTGTAGGTAGGTAGGTAATGTAGTCAAAACCTATCCGTAAAAATCTTTAATTATTATACACATTACCCAGAATTGAGAGCTCATTTCAAAACCTACCGATATATAATATTATAAATCCTTTTAGTGTTGCTTAACTTGAATCCACATAAAAAGCCTGGCAACAAATCGAAGTCGACGGAGAACATATTGGCAAGAATGAACACGGAAATGGAAGCCGAACTAGCGGAAATAAGAAAACAAAAGGAAGTGTTAGTGCAAGAACGGAACACGCTGCTTGATTCACTCAAACGTACGAACGAAGAATTCATATTGTTGAAGAAGAAAAGGATTCAAGACGTGAGTTTTTTTATATTTAATTTGACATAGGATCATTACCAGCCTGGCATATCCACTGCCCGGTATAGGACTCCTTATCTTTGTGCGACCCTCTTCTCGGGGTCTCGTATAATAAATGAGTTATAAATAAATTTAATATTTTTTACGCGGCTCTTACAAAGCTCTACCACGAAAGGTTCATCAAAGTACCTACAAGATATATGCTTATGTATTAGGGTACTTTGATAACCGAACTGCAAAAAAGATAATTGGATACAGGTTTGCAAGGTTTAAGCGTACTAACAGATAGACAGACGATAACGTAAGGATAATGCTAACTAACTAATGGTTATAACTTTGTATTCACTTCATGTAAAGTATTTTTAAAAGGAAAACCATGATAGGCCTATTTGTTCCATGTTTCTTGACCAAAAGGAGGTCAAATGATGGAGATAACTAGAGTCTTGAATGATGGATGCCTATTGTCTCGTGTTTGCTCTCAAGGACCAAGAACATTAAACATAAAATAGGCTCAAAGACTAGCATGTATTACCTACTATCTCGCATTCCTCAGTCTATCTCACACTTACTCTACATAATCTGTGTAGTACTTATTTACCTAAATTACAAAAATCAGTCTTGCCTATAATAAATATTGATAATCATGATTTTCATGCTCTGCCTCGACAAAAATGTAAATTATAGCACACATTTACCCATATAATGAAAAATTTAAATGTTCACAGTTATAAAACCCTGTCGTTTCGCTTATTTTGAACGGTTATTCAAACTAGAGTTTAATAAGTTTCAATAATACACACCGCCATATTACAATAAGCTAGTATGAAAAAAAAGTTTCACCGCATTCTTTCTGGTCGGCTGATCACTACAGTATATAGTGAGGATGAATAATTATATATAGGTACATTACCTAATTATAATGGCAGTATGACACCGATGAGACTGCCCATTGTGTGTTATCTTTAAGTCTTTGAACGCCACGCGGGTCATATTTAACCCGCGGACAATAAAAAATCAATTGTGTCTGCAGCATGGCAGTCTAAGTGTGTAGAAATACACAGACATTACTCATTCAATTATAAGTGATCCTATATGAACGGACCTACATGAATGCGATCACAGCATAGCTAGCATAGTTCTTTTCAGAATAAACACTAACGAAATACTTGGTTAGTTGACATTCTTATTCAGAATCCTAGTGTATTAAATTTCATCTACGGTCATAATACTCGTGGTGCTTTGCTTTACCTAGGTGAATAAATTGTAAACTACACAATCACTTTTCTACTGCTTAGTAGGTAGGATAAACGTTGTTGTCTTATGCTTCTTATTGGGATTTGCGTAAAACGATTTGATACAAAAGTAAAATCAATTGTTGACTAGGGAGGAGTCCTAATAATGATTCAAACCTATATTATTTTTAACAGCTTCACACTTTACAACTGGCGCATGAGAAGGAGCTGATGCAGATGAACATGCAAGTTTACCCACTGCAAGAGGAGATCAAGCTTCTCAACAGAACCGTAGAGATCCTACAAGAACGCGTGCGATCTGCGGACGATAAGCTATTGAGGTACCAGGCGGGCATAAAAGACGACGTTCATGCCGGAGGCGATAATAATGGTCATAAGGCTAAGCGTGACATCCGTTGAGTCTTATGTCGCCTTGGTAATGTAAGATATGGTTTACAGTTAACTGTTAACCGCTAACTGTAGTTTACTGATGAGAGTAGTTACAGTCAACCATTGACTTGAAGATTATTTCGGTTGTTTGATTTGTATATCAATGTGTTCACTAGGTGGTAATGTTTTAAGTAAGCATAACTGTTCACTGTATCAAAGCATAACAATAAATTGAGAGACTAATCCACGATTTCAGCTTTGTTAAAATTCAAAGAGTTAAGTTGCAATATTTGAATTGCAAGACAAAGAGGTTAGACTCAAACTTAGTTTGCAGTGCCGTTTTGTTAGAGCTTGGAAATTATGAATAATATAGATTATCTTATCTGTTTGACAGTTTTACTAAAATAAATTGATTTAAGTGCATTTACGAGGATAAGCTTTATAGTCTGCACCATGCTTCGTTGGGCTTTGTTCTGTGTTGATTAGTCAAACTTGTTCGTAACGCCATGGAGTAAAATGATGCAACCCGTTAGCACAATGCTCACACAATAAGCATTTTAATGCTTTAAATAATTTCATGTAATATTAACTATGTACCTAATAATTGCATCGCGTTATTGTAAACTATATATTAATAAACTAGGTAGTTTATTTTATTGTATACAAAGTCAGCCTCGATATGAGGTCTACCTAAAAATATTTTTACAAAGAAATTGTAAGTTGTAAGTCGTCTAGGTATAAGATGTTTACTATGATGTGATACTAAGTGCACTTTACTTTAGTTTTACAAAGATTCAGTTTTTACTGTTCACAATTAAGTCACAAATTAGAATTACTAATATTTTAAATCAAAGAGATAGCGAGTAGGTGCAACAAGCGTTATTAATTTTATATCGGCGTGCAAGATCGGTCGTTCGCCCAGATAAACGATAGAGCGTTTGCGTTTGAGTTGGCTATGCATTTGCAACACAGGGTAGAATAATAAATTGACGATAATATATAAATTATATTCCAACGCTAAGTCCATAAATCGAATTCGTATAATTTTAATAAAAAAATATTTAAGTATTCCAGTATTTTACGAAAAAAAATGTATGTAGGTACATGTGATATGTCTTGGGCCACAGAACTAGGCTTCAATGTAGTATACGCGAGTTGCATTTACTTATTACCTTGTGTATCGAAGCTGAAGGAAAGAGTACCTACATATATAATGATACTGAAAATGATTGCATTTACAATGGTTAGTTAGGAAATGATATAGAATGGTAGGCAAACGCATGTGCCTTGTCTGCGTGCCTTTTGTCTTATGTCATAGATGGATATCAATTGTTTAAGGCTTTAGCACAAAAGTAGTAGGTTTTACATTACTTTAGTACATGGCATAGGTAATAGGTTTAGGTAGCAAAGTTGATATGTACCAGCCGCGAAGTGTAGATTTATTGGGGGTAATAAAGTGTTGGCGTATACGAGTTACGATATAGGTGACCTATCTATTGGTCTGCCAATAATGTAAGAACATGTAACTACCATAAACCATGTAGTTGTAGGTACATTGGGCACACTTGGGCTTATACACTGGGCTATCTACCTATTCAGATAAAAATAAATAATATCTATATCGATAAAACATACAATGATACTTATTGTATGTTCGATTTAGATCTACAAATAATTTTGACCATTACCGAAAAAAAATATATGTAGTTGTAGGTATATGAAAAATTAATTAGAAATATCAGTTTATGCTTGTAAACTACGCCTGAAGTAGCCGTAAAATAGAAACGTATAAAGTTTCTATTTAACGGCTACACTATAATCACGGAGTAAATTAACGTATGTGCCTACTTGCCTACCTATATAGTTTATTTACTGGGACCATGTTATGTATTAAATAGGTATGTATCGTGTTACGTGTGGATTGAGAAGCGAAGTACTTACATAAGTAGGTACTTAATTATTGTGATCGTTGGTTGTTCTAGCAAAATTAGATAACGCACAATGTAGGTAGGTCGTAATAATATACTTACATAAGTATACTATAGGAGGTTCCTATGTTTAATAAAAATTCTAGTCATATTTTCGTGAGTGTTTTAATGCTTTTAGTAATAATCCCACCGATACAGCAAGTCAGAATTGTGGTGCCTTTGTAATTGTAATAAATGTATATTTGTGTACACGTGGTGTTTTATTGTGCCCGCACATTCTCCTGCTTGCAATTTTCATAACAAAACCTATACTCTGTTTTGTGGGAATGTCGAAGAGAAAACCCAGTCAAGGCTAGACCCTTACTTTCTTAGCTTAGCACCATTAGATAGTTTATCGTTTGTCTTTGCCTCCTCTCCACTTATCAGTTACTTGGGGCCGCAAATGAAAACATTTTTTTTGTCAATATTGTATTTGTCAGTTGGGCAGGCATCATTTATCATGTCTACACTATACTTCTGAAGCTAATACCGTCATTATTATAATCACTTTTCGTTAGGTAGTTTTATCTTTTTTTAACATATTGACCAACGATTTCTAGAATTTTGTTCCTGACACTATTTCGATTCTTGTCACTTCAGCTTTCTACATACGCAATCTCTTATCTGAGATCAAAAATGTTCAAATTGAAAAGAATTGAAATTACGAAAATAATACTAAGTACGGTGGGTAGAAATACTTATATCGTAATTTTTGGAGAACCTCCGTTTTGTTCATTTACTGGTTGGTGGTGTGTTCGTACACTGGAGCACTTACCCTACTATAATTCATGCCTGATACAAGTAGTTTATCTATGAAGATAACTTAAAGTAGGGACTTGCATTAACCTAGAGGTGGGGTAACACGGACAGAATCTACTTAAAATGATGCCGACTAAAGAAAGTGTTCACATTTCCCTAGTTTGCATCTTAAGTGCGTTTTCTCCTAAGGCACGTAATTAGATTAGCCGGCTAGCCACTAGTTAACTCTGTAGTAAAAGACGCAATGAAGTGCTGGATTTTAATCAATATAAATTAAACGCTGATTTATTTCTCACGAGTATCGTATCACCAGATAGATAAACCTTATTGCCATTTCACGGGCCCAATCTATATCGGAATTGGATATAAAATAAAGAAAGCAAATTAATAACAATCGTAACTTTATTTCTTGAACAAACTTTACGCGCCATAGTATATAATTATCGAGGTTACATCAAAACCACGTTTGGTTCTCAAACGCTCTGTCCGTCTTTTCACGAAAATCTATAGTTTTAGCTAGGTATTTGACGGCAGCATACAGTTCCTTGCCAGTTTCTTCTATCTCTTCGGGAGGTATTAAAAATCCCAATTCTCCTTTGTCTCTAGACTCTATGACATAGCTATGCGGTATACCTTTAGAGTAGGCCCAATCTAGTAGGGTTCCCGTCGCCGGATATATTATGTGATACGTCGCTCCAAATGTGTAGTTTTGTTTCGTCGTTTTGAATATTGCCTGACAAAAAATATAGTGTATACCAACAGTAATAAATGGTAAGAGCTAAATTAAATGATACTCTTCAGAGTCCCAGACGCCGCGGACTTAAAGAAATCGATTGAAATTGAGGCTAAGTACCTACCTATAGGTAAAGCGGGAACTTGTTATAAATAAAATAATATAATGAGAATAAAGAACCTTGGTTGCGATATAATTAGGCACGTAAGACACATAATTAGGCACTACATAATAATTATTGCTATTATTTATAATAACGGTCTTAATTTAGCTCTAGAGGTCGAAATGACTGTTTTTTGTTATTAAGGTCAATGTAGGGCTCTGATGGTTAGTGACTAGATATTTTTTATGAAACATAGTTTTTTTTTCTTATATGGATGATGGAAATAGGCTCGCCCTCTATTACATTGGGACCAATAAAATAACTAGTGAAATGTGAGTGTACTATAGGTCCTGTACACCTCTGGCTACCCCTTCGGAGAATACAGGCCTGATGTTATGTTAGTTTTTCCATCAGAAGAAATTCAATAGGTATAATTTTAACCTCATAAAATAACGTGGTAGGTATCTTATTACCTTTTGTTTTTATATTGATAGAGCATCACCATCCCACTTGCTAGTTTAAATGTTACAGCTCTATTAATTTATATTTGTTACGTTTAAGTGGACAATAACTGTGGTATGAGGAGAGAAGTTTCTATTAGGTACCAACTAATTGTCCCTGAATTCTTTGAAGCGAAAGTTAGGCCTATTTAAGTTGTTACCGTATTTTAAAGTTACTTGATCAAATATAACCAAGCTCAAAGTTAAGATACTTTTAAGAATTTTTTTCAGCCTGTGTTGTCCCACCGCAGGGCAAAGGCCTCCCTTTCATTCTAATTTAAGAATTCAATTCAATTCTAAGAATTGCTAAATAAAAATCCAATAACATTTGAATTTGAACGACCTGCCCCCTTACCATGAACTCTAAAAGCAGGACAGTTTAAGACGTGGAAGCGAGACGCCGCATTACACTGCTCGTAGCGGCGTCTCGTTTCCTCACCGTAAACTGTCCTGTTTTAAGAGCTCATGGTAAGGGGGCTGCTCCCTTACCATGAACTCTTAAAGCATGACAGTTTACGTTGTGGAAGCAAGACACCGCATTACACTTCACCTAGTGGCGTCTCGCTTTCACATCGTAAACTGCCTTGTTTTAAGAGTTCATGTTAAGGGGGCTGTAAAATGAATTCTCACGTTTGGCGTGACCGGCTGTAACTGCGCATGAGGCCTTGCGCTTGCGTACACCATTATATATTACTTCGAGAAACGACGAGTGAGTTGTAAGAAATGAATTTGCACTATTAATAACTCATTTTGAATAGTAGATTATTATACATAAGTAGATTAAAGTACACTAAATTTATCAAATAAAATCCTCTGTCGTGCGTACTGCGTTAAGCTGGTATTATGCAGGCCCGAAATAATTATTCGTTTGTATCTGCTACTCTAAGAAATTAAGGCCTTTGTCTTACCTATGGAAGATATATGGTTATAGAAGATGATTTAAATAATGGTTTGTAAATATAATTACTTTGCTCATCTCATCAGCTGCTAGCCTGTGCATCTGTAGGTCTTGGGTGGCGTGTGTCCTCGCGCTCCAGGGGAATAGAATCAGATTGCCATACGCGTGCAAATCCAGCATCCCTGAAGGACTCCGACTCATTGACGATACTACACTCTAGATAACATAATTAAATTGATAAAGGAAATTTGAAAAATGATGGACACGAGCGGACCTTGAACCCGCGACCTTTCGCCGTACCGTGGCGCAGCTCTGCCAACTAAAGAGCATCGTGTCGCTGCTCGCACCCATTGAATTTCAAGTCCCCTTTTAGTATTAACCTCTTAAGGGTGACGTCATAACATAACATGATTAAAGTACATATACCTACACAAAAAAAATTTTAGGATATTTTAGTATCAAGCGAAAACCGTGGGAGCACTTCATGAAATAATAGCTTTAATTATAGAACTTATTTTAAGCTTATCGACAAGATAATGTTAATAGTAGGTATGTTATTGTTCCTCTGGAACACTCAGGCCATTATGTTAAGGATCCTGGATCTACATAACATTACATTTTTGCTGTACCTGTAAGTACATTACTGTAAAGACATTATAAAACTTAGGAGACTTAAAAAAGTTTGATTAGGAAATAAATGGATATGTATCAAACTGCCTGTGTTTTTAATTTTATTGCCTTTTACATTATTGATTGCCATAACCCATTGGGTAATGATAAAGAATCTTAGGGTGGATTAGATCGGGGTGGTGGAAAGCCACCACGAGTGACGATACTGTATTACATTTGGCACAACCTCGGTACAATCCTTGGGGACTAGTTTCCAAACAACAAGTAGAAGTGAATTATAGTTCCTGTTACTTAAAAAGAACGCTGCCCGTAACTTTATTTTTTGAATTCCAGTCTATTCCAAAGTGTTACGTGACTAGTAAACTTCCTAAATTCTACATCCTTAATCTAAAATTATACAATAAAAAATAGCCTAGAACCATAGGAAGCGAGTATGTATGTATATCCGAGTGCAACACAGTCGCTCAGCGGTCTTTTTACGTGACGGGGACTACCTATACTTACGCGCAATGCTGCCGATTCTGCTTCAGAGAAGGGATAGGGTCCAGAGTAAGTCCCTTTACACTCGTTGTTTTCTGTTATGCCCGCGATGCCCCAATCTGTTCTGGAAAGCTCTTTTGATTATTTTACGTTAGGCCCAGTGCCAGTTTGGATAGTGAGAAATTTTTAAGTACAGAAATTATATAGTATTTTTGTACTAAAATAAAATCGTAGAACAATACAACCATGTAATTTCTAAATCCATTCTCGAAGATGGACTAAGCATTTGGCGAATACAATTATTAATTGCAAATAAACTTGGTATGAGGATTCACTGTTAATGCTTGCTACGGTCATTGGCAGTTTATGATCACTACGAGCATTTACTATTGATGTTCATTACGAGTAAGTATTTACTGTTTATGCTCATAACGAGGTAGGTAGGTACTCACTATTTATGCTTGCTACGTGCATATCTTATTTTATTAAGCTTGAAGTTAGTATCATGTTTAGTAATGCTGTGATGCCTGTATAGTGTGTGGCTTGACGTTACTTACTCAAAATTCCGATTAATATCGACCCCAGTACAATACATGAATTTTCGACGATTTTTACGCCAGAGGCGATCTTTGGTGTGCGTGTAATCGTATCCGTCTGGATTCATCACTGGAATAATCAACCTGTAAGGAGCAAAATGATGATGAGCAGATAATATCTAGTGTTAACAGAGTTAACAAAGACTATCTGATTTCTTTTGGTGCCTTTTATATAATTATCTTTGTTGCAATTAAAAGAACTATAAGCACGCATACGTTTTCTGACGACGAATGACTGAATAACTTGCCGATAGAATGTTGTGAAGTGAGGTTTAAACATCTCTTTTTTTGAATTCGGTTAAAAATGAGAAGGCATGAGTAACTTTTCTTTAGAAGTAAGTAGATACCTACTTAATTAGAAGAAATCATAATTTTTTTAAACATGAACTTACCAATTAATATTTTGTACATATGAAGGTTGTTGATCGAACTTCGAAACTATCGTATGAAGTATGTAGAGTGCAGAAGTGATTGAGATCCACTCGCGCGCATGTTGCCCGGCTGTTATTATTATCACTTTGTTTTCAGGATTACCGTTCGTTATGTTGATCATCTAAATATATTAAGAGATTTAGAATCGAAAAGGTATTATCTACTTATTAGGATTTATTACTATTTACTACCTACTACAAGTGCTACCGTAGAGCTAAAATCGATCAATAGGTAGTTTATAACCTATAGATACGAAGCGCAACGTATTAGCCCTTACTTTTTTCAGGTTAAAATAGCTAGGTAATAAACTTTGACATTAATTATATATTGAAAAGCTGTTTATTGGTAGAAGCCGTGTTAAGCCCGCATTTAGGTAGTAGATTTTCTTTACTTTATCAGCACTAATGGCCTATCCATTAATGCTTGAATTTGGTATAGGTATTTAATTACCGAAGATAAGAGTTTGATGCCTAAATCTAAGACTATGTACCTATTTCTAGAAACTTAAAATTAAGAATTCCCGATTTCCTAATTATCTCGCATTCCCGTGACCACCCTTGCAGAATTAGTATTCGGAACTCCAAATTCAAAAGTTCTGAAACTACTCAAGAAACGAGTTATATTTATAGGTTTGAATCTAACGGCATACCTAATACGTCTGTAATTATTATCAAAGGTATAGGCACAGGTTTTCACCTTTTGTAGGAGTCTCTGCACCCAGATTTTGCTGGTTATCGTAAGACCTACGTGGTGGCGAGCTTAATACAATATGCTGATAATGAAATTTGTCGCTTTACCGACGACGGACGATAACACAATGTTTATGTCTGTTACGTGAATATGTGTATACTCCCTTTGGTTCGACGACGAAAACAACATACCTTTATTGTTCTATTCTCAGCGGTTTGCCCAATAGTCTGTACTTTACAGATCGAAGAATAGTCGTCCGTCAAGAAATTGAAGTACTCGTCTATAATACCTAACGTAGGGAACTTGTTCCAACTCAGTCGGTGACCTGCAACTTCCATTAATGTCACTACCTAAATTTCGGTGGGCACCCGTAATCTAGAGGGTCAAATAGACTTATCAGCAAGTATACATGGTTGCTATGGGTCAAAATTATTTTCCAGTATTTAAGCCTATTCTAATCCAATTTTATGGCAATCTACTATTTTTTAGGGAAAAATCGAGACCGGATTGTTGGGTAAAATATGAATCTTGATGATTAACCAATAATTCCAAGACTACTAAGAAAATGCTTGATTTTAGACCTGAAAACTCGATTATATAAAAATACCAACACGCCTGTGCCCCATGATCCTCGAAGGTGTAGGCAGAGGTGTGTAGTAGCATGTAGGTACACCCAGGTTTCCCCCCTATCGTGTCCGTATGTGATAAGGGGCGAGCCTTATGCAATCACTATCATTTCTAATGGCTACTTATTTAGGTATTCTTCATAACATATAGTATGATTAATAAGTAGGTAGGTATTCCAGTTATTGTACGCACCAACTCGAAGGGTGGTCTCCGTCCACAGAGTGGGTGAGACGGGCTGGGTGTCGATCCTTCGTTGCACGTCCAAAATAAGCACTGTATGGTTCACATTGCGAGCGCTGAGCTGTCGATGCACCTTTACTTTATCCTCGGAGCGTACCAAGAAATCGGCCCGCGTAGGACATAAGCTCCATACTGAGACATCTAGGTAGTGATTTGAATTAGTTGTATTTACATTATTTTAATGCTTTTCTCCTACTATTAGGTACACGGAATACTGATGAGGAGTCTGTCGTTTGGATGCAGGATGTGCATATTGCACTGGCGAGAGGACATCTATCTATTTATCTACCTTCATGCACCTATCATACCTACCTTTCTTATCTTATCATACAAACTTAGAATTTCTCAAGAAGAAAATAATAGATTAACACTTTTGTAGTAGGTATTAAGTTTTATGCTAGAAAAGAATTAAAATAGAAAATTAAATTTTCGTGGAAAAATCAATTAGAAAACATCGTTACCAACGCTAGTTTCTTCGTAGTGCGTAGAATGAACTCTACATATATGGAATGTGTTAATATATTATGATGTAAATACATTTTTTCTATCTATAGTCATTTTATTTGGCTGGATGAGTGCGTGAAGCGCGGCGGTCCTCTAAAATGCCTGCGTAAATGTGTACTTAGTTACGATATTTCTATGTAGATAAAGGAACTTGGTTTTAATATTATACAATCGTTATAAATTCATGAATAATACGTTGTTAATTTACGAGTTTACATTACAACAAATTATAAGTAGGTTCCCATGTATTTTTATATGTTTTTCATATTCATATTTAAGAATCTTAAAAAAAAATTAAGTAAGCGCTTTACTGACGAAAAATCTAAAATATTTAACCTGTTTTTAAATTGCATAAGTATATATATTAATCTTACATAACATTCATAAAAATTAAATCTCATTAAAATTAATGAACGTTTTAAATTGTGTAAAATGAATTTTAACTTCTGTAAATAAATCTATAGCTAGATAATAGGTATCATAGAAAATTTTAAACCTTAAGAACTGTTACGAAATGTTTGTGTGTACGGTATCCGTGGTCAGATTTAGAGCTAGGCTAATTCAAATCTAAAATATTAAACAAAGGAAATTAAATGTTACAATCGTTGGTAATTCGTCATAGTATGTTTTCGAACAGGAAACGTCACTACATACTCAACATATGACTGAGTTTATTTTTAAAATACATTTTTATAAATTCAACGAGCTAGAGGGTCTATTAATTGTATGAATACTAATTGTAATAATAGTTGCATTGACCTTGGTTATCGACGAGCCTCTTGATCAACAAGACATCGTCCGCTCCGCGCAGCACCGTCCGCCAGACTTGGGCTCCATCGTATGACACTTTCTCAACTTGCGCAGGCGACACATAGCTTACTTGTAATTAAATACCCGATTAATAATAAATAAATTATTCAAATATATTTTTACGTTTTCACTTACCTACAGAAAAGAAAATCCAATATGTATTTACAAAAGGCATTTCATTTCGGTTTATTACAACTGAATAAATGTTATTGGATATTTTACTACTCTGATAAAGTTTTTATCGATTGTGTCGTTCCTACCAGTTCGGCTTTGGTGAAAATGTTTATATATTAGTTTTAACATAAATAATACGCCAAAGATGATGCAAGTTATATATGTTTATTAACATTACTATATACAATCATTGTAATTTGAAAATAGAAACATTTCATATTGAAACTCACATAAATTTATTAAAAACGTGACAATTATTAAAACATTAGGCATAGTGTTTCATATTATTGCTATCGACAGCTCAACATCATTTCATTCTCTGGCATGTAAATAAAATAAATGCCACCGAACATTTAACTTTCGCAACACAAGTCATTGCATTACTCCATATATCATTGGGCCTCTCTAATAAGTATCACAATTAATTCACTTATTATAAATAAATTATAAAATCGTCAACGCAGCGTCTAGTTTTAATATTTCAGTGTAAAAACAATGTCAAAAACGATTCACTAATATCTGATCACATGGTCCATGGTTGTGCATACAAACGCAAACTATGCTTTTACCAAATGTTTCTTTAGTCTCATTTTCACGCTAGACACAATCATCACCAATTAATTGTCAATGGAAATGACACATATTAGTCTATTTATTATGTCTTCTAATGAAAGTACATAGATTTTAAAGAATACACTTTATATGCTAATAAATAAGCATTTCACATGTTTTGAAATGAGTGATTAGACACAGAACCAGCGTTTCACCTCAGTATTGGACAGTAATGATCACTCACAATGATATTCATCAATAATAATTTCGAGTCAACGAAACGGCCGTAAGGCTAAATAGATACGATAGCGTTTCACAAGTTCACTAGGTCATATTACAGTAGTGTGTTCTGTAGGCGAACACCCAGGACCTGCGCTAGTCGGCGTCCCCGTTGGGCACGGAGAGCGGCTCCTCGTCCTCGTTGTAGTCCAGCGACAGCACGGACGCGCGGCGCCGCTTGCCCGCGGGCTCGCTGCAGTCGCTGCCCGAGTAGGCGCGCTTGTCGGGCGACGGCGGCCGGTTGCCGTTCACCGCGCGCTCGCCGGCGTGCGTCGCGCGCAGCTCCTGCTGCAGGAACAGCACCGTGCTCTGCATGCCTTCTACATCTTCGTCTAGCTCTTGGAGGAACTCGTCTAATTCTGGAATTTTAAATTGTCGCGTTAGAATCCATTTCGACTCAGATCGAGTAGGTATTTATGAAAACAAGAACCACACTGACCTGATTGCGACTTTTTAACTTCTTCACTAAAACTTTTTTGGAGCGCTAGATCGCCCTCTAACTTTGCTATCCGACCGCTCGACGTCATTCGCCCGAGGTCTTCATTCTCCTGGTGTAGCAGCCTGCATTTCGCCATAAGTTTCTTGCCAGTGTTTGAGTCGGGCGTGAATTTCCACGCTGATAACTCGTTTTGCGTTTCTTCTAACCTCGCTTTCGTCGACGTTAATTCTTGTTTTAACCTTAAAATTAGTACATTGACCGCTGGATCTAAAAGTGTGGGTCGCCCGTTGAGACTCGCGTGTGAAGACTTCAATTCCGTAATTTGACTCTGAAAAAGGATAATGCATATTTTTGCATATGATCAGAGGTTTGTTCTGTATTCTGAGGATCAGAGGTATATTTTTCCATGGGGTAATATTGAAATACAGTAAAAGTAATATCTTTTTATTTCATAGGCATCTAAAAAACGGGTTTTTCAGACTCGTTTATCTAAGGGTCTAGAAACGAATGAGATTCTTAGTTAGAGCAGCATATTTATAAATATCATACTTCTAGTGTACTGTTTTACAACAGTTCCTTATAATGAAGGTCTCAAGTATTGCTGTGGACTTTGACAAGCTGCTAATGTTGATAAGGTGAGTTCAAGTATATTATAAATATACTTACTACATAATCTTGTATCTCTTGTTCCTTAGCGGCTAACCTTCTCACTAACACCTTTTCTCTGTGTTGGGACTCTGCATATTGCTGTTTTATCCTATCTTCTACTTCTTTCGCCTTTTCCAGGCTGCCTGTATAAATTAAGAAAACAAGTTAATTTACGACAGCTTCGGCAATAGTATGATTTTACATTCATATTCCTTAAACAAAAACATACAGTAATTCGCATTAAAATTCCATCGAACTTATTGTAATATAAGAAATCCCACTTTGAATGCATTATATTTTGTCCACTTCATATTTTTATAACTCTGTACCAGATAAGTTATCTGGGTTATCATAACAGACAAATTGTAATACATTGTTGTGGGCACTTTTATTTTAATAATTACAATATTAAAATCGACAACACCTTAACTAAATTATACAAACTAGAAAAATATAAAATATGATATGATTTCATTAAGTCTATCAATCACTCTGATATTGATACTACTAGAAAATAAGAAGGATTCTAAAATGTTGTTTTTAAGAAGTATAATTTTAAGGAAAATAAATAAGCTGCCTATTTACGTAATTCTGTAACAATACTTTAATGATTTTTGGTCCATAAACTATTCAATCATCTGTTATTTTCTGCCTTCTGTATTTATGAATTTAGTATTTTATTCAGCTGACCAATAGCATTGGCAAGGATATCACTGATTGAAGACCACTGGACGCTCGGGATGGCTGGGAAACCAAGGAAGTTTAATGGAAACCTGATCACGCTTTATGTATGAAGTTCCACAAAGCAAATAGATGTGAATAAAACGACACAAGAATATATCACAGATAGAAAAAAGGTTTGTTACATAGTCACTAATTTAAAAAAGCAACAAAAAGAAGATAATTCAGAGTTCATAGTTCGATTATTGATGAATAGAAGTTAATCCACCACATAATAAATAATATCACGATGAAATTAAGTCCCCTTGCTCCAAGACTGTCAGATTTTAAATGCCTTGCAAAGAGGACAAGTGTTGTATTACCAAAATAATGAATCTTTTCAGGCTGTGGTGTTAAAGTAAGTTAGGCAAATAAGAAACTATACATACCTAGGTCTACCAAATTAAGCAGTGGTGTACTACTTGTATAGACATAAATAATTAAGGTTTAAATGAAAATAACTCAGATTAGGAAGAGAGCATGAATGAGGGATGGAACCTATGTCAACATCGTATTTGCATTAATTGTAAATTGAATATAATATATAATTACTCCTTAACATAATAATACAAAGCCTGCAATACATGTCTATACTTTAGTTGAGTGTAAGTTTAAAATATTGTTTTATTTATATTAAAACACTTTCTTATAAAGCTCTAATACATATATCCAATTGGAATTAGTTTGTAAATGCCCAAGATTGGTAACATTCAATTTACTAGTAAAAAAAATTATTATTATTATTGATTTGATTTCGTTCTTTTAAACATACACTCAACTAAAGAATGTTGACATAATTTATGTTTCGGCATTAGCATGAGATGACAAGCAGTTTATAAGGCTGAAATACTAAAGATCCCAAATTTATAAGAGAATAAAATTACATTTTTGAATATTATCATCTGAATTGCTTATATTATATCATATGACAAGTGATACCTTATCTTTTTATGGAGTTATGACTATAATAAAGTATTATAACATGTAATACTATTATGTATAGCAGTCACAATTTAATTTATTTCCCATCAAAACAATTTGAATGCAATTATATTATTGAAATAACAAGTCTTTTGATTCGTACAGTTGACAGTAGACATAAGTGGAAAAGTAATGTAATAATATTTCAAGTGTTTTCATCTAAACCTAGTTATTATATACAAGTTGATTAAAGTATCATCAGTTATTGACAATTTATATAAGTATTTATCTGTAATTGTATTTAGTACATAAATGTTAAGAAAATAGAGACCCAGACACCAAATCTATGCATACAAATATCTGTTATGAGATTTGCTGTTTTAATAACAACTTTCACAAATAAATTTCTATTATACATGTTTTCTTAATTGTTTTATACCAGGAGCAATCAATAACTTTAATTATGTAAACAATAAGATTATCATTTAAAATGTGCTATGGGAAAGCAAAGATAGAAAGTTTCAGAATTTGGTCATTATCAACAATTTAAACATTACACTTGTAATTTAAACATATAACAACTTTTGTATGCTAGTTATAAGCATGTTATAGATGGCAAGTTACTAATAATTTAAAGAAAAAGTATTTCAAAGTAGAAATTACGATGTGTTAGTTATTTCTGCTGATAAGCTATGAACATGATCTTGTTTAGTATTATTTATGAGTTAGATACATGCAATGACTCAAAGCTGAGCAGCAATGTAGAGCATTAGTCTTAAGCTGGCAAGATAAATAATAATATATAAATTATACCTTGTTGTTACCAAATATTACAAGAAGCAGGATATAGTCATACATATAACACATTCTAACTTAAGATTTTTTCATAAAATGTTATATTTATTAAAGTCCCTTAATACATTTTATTTAATACATCTTATCCCATTAAGTCTTCGGGATAGCAAAAGAATGATCAAATAATATATTCATGGATTAGAGGACAATACCATTAAAATATATTACAGCATATGATTGTTAATGATATTAACTAGATTTATAATAATATAAATTAACAATATTTGAAGACAGAAGATAATAAAGCGAGTACAAACAAAATCTTATCTATACAGCAAAAGAAGAGATAAAAACATATTTACTTTTTTGTGTGGACAAAGACTGGATAACTCGGCAACATCTTCAGTTGCCATGACTAGAATAACACCACTGAACATGGACACGGCTCCAGGTTCATTAGGAGACATCACACGGCTATGTGCCAACATATGCACTTCCACTGAACACTCCACTGGCACCTCTCTTACACAGCAAAACACCATTTCTTCGTCTTCACCTTTGATTAACTTATCAACACCTAAATACACCCCGTACCACATTCCGTTTTATAACTAAACAATTTTTATCATCACAGTAACATTTCAATATCATGTCATAACAGTATCACTAGTTAATTTTAGTTAAAGTATTGTCGATATAGAGAATAATATAACAACTCGCGGGTCGTACGTCGCCGACCTGGCGCTACCAAGCCGATGTAACTTTCTTAAATACCTTCCAACTGTTTGTTCAAAGTTTCAAGATGATCAATGTACAAGTCCTGGGTTCTCCACGAGGCGCGGAGCGAGTCGGCCGAGGCGGCGTCGAGCTGGTGCGGGGTCAACAACACGCGTGCAACGCTCGAGCCTCCGCCACCTGCGCCGCCTTCACATGACCCCTCGCCGTGCCGCTCTGTCTCCTCGGACATTTCACTCTGACTATAACGTTAAGAGCGCCTTTTCGACTGCAAGCAAATGATCACAGTTAATCCTACATAGAGATTCATTTGCATTTCTCCGCCGTTATCAGAAACCTGTAGCAATGTAAAGTTAACTGTGGTTATGAACGAAAGACCAGGTTACTTACAGTTAATTAGTGTAATGACTGAGGCTTAATTTAATTGGGAAAAACTATTCTTTACAGTAACTGTTTATCACTAAATACTATCTCTAATATTTTACGAGGTCATCAAACGAAACACGACAGACGCCATTTTATCACATACCACTACAGGGTGACCAGTAAAAATATACATGATTAATCTTTATAATCTCAATACAAAAAAAATAGTTTTTATTTTAAATCATGTTTTTGCTTTATTGTTTCTTTTAATAAACAAGTATAGTTCCTGATTACATTATAGAGGATAATTAGTTAATTATTACCAATATATCAATAATTGCTTTATTGGTAATTAGTTTTTGTTCCTGGCAGCATTTATAGTGTTGGCCTTATAAGTTTATAACATGTCAGATTACGGTTTTTATTATTAAGATTTGAATACGTATTAGTGTATACGGTTTTGATTTAAACCTACTTAGTATTCAATTGTATTTTAGTATTTAAGGACCAATATAAAAAATAAGTGTTCAATATGAACATTGACTGAATGAGAAAGTTTCATTAATAAAGAACGAAAATTTTAATATAAACGACATGTTCCGGTTGATGTAGGCCAGAGGTTTTTCATTAAATATAGGTAGAATAGCGACTTTCTCAGAGTAAGCGACATTTATTGCATTAATTCATGATTGGCAGCACTGGCAATGGCATTATCAATCCTACCTTGTATATTTTATCAATTTACTCGGTACCAAGTTTACCAATTTATATGAATAACGGCTTACATTACATAAAATACCTATTAAGAGCAATCCCATTTTTTTCGATGGGCCAGACTGATATTTCTGTTTGCGTACTAGGTAGGCAGTGTATAAATTTCTTCAACTTGCCTGGACTTTAAAAGAGACCTTGAACCCTGAGTTTGTTACGGCATTTCTTCTCAGAGGTAGTCAATTAGGAAATGCCGACGCCATCTAGCCTTTACAATATAATGACGTGTAAAAACGTTTCCTGTGATTTGCAAAATAAAAATCATAAATATATCATTGTACTAGCTCATTAAGAAACATTTGTAGATACTTACCAAAGAGTATGAAACCACTACGTTATTATAATACTTGCAAGCCAGGGGTAGACGCCACCACAAACTATCGACATATAATAATAATAATAATAATAATAATAAATTTTCTTTATTTTCTCATCACAATGAATACCTTAATACAAAACATGTAGAGTGACAGAAATAAACGTAATATATTTATAAAGCTTATTTCCCAGTCAGTCAGAAGGTTGAGATGCAGTTGGTTATTTGCTAGGATGCGAGCCTTGCGAGTATCATCACATTAGGACTAGGTTCTTTTACGAGAGTTGGATATCAATACCTATCGTAGGCAGATTCTCCGTCTGAATTGCATCTAGCGCATTCTGTTTTTGCATAAACCCCTAGCGCCCTAAGGGACGTAATGTACATAATATTGTACCTATAATGCAGGTATTTGGCGAAATTATGTTAATAAAACCATAACTAATTATTCTTTTAAATTAATATTTTATTACTTATTGAATTAATTTAACAATTAACATCTAATTAATGTTTAACATTAATTTAGTTTGCATTTATTTTTATACAATATCAAGAGTCATAGAATAGATTATATCACAATATGTACAACGGAATGTTTTAGTTCGTATGGGGATGCGAAATGTCAATAGGGTCTCCACACTTCTTGGTTGCCCGCGCCGTACAATCCATGTTTGGCCTCGTCGTTGGCCTCACAACTCTGGACCATGCCGCTGGCCTCACCCGTCCCCTGTAATTCTGCCGTGATGGAGATTACGCCGCCCTCTATATCACTAATTTTGATTTCATTTGGGAAACATTGGTCTATGTTGTGTTTGTCCCCTGAGCTGTGTAGATGCACGTGTATTTGGTTTTGGTTGACTGTTGAGTAAAGGTTGGGGAGTATCATTTGAGGGTTCGGATTTATATATGGTGTGTGGGATTGTATACAGGATGGGTTGTTATTTATGTTATTGTATTGATAGTTGTTGTAGTTGTAGGTGTTGCTAGGCCAGGAGTTGTAGTAGTTGGGGTCGTATCTCTGCGACGGCATGGCGGCGGGTGCGTTAAGTTCAGTGAGGGCAGACCCGGCGCCGCTCGGACTGCCTTTTACGAAGCCCGTAGTGCTGGGTTGGAAGCCGCTGTAGTCTGTGTGGCCCAGCGGGATTTCAGGTAGCACTGGAAATTAAAGAAAGGTTTGAATTAGTATAGATTATAATTTATTATTCTTTTAACTAGGTACCAACCGGTGATAAGACGGCAAAAGAAGAAAGAGGTTCTAATATAGGGGGAAGTCCCTTAACGCCGGACGGCACCTAGCGCCGGACACTCGTACTATTTAAGCGAGTATAAATCCGTTCGATTAAAAATACAAGTGAGAGGGGCGCGGGGGGCACACAGATACAGGATCACGCGCCGCGCCTCGCCAGTGACGCACATGGCCACGGCGAGAGCAACCGTTTGCTGTTTTGGCGCGAAATCACGGCGTCACCTAAATATCAATGTAAGTAATTCTAGTATATTTATACATTTACATTTGAGTGGTATTCAAAGATAAAAGTAGTACTTGATTGTTATCCGTAAAATGGTAGAATATTATTAGATCTTTTAAACAATTTTAGTAGGTACCACCTAATGAACGAAAATGTCTGTCCCTTAGCACCGGACACTAAGTCGTCCCTTAGCGCCGGACAGTAAACATATTGTTATTTCTTGTGAGAATTTACGTCATTTATTCTAATTATTTAATTTTGTTATAGAGTATAGAAGAAAGAAGATAATTAAAATGGAAGAGACGAAAAAGAAAGGATCCTGGGAGTCACAGAGCTTACAAACTGCTATTGATAAGGTTATGTCAAAAGAACTGAGTGTAAGACAAGCTGCAATGCAATATTCCTAAAAGCACTATACATGATAAAATAAAGGCCCTAAATCGAGGAGAAGAAGTAACAATGAAACCAAAGTTAGATAGGTTCACTAGCACCTTCTCAGCAGAGTATGAACAAGTCTTGGTGGACCACATTAAAGATTTATCGAATAGATGCATGCCGCTCATGAAAAAGGAGTTTTTAGAAATTCACACACCAAGAATTTATAACTGTGATGAAACTGGTGTCAGTTGCGTGCACAAACATCAAAAAGTTCTCGCTCCGAAAGCCATCCGTCAAGTAGGTAAGCTCACTTCTGCTGAGAGAGGCAAAAACATCACAGTTTTGGTCTGTATGAGTGCTAACGGTCACTACATACCCCCATTTTTCGTATTTCCAAGGCAAAGAATGAATGAAAGGCTTATGATGAATGCTCCAGCTGAGAGCATCGGTGTGGCCCAGCCAAAAATTGGCAGAAGAAAAAGAAAATGAAAAGAACATGAAAGATAAAAAGAAGGAAATAAAATCTAAGTTTGAAGTAGCAATGGGAGGTAAAGAAAAGCAAACCAAAGGAATTAAAACCAAAGGAAAGAGCGTAGACAAGGGAAAAGAAGCAACAAACGTGAAACCTAAAGGAAAGAAAGGAAGTGAAGTAGAACCTTTAACTGAAACATCTAACACAAACATAACAATTTGCGTAGTTTGCTTAGAAGACACTGACGAAGACTGGATCCAGTGCTCATCCTGTCGTGGGTGGGTACATGAAGCATGTGCAGACATTCCAGAGTCTGGAGATGGCTACATATGTGATCGATGCAGGTTATTTTGAAATGTCTGGTGCTAGGGGTATGGCACAAATATTCGTCCGGTACTAGGTGCCACTCTTTAAAATTATATTTTTTGTTACCAAAGTTCGATTGATAGTATTAATTATTTTTAAGCAGAGGTTGCATTTTTGTTAATTTAATTTGATTTCTAACTTTGTTATCTAATATAAGTCATAATTGAATAAACATTTCTTGAAATATTTTTTGTTTTATTTATAAATAACCTTAGGTGTCCGCCACTAGGGGACTTCCCCCTAAGCTTACAAAAATATTACCGTTTGTACAAAATACTCTAAGAAGAGATATTTGTAACGTCGCATGAGATACATTTGAATATTAATTAACTAAGTACGTTTGTATAAAAGACGATGATAATTTTATTGTTTCTTCCGCACTGATCCTATTCATTTAGTTTTCTGTTATCTAGTTCATAATTATGAATTATATAAGGATTATAGGTATGTGGTGTAGTTCTGTCCCTATCATGCGGTCAACCGCTCCATTACCGTGGTAACGGCAATGAATGGAGGAAGTTAGTTTATCAATATTTAACAACGTGTGTCGCAAATTGTAACACATGACATAGTAACAAACTAAGGTTTGGTACATATTGTAAGTCCTTTGGCAGATCCAAATTAGGTTACGCATGTATACTATCAAGTCTATATTCCTCGAATTGTTACGTGAATGTGTATCAAGCATTCAAGAACAGCGGAACTACTGAGAATCGTATTGCGAAAAACTTAATATCTAATGCTGGCAGTTTGAAATAACAAGACCAAGAAGAGCCAAATAGGTAGGTTCTATTCATGGAGTTATGAAGAAGAATATGTATGAAACTCGGTCTCAACGATCCCCTAAATATTTTGGAAAACTCACACAAAACTCAAAAAACAAAAGAATGAAAATAATCAATAACATAACAATCATATTATCGAATAACTTAAATAATTTTAGACCTCGTTAGACTACATTGTAACGTTATTAATTGATTGTACATTGTGCCATCACATTACATTTACACACACATTTTCCGTAATGATTAAAAATAAAACGAATCGTTTCTAATAGGTATGAAGTGAATCATTAGTAAGTTTTGTAGCTATCAATCGAGAGCCATAAATTGCTATTGTGTATAAGTGAATCTAGTTTTATACCTGTATGTTTGTGTAGTCGGGTCACGACATGTACATTATTGTAATCTTCTATTCTAATACGTTATTGCTTACGTGGTCTTAAAGGTCATTCTCCAATCCAAGCGGGATTAAGATGTTATAGAATTAATGGAATATTTGCTGCCTTAACGATTGTATTGCTAGGGACACCAGACTTATACTGACGGTGATCTCAATAAAAAAAGATCAAGAGTCTAATACCAGTAGTCTAGTCTTGTAGATACCAATAGGTATATATATATCGAAAAATATATCGTTTCTCCTGGATACATGGTGTAGTTTTACCTTAGTCACATTATATAAGGAAATATTGTATGAAAAATTATGATCTGTGGATCGACCCAGATATCTTAATCGTAGTAGTCCAATCACTTAGTCACTGGACATATTGGGTCACCAACATCAAACACAATAGTTACTAGTAGACGTGATGGTTGATGCTTATTCAGTAGACCAGTTTAAAGCCTCAATGTGATATTATTACTATAGTGTATGCATAAACATACCATCACACCCGTATTCCCCAAAGGCACAAACGTAGCACACCCACATTTCCCCAGTTATGTTAAAGATCCCAAACTCCCAATGTAATAGGGGGCGAGCCTATTGCCATCTACCAAGCGCAAATCCAGACTCCGTACTGCTACTGAGAATTACTTAATGGAAAAACCCAGTAACACAGCCCGACTCGGGATTTGTACCCAGGACCTCGTGACCAGTAGTCGCGCAGCAGTTTTGTGTATTTACCTGCAGGTATGTGTATAGGGTCCGGCTTGTAGTAAGGCGGCTGGAGGGGAGCGTACGCGGGGTACATCGAGGCCGTCGATGGGTAGCCCGTGTTCCACTCACTGGCTCCCAGGATGTTCCCGCTGGTTTCTGAAATTAAGAAAAATTTACAATTCAGGTGGTAGGGTGAACTCTGTCCGATGTCTTACTAAAGAGTAAAGGTCTTTCGCTTAATCTTCCACACATTTCTGTTCTCCTTTTTCGGTTTGAGTTCAAGTTTAAAGAAACCTACAATCTGTGTTTTTGGTAGAAGTCAATCTCGGTCTTTTTTGATTTTTTGTTTTTGACCTTTGATGATGTTTTAAAATAGATTTGTTGAGTTATGTTCTAACAAATTTACTTTACCTACAGTTCGTTTGTCTCTGTTTATTATGAATACCCAACTTCTTGGTCCTGCCATGAGACAGAACCAATTGGTTGGTCCATATCAAGTCCTATAGTATCTAGGTATCTAGAAATTAATTGTGTCATTCAGATAGGTATATACGCATTTTATTATAGCTGAAGTAGAGATTAACAGCACATTATGTGCTTAATCTCTACTTCAGTTTACTATTTCCAACCTAAATTAGAAGTTAATGACCATTTTAATCATGTTCAGGACAAACAATATCTATCGCTGAAACATTTTGTTTTGCATTTCCATATTAGCGTAAAATAATTAGTTTATCGAGAAGCGTAGGTACCTAAAGAGTTGGTATTGTATGCATGCACTTATCCGGAATTGCATCAATTTTAAGCATATTGGATTAGCTTAAGGGAAGGTTTAAAAACTTTTTCGAATTTTATTAAAGAAATTACTAAATAAAACTAGTGACTACCTAAATGAAGCAAGTGCAGACATGTGGTAATTTCAGACTTGTATTTCGACTTGTGTGGTTGTAATGTATTTCGGTATATACCTACTTATATTTCAATGTATTATGTAGTCAGGATGTTTACGTGTTGATAAGAGTTTGGCTGGACTGGAGACCTAAATTCCTATTAAATAAGTATATATAATATCGTTATAATGTCATGTTATCTATATTAAAAGACCATTATTTATCTATATTTGTTTAAATTAATTTAGCGTCCACTATGTTCTTAAAACAAAAAGTACTACAAGAACATGAAAAACTTTAATCCAGGGAGCTTAGTTCCAAAAATTGAACAAGGCACTAGGCAACTTACGGCAAAATAAATAATAGGTCCCTACTTATGTATGTTACTTATTAGTAAAAAAATATAATAAGAAACGTTTTCTTTATAAATAAATGCAATTTTGCAATCGTGCATGACTTATTCTCTTCATAAAAATAAAAATACAACTTATTAATTATAATTTTGGGTAGAAGTTCTCTTCCCAGAATTTGAAATTTTTAAACATGTTTATTTGACTGAATCGATGGTCTATACTCGCAAAGCGCGACTGCTGAGCATTAGGTCCTGGGTTCAAATCCCGGCTTGGGCAAAGTGTTACTAAGTTTTCCATTAAGTAATTCTCAGGCAGCAACAAGCAACAGACTCGCCCTCTATTACATTGGGATCTATACTTAACATAACTAGCGAAATATAACCTGTAGTATGTAGCTCGTACCGGCGACCCAATCGCCAGAAAGCGGTTCTATAATGTGGGTAAAACAATTCATATCATACCATCAATTCATTTTATTTTGGCTCATGATAAAATTGTCAATTCTGATTAGTCACAAATTCACTTATAATTAAAAGTAAACCAAAATTAACATTCTACAAAAGGCTATAGGTACGGCTAAATGATAACTTGAATCTCGGTATGGCGTCTCATGATATTTATGATGTAGGTCACGTGTACGGAACTAGACGTAACAGCTTGGGATTGCCAGCTGATTCATACTAGTAGATGTGACGACGAAAGTGAGTTCGCCTGTTAAACAATACCCAATTTATAGTGTCAAGGTCTGAGGCATTGACTCGTAGTGACGTAGGTATGGTATAGGTAACACGAATTAAGTAAGACATGATTTAAATTCACGATGACGTTAATGAGTTTTGTAACCTAGGCACAACCGAGCGTATCTATCAAAGTGGATTATGTCTGGGTGTATCATCATCATCATCGTCAGCCGGAGACGTCCACTGTTGAACAACAGCCTCCCACTTAGAACGCCACAATGAACGGCAAATTGCCATTTGCATCCACCGGTTGAACTCTGACGATTCCGTCGTCGGTCCACTTGGTGGGAGGCCTGCCGAAGTTGGGTGTTTCTTACTTAATTCCATCTTAAAGGATTAAGATGTACTACCAGAATTAGCGATACGAAATTTTCGAAAGATTCGAAATATTGTTCGAGATTTAGTTTTCCGGAAAGTAACTACGGTTTTGAGGTTTGAAATGCCTATATAAGTATTTGGCACGTAAAAAATATTAATAGGTTGGACTGTGTTACATAGTAAAGGCATATTCCTTACCATGTTAGATAGGCCATAAAAGGAGTATTGGAGTAAAGTTATAAGTAAAAGTCACTGGGTGCAGATCATAAGATCTTCGACTATGAAGCTACCAACTTGACACTATACGAGTACGATTTAATAGCGCTAAAATAAATATATCGAGTGCATGCTAAACAGTATTTCCCAGGTCAGCGTACGATTACATTGAACGGAAAACACGTTATTTAGAGATTTGAAATGTTCGATGGTTCCATGATATCTTAGTTAGCTGTTAGTACATCAACCACAACTAAGCACACCTCAAAACATCAGCCTGTTGTATCTGGGGCAGTCGGGTAAAAATGTTCCATAGTAATGAGAACCTTTTTTGCGATATACGTTTCTATACTTGCCGTCAGTTTCTAAATAAGTGACGGCGATAAATGAATGTTATTTTAATATAGTTTCAGCATTCAATCTTCAAGAATAAATAGAATTTCTTGAATAGATAATAGAATTACATTAATAAATCAACTTAAGTAAGTACTTAGCTTTTCGCTAAGCATACCTAATTGCAATACGGTTGCGATAATTCCGACCAAAAATAGTGTGCAGCTAATAAATACCCAGTCTTCGAGTGTTGCACAAGAGATTCTAGTAACCGGAGCAGATCCGTGATTCCATTTTATTAATAAACTTTCCAAGTTTCCAAATATCTTCTTGGTACTGACTACTGACACATGGTTATGAGTAATTACATCGAAATCCTGGTGAAAGTGCATTATTTGTAAATCAGTTGACCTTGGCGTGCTGCCAAATCTCCATACTGCGAATGTTTCATTCTAAAAGTCATTGTCCCTTTCTTTTCGATTGACGGATATGAATAATTATTGCTTGCTTGTTGTCATTTGTTTATTTTGTTGTTTGTTGACAAACACCGAAATTTCTACCTTTACCTACTATCTAAGTACCTATTAAGTAGTACTTTAATACTACTGGGTAGGTTTGGTACGCCTTTTGATATCAAGCTATGCGTACGAATATTTTGTTCCACGTAAGTACGAATGGAGTTGCGGACCAGACGGAATGCCCTTCGGGGTAACCACACTTGGCAAACCCATTTCACAAATGGTTAACTGTTACCTAAGAGCAGATTATGCGTCAGGTTTTTTTCGTTAATGCAGCATACTCTAAAGAGTGTATGACTACTTAACTGCATTAGGCAAGACCTAAAAAAAGTTATCCAGCGAGGATCCATTAAACTTTTAACATACGATATGAAGAGAAGCGTGAAATGTTAATAACAATAACCAACGATTCTTCTAACCAAAAACCTACATAAACTAAGAAGCACTAAAAAGGTAGAATAATTTTTATACCGCTTCACCGATGATGCGCAAGTTAAAGGGTGTTTCCAAAACGTGCGTGGCTTGCGTTATGAGTGGCGTCGTCCATCCAACGCAGTCCTACTGAGTCAGCTCAGTACCACTGATAAAACAAATCATTATTATGTTAATTCGTACGTTAGCTTTGTATGTGCGTGCATTTGTTATTGTACACGACTGGAGGCACGTAGACACACTTTATTTAAACTCGTCAACATAATTTTGGCGCTTTTGCATCCCGTCACTTTAAGACTTCGACTTGATTTAAATAACCAAAATGTTCGTAAAAGCGTTTTAATAAATGTAAAGAAGTTACATTTTTAATAACTCACATAAATTATTATCAACACCTGTAGCCGTAGGATGAAGTGCAAGGCACACGCAATGTGTTACAATAAATGTCATTTGAGTTTTCGATAGAGCTTTTTAGGTCTATGTACTGTACATATCTATGTTTTAAATTACGTTACAAATAATCATATGTGATATATGATTATAAGCTAAAAGAATAGAGGTGTAAATAAGAACTTGCACGAGTGATTATACATTAATAAGCCAGCACATTCTGGGTGGCCTTCTATTCAGGAGGGAAGAACATCGGAGAAGGTATCTTCTTCCATCCTGAATAGCCTCTACACTCCACTCCACACTAATGTTTCCATATGACAATTACGTAGCTCTTGCTCTTGGCGATCTGAAGAAGAAGCTAGAATTATTCTTGTAGAAAACGAAGAAAGCCCTGCACTATCCCCACAGGGAAATGTGTATTGTTATGTAAGAATAACGATTGTCATTATCACATTGTAAACCATGCCATTAATTAACTTTTCAATTCTTTGGTCCCGCAAACCACAAGAGGCTAACATAGTAATTACATTGTTTTAATAGTAAATATATATTGTTGTTAGTATTCCTTAGATTATTCCTTTTCCGCATGCTTTTTCAGGTAAATAGAGCATGGTCTAAAAATTTAAAAAATCTTTTTAATTGGTGATTAATTCGTCAGGTGTTAATTACCTTTAGTAAATACTTGCGGGCTTCAGACGGAATAGGTACATAAAGCAGCTAGCAAGGGTTAAACACTTATACAGTCGCAATACATTATGTAGGTAGTATTCAGTCGGTCAAAGTTTGTCATTGCCTTCTTCTTCGTGTCAGCATGAGATATGTCTAAGAAAACAGGTCATGCACTGCTCATGCAGTAATGTAAAGATTAGCCAGTACAAAAAGATGGTAGCGAGGTTGGCTGCCCAGGGTGTCGGATGTACTTAAGTACTATCGCATGTGCAGACACATTACTTGCACCCTGCTCCTATATGTCGTGTCTACATACTCAGGGAACAATCACGATGCACATACTAGCCATGCAGTCCATATAACTTCTCGTACTTCTTAATAATAGGTATATTTATATACAGTAATTTAATTTTATATTTTAATAAAAACATTACTCATAAAAACATTTTCATCCGAAATGACTAATACCTCACCCAGTTCTCACAAAGGACTTGCAAATTATTCCAGCAATTAAATAAAACTAGTAACTAGAATTAAGTAGTTACTTGGTTATCCATTGACGCAAACCCGTGACCCTGGTAATACCCAACATAAATAAATCCTTTCTATCTCATTATAACATCGAGACGTTAGAAAATAGATTATTTAAGATTATGCAAGAGTAATACGTAAATGTTTTATTATATTATGTGCACAATGTACTCAATACTTTATTGCATTCCATAATAGTACATAAGTGGACTTAAAATATATGTATCTATGCATAATATTATAAAGCTGAAGAGTTTGTTTGTTTGCTTGAACGCGCTAATATGAAAAACTACTGGTCTGATTAAAAAAAATCTTTTACTGTTAGATAGCCCATTTATCGAGGGAGGCTATAGGCTATAAAACATTCGAAATCCACGCGGGCGAAGTCGCGGGCGGAAGCTAGTGTAATATAATTATTGGTTTAATGTGTTTATTAACTCATATATCACAAGTTACAACTGCGCGGTAAATACTGTGAGTCAGTCTCTTACCAATATTTTTTTTAAATACCGTGAATTAAGAAGGAAATTTTGCCCTGCAGACGAAAGAAAATATTACTGAAAAAAGCATGTGTCGGATTATAGATCCCGTCGGCCATGTTAGTAACAAATTACAGTTGTGAGTTTAAGGTTGTTGTAGCATGCTCTTTCTTAGAAGCGTTCTCCTTGCTAAAAAGCTTATAGGTAATTGTGTATCCACTCAGAAACGCATTTTTTGGGTTAATTATAAAGGGTGAAAATGCAGCGTAAGAAGTATGCCAGAATCGTAGCAAATGGAAGTCCGTGGTCTCTGCCTACCCCTTTGGCAAACAAGTGTGGCTGTATGTACTTACTCAAGAATTAATTAATTAATTTTATATGTATGTATGTAAGCTGTATGTGTCATTAGCATAAAGAATCCTTTGATTGATCTTCTGTATAAATGCTCTGACGTATAATAACTAGATACATTGCATTGCATTGTAGGGAAAAAACATTTTTGTTATTTACATAACATAATCTAGCGTCATTACGCATCATAGCTAACTGTATTGTACATATTTAATTAAACTGTGCAAGAGAATATTTTAATTATTTTACAATTACTTTACGTAAGTGATTTACGTCAATGGCGTGACATCTGCGCCTGAGTCACTCTGAGTGTTCACGGCAAACGCCTATAGTAATTAATTCACAGAAAATTATATGTTGCATGAAGGCAATGACCCATTTTCTATAAACATCTTGAACGTTTTAGGGTTCCGTGTAGAAAGAGTTAGGGTTCCCTCAACGGATTACTTAAATAATGTTATATTTTCAATGGCTAAATTAGCTATATTAGTATTATAAAGGTAATTATATATAAACCTAGTATTTATTTATTGCCTGTAAATATTGGCCTTAATATGCCTCTTACAAGGACCGATATGTTGGACTATTTATTTATAACAAGTCTGTTTACATGTACCATATGCTTATATCCTTACGAATAAATGTCTTTGTCTTTGGTATAAAATTGTTTTAATACATAGTGTGCCAGATTTAAATTACAGTTTTCTTTGTCACCGTAAGAGATGAGAAACCCGGTGCGAACTGCGCACCTGATGAACGGCAACAAAACGGCCAAATGAAACTTCTAAGCGGAATACTCCAATTTATTTTCTACCTATATTTAATTTTGTAACTTGTACTGCTTTGCATCCATAGGCACCTAGGCACTGATCTAAGTAATTTTTATTAATTAATATATTATTTTTCTTTAACATTTTATACAGGTGAAATTTATCTAAGTACATTAGCAGTTTCTCTAAATATATATATATATAGAAAATCACTTATTAATTATTTGAAGTCCGTCTCGCGCTTGACTGATATGTTTTGGTTAATAGTGTAAGGTCGGTGAAAGGCATGTATACAGTTTTCTATAGAAACAATCTTTAGGAAAATGTTTTTATTGTAACTAATTTAAAAGAATAAAGGTATAATGTAATTAAATAATGTAAGCTGTAAGTACACAGTAACTTAAGTTTCGCTTCTTTGTTAACAAGTTAACACACATTCGTAAGGCACGTTCAAGACAAATTGTTGGTATAATGGAATGGTAGAAAGACTTTTTAAGGAACAAATTGCTTGGTGATTATTTCTTTTTCCGTCTACAATCATAGAGTCTAGTTTATAAATTACAACGACTAGTGCAATATCTACGCAATAGGTTGCGTATTGAATCCCCGCACGAGAATGAAATGTATTTTCAGACTATTTCTTGGTTGTCCTACGTTCGCTATGCCTTACTCACCTAACAATTGATTTGTTGAACTTGCTAGACTTGACATTGAAGGTTGTTCTTCTTTTAAATCAATCCAGATACTTGACGCATTGATCAGTAACGTCTAACATTATAATTATGTCGTTCGAACGAAATGAATGTTTAGAGCAATTTGTATCGGCGAAGACATTAGATTGGACTATTGTTTTCCGGTAACTGTGCGACTCATCCCATTAGAGTCGGGTATTATTTATGAGATAAAACAGCCTTATACGGAGTCGGATGATATAAATAATTGGTATTCCCAAGAACCTCAAGGTTGCATTGATAGCCTTCGGCTGGGAAGATACTAGAGTATGTTTTGCATAAAATTGCATGATACATGGCGAGTGAGATCTATATTTGAAACTACCTTTGTTGTACAATGAGAAAAAACAATTAAAAAATAAAATACCGTCTGCAAATTGAAAAGTGAACTTTCAATAAAGAAAAGGAGTCGAGTAGTCTAGAATTATGTTAAGTAATAACATAGCGACTTCAACAGCCGGGAGCTATTATATAGAAGATTTGAGCCGGTCTAGTTTTCTTTGTGCTGCAATATATACGTAGAACGGTGTACCCACGATGTGCAGGCATTGTCTCTACCAGATAAATATTGCATGCTATACATGTCATAGAGATCCTACGCAGTCTTGTTTTAGGGCGCAATGACGATGCTTGTAATACGCTACGCTAATGTAGAAAGAACGTAAAAAGTTTTATTAAAAAGCACGAAATAAAGCCTGTGACTAATTTCCAGAATTGTCAGAATCAGGAAAACGTTCGCCGTTAATGTGAAATGCATCACTTAAACCAAGCAGCGTATATGCAATAATTACAGGGAAAGCAGTGTATTAATCCAAAGTGTATTCGATAATGATTTTCCCTAGTCGATGCCACTCGCACGCGGCGAGGCCGCACTGTACGAATCCACTTCATTTTGTGGTGCAAACGTTCAACGTTCCTAATTTTGCTCGCTCGTACATGAAATTAAAATCGGTTTAATGTATAAATGCGATATGCACTTAATTAATATTTAATTAGGTGTCTAAATAAAAGCGCTCTGTGTTGGCTGCTGCGGTTCGGATAGTGTTGTGATGTAAAATTATGTTCTGCTGAATAGCGTTTTGTCATTGGATTTTGAGTGTTTTAAAAAGGTTTCATTTTTGAGTAAAGCTAAAGAATAAAAAAAACTTCTAAAACTTTTTTAAGCGGGACTGAAGTTCTTTGCTGAAACATTAAGACCCAATTTAAATGGACCGCATAAAAAAGAAATAAGTTGCGATTCTTAGAATGTTCCGAAATTATTGTTTTCTTTAAACAACATTTACATTTACTGTGGGTCTATAACGCGATAGTTATGAAAGCTAGCTGTTAACAGGACAGGGAGTCTAGGCCTGCCGGTGACGTGGGATAATTACCGGCCGTCCTACGCTCCCCCGCGCGCCCCCGCGCCCACACCCCTGCACCCCCTGCGACGTCCACGGTAATGTCACATTAACACCGTACCTCGGGGCGTCCGCGTGCAAACTGTCAAAACATCGCGCCCCGACTGTTTAACGAATATGAAATAAATGAAAATAGCGATTAAAATTGTTATTTGCGCCGAAAATCCTCGCGGAATGCTGTTCAAATATGAGTGGAAGTAGCCGTAATTGAGTTTCGTTCTAGTGCATGATTAGAGTTGTTATGGTTATTAAAGTTTTGAAGTTGGATGCTTTGTCAATAAAGATTCTTTGGTGTAAAAATATATATCAAATGTAAACAACATTTGGCCGTTTCATCATCATTATCCTATGGCACGCCACTGAGCTCGATCTTCGGCTGTTTGATGTTACCTAATTGAAAAGCCGTCAAACTGCATTAGATAAGAATACCTATAGAATCATTTTTATTAGCCACCAATATATAATAAATAAGCTCTTCGAGTACCTACTTCCTTGCAGCGCAGTCTATCACCGCCTTTATCAGAATTACAAGATATTGACGTCACTTACATTAAATTCGTGACTGTATAGACCCGAATTATGTCAGTAAAATTTTAAGTAAATAAGTCGACATAACAACCGATTTACTTAAAAGCACATACTGAAAATTAGTAAAATGAGTTGACAGAAGAATGAGGAAGAAGACAGAAGAATGAATAAGAGAAGTTAACAAAAGAACGATTTTTTAAAATGAGATGATAAAAATGAAAATTTAATGGAACTTACTAGAAGATGGTAAAGCTGGCACTTAATGTATTAAACTGGTAACCGTTCACATTTAACAATCTAACGACATCCGAACGCACCTATGTGATTAACGCACAACACATTCTATTAAGATTATTCACACATTTTACTAGGAATTCAACAGAAATTGTTTCGCTAATCACATTCGTAACTATCAAAATCTTTTATAAATGCAGGCTGTTGTTTATGTACGTCCACACTCATGATGTAGGTATTCTATTACGTTTGTGAATATAAAAACATAACATCACGCCTGTATTCCCAAAAAGGTTAGGCAGAGGCACTCCTCTGCCTAACCTTTTTGGGAATACAGGCGTATTTTGTAGCACACCGACATTTCGCCAGTTATTAACACTTTGCCCGACTCGGGATTTGAGCTCAGGACCTTATGCTTAACAGTCGCGGTTAGCGACCATAAGACCAACGAGGCAGTTTTAGTACGAATTTACGATAGTGTCAACTAAAAATCATTCGCCTTTCGCAAATCACGTGACATATTTTTGATGTACATACATACCTGTGTAAGCTTCAGTACATATACACTTAATGTGTGGAGTCACTGTTGTCGTATGCAAACACGTCTGGGAGCCAATCAAGGGCGTTGATTAGGGGTGGAGGGGGTGTAATTAGCCTCCTTTGATCGCGCCGCACTTGTTCTTGTTACACATGACGTCTAATCGATGTGTTGTTATGCTAAGTAATCTGTTGTTGATAATGTTTCGGTTTACAGGTAATAGAGGAGTAGGTACCTACATAGGTACCTGTGTAGGAAATCAACACGCCTATATCCCCTTCTTCGTATCGTATGGTGGATTAACAACCTGGTGCCAGAGTTTAAACCGCCTGTAGGCCTCTGCCATGTCTTTACACGCCGTTGAAAAATCTCTCAGTATCCCCTTAAGGGGACAGTTGACTATGGCAGACTTACATTTTGACGATATAAGTATATTACTAACAATGAGTCCTGGTCACTTGCAATACAGATTATTATTATATTATTATTAATAGCTTTCGTGAATGTTATCCATATGATTTAGCGGTTCCGGTTTTACTGACTTAGCTTTTGCGCTTTGGTAAAACTTTTCCAGTACAAGGTATAAAGAAAGAGTACAATTGCTAGTTTTAATAAATTACCAGTATAAATTCTGTTCTATCTCAATTTTTTCAGACTAATATCTTGGTCGTATCTGTATTTGAGTAAAAATCTTAAATTAAAAGTCTTTTACAAATTGAATCTATAGAGAAACGTACAAACATGAAGGTTTCACAGTCTTTAAAAAAAACAACTCAATAAAAAATTAATAAGTGCATCACAAGCTATGTAAAATTATTCACTTAAATCATCGTTATGAAAACCCTACAAGGATCAAAACAAAGCAAAACAGCGCTCTGCATACTTGGCTGAAGCTGTATAAATCTCATTATAGTCTCGTAAGAATATTCTCACCCCTCTGGCTCGGGTGATCGTGTTTTGTTTTTGTTGGTGATCACTTACATCGCAAGTCGGCGTAATTCGATACATCCTGTGCGCGACGGCCTCCGACGGACGATGGTACAACGTTAAAGGGTCTAATAGCTATATTCCCAACACAACGTGTAACCGAAAATATGGAACATAGACTGTTTTCGGTATATGTATATGGTCAAATCCGAAAATATGGGAAAGTAGCTTCCGCCTGCGACTTTATCTGCGAGGAAAATTTCAACGCCTCATTTACGAGACAGTTTTGTAAAATGTATGTATGTATATAAATTTCATATTCTAAGTGGTGTAAAACTGATTAGCTATATTATGATCAAATCAATTCATAATGCAAAAGATTTGGTTAATTTCGTCTAGGAACCTCGCACTGAATGCGCGGCCAATTCCTCTTGTAAGCTGGACGACCGCAGTTAGGCTGTGTCGGGCACGTTTACTATGTATTCAACAGCCTACTGAATAGAAACGGCAAAACAATAATAATGTTTATGTGCGACAAAAACAATGGAAGTTGGAGATAATCCAATTTAAAGTTTTAATTCGCAGCATTTATAGAGAACATTTTGTGCTTGATTTGGTTTTATCTTCAGTTGCGACTTAATTACTACTGGAATTAAATTTTAGCCGCGATTAATAACAGGTGAAGCTTCCCTAGGTTAAAACTGCCCCTGTCTTTTCTCAAAATTTAGCTAAATCCTAATCAATTTGCATTAAAATTGGTTCAGCGATTACACAATGATAACATAACAAATAAACAGATAATCGAATAATACAAAACGAACGTTTTTTCCGGAGTCACACTCAAAAATTACCTCCCTATACATTCCAGTTCTACAGATACCAGCAATGACGTAAATGTTTAATTAAATTGAAGGAAATAAATAATACTGTATCATAATTAGATACAGGCAGAATGCAGATAGCCTTGTAAAGAAAGGTGGTTTATCCCTAGTATATAATTATATAATACTATATAGAGGGGACATACATACATATACCTACAGGATAAGCGTAAAGACTTTTAGTTTCCTGTTTTTGATCTTCAATTTAATTTAATTATATTATTCGTTTTTATTATAATATTCTCAGTAGCAAAGTCTGGATTTGTGCCCGGTTAATAGCAAAAACCTTGCTCCTGTTATTGCATAACCTGGAATATATCTAGCGGAAGAGTGTACTTAATATTTCAGCGAGCTTTATACTTCGGGGAATGCAGGCGTTGTATTTGATTGTTTTTTTTCTTAATCACAATAAACTAAGTTGACATTTCACTTTCAAAACCTCAATAAAATGAGTTTTAGGTTTGGTATTTTTATTAGCTAGTACAGATTCCAGGACTGTATAATTATTTTAAAGTTTTTTCATTCATTTAATATAGATAGATAGCTTGTAACTTTTTAGATGTTTATATTTTAATCGTAACCAATGGTGATTAGGTGTTAAAATTTTGAGATCCTGCCGTTAATCCCGCGCAACGCACACATCCGCATTATCATCCCTTTGGCTGGTCATAGAGAACGAAAATGCCAACGGTATTGACAATAATTATTATCCGGACAACGGAAATCCGGTCTAAACTTACGTCGGATAGCCGGACACCGGATGTCCGGCTTCATTTATTCATCTTACACAAACAGCATTTCTTGTATACGGGTTGAAAATGGTCGTCATTGTCCAAGTTTCCATTTTGCTCTTAAGCCAATCAATAGAGTTAGGACGAATAAGTTTAGTCTATTGTTCTTTACGTGGTTTCTAATTAAATCGTATTAGTTCTAAAAAGCACCATTTTTCGTAGTATTTTCCGGGAAGGAAATTCATAACATATCAAACTCTACATTTTACTGTGATAATAAAGAAGAGTAGATAATAATGTAGAGTCTGCTCGAGTGCAAATTGATGTCATGTTTTTAAGTTAAAATGTTGTAGATAATCGTATAGGTACATAATTACAATGTGAATGCATGTTACTTGTTAAGTATGTTTTGTATTTGGGTGTTAATTATTTAGTGATGCTTTCCAATCCCGTAGTTGTATGCTTAATATAAAAGTTTAAAAAGTTCTTAAACAAAATTCGAGTAATCACTAGATACTATACTCGTCACGTTTACTTTTGGAAAAAACAAATCGAGGACAGCGAAATTACTAATACGCAAAAATTTATACTGCACAAAAAGATATTAAGAAAAAAATGTTATAGTAATAACATAATATAAATAAGTACAAACGGTAACATTGTCCGGTTCAATGCGTTCGATTCTTAAGACACGTCCACTGTGGGTAGTGTAAGTTGCCGAGATTAGATGCGTGGCCACTAAATACGAGAGCTTTTATTCAAAATATAACTTACTTATTACTTTCTGTTATATCTTCATACAAAAACGTTTTTTATATGTTTACTGTTACCTTGTATGCTCACGGTAGAACAAACATGTTTTTCTGAAGTAGTATCTCTTAAAGTTAATATTTTGGGGCAAGTTGCAGCACAAAGCTCTAAATAATGTTAAATGATAATAACAATGATGTTAACGAAATAAGGAAAAATAAAGATTACTAGTCTGAGATTAGTTTGGGCACTTTACAAATGTGCTAAGACAGAGAGCGCGATAAATTACTAAATGCAGAGTCCATCAGTTTCTATTTGAAGTTTCAACTAAAAGTTGATGCATGTGTAGTTCAAATTTAGAACAGGATGACAAAAAATAAAAGAAAATATACCACACAGTGAAAAGAGCCCTTTTGTCAGTCTTCACCTCTGAATTTTAGAGCTCCTGTAAACCTAGTTTGTAAATTATGTGGTCGTCTATGCGCGGCCTCTATCCGCTCATATACACGCGCTCTTTTCCTGGCCCCACCGAAGGTATTGTTACACGGAATGGATCCGGCCGATTGACGATCGTTGATACAGCCGGCCGATCGCGTAACATTATCCGGCGTACACGCGATACGCAGGCTAGCGTTACCTATCTCGCGCACATACTTGTACCTACCTACTGGCCGGAGTAGCGGCGCGGGCGCACACTCCGCGCATACCTACCCAGTACCCACACTTATTGATATCTTTATTGACTTATTAACGGCCGTTTGTTACCGTTTGTGAAACTGTTCCATATATTATAAGCTCTATCATAAAAATAATACCCAATCATCTACAGCCATTACCAGCATTACTTTCCACTAACTTCACTCGTAGGCAACTAAATGTATCTAATCAGGCCGATATACGTTAGCAACATTACACTAAAATTAGCAGTTTATACGCGGCTGGTCCGCTAGTGTGCTGTAAGCTTTGAGCATTGCCCGTGCTCTTTCACTGAGATAATCAAATCATTACCGCCTGACAACACAACGGGCACTTATTTAGAGCTAAACCTAAATAAAATAAAGTGTCCTTCTGTCCATTTACTGGGATCGTTCGACAGCAAATTATACGGTCAGTTTTAAATTGTAGTTGAAACTTGCAACATAATGTCGTAAGGCGAAACGCAAATTACCGACATGATTTTTACAATATTTTTTTGTAACAAACTCAAACACATTACCGACAGAAGGCAGCCGGGCAATACGTAGAACAATAATTGATTGTATTGAGCCTGGCCGACACCTCAAAAATGTATCGGTAAGTATGAGGAGCGAATATTAATTTTGCGTCTCACTTGCCCTCGGGAACATTTATAGGAAGAAAAGAGAAAGGATTGTGGACGGTGCTATCCGATATGCGTTTTCCTCTGAAGGATACCAGTACGTGATTCGGTGTGTTTTTTTCGTGGGTGGAATTATTTGTAAGGCTTCGTTATGTGTTGCTCATTACTGTACAAGCGCGTATCCTGCCGGGGCGACCGCAAATGCGAGACATTACGGCTCGCCTGAGCCACCTGAGCTCGAGATGGTCTGCTCCTGCGCTTAATGCTTCATACGTGCTACGTGCACCGGCGCAATCGGTGCAAGCGTTTTGTAAAACAAAACGTTTTATCGCCTTACAGGTGCTAAAACTATACAGAAATTGATACTAAATTATATCGGGCGATGTTTCTTTTTCCATTATATTCAATTTTGTGAATACCAAATATATTGATTTGTGTTTCAGTGGATCGTACGTTTTACAGTGAATTAACGAAACAAGATTATTTCCTGGAAGCTTTGGTAACTATTTTTAACAGACTCTCAAGTCAAAACTAGTTTACGATAGGAAGAAGATACTTTTTAAAGATTATACAAGTGGTTGAGTAGAACAAAGTCAAACAATGATAGTTTATCATAGGTTTTAGGAGATACCTTCTGAAGGATAAGTGGTCAACAAAATCATTGCTGAATGATTAGGCTTGGGACTTTCTAAAATCGGAAAGAGCTTATTGTTTTAAATTAAAAGTTTAAATAACTTTATAGGAGTACATGTAAAGAGATAAAAAATAGTACTAGTATTTAAACTGTTTGTCCGTATTCGTCAAATACATCTAAGACAAGTATTACAATTAAGGGTTTTTTCAAAATAAATGAACTTGTGAACTTCCTGACGTAATCTATATAACTTAATGTTGATGGACTCCACACTGCTATACATTCTTAATGGGGAAGAAGTTATCAGGAAGCACGGATTGATTTCTTGTTGCTTGAACTTATCGGTCGGTGGCTGCGGTAAAGTTTGGGGCGGCCGCTTACCGAGCGACGACCACAGACCCAACAAACACTTGCCTAAGGTTATAAATACAAAAATAAGCGTTTAATACTGTAATTGTATAGACATGTAGGTTAGGCATTTGTGCCCGGTTGATGGCGATAGGCTTGCCCTCTTACCTTGGGTACTATACATAACTGGCGAAATGTTGGTGTACTGTAGGTTTGTATGGATGCTATCTAATATAAGACAAAATTATGATGAGAATGAATGAGGAGTAACAAAAGGAAATTCAAGGTCTCAAGGCAACAGTCGTGACTTTACGTAAGTATGAAATATCTACTAATGTGCCTTGCATATAAAGAAATTACTTTTGGTATATAAATATGTGTTTTATGTTGGAACTTCTTAAACTTAAAAAAAACCTATCGATAAGTTTTTATTAAGTATGCACGCATTTTGCTGCTAATGCCACTAGTAAGCGTTAATATGGTTATTTTTAAAGCTACTAAAATTTCAGTCGAATCTTTGCGGTTAGCGCTTTTACAGTGCACTTTGCTAATACATTTAAAATGCGCGAAAATTAACACACCGGAAAATGGTGGCCAATTGTAATGAGTTGGGGGATATGCGAAGTTAGATGAATAATACAAGCGATGTCCACAACTCGTCGATAAAATCAGTCACTACTTAACTGTTTTAGAAGTTTTGCGAGCTTTTTGTAGCGAACCGCTAGGGTTGGGTAGTATGGGCGACCGACTTATATCGATACGCTTCTTAAAGGCATTAATATATAATTTGTATTGTTGTGTGTTCGAAATGCAGATGAAGCAAGGCAAGTTAAGATATACTCGTGAACATTAAGCTTCTATTAGCGACTTGGTCCGAAGCTGTCTCGATACAAAACTTGCCAAAAAATTTATTTAGCAAAGATACTTCAAAAATCGTCATAAAGAAAACATTTCGTTCGGATTAAACATTATTATTGCTATTCTTATGCCAATCATTTTTTCTTCCAATTAATGAAACAAGCTGATGTAAGTAATGGATTAACCTATAGCGCAAGTTGGAAGTTAAGTTGTCGTGTTGGAGTCTCGCTTCAATGATTGAAGCGAGACTCCAACACGACAACTTATACTAAGCATGTAAGTAAAGTCGCTTTAAAGAAGGCAATTATAAAATTGACGTATCGGTAATACTCGGCACGTACTGGACTAACTGTCCAGTGGATCCAGGAGCTGCGGTTTGCGGCCGAGCTTAATTCTACCCGCGCCGCTCCGCCCACCATACATTTTAATAGTTTTAATGCCCCAAGAAGCTATCTTCAGTAGCCGTACGATTATACCGAATAGCTGATAAACATAGAAAGCTTCCAATAAGGTTTTTGTAACGGCTAGTTATGTAATGCTAGAAATAAAGACGTTACGTCGTACGTGATTCATTTTCTAGGGATCTTTTGATTCGTGTGGGGTCAACAGGACGTTGGTTCTAAATTACAGTCATGGCTATTGGTGTGGGGTTTTCGTTTCTGCGGGTGGTTCCTTAGATTCGGGTTTATTACTCAATTTCGTAGCAAGGTGTTTGGAATGATGATATCATGTCCAATATTTTGACTACTTCCTTTTTATCGAAACGTGAATCAGGAACAGGCTCACACGAATGCTGAAAGCTTCTCAAAAGTTATGAGTTGATTAGGTTAAGTATCACAGGACCAACGAAATATAGAAATATTTTTGGTATGTGTATAAAACTATTTATTAGTTTTTTAATGATATAAGACTGCAATATAAATAACATAAGTATTTAGAACTTGCTATTTTAGTTAGTTGAATTGTTGTCTTGGTAATAGGTTGTGATTAATTAATCTAATGTGTGGGATTCGCAAACGACGATGTACTCTTGCATTTGCGACTACTATTGTAGTAAACAACCATACGATAGCAATATAGAAGGATATATACGTCGTAGAGCCAGGTGTCAAGCAGCTAATATACGAACAGCAATGGGCGCGTGTAGTACGCAGTACGTCGGCGGCGGCGCGCGGCGGCGCGCTGTGCGTAGGCGGCTAATCCGTTGCCGCTTATTACATCCCACAGTAGCACACCGATTGAAACCGCAGCCTGCGGCCCCTGATTTCTGCAGCCCCATCGATCTATAGTTTCGTTATCAAATTTTCACACGGACCCTCGCTCTCGCACCAAGATTGACTTTATTTGAGTAAGTGTAACCGCAGACCTACGCGCCAACTCCGGCTAACGCTCGATAACCGACGCTGTTGACTCCGCTTTACAATACATAGCCGACTTGATACTATTTTTCAATTGTATCTCTAGTGAATTAAAGGTATTGGAGTGTGAAACAGTGAAAAGTATCGTTATAATGCGATAGGTAGTCGGCCAGTAGCCAATCACGGCGCCCGAGATATTGATCATCGAAATTGATCAATCAAATCGAAAATATCTTACCGGAAATAAGGCGCGATGTAATATTACGTTGTTCGTGGAATTGAATGTTTTCGAAAAATGTATTTTTTTATTTTATAATAATATTAGTAGAAGTGTGAAAAGCGTTGTTACGGTACCTTTTGTGATTCTGTGAAACCCACTTTAGTTCGGATGTCTCAGTGCAATGTTAATTATACAAGTTGTGAAGGAATAATTTTGCAGTTCTGTGAGCTATCGCAATTGATAGTATTTGACGTAGAAGTGATTACATGGTGTGCCATTGGCAATAGCAGCCGTCAGTGAATGGACCGCCACTCTGATTACTTTGGATTCAAATAGTGATAGACAAGCGCGTATTGTGGCACTATGTAAGTCATAGAGTCGCCACTCAATAAATTCAAGATATCAACGTCAATTAATATTTGAATATTGCGTATTATATCTTAGTCTTTGCATTTTATTGAATTATAGTATAAATAGATTTTATTGAGATAAAAAAGTAATTTGATTTACTTGACTTGTTTTATCACGGCTACTAAACAGAGACGGGCAGACGCTATTGGAGATAGATCGGGCGCAAGACCTTCGGTCTACGGCTATGATTTAACATGATTTTAAGGCACACCAAGGGAATAGCCGCTGCAGGCATTACTTCACCACGCTTATTGACTGATCTATACGGTAGCTTTGAAGATCCCTACGAGCTTCTCTATAATGGACAAGCTACGTAGCCAGAGATATGCCTCTAGACAGCCTATCATACTATAGTTATTTAATTGTTCTATGTGACCAGGTCTAACAATTACCTACTCTATGGCGCACGATGTTACGCCGCCCGCCGACGTAATGACATTGTGCCAGAGCGTCCGTTTTTTCTCCCCATCGCATTTGATGTTATTGTTATTATTTTTCTCTCGTAGCCCATCTAGAGGTCGTCGACATTCGACTCAGCATCTACACCTTAGACTTGACGAAAGCTCAATTCAGCTCAACAATCGCTCAACAGTGAGACAGTGACAAGTTGATGTCAGTTGATAGATTAAGCAAAATAGCGTGGATACTTACGAGTTATGTTTGCTACATTAAGTTATGGCTACGAAGTTCCAACTTAGTCACATTAATTTGTGATCTTTATTTGGGTTTATTAATGTCATTTCCTAAGTGTTGAGGACCATTATAAGTTTATAATACACTGAGTATATGCTCAGACGTTTATATTCATCCCCAGAAGGTTATGGGGTCCAATCAATGGATTGATAAAAGCGACTTTTTTAATTCTTGTGTGTTATCAGCGCCGATTGCCGGATGTGGAAATGATGATGACAAAAAGCTCGGAACTAGAACTTTCTGGAGAATATTAGCTGAATGATGTACACAATAAACATAGAGTGATGAAAACTGTTAGTTATTAACAAGGGGTACTTTCACGAGGCGCAAAGTAAAGTAAAGTAATGTTAAAACTAAATCTAGATATAGAATAATCAACTATACATCATACATACATGCACTTTGTATACATATGTTGCTATTGTATTATGCTACATTGCAAGTAAATTATTTTCTTTATAGCATACTTTTTGAAATCGTTGTAGCTGCCAACCCAGGCGATGTACGTTGAGCCGTCGTCGGCATCGTCGCCGCGTCAGCCGCCATCATCATCATCATCATCACCAACAGCCGATAGATGTCCACTGTTGAGTAAAGGCCTCCCCCTATTGGAAGAGGGGGGGGGGGGTTGCCATAATCCCCACGCTTGGCAAGCGGCTTGGGGATCGCAGTGTTGGTGGTCAAGTTACTGAAGACGCTGCTGCCCATCTTCTGGATTTTCCCTTAGTCGCCTCTTACGACACTCACGGGAGGATAGGGGGTGGTCAATTCTAGGCCGGATACCACACGGCGTCAGCCGCCAACGTCCGTGTAATTTCATTTGCGATAGTTGTCAACATCGCTCAATGTGACCAGCTGAGGGGGTAACAACCAGTCTATCCAGAGAGTATAAAAATCTTGTACCGTCTGTTATACGTGTTTAGGATATCAGACAACACTAATCATCTCTAAAATTGAGTGAAATTCAGATTTATCTTAAAAAAATCAAACATAATTGTATCGATTTTTTAGATTTTAGTCTGAAAAGTATAAAGCGGAGTATTTTTGCTTTGTAGAATCTCACAATATACGGTACATCGCACACAATAATAACTATATGCTACGGTAATGATATTATTAGCTTATAATTATAATCAGGGTCGATGGATGAATGAATAAGCAAGTATGTATGACTTGTATTAATGAGACAGTTAGAAAAAACATAGTATAATAACGTTAGAGAGGATAACAACTAATCTAGCTTGTGTCACGATCGTTGATTGTAGATTCTCTTGTTAAGGCCCATTTCCATCATAATCTTGTTATTCTTACATTGGGATTCAGAAACAAAAAAGGGTTATAAATAATAATCATGCTGGAAAGTTCCTGCTTACGGATCCTTTATTTCCCAGCCTAAACATTCCGTCGAGTCGTTACAAGCCAGTCTAATTTTCTACATAACATATCCGAAACATGTGGTTTAAAAAGTTCCAATCATGACGTCATAACGTATTTGAGCGCACGTTGTTTAGCGAGCGCGTGCTCAGCTTGCAAGGTGTTCGATCAGTGCGCATAATTGGCCGGTTCCGATTGTATGGCCCATCCCCCGTCGATGACTGTCTACGTCATCATTCAACAACCGCATTGTTTGTCCCTGGCTTGCCAGTGTTACTGGTTTAATATAACTTTCGTGATAACAACATTTTGATAGTTGGCTTCAGTTTTACAGTTATAAGTAATTATGTAGGTACTCGTACATACTTAAATATTAATATAATTTTCAGTGTCATAAGTCTATGCTTAAAGTGAGCTCAAATTTGCTTAATGCTGATAACCTTAATATTGTGACAAAAAAGTTTGTATAGGAAAAAGTTTTGTTTATGGAGTTTAAAAACGACTTCGGCGAAAAATTAAAAAATACAAGCTGAATAAGAAGAATAGCAAAGAAATGTTACCTCCAAATGAATAATAGGAAAATATGTGCTATAAACCACGTAGATGTCGTTAAATTACAACCGTGAATCACGGCGCAATCGAACCGGATTATTACGAAGATATTTCATTGGCAGGAAACAAATCATTACCGATGCAATATCGATCGTTTTATTTAAGTATAATTTTGTTCCATTCAAGAACTGGTAATTTATGAGCTCTAATGCTAAGCAATTTTTCAGATCATGATGGATCGTAAGCGGTGAATTGAGAAAGACATTGCACCAGATTCTTCTTTGATATCTTTACTTATACAGGCCATTATTATTATCTATGTTGTACTATGTACCCGTATTCGTTAAGTATACACACTTAAGGTATGTAAAGGGCGGAAATGCTACGAAACAATATATTTTCATATGACTTTTGGTGCCATTTTAGCATGTTGCCCATGCTAAGCTTGAATCTAAATTGATAAAGGAAATTTGAAAAATGATGGACACGAGCGGGATTCGAACCCGCGACCTTCGCCGATCCGTGGCGCTGCTCTAACCAACTCAGTTCTCTAAGCGACACGGTGGCTCAGTTGGTTAGAGCAGCGCCACGGATCGGCGAAGGTCGCGGGTTCGAATCCCGCTCGTGTCCATCATTTTTCAAATTTCCTTTATCAATTTAGAATATATTTTCATTTTGCTGATCATCTAGTGCTCGAATCCAATCGATGTCCAATAATTTGGTCCTTTTAGCTATCAATTTCAGGGATGGTCCAATATTTGTTAATTAATAAGTAAGTTAAGTTTGATAAGTGAAGTTTGATAGCCGTAGTTGGTGCATCTGCACAATTGAACATAGACCAGAATGGCTTAAAACAAAGTTCATTAAGACTCTATAATATTATTGACCAGTGACCACTCTAAACTACCTCTACCTAGTAAGAGCAAAAAGAGATGGTTCATAAATATACGTCTGAAATAATAAACTCTAATACAAATGCACGAAGTATTGCAGTGAGTCAAAACGAAGCAATCTGACAGTCGGCAACAAGCATTAGAGTTGACATGGGCTGTCGGCGGCGGCTAATAACGTGCGTAATGGCGGGTCGTCATTAGCGGCGCGCGCGCAGATTGCCGTGCAGCACTGATGAAACCCGCTGGGATTGCCTTGTAAACGCCCCGAGTATGAACGTGCACTTAGAATGGATAGAGTGGACATTTATATGTATGTTTATAAGAAATTTTATTTTACTTGTGACTAATTAAATATATACTAAATTAAAATAGTAAAAAAATGCCAACAGGCCTGGCATTTAAACAAGTATTGTCATTTTGGGGTTCTTGAAATATTGAAAAAGTGGTATCATTTTGAAATAGTTTAAGAAATCGTTCAAATATTCTCAAAAGTGGTTAACATTTGTATTGTTATATTCACCATAACAGATTTTTTTTTCAAAGTAACCTTTTTTGGTAATTATTTTTCGCTGCAAATAGTTTATAACAAAACACTCTTACCGTTTTTTTAAGATTGGATGGCGCCGGTATTTCCTGATTGACTACCTTAGTATTCACAGGAGTTTCACCATACAATTGAACTAAACTTGCCTTTTTAATTGTTCTGTTCACGGAATCTTGCGTCAGCAGAAGCAATTTGTGGTAGGCTTTAATTGTTCTAATTTTATACAAAACCAAATCGAAACGATAACTTCGTTTTCGGGAATATTTGTTTTTTTTTTAATAATAGTTGAAGATTATTGTATTTACATAACTGGTGCTACTTGATTTAGGCTGACTACTAAACCGGAGGTCGTGGGTTCGATTCCCACCCAGGACCAATCTTTGTGTGATAAGCATAATCATTTGTTCTGTATCTGGGTGTCATTCATCTATATTATGTACGTATTTAGAAATGTTTATCAGTTGCCTGGTTACCATAATCATAGGCTCTGCCAAGTTTGGGATCAGATGACCGTTGGTGAGTTGTCCCAAGATATTATTATTTATTTATCTTAAATGGCCTAGCACTTAGTTTGGAAGCAGTTGTAGATGACCCATACCTACTATAACATCAACAAATTTTTAAAGACACCAAATTTATATTTCTTCAAATGAAGTGCCAAGTCTAATAGATACAGTGTTCCGTTCACAACAGCTCGTCGGTAAATAAGGCGGCAGTCAGTTAGAGGGTCGTGATTGTGAGCTCAAGCCGTAATGAGCGCGGATATTAATAAATTTAACGCTGCCGACTCCAGGACACTTTACAGTTATTTAGGGCATAATTACGTCAAGAAAATTACCTATCCGTCTGCCAGTTGTTGTTTACATGATTTACGATTTGCGTAATTTTTACTGGGAAGTTTAGCTGTGTTATCTCGGTCTTTATTTCGTCTGCGTTTGTTAGGACGAGTATGAAGATGGATGAAACTTTGAATGAAGCGTAGTTATGTGCTTCGTCTTATTCAGTACCTTATGTTGTAGGCTTAGATTTCAGAGATAATTCACATTAGACAGTCACAGATGAACGACGACGAAGAAACAATGAGGCTAAAAAAATATGTATGTTTTTAATTACATATGGTGTTGTCTGCTTTGTCTTAGAAGTAGTTTATATTAAACTTCCTTAGATATACTTTATGATACCACTGCCTATCGCTAAGATTACCGACTTGGTGAAACATCCCGACCTGTCCTTAACGGTCTAAAATCTAAATCTGAAATAAGTAACCTATGTGATTAATACTTATTCCTTCCCGGAGGCCTTTGCCCTGCTGTTTAATCGGAAGCCTTGCCAGACACTGGAATCGTTACTGGTCGAAATATAAGGTACAATTATTTCAGTAGGTTGCAGTACATACCTCCGGCGGGTAGGTTGGCATTAGTCTTGTAGTCTCGCTCGTCGTGGGACAGTGACCGGAGACTCCTCACAGAGGAACTCTTGTACTCCATCTCTCGGAGAGCTAGGGACGCGCCGTCGCACGTGATTAGCGAGCGCTGCAGACCGAACGGCCGGATCTGGTGCGGCGACGCATTTGTACCTGCGATGGGGGAATAAATGTTCTATAGCTAGTATTTGAAACTGTTGTGGAATAGTGTAGGCAAATAACATGTTTATGAGCAGAGAAGAGAGTAGAGAATATTTGTGGGCATGTTATAAAGTGAAAAAGAACTTATGACGCATGAAAAATCAAATTGCATAATGCTATAATGTCAGGTTACACCCCTACAAGAAGAAATAAAGTGAGGTATTCAAAAACAAAATGTATTGCATAGTAATTGTCGTTTTATATAGAATCGTCGTTTTATACAGAACGGATTCTATATCATATAAATATGATAGGTAAAAACGACAATTCCGCCAGATTTGAGCCGATAAAGTAGATTTTATTGCTTTTTTACCCGACTGCCAAGGTAGGTTTGTGTCTTTACAGGTGTGTATTAGTGGCTAATGGGTAACTTGTTTGTTGATTTAACGAACTGCTATGATAGGTGTACAAATTAATAATGTTATATTTCATGCAGTGAGGAAAGCAGCAGATGCAGGATATTTATAAATAAACCAAGCTTCTCTGTCACGCTAACATAATATTGTTTTGGTAATTTAAATAAATTTCCTAACAAGCCTAAAAACTATGGGTTTCCGGCGTCCAATCTTCAATTAAACGGCAAAGTGTCAATCACCTTATTACATAAATAGGTGGTCGTCTTTGGTTTTTTTTGGACCCAAAATTGGCGGACCTTCTGTCGGCCCTGGCCTTTATTTGAAAAGGTACCGCCCCAATTATTTGAGCCTCTCGTAAGACAAAAAATACGTAGATAATTAGTTTATGAGTTTACACAATGCAAAATGCTCATATAGGTACCGCAATTATGGAGTGAAATCGACGCAAACAAATGCAGTCAGTTAATTATTATTTGTTGTTATACAATATATGGACCCAGTGATGTAATATGACTCGATATGTCGATACGTGTTTTGAAATGAACTTTACTTGAGAATTTTGTTTTTTTTTGTTATTTATAATTTTGGTGTTTAATATTATCGTTTTCATTCAACGAACATTATTCAAAATTCACTGTGAAGAAATGAATATCAAGTTCAACAGGAATTTACCTTCTCCAAGTTTGCAATAAAATTACAATCATACTTTAGTATACAACAATAACGATGCCTCAAATCAAGCTCTTTTAGGCGTAACACAATTATTATTCGCACTACAGAACTATTTAAATATCATTCGCAGCTTCGACCGCTGCAAATAAATTGCATTTTATCGATAGTCGATAGTCCGTGTAATGTGGGAGTACAGCGCAATTAGCGAGGGTCACTACGAAGCGGCTTACGCCGTCCCACCTACAAATTAAGTCTATTAACTCAAACTTTTAAGTCCCCCACGATATCTGCCTTTCTTGTGTCCGAGAGTTCGAGGCTTATTCGCAAAGTACTACTTTGTTTACCCTTTATACTCTTTGTTTGATATCTTCTGTGTAAATTAGATCTGGATTTTTGGTGTACAGCGTTTTGATAATAATCTGTCGTTAATTAAGCAGTGAATATGTTTTGTTTGATGCAAGAAGGTCGCCAGAGTTTGTGCTTTAAGTCGTAAATCAGTAGGTAGTTGTATTATAGAATTAATGTTCTAATCAGTAAAGAAATGTGTTATTCAGTTGTTGTAAATGTCACTTGTTAAGTTTATGGTACAATGTTACTAATTGTCAAAACAGGTTTGGATGTGAGTAAAGTTTAAAAAATACTTATTGCATTACATTTTTGGTCTATATTTTAAAAGGAATTACAAATCAAGAAACTATTTCCCTAACAGCCAATTTTGATCCTCGGAGTAAGTATCTGTTATATTGGAACGTGTAAAATGTTCTCTATCCGAAATCGGAGAGACATAGTTAAACATTGGGACAAAACCGACGTTTAAAACGTCAATAAGGTACGAATACGAAGTATTACAATACAAGTCCCTGAGCAGCTCGTAGACGCTACACGTCATGCGGCATCAAGCGGCAGCAGGCACAAAGGTCCCAGCAGTTGCGCAGTGCGTGAGTACAACTTATTACTGATATAATTTCACTATTGTTTGCCGCCGGCTTAACTCCATATGGCGTAACGTGTTTTTTATACTTTTCCTCCAATTTCGTCGATAGTTCGAAACGTCGAACTCCTTTTGAGCGACTCCTTAGTTTCGCGTGACTGCAGACGGAAGACGAAGTTTTATAAAATTAATTAGATATTTGCTGGGAAAAAAATATGGATGTGGAATGAAAGTTTATTGGTTACATTTAGTATTGTTTCAAAGGAAAAAGTTGGTGATAATAATAATGATGTGAATTTATTAGTAGGTAAATTGCATAAATAAATTTAACATTACCAAGTTTTTGAATTGAAGAATGACCACACACATTGATATTGTTATAAATTATTATTTGGTGCTAAATTCCGAGTCGTTGGTTCAATTATAGTTAATTTTTGATAGGATATTTTTTGTATCGTATTTGGTTATAGCTGCGAATTGCCAACATTTTATCACTAACTTCTTATCCATCACGATGAAAACACAATTCGTTGTGCACCACACTATATTGTGTGGTGTATAAAAAAAACCGTTGGTTTGCAATGACCTTTACAATAATGTCAATGACGCGTATAACAATAAAGTAGGTAAAACAAAAATGAAACGATAGTCCTATCAGTACGAAGTCCCGTGGGAAGAAAATAGTTTATCTACGAATTGCGATATCGCGGTCGCGCGACCACCGCTATCGTATATATGAAAATTACACGATAATAATAGAAACGTTCCACAACAATATTATAAAATTTTATATATTTAATTGTTTATGCTCGCGGTTTTTGTCGCACGACGTCGAATAATAACAAATTGGGCACCGCTCACGACACGCCCGATCGAATTATGTTTCATATTAGTTTTTTAATTAATTGGTGAGCTGTAATTTCGCATTTTACCATGTATTAATTATTGTTTGTATTTCAGACAACCACATCATTGGAATGTTTGTTAACACATACCTAATTAGCGGAAAGATGTGGTGATAAAAGTGTGATTTGTTTTATAATAGAAATCAACTTCTGCAAAGCTGGTCCTAAAATGTTCCTTGAGGAAAACCATTTTTGTTGCGATGCTTCTCTTAATTGTAATGCTATGAAAAGACATCATAGAATATTTGATCGTATACCTTGAATGTTTTTAAAAGATAGACAGCCACAAAGGTCCTTGTCAAAAAATATCGCTGAAAATGTAGATATTTTAATCGCAAGTTTAACCGGCCTGACACAAACTATATATATTTTATCAGCAGCACTAGTAAATTCTAAACTTTGACACACTGTTATTAGTGAAATATTAAGCACATGCCTTCACCAGAAGAAGACCACGAGCACGTGGTTATTACCACAGAATTGATCTATATGGTCACATGACCATTAAGCCACTATATGTACACGGCCAAGTCAAACTGTGAAAATGTGGTTACTCAAAAGGTCGCAGCGGTCAGTCTGCAGCCGATCTGCGTAAAACCACGAATCATGGATGAAGGAACTGATCGTGTGTGCCGAACTGCCGATGAGCATGCGACTTCACTTAAAGCGAGCTTTGAGTTACGGATCCCGGCAACAGGTTGGTAAATGGTAGAGGGCGATTGATTGACAGAGCTGCCCGTCTAAAGACTTTCTGTGAGCATTCGATTGCTGATGAATGCTACTATCCGTTCCGCATTGATTTTAAGTCCAAAGAAAATACTAATTGAAAAATGTATAATATGCATCAAATGTAGAGTTGTATGTGTAATGCGGGCATTCACAGGGATTTTAGTACATTTGCAGCATAAATGTGGTTTTAGGTTGTTCCTATTGCCTGGGAATTAATTGCATAATATTATGTGTATACTTACTAGTCTTGGATCTCGGTTCCCGAGGTCCGTCGACGGTGACTTTGATTGCTTTTTGGTACGTTGCTACTTGAGGTGGGTTCGTTGATATTGTGATGGTTAGCGAGAAGCTCTTCCCTGAAACAAAACATTCATTATTTAACAAATATTTTATATATAACACTACCAATGTAAATCAGGACTGATAAACTCTTCCCTAATAGTGTTTTGAAGGGGTCCAAGGGGAACTATGGGCTGTCTGTATACATAAAATGTATACTGCCTTGAACGATTACTTGTTAGTCCAGTCAAACAACAAAAGCTCTTAACTCCAAGATCAAGCTAAGTCTAGGTATATCTTGACTTAAATATGATGCAGCTGTACTCTATCCTGAGCAAAAATAGACAACTAAAATCCACTGAGTCCATGTAATGTTACCATTAGTACATGATGTGCTGTTAAAACTACATAACGCGTAAGTATATAACACTAATAATGTTAATCACAATACCAAATTAACAGACCACTAATTCACAAATTCAACTACACAATCATCCTTTATAGTATCTACTCTAACTGGATTCAATCAAATTAATCAACTTATTAGCCGCTATAATCGATATAGTATAATATAGAAGCATAACGCATACACGCGCAGGTCGTACTTGTGTGTGAGAATATAGCCGTAACTACTGCGGATAGCGTATGGTGGAAAATAGCGAGCTTTTTGGGCGCCCGATTTGCGGTCTCCAGTAATGAATGCACCGATAAATACCGAATAAAATTACAGTTAAAATGAGTAGATTAACATGTCTAATGCAGATAATTCGTGTGTAGAGCGCACTCGATTCGGAATAAATGACTGATTTCGACGTGTTCCGCGTGAGAGATTAGGTACGTTTTGATGTTTAGTCCCTAGTGTTGTTTTGTTTGAGATGAATGGAAGAGTGAAGTAGAGATGCTTGTAGTTGGAGGCTTCGTATTTGGAAGTTTACCTAATCTCGGTTAATGGTTGGCTAGAAACCATATATTTTGCTCAAAATTTAGACATGTTTAGCGGTAGGTATAAAAGAGTCGCTGTCAGCTCGAGCTTTACCAGTTTGTATGTAGTAAAAAATATAACCTATAAGTTGTAATTTCGTTAGTTGTTTAATAATTTCCTGCAAATTAGTTCTATGACACGTTCTTTGTGATAAGAGAATTTGTTGTTTTGTCTGCTTCCTGCTTCAGTGACATGTCAAGACATGTCATTATTATTTCATAGGAACGGAACCTGATATCATATGAGTATTTAGGTCAGCCTGAGCACTGAATATGTTTCTCTAATGTTTGTTGATGTTTCAATATTTAACAATGACTTTCGGGGACTCATACCTATAATGTGTGTCGTTCATTATTCTATATGGTTTTACGGAAGGGCATTATAGTGGTCGAACTTTAACTGAGGCAAAGCAGGTAGTTTTTCGCACGGCGAAGACAAACTTACACCTCAATACGGAAACAAATCACCATAAAACATTGGCCGCTAAACCTTAAAGGCGTGTCTTGAACGATGTGAAATATTGCTTCTAAAGTCGCTATTAAACTTAATGCATTCCTCATGATCACTCATCAACAGTTTAGGACCTAACACAATACGAGCGAAGCCGTAAAACATAACATTGTATTGCAACGACCATCTCCCGAAGGTGTTGAGAGAGGCGCGTGAAATATTCAATTATTGTGCTCAGGCGCAGGTGGGTGAGGGGTGCGGGGGAGGAAAATGGCCGCCATCTTGATTTACGATCGAGCGTAAATCCTGAGTGACATTTGTGAGTGAAGACGACTTGCAAACCGTCGTCTTATGTACACGACTATGACACGATTTCAGGGAAATATTTTGCGGTTGACTACATATTACTGCTTCAGAATAGCTCATAGTATGCTAGTTTGGTATTGAAGCAGCAATGGAAAGCCGGCAATGGCTGTGTGTTGTTACAGACTTTAAATCTGATCATGAGTTCTCATATTGTGTGGAACGCCCAGCGTGCATAAATATAAAACGTTATGTGCCTGTCGAGACATGTGAACTGATGTCTTGTCAAAGTTCTCACATCTTTCGGCAATTTAAGAGAACTCGAGTATAATACAAATATAGCTGAGAGAACGCCTTGTCGCAAAGCCTGCTAGCAAAGTAAGTACTGGGGACTAGCCGCCAAGAAGGCATAAGCAATTTACCTTTCGCACTAATTTTGAATAGATATATCGTGACAAAATATTACATCAACATACAAGCACAGTAGGTATTACTCGTAGATGTTATCACTAAACCTAACCCGGCGTTGATTTAAAGAACCCATTTTACATTAACATGAGTTATTACTCTCCAAACTAAATATTTATTTAGAAACCTTTAGAAATTTTACTTTAGTAAAACTAGTAAAGGATTTATTTTGAGTCTGAATTTTAGAAGTATTTTAGAAGCGATCTAATGATTAACGCAATCGCATAAAAGGTAGACAAGTCTAAGAAAATCCAGTATTCGTAATTTAAGACAAAATAAGACCAACAAAAATATATTTGTGAGTGGAGATACAACCGTGGCAGCGATGACCGCTACACAAATGATTCGGTCACAATTCTGGTCATGCCGTTTACGTCGCTCGCTCCTAATTACGTGTTCAATTTGACAAGTTTCAGAGCACTCTCTCTTTCGAAATAACACATTACTATCAAATTACTGATTTAGAAAAAAAAACGAGTTCAGTAATATTCGGTGGTGATTGCGTTGTGTAATTATGTGATTTGTTAAGTACGTAATTAGGTATGAAGTTGTTTGACGTCTAAAAAACCTTGGAGTTTTAGTATTTTGTTTCTTTTGATGACTAGGTATATCGTTAGACCTCTAACGATATACCTAGTCATCAAAAGAAGAGTCGTTAGAGGTTCTTTTAGTTTTTGGTTTAGTAAAGTGTACACCGCACCACTCAACTTTGGTTTTCAGAAGCTTCCACTACGCACAGACGTATATTCGTAAGCACGCTAAACGCATGATTGATGTTTATTAAATTGTAGAAGAGAATTGAACACTGAACGCTGCTAAACTAATTTGCACTGGACATATTCAACTTCTAATAACAAACCAAACTCTATTGGTTTTCATTACACACGAATATGAACGAATACGTTCTCAAGATGATACGTATTTGTTACATATATACAGAATATATTATGTACGTTGTTTATCAAAGATCACGATACTCTCACGACAAAAGTATTTGAGTTTCGGAAACCCGGCACTGGACCAGTCGCGCCCGTCCGCTCTAATCACATCACATTATCGATGCACTGTTTTGATGAGCCCGTCACAACTAATGGTAGTTCACACACGACGGTGTCCTGTTACATTGTATTAATAGCGGCCGGTGTATAATGAACGCTTCGTTTGTAACCACCCTTCGTTTGTAAGTATATTCATGTGGATTGTATTATCATGTGATTTATTTAATGATGCAAATCCTTCGAGAGATTGTATTTAAAATGTTTTGTTTAAATTCAATATTCGGGTTTCCAGTAAGGATTTTATTCAGTTCGATTATAAATAATAAATATTCAATTTACACATTATCTTATCTATCATCTATCTGAAGTGACATTTTGTACCTACCAAGAAATGCCATATGGATTAGATTTAGCACGAATAAAGTAATTGTGTGACAGCTTTGAGCTAATACTAATGAACTTAGTGTTTTGTACAATAGAACCTTGGGCACAAACTATCTCATAATACTTTTAGTTAATTTTCAATTGACGATTTGGAGAAGATGGAAATACGCAATCTAAATTAACACGCCAAATACCAAAAATATGAGATATTCATTTCTATTGCGCGCTGTGTAGTGCGCAATTTGCAAATAATTTAAACGTCTACGACTTTGACTACCGCAAGCTTTCAAAAAAAGAGTCAATGTTGCTAAAATACCAAACTTCTAATTAGCATAAGATTCAGATTTAACACACTAATAAAAAACTATAAGGTAACTGTTTCTGTGTTGACCTTTATGAATACACTACAGTGTCGTTTATCATACAACGTATTTGGAGCGGTGTACTTGTAGCTACACTGAGTATACCGTAGCTACTATAAATTCACTGCTTGCCTTTCGGAACATATAAAATTATAAATCATTTAAAGGAAATATCACAATAAACTATGTTATCAGTTTTGGTTATGACTGTGCCTATATATTATTATATCCTTATAACAACCTTGGGTCTTATAGTCTCTTCTAACTCTTATGATACATATGGGATAGGATAGGTACAGAGGGACTTAGAGGCGCTTCCGTTAGGATTAAGCTTCTATTAAAGAACCTGTGCATTTTACCACCTAGATATACAATAGCAAGGCAGGTACAACAATGATGTATGGAGCTATATACTCAAATGATGTACACTCATATAGTCAGCGACATACCGGCCAGTCACATCGCTGATGGCGTGTTAAAATGATCTCCGTGATTTTACTGCCCTTCCATATTGTTGGTGCATGTGGGCTGTAATGGCGGCTTGCTGCGCCGGCGCAAGAAACACAATGGAACACTAAAGTGCCAACGTCGTTTACTGCCGCCTGCGGTTTGGAAATTAAAATCCAACTTGCTGATCCGACTTTGTCGTGCCATGAAAGTGTTAAGGTTTGGGAAACGCTGATGTGAATGCCAAAATTAATTACCGCGGTTGGTATCCCAAAAGAGTAACGTAGGGTTATAAGATGGTCGAGCATAACATTGTATTCATATGCATACGCCTAAAATACACGAAAAGGCAGATAATGAGAGGTTTTCCTTAATCAGGACTCTATAGACCCCCGAGTCATTTATTGGACCTACACCGAGCTTCTTTCTAGTTGCTTTTCCAGCTACGAAATGGAATTGTATTCTTAATTCCTCTACGGGATATTGTATTTAGGTACAAATGAAGTTTGTTTGTAACATTTCCACGCTACATTGCTACACTATATTACTTTATTTGCCAACATTTCGCAGAACGACACATTTGCATCGATGACGGCCATTTCGGCGACTTGTTACGATACAATTCTAGAAATTGTCTTTTCGTGTTGTCGGGATTTTCCGCCAGATTTCTCAAGGAGACTGTAGTGCAGACATATCCTGTTTCGTAGCTTTCTTGAGGGGATTTTAGCATTATTTTTTCAACGTTGATGTCAAAGTAGCTATAAGACACCACTTATCTGGCTTCTTAAGTCAGCTATTTGGAGAACTAAATATACGAAACTAATTTAATATTATGCAGTTAACGAGCTTTATGCTATTTGCATCGACTAAAAATAAATAGGTCATAAAAATGCCAGAGAGGAAGACGAAAGCAAAAATGTTTTGGCAAAGCTTTTGTTGCAATGCTTGCCTAAATAAGTAAGTAGGTAACTAGTTGACAATTTTAGAGAATTCAGTTCAGATTTCCTTATTAACTTCCTTGCCTCGCTTAATCGATTCGAGCTTATGTCAAACAAGAAGAAATAGCTTATAGAAAAGCTGATACTATTGCGATGCTTTAAGAAGAGGCGTGATAAATGAACGAGCATGTTAACAGAGATTGTCTTTTTGAGACTTAGTTCCATGTTTTCTTACATCCGTTTCCGCAAACGAACGAATATAAATTAATGCTATAAAATAAAAATTGTACTTTCGTTGCAGGGAAAAAGGTGATGAGATAGTTATTAGTAATCATTTCACGACAGAGAATGTAAAATGATTAAGGACTGAGTACAAATGAAAAGTTACGTAATGCAGAGATTACGGTAATGAGCAACGTCTATAAGATAGAAGTGCTAGGTACTAGGTAATCAGGCGGGTAAGATATTATTTCGCCATATAAATTCGTGGCGACTGCCATTTTGTAATGTTGTGTATTAGATGAGCGGTAGGTAGGTATTTCTGGCTGAAATATTTAGACCATTTATGGGACTTTACTGAATTATATTTGCTCTGTTAGGCTATTTTTCTAATTACTTGTGATATTTTAGGCACTTCCCGTAATTTTCCTCTCGTTTTATAATAAGTTTGACGTCATTTGTTGTTATTTTTTTGCATTCTAGAATCGATGCAAATTTCCATTAAAAATGTAAGTTTTGGACTTATTCTATGCGTCACATTGGATATGTGTGACCGCTTTGACAAAAATGATAAAAAACAAATTCCTAACAATTAATCCATTGACATTTAGTGACTTCTCTTCTTCGAAATCTTAGAAAACCAAATGCAATATTTAAAACCAAAACACGATATTACCTGCATAATTTAATAACAGTAATTCTGTCATAAGAAATCAGTCTTTATGTAGTAAAACTTAATAATTATGCGGCTCCTATGGTGTGAATGATAACAACTTAATTAATTCTGATATTAAGTTTTAAGTACAGTGGCCTTGTAAATCTTCAATTGATAGACGGTACATTACAAACTACGGTATTTACTACAGAGTTCAATGTGAGGAAAATCCCTTTATTGACTCGCGGAAGTACGTTAATATGTAGTTAATGAACTCGACTCCTTTCCAGTAAACATTAAGTAAGAAATTATATAAAAAAATGTGTATTATATATTTATATATATAGGTATAGATACAAGTCTTTCAATATAATTGTGACAATCAATGAAAAAGAATAGTAATAAACAACAATTGCAGAGTCCTATGTATCTTTATCCTCAACACTGCGAACAATGTGTTGTACCGTTGTAAATAATATATATGTTAAGTAAAAACAATAGCACTTAGGACAGGTTATTATTTACATTAAATGTACGTGCATCTACTGTTTAAATTCCTCATTGTGTAGTGAATGACTTGGATTTTTTCCGATTTTCATTTCATTTCAATTTCACATGCCATCAACTGTTAATAATATTGCTTGTTAATAGACACGACAGTGGCAAGTTAACGGCAAATGCCAGTTTTCACATTCGTGATTTAGAAAATGCTCGTTCCCTCACCGCAAACGATTATTTTGTTTATAAAGGGGCTCGTGGAACCGGGCCTTAATCGCGCGATCGTTTTGTTTTCTTTTATTCGATTATATTTGTACAGTTTTACTGGTGTACTAAGTAGTTACGTTATGCAGTAATGTAGGAAAATTGGGTACATTGCTATTCGGCAGCTTTACAAAAAGGTAGAGTTTTCATTTCCTTTCGGTTATTTTTCGTGCCGTGTGGTATCCGGCCTAGAATTGCCCACCACCGTTCCTACCGTAAGTGTCGTAAGAGGTGACTAAGGGAAAATCCAGAAGATGGGCAGCAGCGTCTTCTGTAACTTGACCACCAACACTGCGATCCCCAAGCCGCTTGCCGTGGAGATTCTGGCAACCCCCCCCCAGTGGACGTCTATCGGCTGTTGATGATGATGATGAATCTTTCGAGACCTCTTTATGCTATCGGCCTGTTAAAAATCTTTATCACATATACTAGCTGCGCCCCGCTGTGTAGACCGCTACATTTTCGGGATAAAATACGTTATAAGCCTATGTGTTAATCCAGGGTGTCAGCTACATCCATACCAAATTTTAGCAAAATCGGTCTAGCCGTTTGAGCCTGAAGAGGTAACAATCACACTCACAAACTTTCGCCTTCATAATATTAGTGGATTAGACATCTAGTAAACAACAATACAACACTCATACTAGGTATAGGGTGTTCACTGTTCATTTGAATGCGAAATAGAACTCTACCCCTAACGTAGTCGCGAAATCCTCTTAATAGCGCACTTAGAGCGTAGGTATATTGCTTTTTTGAAGGATTTATTAATTTAGTGACAGGTGGCATATCCAATTATAGTTCTCAGGGTCACACACGCATTTAGAATACATAAATACATTTTTATAATTTATCTTTAAGTCGAAGATAGTTCTTTTATAAGCTAGGATATGATCAATCAATTTTTTTCTGTTATCCTTGATTTACAAGGAGCGACATTTCTCAATCATCAGACATGCATGTTATACTGAATAGTGACTTCCGTATTAGACCACAAGTAGATAATAATACATCCTTAGTTTAACCTGCTGACACATAGAAAGATCATTAATTCTTGTATTAATTTCATGATTGTTAACACATTAGAGTACGTCACCGGAGCGTGGCAGGTGAAACACCGCGCAATGTGAATTAATGAGAGACCCACCGCGTGGCGTGTTAATTATCGATTCCGATAATAAGTGCTATTGCCGCGCAACCTGACGTGATTTTATAAACATTTAAACAACGAACGTGTTATGAATGAAAACCGGTATGCGCGCGCGACGCTTTCGTCATCGTTCTACTAATTCAATGCGTCATTATTACTTCAATTTTCCAACTTAATGACGTTTCGTGGGGTTTTTGCGTTCGATCGTGATTATTTTGATAGGAAATCGGGAAATAACATTTGCCCGATTTTTAAAGCATTGTAGCTTTTTCTTCATCAAGGAAGTTCGATTGGTTCGCAACAAAGGTCAAGTGCTATACATATGTATGTGTTTAATAATATAATTGTTAATGTAAACCTTCGGGCCTTTGGAAAGTTTTTTTATATAAATACCAAACGCTAATTCTACATAATAGTTTTTTTTACAAACGAGGCATATAGTACTTTATTTTCATTTGTGATATGACACACCTTTTACTTAAAAAGATAATCGATTGGATTATAGTTACTTTTTAACTAAAACAGTTATGAATGACGTTGTTTTGTATATAACCTACCCCACAGACAGCTAACAAAAGTTTGACGCTTACAATAAAATCATTAATCCGTTTATTAGACAGGCGGTGTGCGCAAATCATGGCGGTCGGCCGCGCTGAGCGCCAGATTAACCAATTATTATCCGCCTCTGCTAATAGTTATACGCGCTGTAATACCGTCCGGTGACCGGTTAGATATTATTACATGGTGGTACTATGTAATCATTAGTGAGACGGAGTAAAATTGTCATAAAATCTGAAGACAACGTTGCGAGACGCAACGTTGTCTTCAGAATTACAATTCCTCTTGGGCCATTATCAGATCATGTCCTTAAGGTTGTGTTTTTTTATACAAGCGAGTCCAGACGTAGAATGGTTTTGGACAGATAAAACTATATGACTGAAGGAAACTGTACCATTTTATTCGCCTATTAAGCATTATTTTAGATGATTTTTCAAAAGATTTTTTTTCAAACTCGTAATATTGTTCCTACAGCCCTTTGCGTACTTTTCTCGTCTTATCCTTTTAACATTTTACTTTCAATTACCCACTAGGTGACTAACTGAAATATATAAGTATATATTTTTAGTTAGTCACTTTTATTAACAAGACTAATTGTGAAATCAATCTTTAATCATCTGATCTTCCGTCTAATAATATCTTTAGTTATACGACATAAGAACGGGGTCTTCCCATATTATTCATTATGATCAGATCTATTTGTTTTATAGTTTTTAATTACACAGATATGTCTGGCATCCTAATATTTAGACACATTCCGGGCTAACCCATTGATTATTGAAAGCTATTAGTGGAATATTTGGCGTAACTAGGCTCTATTTACACTGATTACATATGAGGTCATACCCGAATCAATTATACAGTCGTGTGTGCATTTAAAATAACCTCCCAATGGGTATTATTTTGGGGAATAAATAAGCACATAATATCTAGAAAAAAAAAACCTTTTGAGTAAGTAGTCCAACGCTGAAATAATTTGTAGCAAGTTTTTCGCTAACATCTTTACTGACTGGTCTCTTACGCTGATTTTTTTGGATGTTGTCTCGCAGCTAACTCTTAAAACACAGCTGTTTAACCGGACATTTGGCGAAGCAAAACACCTCAAGCTATGGCATTCTATATGTTATTTCTATGAGACTTAGATCTTACTTCAATTTTTGCTTGTCAGCTCTATAGGGTATTCCCTGACACGACACTCATCGAAGTATTTCTTAAATCATGATTGTACACTAATCAACAACGGTAAAAGCATTAGAAACATTTTTTGCGAGCTCACAAAAATAGATTATTATAAATTGATTACGTAAAGATGTGTGTCGATCATTTCTTATTAAAATTCTAATTTTTTTTTCACGTTTTTGCTTGCGTCTGTTTTTGTGCTGTATATTGTGAGCTTATTGGTCTAAGAAAAAAATAATGTTACTTGTACATGTACTATGTTGGGACTACGTTTTTCGTATTAGTATCTATTTACAGAGATTGTTTTATTTTTATTTTTGGATATAGAAATAATGATCTCCTTACTTATTTGTACTATTAGTTAAACTAAGCTTTATCATATTCTGTTAAGTCTTTTCTAAGATCAAAACGTCAATAGGCGATTCGCATTATAAATATTTCAATGTCATTCTATGTTACCTGTATTTTATTATTCTTTTTTAAAGGCCCTAATAAACATTTACTTGTTGACCGTTTCTTCATTTGATTAAAGAGGTATTTCCTATATCGTTTAGCGATTGGATATTCGAGGTATTTTTCTAAGAAGTATAGGTAAAGCCGAAACATGGCTCCACATTTCTTTGTGTTGTGAGTCACGATTCTATTTATGTATAACCAACATAAGTATTGGTGATAACTGTGTGGAGTAACTATGAACGAAGTAAATTTGTTTGAGAAGATCTTTATGTTCACTGTGTGTTAATGTTAAAGCTATTTTGTCATTTAGGCTATATGGAGAGGTAATTTATACTAAATATTAATAATCAATAGTATATATGTATATTTAGTTTAACTTACCTCAGCTTGGATCCTAAACAAATTACCTACTGTTAATGATCAAAACATAAAACACGGATTAAATGGACTGTCAACTTGAAATCACCTACAGGCAGTGAGCAAGCGTGGTGATCAATACTCGTTCCTGTGTATAAGAAGAGATCTTTGTAGCAATTTGAGTTATAGACTAGTATAATTATACTATAAAGAACAACACTTACCTCTCCCACTTCTGCCGACGAACCTCAAATCATTAAACTTGGCAACCCTATTCTTCATCACCGCCGAGTTGTTCCTCAGTTCCGCGGAGCAGTTCTCGTCGTTGCCAGCCCTGACCGTGACCAGCGTGCCATCAAGCACGTCTCCCAGGGCTACCACCTTGAACCCTCCGGGTAAAGTCTTGTTTGATCTCCAGTGTTGTGGCAGCATTGAGCACATGTAGTCTGGGCTGCCCGTTCTTACTGTCGACAAAGATACTGTCATTAAAAAATTTTATATGTAGGACAAGAAAATAGAATTAGGTAAATAGATGATATATAGTGTGGACCTGATAAAAGGCAAGGCAATCGACATCCATCACATGGAATTTGATAATTAGCGAACTGTGGAGAACAATGGAGAGTACCTCTAGTGTACCTTTACGGTTACTGTCATCATTTGCATGCTTGATTAAATATTTATACCTATCATTTTGACCAGATTCAAATCATAGCAATGCCATCTTCTAGAATTCAATTGAAGTTCTAGATACCCACCGCTTTTAAAAACCTGGTCTAATCAAGTTAGATTTAAGATAGAATACGATTGGTGCGACTTAAAAAGTTTGACGCCGCATTAAGTACTGATCAACACATAGACAAGCTTCTAGAAACTTTGGTCAGTTTGAAGAATCCTTATCACATGTGGCGTATTACGGCCCTAGCACATGAAACAAAACGGATGTATACAGAATTAGTATTTAATAAACGTACTTATCACACGGCTGGAGTCAGACTAATTGGGAACGCTTCTGTTATAAAAAAATAACCGATTGGATGAGGAAAACAACCGTTATTTGTAACAACTAAATGTAATGACTGCGTAAAAGCTAAGCGGAGTTAAATATTGTATCATTTGAAGTGCGGTTGAAATCTTTTGTGCGATATAAAAACGTTTATAGTCGTACTTAGTTATAGGTACTGATAGTATTGATTTCGACCGCCATACACATTATCAGTTTGATGTTTCGAATCAATAAGTAACGTTAAGTATCTCTGTCAGATAAATAAATTATAATCAAAGGGTAAAATTGACTGATTGATTTTGACTGTTGGATGTATGGAAAATATGTCAAAGCGTCTTAATTCTACTAATTATGAATATCGAGCGATTGAGAAATCGAATCGAATCGTCAAAGAAATAGATGATATCAAATAAATAATTATAATTTTATTGTTACACTGTTTCTTATCTTATAATTCCTTTATTTTTATTTTTTGAGGACCTTTATCCAGATGTATGACAGCCCTAATAAAACCTAATCACTAGGGACACATGCATTACACGCATGCACATACTTAACAATTATAACTATTCCTTTACCTCTAATAACACACTCCTTTATGCAAGTACAATAGAACACTAATCAACCGCCATTAACATAACCCTCAAATTAGAATGTGGTTACACAGTTCACACTGTGGATTGTCTTAAAAAATCACCGAGTAACGGGGTTGGGGAATCATAAAACATTAATAGTGTAAATGCGGTTTTACTATTTACGGAAGTTAATGGTATATACGAACTATGGAGCCGCAAACTGCGGGTTAAGTGCGGTCGAACTGCTGTGAAGATTTCCTACAGGAATGGTGAGCTGACTTTATGATTTACTATTTAGATTCCTTCAAACATTTACAATAAACCTTTGCATAGTCTCAGAGGAGACCCTGGATTTCTTTTTTCTAGAATCTGGGCCCGTTTACTTTACTTACTTTCTTCACATTCTTTAAATCAGTTAAGAGTCATGAACCTTCAAACCATTGTACGACACGGCTACGGCATTGCAATGTACCTATTTAATTAAGTATGTATAATTTAGATGAAAGGTTAAACTTAATTTTTTCGAAATTCAAATGACAAGGTTCACGATAAAAACGGGGCTTTACATAAGACTCTACATCGAACGAATGCGCGTCATAAAAACTAGAAGTTACCCACTCGAACGGTTATTGATCGCATTTCGAACATTATTTTGGATCTATGCGAACGATTTTAAAATCTCTGCTCTTTTCAAAAGATTCACGGTATAGCAGGCAGGTCAGTATAAAGCTGGGGATAAGATTTTGACTTCTTCATATCGATGTTATTCTTTAGTTTATTTATATCGTATGAGGATAGGAGGTAGCTTTATTTTAGAAACTGCCGGGACCGGTTTTCTATTTTAATCATGTTGAATTACATTAATAGTTAATAATAACTCGAATGCCATCTATTTTCAAAATGAAATGAAATTATGATATGATAATTAAGATCATTTTATAATACGTAATAATTGAATAACTGGTTTCTATAGAATGTCTTATCTGATTACTAATTACATTTTGGAACTCTTGCTATTAAAAAATGTTTTACTCAACTACCGAATGGGTGCAATAAATATTCGAATCGATTAAGGACTATTAGCAAATAAGAAGCGCACAATACAAAATTAAGTAAAATTTCATTTTGTTGCTTTAATTGACACTAATATTATAAAGCTGAGGAGTTTGTTTGTTTGTTTGCTTGAACGCGCTAATCTCAGGAACTATAGGTCCGATTTGAAAAATTCTTTCAGTGTTAGATAGCCCATTATCGAGGAAGGCTAGGCTATAAAACATTCGGAATCCACGCGGGCAAAGTCGCGGGCGGAAGCTAATGATTTGATAATTTTGAACTTTTAATTTAGGCAAAACCAATTTAAGTAGTAATAGAAAATATCTTATTTTTCGGCTTTGCCCCTTGCAACTACTAAAGGAGAGTTAAAAATAAGAATAGTGAATCGGACTTTTGGAGTCACTTGCCGAAAAGTCTAAAGCCTAAACACAAAAGAATGAATGGAAGTTGGTACATAATATAGTTCTATATACATGTAGATATTGTTTCAATGCAAGTATAAATTATAGACATAATATATCGTCGTTGATAGTCCAATTCCGCTTAACTAACATTGTTAAATACCGCGTATGTACACTTTCACTTATTTTACATGATGGCGAATAAACTATGTTTCTAAAAAACTGATCGGTAAAATTATGAACTTTTGTAGTGAACCGTTTCTTTTCCTCAAAATCGAATGTATTATTTTTTAAATCAATATTCTCAATAGTTTATTTTCGAAATCGCATTTTTGCTTTTTTTCAACATTCGCGGTTTTGAATATTGTTAGTTACGCGGTATTGGACTATCAACGACGATATAGTACCTACATATGTAAAGTGAAACTGTCAAAATGTTTTGTAACCCCTGCCATAAGCATGCCGTGACAATTATTAATTTAAACGTGTATTCAACGTAAGCTTCACACGCGTGTTGGTTGATATTTTATACGAGTATTTCATACCTGTACTAAACATTGCCTGACAGTGTTTTTTGACGCGAAAACCCACGATTCAGGAGGGATTCATAGTGTGGGGTAACGCTTTATCAACTTTTATAAAATGAACACGTTTAACTACTTTTAAATGCAGTCCTCATATAGGGACAGTGTGTATAGTCTCAAGACGAACTGCCTTCTCAAATAGGGTCGAAAATGACGGGGTAATGAGATTTCATCAAAATTAGTCATATTATGACGTACCTAGACGTATCCATCATAACTTAATGCATTTCAAGAAAATGTTGAAAGCGTTACTCATTGATTTCACTGATGCTACTTCCATAAAAATTATAATATCGTTCGCCTGTCTCTTTGATTAGGACGTTTTTACTACTGCCTCATTGGCCTAGTGGTCGCTATGCGCGACTGCTGAGCAAGAGGTCTTGGGTCCAAATCCCGGGTCGGGCAAAGTGTTACTGAGTTTTCCATTAGGTAATTCTCAGTAGCAGCACGGCGTCTGGATTTGTGCCCGGTTGTTGGCAATAGGCTCGCCCCCTATTACATTGGGACTTACAACATAACTGGCGAAATGTGGGTTTACTATATGTTCACCTCTGCCTACTCCTTCGGGGAATACAGGCGTGATGTTATGTTATGTTTTTTACTTTTCCCAGTGGGAGCCTCTGTACGTTCTTTATACATGCAGTCGAAGTCAAGCTTACATTACTACAAGTTAAAAAGTTGTCGTGTTTCAAGTAAGAATGAAAGGTTACCACCGCGCTCCGTAACTAAGCGATCAACAAACCAGCGTGGATTAACGGAGTGTTGAAGAATTAATTAATGCGGCTGACTCACGAGTCTATTATGTAAGTTTGGCAAATGTTCTACGTTATACTTGTTTCATCTTTATGACTAATGCCAATTTACGTGGTAATTCAATTGAGAACGTTAGTATCTGGATATGTAAAATTATAGTCATGCAGCCATCGTACTGATTTAGTTATACGTAAGATTATATTAAGTAATATCAACCGCTCTGCGTGACTATGTAGGAAACTGCGACATTTTAGGAATGTTTACTTAATATTCAATCATAATTTAAACAGGTATTCCTTACTCAAAGAAACTCGGTTGTTGCTCAATAGCGCTCAATACATAGAACATAGTTATAAGTATTTTATTGCATTAGCGTGCACACGAGATTTTATAGAGCAATTAAAATCCTAATATTTAATTTGAACCCCTTAACGAGAGACGATCAGACGACAGCGAGTAAAACTCTGACAGAGATGGCGGGTTGAACTTGACATGTATATTGTATCTGTAAGACTGGTCGTTGGCAGCTGGTGACTGGAAGAGGTGGAAAGAGAGTGGCGAGGCTTTTGCCCAGCAGTCAGACACTTCAGGCTAATAATAATATAAAGGTAGACATTTTGTACGGGTATATTTCGTAAGGTACGTTAGGTATATTTCTTACGGGGACCAAGTAACACACATTGCTATAGAGTCAAATATTAAACCACCTTTTTAACCCTATGTTCAATATAATTTATATTCATTCACGTTTCTATGTTCCTGGGGTTGATATTCTGGTATACGTTGGTACTATCACGTATGCACATGTAACTGGGTCCATTCATGACACATTTAGCGTCATTAGTTCATATTGAACAGCGAGTCAGCTTATTACAATGCGCGGTACTCGCGCCGCGTGTGTACGTGCCCTAATGTGGCGCTTTAATGTAGCGTACTATTGTTCAATTGTTTTTCATTATGTCCTTTTAAAGTTGTGATAGTTTTTCAATAGGTGAAGGTTGAAAATGCCATCTTAACTATTATATCAGAAGCTTTACACTGAAACTTTACAAAGTAACAAAAAATAAGAAGTTCTCGAAATAAAATCAGCAATGAACTTATTTTTGCCTTTTAAGTTTTAGCTATTTAAACTAAATATTAAAATATTCTTTTGCACGAACTTAATAGCAATAATGATTATTATTGCTTGTCATATAACTTGATTTTAAAGACGTTACAAAAATATGATGCAATAGTTCGAATACCAATAGATTAATGCACCACGCTTGGACTGGCGTAGAATGAAATAATAACTACAGTATATTTTAGTATGTTAATCGATGAGGAGTATTAGTTTAGAGGTAAGGTCAGTGTATCTACCATGAGTTGTAAAAGTAAGTCACACACTGACAGTATTTTTGACAATACATATTTGTCCCGAGAAAAAGGCATGGAACCCCGCATTTTCTGCATACTACATATTATTTTAATTGATTCAATTATTATAGTTAAAAGTTATTCAATATTAGTTCACTCAATCATCAAGAATGCGATATTAATTCTTTTTTTAACTGAAACTACCAATTTTTTCAAATTAAGAGAAATAAATACTGCTTTTATTTTGCTTTAATGTTTAAGTTTTAGCATTTTATGTGCCAAGTTACTTACGTAAACTTATATTGTAGAGTGTAATAACTACAAGCATTTAATAATAACGACAGTTATCGCCTCAGGCGTTGCTAAGCGACCGCCCGGCCATAAGTTGATCGCCGAACGTTATTTTAACATCAAATTAATTAACATGCACCTTAACTAGAAATAACAATTTAATCATTATACCTAATTACAAATTGTTTTCAAACCTCTCGATAACAATCGAAATATTGAAATGTAAAATTGTCCTCATCTGATTTTAAAAAGCTTTCCAAGTAGGTAGAGTCTTTTCCAAAATTGATAAACCTTACTACACGTTTGGGTACGTCATTAGGGCGATTACTAATAGGAGTAATAAGACTACAGCCCCCTTACCATGAGTTCATGGTAAGGGGGCTGTAATCGTAATTTTCATAACATTTGTAATTCATAACGATATTTTATTATTTATAGATATTAAATTAATCAATAAAACATAATTACAAGGTAATAAGAATCGTAATTAATATCAAATACAAGATAATGAAATAGCTCTACAATTAGGTAACACGACATAATTAATAGTCACAATTACCTGTAATTAAAATTCCATAGTATTTTGCATAATTACCGACATTAAGCACTATATATTTAAATGATTTATTCATAACTATAACATTATATTGGGTTAGCATCTTCATTGAATTTATTAACTTAGAACTTTCTCTCGCGGCCGCGTTGATGTCTTTTACTTGAGCACGAATTTATCAATATTTTATCAGTGTGTATTTAAGTTTTTTCTACTAGTACCCTACTATTATATGGTACGGGTTTTGTATTTATATAAGGTATTAAAATTATTTTGCCAAATGTTATACCTAATGAGCAATTAAAGTTTGATGCGTCGCGCGGCGCGTCGTCATTACTTTTCCTTATAAAATTCAACTGAAATAAAATGTATTAAAACCTTTATGAATTCGTAGTACTCCTAACGATATATCAAGATAAGTTAGATTGAACCTTAAAGTAACCGGAAGGAGCGCAGCTTCTCTACATCTGAATCATAGGTGTTCATAGAACCTCTTACACATAAACAATGAGAATACTTAACTTAACTTATAGACCACTTAAGTCTATTGACATGTCAATTCTTTGACTTACAAACGGCAATAACAGTATAATTTTATTGATTATTAAAAGTTGTATTAATTTTTAATTAGTAGAGGAAGAGTGTATCTTCTAGGTATGTTTGTTACGTTACCTAGATCAGGGTACTCCGCGAGCGTCTCGTCGACGATGGACTGCAGCCACCACGGCTCCAGCTCCGCCATCTCGCGCCGCCGACGGCCTCGGGACTCATACGGCAAATGCATCCTTCACAACATGACACTTCACTTGCTGCACCGCCACGGTCAACGGCCCAACTTATCCCACTAACTAAGCAATGAATACGAAACCGAACGAAACAGTCGTCGGACAAGGTCACCTTAATATTCTAATTTGGCAAGTAGGGCTCGTATCGAACACTTGGATTCCAACACTTCCGTACTTCACGTTTGTACTTATGGCGTTTTGTCTTGGCGTCTGGCCAGAAAAGTTTTTGATTTACGTGCAGCTTGTTATAACAACAAATACTTGAGCTCGTGTTTGTTTAACTGTACGCAGGCTTTACGTACGTGAGTGAGTATTTCTTTAGCATCGACACGATAATTTATTATGATTAGGAAATCTTTGGATTCTAATACTTTGTCAGTCTTCGTGTGGCGTAGCTAATGTTCTAAGTTATTATTATAGTAGTCCGTAATTTATAAACAAAAGCGTCCAATGGTTCACTCACTAATTGTCCGTGTACGTCGCACTATATATTTGTTTATTATTTCCTTATTCCCAAGCCGACGTTCATGAACAAGTCAGGGATTTCTTGAATTTAACTTTCGTCATTTTAGATGAGTCACAACACTAGTCCGGGGCACACTGGGGACTATCTTACACATCAACAGATCCCACGAAGTTGTGAGTACACCTGTGAGCACTATCGCGGTAGTCCTTGTTGTGTCAACATCAGCTGCGGGTTGATATATCGCAGTTGTTGTGGCGCGGTAGTGTCGCGCGTGGAGCGGCGTCAGGTATCGCGTGGTGCGTGAGTCACGTCGCTCGTGCGGCGGCTGCAGGCGCGTGTTCGCTGCCCGCGCGACTCTCTACTACTGAACCGCCGCCATTCTGTCACTCGCTGCCTCCATTCTCTGCGGTCAATCTGCGGTTTGGCCACGCTTCATTTGTCGGGAAAATGCGCGCTGTTCTCCTCCCGCTCGCACGCATGCCTAGTTCGTTAGGTGTGAAAGAGACACCCTCAAGTTTTGTACCATTATACATTTTTGTTTAGTCCCATTGTTGAAAGGGAAATATTATGAGCTTTTTCATTTTAAAGCGTGGTTGCGTATCTCCCTCTTTTGGTCTGCTAGCTGCGGTTAGAACGGAGAGAGACGTCTATAAGAGAAGCCCTCAAAATTTTTTTAGAGGGTTCCTAAATATTATAAATATTGAATTATTGCAGTATTCGCAAATAATTAATGACGTGCTCTATTGTGAAATCCGATTACATGGCAACAATCACATTAGAAGGTAATGTCGCTTCGAATTATTGGAACTAATGAGGTTTGATGGCGGCCAAATTGTATGTAATTTGACACGTTTGTACTAATAAACTATATACTCATTAACATATTGGCTTAATTTGTGCACTCGGTGCGATACAATAAGTTTAATGTTACCGGTGGGTGTATTTTTTCAGTGTGTTTGGTCTTAAGATAATGCGGTGGGCGTGTGCGCGGCTGGGCGGGGCGGCCCCGCCCACTGTCGCGAAGACGGAGCTCGCGGGCGGAAAAATTGTTCGCCGCCGCATCGCGGTCGTGTCGGCGCCGCGCCGGGGCCGTACCGGGGCCGTGCCGGGGCCGTGTTGGGGACGAACGCACTTGTTGCGCCGAGACAAAATCATCGCCGACTATCTTGTGCTATCTAGGGGATGGTGCAATTATTATCTGTACTTGTAATGTCATTATTTATAGAACCGATGATACTAATAATCAGAGAAGAAAATCGATTTTAATTAATATAGTTCTGTACGTGTCTGTTTGTTCCTTATAGCTGAGACTTTAAGACGAAAAAATCGTCAAATAGGTAGATCGTAGGTCAATTAAGTAAAAAACAAATCCGCGGATAGCTAAATATTTAATAAATAAACCAAATGTATTTTCGCACTAAAACGCAAACATTATGACTAATTAAAATGACGTATAAATTACGGTTACCTCGAAAATATGGGTCCTACCTCGAATATATAAGTAGGTTGTGGATTTAACACGATAATGAAAACATTACAATTAATGTTATAATTATAATGTTTGGAATAATAACAAAATTGCATTGAAACTGGTAAATTAAATCGCATTTAATTAATTAATTTTGCATACTAGGTAATGGTAAGTGTTACATGGTATAGGCGAAAAATACCTAACGTCTATGTTATGAAATATTTATTTTTGCTTGCTCTACTTAACGATTTTACCCATGTGTTTTTGTAAAAAAAAAGAATATTATTTTTAATCATCATTTTAAACACATTTCGTAAGTTCATCATCATCATCTTCATCAGCTGGAAGACGTACACTGTTGAACAAAGGCCTCCCCCTTTAAAGGGCGGGTGTTGCCATTATCCTCACGCTTGGCAAGCGGCTTGAGGACACAGTTTTGGTGATAAAGTTAAAACGCTGCTGCCCATTTTCTGAAATTTCCCTTAGTCGCCTTCTATGAAACCCATAGGACGAAATGTGCAGGTGCTCTTCTGGCCCGGCACTCCACGAAATTTCGTAAGTTAAACCCTGTTACCCCCTCTCTCCTTATTCCTAACTTAAGCAATTATTAGAAGTGGTTAATAGTTGTTACTACTAAGAACCTAAGTATGCACATTGCCAACCTATACCTACTGTATTTAGCCACATTGCCAAACCATAGCTAAATAACCGCAAGCCACAATAAAATAGCCACAATATCGTCCTCAAATTTTTCTAACTTCAACAATTACAATCACAAAACACGTCCAGACACAAAGGGACCACGTGACGTAATGAGATAACAGTCGCGTCATCCGCGACCCAATAACCGCAGAGCTGTCGATTTTTGCGGCTGCAAGAAGAGTGACCGCAGCGGCCGTGGTGTAGCTCAAACATTGCTCTTGAACTGATTCACTCTCGAATGTAAGAACACTTTCATTGTTTCTTTTATTCGAGACAAAGAAATCTTCAAATAATTTGTGAAATGCCATTGATGTGCCAATTCGGGGCATAGGTTTGCCACTTGTGGGAAATTCTAGTAGATAGAATGCAATTCGGGGCCCAGGCTATAGGTAAAGCTAGTGAAAAAGTCAAGTTGATCAGACCCCATTAAATCTTGGAAAGATACCAACATCGCTGTAAATTAAGTTACGAACTTACGATAGTAGATAGCAGTTATCACCCGGCTACGATTCTGACTGAAGGCCTTTTGATGGTTCCTGCTGAAAGTTTGGTAAAGCTGTATTTTTTGTCCAGCAACGATAAGCTATGTTGAAAAAGCGCTATGGAATGGCCTTGCAAAATACCTACAGGAAAAGAGGGATTATTGAAAATTTGTGTGTGCTGTAAGTATTTAAGTAGGTATAATTATAATCATCTTATAAAGGTGTTATATAGTTGTTAGAAGTGATGTGCTCTAGTGACATTAAAATAGCTTATTTAAAGGAATCGGCGTTAGCAATCCTTAAATAGGCCAAGAAGAGCCAGAATTCAACAGTGAAGGCTAGATTTTTTGAAATAAGGTGACAAAATCGACTTCAAAAGCTATACCTAGAAGCCGTATCGTAACACTGAAAGTTTATTTCGTCTCAATTCATAGTTAGTAAATGTATTACAAAATACTTGGTTCCACCCAAAATGTCCGGCTGTTCACCCAGCACCCATTACGGGCCTGTTGAGTTCTGCGGCGGTAAAGAGTGCCGACCGCAACCGTGATGCCGCACCGCGAATCAATTAGCTGCTCTTGAACCGCAACGATGCCGAATAGTGTCCGATATAACTAAACATACGTAATAAAGTAAGGATACATTTTTTATTTCGTTGAGGATTTGAAAAGAGGACTTACTCACTAGACAAGGCATAACGCTTGACGAATTGAATAGTAAATGAATGCGGTTGACATAATGTTATGAATTGTTTTGTTCTTCACGAGACGGCGCTTTATAGGAATGGACATCTTTTGGTGTAAAAGGGCTAGCGTGATTTCACTTCATGCCTCGCCACGCCTCATCGGCTCATCAGTGTAAAACCAAACCCAACATAAGGCGATAAAGCTAGTTATATAAGAATAGAAGAATGAAGAGACTGAATGTCAATTTCTTTTAATAAGAAATCATTATAATTGCGGTTAATTGTTTGTATTTACACATAAAAACAAAAGTGAAGAGTGGAAGAGTGGAAAGTGCGTACTCTACATACATACATACTGTGAGTAAATAATGTTTAACATAATTAATAGGTAGGCACTATTTAGTAGTATTTATTAGTTAAAATGTTTTAAGCCTTAAAGGGCACTATTGGTATCATTTAGCTTTGAGGTACATGGCAGTATTTAATATAAACTGTATAAGTTTGATAACCACATACTAGCTGGCATGTAAATCAGGCGCGAATGTTGATTCCTGCCGTGTTATTCTAAATACATCACTTACGAACTCACTTCTAAATCCGCGGTGAGATTTGACACTAGCGCATAGCGAGCGACGTGCAAGATGACTTTTGAGATGATATTAGTGTTTCAGAATAGCATAGCTGGTCTTTGCGCTAGACATAAATATTGCGTGTGTGAGTATGAGATTTGTCTTATGTAGTTAAGTTTAGTTAACGATCTCAACGATCACTGTATCAATGACAACAATAAATAGTATTTTCTTCTTCTTATCGTATGCTTGATGAACAACCTGGTGTCAGAGTTTAAACCGCCTGTCGGCCTCTGATATGACTTTTCACACCGTTGAAAAATCTCTCAGGTGTGCTGGTTTTCTGATGATGTTCTCCTTCACCGTTTTTAGCAACTGATAATTAATTTATAATACGTACGTGAATTCGAAAAGACAATGGTTCGTGCCTGGGTTTGAACTTGCGACCTTTGACTTGGCAATCCAACGGTCATACCACTCGGCTATCAGTGCTTAGATAACTAATAAACAGTTAACAGTAGGTACCCTTCCAAGACTTGCAAAAACAATAAGAATACAGAAACCTTTTGTAATATGTTCATATTACAGAAGTACGTTTCTTATCCTCCATCTGTTTGCGTCATACCCACGTGTTAGTCTTGTTTACAGTTTGTACAGCGCGTCAGATGTTATTTACTCATCGTTTTCCTTTTCTAAAGATGGAATAAGTGCTAATTTATTAGCATCAAAATAGTTACAGCCAATAATATTTGCTTAGTGTTATAATATAAAAAATATTATATATTTTAAAATTGAAAATAAAGGTTACTTCAGCTCTCTCTGTTCCTTGCTCCTGCAGGAATAAAGTTGAGTTAAAAGACGACCTGAATGGGGCACTGACTAAGTGAATGGAATGCTGCGCTAAGAGTTGTGAGTCCGATGTCACTCAAAAAAAATGTTTGTGTGTTAGAAGATGTTTGGCCAGAGACTGGGTGTTTTTGTATGTGGTATTTCATGTTTGTGAGGCACACACACGACATTGAAGAAATTCCCAGTTGTGAGTTATATAACTGTAACAAAAGTTCTACCAAAATTAGTATCTTGTTTTAAGACAAACACTTTATTGCTTTTCTCATGTCTCAAATGAGAAAACCAAGCAAGTAATGTTATTATGGTTATACAATATACTCTAACCTCAATAGCAAACAAATTAAATAGTTCAACTACTAAAGGAAAATATTTAGAGAAAACCCAGCGACTCATCCTTAACAATGAGTAGTGTTTTTGACCTAGAACTTGGACAATGGACGGCTAGACCCATGGTGACTGCTCTGTCACGTATAATAGGCGTACCTACATTGCCTAAATTCTTTAGAGGATAAAATAGCTTTGGGCTTAGTCTATTAAAATCATGTTAGCAGGGTTAAGATATCAGGTTCGCCACCTGAACTAGAAAGATACTTAATTGATTTGAAATATTTTTCCATAACCTATCTGGTCTATTGTAAGATATAACATGTCTTAAAAACCCTCTCCTTATAAAATAAAAATCCTCCAATAAAAATAATCATCATCATCAGCCGTAAGGCGTCCACTGCTGAACGAAGGCCTCCTCCTTTTAGAAGGGGGGTGTTGCCATAATCCCCACGCTTGGCAAGCGGCTTGGGGATCGCAGTGTTGGTGGTCAAGTTACAGAAGACGCTGCTGCCCATCTTCTTGGTTTTCCCTTAGTCGCCTCTTACGACACCCACGGGAGGAAAGGGGGTGGTCAATTCTAGGCCGGATACCACACGGCATAAAAATAATACCTGATAAAATATCGATCGTATCTAACCTACGTATCGTAACTGAAAAACAATAAAGGATCAAAGTGTAATGACCTATCCGAGTCATCGGTCAGGTGTTATTCTACTACAAGTAGTTCCTCAACTCCACACGTTAATCACCTATCACTAGGCCGCGCGTATTGTTGATGTATTAATGTATTAATTACCTACATTCTATGTAAATAAATAAATTTGTCTATCTATCATGTTGTTATCTTAATATTTATAAGCCACAGAGTAATCATGCAGTCAAAATAATAGTTATTAATAATATTCCAAAATGGTGGTAAGGACCATCGCATAATTGCCTCCTTTAAACTTTTTTACAAGAATTTTAGGATTAGAATATTTCTAATTAAAATTCGAATGCGAAAGTAACTCTCGTCCGTCAGTTATCTCAACTCGACAAAACTACTGAAACAATCGTAAGTATTTACATTTTATTTAAACTCTAGATGAGAAAACGCTACTTTTATTCTGTAAAGAACTAAAAGATAAAGTATCGGAAAAGAAAAGTTGCAGACACGCACCAAGTCAGTGGTGCAAACTAGTCCTATCAAAATCTAATACATGCCATCAAAATAAATATCTGAAATATAAGTTTTTATTTCAAATCGGTACCTGGGTAATTGTTTCGGAAAGTTCAGGTAATGTATGGGTTTTTATTTCGCGTAGGTGGCGTGAATAGCATGCTAAGTAGGCAGCTAAAGTAACGTAAACGTGACAAAATCGTGATAATGACTTGTTTTTTAGGAAAACCCGACCGACATTGTAATCGTTAATTGTGTGATATCGATGTAAACTTATATCTATAAAAGTAAATATATAGAAATGAATCCCTGTTTCCCTTAGCTCGCAATAAATTGAGAACAGCTTGACGATTCGGCTAATTTTGGTTTTAGAATATTTGTCGAAGTCCGGGAAGGTTTAAATGGTGAGAAAGCGACACGAAGTTCGCTGGGTAGTACTTAGTATTATAAAGACTGAAAAGTTTGTATGTATGTGGGGGTAAAATCCAGAAATATGCATCTGATTTCCAAAATTCTATTTCTAATTTAAATGGACCTACAGGGTGGACTCTTGCTTCTTTAATCCTGTAAAAGACACGAAATTTAGTATACAACACCGCACCACGATATAATAATTATGAATATGCACCATTACGCAAGTTTAGAGAAGGAATGCATACACTAATTAGCTAAAAATTGCATATAATAGTATGATTATCATCACTGTCCTACTAAGAATAAAGGTCCTCCACCTCACTCTTCTTTTAATGACATAATTATGTTTTCAGCAACAAACTTTTCACATAATATTCTAAGTTTAAATCTAACAGCTCCGATCTTCATTTGCATGACAACCACAATCTTGGTACATACAGATAATATCGATGTGTCTAATAGATGTTTGCAATAGCAGGAGGCAATCGTCTGTGGACACTAACTAGCTTGATTGTTTGTCAACAAGTGGCGTACTGCGTACTACGTAGCACGTACTACGATGCTACGTAGCACGTAGGTACTACGGTGTCCCGTTATTAGGCCTTCGATGTTGTACCCAGCATGGAATAATAATACAGGACTGCATGCTCACTTGTAGCATAAATTGACAGTTTGTGCAACGGATGACGTCAATTGTGGGTACGCAATCGAAAGGAGCGGACGTACAAGCGTTCAGTGCTTAGACTGCTATAATAAATGTTTAAGTGTAGCGTGCTTTGACGTCACACGGACCATCGTTTTTCTAGCGAATAGGCTTTGTTTGTGCCATAGTTGCCAGCAATGGCATCTATCTATACTAATAGCCATGCTTCCATATAAATATTATAAAAACCGTCGACAGTATCTCGGTCTGTCTGTCTGGCAGTTACTTTCACGGCTAAACCACTGATCGGATTTTGATAGTAGGTATGGGGTAAGCTTGAATCGCCAGAAAAGACATTGAATTGAAAAGTCACGCTGAAATATACTAGTTTGATATATGTACCTACGTCAATAGGTCAAATCAATGTTCGTGTCGACCCGATAAGGGTTCGATTCCCGTACGGGATAAAAATTAGTGCAATCTGCAGATATAGGTTTGTGAAACGCACCCACTGTTCGTGACAACACGTCGCGGGCAGCGGCGCGGGACGAGACGTGAGAGGGGACAGACATCGAGTGCGCGAGCGGCGCGCTCCAGAGAGACAATTGCCCATCCACCACGGTCCGATACACTCGACACACACATTTTGTACGCGTCGCGCGATCAACAGCTTGTTACGTTCGTAATTCACATTATACTTAGTAATCAGCACAGTCCGTCTAAGTTTTATTTATACAGCCCAGAAACTACCCTTACACACGTAGATAGGGAACTGGAGCCACATAATGGTCCTTCGAGTGTTAGAATAACATAAACAAAGGTGCAGCGGTCGGTCGTTACGCGTTTAAAAGATTCAAAATTCAACCGTTGAGGTTTGGCGGTTTCAAGATTCATCGATCCAGAGCTGAATTGCCGACGGCGTTCAAAATACAGCCTGCTTCTTCGAGACTTCTTTGACTGGCCAGGTGAAGTGGCCGCTTTAGTAACTGGTGCACGTAAGCCAAGTCTTCACTTCGGTGCCCTACGGACTACGGACAAATTCATCGGCAGTTATCGGTCAAGAAAAGGTACAGAGGTCGACCTAAAACCTCAAAACAGAACGTCCACCGTCGCAGATTATCAGCGAAACTGAAAAGACACGTAAGATCTTTCCAATTCCTCATTAATCCATTTTTTTTTTTGCAATCATTATCCACTTCATATCGTGTAGATATCATTTCATTGTAACCTATTCATCACATTTTCGTCGTAGTAGTTTGTATCGCTTTCGATTTATTTTTTATAATATTTTGTACGTATTCGTATGCATTAGAAATATTAGAATTAGTAGTTAGTTATAATATATAGTTGCCTAGTACGTTAGCTTATACCGTGCGCTGTAGTTAACATAATAGTATATCAGCTGTGCCGTAAATCGTTGTATGTGCGTCATTTGTAATTAGCATAGTCATTATTAGTCATCGCCATTTTTTCATAACCGCTTTGTTTTAACCGATATTCTTTTGTACAGTGGTGGGTATAAATATTGCATTATAATATTTTTTCTTTTTAGCCTTCCAGCTTAGCCAAGCCTTTTATACACGTTATAAGTAAACTTAAACTTTAGTTCGTTACATTTTCATTGCAATTTAAATTTCATTTCGTCTCAATTTTATATGTTTCTACCTGCTTTCTTAATTTCAATACTGAGCATTATTTTTCTTCTTTAATAACTTTATTTTAGCTTAAAATGGCTAGTGAAGCTAAAATCAAGGAGCTTGTTAAAAAGCGAGCTTCCATAAAGGCTAAGCTTACGCAGTTCATCGCCTTTGTGTCTACTTCTCAATCATGCCAACAACTTAGCGATATCCAGTTATTGGATCTGGAGTCCCGAATTAGTAGAATGGAATCCTCATACATTCAATATGACGAATTTCAGAATGAACTCGAGATGTTGTCGGAAAAACCCGATGAGCTGTACATGGAACGGGAGCAGTTCGAGTCACTGTATAGCAGCCAAACGGCAGCGGCGCGCGTGCTGCTTATGCGACACCGCAGCACTCAGCGTACCTTGAATGCAGCGTCCGAGGTAGGCTCTGATGGTCGCACTGTGTTCGCACGCGGACAAAATCACATAAGACTTCCTAAAATAAATTTGCCACGTTTTAGCGGAGGTTATCAAGATTGGTTGGAATTTAAGGATATGTACGTTTCTCTGATTCACGATGAAGCTAGTCTTGATGACATCAACAAATTCCACTACTTGCGTACTTCTCTTTACGGAAGTGCCGCGCTAATTATACGTAGTCTAGATTTTAAAGCAGAAAATTACAAAAACGCTTGGAAGTTATTATGCGAGCGATATGACAACAAACAATTGCTCGTAAACAATCATGTCAAGGCTTTGTTTTCAGTAACTTCTATTCAAAGGGAATCTAGTGAGAGCATTAGACGGGTTATTGACATTACTAGTAAGAATCTACAGGCATTAAAAACACTAGATCAACCAGTTGAGCACTGGGATACATTAATTATTTTTATTATAGCTTCAAAATTAGATTCTGTCACACATAGACGTTGGGAGGAGCATAGGAATACTCTAACTGAGCCTCCAACTTTAGATGCATTTTTAACTTACTTGAGAAACAGGTCAAACCTTTTAGAGACATTAGAAGAAGCAAAAAATCCCAAACTCAATTCAGATTCAAAACAGGACAAGCAAAAGGCATTCGTTGTGTCTCCAAGTCCTAGTAATGCAAAGGGGGACAACAAAAATGCATATTTATGTCCATTATGTAATAAACATCATTATTTATACAACTGTGACGTATTCAGAGCACTGTCATCAGAATCACGTACATTAAAGGCTAAGGAACTCAAGGTTTGCTTAAACTGTCTTCGCCCGGGTCATACCCGAACAACATGCAAGCTTGGGCACTGCAAATATTGTAAAAATATGCATAATACGTTGTTACATTCTGATGAGTCACCGGCACAGTCGTCCACAGTTGAAAATGTAGCATTATCAGCTGACACCAATCCAGTCTATTTATCACGTCATGTGTTACTTTCCACAGCTCTGGTTCATGTAATGGACGTCAACGGTAAGCCACAACGTGCCAGGGTATTGTTGGACAATGGTAGCACCGCAAATTTTATAACCCAGGACTTGTCTGGTAAGCTCAATTTGCCAACTTGTACTGTTCATTCTAAAGTGACCGGAATAAACAATCAAACATCCAAGCCAACTCGCTCGTGTACAATTAGAATTCAGTCTTTGAATAGCGGGTTTATGGTGGACATTGAATGTTTAATCTTGCCAAAGATTACATCTTCTATCCCACATTCATATATAAACAAACACGAGATACCTTTACCGTCTGGAATATGCTTAGCTGACCCTACCTTTCATGTACCGTCATCCATTGACATATTGGTTGGGGCTGACGTATTTTGGAGTGTAATTGGTTCTAATCGCATACAACTAGGTAAACACAATCCAGTACTTTTCGAGTCTAGGTTCGGTTGGCTCATTTCGGGTGCATTACACAGACCTAGTACTCCTGAAGTATCTTGTATGACAATACAAGACGACACAGATACAGCCCTTACTCGCTTTTGGGAGTTAGACTCTATATCGCCCAGATATAACTACACACCCGAGGAGCGTAAGTGCGAACAAATTTTCACACAAACCACTAGGCGCAATAACGATGGTCGCTTTGTAGTTACCATTCCACTCAAAGAATCACCTGACAGTTTAGGGAATTCTTACGATACAGCCAAAAAACGTTTTATTTCGCTAGAGCGTAGATTTGACAGAGATCCATTATACAAACAACGTTACATTCAATTTATGGAGGAATACGAGTCACTAGGCCATATGAGTGAATGTACCAGTCGTTCAGTATCACCACATTATTATTTACCACATCACGGTGTTTTCAGAGAGTCAAGTACAACTACAAAACTCAGGGTTGTGTTTGACGCCTCGGCAGTTACCTCGACTGGAATGTCATTCAATAATATACAATTTGTTGGACCCACTTTACAGAATGACTTATTATCAATATTGATTCGTTTTCGTCAGCACAAATACGTAGTGTCTGCTGACATTGAAAAATTCTTTCGTCAGATTTTCATTACAGACACACAGCGGCATTTACAATTAATTTTGTGGCGGTCGGACTCATCACAGAAACTTAAAAAATACACACTAAATACAGTAACATACGGCACTGCTTCTGCACCCTTTCTAACAACACGTTGTTTGAAACAGTTAGCCTCAGAGACGTCAAACGAAGTCACGCGACGCGCGATAGCCGACGATCTGTATGTGGACGACTTCCTATCTGGCGCAGATACAATTTCGGATACAATTACTCTTTGCAATAATGTAATTAATACATTAAATTCAGCACAACTTCACCTTAGAAAATGGAGATCAAACAATTCACAAATACTTGATTCATTAACACAAAATCACATCACACACACAAATAACTCATCAAACACACCCACAGTCGAACTTAGTGCAAACGAACTTTCAAAAACATTAGGTCTTAATTGGCATTGTACAGCTGATCAACTTAAGATTTCAATAAATATTACTAACACAAATTCGATAATAACAAAAAGGGTCATACTTTCTACGGTGTCACAAGTATTTGATCCCTTAGGTCTCGTTTCACCATGCATAATAGAGGCGAAGATAATTATGCAACTTCTATGGGTTAGCAAAAGCTCGTGGGATGATGAGGTACCTGTTGAGATAAAAAAGGCATGGCAAACCTTTACTCATGCATTGGTTTGTCTCAACAGCATAAACATTCCTAGGCGGATAATATGCGACTCGCCTTTAAACATGGAGTTTCACATCTTTACAGATGCATCTGAAAGAGCATATGGAGCGTGTCTCTATGTTCGATCCATCAGCGTGGATGGGGCAATTGCCGTTCACCTTTTCGCAGCTAAAAGCAAGGTTGCTCCGATCAAGGTTACAACCATTCCGCGCCTCGAACTTTGTGGAGCCTTACTGGGAACACGACTATGTACGAAGGTACTTAGTTCTGTTACTTTTCAGTCGGTAAATTGCGTATTCTGGTGTGACTCAATGATCGTCCTGGGGTGGCTCGCATCGTCACCTGCAATGCTTAAGCCATTTGTAAGGAATAGAGTTTCGGAGATACTGGAAGGTTTTGGTGACAATACCTGGCGATACGTGCCGTCCAAAGAGAATCCCGCTGATCTCGTGTCACGCGGCGTTAGCGCGGATCAAATAGGGAACATGACTCTGTGGTGGTGCGGGCCTTCATATTTAAAACTCGACCCCTCTCAGTGGCCTACTAAGCCTAATTCTAATAAAAATGATACATTGCCCGAATATATTAATTCATTATTTATACACGATAAAAATTCAAATCATATTAATTTATTTCAATCTTTAATCAATAATTCATCTAATTATTCAAAACTTTTACGTGTCACAGCATACATGCATAGATTTATTCATAATTGTAAACATTCACAACCAAAGGTATGTAGCTCTCTTACGAGCTCAGAGTTATCTCATGCATCTGATTTCCTTATTACAGTGTCACAACAAGAATCATTCCAAGTAGAGTATCAGTTGCTTAAATCAGGGAAAGGGTTATCAAAGAAAAATCGTCTTATCTCATTATCACCTTATTTAGACGGTGAACAAATAAGAATAGGTGGTAGGCTTGATAACTCATTTTACGACTACAATACAAAACATCCTGTACTCCTTGATAGCAAAAATCATTTAACTTATTTAATATTCAATTATTTCCATTTAAGGCTTTGTCATGCAGGTCCTCAGTTACTTCTGGCTTCTATAAGGCACAAATATTGGCCGCTAGGTGGCAGGAACCTAGCAAAAAAGGTTGTCAGAACCTGCATTAAGTGTGCTAGATTCAAGGGTGAAACAATCCAACCAATCATGGGGAACCTACCAAAGGAACGGTTACATTTAGAATATCCATTTCTCGAGACAGGCACAGACTACGCCGGTCCCATTATGATCACCGATCGTAGAGGGAGGGGATGTAGGCTGATAAAGTCATACATATGTGTTTTTGTCTGTCTGGCTACGAGAGCGATCCATTTAGAGCTTGTTTCGGACCTCACAAAGGAAGCTTTTATTGCAGCCCTGAACCGATTTACAGCTCGCAGGGGTAAACCGAACTCTATCTTTTCAGATAACGGGTCAACATTTGTCGGTACATTTAATGAACTGGCCCATGTATTAAAACAAGACTATGCAATAGACATGGCGGAGTCAGGTATAAACTTTTCCTTTATTCCTGCCTACACCCCCCACTTTGGAGGACTGTGGGAGGGAGCCGTAAAATCAGTCAAACATCACCTCAAACGTATCTTAGGGCTTACTCACCTCACATACGAGGAAATGGCAACTTGTCTGATTCAAATCGAAGCGATTTTAAACTCTCGACCACTCACGCCTCTATCCAATGATCCATCCGACCTGTCTCCACTCACCCCATCCCATTTCCTGATTGGAAGATCACTTGTCTCCTTACCTCACAAGCAGATCTCCAACCAGAACATCAGTAGCCTGCAGCGCCTTGAACGCATCGAGTACTTGAAGCAACATTTTTGGCAGCGTTTCTCACATGAATATGTTTTCTGGCTTCAGCAGAGGACAAAATGGCGCAGTTCTAGGGGGCGGCTACAGGAGGGCGCCCTGGTACTGATCAAGGATAAGAACGCACCTCCACTACTTTGGCTCCTTGGTCGAGTAATTCGTCTGCTACCAGGAAAGGACGGCATCGCAAGGGTAGCGGACATCAAGACAAAGAAGGGGGTAATTAGACGTGCCTTTAACACAATTTGCCCTCTTCCAATACAGATTGAAGACGACTCTTCAACGCCGGGAGTATGTTCGTGACAACACGTCGCGGGCAGCGGCGCGGGACGAGACGTGAGAGGGGACAGACATCGAGTGCGCGAGCGGCGCGCTCCAGAGAGACAATTGCCCATCCACCACGGTCCGATACACTCGACACACACATTTTGTACGCGTCGCGCGATCAACAGCTTGTTACGTTCGTAATTCACATTATACTTAGTAATCAGCACAGTCCGTCTAAGTTTTATTTATACAGCCCAGAAACTACCCTTACACACGTAGATAGGGAACTGGAGCCACACCCACAATACAGGCAAAATTCCTAGTGTGGAGGGAAGTTGTTAAAAAATAAATATAAGGGTTAAATCCTTGTGTGTATTATGAGGTATTCTGTATAAGCTTGGCGTTTTTATTAATCAGTATCAGTATTTATTAAGTAGGTACCTAACCAATGAATAGTATGCAGACAACTCTTTGTGAATCATCCACTTCACTGCGTTTCCCTAAAAGGACCTACGTATTATTTCTTTATTTGATTCAATCAACAATGAGTCAATTTTAACAATATTAATGTACTTTCCTAACTAGTCATACGAATGTTTGGCTATTGTTTTAATAACAATAGGATACAAAGATGTCTCTTTATCGAATACTACGAAAGATTCATTGGATTGCCGAGGAACGTGTTAGAGATGATACAGTCTAAATTATCTTTTTTTTAATAATAATATAGCAGTTTATTTCTCCTATATATAATTGACTACCTCTAAGAGTGGAATAGGCAGAGGTGTATAGTATACCCACATTTCGCCAGTTATGTAATAAGTCCCAATGTAATTGAGGGCGAGCCTATGGCTTTAAACCAAGGAAAAATCCAGACCCTGAGCTGCACATGCTACTGAGAATTAACCTAATCATACCTACCTTATAGACGTAATAGGTAATCAAAGTCACGAAAGTTTTACAGTAATAGCATTACAGTAGGTATAACTGTACAAAGACAACATACATCAAGAACAAACTTCCAACAACACACCGCATTACATTTCTCCGCCCCGCGCCCTTTTGGAAGCGTTATGCAAAAATGTTCGGCATAAAGTCCCCTGTTATTAGGGGCCGTCTTATTGTGCTGCCCACCCAGCTAATCGGTTTAAGTGTTGTTAATGAACTCGCCCAGTCGCCGCTCGGACTAATCTCATTGACAGAAAAACAATGCAGCGGGATGCTTTAATGAAACGGGCGATTTGTGAAGTGTACTGTTGTAGTGCTGTATTCGGTATAATGTGCTTAGGGTTATACTTATAACTACTGTTTGTGCCTGATTTAGTTGTTTTGGTAATACTTAGATATGTTTTATATTATTTATAAACATAATACTTATGGCGGGTTGCATTAAACAGTCTGTTTACGTTAACCTACGTACGTCAAAAAATAACGATTGCAGAAGACGTTAAACGTTCGTAAAATATGAAGCGTTGTTTCATGGCATAAATAACCCAGTTATGAACGTTATTAGGGCTGTAAGTAGAAAACAAAACATTTTCGTTATAAAGGCTACTAGAAGAAAACAAAATTGGCATCGCCATTTATAACATTTATGTTTGTGTCAAGTGAGGCTAAAGCCACCCCGTCTTTTTTAATAAACCAAATACCTACCTACGTAATATATCTGCATATAGCACTAATATGCTTTTTATGAAAGGATGTAGGAGTGTAGGATCGTTACAGACTCACTATCAATAATTTATCAGCTGCGTAGGACATTTGTGTCATTGTGGGTATAGTAGGTACTAAATCTACGGCTTTTGGGATAATTTGCATTATTTGAGATAAGCTTTAGGTATTGGAATAAGTATTTGTGACATTTAACCGTGTGCACTGTTATACAGGGTTAATTAGACACATGATTTATAAAAAGGATTTTAGCATTTATTATGGATAATTAGTTTGCAAAAAATATTAATAAATTGTTAACTTAGTATACTTAATACTTACAGACAAATATGTACCTAGTCATGACTAGCAGTGGACGGAGATAGGCTGATGATGATGTAATATGTATTCATTCATCACTAAAATAAATTTCAAAGTTTCGTGTCTATTCACCCCTGAATAAAAGCTAACTTCGTTTTACTGGTGGTAATAGAATTAATCATTCGTTTAGTTTTTTAGTATACTGCCATCTAGTTTATTAATGCAACTAACTGTAATGTTTAGTTAAGCGACATCTGTTATTGAATAACAGTACAGAACCAACTGCTTTTCTTGCGTTTGTAAAAGTTCCTTAAAAACAAACTAGGTGTCAGCACTAAATAGTTTTAAATAAATCTACGAGATGGCGCTGCTTACCGGGTCCTGTAAGTTTTGTGTCGCTGAAAACTTGTTGAAGTAGGTAGTCATTATTTTGGGTGGCGTACGTAAATACTATTTGGATAAAAAAAGTTAAAAGTAAAGTTTAAAGCTATGCAGTTCTTGCCTTTTATCAAAGATTATTATACGTACATATAAATATAAGAAAATGGAGATGTATAAACAAAAAAATATTTAATTTAAATTTTGTTAGCCCTTTAGGTAACTTGAGTAGGTAGGTAAAGTTATGCTATTCTTAATTATTATTATGGCTATGTTTATCAGCATGATACTACCTGCATTCTACAATTGCTAACCTAATTTGTTATTACCAAAGTAGTAGTAGTAGTCTTAAGTAACTACATGTTCCTAAGCAGTGATAGCCGAGTGGTATGACCGTTGGACTGCCAAGTCAAAAGGTCGCAAGTTTAAACCCCGGCACGCACCAATGTCTTTTCGAATTCATGTGCGTTCTATTAATTAGTTATCAGTTGCTAAAAATGGTGAAGGAAAATATTGTGAGTTAACTGGCGATTTTTCAACGGTGTGTTGAGCCATGTCAGAGGCCTACAGGCGGTTTAAACTCTGACACCAGGTTGTTCATCAACCATACGATAAGAAGAAGACTACATGTTTCTACTCAAAAACCCACCAAGATTTTAATGCATCCAGGTTATTGGCGCGTAGGTACTTAGTTTAATCATACCGTAGCAACTGGTGTTTTCTAGTCAGTTAAACTCAGTCAGTCTAAAGCTTTAAGTATTACTGAGATAGACAGAAAATAAATAATAGCTACCTACTTTTTGAATATAAATTACATTCACTCACGCGTAAAGACATTCCTCAAACTACCCATCACAGCCTCCTAGTGCTAATGCTCGGAAAAAGTACATATAGCATTCGTTTGTTCTGTATTAGGATACGGTACCTAAAGGTTAGCCTTCCCTCCCTCCGTTAAAAAATACCAACAACTTTTTATTGAAGTAAACATTAACACTTGTACAGCGATAGCTTTATAACTTGTCCGCCTACATTTAAACTCGTAAAATAAATTCAAAAGAAATGCCATAAATACATAATAGGATTCCGTGTAAGTAAATATTTGGATAGTGAGTCTCATAACATTATTGAAAGAGATTTCCTCAGACGAGGTGCGGTCACGCCCTCTGCAGGACACAATAAGAAGGTTGGGCCTTCACCAAAACTGCAAATTGTTATTTCCACACCATAAAGTTTTCTAAAAGTTCTTTATTAATAAATGAATGAAATAGTTTGTGTTGGGACTATTAATCTTGTCAATGAACGATGTAGCAGCTGGTATATACTGTCATGTTCAAAAATAGGATTATAGAATCTTATTGAAGCTTAAAAATGATACATTTTAACACCAAACATCTTACATTTTCTTAACCAAATTAGTGCGTTCATGCGTTCGTAGGTACCTATACAAGTTGCTTACATACTATCCAATTAAACACTTCAGTAATAGGTTCCATAGTTATTTTTTGAATAATTAATGCTTTTGAGCTCTAAAAAGAATTCAGTTTTTAGAGTTTGTGTGAACTAAAATGACTCTACCCCTACCTACTTAACGAAACTAAGAATATAAAATGAAATGTATATAAGTAGGTAAATATATTATCTATCAGATATTACAGATACTTTCAAGATATACGTTCTTCAGCAAATATTTTTTTGTTCAGTTTCTCACCATAAAACCTATGCGTCTAAGATTCGGTTTATCATCTCACACTTATTGTCCGCCGTTTCTATCATCACTCGCCATTTATTATCAAATACATGAATGGCTTGTCGCATCGCGCCCAAACAAAGCTTTCTGAGGTATAACTCGACTATTTTACTTTGCCCTTTCGATTTCTATTGGAAAGATCTTTTTTAGTTCCATAGTTCAACTGCAGAGAGGGGTGGGAGAGGTCTCGGTATGTTGGTGAGCGTATTATAATGAGTTTAATGGCCTGTAATGAATGGCATAACATCCATAAAGCGACAATGCAGCCACTCGAACATGCCCTTTTATAATAATACGTGATTTATAGCTGATCACCGCGAAAACTGTGATTGTTTTGCACGTGTTTATAATGTAACGCCTTCGGTACGAAAGTAAACTGACAGAAGGAATAATGGCCGATAGTTTACGTCACATGCTGAATGAAGCGATGGTAGCTCCACCGGCTTTGTGTTAATGGTGTCGGCCACGATGTGTGGATTGAGTCGTCGTTTTTTAGAAGTAGAGTTCGGAGGCTGTATTAGAACACTTATTAAATTATTTTAATTTAATTAAAATAAATAAACTTAATTATTAACACAACTAATAAATTAAAGGTACTTAATAGGTTTTCCCACTTTCAAACTATTCGTAATTATTTTAGGTACCTATAGATACTAAAACATAATCTATCCATCCATCTTTTCCATTTGTCTAAAAATTACTTACGTAATTTAAATATTAACAATTTAAAATGTAGAGCTGTGTTAAAAGTTATCCTATATTTGGAATAAAAGTAATCTGTTTATGTTCAACTGTTTTATACTTTTATTAATGCTATCAACAATTTATGTAGATCCCTTTATATAAATTTACCTATATTCTATATGCAGGTAAAATAATGTGAACGTAAAATACGAAACACGTGGAATTTGCTGCAAAATGTTTTAAAACTTTTGTTTATAATTCGATTTATATTTTGGGATTCACAAAGAGGTATTTTTATTATTATGTAACTAATACTCCCGCATTCCAAAGATTCCAACTCGGATGGGCAACGTTCGGGAAACTACGCGACATCTTCTCGTCCAAAATTCCGCAGTATCCGAAGACGAAGGTCTTTAACCAGTGTGTGTTGCCAGTGATGACGTATGGCTCTGGGATGTAGTTCCTAATGGTTGGCCTTCTGGAGCGGCTCAGAGTCACTCAACGAGCTATGAAGGTAGCAATGCTTAGAGTTTCTTTGCGCGACAGGATACGGAATACGGGAATTCATGGGCAATGGGCAGGCCATATAGCTCGAAGAACCGATAACTACTGGGGAAGAAAGGTTCTCGAGTAGCGACCACGAACCAGAAGACGCAGCGTTGGCAGGCCTCCCACCAGGTAGACCGAGTTGCGGGCAACCGGTGGACGCAAATGGCAAGTTGTCGTTCACTGTGGCGTTCTAAGGGGGAGGCCTTTGTTCAACAGTGGACGTTTTCCGGCTGATGATGATGACTTCCGCATTCTGCCAAATAGTATCTCTATGTATTAGGAAGCTACTCATTTTGCATTTATTTCACAATTAGAGACCTCAGACACAATAACAGTTTGCGCAACTTGAAAATCAATTACAATATCCTCTCTCTGTTAAAGTGTATGATTTATATTAGGGTTTTCTGAGACCTACACTTCTGCAGTATACAGAACTGTAATGCCTTATCTTAGACATCACTCTGCTAACGGTAAAGGTTAGCATCCTTTGGAGGGAGGAAATTGATCAACATAGTACGACGTTTAAAACTATAAAGTAAATTCCTTACACTTATCTACTGATACACAACTAGGACACAAAAACAACGACCTATCGTCTTATTTCTACAGTCTATTCTTCCTCTAAGTTAATAAAAATAATAGTCCCGATCTCTTACCTCTGGCTTTACTTAAGAAGATTAAGGGATCCAAAACATTGCACCCCTGCGACATAACTAAAAAACGTTGCTCTTTTTACATCCACAGATACGCCTTGACCAAACTTCCTTCACAAAGCAAAAGACAGATGTCGAATCGTTATCTGCACTAAAAAGTTTCGGATAAAAAGTTTATACATTCATTGCACACAACACCTACGATATGTTTTGTAACCTATTGTTAGTTTGTTAGACAATACAGGGTTAAATGTGACGTGAAATCTGCGAAGGTATAATCCACTTATAGTAGGCATGTCGCCTTTTTGTTAGGATTGAGGGGTATTGTGATTGATTTGTAAAAAGAACACGCCGCGGGGCTTCCATGTGGGCAAACATGAGGAGAGCGGGTGACGGCTCTTGATGTGTATAGCGGCTGTGGTGCGGCCACCCGGTAGATGGAGCTAGCTGTGTTGGGTAGAACAGCTAAGGTATGTTAAAAAGCTGATGATGAAAAATTATTATTATATTTTTTTTTCACGCCTGCTGCGGGTCAGAATAGCACCTCCCCATCACGTCCCGTTGGGTGCCGTAGCAGCGTCTTCTGTAACTATACAACGTACGTATGTAACTTTAGTGCGATCTCCAAGCCGCTTGCCGAACGTGTGAATTATGGCTACCTCCCCCCCCCCCCCCCCTTTAGTGGTAGGCCTTTGGTCAGCAGTGGACGTCTTCCGGCTGATGATTAGTATGATTATTTCTTTTTCTATAGATATCATAACTTCTATTAAGGAAGGGAAGAGGAAGGCTTCGACAAGACCTTTATATAACTCATTCTATTGTAGGTAATGTAATTTTAGAAATCTCTATGTATTTAATAACTAGACAATTACCTATCTGATCTGTTTCATAGTTCATAACAACACTCAGTGGAGTTAGAAAGTACTATTTACCCATTTAAGTTTTTTTTTAATAAATTGAAATCTTTGAGACAATATTGTAATTTATTTTTAACATCTAAACTTAGGGCAAAATTAAATATCTGTGGATCATATTAGTTCTAAGGGTTAGGTTGCAGTTAAATTCAAATCATGCTAGAACCTGAGCAAATCGGGTTTATTTTATACCAATTTTAGGATCTAAATCACGAAAATAACACACATCATATAAAATTTAATTTGTATCCATTCATTAGGTGACTTACCCACGGTAATCTGCACATTTGTAGCCAATGAATAGAATGTCAGATGGGTAGGTAGAGCCTGCTACGGCCGGACGACCACAAAGTCAGTGGCTAACGCTATTCAAACCGCCTACAATAGTTTTTGTCACCTTAGCGATAAGCAGGCAAACTGCAGAAGTTCAAGTCAAAAAACAACATTACATCACGCCTGTATTCCCCGATGGTAAGGTGAATAGTGAACCTACATTTCGCCAGTTATGTCCCATATACAATTTATATGCTTAAAATATTTTGTTATACATGTCTTGTCATCTCCTATAGGTACCAACATAGGTATTATAAATTTGAAAACAAACTGTCCATGCTTCAAAAACCTTGGTGACGTAAACGTTTTTACAGTCAATATTTGGGGTGCACGTAGACTGCCTCCACGAGTGCCGGCACTTACATATATACGTCCGGCGCATCCTGGACGGTCAACCTCGCTACCGTCCTTGTTGACTGACCAATCTCTACACCACGGCATGACCTATTTCCATATGGCTATTGGCTCATGTCAAGCCAACATTTTATATAATCGACAGAGAGTACTTGTACTTCTGTAAGCCATCTGCCCTATACCGTTTCCCTTTTCGTTAATATCTTGTTCAACGTTGATTTATGTCGTGAAGCAGTCGTTATATGTACCAATATCATTGTCCGTCGATCGAATGTCAATGCCGAAATCGTGCGAACACATCTTTAAAATTTTTCTAAAGAATTTCACGGTACTTCGTGAATGTAAATAAAGATTGTGGCCATTTATGGGCTATTTAGGGTGTATTTTGTGATTAATGACTTGTTTCACTTGTTATTTGGGAAGCTTGCGATTCTGTGTGATTGACGACCGTGTAGCTGCTATAAGTAGCTGTTGTTAATTTTTTTTTTTTTTATGTATTTATTTCTAAAAGTAATTACAGTGGTCTTACATGCTAGGTTTCCTCGCCAAACTTTGACGTTTGATGGCGAGACGCGCTCGTTTTTAAAACACTTAACCACATTGCACATAGGTAATCACAGGCATTATATATAATTTAATCTAATCTCTATATGTACTTATTTAAATCTAGGTATATATTTACATACACATTATTTATATATGTATGTACATAAATATATTTTACACTTGTTATAATCTGTAAGTGGTAGCTAATCAACTGTCCAGAATACATTTTTTCAGTTTTGATTTAAATGAACCTACACTTATCTTAACATCTTGTCTTAATATTTCTATTTTGTTAAAAACTTTAGGTACCATATATTTTGATGTCCTTTCCCCATAGTAATTTGTTGCCACTGGTTTGATTAACTTTTTCTCTCTAACCCTACGTGTATTGTATTTATTCTCAACATTAGTTTTATATGTATCCTCATAGCAATACTGTAAACCTATTAAATATTCTATTTTTTTATCTACAGGTATTATTTCGCAAATGGGAAACAGCTTTTCGTAATCTCTATTACAATTTCTTTTAACATTTTTACTAACTAGTAGCTTTATCAGTCTTATTTGTATATCTTTAATTTCTCTCAAGTACGTGATAAAAGTTCGCCCGTATACAAGCAAACCATAATTTATAAGTGAGTCGGCAAGCGCATAGTATACAACTCGTAGTGTGCTTTTATTAAGAAATAAATTTAGCTGGTAAAACTTACCTAATACCGATCTTAGTCTATTACATATTTCATTTACATGAAGTTTCCAATTAAAGTTTTTATCAATCATTAGACCTAAATACTTAAATTTATCAACATATTCCAATTTAAAACAAGTACAGTTTATTTTATTCATGTGTAAACACTCGTAAGTATGGCCTATTACAGTGTGATATTCTTTGTTTACATTTTTCGCACCTTGATTGTATGGCGAGTGGATGTGCATACATTTAGTTTTCGATAAATTTAATATAATGCCGTTGTCATGTGCCCATTTAGTAATCTGTTCGAAGTCCTCCTGTATACAATGTTGTACCTCACATATATCTTTAGCCGCAAAAACAAGACACATGTCGTCGGCATACATAAACACTTTACATTTCTTTACAACATTAGACACACTGTTTACATGAATAATATACCCTACTGGACCATACACCGGTAATAATAATATAAGGTACATTGTTCCTTTACAGTGTATACTTGGTTCAGGCACAAGATAGCACCACTATACGTAGAAAGTAATGTAACACGCTGTATATAGTCTATCTGGTTAGAAAACTATAACTTTTTACATTTTGCATTATCTCACAAATAATGTGCTTTTTTAATGTTGTCTCATCGGTTTTTTGGTTTACATTATGCAACTGCCGAGCGTAAAACCTCATTTAGTCTACTGAAACCTTTATACTTTCCGTCTAATGCTTCAAGTATCTCACGCTGCGATTCCTGATCTGTGATCTGTTTGCTTTCAAAGTAGCTAGCCTGCTGTCTTCCAACACCTCACCACGACCTTCTGAAAATCAAACAAACTTACTGAACAAAATCATACATCCAATCAATACCACACGGAGGCTCAAACTAAACAAAAGAAAGCAGCATACAAATCCGAAACAAATCTTGCATCGCCAATAAACTCGCGTCTAAGTTAACGTCGCGGGGAATATCAGTTTTCCGACTTTACCCAATAAAGGGTAACCCCTGATCCGTTGAATAAACAGAAAAAAGAAACGCGAGGCGACATAACGAGTAAATCACGGTAAGCCCCAATACGCGCGGCCGACGCCACTCCCGTAAGCTCTGTAACCCCTTTAAGTTCACCTAGCCGATATCCCGGCTGCCGAATAAACGAGACGCTCGCCTTCGCTGTTTACGAACGACGTGTGTTTAGACGGTGTGGTGAACTGCCGCATGCCGGTGAGAATGCTAGGTTCTTATTGTGCTACGAATCAACTGATTATCGAGTAGTGATGGGGTAGTGTCAGATAAATGCTTGTTTTCCCCTCTTATCATGTTGCTGAGTATTCAAGATACCTATTAGTGGCGTTTTAATAAAATTACAGTAAATAATAGTTGCACCAACCTACCAAGTAAAGCCACTCTACATCAATATAGTTAGTTGTAAGATTTATCATTAAATGATGACTCATTTTGTTCAGAGCCCATGTCAGTACTCCGAAAAGTCATACCAGTAGTTTATTACGTAAACAAAATAAAATTTGAATAAAAATCTAGATCAAATTAGCAATAAAATGTCGGCGTCGTACCGGTTATCAGCGCCTATTATCTGAGATCACATTGTTACAATACACCGATCAGTATCGCCAGGGGCGAGTGCGGTGCGCGCGTGACCGACTCTCCCACACTGACCCCAAAGCCCAACTACTTTCCAATACGCCCTTAACACAAATTGATTTTAAATGGCGATTTATTTCCGCCTCATATCGCCGATCCCATCTTCCTATGAGTTTTACGGGCGGCTTTACGTCGGGCTAAAGAAGTCCAAGTTATAAAACGGTTTATTTCTTTTTCGGGACGGTAGCTACCCCTAATTATGCCGGATTAACCCGCGAATGTACCCTCATTATTCGCCGAGATACATAAAGCCGTTTTCAAACTCTATCACAATCGAGCGCAACTTTCAACAAAGGCGTGGAATTACACAGAAACGAACGACCTAAACGAGTTACAAAACTAAAAGTCTAACGGTGTCGCACTTTTTTATCGCATATTCTATACATAACGGGTGTTTGCAATAAAAGTTTAACTCTATTGCAGAAATTTCACCCTTTTGCAAATTTGTGCAAATTACTTTATGAGCGCGCTTTCAATGTTGTTAGTTTTTTGCAGTTTACAACTGCACCGAGGTGGAACGCCCGTTGTACAGTCCAAGTCACCCGGCCGCGTTCGGATGGGTTTCTGATTTTACGAGCGCCTTACCCGAATGTGTCGTACCCTAAACCGTCGGCTAATATAAATAAATAGTAACCCTTCGGTGGCGGCGCGTTTGCAGCCGAAAGGTTTACTTTTATTGCCGTCGACTTTCTTTCTTACCACCCCTTCATAATTGTCAGGGTTGAGTAAAAAAGTAGAAATCGCAGTATTTGCGAAAAAACGTCTTTGTTTAATTTTAGCAAATTGCATTTTTTAGCAAATGCCATAACCATTTCATTTTAGGGTTGGAAATAAAAAGGAAATATAAATAAACACTTTTTGAAACAATGCGCGAATCCTTTCATTACCGTTGTGCAAATAAGTTTGTAACGGGAATATGATACTTTTGCAAAATTTCATTATTTTGGTTCTTATTCAATTCGGAAAAATCATCAACAGCACGTTTTTAACACAAAAAACACCAACCCCCTTAAGTAACTGTGAAGAGCGTAATTGTGGTGTGAGTATAAAATTCGCAAAATAAAAATTAAATCTTAACGCAAGATCTGTTCAATCAGGCTGTCGATACATCGCAAAAAACCCAAATAAATCTACCAACTCAGCAGGAACGTTAACTAGAACGGCGATAGCAAAGCAAACTATTATGTGTGTATTTTTTTCTCTAATGGTTGCTCCTAGATTGAGACATTTGTGACCGCAAGCCCTTAACAGTTGGGGGTTGACGGCGCGGCGACTGTCGGACTTTTTTCTTTTTCCTACTAAGTTGTCAGCGTTATAAAGTGTAGTTATGTCGATGGGGACGTAATAAATAGATCATGTGAGTTTTGTGAAAGTTGGGTACAATGGACCCTAGGTGGAAAGTGACGGACAAGTGTAAGCACCTGAGCTTGCGAAGTGTTAACGTTGGTTTTGTTGCGTTACTTTTTTGTTTTTTAATTGGATTTTATTTTTTATAAATTGATAATCATGGCTGAAAATAGTTTAGTGTGGTTTAAAGGTATAACGCAAAAACCGGACCAAAAAACGTGTTTTGAATTTATAATAAAAAAATGCCTGTATCATCATAATACTGCTGGTAGGTATTCACCTTAAAATTTATTATTTTTCTAATTTAAAAATGAATTGTTTTGTTAGATATCTGAAAATTCCGGATAATAGCAATAGGTTCGCCCCCTGTTACATGGGATCTAATTACCTATATTTAGTAGTACATAATGAGAACTTTATTAAATTAATTATTATTATTAATATAATTTATTATTTATTAATTATTCAATTTATTATGATAACTTTTTACTGATGATAACATGATATTAATATTGTAAAAAAGCTACGGCTCCTTTTGTGATGCATGTAAAATAACGAAACTAATTTTATTACTCAATTTGGTTTAGTAATCCAACATTAGCGGCAGTAATCATAAATCGTATTTAGACTTTTTGCCTACTCCTACTCATAAACACATCCAAAGTGAAGTTTTTACCTTATAATCACAGCTCAATAACATAAAATTTTATGTGACACGGAAAACATAGATCGCGGTAGCTCCGCCCATAAGGTTCCTTCTATAAAATTAGAAAAGAAACGAGACTATTTTATAATACATTGCGTGATGTGTTTGAGAACAGCAACAGTTGTAACAAATAAATAAAAGAAAACACGCAATGAATATCAAAGTTAACCTGTAAGAATATTATTTTTGATGTTCGTAAGAGACCACCTTCGAGTTATTTTAGTCCGAAACATTTGACTGCATTTAAACGCTGACGGTCCAAATGAATGGTGTAAACAATGAGGGGTAATTAAGTGAATCGCTACGCCGATTACTAAAATAATCGCTGACTAAATGCACTCTAAAATTAGTGCGAGTAGCTTAACGGTCGAGTTCACATGTCGTGTTTCTGGACAGGTATTAGATAAGTGATATTTTTAAAATGTTTCAGTACCTAAATTGGTGTTTTTTTGTATAAGATGTAAAGTAGCCCTGAAAAACATTTATAACTTTAGGAACTAAAACACGCAATTTCTTCTATAAACGCTGATAAAAGTAGCAATTATAAGTCACAGCTCATTAAATAATAATGATTAATTAGTATGCGTGTTTGTTAACATGGTGAGCCCGTTTAGAAAACACACAAGAAAGGGTTCATTTGATTTTAGTGGACGCGTGGTAACATGCTTGTGTAAGATAAACGGTAACGTACCTATAATATAAAAGCAACAATCGCTTTGATATCGATTAAAACACGATGAGTCTTCAATGTTAGTATACTCTAGTACATCGTTTATTATCTAAACACATGTAAACTAACCTTAACATATAATAAGTCGTACGACACACGGCGCGACGCGACGGTGCGACGCGACGCGTTCGGAAAGTAGCGAACAATCGTAAAATTTTATCGTCTCTAATGGGCGCGTGCACTGATTTGTAGTCGAGCCGACAACGCCCTACACTCACAAATGAAACCTCAATGCATTGTTTCCGAAAGGACAGGGGTTATCTATTTTCGGCGAACATGGGACAGGTACCTACATCGTTAATTTGTGTTCGTGTAGCTTTCAGTGTGCGATCATGTTAACAGCGTATTTAATTTTTTATCCATTCGACTAATATACTTAACTTTTCTGTAGGGGGACGATTAGTATATAAAAAAATGCAATTTACATTGCACCGTTGGTGACGCAAGTCGTTAGATGTGGGGATGCAGATGTGATGAACCCAGTGTAGGCGCTATGGCTCGCTACCTATTAAATCTTCGTCTTATCGTATGGTTGATAAACACCCTGGTGTCAGAGTTTAAACCGCCTGTAGGCCTCTGACATGGCTTTACACACCGTTCTCTCAGGTGTGCTAGTTTCCTGACGATGTTTTCCTTCACCGTTTTTAGCAACTGATAACTAATTAATAGTACGCACATGAATTCGAAAAGACATTGGTGCGTGCCGGGGTTTGAACTTGCGACCTTTGACTTGGCAGTCCAACGGTCATACCACTCGGCTATCCATGCTATTAAATTAGTTTGACTATTAGGCGAAACGCTGTTCTTTAAGTTAACACCAATGTGACGTACTTTATGTAAAAAAGTTTATTTACTTTAAATTGGATGCATGTGTTTGTAGACTCTTTAAAAAAGAGATCAACTCTGCCTGTCCGCTCACCGACTACACGCTTAAATAAATATGCCACTATAATTAGCGCTAATTAATATAATATTTCATTAGAAGTTTTTATGGAGAAATCTCGGACTCTGAGAAACAATATTCATTTTTAATTTCCATCCCAGAAAAGCCACGGAAATATGAAGGAAGCTAGTTATAAATAAATCACACACAATATTGTCGGACGTTTATACCGATGTAAAATTTATTTCACAGAATCCTTACCATCTCGACGAGATCCGGTCAACGTGCATGTTCTTCATTTTGGATTTTTCGCTGACAGGGAAATGTTTTATCCTTTCCTTTTTGAAGGCGGACGAAGAAGTAATTGCAAAATATGGATTCGCGATCGATGTATTAAAAACAACCTGCAAGCTTTTTGTTTCAATAAGTCTCTTTAAAAATACGTAATTATCGAGCAGTATTTTTTACATATTTGTTAAATCCATTTATGTAAAAAAATAATCCCACGAGTAAGGTGGATGGGATCGTTCATTTGACTGTTTTTGTCACACAATTTACATTTATGTAATATTTATAGTTAAAAGATCATTTTGTTGAAATGGAGCCAAATTTCCGGACCGAGCTTTCAACGGAATTTACAAAAAGCGCCATAAATTGGCAAATAATCCCCCGCATAACGCAACCTTTGTTTGCCCACACGTGCTTTTAATATCTGGTTGGCATCGCGAATGCAACAAAAGCCGGATTTAGTCTTTGTGCGCTACCTAAAGTAAACACTCGTAAAAACTTACGGAATGTGTAGATATGTATGTTGTTAATAAATTTTATTAAATGATATAGGCACAAAGAGGAGGTGCAATTGTGAAGGCGACAATCGGCCGCGTCGAATTTGTCATGTTGCTGCATCCTTTGTTCGCGCGGATGAATGCCGTGTGAGAAGGAAGAGCTTCCGGCGCGCTCGGTGTACCGGGATCGATGCCCCCGGCCATATCTTGCCATCGATATCCACCATTGTTGTTTTTTTATCTCAAATTGATAGCTATGGCCGCTCTCATTCAAGTTCTCAACTTACGAATTTCTATTTCACATCAAACTCACAAAAAATGTAATCGACCCGTCTAACTTATGTTACATTTACTGGTTCGCCTTTGTAGAATACGTAAGAAACAAAGTTTATTAGACAGGCATAGTTTTGACTTCTAAATATACCTACTATGTATATGGACCTGTACCTAACCAGTTTGCGTAGTTTGCGATGTGTGTGCAATTTGAGTGCACCCATGTGTCCATACATCGGAAGTGTTTAGCATAAAATATGCAACTGAATTATTAAACAAAGTGGTATATTTAGGTTTTTTCGTTCAGGTAGGTACCTAATTATAGAAATAATAGTAAATGATTTTATTTCCACATTCATAACTTTATAACATTTATTTTTATAATTAATCTTAATTACCTCAAAACGTCTTCTTATCGTATGACTGCTGAACAACCTGGTGTCAGAGTTTAAACCACCTGTAAGCCTCTGACATGGTTTTACACACCGTTGAAAAATCTCTGAGGTATCCCGGTTTCCTCGCGATGTTTTCCTTCACCGTTTTTAGCAACTGATAAATAATTTATAGTACGCACATGAATTCGAAAAGACATTGGTGCGTGCCGGGATTCGTACTTGCGACCTTTGACTTGGCAGTCCAACGGTCATACCACTCGGTATCAGTGCACGAGGCTAAAAGACCGAAAAGTCGATTCAAGGCTTAATTTAAAATTAATAATAAAAAGGTTTTTTGTTCGAAGAGATATTAATGTGATAAGAAAACCCAACCCTCCATGGCTTGATCTATAAACGTGGAACCACCGCGAAGAAAACCATACAACCGCGTCTCTGGCGGATGGTGCGCTGCATCTAAAACTGCTTAAAGTTATGTTAGTACATAGGTGCTGTTGTTACGGATAGGTGCTGAATAGGTACGTTTTGTAGGCGTGCATCAGTAATATAATTAAGTTATTTAGTCACTTATGTTATATTGTATTGGCTTGGGTTGTAAACTAATTGGATTTTTGGACTTAAGAAAAGCATTCATTAAAATATAAGAATTCAACATTTTATTTCACAGTGCATTAGTCTAAAACGAAAACAGTAAACTATAACTTTATTCCAAAAACATTTTCGCCAGTCTAAACCAAAAAGAAACCACATCTCTATATTAGCTTAGAAATAGATGTTATCTGTGCCACGCAGGCAACCAACAGCGTTATAAAGAGTGGCTACTAACAAACAATCCGGTCGACATTAAAAAAAAAGAACATTTTAAAACAAGAAAAATTTCAGCCATGTGTCGATCGACGCACATCGGTGGCGCGTGTATGATACGGCGAAAAAAAACTAAAACCACGTTCGGAACAATCGAAGCTAAGTTATAAAATATGTATCCTAGTGCTGGCTTTTGAAACTTGCACTCGTACTATTTTGACCGCGATTGGGAATTCCGACAAGAGAATCAAATCGTACGTTGTTAGTTGCTTTTTCACTTTTTTTCGGCACTGAAAACTGAACAATAGTCGGTCGAAAATGAGATATAGCTATATAAATAAAGGACTGGCTGGTGAATATATGGGAAAAAGTTTGATTTGTGTTTTTAGTGCAATAGAAATATGGGGTTATTTTATTGTCACTGAATCATTTTGACGCCTTTGTTTTTGTTTCTTATCCATTTGTAGGCAGTTTAAGCCCTTTTAATTTGATTAATAAAATAAAAATAATATTCCTAGTTTTTACTTCATTCTGTTATATACATAAATACGTTCAGTCAGCTATGAAAGTACTTATAAAAATAATCTATCTGACAAAATGAAATTTATTGAAATGTAAATGTATTTAAACCTACGACATAATTTTTGTAAAAGCCTGAATTAATTTCAGGCACCTTACACATTTTTTTTAAATATTTGTAAATTCTTTCTACATAATTAAAAATCATGGACAAGAATACAATTTCAGAGCAAACAAAGCCAAATTATCATAGAATACAAACAATTCTCATCAAAGGAACGAATGATGATCATAAATAAGGTTGTAACAAATACTTCCGCACTCGGTAGTTGAAAGGCGACATCAATAAGACACGTTCGACGATCTTGATGTCTGCATCCAGCTATCGGCGTGCGATCGCGACAAAAAAGTCGCACTTATGTGACGGTCATTAATTTAGTGGTGACATGCACTTCTGAACGGCATTGTTGCGGACGGATATTAGACCCGTCTGTTGCTGTTTTTCTACTGGTTTGTGACGTAATGATTCCATAACTTTGTTTGTGAATTACGACGTAGTTACAGCTCTACGCTCTTTGTCGACGAGTTTTTGTGATTTTTTAAATAAATTAATAGAAACAGAACATGCGTTGATAAAACATAATCAAAGGAGTAACTTATTTGTTACTATTTAAGGGGAGAAAAAAATTGTCCTTTTACAAGTGGCAGAAGGATAGAAAGAAGTAGATAGCATATGTGTCTTCCAAAGACTAAGACATCATTGAAATTAACATAGATACGACAAAAAAATCTAAAACAGTCACCGTTTTTGATTTAAATAAATTCCTAAATCCACCTAATCAATGCAATATCGACGTCATTTATCAATTTAAACGAATATAAACAGTCGCACGGCTGTCAAAAGTTATAAATTAATAACTTGCCGGCTGCCGTCGCGTCGCCTCTCTGCCCGACATTTATAACCGGCCCGACCAATACGTACGTCATTTTTAACCGTCAGCGCTAATTTGCCATTGTTTTGCCCACTGACGCCACCTTTTTTGCTAAAAACCATAAAATAGATAAAGTTTTTTGTCATTTTGGGCATCCTTAATTGATTACAAACGTTAAGGTGATGTTTGATGATGGAATCGAAGTATTTGGGGCTGTGCCGGGTGTTATTTATCTTAACACGTATTTAGCAAGTTAGAAGGTATGCTATTAAAACTTTATGGAAGCGTTAAATAGGTAGGTACTATTGAGAAGTGTATATTTATCTCACTGGGTTAGTTACGTTTCTTATTTTATTTTCGAGATAATAATGGAACGTGTCGACTTTATACTATTATTGCGTTTTTAGATTTAAACTAAATTATCACAGAAATACAATAGTGCGACTAATACATAGCCAATGTTTTCTGAACTATGTTAACTGCACCTACGATACACTGCATGTATCTTCAAAACAAAGTTACCTTATATATCTCGAAAGATCAGTGTATATCGAGTCTAGCAACACATCGGAAGCACCGGCTTGTCCCTCGGCTGTTTGCATAACGCCTCGGCAATATGTTAGGCGCACCTCGGCGTCGGACGCATCAAGGCGACAGACCCGCCTGGGCCGCTATAAAGCACGGTGCAATAAAGAGAATGGATGCCGCCCATCGCCCGGCACCGGCCGCCGGCTGGATTACCCGAATCGCCACTATTTATCGCTCGAGCCTTGCGCCCAGGTGCCATCAATCTATTTAATGATCGGGTCAGCACATACTCTTGGTCTTTTTACCGCTTCCAGCCGCTCGCCGATCCAAAAGGAAGACGCAAATTCCTAGACCGGGAGATGGACGTTTGATGAGGCGCTTTTGTGTCGATCGCTCGCGTTAAAAGGGTTTCCAACGCACTATCACAGTATTATAAAGGTTTTGCTTGCTTTTTAGGCTTAACGGGAGCGGTTGGGGCTCAGCGTGATGTAAATACGGGCACCTGCAATGAGGTTATGAGAAGCGGGGAGGTAACGGGACAATCAATTTGAAATTGAGTTATAGTGTGATGATCGACGTTTCATGTGATGTTTTATGTACAAGCAGAAACTAAAATAATTTAGGTAATGCAAAAATCAAGTCTATTAGTTTCATGAAACAAGAAAACGGGAAATCATAGTAGATACTCACATTCACCCAAACGTCTACCCACTTGTAAAACATGCTCATAAACTTAAAGCTTAGGTCATAACAAAGTTTCCCAATCACTGTCGTTGTCGACTGTACATCTAAGACACACTCAACGCAGTAGGTCCTTAACACGTACTTTTATACCATCATTTCAATAGCTCCTTTCACACAATGGTGACCATCAATTAATCCCCGAATAAATCAAGCTTATACTGAAGAGCCCTAAGTTTGGTGGATCACAGTCAAAAGTGGCCATTGAATGGTCGCAGCACACGTCCGCTTGGACCTCGGCCGTGCATCTGTCGGGATCGTGCGCGAAGCAATGGATACAAGGATTTGACGGGTCTTTACTCACTGCTGGCCTCGCTTTGTTTAAACGATCTTTGTGTGTTTGACTCGATTTATGTCCATAATAAAGTCGTGCTGAAGGATGTTTGGTTTGATGTTAGAGATCTCTGGGAGTTTGATTATCGCTTAGTTCGTTAATTCATAATTGAATACTTTAATTATGAGTTTAAGCAAAAGCCTCCTTTTTGGGGTCGCCTCAGTCGGTAAAAAAAAGAATATACCGTTTAATGTGTCGATTTCAGGATAATAAATGCTGGACTTTTTGGATGTTTACTCTCAGCGCTCTTAACCATTTGGTTTTGTATACAACACCTTCTTGGGTTGTATTTTTATACTATAATCAAGTTAGACAACCAGAAAGAATAAATATAAAAGCTAGATCCACCACATAAATGGAACACACTAAAACCAAACGTACGAACTACAACCGGAAAACATACATGAATACTATTCCATACGAACCTAAAGACCTATTCATACAACCACCCAATCATTAGCAGACCAACCTTCTATGCTCATAAAAGTGGTGAAATCAGTAGCAGGTGGTGATATGATTAGCAGTGATGGCGTCACTACCCTACCTCAATAAGCCGGGGCTTGACTACGAATCGTAAACTCGCTTACTTCACCTGAGCAAACTGCCTCCCAACCGGGGGTGGAACGTGCGGCTCCGTTGTGGTACGTCACGTCAATTTGTGAATAAAATTTCGGGTTTGATGAATCCAATGTTATCTTAAACGAATACCGATATAAAGTACTGAAAGTGCGCATGTGTGCGAATGAGAATAATATCGTAAATATCATAATTATAATTTCCTCGTCCCGTGGATGTCGTAGAAGGCGACAAAGAACTTGCCAGAAGATGGGCACCGTAACTTTACCACCTATACCTACTGTGATTCTTAAACCACTTGCTAACGTGGGGATTATGGCAAAACCACCGCCCTCCCCTCCCTTAATGGGAGACGGTCTTCAGTGGACGTCTTCCGGCGGACAATGATGATGAAATATAATTTCACATGTGTAAAATAATGTTATACTTACATACTTTCAATTGTTTTTTGCATTTAATCCAATCTTTTTTTTTTTTAAGTTTTAATTATTCATTAGACGTTGAAAGGGTACCTCCCCAGTCAATTAATTCTAAAGATAAAGTCAAATTATAATATAAAGAAAATGAATCATTTTATTTTTTTACTTTATTGTCACTATTTATTATTACGTTTAGGTTTATAGTAATTTAAACACCTATTAAAAAGGCATAATTCATAATGTTACCAAATAAGAATAAGTAACGTAAAATTAGGTTAAGAACGTGTACACATAATGAAACTTAATTTTATTTTCTTATTTATTTCTAGTACAACGGACCCGCGCCACAAGGCGGGCAGTCCGTGGGCGGGCGCGGCACAGTTCCGGTCAAGTCGCGGGCGGCTGTCGGCTTCCGGCCGTCCAATTTGGCCACATTCAGCCCAATGGTGGGGGCAAGACGTTTGATACCCACCCCTAGCCCCGCGCGCGACTTGCGATTCTTGCCGGGTTATGTACAACTGTCACGTGACTTATTCTTTATTTGAACTTTTTTTTGGAAGATGGCTTCCATTTCAATCGCCAGTATTTTTCACCAGCACACTGTCCCCTATATTACTGATATAACTCTCCTTTCGAAGGTCAGCTGGAAGAAACTTCTTCATGAAATAAAGTGCCTTAGTCCTCGTGGCAACTCTTGGACGTTTCTCATGCTATGTTTTTGGTGTGTAAGAAAGTACATTAATTGTAAATAAAAAAATGATTTTCTCACTATTACCTATATACAGGTCGCCCAGTCGTCGAATGACCGCTAATTATAATATTCTTCATGTAAACTTTAACTAGTTTTTTCTTTGCGTGCAATTTCCTTTAAAGAGACACAAAGTTCTGTCTTCACGTAAAATAAATAGATTTTCAATTTGATTTAGATGCATGTTTAGTTTTCTATTTTCACCTACAGCTTCGTTGAGTCGAACATCGTTTGTGGAAACCTATGTTCGCTGTGTTTATTTTTACAAACTGGAACAAACACATCTGGGTCTATCTCGACTTTTTAAAACCCTTTTGTAAGAACAAGTGCCGTCCGGTCGTCCTATATTTATTTTTCGGTTTTCCTGGGATTTATCTGCAATATCTGAGCGGACTCGTATTGCATATTAATTCCTCTGCTGAATTGAAATGATTTTTGTGTATGTAAAGTTACGATACCTACGTTAATAATTTTGTTTATAAATACAACTTCAATGAGAACACTCATTATTTGTATTTTTTTGAAAGCTTATTGAAAGCACTTCTTTCGTAGGGCTTTTGAAGAACAGCTTCACGTCCCCTTTCGGAGAAAAGCGTGATTTTACGTATGTATGTAATTATGTAAGTACTTATAGCCATAGGTATATGTTTTGTGTAATCTATTAACAGGCGTAAGGTTGAATAAAGAATCTTACTGGTCATCGCACTCGATAAATATTATGCATCTGATATATGTATCTGTAACTAATACAAAACTTCTGCAACAATTAAACTAAATCAAGGTAAATAATCAGATTTTTCGACCGCCCGGTCCGTCTCGGGATCGGTCGTTGGATTAAGTGCCTTACCTATAACGTACGGCATATAATCCGACACTAACGACTGATGCGACTAATTATAAGATGAGCTCAAGTTAATCCTGGGCCTCAGTTGCCGCTGTCCGACTAGGTTCGGCTTTCTCCGCCACGGCTCGGACTTACGACATAGGCAATTAAACGGATCTCTGGCCGAAACTAAACAAAGGGATGCCTTTGAGGGTATGGTCAGTGCTGTGTACTTAGGTACTTAATTTAGGTTGCATGGTAGGACGCAATCTGTGAAGCTAATTTCATGTTGAAGACTGATATTTTAAAAGTTTCGTACCTACTGTAACATCCATAGTTCCATACTTATATTTTAAATGTAAAAGTAACTCTGTCTGTTACACCTTCACGACTAAACCGCTGGACATATTTTAATGAAATTTGGCATGAAGAAAGTTTAAGATCCGAGGAAGGACATAGGTTACTCTTCTTTTTAATTTAACTCTCTAAAGTGTTTAAATAGGGGTTGAAAGTTGAGTTTCGAAGCTAGAGCTATATGTATAAATACTATCCAACAATCTAAATTAACGCGAGCGAAGCCGCCGGCAAAAGCTAGTAGAGTATAAAGTATTTAGAGTATAAGTTGTTACAGTTACAGAATACATATTCACAAAATGCTTTATGTAACAAAAAACATTTGTTGAATATTTAAGACTGCATGAAAGCTGACGACGATTACGACACCAGGAAACACTCTTTACAGAATTAAAAAGCAGTAACATCAATTAAAAGTCTTTTTTACATCCGCGTACGTTCCCTTCCACGCTACGCTCTCTGTATTTCTCATGAAAGACACAAGGATGCGGGTTGGGTTTTCCGTCCAACATTATTATTGCAAATTTCTGTCGGGAGATACTCACCGCATAATATCAAAACAAAGGTACTGTCCCGTGAAATCCACACTAGGTGGTTGGCAACAGCTCATTAAGGAGTCAGAAGGGTAAAAAGTCTGGTCCCTCGAAAGCATCGGCCTTTTTGTAAAAAGAGGCTTAATTAGGGCCTCATGCGGCTACCCTACAACCCCTGTAACTTTTAATAAATGTTCGAAGAGCGCCATTTACATAGCCTTTTGTACATATAGATAGAGATTACACGACGGCGGCGGCACCTACTTACATGAGCACGTATTTAGCCCGACAGCGCCAGCGAAAAGATGCGATGAATCCGGATCATTTAATGATCAAGAGGTTTTAATTAAAATTAAATCAAATAGCGACTGAAGCCTTATATTTAGGACGTAGAATTGTAGAGTCAACTTCGGTGAATATTTGAGACATGAGTTAAAATACAGTTGAGTTGATTTCAGCATTTAACACAGTCATGTATCTGTTACAATAAAAGTAACCGATGGCCATAAAATACATGAAAGTATAATTACCTCTCTTCAATGGTAAACGTCCAAATAAATAAGTTAAGTACTAGGGGGACATGTAGTATAGGTGTTACACGCTTACTTCCCACGTAGCGCGCGTGTGCCATGCCAAGTCCTCGTGGGAAGGTATTAAATATCTCGAATCAGTGCACATCGCGGTACTCAATGATGTTCAGATCGGACCTCCGATAGTGTTGTTACACGATCGCACCAGTTTACGATGACCCACCTCTGTTCTAGCTGGTGAATCAGTTTTGATGTGGTGTTATAGTTATTGCAGGCCATGTTTGAATTGTCGTATCATTCTAATAAAACGATGCGCCCTTATCAGCGCATCTGTCCGCGCACAATGACGGATCATCCCGTAATGCGGACGGGGAAAAACAGGGTGTATTGTGATATTTTTTTGCCGTCAGTATTCCGGGTTATTGTTGTGTTGTTTAATTTTATGGGATATTTTAAGCAAATGATACGGTTTTATCGTATATCTACACAGTCTACGCTGATGGAGAGATATGCGGTAGTGAATAACCGGGGTCTGTTTGCATTTATAGATTTGTAGCATTGATATTGAAGCGTTTAGTTTACATTTGCGGAATATATTTTTTACAATTGCCTATTATGCTGGTTATCTATATTTTAGATGTATACAATTGTTCTTGACATACTTTTTAACTAAGCTTAATGAGTTCTCTCTTTAGGTATAACAAACATCAGAAGATAGGCAGTGCAAGAAAAGACTACCACTGCAAAATTCTGACAGCTAGTCCCCTGTAAGTATTGTGTTATTTCAAAACTCAAAAACGATGTTAATTCTATCGGTTACTACACTAAGTAAGTACGTAAAATGATTCGTCTTGGCAGTAAATGACAGTAATAAATAACAACAAATAAAGTAATGTATCTCCAAATAACAAGACAAGTAGTCGGCTGACCTCTTATTAAAGGATAAATACATAAAACCAAGTACTAAAATTCCCTGCGTCATATGTTTGTGTGAATAGGAATTGTTTATGAGCACCCCAGCAAAGGCGGACAATAATGAGAGCCATAAAGGCGATGCCACATCGGCGGCGTATCTACGATCTGCGTCTCGATGGAGGTTATTTACATAGCAATAAGGACAGATACCGTCTCTATACCCGGCACCTTATCTGTGTTATTGCCTGTGTGCACACGGCTTATGGTCGGATAGAAAATGAACTGGGGCGTCAGGAAATAAGGAGTTTTTAAACAAGATCCCCCTGATTTACTCGTATCTTTGAATGCGAATGAGATTGTCGCTGTGGAAAGGTTTCATGAATGCGCTGCGCTGCAGGGAATTCTTACTATTTTGACCCAAGTAGAACTTATATGTTAGGTGTTTTTACATTTATTTGCCATGGAATATACGCAAACTTAAAGTGTCGAAACTAATATTTGAGGATTAGGTAACCAAATAATTTCCTCAAGTGCCTGCAACCCTAAAAACAGCTGGCCCACATAAATGGTTTTTTGATTAGATATTCAAAGCAACTAAAATCAAATCCAAAATAATACTGACACATAAATTAAGTAAAATTAATTCTAACACCAAATCAGCTTATCAAAACTGATTTGCACACGCGCACATTTTTAATCATGCTGACCCTTGCATATAAAGATTTGTCGCACAACAGAGAATTCAACACACAACAAGCAAACGCAAGCCAAATATTAAAATGAAAATTTATGAAGTGTGACTGGTGGGGACGATGTCGACCGGAGCGAACCGATTTGTATGGAAATATAGCGAAACGTCTCACTGAACGGGTGTCGAGCGCTATCCGGAGGTACCATTTGATGGCATAATTTGGGACAAGGAACGTAAAACCGTCCAGATTTATGTATGTTTGCCTTTATTGAATGTTGTGGAGAGGGAGTGTGGGTTTATTGTTGGAATGTTTATTGTATTTGATTATTACGTTGCGTTTGCATAATTTCCAGGTTTAATTTTGGAATGTAGGTTTTTAAAGTCTTAATTAGATTTGAAAATAAGGATTAAGCGAATGAGGTTTGATGTAGGTAATTAGATCAAAAGTTTTATTACAATTAGAACAATTTTTCTACGATTTATGATAGAAAAATTGTTCTAATACTACTATATATTTATTTACATAAATCATTGATTGACAAAATAAGACTGGAACACTCACCAGAAATCTCAATTTGTCCATCAAAGCTGTTAATCGTTCAAAAAATTCTTGGTACCCTTTACGTTCTTCTATGTGATCATTCGAAAAATAGTGTATTCGCCAAGACGTAAAATTTGAAGCCTTTCGGTTCACTATATTAATTATTTAGTTTACTATATTAATAAAATTCTGTAGTAGTAGTATTTTCCTACAATAATATTATGCTTGAGAAGAAATTGTAATATGCAATATCATTAAACATTATCTATAATCCCAATATCCAATGAGAGACTCTAAAGTATTCCATTATTTGTTACTCCAGGACGAAATAAATTGAATTCTTTATTGTCAGTATCAAAATATTTCCGAGTACAGTCACTTTGAGCGGGTCGTCCGTCAGCACAATACGATCAGCTCGTATACCGTTGAGAGCACGCCGATGTTCTATAAGACCACGCGGCGCTGTTTTGTAAAATATACTGCTGTGATTTAACTGCTGGGCCACAGAGCAGGAACAGTTGGTCAGCTTATTTTTAACTAGTGGATTGGACGAAATTCAACCTTAAATTATAGGTACTAATAGTATAATGATGAGAAAGTAACTCTATCTATTTGTTTGTCTATCAAAGTTGTTGATAATAATGGGTAAGGGTTAGTCAAAATAATTGTCTTTTGACCGAGCTGCATTGACCGTTATCAGGAAAAGACTGAATCTATGGTCTATTTTAAATTATTTTATGACAAGAGCAGCTGCTGTTTAGAAATGTCAAGCGTCAAACCTTTAGATAGTTGACATTTTTGTATCTCTATTGTTAGTTTTGGATTGTGTCAACAGATGGCATTAGCAGTTTATCAGACTATACAAATTTGCAGTGATTCGTATAGCAATTTTAGAGTTTTTGATACCAATAGTAGTATTTATAGGTAATTAAGTTGTTTGATAAGGTGGCTAAACCTGCAGTGGCAAATAAATGTTTTGAGTTTTATTTTAGGTAAAAATTTACGTGTAAAAAACGCGCAAGCCTTTTCCTCTATTTAAATATACAAAGCTTTATATTATATATCTCCATTTTCCAGTTACCGTCAGTTACGTTAAATTGACACACTGTATTTTGTAGGCTGTGACCGCAGCAAAGCCGCTGAGCCGTCATATCGACTCGGTTCGTTGCAATGGAATCGGTTGAGCCAGGTTTTTACGCACCCATAACTGGACCGCCTATGGCCGGCGCGTAGTTCCGATAGACAAATTTCAGCGCGACAACTTTTTTCTGGCGCTGTTATGAATTTCCTTTGTAAAAATAAAAACACTGGCCAGTTATAAGTTTTGTAGTGTTTTTTAAACTGCGGGTGTTTTAAATACTTTGGATGGATTTTAGTATTACTTGAGATTCGAGGTTCTTGAATCCTTACCACCCAACATCCTAAACCAGTTCCTCCAATAAAGGCCTCCAATAATAAAAATGTAACCTCGTCGCTATGTGATTGTCATATGTATGTATAGGAATCTATCACATAAGTAGGTACCTACTTAATTATAAATAGTTTGGGTATTTTATTTAAGATTTCACCGCCTATATGCTAGACGCAGGAGAACATAAATTAGGAAAATAGGAAAAGATTAGTGATAATAATTAATAAATAAGATGAATAGGGGTAACAGACCGCCAACACATTGATTGTTTGAGTTTTAATCGGCTAAAGTTAATATTAAACGCGTTTGAGCATCAACATCACCGGCTAATAATAGCGGAGAGCTTTGTTCGGCGTAAATAAATGAAACAACTAGTATTCCACATCCGATTCCAATTAATTGACATGCGAATTGTCGCTGTGTCGCGCGACACAGTCGCTGTCAGGCGGCGTTATACTGCAGCTTTCTACTAGTATGTACCATGAGTATTAAGGTATCCATATAAAATAGTGTGAGGACAAAGAATATATTATTAAAAGTTCTCATTGCACAGAGGTAGTGGCTCAGCCGTGTGAAGAGAGTCAAGAGTTTTGCTCTACTCCAATTACATGGGCCTGAGAAACCTTAATGGCAACTGGGTTAGACATCACAGAAGGTTGCTATTACCCCAGGAAGGAAGCTGCATCTCTCTACGGTCTATTAAATTGACGAGCGTGACTTCAAACTTCTCCAGTTTAGATTTTTTGTTGGAGTTTCATTGCGTGTTCCGGAATAGTTGTATCAGTTTCCCGAGGAGTTTTTACTACCTACTGTCCTGCTAAAAGGTTAATCTTTGCTTTGTTTTATGGACTCTTCTTATAGCTCATGTCAACAAATAACATCATGGCTTACAAGATATGAAATTATACACATGGTCGATATCGTAATATGATTTACAAAAACCTCGAAATAATCAATCCTAAACTTTATCAAATTCTAAGTACTCCATTTCATTAAAACTTTTATTCTAGTCACTAAATTCAGTTCTTAGTTTAGTTGTTTCTTTAAATTAAAACTGAGGGACGTTTATAAATAAATTCTTAATTTGCATCTCTTGATTGAAGCTGATGATTAAATAAACTTTTTGAATAAAACTGGCGTGCCTAGGGACACGATAAAACACCGTGCGACCATAGCGGTCTGGCATGTCATATACGCCAATTCGTCAAAAAAGGCACAATGATGAACCCTTCAGTTAACCTTGTCTGTGGCGTACCCTGATGGACGTCTAAGTCCAGCAGTGGATTGCAATAGGCTGATGTGATGATGATGAACCTTGCCTTTTCGAAAATAGCATCTTTTTACTTAATCAGTACATCACCACTGAAGAATATTGAAGGTTTAACAAACATTTTGTCATAAAAATGGCCACTGTAAAGACTGAGCTATGATTTAGCGATAGTGGGTAAGGTTGCGCAGGCGCTTCGTTATCATTGTAGCTCCTTTGCGTCGTAGAATAATAATGTGCTTTGATTTCTGTATGAGTATAATTTCAACTAAATTATTTCCGCCATTTCGTTGCATTTTCCTTGTCATTATGTCCTTGTTATGATGCTGTAAAACATTTGTGTCCTGTTTAGCAAATAGCAAAAGTTTTACATATTTTTTTCTTGCTTTTAGAGTACCCAAGAGCAGTTCTCAAGCCAGTTGTTCAAAGAGGAATGTGCCTTACTGCGTAATTAACCGTTGTGTGGACACAGCGTGAAGCATACAAGTAAAATACCTATTTAATATTTAAATAACGCATCAGTATATAGTGGACAGTCAAAATCAAAGCCGTTCGTAGCTGCATACAGCGCGAATGCAAATGTCGGGTGGGGTGTACTGTGAACGCGCAGTTGGCTGCATTGTGCCGCCCCCGTCGCCCCGCTTCACCCCCGCTCAGACCCGACACATCCCGCGAGAGTTTGTTTTTCGGGGCAAATAGCTATAGGCTTGATAATGGCCTCGCGGGCTGGAGTACGGTTTGGATGTTGCTCTACTCTAATAAGATGAAATTATTGGTTTGAATACCCTATGATTCTAGGTCATTCAAACCAATAATTTCATCTCGGTGACTGAACGAACTGAGGTTGTTTCTGAGATTTTATTAGAATGTCTGTTATGATAAACCGATCCGATAGACTATTAATATTAGATATGCTTAGGTACCTATATGACTTTTTTCTTGGAGTAGTTAATGAACTAGGACGAAGTAGGCTACTTCTCGCACCATAAAAATCTAAATGGGAGATTATAAGATACGAGTCATTACCACTTAAACGTTATTATGTAAGTTTTTTCCCTATACATAATTAATATTTTGGGTATAAAAGTATAATTTTTAAGAATCTATATTTCACAGTCCTCGTAGCCCTCATCAATCGTAGCGATCGTAGCAATATAATAGCTCTAGGTCACTGCCTGACGGACTTTATCTCTTTAGTCAATATTTTGGCTACGGGAATAAAGTCCGAAGTGGAGCAACTTTCACATAATTGCAACTGTATCGGAGTGGCGGATGGGTTTTGATTTTTGTAGTTTCGTATTATTTGCGTATTTATCCGCCCGCCGCCCGGCGGTACATTTATTTGCGCCGTCCACCTCCCCACACTCGGCCTACCCCCGTTCGATTGATCGCGATATCATTGCGATAATAGCAGCAGTGCGATCGGCGCGCGGTTCCGTCACGCGGCCAGAGCAGAAATATGGCGGACGAGCGATCAACCGTGATCGCACCGAATTATTGCATGGATGGGTACCGTGAAAGAAACAGGGTTCACGGCACCTCTATAAAATCTAAATTGAGGGCTTTTGAACCGAAACTCTCCTTCATCAGTTCAGTATAAAATTATGAAAAATACTTAAAGATTTATTTTGTAAAATGATATGAAGAAGAATTTTGTAACTCATGTGGGATCCTGGTTTAACACTGAACGTTCCAAACAAGGTTGACAACTAGTTACGTAGTTAGATAAATTCTTCCTATCATTGTATCACTGATTGAGTAGACCTCATAGCTATGATTACTATTACCCGTTTCCATCAAACTGTAAATGCGGAAATCAAGCATTTGCAGATGTAGCTTCTCGTAGTTTCTCTTTCATTGGAAATTATTTTGATCATTAGACACGCACTCGTAGGTTCTCTGTCATTGGGTATACGAATATACGAATGTCAGGCCGAAAAATAGTCGTCTATATCTACATTATTTAAATCACTTCAGTAATATTGCGGTACTAACTTATTACCCGTAAACGACATCTATTCAAATAAAGAGTCACCAATAACAGTGAGAGCAATACAGTAAAAAAACTTTCGTAAGTATTTCTTATTTTAAATAGTACGCACTGTAGGCCGTAGCATCAGCAATAAAGATCTGTCAAAACATACCTTATTTTATGAAGTGCGAAATACCATTTAGAATCAATCAATCATAGTAAAACGACTTCCCAGTAGCACGGTGGCAAAGAAGTCGTGCAAACGGTTTCCAACAAAGACTACACAGACAGTATGCAAATTAGACCGACAAGCATAAAAGTCCTAAACGGCGATACGGTTAAACTTTTAACCAAATAATATCGAACAAAAAAGAATGAATATTTGTCATGTGAGCCGCGCATACGCATAGGCTGGTTATCAATTTAAAAGTCGGCATTATCCACATAATGCTGCAAGGGGCTGATATAAAACATTTCAATTTGGTGATCCGGTTACCCGGCCCCCGTTTCAAATCTGCATTGTGGGACCCCATACACTAGTAGTTTTGGGTACAGTCGTGTACACAACATTTAAGATATCGAAAATAAAATTGTGAATTGCTTAAAAACATAAAAATAAATTGCTTCATACTTAAATAGTATAATATCTTATTACAGGTTCAGTTGGAATTTTAAAGCTCTACGTTGTCTTTTTAAATGCATCATGAAGCGTATTTTTTGTTGTATATTTTCCTTTAATCCGAACTACATTTAAATTTCGTTTGGACGCCGTAAAACATTTCCTTTATATGATTAAAAAATATTGATTGATGCTCTACCATTGTAAAAGTCATTAGTTATGTACTGAACGTTGGTTTATTGTGTTCAACATTTGAGCAACTAGTTTGTGTGTATTGTATGTATTCGTTTGCAAAAATTACCAACCTAATCCTATTACCTTCTATCTATTATAAAAAACGAAACTAACTTTATGTTATCTTTATCTTTTATCAGTCTCAAAAAAGATGTCAAATAAAACCAGTGTCAACAGGTAATATGAATAGGTAGGCTAAATAATCTATCAAACGAGTTCCACTCGAAACAGTTTTGCTCGCGAGTGTCCCCGCAGTCGGTACCCCAAAACGCAGTGTATGCTTGGTTAGGCCCGCGCCTCCCGCGGCCGGCGGGTTTACAAGAAAGGGGTAGTTAGCCGCTATTGTCTCCAGCCCCAATACGGCTGCATTTCGCTTCACCGCCACAGAACTGGATAAGTGACATTTTTTTAATGTCAAAATAAGTGTATAATTAGGTTCTTAAGTAGTTCTGTGGTGAAAAATATGACGAAGCATTTACTTGAATAAAAGGCTACGCTTAATAACGTATCTTGTTTCACTTTTAAACTAATGGATGAAGAAATATTCAAAGAGGAACGGTAGTTGCACTTACCTACATGTAAATATTTGAGGGTGTAAGATGCGTCATCGTCACCCCGAAGTTAGCTTCCCCAACAAATTTAAAAGCGGAATTTTATTACAAACGTTAAATACATAGAGACTAAAACTATTATTTTTCTTTAATATATATGAATTACCTACTTGTACAAGTTATTTACTGGTTTCATGATTCGTTGTTTCTATAAGTACTTACCTACTATTTATATTACTTAATATTTTTGTCATTTGTCTGATGCACCTACGACCACGACCAACATACGATTCGCAGTAAATATAGCCTTCTATGCTATCTCTTCAACAGATAAACACAATTGTTACTCAAAACCCGAAAGTCAAAACACAAAACCAAAGAATAACTCGTTTGATCAGTAATTATTATTACATGTGCATTCCAGCTACCAAGTTCCAATGTTCAACAGTAGGGGAGTGTGCACGTTGCCCCGTTCTCCCCACAAAGACGACACGGAAAACACTTAGCCCTGTTGACACTACACTTTACACTGATTCTACTTCAGACCCCGGTTGGGACACTTTGATTCTACCATTGTGAATGTGCTCTTTGAAATCTGTGGATAACGTTGCAATTTTCATTAGAATCGGGTGTCATTAACCCTTTTTAAATGTGTAGCGACTTATGATTCGAAATTTATATTCCTGACTGGAATTTGCCTGTAGATGATTTCTCAGTCATATTTTTATAAAAAAAACTTCCAAGCAATAAGGAAGAAGTAGCGAGAAGAAGAATATTAGCTAAGTAAGACTCAAGTGCCTGAATCATAGTCAAAACTGAGTATTAGTCACAAGCTAAAAAGCATCAACTATACAATTATCACATTATCATAAAAACATTGTACGCCGGAAATGGCAGAATATTATGGAAACAAAATGTAACAACTTTACTATACCATATTCTGGCAAATAAAACTTATCTTAACTATATTACGGTCTGTTCGGTGTATAAAAATGAGCTTAAAACTTACTTATTGCAAACGAAAGGTTATACATTACGTTTTTTTAATGGAAGACTTGTCATGATCACGTCATTATTTTGGCTATTTATAAAAATGATATAAACCAAATGTGATCAACGTTCTTTTTCAAAAGTCATTCATTAGTAACTTTAATTGACCTTATAACGTAGCTTATATCAGTCGCATGGTTAGGCATAGAGCTTTTCTCGTGACCAAAATGAAAATCCTTTGATTTACACGCTTTTTCACTGCGTGCTGGCGATTTGAGGTCGTTACCTGTTGGTTTCTTTACGGTATTTTCTTTTACTGTATCTTTCCTTTACATGATTTAGTTCCAGCTAAGTTTACATTAAAATTTTGCATTCTTTATCATTATTAACAGTAGATAATAAATATGTTATCCGGTCACACCCATACACGGTTGGCAACATAACAAAAAAAACATACGCTTATAAATTATACCCATTATCGTTAATCTGCAAACAAATTACAAAAACGTTACAATAAAACTTTAAAGTTCACGACAAACAGTAGCGCGAGTGTAATGAATGGCCACAGTATTATAACCGGACTGCAAATCTAGTTTGGAAGGGGAGTGCGGGAAGTACGGTGAGCCTCCATGGCCAGACGTTCACCACACTCCGGCGTGTACTATTCCCACATCACTCATCCCCAAACAATCGTAAGATCACTCAAAAATACAAGCCAGTTCAAACCTTAAAACTCGCAAATTAAGTTACAAATTCCATTGTAATTAATTTGGCCTGTAAGCTAGATTTGAAGCAAGCGTTTTACCAGATCGCTATAACGTGTTCTTTGTCGCTTTAGCCACGTCCCTCTCACACAATGGCATACTTATTAGGGATTTAGTCCAGATATTAGTTGGGGATGTCGGCATTGTTTGGATTTTAATAGAATTCGGCTTCACCCCGGGCGGTTGGGTATACTTACACGGTTGTTGTTCTGCGTCGTAGTCGACACGCGGTACCTTGACGCATGTGTTTGAAATTGATTTAGAAAAGTTACTGCTTGGTTATTGGTCTTGATATGTTAAATTTTGTTCATTTTCTTGAACGTTGGAAATCAATTTTCTGTACGCTCAACTTAAATAAATATAATAGGTACCTATGACAATAAATCTTGAGAATCTTGTTTGAAGACTTATTTTTGGAGATTTAATCGGGCAAGAGCCAGTTTAGTACAAAGTATACCTCTAGGTAATATGCAATGTTTTAAAGTCAAATATTTAATAACATGGAAACTAACGAGATGCACCACAGAATATATACGTAACCAAACATTGCCATAAAAAAGACATTTTCAATAAAGCTTCTAGAAATTAAAAAAATACTAAACTTTATTAAGCTGTCGTTCAGATATCCATATAGGTATATGCAATACACAAGGTCTACCTTCGTATCCTTTTGACATGTGGAGAAATGGATTTTAATGTTTTTAGAATTGAACTTCTGCAATACCTGCCCAGCAATAAGTCTATCAGCTTCTTCATTCCTATTATTCATCGTTCAAGCCGAAGCTGAGCCACTTACGTAAGGACTGACTTGTCCCCATCAAGTTTATATAACTTACAAGATTATTCTCCCAATTCGTTTATATAGAATTTATTTCGTTTTTTTTTCTGCATGCACACGTCCTCATCTCGTAACGTTTCCTTCTAGTCACTGTTTACTAACTGCGGATATTTATAGTTGGATGCACACCGCAGAAAGGAAGCTGAATGATGCTTTCGGCTGTATGCCCCCCGTGTGTAGTCCTGGATCGATAGATGCCCCTCATCGCGCCCCTTATTGAAAATTATAACAATGGAACACCACGCTCTCTGCGCCCTCTTAACACTCACTGATTTCGGCAACGCACTGTGGATATGCTACGAATAGAAAATATTTATGAACTTTAATACACTCATATATTGCGCTGGAACTTTATACCTAGATGAAGTCGAGATATTTTGGTTGCAAATGCTGCTGCGAAAGAATGACACTTGTGAGTGACATTACAGAACAAGTTCCGTTTTGAAAAGTTAGAGTGGCATGTTAAATTATTTAAATATAGTAAATAGTAGCATGTAATAAATGGAACTGCGACTTATTTTCCCATCATTTTACACAAGTTGCCCAAAAAGATAAAACTATTTTATGCGAAATGGAATATTCTTTGTTTATACTATAAAATAAATAAATCATAGCATCGACAAGCAAACGTTTTTGCAAAACGAAATAAGTCTATTTATTTACTCATTTTTTTAATAAATATTTTATTTTCAAAGATAAATATTCGCAGATCATATCCATACGCAGATGTATCGAATGTGAACGTGTTAATATATCGGTCGAATCAAGCTCGGAGGGCGGAGGTCGGGATGCAGGGATTATAATGAGGCGCAGCCCCACTAAGTATTTTCGACATGCGTCGCCGTCACCCGACAAACATTCGGAAGGCCGGGGGTTAACGAGTGCATCGCGTCGAAAATTACACGCGCTACTGGCGAGCTTTAATGTCCACGTCACAGGTCATTTGTGGATGAGCATAAAAATTGTGTACACGACTGTACACTGATACCCCTTCGTTAAGAAATGTATCAGGCTCTTAGTATGTACGAGTTTAAAAGTGATTTATTGATTTTTTCTGAACAGGAGGCTGTTAACGTTGAAACGACTGATAAGAGTTGGCACCTTTTTAAGGAACAGATATCTTCGCAGTTCTGATGTACTATGTTTCATATTTATCTGTAGTTACGAATGCCCTATATAAATCTCTGAATCTGCACAACCTAAGTATATTAAATTTTACTCTACTGCCCCTTTATATTATGGAATTTTATTATAAATATACCGTTCATACGTAGGTGTTTATATCTTTTGTTAATATCCAGGTTTCTGGAAATAAATACGTACTAGAAAAGCATTATAGAGAGAAATGAATAAAAGTTAGCTCGTAATCTGAATGGAACATTTATTTATTTACTTATTCAAACTTTATACACAACATCTACAGAGGTGGACTTAATGCCTCAGGCATTTTTTTACTAGTGAACCTAAGGATAGTGCAGAAACAAGATTGTGGAAAATGTTTTTTTTTTTTTTTTTAAAGTGTAATATATTTTTGTCTAGCATAATAATTCTTTCTGTCTGAATATAAATATTTCAATTGCCATTGGAAATGTTGAACAAAGGCCTCTCTCTTAGAACGCCACAATGAACGACAACTTGCCATTTGCATCCACCGGTTGCCTGCAACTCTGGCGATATCGTCGGTCCACTTGGTAAGAGGCCTACCTATGAATATAAAATTTTATTTGTTAACACCTAGTGTTGAACTGGCCTTTAAATAATGATATTCATATCGCATAGCTAATAGCGTTTTATTCTGGAACATACAAAATAAAAACGACATCACTTGTCGAACGGTTGAAAAGGTTATTTTTTACACGTCCACTGTGTAGTTACTGGAAGTTGACCAATAACACGATTCAGTATCGGAGGCACGCGCATCGTTTTTTAGGACAAACATCGTCCCAGTTTCACTCGCATTCGAAGAATTGACACATCCAGAGAACAGTGTTGGCAAAATACTGGAACTAATGGGCGTTATGGTGTCGCGTGGACGCCATAAACGGGCCACAATGCGGCCGGTTTGAGATGTCATTAGCCAAAGAAATCTGCCATTGTATCATCGGTACCGAGAACGACAAACCTTTGTTTGCGTTCCATATTGTCGCATTGTTTTTATTTTGTTCTTTGTATAATTGTTAGGAAGTTAAATGTAGTTAAGTCTATTGTGAGCTTTGTGCTACAATTTCACGGAGCTACGTGTCGCCTTTTGGTCGTAGTTGCATAGAATCGCGATGTTTATTAGTGACGACGGGACCTGTCGTGGGTGATTGAGGTGTCCGTTTATTAGTCATCACATTGTTGGAGTGTATTACATCCTACGGTGCGATAATGTGTTAGCGTTAGTTAAGTATTCAAGAAGATGTATAGACGGACAGGTTGTTATGTAATGGTGGTGGAGCAGTAACTGGTATCTATAGTTATCGTACGGTGAAGTTCTGTTACTGTATGCGTTGAGCTAGTTTTACGAAATGTAGCATATACAAATAATAACGGTTATATAATATAATCCATACAGTCGTCTCTCGTTGACTCATTTGTAAACGTTATTTTACAAGCAAAAACGACTGCATAGTCTTTCAAACAACCTGCTTTTATCACCATGTAGGTCGAAATATGTGTTGTAAGAGAAACCAGTAGAAAATAATACACGACGATGCTACTGAAACTATTTTTTTTATTTGGACAATTCGAAGCAACGTAGCAAGAGTGTAAAACATTTTTCCTAGGACATAAGAGCATATTTTGGCCTTGCCTTTAATGACGTAGAAACAAAAGCTATTAAAATGGGTCATGTTTCTACTCTACCCTGAACCCAAGACTGTTGCCAATTTAACAAAAGCAAACAATGTAGGGTAATACCAGTGGCCGTCCAAAGACAATATTATTTATGACAACAGAAGCTGTTTGACAATAAAATTAGGAGGCAAAAAATGTGACGAAACGTCACGACGACAAAATCACAAACATTGTAATGTTTGTGATTTTGTCACAGAATTAGGTAATTCACAATTTTTACGTTTAAGTATGATGAAGGTAAAAAGGGTGTTTTATAAAAAATCTTTGTTGCTTCGCCATTGTTCATTGCTTTGCAGTTTCACAATGAAATCGATTTAATTATGCTTAAGAATAGATGATACTAGTTCAATTACATATCCATAATTCGGTCCTTTATCGCCATGTGTTAACATATTATTATCACCAAATAAGTTCAACTGTTCAGTAAAAACCCTAAAAACAAATAGTTACCCATACAATTCTTTTCTATTCCCACTTCATTTTTATAATCGAACAACCTTACCAAAAGCTTCCTCCCGCCAACCAACAACAGACTTCATAAATCAGAGTAACGGACCATCTTTCACTGATTACCCAAAACTGTATTTGTTTACATTGCTTTTACCATAACTGTAGTTAACGGGATTGAATCTTGACGTCACTAGATCACATACCGTTACTCATAAAAGCAAATAACGGTGTGCTGAACCATTTTCAAGCAACCCTTTGAATTCGTAATTACACAAGGCACCGTAATATCAAGACTGTTATACAAAGAGTAATGTTAGTTGGCCTTGAGGAAGAAAGTACAAAGGACTTTCTCCGTGAAAGGGTTTTGTCACTTCCTAGTTGAGCGTGACCAATCGTGGCAGCATTGTTGTGTGCTGTTACTTGAAATTGTACCACAGTTACTTTATTTGGCAGTTTATTGAAAGTGATCTTAAGGATTGATTTTGGAAATTTTGCTTTGCATTTCCTTTTTTTTGCAAAGCAGTTTTGTTGATAATCTAGTATTATTTTATTAGAGCTACAAGTATTTAGATGCGATGTTTTTGTTCAAATTATTATCATCTTCATTTGGAGATTTTGAAATATTTATATCACCTAAATATCTGAGTCTAAAACATCAATTTGTGATGCCAGGATCCTTTCGACTAAACATTATTACTGTAACGATTGGAAATGAATTTATTTATCGAAGCTCCAGCTTTTCTGAACTAAATCTCACATATTAATAATTGTAGTCTTCAAACACAATTATGATTAAAACAATATCTAGTATAGTGTGAATTGTATTAAGTCCTTTTCATATCGAACAGTTTTATTAACCCAAAATAGCACCATTAAAGTGCACCAACGTAGCTTCATTAGTAGTCGCAGCATTACGTGCATGACGTGCAAGCTTGACGCACTGATTAGACAGGATTAACAATCTGTCCGTATCAACTCTACTTGATGATATTAGTATCACTTCTGAGGTAGCATTCGAGATATGATGTATAATATTAATAGTATTGAGATTGTGTATTACGTGCGGCGTTTATGGGTTAACCTCAAAGTGTAATGAGGAATTGATATTGTGTCTGTTTCTAGGACTGCTAAATAGCCTAGTCTATTATAATATTATCGAAATGGTATGGTAATTGATACCTACTGGCTTACCTATTTAGTTATTACCAACTATTTTATGAATTGAAAATTAAAACAATATAGGTTTGAAAGATTGTACGGGACAATCATTAACATACACATAACACAAGATTTTCTAACCAAATAAATGACATCAAATGTACGCCTTTAAGTCTAGTTATAAATCTTAATTTAAATGATTAACGTTCTCTTCAACAAATTTCTAACACAAACCTCTTAATAAAAATCATTAACAGAACATTTGAGCGTCTCGGCGCACAAGGGGGCGTCATCCGGCGTCATGTCCCAGATTCTAACAACAGATTGACTTGCGCTAAACGCGTAAGCTGTTGAGTAAGACAAAGTCTCTCTTAATCCGTTACGTCTATGCACCATCTCAGCTATTTGGGGACGGATTTGGAAAGATTAAAGCCCCCATTCACGGTACGACTGGATTCTTTTTGTAGCCGTAATCTTGTTGTGATCTGGCTTAGGATAAATGTGTAATGTTAATTAACGTCTTGTTAGTGTTTTTGTTTTATGTTTGGTAGATTTTCCAGATTGTATTGTACATAAATCGATTTAGTTTTAGATTTACTCAATTACACGAGCAGTCTTTACCTTTATTTATTACTAGATTCAGTCCGCGACTGCATGTTCGTGGAAAACTATTTGAAAGTTTATTATAAACATTGGTAAAATTCTTGAATAAATTACTTAAAATTCGTTATGTGCATTTAAAAGTAAAAGAAGAATTTTTATACATTATTTTATTATATTATATATAGAAGAGCATATAATAATAAAAATGTAAGTAGAAACACCATGTCACCAACCGACTCCATTAACAAAAATAAACTGAAGCCTCGTTAGCCGCGTCCAGTACGACACGGTTAACCATTTCAAAAAAACTGTCGTTGATTCGTTATTGATCTGCAGCCGACTGCTGGCTGTGTGAGTGTTAATTCATATATGCCTCGTTAATTTTCCTTAACGCCCTCTCTATGGAGCCACGTACTAATGAATTTCAATTTGTTCGCCGCGGACGTGCCGCGAAAAAATCGTTGCAGCAGCAGCGTATTAGGCGGAATTTTTTGAAATTTTTGGCCAGACCCCGACTGTTTTGCCGCTGTAGGTGTTTATTTGACTAATTCGTACGTTAGCTTCATTCGGTACTCGCATTTCTGCTGTGTTGGATGTTCTGTTATTTATTTTAAGCCGAAAATGTGTTAGTTTGCTGTAGAAACGAGTGTCCTATAATGTAAGATACATTTTCTTATGTAACTTAGTATATGTGATGATATTGTAGTGACAAATTATTGTCTTTTATCTGAACTCCATACCTTAGTAGTTTTATTACCTTTAAGCAAAGCTGGCAAAAGGCATAGTATATATCATCTAATAACGACTTGGTAATAACACCTTAGCTGTGTTCTTTCTTAACAATAGCGATAATTGCATGTCTTATCATTGTTACTAGGATAATATACCTAAGTACTTAATGTATCACGTCGCGCGCTTTGTAAGACACTTGTAAAATCGGGATCGAACCTGTTTCTCCTAAACACAGGTTACTCAGTAGCCTATATAGGAGTACAGAGCTTAACCCGCTTACTAGATTTTTACACTTCTGTGCTGTTGTATCCATTTACTCTAGTCCTTGTAAACAATGTAATAAATTTATTATTTATTATTATTTATAATTATTATACTTACAATTAATGATGATTATATGAAAGTGTGCTCTTACTAAAATCTGAATGCATAGTATAGAATAAGTAAGATAGGTCATTATGGAGAATCAACCCTAAATTGCACGTGCCTGTATTATTATTCATCAAAATTGTTTTCACACCACTCGAGAGTTTCCCGCCAGTTACTTGAGTGAACACGCAAATAAAGTGAATTCTATTGCCGCAAACGCGACGAACCGCGAACCTTCTCATTCATATTCGCGAACACACCTGTTACTAAATTGAATAATGGAAGGTGAAAGGAAAGTTATCATAATGCGACGGTAACAAGTGGAAGCGTAGGGTTGAGTCTTGCAAAGGTGTGGTTGGAATCTGTATGGGCTGAGCTTCTCACTATTTTTCATACATATTCCCTACATATACTCAAAAGGTACGATCAGGTTAATGGTCCTCAGGCTTAGGGTTATGCAGAGCGAAGAATTCTAAGATTCTTAGGTATTTCTTCAGCCTTTCTTATGATTTCAACATTTATATTTAATTCTAGCATTCTTGGTCGGCTTGCGTGAGATTTTGATTTTGCTTAACAAAATTCAGAAAGAGTAAGGAATTGTCGAAAACTGTTACTGTTTCCGTGCACCTGCATGTACGCATCCCCAGGGTATATAACGTTAATATTAATTTTGATATTTAATAAAAATAATTATCTACTGCCCAAATATTGACAAGTTGTGAGGCAGCTTTAATACAGTGTTGGGGTAACATCCTACCCAATTGTCAACCGAAGTGGTTGTGGGCGCTTCACGCAAATATTTTTCACTGACAAGCGCATTTGATGTTAAGTTTGTTGCTGTAAGAGATTTAAGTAAGAATTCTAAAAGTCAGACCGATATCGTCTGTGTCTGTAAAGAAGGTCTTATAAAACCAGAAACCCTGGTATAGAAAATCTCATTGACGCTTGAATTGAAAGCGAGGTTCCTTGTTTACTGAAAATAATTACTTCATTCGGGTTTCAGAGAAAGTTTACACATTGATGACGACATTGATTAATATGATGTGATGTGTAAGACTTAGGACAGTACCGAAATTATTCTTAAACTATACTTAGAAGGAAATGCGAGCACGACAAAGAGAAAGAACGACAGAAATCACATTGTCCAGCTATAGAGGTATAGTTCTAAGAAAGTAGCGTGACATTTAAATTCGCCAAGCGCTAAACATTTACAAAAATATTGCCAATATGCAAAATGTACTGCTACAAATATTTTTTAGTAAAAAACATTAATGTCTTTGTTACGCAATAATCATTTCTAACTGCATTTCTTTACTGCGAACACCTATTGTCTATATACCGTTTTAACTTTTTTGCAACAATTTCTTCTACTGTTTGCCCCATTTAAGTTGCATAATATTTACATATTTATAACAGTACGGGCGAAAGATCCTTTAAAAAAATGCATTACTTTTGGGCTCTACTTTTTACCGATTTGGGGCAATTGCTTTGGGTCGGACCGACTTTTACCTAAGTAAATAAAGACATTTTTATATGGCTCAATAAAAATTTTGCATTTAAAAGTTTACCGTTAGTAGAGAGCAAATAATACGTTATTTAACTTGTGTTTAAGGCGAATTAAGGTTTATAGCGAGCCCAATTACCGCAGGTCGGGGTGGACGTTACAGTAAACATTTTTATAGTACTGAAGTACAATGTTAAATAGTTTAATGTTGTTAATCATAAAATTGATTTAGGTAAACAAGTTATTTTCTCTATAGTGCTGTATGGTTATAATAATTTATTTCCTATTAAGCCGGTATGTATAAAATTTAAATAATGTTTTGACTCGAATTCTGCTCTTAAGTTTAAAAATGCTGTTTCAGTAGTTGCAATCTGCCAAAAATCTTGCAATATTGTCAATAGCAACCACAAAATTTTAACTAACACAGAAAGTTGTATTTATTTTATTTTATTTTATTCAATAGTTCGTAAAAGATTAAATCTGAACCCCATAACAGTTACATACACCTAATCCACCTCCTCAATATCCGCACTAACATAAGAACATTCAAAGTTACTATAATGCGATAACCCTCTAACGCGACACGAACTTCGAGCCACCCGTAATCGTTTCGACCCTCTTTCCTCAATCGTAAATCATAACAAACATCTTGCCTAACCCTTCGGTTGCCTTGCTAACCCGTCGGCCAGCTCGCCGGTACCCAAGTGCTGTTAATTGGCAACCGGTTGGGGAAATTGGTCCGCTGTACTTGCTTCCGTGAGTTAATGACTAGCCGCCCAGTGGATGGACGCCGAAACCCATTTAGGCGTGTGCAATTTGCGTATGTGCAACGGGGGTTAGCCGGGTGGATTTGGTGACGTCGGTAGTTATAGGGTTATGAGCTGCGGGATCTAAGATTGTTGAGTGTTATTCCAGATTTGTGTTTGGATTGCGGGATTAATATTTAAGGTGCAATTTGGTTACAACAGGATGGCCGAACTTAACTTGTTACGAAACTACTAGGTTCTTATAACTTTAAGTAGAAACCTCACAAACTCATTTGTTTCTATGTTGATGTAATTGTCATTAAAGGTATTTTTAAATCCGTTTGATAAACATGGTAATTATAACTAATACCTTTAGTAACAGGCCTAGATGCCTACGAGATTTCAGTAAAATGATGCCTACGCGTGAACGTAATTATACAGCATATAATTTAATTATAATGATATATGTACTGTAGCGTTAATGACTAAATATATTAGTTTAACATTGAATTGGTGCCTTTACCGTACCTAAAAACATTTTTGCTTTACTTTAACTACTTTTAGAGTTAAAAACAATAATAATCTCAAAGATTTCTCGACCTAAGAAAGTTCCAGCCTAATAAAAATAATTGTTCTGAAGAAAATGATTGTAGCACCACAAAGGTGAGTTTCTAACTAAGAAACCAGTAGCTTTCATGAGGCGAAGGGAATATTTTTATAACTCGGTTTAGTTACGGCCATTATACAAACAATATTTTTGGGTCATTTTATGATTTTTTATTGCGTTTACCTTTCATGTTGCCGTCGTCGCGTCGGCTTGTTAGTTGCCGACTTTCTTTACACCGCTGCTTTGCCTCTTACCTATATAGGGATGCTATATTGTTTTACCGGATACCATAAATCCACAGATGTGGTGTTTTCTGTTTTAGAATTAGTCTACTTCAAAATTTGCTAGTTGATTTGGTGTTGTTTTCAAACCAATTCAAAAATATATTTTCTGTAATACGGTATTAATACACTTAATAATAGCTAATGTTGATTGCTTTTCTTTTAAATTATCTACAAAATCTACGACACGTTTAATGTTTGTAATCGCCGACAGTGAAGATTTCAATGAAAAGAGTATCTCATTTCTTCTTATTATACGGACAAAATAATCCTCATATTCTTAGAAGGATTGGACAGTAATTTTAGATTGCACACCTACATTTTGCCAATTACTTTATAGCCTCATGCCAGATCAAAACGGCAAACATCTTTTTATTGCTCTAGAAAATTTCTGATCATAAGACTATTTGGATAGTGTTGTTCAATTTGAATCGGTAAATACCATTTCACGTTAAATTGAAAAGGTAAAAAGTTTTGAATCATTATAAAACGTACTCATATGGATGACTAAAGTATTGACCATGAAAAGTCAGATTCAAATTGTTTTTACTTTATTTAACTAAACCAATTACAGGCGCCTATGGAACTTCAAGATCCTAGTTGCACGGTTCTAAAAATTTCATTCTTATAAAGAAGAACCGGCAAGAAACTCCGAAGTTAACAGTGTAGCACCACACAGAGTAGTAACAGTTTGCAAATAATTATTGGCGCTTTTCAGCTCGATGTTGAAAGGAAAAGCAGGTGAATTGAATTATCCGAGTCACCTCCACCTGAAGTTTTATTTAATTAGGAAGATGATAATTAAACCGTACTCACATTACACTGGATGCATTTTTTGCAACATATTACTAATAATATTAGCAACAGTCAGAAAGACGTTAAGCATACAGTAAGTGGTCAACTAATTAATGTTATTAACGCTTTGTTAGTAATCAAACACACATTACCAACGAAATGTCAACCCTATATTTATTTGATGATTGAAATAAATATATCTAGACTATCTTATCCTAGTTACTCCAAAATTATACATTGAACCAATCATCTCCTTTTGATACATTCCAATAAAATGTACTTACATGAGAAACGCTTTCATCAATTTATTTATCCGATTCATTAGCAGATCGAAGTGTTTCGCCGGGATTTATTTTTTCCCCGTTTTGGACGGAAGGAAAGGAATAAATATTAATAATAAGGAGGGTTTGCCTTCAAAATTACGCTGAGGAGGCGCAGCGTGTTGACGACTCCTAATTTGACGTAATTTGCATAGATTATGCCGGTTCGTTGAGTGCCAATCTTTTTAAGTGGCTTCTTCTACTCATTTTGTGTTCCTGCCGCGGCCCAATAAGGAATTTATTATATCCAAGTGCTTTCTTTGCGAATATTTTATGTATTTCATGAGGTAAGTTGCCGTTCCCTACTTGTTTTTTTTTAAATAACAACACATTACTTTTTTCCATTTAAATTCATTACATATTTTCGCGACGTTTTTAGACTTTCATTATTGTAAAGGTCTATGTTTAGGTAGCTCTGTTTACAAAACTGTATTCATTATTTCAATGGTTGAAACTTGGCTTATAAATCATTCAGTTGGAAGAAATCGTTTGTTGACTTCACTAAAACCTCTAAATAAACCACGAAAAGAGCAACGGCCACGGGATAACAGGGTTCGGTAATTCGTTTGGTCGTTTCGCAGTCAGATATTTCCCTATGCGCAAAATATTCGCATCAATCACAAAAATCCAACACTCAATGTTTTGCCACCGCGGGTGCGGACCGTGCGTGGCTCGGCCGCGTCGCCATGTCGCTGCCTTCCTACATTCCGAACGCAAATATCACCTAATCCAACCCTGGCCCCACTCTGTAAGCCAACATTATCTCATGTTATTTTTCGATATTACCCCGTTACAGCGGCGGAGGGCGCGTAAATCAAATTTATAGCCTTTTTATACAGGCATTAAAATTTTATCAGCGAGATTTCTTTCTGTTATGTCCAGTGTGGCCCTGTCGCCCCTTTTGACTTTCGAGTGGGATGACGAGGGATTTGTCTGTTATATTTTGGATTTTTGCGATTTTATTATTGTCAGATGAAGTTGTTATTTTTTCGGTTCAAGAATAAGATGTACGATTCACTTACAACACGTAATTTTACTCAATCATTACAGTTGCAAAAGCTACTTGTTTAGATTAAAGAAATTGCACTTGTTGTTAGAATGATATGATTTTTACGGGCCACGAATACCACGGAATTATAGGGGACATTTTCGTGTTTTGATTAAACCAATACTTTGTCTCACAAACAAAGATGTACTTAATATAACAAAGTCTTGCCATATAAAAGTACCAATAATAAAAAACACAAAATTAAATTAAATTCGAATTCATTTTCACCTAAGTACGACCCCAAAACACTCAATCAATCTAAATAAAACGAAGTTCGTTCTAATGGGTGCTAAGTGATGGTACCTGTACGATAAATTCACGGACATACAGAGGCCTCCATTTAGATTTTTGCAGGGTCGAGCCCGGGGCAGTCTTCCGTCGAACGGGTTGAAACAATAAAAGCAGGTGCGATGTCGATCTTATCGATATGTGCTGTCGCGCACTAGCCGGCGGCAGTAGCGGGTTAAGCCGCGGTTCCTGCATTGCGACACGGCGGAATTAAAACGTTTTTATTTTTACGTTACGTTACGTAGGCACCGTTCCGGTTTTATCTCCCAATGGTAAGTTGAGTTGGAAGCCGAATACTTGTGCTAAAAAACTGGCAATCGATTGCTCATTTCTAAACGTTCAAGCAGCTTTGAATGATTTTACTTATTTTAATATAAACTACAACACTTTCTCTGTTCAACGACCTTTATAATAGATAGGGAGGCAGGCATTTAAAGATATAACCCGTAAATGAGCTTAAAAATTTGATGAACATTATAAATGATATTGCATTTTAAATGATCCAAAGCTTTGGACCAAGCAAACCAAAGGACAGTTAAAATACAGTCAAAATTCGTATATCGGTGCAGTACAACGCATAAACGAAGATAAAGTCAAACACTAAGCAAATTGAAGTTTTGTTGCAGGTCCACTGTACAAAGGATGACATCCAAACACAGATAATAAAAGGAAATTAAAAAGTATTACACAGTACTAAACTTATTCATCGTGCTCTTCGTTAATTTCGTTCGATATTCAACTTTGAAACACAAGCTTACCTCAGCAACACACACAAGCACATATCTCATACTGTAATCACTTGGGCATTGAAAACATACGTTTATTCGCTCAAACAAAATTTCAAATTCAAAATATACTCACTGACGGCTGTCTGGCCACAAGTTTTTAATACGACCAAATGGTTGTACACTGTGTGAGTACATTGGTGTGTGTGCACCAAAAAGTAAGTCATAACGAGTACGAATCAAAGGTTTACATAATGAGGTGCTTCCATTCAGCGTAATGTATGCACGCGACAAAGTTGGATACGACTATGAATATGTTTTTGGATGTTTGTTGTGTATTGTACTGGTGCTGAACTAGACAGGCAATATAATTAGTTAACTTATTAGTAAGTAGGTGTTTTTATTATTTTTCAAACTTCTCAATTCAACAGACTGAGGTTTTCAAAGTTTTGGATAATACCAATGATGACGACATTCTCTGATAAAAAAGTAGGTATTAAGTTCCATGAAAGGGCAGGTTTTTTTTTATTTAAGACTCAGACTTGGTGATTATTAAATGTCAATAATTGCAGATAATTCATTTCCGTTGATGATGATCAAGCTATCGCGTCATGTAGTGTTTGTGGCTAAAAAACGGGAGCCAAAGGTAGCTACTACTGGCAGCTATAAAACATAATTAGAAGGTGAAGTCCAACAGCTGTTGTAAATTAAAACTAAAAAAAAATCAAAAGAACTAAAAACTACAGAATATAACTATTGAGTAAAATAATAGGAAGTTCCGCGTTACCTTTGTTTCATTACTTAAAACTTAAAGCAAAAAATTACAGTTCTCATGAGTCTTTTTCTTAGTTAATCATACAAATTCATACCATGCTTATTGCTTAAGCCTCACCAAAATCTAAACAGAAATTAAAAGAACTGTAAATGAGAGGATAGCTGATCTTTATTCACATCTGTTGCTTATTCTATTGACATTCTACGATCCCATGATATTTATGCCACTTTATTCTTTCATAATCTTATTAATTGTTAAACAAGCCTACTCTTTTACTATTTTTGGAAGAGTAACTCTGGTGTTCTTTCATGTTCTTCTCCAAAAAAGGACACTTTTGAACCGCGCAAATTAATAAATACTGTAGTGCTCTTTTGTAGCCTTTATAAAAAATAGCTTCTCTCGTAATTCGCTTAATTGTAGTGTAATTACTTTCTTTTTTTTTCGATACATATATTCTTTATATCTATGTGTGGAGGTTTGTAATTAGCTATTTGATAATATCACACTCATTATATCATTTTTCTATTAGTCTGTAAGCCTTCTTTAAAATGTAATAAATAAATAAATAATATGTAATAAATAAATGATAAAAAAAAAACAAATTACCCATGTACAAATTTCTTATCCACCCGTTAGGGTATCCAGGCAATGTTTGAGGAGCGGCGTGACCGCGGGGAGGCTGCAATCAGCTAACCAGATCAGTTGGGCGCAAACACAATTGATAGCACCCACACGCACCTACTGGCTACGACTGTACCTATACGAACCTATGACTGTTACTATACTATACTAATGCTCTCACATTGACGATGTGACTTTGTCTTTTATGCTGCCAATGTTTACTGTGTTTTTAAAAAGGTCCCTGGATGGTATCCGTGTTCAGTACAACAACGTATACAGACACCTCATGGGGTTAGAGCGACACTGTAGCGCCTCCGGAATGTTTGCGGAGGCGCGGCTGAACACATTCAATGCCATACAGAGAAGCCGGATTGCATCTTTCATGTCCAGGGTTGGTAAGTGTGGTAACAGTATTATCAAAGAATTAGTGGCTAGATTGCACACCACTAAAATGTATAAGCGCTGGCTAGCAATAGCGGCATAAAAAAAATAATGTCTTGCCTGTTAGTAATTAAGAGTTCCTATTAATTTTTAATTTTCTTATTATTTATTTTTTTGTATTTGATTTCTGTTATTATTTTTTCTGTTATTATTTTTCATTCTAACTAATAAGATTCGTTTTTTTTTTCCTGTAACTTTATGGACTATGTGTCTGCAATAAAGAACTATTATTATTATTATTATTTATTCTCTGTTTTCGTTGGTATTTGAAATTGAATGAGGCAAAGTAATAAATTCTAACAGAAAATTCATAGATCGTTGTCCTTTAATCAAGTTAAATCAAATCAATATACTATGATAAGTTTTATAAATTATCGTGACGTGTCTCTCTTTAAATGTTTAACCCAGTTGAGAGTTACAAGCAATAAAGGAAGACAATATGTTACCAGAGCCACGCTTATATGTATGATTAACTTTGTTGACCTTCATAAATTGCCTTTACCAGTAACTCGCTCATGCAAGACATCGTCATACTTTTACGAACTAATTACTACTGTCGAAGATCATTATTTTATTATTATTATATTAGAATTTTAAGTTGTTTTCGATGTTCTTTCTATTCAATACGTCTCTAACACTATTAATATAGAAGAAGTTTAAGGCAATAGAAATGTACACAGTCTATTGAGCTACGTTTTTAAATCTGTCATTCCGGTTATAATAAAATATATCTTAAAGCTGCTCATATGACCTCTCTAATAAGTGCAAAGTTGTGCCTAAGAGTCGCGATCTCTTTCCTTAGAATATAATTTAATAGTGTGTAGTATTGTCATATTTATATTAGGCGACGTTCATTTTTTTCGGATCCTTTTATTTAGAAAACTAGCTTCCGACCGCGACTTCGCCCGGGTGGAATTCGAATGTTTTATAGCCTATAGTCTTCCTCGATAAATGGGCTATCTAACACTGTAATAATTTTTCAAATCGGACCAGTAGTTCCTGAGATTCGCGCGTTTAAGCAAACAAACAAACTCTTCAGCTTTATAATATTAGTATAGATTAGTTTAAACATGTACTTTGCACTACTCATATTAAAATGTGATTGATGTGTGATTGTGTGCGACTATATTTACTAAACACAGTTCCTATCTCGAGACAACTGAAACTTTAAACCAAAAACCTGAACATTATTGATTTAAAACAAAGCGTCGTACCTATTATTATTATTGAATGAGTTAGCAGATTAGCATCCTGAATTACGTATGACTACGTATGCCAGTGTTTATAAGCAGTCTTGGTTAACACAACAATAACATCTGCAATGCACATTGCGTCCGTTTATAACCTAGCGTTTTCATGTAAATATAAGGTGAACTAAAATTGCTTACAAGAGATCATAATACTTGAAGTATATTAATTGAAATTAGCATATTTAAGTATATTTTAATGTTTAAGAAATATTTAGGTTAATTACTATGTAGGAAAAAGTGTCATTGAAGGAATAACGTCATACCTATCCCACGAATCACTTTTGAAGCTAAAGCGCATGTTTGAAAACTTTGAAAGGGATAATCAGGTAAAAATTACCAACATAGGTACAAGTTGCTCTGTTTGACTTTACAACTTGTCCTTTCCGTTAAAAGTCATCCCGAATGAAGACCAACAGACATTTGAGTGGGCTGGCATATCTGTTCAATTCTGGGTAAACATCCGTAGGTAGGAATAAATCAAGTAATAAAAATACCATGTTAATTTCTTAGAATTTTCTTTTTATCTCGTTATCTCTAGATACATATATACACTTTGATTATACATTGCCAAATGGCAGACATTTATTGTACATCGTTCGTTAATTAAATACCCTCTTACACTATTTACAATTATACATTTGTCTTTTAACTATTAAAGTAATCAGTCGTTTCTCGAAGAATATTAAAACTTTACATTTACAAATCCATTTACATCGATTATAGCACGAAATAATTATATTGACAAGCTTGAACACATCTGCAATAAAAGTAACAAATAATCTATCAACATTTACTTTCCTATTCTAAACTCTAATTAGCTAAATAATCTAACAATAAATATCTGATATAAATCAAAGGATTTTTAATACCTAATATGTATTATGTACAAGCTCATTGGTTTATCACATTTCAACAAATCCATCATGACGATGGATACTTACTAACTACTACTAAGATCACTAGCACTATAATGTCAATATGGTCGCCAAACTGATTTGTGTGTTGATAAAGCGCCGTTTGAAATTTTAGTGGAAGTTGGACTAGAAGAAAGCATTCGTGTCGTGCGTTGTGAAGGAGCCTTTAGTTCGGTCCGGACTCGCGGTCTGTCTGACACTGTGGAGTCCGCAGCCTGAACTCTCTTCATCTCTTGTAGCTCTACATTCGCGGGTCTAGTAGGATGGAAAGCAGACTTTACTACTTCAATGGGCTCTTCATCGGATTCATCTGAGATCGTGGCATCGTGCACCGAATTGGCCTCGGACTTTGAATCAGCTTTTGATCTGTCAGGACTAGCATTAGCTACGCTCCTTGGACTTCCACTTTGTCTGCTACTCGTTGGAGACAGTCTAGCACTTGATGTGTCCATTGAGGAGACGTTGCTTTGTAAGTGTCTTAAAGCCTCATACGGATTAATGCCATTCTTAAGCGATAACTCTGGCGGTAATGCCTTCATTGCTAAGTCTGCTGGGTGAGGAGCAAAAGGTAGAAGACCGTTGGGTGGCAAGAAGGCTCCGGGAGGAGGGATCAGTCCCGCCGGTGGAAGGTTCGTCAGTGCTGGTGGAAACGGGAACAGGTCTGCTCCGGGTAACGTTACTGGAGACGTTGTTATTGGGCCTACACCACCTGATGACAAAGAAAATACATCATTAGTAATCATATTAAATAGAACAAAAATATACAGGATTTACTCTAATCCTAATGGTTTTTCAATTTGACGATGTAAAAAATATTAAAATATATTGAGCTACCGTTTGCTGATTTGCTAACATGACGTAATATGAGAGACGAGCCCCTGGGGAAGGCCCGCGGCGCTCGGGCACTCCGTCTATTCCCCGAACAACGGGGGTGCATAATCGTACCAAGGATAATGTACAATCTGTAGGCGTTTAAAGGCGGCATCACCGAAAGGGATGTTTTTTTAGTGCGATATCGGGAGGGTGAGGGTGCAATATTTATTTATCTGAACTCGGCGGAGTTCTTTGCAATACGGACACAGCATTCCGTAATTCGGTACGATGCTAGTCTTTCAGTGACACGGCGGAGTATGTGTCGGCGCATTATAGATGCAGAGCACGTGAGTAGGTGTTACAACGTGTGCACTCTACAAAGCCGAGAGCATCGCGATAAGGAAGCACACCTATCTCCGCACACGGCGGACAAAGAGGGCTCGAAATGTGAAATTTTCATTAGCAGCTGTGTGTTCAAAAAGTTCTTCTCGTGGAAGCTTTGATTCTCGATAGCGTGTATGAGAAGCTGGCGCATAAAAAGGACACGATGGAGGCGCAGATTGGGCCACAAAGAGCTCGGAGGTGGTGCTACGTTCGTTTCTCTTTTGCACTTTTTCTGTTTGCAGCAGTGGCAGTGCGCAGACCACTTTAAAAGGCAACGAGGGTGGGAGGGGACGTAACTAGGGGGTAATTTGGCGAGGTGGGGGCCAATATCGGCGTCGCGCCTGATTGAGGTGATTCCCGATCGTTGAATTTGATTCTATTTTGCTTTGGCCGTTATTTTTAATTAGCATTTATTGGGTTAACCGGATCTGGTTCCTGGGGTGGAATGACATTGTGAGAATAAAACATCTATAACCGAGCATATGATACGAACTTTTATCTCTATACGCTTTGATATAGACGGTGGTAAAAGTCAAATAAAACACTGTCTTTTGTTTTATATTCTCACAATATGCTAATGAAAAAGCACAAATCGATTACACATTTTAAAAGTACGTCTAACGTCGTGCGCGCTAGTACGCAGCTTTAATAAAAGTCTGTAGGTGTTTGAGTACATCGCTCCTCGCGTTTCAGCGTCGGAAACAAAAAGTGGCTGGTGGCGCGGTCGCCTACATTGGAATAAAATTGACTCCACACTCTCTCGAACGTGAAGGCAGTGCTTTTTTGTACGTTTAGTAGCACCCCCTACTTTCCCCCGTGGTGCGGACTTCAGCGGGTGGTTTTGCTTCGGTCGAGCCGGTGTTGTTTTGCAGAGTTCAAGAGTTGCTTCTTTTATTTGAGCCGCTTTTGCGTTGTACGGCCTTGAGGGGCGGTACTGTTGCTTGCAACATGTTTTTGAGTGCTGTTTGTTAAATCGGGAATTTTAAATTAACGAATACCGATATTGTACGCCGATTGAAAGTTTAAGAGGTACTTTAATGTTCTGAGAAAGATTCTTTTCTTAAGCGTCTGATCAGGTCACTACATTGTATATACACACAACCCACATACTCGTTTATAATCTCATAGATTAACCTCTCATAATTTAATAAGTAATATGCTAATTAAGCTAACCTAGAAACAATTTGAGTGGAGAGCAAAACAATATCTTACCTTTAATGAGCGTGGCGGTTTGGTCTCGCATTTGCGGCGGTCTGAAGTAGTCTGCCCACGCGTAGTTGAGGTAAGCCGCATCCAGCCAGCCGGGGTTCAACAGGAACGGGCTAAATGCACCCGGGTGACCGTAGCCATAACCTACAACAAAGAAAAAACAGCTGTAAAGACTTGATAAGAACAATGTAGACAAGAGATGCAAACATAATTGAATTAAGCTGCCTTTTTACTGTAATTGAAATTAAATGTTCTTGTTTTATAATCAGTTAATTTAGTGATGCTTCTGTTTATTTATTAGGTTGTTCGACTGTAGTTAACCAGTTTGAACGCAACCGGAATCCACAATGTCTGCCTAACGATGATTTAAGTCATGGTGCGGATCTAAAGAATAGCTTTTATGGTAGATAGTGACATGGCGAGGTCACTAACGTCTTGAGCCACGTCCGCAAGCACTAAAGTCACAAAGGGTGGCCGTAAAGGCGGCGACACACGGGCCGCGCTCTGTTTACCGCCCGACGACTATAACAAGGGCTCTGTATACAAAACGAGCCGGTTTACTACTGCAGTTAGCCGGCTCCTCTGTGCCATACGTTTTTACGACCCTCCAACGTCACGTTGCCTTTCGCCTTTCATAGCGAAACACTTTTTTATGTGTTTAATCGATACACTACTCAAGACATCGTCCACGTCTATTTTCGGGTTTTTACTACATTCTTAATACAATCAAGAGACGTCCCAATTGATGCGATCAGGTGTATAACGTTTTTATTGCCGGAATAAACTGTTTACGAGCACTTAGTGTACTTTGTTTTGAACTTTGTATACGCGGTGCTTCTTACGCTCTTTATACGAAGTTTGTTGTTGCGAGTTTTAGATAGTACTTAGCCTAATTTTATCGTAACTTAAACATTGCATGTAATGGGCGCAGTTTTTACTTTTCACACTGATCGATTTATAGCGCACTAAACATGTTTACGAAACAATTAGTTTATTTGAGTGAAGGGTACCCCTTTCGCGGGGAGATTAGCGAGTGTTTCGTGAGAGCGTTTCCCAGATCGCGGGTATTTTAAATTAAGAACTTGATGGATGGCCCGTCGCGCTGTCACGCGGCAATCCGGAGCGAGGCTGAGGAGCGCTCCAACATCATGGAACAATAACAAGTTAAATGTGGAACTCGGAAACGGGCCGCTCCATTTGTTAATGCCAGTATTCAATTAAATTCAGTTCCCCGACCCTTTGCATATGCGGGGCTCTGAATATTAAAGCAGCAAAGAGAGCATTTCTAATGTTGAGAAGTGGTATATGATTACTGAGTGCTTGAATTAATATTAATCAGCGTAAGTGGGGACTATAACCCACACAAAAATGTTGTTCAAAGTACATTAATTTAGACGCAGAATATACTAAATAATTGTTGCAAAAGAATTGACATTACAATATGAAAGCTTAAAGTTTTCAATGCAAAGAGTTCGTTATACGAACGTGAATTCCAAACAAAAATACTGCACTCGTTGTGTGAAAGTGTTGTTCGAATCTATAAAGTTATTTCTGCGTCCGTTAATCACCGCTGTCCTAAAACTGTACAATGGTATAAGAATGTGGCTCGGATCAAAACGCGTCGCGGCCAAATTTGTACCGCCTCGGACGATAAACGGACGATACGACACATAAGTGTCAAAAGGGGCATTAAATAACTCGAGGAGATGAGATGCGAGCGGGTTGTCACTCGTAAATTAATGTTAAGGAGCCGAGTTCTTGAATAAATGGAATCAGAGTTATGGCTCATAATTTGGACGGGGTGGCGACGACGTCCAATAACTAACACCGCATTTAAACGGCTATGTTTAATTGTCTGTGTTTATGATGGCTTAGTTATCAGTCGGAGTTTATATAGTTTCGGCTAACGAGACTGATTAGAAGTTTTGCTTTATGATTTAAACTTTCTTTGTATCCTTGTGAGGTCTTCAATTACTTAAGTGAGATTTTAAATACAATGCTATTGAATGTTTAATTGAATTTGCATTTACGTAGGTGCTTTCTAAGTAGTTTCAATAAGTTAAAATACTCCATATGTCGTTTGGTAATCTAGACAGGGCCCTCGAACGGGGCCGGCTGGTTATGAGGGTCACTGGCTGTGATGCGGTATTTTAGCAGCTAGCAGAGACATAAAATCCATATTTTAGAGGCACAGGCGTCGGGGTGCACGCGGGGAGATCAAACGGGACTTTACGACGCGGCCCGAGATTGTTTACATCTGTTACGCGGCCACCGCCGCACCGGCAAACTTGGTAACCGCTGTACACCAAGTACCCAGTATTATACCATTGTAAAATCACATCTATTTTCCAGAATATACTTCAATATTTTAGCTAGTTACATAGTTTATTTTAGCTGTGCGATTAGGCATCCATATTGCTCTAACCGGACAGTAGGAAAATTAATCTGAATAAAATATGATTTAACAATCAAAATTGCAAATGCATTTTCTTCCAGTTGTGTTTAACTAAACAATAATTATCTCAAAAATTCAGAATTTTTCTTATTACGTTTCGGATTCCAAGTCAACGCGCGTCAAAAAATATATATTCAAAAATTGATTATAGATCGAAGCTAAAACTTGAAAAGCTACGTCAAAAACTATTTATATTTATACGTTCTTAATGTGTCTAAATGTAAGGTTAATTTACTAACTACATGTTAATTAGAGCGCTGTAACGCGGCCATTAGACAGACTGCCATTGATCGCTTTATTAACGCGTTTCTTTGATGTTTATCGCTCGGATGTTATTTTTCCGCATGTCTTTTTATTATTGGTTGAAGTTTGGGCGCATTTGTTTGTTTATACAGACGTCTTGTACATTCGACGTTAACTGCCAGCAACCAAAATAGATTTGTGGTGTCAAAACATTATGATTTGAGTTTAATTCGTTGATTGTCTGATGTATCTTCTAATTTTGTTAATTTTTTTTTCGTTTTTGTGTCTGGTTTTGGTTTAGCGGTTGATTTTGTACAATGAACTGTACGAGCTTGTTACAAAGTAGTTATTGGTGTTTTTATTGTCTCTAATAGAGCAGAATTAAAAGGTTAATGACTTGTTGGTACTCTTTCAATAAAGACTTTTTTGCTGCAATTTGATTGCTTTTTATTCTAAACGTACAACATAATTTCCATTTTTCTCAGTGCAACAATGTAAGCATGCTTATGAACATTGACCTTCAGTCTCATCAAATACATCGAGCGTGTATAATAATACATTCACACATTACACGAAAGTATAAAAGCGTGTTCTTGTAAACACCAATAACCATTTATAAACCCCACGTCAAAACATGGCGCTCATTTAATGCTTACTCCTTGCTCACATAAAAGCAGACAATCGGTGTTATTTTGAGAAAGAGAGCTGTCTTAGCCGTAACTCTTAACGTAGTGAGGAGATTTAACTGAGGAGGCAATTAATGTCTCAATGACTGAGTGTTACTTACGTAGGTTCACACAGATGTTAATTCAGACAATACAATCAAATTTTTCCGTACAATTTTTACTGATCAGATCTTTTTATCGAACGAAGATATTGGCCGAGGAAGAAATTAGATTTTAAATGTATCAGGAATAAAAACTTGTTTGAATGTGGTTGAATGTTGCGGCGCCGCAGAATCGACCTCGGCTCTGTGGACTGGCGCCGAGCCAGCGAACCGCGCACGCGCATCATACAGATCATTTTATAAAGAATAATATTCTTTTTATTGTTTCAGCTTGGTATCTGACAAATGGAGATATATATCACTCCTTTGTGTCAATGAATCAAACATTTAGGTCGATAAGTCTACTAGCCTTGATTAGGAACGAAGCTATCTTGCTTAAAATATTCGGGCGTAAATTTAAAATTTGAGATACAATGACCATTATTAAATTTGCGCGGATTAGGTTTTATAACCATTTTATCTATTACATACCTAAATATTTTATCTACCTATACCTACTATATTTTTATTTAACTGAATTCTTAGGTACTTGTACAAATATAAAAAAAGTCTAAAAATGCGACGGGAATATTAAATTAAATTAAAATATAAAATTATGGTTTCAAGCTAGTTTGTAGTTTAATTAAAATGTTTGTTTCCTACTTGTTTAAACTTACAATAATGTTTTTACAAGAAAATAAAAGTGGATACTAGAAGAGAAATAAAATACTTAAATCAAAAATGTTTGAAAGTAACTTTAAAGAAGTTAGAAACTTACTTTGCTTGGTTCTGGGTTCTCTGGGGCCGTCAACGGTGACTTTGATAGCTTTCATGTATGTGGCCACCTGGCTGGGGAACGAGCTGATGGTGATGGTCAGCGAGAACGACTTCCCTCGTCCGCTGCGACCCACGAACCTCAGGTCATTGAACTTTGCCACCTGGTTCTTCATCACCGCCGTACAGTTCCTTAGTTCCGCCATAGAGTTCTCATCATTACCAGCCTTTATCGTGACCAGCGTGCCGTCTTGCACGTCATCCAACGCCACCACTTTGAAAGCCACCGGCAACGACTTGTTGGACCTCCAGTGTCCGGGGAGCGCCGAGCACAGCACCGCCGGGGAGCCAGTCTGCACCAGCTCGCCGTGGCTCTGCCGGTAGTACTCATGGATATGAGCATACACGTCCGCCATGCTGGGGGCCGGGGGGCTCGCGTGCGGGAGGTGCATCGACTTCAGTCTACCCTCAACAAACACCGCACCGACTCTCGACACGCCACTGAAGTCCTGTGTCACGCCACTGTAGTCTCTAAACACTTCGGTAAAAGTTTCAAAACACGCGATCGTTTTTCAAACTCGCGGGAAATGTTGGTCGCGTGCGCGCGGAGCGCTCAGAAAGTTGTGTAAAGTACGGGCGCGAGACTCCGTGTGAGCCGCGAGCAGCGTCTACACCACTTGTTGGGCGCGGACGGCAAGACGCCGGGCGGGGGACTCGGAAAAATAAACGGCAGCCGGTTGACTCGCCGAGACCGCAAGCCGAAGACTCACGACGCGCACCGAAGTCGTGGCGAGGGACGCGTGCTCATGAGAACTCGGGTTTCGACTGATGACTGTGATACGACGCGACTTTTTCCGATGGTCAATATTTTGCGTTCGCGCGGTCGCCGCCCCCACCCGGGTGGCGGCCCCTACGTCTCGTAAAAAGCGGGAAGGAGACGAAGGGTGCGGGTGATGCGGTGTCGCGGCGGGAACGAGCGGGACGGCCGCGGTTGGTGTCTGCGTTTTTATAAAAATGCTCGTTGGAGTGGGACGCTACCGCTCACCGCCGCCTAGTGGGAGAGGGATGGGTGGATTTTTTTGAATTCACCGCGGTGACGTATCGCGAGGCGGCGGTAATTAGGCCGCGGGGCGGCGGGAAACCGCGGCCGGCGCGAAAACCTATCAACGAGCTCATGAAAAATTATGATTTTCATGTTTGGAGTTGGCGCCGCTCGCGGGGTGGCACTTCATTATCGCTAAAACACGCGAAGAATTTGAATGGCAGGGGTTTTGACTGACACTTTCAATCAGCCAGATAGTTGGTGAACAATTTTTTTAATAAATTAATAGAATACGACACGACACATTTATTTAAAAAGTTTATTCTTTGCACATTATGTGGTCAATAAATTGAGTATGCCGTGGGTAGATCTACTCAAACTACAACGGTGCTACAGTAGCAGTACAGTTAAAAGAAATATCAGGAAAAATAAAGACAAGCCTTTGTTCTAAATACAATATATTGTCCATATCACAAATTCAAAATACAACGTTCAACAAGAATTAAAGAATTAAAACAGAAGTCGAAAAATTCGCGTACAAAGAGTTGATACGGGCCGCGTCCGCGTGCGGTTAGCCGCTGTATTGCGGTGTGAGCGTGACAGCGTGGCGGGCGAGCGGGATAGCTAGCGAGGGGGCGGGGCCAGGGCGGGCCTGCCGGGAAACTTGTGTGGAACTTTTCCGAGTTTCCCGCGCTTTCCGTGATGAGACGCGCGGCAACGTACGCGATGACGGACAATACTTTCGGCTTTAAAAAAATATAAAAATAAAATTCCATTGTCTGTAATCGTTTTGTGAATTTATTTTTATTAATTTTCATCGTTTGTGATTTAAGTACTATGACAGTCTCAAAACAATGTATTTAATAGAAAAGTTATTGAACTTTACCACTTTAAATAGCGAATAATACCTACCTACCTGTCTTCTTATCTTCAGCATTATACAAATATTTACGTAGCAAGCAAATTAAATAAAACGAATTCTTTTGCACACAATATTGTTAAGTGTAGGGTACCGTTTTGTTCTAATATTCAGGTGTTAAGGCTTCTCGTAATTACACTATATTATAGTACCTACCCACTGATAAGGAACCACATGGTTCAATAACCCTCAACTGGTAGATAATTAAAATTTATTAGGTTAATACAAACTGCATTCCTTATCAATCGTTATAAATATTTACGGCTTTATCTAAAACGAGGTATACCCAAACAGGGCCATTGTTTTAACAAAAACTTATGGTTTTTACGACAGCGGTGCCTTTGGCGGCCTTATCTATTGTACACACTATATGGCGAAGACTCTATTGTCTTTGGTATTGTAAAGTTCGCACTTTATGGTCTGAAGTTTGCGAATAAAACAATTTGCGAGGTATCGTAAAGTAGGTATAAATGTTTATGGTTGTTATGGCTCATATTTGCGGGTAGTTTGGTTATCTGTATGGTTTGTAACGGTTGCGCCGGAGTGGAGGTAGGTGCTATTTTTTAATGGTACGCCGAGGTAAAGAGTTTTGTAATTATTTTATTACTTTTTTCGTTTATAGCCTGTAAATATTTTGTCGGTTTGATACTTGTGTGGAATTTTTAAATTGTTTTGTTTTATGTTTATGTGGTGTTATAAATGTAATTAGGAGCATAGGGTCCTTACATACCTATTTATATTTATCATGTCGGTACCTAAGTGTCCCTATAGTCTTTGGGCAGCTGAATTATTAATGCAAATCGACTGGATGTTGCTGATTTGTTTGAAGTTATTAGAGCTATTTTTAAGTCGAGCCCACCGCTTCTGCACCTCTCTACAATGCCTAATAGTTACTTGTTACCTACGTATATTCGTTGGGTAGTTGAATTATCAATTCAAGCTGACTGGTTCCGTTGTTGAGTTCTTTGAAGTATGGTTGAGCAAATTTTTAAGGCGAGCCCACCTCTTTTGACTCGTATTGTAATGCTTATTAGTTAGTTATTACGTAGGAATATCCTCTGGGCAGCTAAATTATCAATGCAAAGCGACTGGATGTTGTTGAGTAAATTGAAGAACGATAGAGTTAAGTTTAAGTTTTTTAAGGCGATCCCAGTTTTTCTGCTCCTCACTGGAATACGTATTACCTAGTTAGTTATTACCTATGTAGGTATATTCTTTGGGCAGCTGAATTATCAGCTCACGCCGACTGCCGTTGTTGAGTTCTTTGAAGTATTTTTGAGCTACTTTTTTAAGGCCAGCCTGTCTCTGCTTCACCTCACTGTAATTCCTATTAAATAGTTATTACCGAGGTATATTCTTTGGGCAGCTGAATTATCAGTGCAAACCGACTGGATGTTGTTAATTTAAGTATTTGAAGTATGGCAGAGCAATTTTTTTAAGGCGAGCCAATCTCTTCTTCCCCTTACTGCAAAGCTTATTAGTTTGATAAGGCCTAGGTAGGTATACTCTTTGGGTAGTTGAATGATTAATTCAAGCCGAGTGGTTCCGTTGTTGAGTTCTTTGAAGTATGGTAGAGCAAATTTTTAAGGCGAGCCCACCTCTTCTGTTCCTCATTGCAATGCCTGTTAATTAGAATCGGCAACAATTATCGATAAAATCATTGACGCTGGGTGTATTATAGGTCCAAAGTAAAAGATTTGATTGTCTTGACCCTGCAACGAAATAAATCAAAAATAAACTGAACCTCTAGAAACAGAATGATTTATTTTCCATTTCTCTCTGTAGAAAGCGGGCTACAGTACAGAACTTCATTATTATCATCATCAGCCCGTTGCAGTCCACTGCTGGACATAGGCCTTTCCCAAGGTACGCCACAGAGCCCGGTCTGCTGCTTCACGCATCCAGTCGCTTACAACACAACTTACAATAAAGAAATTATAAGTACTGGCTGATAAGCTGTTATTTTTAATCCAGAAGAAGGTAAGTATGGCGAACGTTCTGGAAACACGGTTTCCGTTCCATACAAGGTTGTCTAAACAAGTAACACTGAATAACTAGTAGAGCATCACTTTCATATTGCCAAAACTGACTCGATATAGTTCAGGTACCTGTATGAAGGTCTTCTGGTCTAAGATAAGGTCTAGGAATGCAATTTGCTGCTGCATTGCTTTTTCCTAAAGGTCAATATTGAAACATATTTTTTGGGATTATAAACTATAATATGCGCTTGGGCCTATATCGGCAAAGTGATCTTGTAATAAAATCTTTTTTCCTTTATCTTTATAATTGATGTCTTTTCTTCATAATCGATCTCGCTTCACTTCCTATGACTCTTAATACCACAACTAATCCGTATATCATCGTGTAGCTATCAACCCAAGGATGTGACAATAGCTGCGACCAAACAGAAGACAATCTACAAGAGCGCTCTATAAAAAGCCGATAGTAGAGCATAATCGTGTTTTAAAACAACGTCCAAATAAAAAACGTCATAAAATTTAGAAAGTCAACTATCTAGGGCTGGTGTCACCGCTGTTCTCACAGGAGGCTGTCAAAGAAATTCACTCAATTACAGCAATAAAAATAATATTGTAGGCAAACATTGGACGCTTTGAAGTTCGCGCCGATAGCTACCGAGCGGTTTTGTGCAAGCGCACTAAGTCCCACAAACAATGCGTCCGCGCACAATACAAACTCGGCTTCTAAGACTCCCTTTTATGTTGGCCCAAACATTGGCATTGGCGCATTGTGAGCCCTTTTGTTACCTATTTACCGACTTTTGGGTTGTTACATTCAAGGGGATACTGACAGAAAGCCGCTCTGCACGTCACACAAAAAATATTTCAATCCCAATGCATATTGAATGGATCCATCGACGGCTAAATAATAAGTTAATTGAGTTGTACTACTTAACTAAACCGATTATTGTGTATTTTGGTGGCGCTGATTAGAATCAGATAGCCTATAGTTTACCTAGTAATGTAGCTAAATACCTATACTCTCTTTATAAACATTAGGTCTTCATATTATTATGATTATAGTAACGCGAGACGTGCTGCGATAGTCTTTTTCGTTCTTCGTGGGTACCCCCATTGGTATACCGAATCTTCAACTCATTTATATTATGGAAACAGTTTATTCTAAGCAACAATTATAATTACTGAATTATAACACATTTTCATTATATTATATTTTTAAATTATGAAGCTTTATATGTCTTTTGGTGCCATTTTAGCATGTTGCCCATGCTAAGCTTGAATCTAAATTGATAAAGGAAATTTGAAAAATGATGGACACGAGCGAGCTTTGCTTGATTGGTAGTCAAAAGCTAATTAATTTCAGCTGAGCTTTAACAGAAAAATGATAAGAGTTGCATACGCAGATCTAACTTTTCTTTAAATACAAAATTGTTAAAATGCTGACAGATTTTATACGTGGAGTTATTAAACTAAAACGTTCTGTTTTAAAGTCTTAAAGATAAAAATTAACATAAATTCATTTATTACTTATTCCAAGTGTAAAAACAACATTTGGCCGAAGCGTAAGTTACAACTTAATCGCTGGACGGATGTATGGGCGGCGACTGCTGGGCCAAGGGTTCGATTCTGAACAATAACGATCGCTTAATTGCATACAAATGTTTCTTCTTTTCGAAGGGTTAAAGTCGACGCTGTCTTGAAACCGGTAATCGTTTAAATTAAAGGTTTCGTTTGGTGAGTAATTTATTGTTGTAATTTGCAGATTATGCTGTTTAGTGGTGTTTTTAAAACCATTTTTTTATTTGAAAATTTGATTTGAATTAAATAAGCATTTCATTGCCTATTCTCGTACAAACAATTAAACTCCTTTTGGTCACTGGACAAATATATAAGTAATCAAGGGTTCTAAAAGTTGACTATCCTTAGAAAGGATCAATGTTTAACGGACAGTTGTTATTCTTTGGTTAAACATCCTAAAGTTCTATTCCACTTTAAAATACATTAAAATAATTTCACGTGAAACGTTATTTTGCTAATATTTACCCAACTTTCCTTATTCAAGAGGTGTCAAGTAAAAAATACGTTGCACAATGATAATAGCTTGAATTCAATTTGAGTACTGCTTAAATCGTGTCGTGCTGTTTTGAAGAACGATTGGTCGGCAATGTTAGCAAACGTAGCGCGGACAAAAAGGGTGAGTGGTCCTTATGATCCATTCACATATTCAAAGATCGAAGCACCTAATTGGTCACTAGAGTTTAAAAGCAACTGCTCCGAAGTAGAATTAGGAAGTACGTAATAGTCCGTACATGAAATTGGGTTTTTTTTAATTCTTCAAACACATACACAAACAGTGTATAAGTATTTTAATAGTAGGTTTGCGTAAATCGATCAACCGTAGTGTTACTAAACGTTGCGCGGACGCAAAGGGTGAATGGTCCTTAAGTACGCACATACGGAGACCAAACATAACTACGTAATTGGCCACTTGAATTTTAAGGGAAACCTTTCCGGGCATAGACTGAGGATTGTATAGATAGTGCAAAAGAGTTAAAAGCAAAACGAATATTAAATTAGTAAAAAACCAAACTTTTACCACAACAAAAACAATCCACTCATACTTCTTAAAGTTTAAACCTTGCTAGTCTAATAAACGTATTGAATAATAAAAAACGCCGTTCCAATGATAGCACTAATAAAAAAATCTAAATGAAATAAAAACCTGAGAGTTCGCCACTTCGACGACAGTTCTTATGATAATACCTACTTAGTATTTAAAAAGTAATTGCACAATCAAAGCGTTAGACTAAAGAAATACAAAGTATTTTTAGTCGTCTTTTCATCTAACACTTATCCTGTTTTTCGTATTGTTACGTTAAGCCGGATTAAATAGGCATAAACACAGTCTTGCTTGAAACACTCCGTCTCTTCCATAATTATATAATTGGATGCCAGTACCTTACTATTTGTAAGTACATACATAACTAGGTATCTATGTACCGCAGCTGATATAAATAAACCGTTATGGTTTTATACAGAAAGTATACCAAGTAACTGTTGAGGTACCTAACCTCATCAATTTTATAAACACCTAAATCTATAATGCGTAACTGCCCAATTAACAGACTTGCATAATTTGGAATCAATTGTAATGTAATAATTATTGTATATTGAATGTTCTTATTAAATTATTTATGCCAAGTCGTTTAGATTCCGAACTCTGCATGCATTGTCCTGCTAGCGGCAAGTAATGTGCAAATACAGTAAATCCGGCAAGCGCCGGCGGCGACGTGAGCTCAGTTCCCTTGTACTCACAGGTGAAGGGCCTGCTGAACAATAGCAGCAGGAAGTGAGTTCAGAATCCATTTGGAGCTTTATATTGAAGCAGCTAATTACGAAATCGCAACACTAATCCGATAATATCCAATATTTTGTGCAATTCTTTTTTTTTGCGGACTGAACGTAAATTTGCCAGATGGTCTCGAGAATACAGTACAAAATAATTATTTCCACTTACGGCCACTTTATACAAACTTTATATCATTTCTCGTAGATATTAATTTGATTCTAATAAATCATTAAGAAGCCGGACTATTGTATTATAGTATTAGTACCTAACTAGGTCACACGGTCTGTAAATCCTTTGACATATTTTTTGTCCATTTTATGAATAGTCCTATTACCTTTCGAAAATATGAATGAAAAATCGTATAATACACACTCCATTTTCACATTTCAATACACGCGAATGCTTAATTAAAGTTATGAAAAATAAACCTGAAATCATCGTCTATATGAAGAGAATGGCGCGCGCAAAAAATGTGACATCATAAATCCAAATAATCAGAAGTATGCGTTGTATGTGCGAAATTCCATAGTACCATAGGCGGGGAGGTAGGGTACAGTGGAACTCATTACTGGCACGTGACACGGCCTCACCGCGCCCACTCGCCCCTCGACACTGTTATATTTCGCCAATGAGTTATTGAGTGCGCGGAAAGCTCATGTGTTGAACCGGTAGTATTCATGTTTGACTATGACGGATACATTAAAAGTGTTCGTTTGAAACTAATTTTTGTTAAATTTTACCTAGTTGTTTACTGAACAGTTTGATTTTCAGGAGATCGATATAGGCTCTTAAAAAGTTTCTCAGAGGTAAACTGAATCGGAACTTACTTATGATTCTACTCAATAAAAGATACGTCAATTCAGTAAGTATAAGCGTTAGTCACATCTATAAACGGCTGTATAAAAAAGTTACGTTTTAGAATTTATTATTATAATTGAACAACTATACCATTTGCACGCCACTTCAAAAATCGTCAGTGTTAATTGTGTTTGATTGATGACGCAATACAAAACGTCAAATTACCCTACATATGTGGCTCGCAACGAAAATGCGACAAAATCCCGTTGTTCCCGTTCACCCGCCCGCCGTATTTTTCTAATTGAATCATGTGTGATTTATTATTGGTATGATGATGTATCATTCTTTCAACAGCAGCCGCGGCTCACCCCATGGGCTTGCGGGCCAAATTATTGCTACAAATGTTCACATCCGCGCTTTTTAACTGCTACTCCCCTCTGTACGTTTTTTTATTAAACTGAGTAATCGATTTTTGGCGCTTTATTGAATGATAGATATAGTAATAACGCTAAATATTTTGTCGATAGATACAGAGATTGAAGATTGTATTAAAAAGTGTCTTTTTTATAACCCGACTAGGTATATTCGGGAGAAAATATATTTGTACTAAGAATGACGATACAGGTAGTTTTGTCATCTACAATTTTTATTTAAAAATTCAGAATAGGCTCAATTGCCTGATTGGCGTAGTGGCTAAGCGATTAGACAGCTGCGCTAGGGGCTGCGGGTTCGATTCCCGCACGGGTTAAAAATTTGTGTGATCCCCAGATGTTTGTCCCGAGTTTGGGTGTTTGTGTACGTGATATTTTCTGTTTGTGAAACACACCCACGATACAGGAGAAATCTCTAGTGTGCGGCGACGTTTCTTATGAAAAAACGGACCTACAGAAATCAAAAGCTCAAAATTTTATTCACTGCAAATGGGTGTTTTCATTTTAATCTAACCCATTACTACCCCATCTACAGTTGTCTTAGTATAGTAGGTAGGTACTATCATCTCGGCCTCATCAGCTAAGAGTTGCAGCCGTTTCCAGCCGGCGCACACATTGTCACCAGCACTATTGTCCTGCGCCCAGAAACAGATGCTGTTGTTCGAATAGTGTTTGCACACGTCAGGTTAAAAATACGAACGAAGAGGTAAGTTCAGGCATGCCGTCATGGTAGATACACAAGAGTACATAGGCGTTTATACACTGTTTATAGGTGACAAGATGTTTAGATATACCTCGTTAATTTTCATTAGCTTATCAACATTTTGAACATCAAAAAAAATTTATAGCTGACAAAGTATGCTTAGAATATTTGCATAATATTGTATAAACAGTGTGCTGGAACGTTGATTTTATACAATACATTTTGAAATTCAGCAGTAGGTATCAAAAAAGGCACACAATTTTACAGAAAATGGAATACAAAATATAAACTTATATACTTATTTTTGTTCAGAAGTTTTACAATGCTAATTATTACCTAATAATGATAATTTATACCCATCTATCCCACAAAACTCTGCGGACAGAAGACTTCGCTTATTATACGGTAGGTAAAACTAAATTTACGAAAACCTTATTTTTACCTATCTATTTTATAGTATTACAATTTTTCAATAATAATAATCTTAGAAATAATACCTATATTGTTTTTTTTTGCAAATAAATCGTCGTTCTGGCGGGTGCGGCTCCCCACCAGGGCTGTCACAATGCTCGCTCAGTTTCCGCACCGTTGGCCGCCAACAAAACCGGGAGCACGCGGACACGCTGACACCCCTAATGCCACTGGTTCCGTGTGTGTGGTGTTGGGTACTGTGAGGTTCGTATCCCTATCGAGCAAACCTAAGTGAGGGTTGATACTGAGAAAGCATTGTTGATTAATTATGTTTTATTCTTAAAGAGACTTTCTACAATTATCTTTAAAAATCTTAATGCAATAGTATTAAGATTTTTTAGTAGTTTTTTCCTTCATGTCTTAGTCAACAAAAATACATATTTAATAAAACATTCCTATAACGTGAATAATATTGTCATTTTTACATTAAGATACAAAATTACAGGTGCTCGATAAATCTTAATCATTTTTATGTAACAATCCTATTTTTTTGTAATACTGTCATCTTTATTAATAATAATTACTTAAACAGTGAATCTAAACATCCATCTGATTTAAAACGTACTACAGACGTAGATTCATCATCATTCTAATCGCATTCTACACCAAAAATTCAATCCATAACAGTAATTAGAGCCGACGTCACCGAATCTAATTTCCTCGCGCCAACCCTAGTGTAATGTGGGCAAGCGCGCCGCGACGCCCCGTCGCGTCATTGTGAGTCCGCGCCGTGTGACGTCACGCCTTTGAATGCGACTTTTGTTTTGCACAGCCCTTAATTATCTTGATTAGGAGCGTCAAATATATTCGGATGCGGACGCGGGTGCTTTCATACATCCTCTTAGGATAAAAGTGTATTACCTGCTTTACTTTCCCATTCGGAAGAATTTGGGTTTTGTGAAGTTACATTAGGCTAATTGGTTTTATTCAGTTGTGTGTAGTCAGATTGTTCTAGTGTTAGATTTCAAATTTTGATATTAGTTAAGGAGTGCCTATTGTAGTTTTGTCTTGCAATGTTCTTTTTTTTAGAGAAATCTTGTTATAATATCGTAGTGCTTTAGCGTAGACGATCCTAAAGGTTTCCACTCATTTGGGAAACTAAACAAATAAAATTTTGGGAAATCAGTTCTCATTTCGGTCTGTATGATATTGGAATAATAAATCTGCTTTTTGTACCATATTAAATTAAATTATATCATATAATTATATAGGTTTGTAGGTATCAAACAATGTTTGCTATACAACAATGCTCGATCACAATTCTGTAGAGCTAACTTAATTAAACCCTTAAATGCATTAGTCGACTTCCATCCCTTCAGTGTCTCTCCACCCACATAGGTAGTTAAATAAATATAAATAGCTTCAATTCGTGTAGTACAATTATGTTTTAACCGACACAGAATGGTTCATGGCGATGGTTAATGGTACGTGACCATGCTACCACGCTCAGCTGCTCACGGGTCAATTAATTGTGACCATATAAGAAACTATGTGGTATATAAGTTCTGGATAGTGAACGATAGTTCTTCAAGTGTTCAGTCAGTGAAGTGAAGATACATTATAATTAACAATTAAATCAATCAGCATAAAACAGTGGCAATAGCCTCTTCTCATGGAGAGTCGTAAGTTAATGAAGTCGGTTGAAAATGTAAAGAATTGATACTGAATTTTTTTAAAGAAAGCAAGAAGAAAGAAAGAAATTATTGTTGTTGATTATCGCACTATATAATATTATAAATGCGAAAGTTTGTGAGTGTGTGTGTGTGTGTGTGTTTGTATGTTTGTTACCTCTTCACGCTCAAACTGCTCGACCGATTTTGCTAAAGTTTGGTATGGAGGAAGCTGATACCCTGGATTAACACATAGGCATTACATTTTATTAAAAAAAAAAAACGTAGCAGGTGACACCACGGGGTGCAGCTAGTTACAAAAAAATCTCCCTGTTTGGGAACGGATTAAGAATAAGATTCCCTTCCGTCACCAGAACAGCAAGTCGTTAGAGGTGGCAAACCTAGTCTAGGCCCAGTGACTGCCAATAGGCTCGCTACATGTTCATCACCATTATTAGCTCTTGCTGCTGGACATAAGCCCTTTCCCCTATAACGTGTCTCTTTCCCAGTTTGGGCCATTTGCATCAGTCCACCTGTTTGGAGATTTGCCAAAGCCTCTATTAATTCCTTCGGGCCACCGTTCTTTGAAGGCTCCCTAATACGTCTGACCAAATGATGATCGACGTTATATCATCAACGAGAACTACGAAGCGATGCAACTTACTGTATTAAGATAGTTTTGCCGTGATTTAGGTGAAATCAAGTTTGAGGTATAATTTGTATGCAAACTTAAAATCGACTCCATAAATAACCAATGTGATGCTACTGTAGTTGGTAAGATCAAGGTTAAATTATGTCGAGGCTCGTTTAACAGCAAATAATTTTGTTCATTCATCTATTATAATAATTATTATATCTATAACTCTTGAAGGCCCTTTAAATGCACATACTTACCTACGCACCCGAAATATTAAGTTCTAGCTCCTTCTTGTTATATAAAGACAAAGTCATTACATAAGCACAGGATTGTACCATAGTACCATAAAATATCACTAATACATTCACATAAGCAACACATTCCTAGTAAGCGTCAGCTGCGGAACATTAAGGTCTCCTATCGCGTTATTTAGCAGTCGTAATAATAAAAAGTCAATAAAGTCATAAAGCTCGCATCTCCTGCGGCTAACCTAATGGCGGGCGTTTACTTTAACCGTTCTAAACAAATAAAACGATCCGGAACTGTGAAATATAACTGTAACAGGTGGATTATCAGGTTTTTTATGTAATGTCAGTTGGTGAGCCAGCTCTGTAATTAACAACGTTTAATATCCAACCTGCTGTTACGTGTCAATTTGTTAAAAGTAATTCTTTTGTTTTTAATTTAAATGTTCAAATTAGTTTTGGTTATAGAAGATAGGTGAGTATTTTTTGGAACTAAGAGGTATAACGGTTAACATAAGATATTCAAAGTAGCAAAATAATGAGCTAACACTTTTAATCATTATTTAGTTCAACTATCACCTTAAAAAGCATAATTGTTTAAAATTTTTATTTTTAATTAGTAAAAATGATAAACTTCACTTATTGGGCTATTTTGCCACCAAAAATGTACCTACTTCCCAAATAACACTAAATAAATCGTTTGTAATAGACGCTAATGATGAATTTTATGTGATAGGCCAACAGAAAATAGCATATTTTTCTAGAGCTTTTTCATTTTTGCAAAATCTTTTTCTTGTAGATCCTGTGTAAAAGGTATCCACTTATTATAAAGACAGTGAGGCTGGAATGTCGCTTGCGTGTATCGGAAGCGGTGTCGCGGGAAGCCAACACCGCGACCTTACATTCACAATACTCCAGGAGACTGTGCGGATAAAGTACCTATGGTATGTAGTTAGTGGGAAAGTTCTAGTTTAGTGTCCTACTCGTGAAGTAAGTACAGTATATAAACATTTCATTTGTTTTATATCCGCTTACATATTTATGTAGGTTTCTGATCGTAGTGTCTGTTTATGGACAATTAAAGCCATTCATCTCTGGTTTCGGGTTGGCGTATTCCAACGTGAATCGGTTAAATGTTTTCCTTATGTTTTCCACATCTGTTAGTAGATCCGTCAGGTGACTTATAAATTACTAATAGGTATCATTAAAGAAGAAGAAAAATGTTTACTTGACAAGTTCAGTCTCAGCACCTTTCTTAAAGTCTCTCTCCGTCAATCCCTTAGCCACCACTACTAATAGTTCAATTTTTACCCAACCATTTGCTTGTAAATTCCTCCATAAAATTAATCACATACGTAACTCCACAAGCACCTCTGCTCCTATCCTATATATCTGCTGTGTCAGCTCGCGATCCTATCAGCGTCGTCAATTGCCCGTGCCAAATGCCACTTCCCGATCTCACCACCCCAATCTTCACCCCCTATCCTCCCTCTGTCTGCCAAGAACGTCTTATCTCCAAGTGGAGGAAAAAGCGAACGTGATTGAATGTTTCCGCTGATTTCATGAAACAGATAATCTTTGTGTGAAAACACAATCCTCCGATGATGATTGGAATACTGATGGGAAGGTGATATCGGAATTGGATCGCTGGAGGATTTCTGAACTGGGAAATGTTGAAGATAGACCGGAGTATTGATATCAATACGGAAGTCTTAGTTGACTTAACTTTGTATATACCTAAAGGACGTGTAGTTGGGGTATACATACGTAACGTATAAATAGGTATAATTAGGACCCATTTATTAATGACATGAATCAGTGTTCTCACCCAGGTTTTTCTGTAATTATAGTCACGGATTCAATTTCTGCACAGTTCAATTTATGTTCTTTGCGGCCAGTGTTAATAAATCTTATGTAATATTAGTGAAATTGTCCTTTTAAAGAACAAAGTAGTTAGTTTCGTTTGAGTTTGTGTTTTCATTCGATTAGCAACATACATACCTACACTAACAGTCGTGGTGGCCTAGTGGTTGACATACCGGATTTCTATGCACGAGGTTGCAGGTTCAAACCCAGGCAAGTATCAATGTGACTTTTTCAATGTCATAAATACTGTCTTAGATATTCTAAGACACCACTGACTAACGGTGACGGAAAACATCGTAAGGAAACCTGGATTTAATTATCTGAAATCGCCAACCCGCAGTGAGCTAGCGTGGTGATCAATGCTCAATCCTTCTCTATACGAGAAGAGGCCTTTGCCCTGCAGTGGGACAGTTATAGGCTGTTATTATTATATTATTATTATACCTACACTTGCTTACTCAAAAATCCTGAATTAACCAAAAAACAATGTTGATCTATACCTATAGATACTATTATATTATATAGCTTCACGTTTATTGCACCCAGTAACACTGCAATGCAATTCTCGTCAAGAATTAACGCATGTCAGCTCGAATTGAACTCCCTTCTGCAAGGAACGATCGATTATCGTTTCACGGGTTAATTGCGATGCGTTTAAACAAAAAGTCTGGCCGTCGGCCTGTTGCCTAATGATGCCATAAAGTCGAAATTATACGCTCCGTTAGTTCGACCAACCGTTGTTGCTCCCATACCTACGGGGCAGGGTTCATTGCGTCTGTCTCTGTATGGCCGTGGGTGATGGTTGGTTTGTGAGCTTCAAAGTTGAGTAGCCTCAAAGTGAAGGCATGCCTGACTTCTTATGTTCTTCCAATGACGTTGGTGGCTTTGTGTAATTAAACGAAAATAAACCACAAAAGGTCATTTATAGCCTACATATGTATACAAGTGATAATACAATGTGAGAAGCAACAATTTTTTTCAAAGGACTTAAATTTAAATCCAGTAAATGTATGTTATGATAAGCACTGATAGCCGAGTGGTATGACCGTTGGACTGCCAAGTCAAAGGTCGCAAGTTCAAATCCCGGCACGCACCAATGTCTTTTCGAATTCATGTGCGTACTAAAAATTAGTTATCAGTTGCTAAAAACGGTGAAGGAAAACATCGTGAGGAAACCGGCATACCTGAGAGATTTTTCAACGGTGTGTAAAGCCATGTCAGAGGCCTACAGGCGGTTTAAACTCTGACACCAGGTTGTTCATCAACCATACGATAAGAAGAAGAAGAATGATAAGCAACCTTAACTTTGTGAAGAATCAAACTACATCAATAGCGTCACAAGTTGAGTACTCAACGGTGTACCACTGACCTTGTCAAACAAAACAGCTGAATTATGCAAAGAATCTTAAATCAAAGTCAATTCCCCAAAAAATCTAATATAAAAGCCCGCACGTTAACATAATGTTCGAGCAAATGGAGCAGTACGGACGCAGCTATCGCATATTGGAAGAGGCGGGTTCCGCGACAAAGTTGTATTATCTGTGGCGATAAGGGCGAATCCCATTTATATGGGAAGCTATTGCTTTGAGGCGCTGATCCGTAGAGACGGCGCCCGCGACTCAACCGCGCTTTCCCCGCATCGTTTTATGAGTCTCCTAGGAAAATCCGCGCGTAAAAAACGTAAAACGAATTTAGGATATGTTATGTGGAACGTGTGGTGTTTAATTCTGAGTTTAGTCTTTCAGCCAACTTCTGATTTTGAAAATTCAATGTTTTACATATATATTATATATGTGATGCGAGTGAATGAGGCGAAAGAAGTATGTCAGGATCGTAGCAAATGGAAATCCGTGGTCTCTGCCTACCCCTCGTGGAAATAGGCGTGACTTTATGTATTATGTATGTACATATATATTGATTGGACAAACCTTTAAAAAGTTAAGATTGATAACAAGGCCCTTCAATTCGTATTTGAACGATGGCACTCCGAGTTCTATATAATATTCAACATGAAAAATTTCTAAAATTTGGGTTACAAAATAAATCAGCTTAGGTACATACGCACGTTTAACTATTTGTATAAAAAACCTCCACTTACGCGGTATCAAACCGACCTTTGAAAGGAATACCGTGCATATAGACCGAATGAAAAAAAATACACTAAAATCTCGGCCAGATTTTCGTGTGGTCAGCGAAAAAAAAACGGAAAAACTATCATCCGTACGTTCGGCGCGCGACTTTATAGCTGCGATAACGAAGCCGGCAGATTGGGGCTTGAACGATTCGCTGTTATCTCACTGCGTGGCTTCCTCGGTTTAAACTAAATGTTTGCAGCTAAACTGAATCTTTTATAATGATAAAATATACTACCCTGTTTTGATGAGTTGGATTTTGATTCATAATCCCTCTGTATTTTCCCTAAAAGTGCATAAATGATCTTCTTTGTCAAAAGTGTTATCCTCGCACATTTTGCCGTTTATAATAGGTTCCCAATGTGATTGGTGGCAAACTTAATGGCCCATACCGGGTTCATCACTTGTTTTGTGACGATTTTCTGGCAAGTTTTCTTATTCCGTCCCTTCACGTCTCTGATTTTTGATAATGGATGCTCATATGCGAAAAGGATGCAATCTACAGTTTGAATGAAAATATATTTATAAAATTTATAAATATATTAATACCATTTCAGATGACTTAAATGAATACCATGTACTTCTGATTCAGTGTAAATGAATACCAGATTTTTTTTAAAGAACCTTTAGGCAAATAATAGTTGTGCAATAAAAACCTTGCTATCAAATTACCGGAAACGTCCTTTTTCATTCAATTTAAAAACGCCAAATTTTCAAAGTTCGATAAAAATGGACAGCAACACGTATGAGCGTACATCCTACTTTTTTTCAAATTCAAAGTGTTTGACACGCATCACACTGCGCCCGACTGGCCATACACTGCATTACACTGATATGCACAACGTGTCAGTTTGACGAAGGTCACAAACTCGAGACTGCCCACGTGCCCGGACATGGATACGAGCATTTTTTTCTTTTATGAACCGTGCTTGATATGACAAATATAGCTGATGGTTAGACGGATAGGCGGGAAATTGAGCAGAGCTTATTGTTTTCAAAATTTGTTCGTTGTAACCGTGTTTTGACACTCAACAGCTACTTAGACAGAGTGATACAGCAAATGCAATTTCAATTATATCCTTGTTGGTTTCTGGGCTGTAAAATGCGACCACCGAGTTCTACTCAGCGGTCGCGAGTCTTAAGTTCGATTCTTACGTGCTATTGGGTACATGTTTGGAATTTTCGGAGAATCCTGAGAACTGTGATTTATCATCATCATTCGTTTTTATTCATAGCTGGGTAAAGACCTCGCTTTGGTTCTTTGGTTTTTTCAGTCTCCCATCTCCTGTGCCAGACTCATCCAAATGCTTCCTGAAACAATATACTATTTTCGTAAAATAGTTGATGTGCAATAGCACCTTTGAGCACAGCAAGGAAAATAAACACATTGGCTACTTAAAACTGATTTTAATATAGTACCTACATATGTACAAAAATTCTTAACGAAGGGAAGCTGACCCTAATATTACATTACGTTGTATCAAATTGGTTGCGTACGTTATAACTGCGTAACTACCTCGCTGACCATTTTTTGGGCGCCATTGTTCAACTCGGATCAGTTTTCTACATGACATTTCAATACGACTGTTCGCTTGTCGAATTGCAAATCTCGAGCAGATGTTTGTTCAACGCATTCACAAAAATTATCGCAACAACAAAATCTAAATCCATACACCATAACTAATTATATCCACCGTGTAATAGTGTGTCGGAGACGTATTGTTCAACCAGCTCTATTGTACGAAGCCGAATTACTAACCTACTTTTGGGGATATTTTTGGCAAAAAATGTTCTTGAGATATCACGCTTTTTTGGTTTTGAATGCGAGTTATATTTTCTTTTGTAGTGTTGGGTATTAGTGAGCGATATTTAGTTACGTTGGTGTATCGGTGTTCTGTTTGTTGCGATCCACACCGAGCTGACTCGACTGTATTACAAAAGTTTGACGGGTAACTCGTCCGATACGGTATCGATTTAGCTCGGCCGCATCCGATTCTGTTCGTTTATTTTTACGAAATCGGACGTATGTAGGTTTTCGGGTTTGCGGTGCAACTGGGTCCAGTTAGTAGTAGGTGGTCTGTTCGAATAAAAATTTCGTGTGTCTCTTCGTTTTTTATTGAGATTTTTCTATTTCGCGTGTCAACAAACAGACGGTAACCTTTTTTTCAAGTACAGTTTTCCAAACAATGAAATCGAGCTGCATGCTGGGATATGAATTAGCGAAACGTATTTTTGTTATTGCTTGTTTAAGTTACATTTTGTTGAGATTAAACTAATGCAAACAACCAATTCTTAGAGAAAAACATCTAAGATTATTAATAACATCTAAAAATTATAGAGTACAAGGTATACTTTACTGATGTGATATTGCGTGGCCTCATTTTCCTATATGATGAATGAAAGTAGAGGCGAACCAAATTCAAAGTAAACATTAATAACACTTTGCCGACTGGGATTCGAATCTCTCAACTTCCACCAGTTGGCATCGTACTATTTCATTACAGCTTTGTCAGAAATTTCTTTTGTATCGTAGGTGTGTATGGCCATCACATGCACAAACACCTACCCTTGTGACAAAAATATTTATCCCGTAAGAAGATACTCCCGCTCCTCCTGCGAAGAACTCCTATCACAACAGTGAAATCACATAGTAACTGCGCTACGGCTAATCTATTCGTAAGTGCATTTTGCCTGCCATAAATGGTTTACATAAATGTTTGTTTTTACTTTGCATGTTAAATCTGCGCGGAAGCCATTTAATCACCAATAACGCCAAAACTGCCAGGATAAAAAGCTTTTACGCAAAGTTCAACATATACCTAGGTATGTATGTATTATCCTATCATGATCCCGTTTGTTCAATATGACCTACTGACTTTTTTACACAAGCTTAAAATGTTGTTTTCTTCACATTATTTTGGCTAGAATAGGTACCAATTGTACATTTAGGCCCCTAGATATTACAATTAAATGCTACAATTTATGATTGAGTTTTAAACTAGGTATCTAGGGATCTTTAAGCCAGGCTTATTATGTAATGCGTTGTTTAACTCACATTTAAGTAATAGAAAATTAGTTTTTCAGCACACAAAAATAAATGCTAAACCTATGAAAAAAGAGGTTTTTCATCAACTCTAAAGAAGAGACTCGTGCACCCTTCACATAGTATCAATAAGTAAATAAATGTAGAGTTTATTTCCTGCTAAATACATCTAGCAAATTATCACAAACGTATAAGCACCCCTTTTTCATAACCCATATCGCCGTCAACCGTCTATAACAGACAACCAGCATACCTGTAGGTATAATTAGGGTATCTCTTAGCAAACACAGACGGAGCTGGCGGTGTTTGCATCGGCCGGCGGCTTGATTTAATAGCCGACGTATAAATCTATTCATTTGCCGGCGAAAGCTTTGTACAAACAGGGCTAATGAACGCGGCGCTACTAGTACCCGGTAACTGAGTTACCCTGGTGGCTCGCGCTTACAATCCATTTTTTTCTATAAAACTCTATAAAATTATTCAGTATCGAGTCACGTTTCGGTTAAACACTGTTATTCTGAAAGTTTTTATTGCAACAACGGCGCGATTTTTGTTGAAGATTTTTAAAATACGTGTTTTATTTATAAATGGAACAACGTTATTGTATGCGTAAGTACCAACAATTGGGTGTCTTTTAATACATTTTTTTTCTTTTAAGTTTTTGAAGGCTTGTATAACGTAATCTAAATAATGGCTTAGGTAGGTTATTACACTAAATATCGCTTCAAAACGGTGTTTGAAGGTCAGATTTTGATGGTTCTTCAGCCGGTACACGAAGAATAATGGTAATATACCATACCAGCCCATTTTCATAATTATAGTGCTAGAAATCTCCTTGTAGGTACTGCTTTTTTTTAAAAGCTCTACTTTATTACGAAAGAATCCGCAGCTACCATTCTGTTAAACAAATTACTACCATGACACGTGTGCACGTGTGTACAAAGGTATTTTGGTTTATAGCATATTCTTTGTATCGAATTATTTTCAGAGAAGAGGTCATGCGGTAATAAAATAAGCGAATTTGACCGCCCTCAATGCAGCGAACGTAGGTATCTCCACTTTAGCAATATTACCCCACCAATTGACAATATTCTCACTAATTAATTTCTTAACCAAACTTTATACAACATTTACCCAGTCTTGTAATCAAAGTCGTATGAGCCACGCTATCGACCACTAGGCCGGTGTATCGTTGGAAGTAATAATGTACGTGCGCTCGAAACACATAAAGCGTAGTATACATAAGTACATGAGGTAGGTGTTTAAACAGTTTTTCACTGGCTACAGGCCTGTCGTTGTAATTCACTGACAAACGCATATAAAAGAGTCCAGTAGCGAACAGTGAGTGGCACGGAGACGACTTATAAGCTTAAAAAATATATTTTTCAATCGGCAACTATTTAGGTATGTCGATTATTTGATTTGTTTTTTTTTTTGCTAGATTTGCGATTTACTTATTTTACATTTAGAATTTTATTAAACAATAAGCTTTTCAAAACAGCTTTTGTGTGAGATTACAGCACGAGATGTAAAAGTAATATCGCAACATTAGTGTAAATTATTCTCACTGTAAATCTACTTAATTCTATTAACCCACATTTTGCTCGATAGTATTAGCCCTACGTAATTGGAGGTAGGCCTATTTTTAACTGAAACGTCTTCAAATTTGTGAGTAACGCGTCTTTATAACGAAGAAAGACGATTATATGACACAAGCTGATCAGAATACTTGCTTGCGTGAATATAAATTATATAAAAAGTAAAGTTTATCTTGGACAAGCCAACAACTAGTTCCCATTATTATAACTACGCCAGCTAATAAAATAACAACCACCAGCGCAAAGAAACTTGGGCTGTCCCTGAGAAAGGATTTGACTATTTTGGATTATGCGACCAGAAAATAGGAGGAGAACGATAATTCAAAAACATGATTTTACATAACACACACATAGATTTTACATAATGCATAGTGTTTTGAAGGCAGAGGTAAACACCCACATTTCGAGTAAGCCTAAGCCATAAACCGGGCACAAATCCAGACTCTGTGATGCCGCTGAGAATTTCCTGATAGATGAACCTATAAACACTTTGCCTGATCCGTAAATCAACACTATTGCTTGCGACCACTGCTGGACTAAAGCGGCAGTGCCCAATTAGCCAAAATTGCCCAATAGAGAATCTTAAGGAAAAACAACTAATCTTTATAAAGTACCGCGCCTACTTTAGCAATCGTTATGAACACAAGATCAAACAATCAAATTCAAGTTTATAGTAGCACACACATTTGAAAGTTACGTCATAAACTAATAATATATTTAATTAAAAATATTTGTATACTCAACACTACTCCACTGACGTCCGTGTTGACCGGTCGCGCTCGTATCCTCGCGGAAGGTAATTATGCATGGGCGCTTTTTAGCGCGTCCACCGACGAATAAAATATAAAACGCGCCGCAACTAATGATTTCACGTACAGTTCATGTTATGTACTTACTTTAATTACAGGGTTATATACCTACTATATGAGAACTCGCTTTGAAAGTAACAGCTATAATTTCAAAGCCTAGTTATCTGTATGTGTAATTGTGTATGTAATAAGTAGGTTACTCTGTCATAACTTATTGGTTGAGTTTAAGTTTACTGCTGTGAGTAATGTGTGGCATTATGTATTGACTTAACAAGTTATAATATGTTTAGGTCCTTGAAATTACAAGCAAAAGGGAGGCCTCCCTTATCGTCAGTCATACTTCGCTGTCATTTGGTCATTCGGTACGAGAAACAGGGCTGACTATCCAGAAATCGAAGATCTTTTGAGGAGCTTTGTAAATGAAGGATTTTTTTTTTAGAAAAACTTTGCCGCACACTAGGAATTTCTCCTGTATCGTGGGTGCGTTTCACAAACATGAAATATTACATACACAAACACCCAGACTCAGGACAACCATCTGCGGATCGCACAAATAATTGTCCCGTGCGGGAATCGAACCCGCAACCCTTAGCACAGCAGTCTGAGCGTTTAGCCACTGCGCCGATCGGGTCGTCTGTGACCAATAGTGTGGTATGTAACTAAAAAAGTTGCAAAAAATCTCTTATGATGGTTTCAAACGTCCTTTCTTTGTTAACATTACATCAGTTTTAAGCAAAAGTAGAAAACGAACAATTTAAAGTAAAATTGATATGATCGATATTTTAGTGAAATTTTGTAAGCTTAGTTGCCTTAACCAGGACCTGCGAGGTAATCTAGGGACGACCAGATTGGAGGAGTAGCTTATTGTACTACCAATTGGATTCTCCGCTGAGGGTCGCGTGATCGATTTCCGTCCAGGAAACACAAAATGACCTGCAGCTATCTGCTGATAGTGATTGAAATTCATGTGTAAAACGGTCGCATTTTATAGGAAATTATTTGGTGTTTGGACCAAACTAACAATTGAATAGAGTAGATTCTTGCTATATTATACATATATCTATATCTTAGCTACGCCATTAGCTATGCTCTTTATATATTTTACATAATCTTAATCAGATTATTATCTAATTTCTTCATCAATGTGACTGGCTAGTTATGTAGTCATTGTGCAATATGCATATTTAACAGATCGATTGTAATAATTAAAGTGTCGGTAGAGTCTCATTTTTTTTTTCAATTTTTTTTTAATCAAAATTTGTTGGACATTAAACTTTAATATTTATAAAAAAACAATTGTGAAAAATAAGTTTGTTTTACATTACTTTATAACACTGCCATCTATACAAAAACGCGGAAACTACGGAGCTTTCTTTGTAAGCTTGTGTAACTTTTCAGTAATTCCGCTAAATGCGGAGGGCGTTGCGATCGTTTTTAACATCAAAAACTCGGCACATTTCCGCCGGCATTGTGTGAAAACGCTATTAGAGGGTGGACGCTTCGCTTCTTCTCTCGATTAACGTTGTATGCCGAACTTTACGTTTACGTGACGTTACGATTAATGCTGCCTAATTTATTTAGGATCAAAATGTTTGCAATAAATACGATGCTGTAAGTATGAATTGTAGGTAATGAGTTTAATATTAATATATAGGTAATTTTCTTATGTGGTTATTATAATACATATATCATTATAGTAAAGCAGCTTACACTTGTATTTTGTAATTTATAGTGGTGTAAGTAGGTACTTACTTGAGTAGGTACTCATTACACATATTTATACCTACATAAATATGTTTATTGTCAGTTTCATATCAGATTATTATTCTAAAGGTGTTTCGCTAAGGGGTGGACTTTCAAACAGCGATATAACAATCACACATGACAGTAAAGAGTTACACCTAAAGAGTTACGACTGCTGTAATTAACCCATTTTCAATTCCAATGTAATTTCTTGGTTGCAATGATTAGTCAACAATGATTAAAGCCAATCAAGTTACACATTAAATATTGATTCTCCTTAACTATTAGTCCTGTATTTACTCTGTAATTCTGTGTGCTTAGGCGTCATGATTAGATATGTAAATACACAGCTAATTGGTACAATCCGTATCCGTTACGATGGATTTATAGCTAATACACACAGGTCTTAGTATTCAACAAGTTTGCGCACGTCTAGTCAGATTACAAGTATTTATCTATCTATCTAGAGTCTGTCATAGGTACCTACCCAATCACACTTTTTTTTTAAATAAGAAACACCGCCCTACACTTGGAATGTCTCCTGTATCATGGGTGCGTTTCACAAAAATAAAATATCACGAGCACAAACACTTAGACTCGGAACAAACATCTGCGGATCGTAAAACAATTTGTCCCGTGAGGGGATCTAACCCGTATCCCTTAGCGCAGCAGTCCAATCGCTAAGCCACTGCGCCAATCATATCCATAATATTTTGTGTCCATTGTACAACATAATTATATGTATGTAATTTAGTTTCCTTTGTATGTGTCTATAGTATAAATATGTACCTATAGTATAAATAAATCCTTGTTGTTTGATTTGCTATCTTTTACGTTTATTTTGGCTTACAACTTATTTCCTAGTCATTAAGAAATCGCAAATCGAATTTACGCTCTGACTATAACTGCTACGGAATAGGAACCTTACCTGTACCTATGTGTAAAATTACTTTTAGTTTTTCTTCTTTACCGCTATTTTTAGTAAAAACTGTATCCTAGAATCACTGCTCTTCATCCTTAATATTCGCAGTCATCTTTACATGACGACATCTCTAATCCAGTCTATAATAGTGAAATATTGACACCCATTAACCCACACGAAGCGTGAAGAACGCTAATCTATCAGAATGGCCAACCAACAACTTTTACTGCGGACTTTGTCTATATTTGTTCACGTGTCCACGTAAAGGTGGCCGGAACTATAAATTTAGTGCGGCCAACAGTATGGCGGTGCCGAGGAAGAATCGTTGGTGGGCCGCGGTCGGTGTCGGGTTCACTTCCCGGTTGGACACTCGACGTGTGCTGGTTCGCGTTTTTATTTTGAGATATTAAATTTTTATACACGTGCTTGGTTTGTGAAAAAGGCGTTGAAATATTGTGCTTTTAGAACAAACACAAGTTTTTAGTTTTATAAGAAATGCGAAATTATTGCCATAAATTGGACCCATCATCTATTAGGATTCGCTGTTCCAGACCAGATACTGAAGGGAATTGTATTAACACGTAGCATATTTTCAGTCTATCACTTCTTCATCGCTCATCCTAGTACCCTAACCCTCCAAACGCGCACTGAGCTACAAAACCCGCATAAAATATATTTGGCCGCGCACTCAACTCAACCCTTGACATCTCAACGAGTCCCATTTGTCAGCAACACCTGAAATCACTGCCGGTTAACCGTTCCACGTTGGGCAGGATCATTTCATATTTTCGGGAGGTCCATCTCTCTCGCGCCGCTCAATTATTCACCCGGCGACCCGGGCACCCGGTCAAAAGTAATGACCGGTGAACGCGAAATTACACGTGTTACAATGATGATTCTGTTTACCCCGACCGGAGTAATTTCGCCCGGATACTGTTTGAAGAGCTGTTAGGTTTTGTGATCGTTTTATTTAATGGCCGTCGAGTACGTTGGGGGTTTGTTGTTTGTTTGCCAGTATTGTTTTTTTGGTATAAGTTTTTAAATGTTCCTGTAGGTTTAGGTTGAGGTTCCTGATTGTATTTTGTGTTTAATTTTGTTTTTGCTTTATTGGTAGATATGATCAAAAAATTATATTAATTTTAAACAGTATTATCCTATGTTATGTTATTTTTATTGCACAAGTCGCGTGGCGTTCTGTTTACGTCCTTTTTGTTCCCAGTAGTTTTGCATAAGATGAAGTCACGTTAAAGACAGCATAACTAGAGATAAACTAGGCTAAAGTATTTTTAGTATAAGAAAGAAAATTCAATTCCGTAAGTACATAATTAATTATTAATATTACACACATATTCACATAGTTTTAACCCAATTGTAACCGTAACCATATTTCCGCAAATAAAACAATTCGGCAACCGTTTCTATGCAGTAGCAAAAACAGAACACATTTCTTTTATTTATCCACGCCACGCGTCCCCGCTGTTTAGTCCGTCAGGCCATATGAGACGTGTGACCATATCCGGCCTCCAGATTTATTGGTCACATGTTGGCGGTTGAACATTTATCACCAATGTTTGTTTTACGCGCATGCAAAAACTTGGAGCCAAACTGTCTGGAGGGTAACGCGATGCCAGCGGGTTTTTGCAGGGTTAACTTTGATATTCGGTTTTAATGACTTGGTTTGATGAGTGACTTGTGTTGTTGATCGTCTTTGCTTCCCTTCAGGGTCGGTATTTCTTACTGTTTGAGTTCTAATTGATATTTTAGATAAGAATAAGCTTAGATACGACAAAAGATACAATAAGGCAAAATATGAATAACGCGTTTTAATGGCTTTTTAAACTAGTCCATTGTTTCATAAGGGCCATGATTCAAAACCTCTGCTATTAAAACTTCTTAATACTTAAAACTTGCGCAACATAAGAATAGAATCCAAGAACTAAAGTTTCATTTTGAAATGGCAAGCTCAAAGAAGCAGTCCGAATCAAAAACACCTATGCACAGATTCTAAAGTATTAAAAAAAAATAGGTATCCGTTTACAACAAATACACTGATTAATATTATATATATAGATATTATATATATAAATATATAAAATCATCTCAACATGGCACAGAGCAAAACACATAGCTAACTGCCTACACATCCTTCAAAGTATTTTATCGTCAGATTGGCATCTGAGACAAGTCATTGTACGTCGACGTTCATATTATTTGACGTATGCGCGTAATGAAGTGGAGTGTGTATTTATTAAGTTAATTAAACCGTTCTTGAAGCCTCGGGCTAGGGGTCCCGCCGCCGGAGAGATTTCTACCTATCTGTATATCTATGCGAGATACTCGAGATTCTGCTAAGATTGTACCGGTTCGGGTATTTGAGTGATGTGTTTTATGATTTTGGGAGGTTCTGACATATTATGGGTTAGAATGTTTTATAGATTAGTAAAAACACATCTATATACATTTTAATTGTTAAAACTTTAGCTTGTTATTTAGGTATTCAACCCAAGGTTAACTTGTCAAAATTCCATTCCCTGGTTTCATTATTATCCTTGAAACGGTTTCAACTCTGACGCTAGGTTGTTCAACCATACGATAAGAAGAAGATTATTTTATTCAGGCGTCAAACTACTTGTGCATTTAGGTCTGAGATATTACTACCTACCTACCGCGCTATTGTCTAAAGAGGTCTGTTTAGAGTAAAGTCACCTACATCATACACCAAAATTATGTCATTAACTACGACATTATTAAATCGATGAGTTAGCAGCGTTACCGCGCGTCCTTTCGAAACTAAATCTTATTCTTTAAAACTTAGGGCACATATTCTTATGTTCATATTCTAATACAGAGTGTAGTTGTATGTAATTTGATAGTATTTGTTGATAGATATTTAGAATATTGCCACTTGCTACGACTTGAAGTTGACAGTATAATTAAACGTATTCGTTCGATATAGGTAACTAATGACTTTATATCATGATTATTGTATAATTCTCTTCCTTTGTTCTTTACTGTTACTTGTGGTTTAAAATTTATTTTTGACATTATTTTGTTACATTGAATAGTATATTTTGGTATGACTGTTTCATAGCGAAGCGACCAGAGTCAACCGATTTTCGTTAACCACAATCCTTACTAACATCTTTTTTATTTAACAAACCTTTTTGGAACAATGACGTTTAGTTAGTAAAAACAACTTTATTAAGATGGAAATTAGATACATTTTAAATGAATCAAAGTACAAATATGGTCTATAATAATACAAATATAAGCCCTTATTTCAAAGTATTCAGTTTTCACATCCCACCCCCTTCTACATCATAATCATTAGTTATCTTTTACGAACGTAAATTCCAAACATATTCAAACAATGTAACAAATATTCATAAATAAATCTCCTTATGCGAGTACTTGTTTGTCTTAATTTTAATAACGCGTAACAATAATGAGACATTATTAGACATGCGCCTCATAATTAACTTTTGAAGAATCGACTGTTCTCTAATGAAGCGAGGGAAACAATTCATTAGTCATATCCTATGAGCCTTATATGTGTATGATAGGGATTAAATTTGTATTACTTAGGACTTTTTACTTATGCATTGTTTGCCTGTTTCATAATTAGATGAACGTAGGCGTATCACATCGGATATGGATTGTAGAGTGCGCAATTTAGATTTTATATTCGGCTGTAAATATTTTAATACATGTCTCAATCATTCAGATAAATAAGAATCTTTACACAGCTTATTCGACTACATAGCAAAATATTATATTATAGTATGTATTTTATACATGTGTATCTAAATAAAATCCCAACAAGCAACAAATAAAAATGCTGCCGAATACCAAATAACTAATAAACCCCAAAAAAAGCAACAAACACGTACTCTCGTTCAGTCTTCAAAATAATATCCAATACGTTCATCGAAGTAAATCACAATAATATCCCTCAAGAGATTCATCTCAATTCCAAATAATGTGCCCTAGCCCTAAGACATAGATCACTCGAAGACAGCTGAAGCCGGCTCAGTAATGAAGACAGCGCTCCTACAAACTATAATACGCCATATAAATGCACCGTCGACAAGCATAAACAATTGAAATAATTATCAGGATAAGCCCGCCGGATCAAGGAAAGCCCTTGAGAATCTCAACCCTTCTTAGAACCTCCTGACAGCATCTTATGCAAATTCACAAACTTATCAACCCTAATGTTATTGCGTAAGTGATTACTTAATGTTGCACTAAAATGATTTCTATTTCGGAAAATTAAGGTTGTATTTTGATTGTAAGGATTGGGTTTCGGGTTGTTATTGACTCTTGATTGTAATAGTCGCTCAATTGGCTCTCCTACTATGATATGCAAACTTATGTTTTGTTTGGACACTTGTAGTGATAACAACTGCCACTTAGAATGTTTTGCAAACAAGTTCGAAATTTCAAATGTAGAGTATGTTCGGCTAATATGTTTTATTTAAAAACCATAATTATGTAGCCTTAATATACCTACATACATACTTACCTACTATAAGGACAAAGCCATTCTGAAAATAATCTTCTAGGTTAAGATATCCAGTATTAGATGACGAGTCTATAGCCATTAACTGAGCACATATCTAGATTTAACGCTGCTACTGGAAATTACTCAATGGGAAAAAGCGAAAGAGATTTATGCTTGTAATTAACAATTATAAATAGTACTAGAATCCTTACAGGTATCTTATTAGCCGTAACACTTTTAGGGCACTCCCACTGAGCATTTCACAAAAAATAATATTATTATATTCAGCTAAATCTACATACTTAAAAACTTAAAAGAAACGATCCAACATTAAACGCTAATAAAAACACTTCGGCTCTAAGAACTAACGAATCATATGTTTATTTTTCTGTCTGTTCCTCTAATAAAACCGTAGTGACTTGCAGGAACCGACTTGGATCGTGTTGACTCGGTAAACATCGCTAGTACGGTCAGCAACAAAAAAGCAGATCACGCTGGAATCTTTATGACAAACAATTGAAACAAATAACATCAATTAAAGTAGGTACAGTCTCAAATTATAAGAAAGACCAAATAATGATTTGAGAATATTTAAGAATATTTCTTTGTATCAAAGTGTACTTTAAAAGTTAGTAGGTATGATTGAAAGTTTGAATGTTCAGCTACTTCAGTTGTTGACTGTACATACCAACGTAAACAAAATTTAGTGATATGTGGAGCCATCCGCCCGGCTGTAAACTGTGGTTGAATGAATACACATCATATAACTGTGAAAGTGCGTGCGTGTACATAGATGCGTTGCAAACGATGAGAGATCGACGGGTGGTCATTTATCTCCTACCTAGACTAAGATGCCTAGATCGGATGGATGTCGGACAGATATTAGAAACTAGAAACCTAGAGTAGATAATAATTTCAACTAATACTCCTTATACAGTCTTTGTTAATGATAAAACAGACAATACAAGTTGCTAAGTAAACTACCAACTGATAAAAGTTGGGTGCTTTATATAGCTCTTTGATTTCTGCGCTTTCAACTAAATTTTTTCAACTACTTCTTATCTACGTAATGTAAATTTAATCTTACACATAACTAACGTAGAACGTATGAACTACGCACTAAACAAATAAGATTTGAATCAAATCAATTCGAACTTTACGCCTGTGTTTCAGAGTTCATGTATAAAAAATCTATCTGACAAATATACCGCTTATTCCTCAGAGAGACACACAATGAATCACTCGAAGTAATATGAATTTAAAAAATTCTAACATAACTGGCAATTCCACAACAATTTCCATCCTTTCAAAATTGGTCAAACAACCACCAAACTCCACACAAATAGATCGCATCATCTGTACGTAGTCCACACCTACTTACCGTAGGATGTGGTCACATCAAAAAGAGATCTGTTCCGTCTTAAAGGGAGAGGGCGGAGTGCGGAGGGTCCGAGGTTACGAAATTATTCCCGAATCAAAGGCCCGCTTGGGTGGCCGGCTATAACAATAATTGTTTGGACCTCAGAGAATCCGTTGAGAAAACGCCGACAAATATCTAATTGGAATTTCTAATTAGAGTTGTGAAACGCGGCCCTAATTAGTTTTCAATTGGGGTGGCTGATCAAAAAGGTCGATGTGTTGTTTGAAATCTAACCGGCTGGTGTAATAGAAATACTTTGACTTGGAAAATTAGGATTCATAGATTTTTATTTAGTTCTTGTTTGATAAAATTAGATTCGAACTAACATTCCTATCAATACATATATTAACTATCGTAGTTAACAATTAGTGATAGGTATTGAATCATTAATATGTGTAAAAGACACAGGTATCAGTAAGTCGCAGTCGAAACAGATTCAAACCACAAAAACTTGTGCACAAAATGACTCATGATGATGGCAATGAATCAGCCTCTAGTGACTACTCTAGTGGCTAATTTATTGCCATCGTGTAACACCGGCTCATTACCAAAAAAAATATACATTTCGAGTAAGTTCGAAAGATATGAACAACACAAATTAAGTTAATTTTTAGTATCACACATTTCCCTACACAATATCTACCATATTTCATTTGCCTTCATACAAACTTCTTTGTCTACTTCCAACCAACCGGAATCAGTCATTCAACTAAGAAAAGAATCACGCCCCACCTGACCGAGTCCAAAATTAGCTCCAGAACACGCACAAACAAGAGGTAACAATTCTGGCGAGCCTTTCACATAAATTGCAAGTGCGATTTCCATTTAAAACACACGGAGCACGCATTAGGGTTCCTCTGGCATGTCGGAGGGACGCTTGACCGTGCGTCCCGGCGGCTGGAAGAAAGGGCTCATTTTCATTAGGCAACTAAGCGTCAGCGGGTACGTAGATTTATATAGAATGCAAATTAATGAGGTTCTCAAAGTTTTGTTGATTATGTTTTGGTAAATAATACTTTTCTTACATGGTAAATCTAAAACATGCAGATTTTATTGTTATACATAAACACATTTTTGTAGTTGGTCTTGTGAGAATGTATTATCCGAAGTCTTGTTAGGCTACATTCTCACAAGACAATTTAGGAATTCCATTTTCCAAAATCTTACAAGTAACTTACTACGTGGTTCATTGTTACTCATTACTCATATACTTACCACTTGAAATATAAATTAAATATTTCTAAAAAAGAAGAATATTTGGAGATAATGTAGAGCTGTTGTTTCCTATGGAATAGTAGGGAAATATTATTTTCAGTACCAGAAAACTGAAAAGTAAAATTATAATTCCAACATCTAATTAAAATGGCAACTAATTACGTGACTACGTTGAGAACCTCAGAGCACGCTAACGAGTGGGCAGCGTGTCCGGCGACCCTTCGTTTGAAGCAGGCCGAGCACTTTTTGTGTGCACCTACATTCCGCGCGCAAGGAACTCGGCTGGCACGCTGCAAAGGAGACGTCTGAAGTATGTGGCGCGCTCGATAGATGCCTTTCTGTCTGTCAGCTTAGCTGTACAATAATTAAACTATGGTCGGCATTTCCAAGTATTTTTATTCTATAATATATGAAGGAATTTAAATATAACCAAATGTATTCAGACTATTGGATTATATAATTAAATAATAAGCTGTAGGTATATATTGCTTAACAAGGAAGTCATTGGTAGAGCTAGTTAGTGGCACTATAAACTTAAAACGAAATCATGAAATAAAACTGAGGTTTACTTTCGGATACTAGAAAGATCCGTGAATTGAAAAAAAAGCATTGCAATGACTGCAAAAATATTCAACTTAATATGCTATTTATTTCTATATATGAATTTATGTAGTATTTATAAAAAAAAAAATGTATTGCTCATAAAACTTACTTCGGTACCTACTTACTAATCCTACGAATCAATATCTAAAGGTATGGAAGAAAATGGGGCAGTTTGTAGTATCTCAATCTTGATCTGTGGTCACGTCAGGCTCACTGTACCTGCGAATTAAATACCTACTTTAGCCTATTAAGCAGAAAGAAACATATAATTTAATTTCAACACATACGTATACACACGCTTGAACACGTCCAAGCCATTATCCCCTACGAGTGAGTCCGACTTTTGTTTTAAAATGTAGAAAATTAAAGTTTCTTTTTTCGTTGGAACAATTCTAAACTCGACAACAACTTGTATTTTAGCGGCCCACCCTCACATGTTTGTGGAAGTTTAAAAAGTTTCCAGCGGACTTTAAAACGGCGATTCATTTCACTTTATCCCCACAATACGGTTGAATATTTTAATTGGTGCGCAGACAGAATACCTACCGGCGCGCGAGTCGTAAAATAGGTGTAAAATATTGTGTTTTATAACGCTACTGGGTGGGACCGTTCTCAGAAATCATAAATTATGATTTAATTATGAATTAAAATGTAGTCTATTGTTATGGTGGTAGACTGACGTCGTTCGTATGGGCCTAGATGATTTGTTGCTCATACTTGGCTTGCTGGAAAGGCTGTCTGCAGGTTCAATTCCGACTCAAAACAAATAATTTATTGTTTGTGTGTCTGTTAGAAAGCAATTTGTATGAGTGAAAACACATCCACACTAGGAACAAAGATTTTGGTAAATATTTCAAAGTAATCTTATAATGAGCTCAGTGGCGTGCCATATGAGAGGCCTATGTCCAGCTGTGGACTAAGATAGGCTGGAAATGATGATGATGAAGCTCATAATACCGGATTGCTCTAGAAGGAGGGTATCATCATCATCATCATCAGCCGTAAGGCGTCCACTGTTGAACGAAGGCCTCCTCCTTTTAGAAGGGGGGTGTTGCCATAATCCCCACGCTTGGCAAGCGGCTTGGGGATCGCAGTGTTTGTGGTCAAGTTACAGAAGACGCTGCTGCCCATCTTCTGGGTTTTCCCTTAGTCGCCTCTTACGACACCCACGGGAGGAAAGGGGGTGGTCAATTCTAGGCCGGATACCACACGGCCAGGGAGGCCAAGGAGGGTATGGCCCTTCATTATCCACAGCCCGTCTTCATTCACTGCTGTACATACACCTCTCGTTTATATGAAATGATCCTTGCTCTAAGTAAAACTCTGCCCCACATATTTTTCTCTTTTACCTATCGTAAGTGCAAAATATGGAAAGTGTAAGTTAGAAGACGAGTGTGTTTTAAAACGCACTTATCATTGGTTATAGGTCTAACACTTAAAAGGTTATCCTTTCACGATATGTGAGCCACATTTTTATCTTTTCATGTAATCTGTAAAATCAGTATCAACGCAAAGTATATATATATTTTTGTATACACCCAGAACAACTTATACTATATCACCAGGGTTTATTTACGAGTATATGTGTGTGGTGTGATTAATCAGCGCGTGCGTTTAGGCGCGGCTGCAGGCACGGTAATTAGATTTAAGAACAACTGGGCGGCGTCAGCGGGAGAATGGCCTGCATTAATTTGAGCTTCTCTAACGAGGGCGACGGACGCTACAGACTGGGTAGGACCTTGGAATAAGAAAGATATGGAGTCGTTGTTGCTACTTTTAATTTTAGTTTCGATTTACAAATAAGAGGTGAATAACCATGAGTATTAATGAAATGGTTTGCGCATAACATTACACTGTAATTTTGATTTTTAACGATTGGTATAAATATTACAACCTTCATAACATTTACTTGATAAAACATAATTATATTGCATCCCATAAAACTGAGGAAATTGTATACTTTAGAAAGTGGTTAAAAGGAACACATTGTATTTACTATATTTGAATGATATGCCTTTTTTCATACTATTGGTAGTTTAGAACAAGACTGGACTGCTACGTTAACAGTTACAAATTTCATGTCTACACAGTTTGTGAGATCTACAGCTTTTTGCTCACAGCGGGCCTTTGCGCAAGTGCATGTGATATTTACGGTAAATCGTACCCAAGATACAAAAGAAGGAAATATAGTTTCTAGTGTAACGTGCGTCTAAATATAAATAACTATCAATTTAATGATTATTACAAAATCTTATAAATCCAAACTCGACTATCCGCCTACGACACGCAATCAAACTGGAACGGCCGACTCTACGGCGGCCTACGTCGTTCGTAGTCAAGCTGTGTCCAGCGTAGCAGTGTGCTACGCGTCCACTACGCTATGTTTATTGCAATCTGGCGGTTAAATGCCCGTCTGCTTAGCCCGCTTATACCGCCCTTTTGTTACATCGGATTGCACCCTGTATATTTATGTTATTCCCTTTTAAAATGGCGGCATTAAATGTATATCTGTAAGGTTACATTTTATAACGGTCTGGAAATCGGGACCCTTCTTTTGGCAGTCGATAAAATTACTTTCGGAATGGTTTTGTATGTGAGTTTTATAGAAGAGGTCTCAACAGTATTGTTATTGCCTGGGAACTATAATTTTATTTTGTACCTAGTTAATCAACTTATACAATACTTTATGAAGGGCGAAATTATAGATACGAGCGACTTTCTTCTTTTTCTTATTTTATTACAGTCAACCTTAGAAAGCTACGACTTCAAATACAGCACTTTAGATTCTCGCTTTAACACTTTAGAGTCTAAACTCAGTTCGGACACCAGCCGCTCGTGTCGGTAATGATCATATTTTTTCTGCGATATTAACTAATTATAAATAATAATTACTATTCTAAACCTAATCCTAGCAAATCCTACCATGTCAGTTTAATTTGAGTTGTATAAAGTAAATACTAGATATACAACCATAATTTACTTTGATCTCTTGTGTAGACACTTGTGCAGGCCGGGTTGCAGGTGACTTTTAAAACAAATTTTAGATAAACCCAATGTGGTTAAATATTTCAACTAAATATAATAGTCCAGTATCCTGTGTACAATCATATGCCTCGTGCAGGCAACGAACCTGTATCAGAAGGCTAAGGGGCAGTTCCTGGCACTGCACTAAACTTAAAAATACATCGGTCAAATACACTCACAAATACTTGTAAGGAATGCCACATACATTTATCAATCCGGTGGAGTCATCATCATCATCATCAGCCGGAAGACGTCCACTGCTGGACAAAGGCCTCCCCCTTAGAACGCCATAATGAACGACAACTTGCCGTTTGCATCCACCGGTGGAGTAATGGTAGAAAATTCACTTTTCATGAAATCTCATTTCTGTTATGATAACTGTCTAATCCTCATCATATAGTAACGTAATGGAGAAGGTTATGTGATGGAGCCTTATAATAGAGGTTGAGACATAGATGCCGCGGCGACGGCATTGTCATGAAGTTTAAGTTCACTATTATTACAATTCTAAGTTAAATCATTTTGCCTTATAGAGGTCATACATTTTTGTATGTTGTGTTGATGTATAGGTTGTGATATTGAGGGGGTCGTAGAGAGGTACGTGGCTAATGTGCAGATCAGTCGATCTGTACGGTTAAGTCGAGCTCACCGCGGTCAGTCCTGTGATGGGTGACCGTTTTCACATGTCGAGACCCCTCCAAGCTTCGAAAGGCATGTTAAGCCGTTGGTCCTGCGCCTGATCCTTTCCGCTTGTGACGGTTTACCGTCCCATCGGACTATGAGAGTGAGGGAATAGGGAGAGCACCTGTGTTTGCGCGCATACTTATGCACTATAATAGCTCTTGCATTGTTGGCTAGTCTTATCTAAGACATTCCGCCGTGACCGAAATTCTGTCAGGAGAACATTATTATTTATTATTTTAGCTAAATAAATTATTACTATAACTGACCTCAATTGTAAGGCAATCAAAGAGAGGTCCAAGTTCAACTTTGGACCAGATAGTCCGCCTATAAAAACAAACTCCATATTAACAAAAGCTTTGAATAGAATTGGCGATGACGAAGACATGAATATAATAATAGATTCCACATTAATAAAACAATCGCTTCAAATCATAACATAATCTAATCGCTCTCGGGATCACCGGTCAGCTAAAAGGGTTGTTGAACTATCTCCCTCGCTTGTGCCCTTACAAATATACCCCTTTGTGTGCACGGACTTAAATAAAAGGTTTGATTTCGTGTTGTAAGGGGCTATGATCAATATTTGCTGAGCGGACCGACCGACCGAGCTGCATACCTTTATTATCATGTTGGGCTTTGAGGTCTGAGGCTGTGTTTATGGACCCTTTGCTTACTGTTTTCTGGGTTATTACCTGGTTTCAGGGAAAATTGCTAATTTCCCCAAGGAAAAGTGCTAATACTCTATGGCTAACTAAAAGATAAGAACTAATAAATCATATTTATACTTATCCTGCTTGATCACGCCGTCTCCTTGTATCGTAGTGTAAAAATGTTGAATCACCAGCTGACATCCAGATGATATCCTTAAGACCTTGCAGTGGTATGCCTCTACAGGCCTATGGTTAAGATTAAGATACTCGTAGATGAATTAATTGAACATGTTTTATAGAATCTTCCATCTTTTGATATGATGAAATTGGTACCCACTACACTTGTGCCCACTACCCAACTACTCATGACATGGTAAGTCTTTAGGATAGTAAATTAAAATTAAAGTTGAGATCAACTACATGGCTCAGATATTAAAGTATACGAACGGCAGGTTTGAAGAAGAACCTAGTTAGTATACCTACTTAATATTAAAATAGGGCTAATCAACCAGTTGACTGATACATGAAACAAAATAAAGTTCACCCTTATTTTGAGGTTTCGAGAAACTCATAAAAAGTTTTTTTATCATCGCTTCGATATGTTTAAGGTTTTATAAGAAAACTACAACAGCTGTTCCACAGATATTCAATTCACTAAATGAATTGAAAATTTCTTAGACGACGAACTATAAGAGGCACTGCGCCGAGTTACTTGCGAAAATGACAGCTGCAGCAAGCCGCTCTAATGGCTGTCCTGAGGTCCGCACTCGGGAGCTCCCACGCTAACCACGACCCTTATCACGTAGCCACAGGGTCGATATTCCAATGACATTCAAGTAATAGATAGTAGGGACACAAACTGAACCGTCAATGGATTGTTGTACGAAATTTATTGTGTGTGCACACGTACAGTTGCTTGTAACGGGGTGCGTCGCAAACGATTTGTAATCTAGAGTAGATTTTAATACCCCTACGTACTTAAAGGAAAATACAGTGCGCGAATTATTATTGAGGTCTACAATAAAATTGTGTGTGTTTAGTTATTATAAAGTAGTAGTAGCTAGTGATTATAAAGTAGCGTATGCATGTCACAGGTGATTTAGTTCTGTTTGAAGTTATTTTCTGTATCGTCCGCATCTGTATATTACTTTTGTCATTCCTTATTCTATTTCCTGTGAATATAATTTTTTCTAGAAATTAAAACATCTAACCTTGTGTAAAAGTAAGTATTGTTTCGTGACGAGGTCGTAAGCTTCCTTCACACAAGGAACAAAGGCACTACTAAATGTTAAAGCTCACTTACATTTGCTTAAAAAGTTTTATAGATTTTAAAGTGTAAATAACTTATGAAGATTACTCCATAAATAAATACAATGCATTCGCATTCTCACTACTATAAAAAAACTATCATTAAAGCTCCGTCAAGGCTATAAAGCACTGTAGTTCTTCTGCACTATTTAATTCTTCTGAATATTATCGGGTGTAAAGGTGGATTTTAAACTTATCAAGTAAGCATTTAGGAGTGGAGGGGTGCCTAACAAGCTACGTTAACTCGATCTATTGCGCCGCCATCCCGCCGTGTCATTACGGGAACACTATGAATATTATAGTAATTTAATTGAGAAATAGTGCTGCATTCGTTTATAATATTATTATACAAAACAATGAAAAGATACATTTTATCCACCTTTTTAAATAACGTGCTTTATGAAGACATGCTTAGATAAAAATATTTTTTATTAAAGACCTATTTTGAAGCTGTTACGTTTCTCTGCATAATTTAAGATATGCAATATGATGACGTGTGTAAATAATTAATTAGTTTTTTGTAAGTTTAATCACTTCCTAATTATTTTAATTTCACAGAATTTTTAGTAGTATTAGTTCACTCCGCGTCATTGTTTATGTTTCTATAACTGTACCAGTCCGGCGACGGACTGTGCCAGTGGTGGTGGTGGTACGTCGGCGTGGTGTCGGCCGGCTGCCGCCGGATCGGCTGCTAAATGCCGCAAGAGCCGTGCGCCATCCCGCTTGCACCGCCGCGCTCGCCGCATCTCTCGCTCGCGCCGGCGCGAACACGTGTTTATTTGTATGTTTTATCCTTCGGCGGCTTTAAACCCAACCCACCCTGACCGCAAAGTGCGCTCCGCCGCCCGCCGCGCCCGCGCGCCGTCGCCGCCTCTCGCTCGCCGCCGCCACTGCCGCCGAGCCGCACCGACTCGCCCGCGAAACTTTGTCCGAAGTCGACGGGCGCGGACGTACGCCGCGTATTAATAGCCACCGCGAGCGGTCACCGCAAGCGAGTGCGACGAGCCCCACGCGCCACGAGTCGCACTACGACCGCGAGCTGCGTCGCACGCGTCCCGGACCACGCACCCCGTACGCGTAAACACAACGCCGATATATCGTACGCGAAAGCGAAACTGAAATTAAAACTACAAAAAATTCCAAAAAGTACATCGTCAACGGTGAAAGTGAGAGGGACGTGCGTGCGGCGATCGCGTAAATACGCGGTCCGCAAAAAGTGCCGCCGTCAGTGAAACTAGTGAAAAGTTTTTCGCCGCGTTCGGGGGAGCCACCCCTCGACGCCGGAAAAAATCGGCCCCTCGCGTCCCTCGCCCGCCCGCCGCCGAACTTTTCATTCACCGGGGAAAAAAGTGTGGCAAGGCCGTCCGTGACGTCACCGCGTCAAGTGGCCACGCGCGCGTTTCCTAGCAACGTGTTGTCACGTCTCGTCATCAGCCCTTCTTGCGGAACTTAGGACTGTCTCGGAAGTGCGGCCAACTTGGTCCAAGTGTTGTTATGATAGTTATGTGTGACAATGGTGTTTGGCCGCGGTAAATGTCGAAGACGTGTGTTGAGCAGTGATATGTAGCAACAACTGGAAGCAAGTAGACTCTATGTGTAGCACGCAGCGCGCTCGGGTGTCGAGGATGCACCTGACGGGCGCCAGCAGCGGCGCCGTGTCGCCCGACACCAGCTCGACGCTGTTGCATGAGACGTACACCAAGATGACGTCCGACATCCTCGCGGAGCGGACACTCGGGGACTTTTTATCGGAGCACCCTGGGGAGCTGGTGCGGACCGGCAGCCCACATTTTGTGTGTACGGTTTTGCCTCCTCATTGGCGGTCGAACAAGACTCTACCAGTAGCGTTTAAAGTGGTAGCCCTAGGCGACGTGGGTGATGGTACGCTGGTAACAGTTAGGGCTGGCAACGACGAAAACTGCTGCGCGGAGCTCAGGAACAGTTCCGCGGTGATGAAGAACCAAGTCGCCAAGTTTAACGACTTGAGATTCGTCGGCCGCAGCGGTCGCGGTGAGTGCTGAAGGTGCAGTTATGTGATACAATGAATATTAATGATTTAATATATTAGGAAAGCTAAAAGGGTAAAAATCTAATAGAACATATTACGTTTAACATTGTTCAATGTCGTTCAAAATCAAGTTAAACATTTAACGAATAGCCGCATAAAGTTAAAAATCCAAGGAATATAAAGCTCACCTTTAAAACATTAATTAAAAACACTCTTAACAGACAACCCGTACAGGCAATTAAAACACAGCGCTATTTACAAAACCAACCAGAAAAACCAGTAAAAAGAATAAAACAATCCATTGAATAATGGATTTTAAAGCGACGAACCAATTCAAGTTATAAGAATTGCAACAAGTAGGGTGACACGATAATAACTTGCAAATATTTAGCTTAACTTCTTAAGTAGGGGAAAGTCGGTGACATTGCAAAGTACTTCAAACTTTTTCCTTACAACTTAAGGAATTTCGCGAATGTCAAATAAGGAGGGCGGGAGATTTGGGCGGCTATTTCCGCCCAATGAGTGTCCCGCCCGCCTTTTCTTAGAAAGTTCACTTTTTGCGAAGGGCAACTGAGTTACAAAAACTTTTTCTATAACAAAGTATTTAGCGATAAGTGCATAAAACTCTTTATTAATTCGTGATATAATAAATATATTTATGGTAATTAAATTAATGATAATTATAGTTATCATATCTGATTTATTTAAGTAATACTGTCAACTAAGTACAACCAAAAATAAAGATATACACGATCTCGTCGTATGTCGTTTAGTTTGTGCCAGCCCGTATTTTAATTGATCAGATTTTTTTTTTCTAATTCTGCATTTATTATATATATTCATAAAATAGTAACAACAATATGATTCAGTGAACACATACATTATTATCAATTAATATAACTAAAATAAATTAACTGTAGCCGCAATATAACAATGATTACGAAGAAACTAAATAGTTAGCAGTGATTAGACATAGTGGTTGTAATTTTTTTTTTATAATATCCGCAACTTATTTACCAAAAGCAAAATGGTATCAGGTACTGTACTGCGTGCTTAAAATTTATTTTACCTCGTCATCAAGGATATCGTTATTAAGTAGTCGTAGTAGATCACTTGTTATAACAGTGATTTGTTATGTCCTCTACATTATTCGAGAGCAGTAATAAGTACCTTATAGGAACTCTAAAATTAGTGTTTGTATGGGTCTAGATTTATAAAGTGAATGAACTTCAGTGTTCTGAACGTCATAATATTTGTACTTGGTAATAACATTACCCAGTCGTTTATAGAAGCCTATGAGTCTACTATGGAGAAGTTTTAATCTAAATTAAAATGCTCATTATAGGTAATCAAACACCTTATTTAATTTAGGCTTGTTCATAAATAGGTCAAAGGCATGTATCAAATTAAATAATATTTTTAATTTAACCTTAACCCAGTCACATAACTTCTACAGTAAGTAACTAATATTTGTATAACACCTGAGTATTAATAAACTTTATATAACTGTACCTACTATTATACATCAACTCAATACCATAATTTGACATTACACAAATTCTTCTTCTTATCGTATGGTTGATGAACAACCTGGTGTCAGAGTTAAAACCGCCTGTAGGCCTCTGACATGGCTTTACACACCGTTGAAAAATCTCTCAGTGCCGGTTTCCTCACGATGTTTTCCTTCACCGTTTTTAGCAACTGATAACTAATTTATAGTACGCACATGAATTCGAAAAGACATTGGTGCGTGCCGGGGTTTAAACTTGCGATCTTTGACTTGGCAGTCCAACGGTCATACCACTCGGCTATCAGTGCTGCTTACACAAATACAACATCCCTAAATGACTTCAATACTAAAAGAGTACGAACAGTGTAAGATAAATAACTTGTATCTAGAGGATTAGTTGGGCCGATTTTTTTATGGTCAGTTAAACTATTGAAGAATAAAATTGCCATTTTGACAGTTAATGTATGGAAAATATGTCAAAACGTCAAATTTATTTACTGATATAAATTATCTGACGATTGGAAAATCAGTCCATAAACTGTTAGTACTTTTGAAAGCTTTATAGGTAAACATGGAATATGCACAAATAAATTTATTGATTTGTACCTCTAGTATGACTTTGCGCCTCTCTTTAGTTGCAGATATCTAACGTTTTGCATGATATACGCCTGTCAATCAACAAAAAAAAACGAAACGCTATCGCTGTAGTTTAGCTGTCATCTAAAATTACACTTATAGATGCTTGTAGAGTCGTATTCAGTCCTAAAAAGCTTTATTTACCACAGCCACTTTATTTCCTGTTTTTAAACTACACAGCTTTTCTTAATCAGCTAAACAGTCATTCATACTATTTATAGGTATAAATCCTGATATTAATCATTCTAATTTCCTTTGATGTAACCGACACAAAACAATCTAATTTCACTGCACAATGCACATATTTCATCAAATATACAGAACCTATTTAGAAACCATATCAATCAATAAATAAATAAACAAAAATTCTTTACTCTTAGGTACCTAACTCTATTTTTTTTCCTCTGGCTCATCCTCTCCTCCATCATCATCATTTAGTTGTCTGTAGGTATCTTATTTAACACTAGATTCAGCCTGCGACATCCACTGCGTGCAATGATTTTTTGTGAGAGTAAAGTAGCATATGTCTGCCCTGAATATTGATTATATAATTTTTGAAATCGAATGGATAATTTCGAAGATTACTTATATTGAAAATTCAGAATACAGAACGAACCAATATCCATAAATGCGCACAAAAGTGAGGCAACACCAAATACTCTAAAACGGAGTACTTTCCTAGTTGGAAAATTTGACATTTAGTTAACAAAGATCGCGCGCATCGGTGGAACATTTTACACGCTGCGCTTTTAATTATTATGCTGTCGTAATGCCAATGTGCAAAATTGCAGTCGGAATGATATAAAAACATGTTAGGGTTACATTTCATTCGTATACATTTATATAATACACGAAAAGGAAAAATGTCCTAACGCGGGACCTGTGCACTGTGCATCTAATTATACTAACATTGCCTTCTAATCTTAATAAAGAATAGATGAGCGTAGTTTTATTTGCAATAAACCTGCTTGCATAGGGTAGCGGGCCGATAGACTCGTGATGTGAACAACGTGTGTCCCAGTCCTCATTCGGTAACGACCCCACGAGGGTGTATCTGAAGGGTGGAGGCACTCACTGCTAGTTCCGATTGGAATATTACTTTGCAGTAATTGTGCTTGCAGTTTCGTCCGCAATTATGATCGTTTATTTATGTTGAAATAGTTTGCTTTTGTAAAAATAAAAAAAAATTATCGGAATATTTAAGATTTTAATTAAACATGTTATACACCGACTATTTATTTAGGTCCTGTTTAGTTTAAACACGTTTTTTCTTGTTTAGGTATTTGCATAGTTCCTTATAAATAACATTAAAAAGTTATAGGTATTACACAATTTACAAGTAAAATAGGTTAAATCAACACAAATATGAACCCGAACCTGTTAATAAGGTCTTCATGTAGTGTCGTTTGAAGTTGCGGAGGGTGTAGACTGTAGAGATTGCTATAGTGTAAGTAGGGACCGGTTGCTAGGACACTACCCGTGTCTCATAGTAACCCTTCTAAAACGATTCATCAGCTTACTTTGTCACATAAACCCTTAATAATATCCTCAGCATGGCTACCGTAAATCAGTCGCTTTGCGAGGTAAAGCATTGCTTGCCGGATATTTAAAGTTTTTCACACGTCACTTAGAAGAAACATGCCGTGAAAAGCACGTTTTAGATAACTAAGAAAATAATCCAAAGCCTTTTAGGTGTAGTTAATCATATTTCATAGTAGGCGTAGTAAAATGAATGAGCAAAGTAATACTTCTACAGTCAGACCACCTACACTGTTCCCACATAAATTATTGAACTAGTCTGGACTTTAAAAGGGACCTTTAACCCTGAGTTTGTTTCAGTATTTCTTCTCAGAGGTAGTCAGTTAGGGAAAGCTGACGCCATGTAAGAAGTTAAAAAAAAGACGTGCAAAAGTGTTTTGTAAAACCTATATGCAGAAATAAAATCATTTATCACCAATAAACATTATAATCCTTACAACTCTCTTTCAGCCTATCGCGATCCACTGCTGGACATAGGCCTCTCCCAAGTTGCGCCACGACACCTGGATTTCGATTAAAAAACCTGTACCTAGCAGCAGTAAGCGGGTATACTTAATTGAATCTGATTTTTTTTTCCGCGGAACCCTAAATATTTTCTAAATTAAAGTAGCCTGAAATACTCCTTATAACATCAGCTATTTGCCGGTGAAAGTCCCGTCAAAATCCGTCCCCCGTCCTCCGCGGAGAAGCTGTAACCCGCAAATTTCCCTCGTTTTTCTAATTTTCCCGCAGAACTGTAAATATTTTTCAAAGTAGGCCTCTATTAGACCTTGTAATATTAGCTATCTGCCAGTGAAAGTCCCATTAAAATCTGTCAAGGCGTCGAAGAGTAGCTGTAACCCGCAAATTTCCCGCGTGTTCTTAATTGTAAGTTATAGCTTAGAACATTTGTGTCCTGTGCCTACAACCAGACCAACGTGCAACGGTCTAGTGGTCGCTATGCGCGACTGCCGAGCACGAGGTCCTGGGTTCAAGTCCCGGTTCGGGCAAATTGTTATTAGGTTTTACCATTAGGTAATTCGCAGTAGCAGCACGGAGTCTAGTTCTGTGCCCGGTTGATGGCAATAGACTCGCCCCCTGTTACTGGCGAAAGATGAAAGTATAATTGGTACCTAAACCTCTGCCTACCCCTTCGGGGAATACAGACCTGATGTTATGTTATGTTAAATATAAATATTTTTTTTATTTTGCAAATAGGTTTTCAGAAAACACTTTTACACGTCATTCTTTTTTAATGACTAGTTGGCGTCGGCATTTCCTAATTGACTACCTCTGAGAAGAAATGTCGAAACAAACTCATGGGTCAAGGTCTCTTTTGAAGTCCAGACAAGTACAATAAATTTATGTGAAAACACTGTGGGTGGTCTGAGATGTGGTCTTTTAAAGAAAGAACCACAGCGAGTTTAAGTCGACCTGTCCTGACAGACGCCCCGCCTCGTACCATCAGAAAGATATTTGATATCATACCTATATGATATTATAATACAGGAATCGACGACCCGATGTCCGCAGTGGCTAAGCGATTGGACTGCTGTGCTAAGGATTGCGGGTTTCCCGTACGGGACAAAAATTGATGCGATCCGCAGATATCTGTCCCGAGTATGGGTGTTTGTGATGGGATATTACAAGTTTGTGAAACGCACCCATGACATAGGAGAAATTCCTAGTTTGAAGCGACGTTGTTTAAAAAAAAAATCTCATCAATCCTTCCTGCCATCTTGCTATAACCTAATAACCTTTTTCTTACTGAACCTTGCTCTCAATCTATCCTTTACCGCACTGATACTTACAGCACTGATAGCCGAGTGGTATGACCGTGGGACTGCCATGGCAAAGGTCGCCAGTTCAGACCCCGGCACGCACCAATGTATTTTCGAATTCATGTGCGTATTATAACTTAGTTATCAGTTGCTTAAAACGGTGAGGGAAAACAGTGAAGTAAGGAAACCGGCACACCTTAGAGATTTTTCAACGGTGTGTGAAGCCATGTCAGAGGCCTACAGGCGATTTAAACTCTGACACCAGGTTGTTCATCAACCATACGATAAGAAGAAGGAGGATCCTTTACCGCTGCTCCCATGCTAATGCATCGTTATAATTTTGATTACCGGACCGATGCACGATGACCTAAAGTTACAAGTTGTTGAACTATTTTCATTTCCACATTTTTGGTACTTACAGTTTACTCATAAATCAAGTTGTGCCGATAAGTCCATCATACTAATTGACTAGTAGGTAAGTTGAACCGGTATATTAATCTATATAACTATAATAATAGATGCTTTAACTAATACAAATTCAGAGACTACAACTATGAAATTATTATTTATGACTGGAAATATATAAACCAATTCGTTTTTAATTACCAATTTCAAGTGCAGTTTCAGACACTGTTAATTACAGTAGGTTGGCATATAGGTATACTACCTTTTGCCCGCCGCTTCGCTCGCGTTTACTACTAAAGTTTTCAAAAACTTTAAAATTGTGTTTTGTAACACATTTAACACTAACATATAACACAAACAGAAATATCTGATTACAAGATATTATTATCATAAAAATGTTCACCCCCCTTTTAACGCCCAAATGGGTTGAATTCTCCAATTCCGACTGTACACATTTCTAAATTAGGAAGCTAAATACCAAGTTTTATAGCTCTAGCTACGAAACTAGCAAACCACCTCTTTTTACCTCCTTAGCAGTTCATTTGTTAGAGTCTCTTGAAATGTTTATTTGTTTCCCACTACTTTAAGTATACCTAATTTCATGATTCTAACTTCTCATAAAATCTTTCACCTCCTTAAGGGTTGATTTCTCCAATTCGCACTATACGCGTTTCTTATTTTTTAATTAATACGCCAAATATCAAGGATTAGTAGCAGCTTTAAAATTGGTGAAGTTTCATACAAATTTTCAACTCCTATTTTAAACCCTTTAGAGGGGTGAAACTAAAAAAAGTATCCTATTTCCTTTCTTGGATCTTAATCTTACACGCCAAATTGCATCTAAATATGCTTGCGCTTTAGTCGTAAAAGCGTAACAGACAGACGGAGAGAGACCGTTACTTTTACATATGGAGATAGGTTTCACAAACACTAAATAACATAACATAAATGGCAAATACTCTTGTTATTGTAACACATACCTACACATAGTATTGAAGCAATGTCAAAAGCTGTGCGAAGTCTTAAACATAACAAATATGATATTTTCACTATTGATATTTTAATAAATTTATTTCCCAAAAGAACATTACTAAGTTCATTAACTAAGTAGAATGATTTATTGGAAATTCTATCGGTGCGTGTTACAGTCAATCATTAACTAGCTACAACATTTTTCTTCTCGTCTTTGACATGTTAGTTATGAATCTCTAAACCAATTCGTCCGAGAGCTAAGGTGAATATTTTTCCTATAAAATCGTTTCAAAGCCTTTTCCAGAACTTTTAAATTCCAATGTGCATCGGCTTTAAACTAAAGGAAAAGCTTCCGCAAGTTATTAATGGAAATTGAAGATCTACTGCATATTACTTAGGCCGGCTCGAACAAAAAATACGTCTCGAGAGAAACCGCAGCGAAGTTCCACGTTGCGCTTTAATCTGAAGCTATATTTCAGAGCTGTGCAAATGAAAAGTTAGTCTCGGCGAAGACTTGAAGAAGGCCCGCCTTCTCGCTCGCCAGCCAATGGAAAAGGTCGGGAAAGCAACTTCTTCCGAGGAGGCGGGGCGAGCACGGCTGCGGTCGCATCGCCATTTGAATAAAATTTTTCCTTTGAAGAGTTCTTTATTTGAATACATTGTGGGCGCGTGGGACGATCGCATAACGGTTTATTGTAATGTTTTATGATATGCCTTTTAATCGCTAAGGATATGTTAGTATTTTATTTTTAATATTTCAAGAATACGTTTATTGAGTTACTCATTTCCTAAATGTCTGTGATGACCTTGATGACCTTAATGATGTTCGGAACATACATAAGTACGTACGTCAATTATAAAATAACAAATTAAGTTCAGAATGGATCAATACGCAAACATGAACGATCAACCGTCTAACCCATCAACGCCACGATGAAACTCGACAAACGTATCCAGAAAGGTTAGAGTCACACGCAAACGTAGCAGACGCCCGCGCCGCACGCACGCGGCCCGTCACCCATAACAGCCCTTGTCAACCATAACGCGGCCGCAGCAGCCGCCGGTTAACCGGGTGCGGACCGGCCCGGTACCAGCCCGGTTAGCCGGTTAGCCACGGAAAACTACCATTTCATTTACGGTCGCCCCTTGGTTTCGGGTAGTTGCTAACGGCGCAGCCCGCAACTTACGTAACTATGCTTTGTGGCGCGGCTCACTCACGCTCTATTAACCGGCGTTTTGTTATTAGTTTAGCTATTGGACTTGAATGTGCTGCTGAAATACTGAAATGTCATTGCAATAGTCGGTTTACTTTATGCTTGTTGTGTTTTGTTGAATGGCGCCATTAAGATTTTCTACACTTTTCCAACATTATTTGGGTTTCATTGGCACCTAAATTCGTTTAAATGACACAGTTTAACTTGAATTTAAATTTAAGTCTGTCGATTCTTGTCATTTCCATTTGAAGAGATGATTTAGAAGTAGCTCTTAGTTTCTCGCATCAGGAGTCGAACTGAAACAGGAAACAATGATTTCATTGACAATTGCTGAGCCTATTTTAAAAAGTAGATTAGCTTTGTATTTGGAGGAAGAAACCCAACTTTGATATTGATTGAGTAAATCTAATAATTATATTTAAAATTAAAATACGAATATCAATACAAGAAATATGTTTAATTAAAATACATACATAATTGAAAGCGTAAGAATCCATAGGTGAATTTCCAGTGTTAATAAATCTATAAATCTTGCGTACAAAAACTTTCATGTCGTGTAAAACTGGTTCAGGTTATCTTCAAGTTAAATCGTAAAGGAGGGGCAGACAAAAAAATGTGAAAGAAATTGATCAGCCCGGCTTTGGCACGTTGTTCGTGCGTGGAGAATTTTTCGTATGTTTTCTGGGTTTAAAATAGACTATACATCCACCCTGAAGGTCTAAATATTGATGAAAGAATGTTGCAAATCAGATGGATAGTTCCGGAAATTACCCCCTACATACAAACAATTTTTTTATGTTTAAATTATTAAGTATTCTTTTAAAAAAAAACAGTTGTAATTTGAAAAATAGAACTATTTATTTCCAATATTTCAAGTGAAACTCAACTTTTTAAACACTTTTCATTGTGGCACCATTATACTATTCAAGATTTGTACCTAATTTCGAAACGTCATTCGTACACACATCATCAAACATACAACCGTCACCTCCAACACCTAGCTTACACAGCCATATTAATTCACTCAATTAGCACACAAGGGCATTAGCACGTCGTTATCGTGCGACTACGACGCTTAGTAATCGCTGCGACTGCGACAAGGCGACGAGTGTATTTGACAGCTGTCAAATTGGATTGCATCCAGCTATTAGGGAATGTCGCTAGAAGGGACGGAATAGTCTGGATGTGGCTGTCGAGTGAAACCTTTTTGGTGTTGTTCTGTTTTGAAATGGGATCTCCTTAGTATTTTTTAAATTAAGATTTTAATAACCCTCCCTCTGCTGCAGTATTGTAAAAAGGCTATTTACTTAGAATTTTGTGCAGTCTATCTTTTGTTTTTTTGACCTCACATCGACTTCGAAAATTATATTGTTAACCTTTTTTAATTGTATTTATTGTATGTATAAATAGTGTTCTGCCCCCTTAAGGGAGCAGATGTTTTAAATTTAATCTATAGTGTGGAGAAAAATGCGTAGCTATTTTATAAAATGATCTAAAGGATCCTTACGTAATTAAAAAAACTTAAAAGATTTTTTCCACTTCCACATAAAGGTTTAACAACTGTTTTATTATAATCAGCCAAAAGACATTAATTGAGGTCCTAAAATCAACATTTCAATCGCGGGCATGTCCACAACCTTATCGTCGATTACAAATTGAGATGTCACAATGCAATAGAAGGTGAAACATGTCCCCGTGAACGGCTCGAGCGACGGAGAGTCGAGCATGCGCACTCATTGAATTAAGGGGACTAGTCCTATTTAAGACAACAGAAATAGCACAATAATAGGTGTTTCAGTACAATACGTTTTAGTGAAAGCTGAAGTACTTTAGCTTAAAGTATTTTTTGTTTTAAGTTTTGTTTCATCTGTTTCCAAATAAAACTGCCGAGTTTGGGATCTTTACATACATACATAGACAATAATATGTGGATGTGTAACATAACATGACCTCTTTTATACATTAGAGATACATAATAATTCAGGCCAAAATGCGATGACATAAAAAAATCCAAATAATAAAAATGCCATAGATTATGTTTCTTGTTTAGAAACGCGCTTCACAACTTGTGTTTCCTTCTTTCTTTTTTGATTGGAAAAAGTTTGTTAAAAACTCTCAAAAAGAGAATACAACTCGTGAGTACTTTTACTGAGATAGGTACTAAATTGTATTCCCAGAGTTATTTTTTTTTTTAAACAAACGAAGTCATGAAATAACGCTAATTGGTTCCGTTACCCAAATAATCAAATCGATTATCAACAAAACAATCAACAAAACAGGTGAATAAAACACTTACCAGAAACAAGTCACAGTCGATAACGACTCAACCAACCCCGTCAATCGAAGGTTGTCGCGACTCGAGTGAGGAAATTGTGAGCTCATAAAAACGGCGCTTGTATCGTGTGGCCCCCACATTAAGTAGGGTTATTTATTTTGGCGCGCCGTAGACGATGGTACCGACTGGCACCAAACTACCTTCCCATCACTCATTGCCTTGTCTTGCCGTTACACTGGCTTGTTCCGATGGGTTTTTGGAAATGAAAAAATAATGAACTGTTTTACGATGATATAATGTGGGGTGAAAATTGAGTTTGCCGTATAACATGATTTGTGTACCGTACGTAAATATTAAGTTATGTTCTAAAACTCATTTTACGTGATTGGCATAATAGAATAAGGACCTAGTAGTATTATGATACTAAATGAATTCCGTTGAACATATTCAAGAATAACATAGAACAGGTTCACTACACTCGAAAATCAAAAGCTTTTCGTTGCTAGTTTCCAGAGCAACTTCAGGATAGCAACGTAAATTAGACCTATGGCAGAAAGTAATAATTACAGACAGTACAAACATATATGTACATACTAATATCTAAAGAAGAGTACATTAGCCGACAGGCGTATGTTATAAAATGTAGTCTAAAGCGGTAAACATCGCAAACACTTGTTTTGCGAACGGTGCAAGCGTTCCTCCGGTCGCGTTAATAAACTCCGATAGGCCGCAACAAGCTGGCTGCGTGTACGGCCTCCATTTTTAACGAGTCTCACCGCCGGGCCCGCAGAAAGTAGCCTACACATGAAATCACGTATGAATGAGGCTTTTTTCAGTTTTTTCGCGTGTAGCCGGCGGCGAGCCGCTCCCGGGCCCATTAAAGCTTACATGTCACTCTCCCGCGACCCCCCGAGGGAGGCGGCCGCGAGGGGGGCGCTGGAAAAATCACAAAATCGGTATTGGCTGCATCCCGCAGCGCGAGCGCCCGCCAAAACGCTCTACAATACAGCTTTGACGGACGGTCATTTAATATTAACTGTGGTTTTTCCGCAGATGGAAATGTTTTTTTTATTGCCGGCGTTACGCTGTGATGAAGTGGTCGGCCCGCTGTTTGTGACGCGCGCTCATGTGTTGCGGATGAGTTGCTCTTTTACACACTCCACGTTTGAACGAGATTGTTTCGGTCCAAGTGCTTGTTTTCGTTTGTACTTTTTTTGTAGTGGTCGTCCATGAATCTGCTGTTCTGTAATAAGTGCGATAAAATCCAATTTGTTTTGAGCGTTGATGATATGGATATCGGATATGGGGTTGATATTTTTGATTGTCAATATTTGTCGTCGACGTGTAGTGCCTATTTCATATAAAACGAATTCATTCGGCGCACAGAAATTGAAAACGAAGCGGCAATAAATTTTTAACTTTCCGAACAAGTGATCAAAATCGAACTACAAAAAGTGGGCGCTTGCCGAAAAGAGTGGCGACCACAGATTGAATTTATGGCTTACGCTCACTTTGAGTGAAAAGTTTGCGCAAATAATATTTTCAGTTTGTTATAATTACTTTTTCGCTACGGTCCGATTTAATAAAATGTATGGCCTCTGAGTTAAGGGAATGTATATACAATTTTAACATGGAACATGAACACGTTCGTGAGTTTAGTTTATAGATTGTTTCAATCATATAGAATGCTAACGTTACCATACAGTGGAGAAGGAGCAGTAGGTTACAAAGAAACTTGTTTGTTTTAAGAATAAGCTCTAACAACAACATTAGAAGATGTGATTAAAATATCTCCGTGTTACGTTTGCATGATCGCCTCGGAGGTCACGTATTCTATTCACATGATCAAAGATTGAGTTGCTCTATCACTAAGCGTTTATAATTCACATGAGGTTAGATATAGTGCCCAATATTGGCATAGTCTCACTAAATGTGAAAGCGAATGAAACTGGCCTGTTGGTCTAGTGGTTAGTGGCCCTGACTGCTAAACCGGAGGTGGGTTTGATTCCCACCCAGGACAAATTTTTGATGAGCATAATGATTTGTTCTGTGTCTGGGTGTTATTTATCTATATAAAGTATGTAGTGTGTGTATGTATGTTTATCAGTTGTCTGGTTGCCATAATACAGGCTCTGCCTAGTTTGGGATCAGATGACCGAGTGTGAGTTGTCCCAAAAAAAAAACTAATGATACGGTATGTTTTTGTCTGCGTTATCTTCAATCAAATTAATATTGTGTTTATATTTAAATGATATTCCTTCGTCATGTCTCCCTAGTCTTACCACTGACTCTACAATAAATGTCTGAATGTGTCGCTGACGCTGACATTACAATTCCTTTCAAAGTATAGTCTACAATAATATAATGTATTGTTTCAGGTAAATCGTTTACGTTAACGATAACAGTATCCACGACGCCGCCGCAAGTGACGACGTACAACAAAGCCATCAAGGTGACGGTGGATGGGCCACGGGAACCTCGCTCCAAGACCAGTTAGTATAACACCTCCTTTAAGATAAATTGTCTAATAACGCTGGCTAGAAACATCTAATTTGGTTGATCTATAAAACCTAAGCATAGAGTATAATGGTGAATAGATGAGATTGACATTATATCATAATGGTATCATTATTTCAACCTCACACATTTAGCAATATATTAATTATATTTGTCTAGTATTGTGCAACTAGAGGGCTGGTTAAGGTGGATTCTAGAATTAGTAGAGGCAATTATGATTTTTGAAAGATGATGTCGAATCTTAATAAATTATGTAAACGAGATGTTACATAAGTCTCAGTAGATGAACATAGAGGATTGCTATAAAGCTCTGACTATAGATAAAAAGCCAGAAATTTTCGTCATTATAAAGTTAAAAATCGATAACGGCTAAAAGTTAGTCCTTATTTCAATCGGTATAAACCTCATACCACATAAAAATAAGTGTTAGCTGGACAGTAAAAATCCATCTTGATCTAAGGAAGTGTTTGAACTTGCACGGTCTTATGAGCCTCCTTACCATGAACTCTGAAAGCAGGACATTTTCCGATGTGGAAGCGAGACGCCGCGCTACATTGCCCGTTCAAAAAACGTCCTGCTTTAAGAGTTGATGTTAAAGGGGCAGGTCTATTAACACGCTACCACGACATCAACATAAACAAACAACAATCTATTATTGTACGACTAAAACAAACACGCATCGCATACCAATTAATTTCACCTCACTATTCTATTTACGCGGCCCACTCTAACATCAAAGCGTCCAAATATCTAAACACTCGTACAAACGAGCGAGACCGCAAAACATTGTAAGGCCGCCCTAATGAAGGTAATTTATTAATAATTTGCCAAAATGTACCTTTTTGTGTTCAGATACCGTGAAAAGGGCGGGAATGTTCCTTGAGAACGCTTGGAGCTATGAACAGCTTTTCAGGCGTTTGATTGGTTGAGCATGGTGTGACGTAATGATATTTGACGTTGACGTGAATGTTATAAATGGAACTGTTACGGTTTGAGGGATGGATGTTCTATTTATTGTTGTAGTATATTGTTTTGGGTGCCATAGAACGGTACTGACATTCTGTTGACGAAACACATTAATTGTATTTCATCTAGGGCACAAAGAGACTGCTTGTTTTCTGTAAAACTACATAGCGCAATAAATAAATATTGAATCACTATGAAATTCACACTATCATTTTAACTAGTTTAGACAGCGATTGTCTTTTGTTACCATTTTATAAAAAACTAGGTATTGCCCGCGACTTCGCTCGCGTTAATTTTGATCGTTGGTTAGTAATATATATGTATAGTTTAGCTTTTGCCCGCAGCTCAGCCCGCATTAACTGCTATTGAAACATCTTAGAAGGTTGAATTTAAAAAAAAGTAGCTTATGTCCTTTCTCGGGTCTCATACTTTCTACATGCCAAATTTTATTAAAAACCCGTGCAGCGGTTTATTCGTGAAGGTGTAACAGACAGACAGAGTTACTTTTACATTAATCATATTAGTATGGAAGTATGGATTTATCACTTTTCTATATGTACATACCTAATATTCTATATAAAATATTAAAACAATTTCTGTAGGTTAACCTACAACGAACAATAGATTGAGGAAGTAATTTAAATAGTTAAAGGTTCGGGTGACGGTAACAAATGATAGGACCCGAAGGTCTCCGAATCTCACCTAACGCTCGATCAATCCTCATCACGTGAAGAAATTAAAATAATTGCGAGCACCGCGGGATAGTGCCGGCCTCTCAGACCCAAGCCCGTAAAGGGTTGAGTACCGTCGGACTACCAGGCTTACTAGGGTTAGAAAAAAAGTTTCGTTTACTTTGTACCACATCTGCTCAAACATAGGTAAATTTTCGGAATAATTATGAAAGGAAAACGAAAAAATCATGTCTTTGATACAATTTTGGTATACACAATTTTATTAGAAACACTTTAATAGTATTATACACTATAGCGTTGTTGTCAATGAAATTATTCGTCAAAATTAAAATGAATATTTTGAGTCAACAAAATAGAGTATATGGAGATCAAGGTTAATATTAAAAATAAAACTAGCAGTATTGTTATAAAAAGTATATTTAAAAATCAGTGGAAGAAATAGCAACAGAATAAGTTGGCCTTAGATACAAACCATATTTACCTACATTAATAAGTATCAAATACTATATCAGAATGTACGAACCAATAATCCAACTTCACCCAACATAATAATTAAAATAAAACTTCAAACACCTCAATGCTATCGGTACCGCACTAGACGAATGTGAGGGTACAAAGAGGCTGCTGTAATGAATCGGTTGTTTAATTAATTAGTCAAGAAAGGGCTGGGGAGGCAACCCCCTCGCCGCGTGTGTGCATGTGCCCTGCATATTGATTTATTATGCCTCCAGCTTCTACGGAGGCGATAAATTATTTAATTCTAGTAAGTTCCGACGCATGTTAACACGGAAATCTATACGTTAGGATAGTTATCAATTCATGGGAGAAATTTTGTTCAATCTGCGTTGTGTTACAATGTGATAGTCTGTTTAATGGTTTAATCGAACGCTATCTTTATGCCGAATGTTGCTTTAAATATAAATTAAACTTAAACTATAGTAACGTAACTAAGTATTTTGAGCGTGTATCAGGATTTTGCCAGTTAAGTTTGGTATTAACAAGAAGCGATTTGTTAATTATAAATATCATTATTAATTTGATTTTTTTTCAGTACTTACATCTTACATGTTGTATCAATTGGAATTGTTTAAGGTTATCAATTCGTGGGAAAAATTTGTTCAAACTGCATTATTTTACTGCATCAATGTAAAAGAAGTTTTGATTATGTTTTATGATCTTTAAACTATTGTTAGAGTTATTGTGTCGAGCATGTTGTCTTTTAGCAGTCCCTCTTCTTCCTTCTATCGGCATGAGGCAATAGCCACATGGAATAGGTCATGCCGTAGTGTAGACATTGGTCAGTCAACAAGGATGGTAGTGATGTTGACCGTCCAGGGTGTGCCGGATGAACATAATGCATCGTCACTCGTGGAGGCTCTCTTTAAGGCAGTTAATTAACAGTTTGTTATAACTTCTTCTTCTTCTTCTTATCGTATGGTTGATGAACAACTTGGTGTCAGAGTTTAAACCGCCTGTAGGCCTCTGACATGGCTTTACACACCGTTGAAAAATCTCTCAGGTATGCCGGTTTCCTCACGATGTTTTCCTTCACCGTTTTTAGCAACTGATAACAAATTTTTAGTACGCACATGAATTCGAAAAGACATTGGTGCGTGCCGGGATTTGAACTTGCGACCTTTGATTTGGCAGTCCAACGGTCATACCACTCGGCTATCAGTGCTAGTTGTAATAACTAACAAAATAACATATTTATTTCCCTGTTTTTGCAATACACAGAACACAGATAGGTACCTTAATAATACGCGTGACGTCACATCAGTAATTTAAGAGCCAATTATTAAAATTAAATACATTTATGACACAGGTATACTGAGTACTAATTACTAATTAAAATAATGAGTACAATATCATCCTCATGCCTTTTAACTGGGTTGCTGTGGAGAATTTAAATACGGTGAAATTAATTAAAATTTTACAGAACTGGACTTCAATTATGTAAGTGGAGAAAAATAATTTTTATTTAACAATAATAATTGTAATGTATTCATAAAAATCTTGTTTGGACGCTTTAATAGATTTTGTATGCGATCAAGTCAAACCAAAACCTGTAACTGTAAGACCAACTCTAAATTAATCTTATAAATAGCTAGCTATCTACTGAAGTGGGTACAACAGTCTCAATATTTACTAAAGCAATATTATTTTACTGGGTGGTAATTTGTGGATGTTGTTCTATGTAAACCACGGTTAAATGCCATGTAAATCAAAGTTTATCTCATATTCTGGAGATTGAGTAAAATATAGTGCTAATCAATTACCTTCATTGTTACACAATAGAGGAGAAGATAGAAGGATTAGGAAAACAAAAGAAATATTCAGTGTCTATTTCATCTTCATGGCAATCGGTAGACTGAAAAGATCCCATACGCGTATACAATAGCGCCATTTGACAATAACCGTCAAAGATAAACACAGACAAGCAGTAACAGTGCGGACACTGATACAACGGACACTGCTACCCTTACCCACTATTTTTGTCCGCCGGGTGGGTGGCACGTTTTATCGTTTGCAGTAGCTGACTACAATTTAATAATCGGCCCGACTATTAACGATGTTTTTCTTAAGGCGCGGTGTTCGGCTTGTTTCGGGTTATTTCGGGAGCTGTGCGCTCGGACCACCCGCGCGTGTGGCGCTAGCGTCGCCTGCGCCGCTCCATTTAAATGTTTACGACAGTAAAGTTCGTTGTTTACGTCACACGGTGACTTGCTCATAACTTGTGCATTGTCTATAGTTAAGGGGTGTTGAACTTTGAATTTTATAGATTTATTTATGATGTAAAGTTGTACTGATAATTATATAGTTAGAGTAGTTGGACGAACACGTTAACTTAGGTAGATAATTCCACTAAGTCCGGCGGCAATCATGGCCAAAGCATATAAATTATAGTTCAAGCTTAAAGTCCAACTTAAATCTTCTAAACGAGCGGCGATCAAGCAGACGCCCGTTCTAAAGCAAAAGCTAACTAGTAGAAATACTTGGCATTATAAATTTAACTAGACCGGACGCCACCCCGGTGTAATCCTTTAATCAGGTCCACAGTAGCCCTTGCCCGCACCCTATTTTTCCCTCCCATCTGTAATACACCCCCCCACCCCTCCTTCCCACCCGGGCCCCTCGAACGGTGCAAATGACAGTTTCTAATTCCAACTTGCCATGAAAGTGTGTAATTGTTGCGCCGTTGATTTATACACTGGAGCCTTTTGCACGGGAATAGAGCATGTGTGCGCTTAATAGGGCTGTCAAGTGATTTTGTTTTTGTGCGGCTGTCATGAAAGATCTTTAGCATATTGTTTTGAAGCTAACGCTACTATATTCTAAAGTTCATGTATATACTTAGCCCAGTCACTTTTAATCTCATTCGAGATTTATCTTCACTAGTTCTTTTCTTAATGCCTGAAAGAGATTTTTGTCTGAAAATCTCACGGTATATTTGTATTGTAAAGTTCACTATAATTGCTTTCCTTTTATTCCCATTTATCGATACCTAACTCTAATCATATATATTTCATGAAAGTGCGATAGTCATTTTTAATGCAGGTAGGTACCTACTTTCTTGAAAGTTAAAACTGACAACCCTACAACGCATCGTAGAGCAAAGTGTATACGCATAGCGCCCACGGATCCAATTGTTTTTGTTTGTGTGCGTGCATTTGTCAATTTAATGGCCGCGAAGCCGTGTAAGTGCATTTATGCATTTTTGTATTGACTATGTAATTGGTCCCCCATCATATGATACAATTATGAAGTTGTTAAGAACTAAAAGTATGTTGAGCGAATTTTTGTGCTCGATTAGACGCGTAGCAGTTTGCAAATAGCCAATTACTGTAATTTTTTTGACTAGAAATTGATTTTCAAATCTTTTGATATAAATTTTTTTTTTGTATAACATCTATAGCAAGTTTCACATTATAAAACTTTTAACATAAATAGGAAACACATTTATAATTTACTTTATTGATGCTACACTGAAAACTGTCATTAAATCTTCATAGTAAATTAGTTAATATAATTTCTTAAGGTATAGGGCGTAAAATCTGTACCCTTTGATACAGTAACACCAGTTCATCTCCAATAAACATAATGATACAAATATTGACACATAGTTTGATTGCCAACACATAGGTTGGGTTCGTTCTCGGCGTGATTGAATTATGTCGCGCGTGAAGAGTGTCGGCGCAGACAATGCGGCTTTGTCGCCTGAATTATTTGCTACATTCCCCTGTTACACCGCCAACCGTGTACTGACGCTGCCAATTGAGATTATCCCTATATATGTTATATGTAGGTATATAGGTTTAATCATAGTCAATGTTTGATAAAGTAAATAGATAAAGTCTGCCTGCCTCGTTGGCCTAGTGGTCACTAAGCGTGACTGTTAAACATGAGGTGCTGTTTTCGAATCCCTGGTCGGGCAAAGGCGATTGCTGAGCATGAGGTCCTGGTTTCGCCTCCCAGGTCGGGCAAAGTGTTATTGGATTTTACCATTAGGTATTTCTCAGTATGCTGCACGAGGTCAGGATTTGTGCCCGGTTGTAGGCAATAGTTTCGCCCCCTATTTGAGACCCATAGGTCAAATAGGCAAATACAGCAAACCCACATTTCGCCAGAAAGTTATGACTTAATAGTGAAGTGTAGCGAGTGTGCTGTAGATACACCTCGGCCTACCTCTCCGGTGAATACAGGCGTGATGTTATGTTATAATTTGAATCACCCAAAAAACGCAGACAAGGCAAGACTCGTGTGTTATAATTATTAATTATTGTCAACGCATGTTATTAGTGATTCGAACAACAAGCTTATATTATACAAACTATTACAGATAGTTGAAGGTTTCGTAGCGAAACTGCTACGGCGTAGACACTGACTACGCTTCTAGTATTTTCACACAAAACTACTGCTGAATAAAATTGTATCGCAGAAAATAGATCATACTTCCTTTATCACCGACTCCAAGTTACAGTACAGATCAACAATCCACAGCAGAATGAATGTTCGAGTGCGAATACAAGTCTTAATAATAGATTGACGGTAGTAAAGAAGGGGAACGTTTTCAATAGCCGCATGCGCTGCACGTTATAAACACACCATGCTGCTTTAGAGTTCAGCGTTATCATGACGAAGTATGTTTTAGGTATCGTATCAACAATAAAAGGATAGCCTATCTCGGGTCGGACAAACTGTTACTGAGTTTTTCCATGAGGTCATTTTCAGTAGCAGCACGGAGTCTAGATTTGTGCCCGGTTGTTGGAAATAGGCTCGCATTAAATTAGGACCTAAAAGATAACTGGTGAAATGTGGTAGCAGGTATTATATTGCCAAGCGTGGGGATTATGGCAACTCCCCCCCCCCCCCCCTTATAAAAAGGGAGAGGCCTTAGTTTAACAGTGGACGTTTTTCGGCTGATGATGATGAAACACCCGGACTCTGGACAAACAACTACGGATCGAACAAAGTCTTGTCCCGAGCGGAATTGAACCTTCCATCACCCTTGCACCAGGCCGCAGTGTTTAAGACTTGTGTAATATCTAAATCTCAATCAAAAAACTACTTTTGCGCCCCAGTTCATTCATCATTTTGAACTAAAACCAATCGTGCCGGTACATCGTCATTATATTACGTACACCACTATACTGCAATAAATAATGAAATTTCGAACTATACACAATTAATCTCTTTTTGGACATCAATACCAAGCAACATTATATGCGTCCCTTTATAAAAAACTTATAAACGTCTGCTGTAAACTGATTGTAAAACACACATAGCCACGTCAATAACGTTGACATGACTATAGTGCCCTATCCCACGATCCACGAGTATGTGTTTATTATCTATCGGCGCGTAGACGTGGCCGACCTTGATTAGCGCCGATTGGTTTGCAACGCAATTCGGAAGTGTTGAATCGTGAATCTGAATAGAGTATGAAACGTAATGTTTAGTTGCGATGCGTTCGTGTGACAGGGTTTTAGCAGTGGATAAAATAAAAATGGGCTGTATTTTTTTGAAGGTGGAAAGAGTTGAAAGTTTTTGCACAAAGATATACTCGTACAAATATTATTTACAGAATTTCATTGTGGTAACTGTTAACTGCTTAAATTTTTACTCATACGATTTAGGAAAAAATCTTCTCTTCAAAAGAACACCGTGTGAAAAAAAACATAGTATGTCTCCCATCGGAACAACCCTCGGACAGATAAATATGTAGGTATCTAGTAATTAGGAGAAGTAACGAGTTATAAAATATTTATATTGAAACAAGGGCGTACTTGGCAATCCAGACTAAAAGTTTAATTAAATTAATAACAAAGACTAACCTTCAACTGCTACGTTGCATACACTTTAAAGTCTAATTGAAATTCCAATAAGGCTTTGATATTTCAACGCAGCAAGTCCTAACTAATTCGACACGTGGCAGGGAGAGGGTTGTGACGTCATACACCAGTGTCAATGAATTATCGAGTGTCTCGGGAGCGCTCGGGACTAATCGAAGGGTGTCGCTGAGACTGCCTGACACACTACTAACACTTGTGCATGTGTTGCTATTTACATGACAGGAGAATAAGGGTCTTGAGTACCAAACCTACCATCTATTAGAATGGAATATTTAATTAATTTTGCAAGAAAGTAGGTTAGGTACATTATATTGCATGTTAGTAGTTAATACTCTTCATTTAGGAGTAATCTGTTTTCGAAAAGAGTACCTATTTATGAAATTTTTAGCCCGTTGTTCTAATATCACTAACAAACCGTAAGCGCCTATGAACCGTAACTGTTGAATTTTTTGCATCAAAGGTAATAGTTTGAACCACTACTTACCTACTACTGCTTACACTAATTTTTAAGATGTGCATTTTATAGTGTTTATTAGCTTGTTTTGATGAATGTTGGTAAGCTTATAATTGGCTAGTGTGTAAGCCTTAGATACCTAAGTAAGTTTAAATATAGAAATTAGTACGCATAAGCTGTGGAAAGACCTTAATAAATAAATAACAAGCGTGCCATCACAGATATTTCGATTATGAATGTAAAAAGATAACTGGTTTGAATTGTTTGTAGGTGACTACCAAAATACCAACTGTAACACACTATACGCATACTTGTTCCATACTCAAAGAACCTGGTTGAGAGAAACCGTTCCACAAAATCCTCTAGTAATACCTATTAATTATTAGTACTATAAGTATTAATGCTTATTTCAAAGGGCAGCTAGTATCGTACTGATGTAGTGCTCTCTCTCCTAGGGCAGCAGCAACAGTTCCACTTCGCGTTTGGCCAACGACCGTTCCCGTTCCCGCCGGACCCGCTGGGAGGGTTCCGAATGCCGCCCATCACTACTTGCCAGAGTGAGTACTGAAGATTTAAGATTATAAGTGTTGCTTGTGTAATGTGAGAGGGAGAAAGGACAAAATTGAATTTGAAGTATTATTTATGTTTGAAAAAGTGAAGCTTAAATGTTGTTCAATTTTTGTCATTACATACATTATTCTTAGATTCTACACCTAGGCAAAAAAATGATTTAAATCAAAATTGTTGTCATTCAAAAATAAGAAAATAAATAACTATTTTATTCTATGGGTATTCTTCGATCATAAATTGGTCCCATTTTTTAACAAATACAATATAAAATCCTTCTATCAAATCTCCATGGATTGGTTTAAGTCTATCAATCAACAAAAAGCCATGTTGAATAACGGTTGACCAAAAACTATCGCCTTAAAAAAAAAAAAAACAAATCCCAGAAATCTAAATCGGAATGATACTGCAGCAAACCTTATAACAGGCACGCGGCTCAAAAGTGAATGAGTCGCCAAACCAAGCGATACGCTAAACTACGTTCACTAAAGCGCGGATTCAATCAGCCGACGCCAAAAAGAGGATCGAACTGAAAGCTGACTGCGGACGCAATCGAACAAGCGTGCACGAGCCCGCTAAAATCCACGGCTACCCCAAAACAACTCATGCGGCTCAAAATGGGAAAAAAAACATTCGCAAATCGACGCGGCGGGAACGCCGTACCGTATAAAAACCGAGTCCGCCGATCGCCGGCCAAAACGGAACCGTGATACCGAAAAATAAAAGCCGCTGATACTGTGGAAAAAATAAAGTGCACGCAGCACCGCCGGCTACCGGCCGAGCCCGCCTGACATCTTTATATGCGGCCGCGTGCGCTTTTCATTACAAACAGCCGATGTTTGAATGCATTCGTTTTGGATAAACATACAATTATACATCTACATTATACTTGTGTTGCTTATTATGAATTCGGTTATGCGAGATTACTCAACATTGTAGAACATGAGTTGATTAGATTTTATTACCGATATAATTTAACCTTCTTGCCCCACCATCAACTGTGTTTAGCTAACAATTAATTGCACTTTATATTCTTATTTAATACCATCCATAAACAAAAATGCTTACAGCCCATTATTTTTCAGACATGAGCCAATTTGGTCTAAGTTCGAGCAACTCGCACTGGGGCTACGGCGGCGCGGGCGCATACCCGGCGTACCTACCGTCCTGCGCTGCGCCGGCCGCCTCTCAGTTCAACCCGCCCGCGTTGGGCTTTGCAGGCACCGTGCCTGATCAGACGCCTACGCAAGACTTCACTGCTAATAATACAGGTAATATTCATGTGGCTGTATATAGCTGTAGCTGTGTAACTAAAGTGTCTAGAGTTACCTACATAATTATAGGTAGTCTATAACATCATATGTCAATCAAATTTCGTACCTAAATGTAGTCCCCAATCCACATTTTAAAGTATCATATCGTAGTTTAGTTTTCAGATGCATGACTCAACAACTAAAAGACTTTTAGTTGTTAAGTTTTAGTTACAATAGGAACCGAATAATTAACGTCAGAAAATAAAGTGCTTATTCAGCGTGCTAGTCGGATCACCAAATCTGTAATCAATCAAACATCGTTCGGTTTACTACACCAACCATAACTCATTGAGCCAGTAGGGTGAAATTAAACCCACCTACACTTTTACGACTCGCATCGCTCTTCATATGATCCGCACTGTTGTGGGGCAAAGAGTATACTGGCTGGAGATGGTTTAACTCTTTAAGATTAGTATATACATACATGTATAACTTTGTTCAAGAACAACAAACAGTCTGACCATTAAGCGTTAGATCAAAATGTAAGTATATTATAGCTAGGCCTACTTATGATAGTCTGAGTTTGAAAGAATGAGAGATTTTCGGATTAGAAGTCCTCAGCACACTGAGCTCACTATGAAGTCTCACTGAGATTTAAATTAAGACCCTAATCAATCTTCACCAGCTGATAAACTTCTGCAAGACGTATTTTAAAAATGATTCTTCTGACTGAAATTTAGATTGAATTTTTTATGATACTCAAATCTGCCAAGACCTAATTTAAATACATTTAATGATACACTACCAATAAGTATTTTTAAAGCGAAATATTATACCAAAAATGATTGTTTTGTCTATTATAGAATTAACAGAAAGTTTTAATAGAACACATGCTATCTCTGGTCTGGTTTAAATGCTCTAAGGCCGCTCGTCGGACATTAACCGACTCTCATTATAATTTACAGCAACTCACACACGTCCGATCCGGCCGATGAATTTATTGCCGATGCGTGCCCGATGAACGAAAAATATAGCCATATTAAAACCATACTAAAATGCTGTCGCTAACAATAGTTATTTCTGGATATTCCACAAGAATGGAACATTACGGGTATTTTATGAGCCGATGCATTGTTTTTTTAAACCAAACAAGAATATAAAACTGATGGATTTTTTCTAGAAAATTCTATATTAGGCGCGTCATTTACTTAATCCAATGGCTATTAAAAATATTAATGTTCTGTTGTTGTCAATTGTGCAGTTCTTCCGGATACGACGGGCGTCGACTTAGACCAACAGCTCTCCGGCTTAGTGGGCTCCTCACCTTCACACCACGGCAGCCTACTACCGCGCTACAACAATAACACCGACTACAGCCTCTCGACGGGACCTCGCTCCCTGAGCGACAACAGCTCGCAGCCCGAGTCGCCCGTACAGGACGATTTGCTCACTTCAAACACGTCCACAAACATCGGCCACAATCACACAAACAGCTCAAACTTCCCGTCGCTAATGGGATCACAAAACTCATCGTATGGCAGCAGTAACTGTAACAACTCGCTGTACCCCGTCCTGCCGGCGAGCTTGTTGTACAGTCAGCTTTATACTGCCGCAAACCAGACGCACAACTTCCACCCGCTGCATTCAAACTCGATACACTCGACACAAAACCACCATAACGAGCTTCAAACTATGATGGACCAAATCTCGTCGACGACAAACAATCACAGACAGCACGGTAATCATGGCCAGGACCTGCTGCTGGGCGGAGGGAACTCCTGCGCGGCGGCCGCGGCGAGGGGAGAGGACGGACGGGTGAATAATCTCGGACAAAGAGGTAATCCCCAGCCAGACAGCAACACAGTGTGGCGACCCTACTAAACAATGTGACGCTTTTTTTATTGTATTCATATGGACAGTGCGTGTTTGTAGATAGTTGTACGTCTAACTGTGCCGATGCCTCGGATAAACCAGTAGTGTGTCCATTTTGTATTTTTCATGTGACGAAAAGTGGTTTTACACTGTTTCGACGTTTAGATTCCTGGGATGTAAATTGCCGTATAGATTTGTGGCCGCAAAGAAATAGATTTTCGATGACGATTAAAATTATCTGTATGTAAAATACGAGATACAGGTAATTCGATTAGTTGAAAATTTATACCTAGATCCAAAGTTCGCTCCCGTCCTAAATTTATACGATTTTGTTGAGTTTTAATGATAAAACAGTCTAGAACTCTTTGGTCATAGTCTGGGCTAAGCTAGGATAATGTATGGATATGATGTTGGATTAAAATTGGACGAACACTGTGGACGAAGTAGATCTCGTTACACTCTATCATTGAGTGCAAAGGAATATTAAATCAAGTGTAATAAATCTAACTTTGGCTACAAATATTGGCCAGCCAATGCCAAGAAATGGAATTTATTGCTCTGTTACAAATCTTTGGTGTAATTGTATATGAGTAAAGCAATTAATGTAATTATCTAGACATTGGCTTTGTTGGCCGTTGGAAATAAAGGAGTTGTAAGATATAAAGATAAGACTTCACAAATATCAGTTTCAGAAATAAGAACATGTAAATAAAACTGTGAATAATAATTTGTTGTAAATGCATCTTGTAAAGTGCAATAGATGTGCAATTATAAAGTTGAGTAGATGTATACCTAATTGTAAGTAACTATCTGTTGACTATGTGAACTCTGTCCAGTTGTAGATATCTTAGATATGTTTATTTGTATATGTTTTAATCAAATGTACCTATAGTTTGCAATTGTATAGTTCTATTTCAAAATTGATGCGATCATTTTTATATGTTTAATAATTGTTTTATTACGTCGATGTATTTAAAATGAATCAACTTTGGCGTATTTTATAATATTATCTTTATTATCCTTGTGCAATATACTTAATATTGAATGTACAGTTTGTGACATTGGTTTAACTTGCATAGCAATTCTGTGTCTGTTCCGCGATGATTATTTATGTTGAATACAAGTAGCGGAATTCATTTTACAATAAATAAAATCTACAAATTCATTATTCGTGTTTTTAATATGACTACATTAGTATTGAGTATCGATGGAAGTAAAACCAGAAAGAGATCTTCATTGTTGGTATCATTTTAGACGACCTGATGGCACAGTGGCTTAGCTATTGACCTGCTGCGATAGGGGTTGCGGGCTCGATTTCCGCACAGGAAAAAAATTGTGTAATCCGCAAATGTTTATCCCGAGTCTGGGTGCGTTATAGGTTCATGTTTGTGAAACGCGGCCACGATATTTACAGGAGAAATTCCTAGTGTGGGCGAAGTTAAAAAAAATATGTAAAAATAAGCACAATCACAATCAGTAACTAAGCATTCCATCTATCTACAGGTAGGTTCTAGATCATGCCTGTAAGCTGATAATACCTAAGCTGGGGTAAATTAAGATTGGAAGAGGTTCTCGCTCACCCATATTTCGCACATCAGCTCCATGTCTATTGTTATAAGTGGCGCGTAATCATTCATTTTCATTCTTGGAGCTGACATGCTAAATATAGTTATATATTGAATAGTATTCCTAATCTTTCTCATAATGAATAAAATACACCAACTTACATTAATGTGGACCTCCAAAATCACGGCAAACTCATCGTCTCAGTAATTACAAAAGCTCAAATATTGTGAGATCGACGGCCGCAAATTTCGGCCTTAATGAGCTCATTGTGACAACCAGCCGTTGCCTATGTTTGTACACAAATATAGCCTATATAAGTATATACCTGCCTGTCATATACCGATCGAGGTGAGCTGATATTTTGGCAACTGCAAACGAAACTCTGAAATAAATATCCCACCCTCATTAATTTGCGCCAATGCGATACGATGGACAGACGGACGCACGCCCACAGTCGGGCGGCCATGAGTTGTGAAGCACCAGGATAATATTGTGGGAAGTATTCGGAGATATTTGCTCTATCAGTTGACTGTTTAGGATTCAAGTAGGTACTACTTTCTAATTTTTTTTAAATGATGCAGCCCACTTACCTTGAAGTTTTAAAGCAGTTTTCCGTTGTGGAAGCGAGACGCCGCTACATGCAGTGTAGAGCGGTATCTCGCTTCCACAACGGAAAATGTCTTGCTTTAAGACTTCATGGTAAGGAGGACTAAAGGTCGGAGGTTCGATCCCTGCACAAATATTTATAAAAGCTACAGATAGCTCCATCCCATATTGTTGTACTAGTGAAATTTTATATAAACTATCCATACCTATAAAATTTTACGTAGGTATTTAATATCTATACAAAGAAATCACAAAATTTTGCCACTAATATTTTAACAAAATAGAAAATATTTTCACCTAATAAACAACTGAATAAAACAAACTACTCACAATCAAATAAATTAACCGCCGACCAAACGCACACTCTCCAAAATATTACTACACTCTATAGAGTATTAGTGGTTTATTTACAATACAAAATCCGCTCTAATTCCATAATGAAATTATTGTCACCTGAGTATTGATGATAATATATGCTATTCCACCCACGGCATCGGCACACAGAGGGAAAAATCGATGCCAGACCGATTTGAACGACTATAATGAGATTTAAAATTGCCAAGTGATTAATGAGGATTAGTACTGTAATTTCCATAATATATTTAACGCAGGTACCCCCTACTGGTGTGTTCTGAAGAACAAAATGTTTTCAATTTATATGTATCCAGTGGCCGAGGGTGCCTTGCATTACGGCTCATTAAATATATTTTGTCGCCATGAATTTTAAACAGCATTAATACAATGACGCTTGGAATAAGGTGTTATGTATTTATTTTTCTTATTCACCTACCTATGGGTTGTTGGGGATACGATTAATTTTAACTTGAGAGAGTTTCGCCTTGTGATTTTATTTATATTAATTGAAAGAATTTAAACAAGGGAAGTAGGTATGAACACCACAAGTAGGTACCTATGGCTGAATGCACGATTATTTAGTTAGATTTACATTAGATAATAATGTAATTTATTTGATAAGGTATATTATGAACCTGTAAAGCATCATAAATATTACAGCCATTTCTCTATCATCATCATCGTCGATCCAAATATTAGTTTCCATTTGCGACCAACAAATGTATTTTCAAATGACAATATAGCATATTGTCTACACCAATGCAAATTTCATTAAAAACAACTACGCTATAAGTAAGTATGTTCTAAATTGGTTGGCTCATTGTATAAATTGATATTTCATTTTATCGGTTGGATGTTTGCAATTAATTACAACAATCAATAATTTCGCGCTTCGCCGAGCGAAAACTACTACACACGCTGTGCGGAGGGAGATAAAACGATGTATGCTATACAAATAAGAGTGGTGGACTACTGTTTACTATATCCAACCAATGGAATATTATTTGCCTTTTAAAATAATTGGCATGGGCATCGCAACGTGTCGCGCTTGACGTAGCGTTGTTGATTGTTATTGTAAACGTGTAGAAAATGACAAACTGTTATTATAGATGCATAAGTAGTCACTTTAAAGGTAGGCTCTCAGGAGTACCAACCTTTACTTAGGACTTGAAACCGATTCAGCATTCCCTGCTTTTGTTTCTTTGCTGTTGAGTGATGTAAAAAGATTTTAAGAGAATCTGTGTGGTGTGCAGATATTTTGAAGTAGCAGCTTTTTTGGTAAAACATGACTTATTCAACGGACTTAAGGTTGATAGTCGCTTGACGAGTTCATTAGCCTATGCGAGAACATTAGATGGTTTGAGCCATAGTAAGTATGTATGTATCTATCAGTAAATCATTGATAGGACTAATGCTAGAGATAATTTAAACAGTGCCATTAAATCATGATCTCTACTGGTAAACTCGAGCACTAATCCATGCTTGATCATCGATTAAACTAAGTTCAAAGTAATCCCTGAAACTCAAATCCCGCCTGTAACCTTGACCGACTCTTTTCTTTCTCATAAATTCCAATATGTTTGTCGTGATTAACGAAGTTTTCCGGGGATTCCCCTTCAAGTTAGGGTGGCGCGGATATGGGGCGCCTCGGCAAAAGGTAAAAAAGCGTCCTTGATTGAATTAATCTACGACTCAATATTGTAATCCTTTATCATGTATGCGGGTTCCAGTTCTGGTCGTGTGTCGGACAGGATGAAATAACAGCTATTACGAAGAACCTACAGGTGATACTGATATCTTTAACACTTTGACTGTCCCTTAGCATTCACAATAGGTAAACAATCGACATGTATGTATGTATGTATATATGTACTATATAAATAATTGGCTCATCGGACTGGGAAAGGGTTAATCTACTTTCAGTAGCTATGTGTGGTTTTTGTTGTTGGTAAGCTTAAAGGATTCTTATAAATCACTGTAATCATGTGAATTTGTTTAGGTACTTGTATTTATTGACCGTTTATCCAATTTTTTTTTAAATAAACGTCGCCCCACACTAGGAATTTCTCCTGTATCGTGGGTGCGTTTCACAAACATGAAATATCTCATACACAAACACCCAGACACGGGACAATCAAATGTGGATCGCACATATTTTTGCCCCGTGCGGGAATCGAACCCGCAACCCTTAGCGCAGCAGCCTAATACACTGTGCCAATCAGGTCGTCAGTCGTCGATAGCCATTTGTATGATTTAATCGTAGGATCCATTCACAATAGGGAGATTTATTGTGACTTACAAAGTTTAAGTCTACTATGAAGAACGAGAAAGAGAGAGCCATAGACAAGTGCCGAACGCTATTCGAATATAATGAAAAATAATTTGTAATATGTTTTTCCAATTGACTAGGGCCCCAGGTCTCAAACCTGTGCTCTCAAATTCCTATATGGCAAGTCTCCAGTCAAAAACCAATCGCATACATAAAAACAACAAACCCCTCACATAAAAACATGGCCGCCTCACATAAGTACCCCAATTATATAACAAAATCGCTATCGGGATATAAAACAAGCCTTTCGAAATGACGGCGGGGCTTATCATCGTGTCATTTTCATAATGTATGGGCCGCGCATTTTAGCGTTCGTGTATAATGCACGCGCCGTGCCACACCGACGCATCGTATTAATTACATACATACACAGCTTAATTATTGATTTTTAGCATTAAACACGAAAGCACTTTGGACGGCACGCCGCTGCCTGATTAATGCTCCGAGTGTCCTAAATATTGGGTTGGGGTTTTATTAATATTGGGATCGCTTTTTATTTTGTTTTTCTTTTACATGGAATCTTGTTATAAGGAAGCCAACTTTAAGCATATACCTACAGTACTATTGGACTCAATAACAGCTAGGACCCATTAGTTTTAACTTATATACCCGTGGTGCTTGGCGACTGGGCTTATCTCAGTTGTGGATCCCTTATTATGCTTCTTGCATATTAGTCTTTGTCTCCCGCTTGCTATGGAGGGAAGTGGGAACTAAATGTTAGCTTATATCTGGCAACCCTGATTATAATTGGCTTATTTTTCAAATAGTTCGCTTTTTCAATTATATTGGTATAAATCTGGCTACCCTAATTTTAATAGATTTAATATCAAACGGTTCACTCATTTGATCATTCGTTCACAAAGACTTTTTACAAAAACTGCACAACTGACAGCCGTCATTATTGTTCGGGACGTCGAGGTGCGAACAGATATCATAGTTGATAGTTGGTTGGATTTGTGGAATACGTGTGATTGGTCTTAGCATGTAAGTACACTGTTTCAACTGTCGCTTTACTATTGTTATTCTTTTATGTTCGAATCATTGTGAAAAAGGAAGTAAAATGTACTGTTTCTAAAATGTATTTTGAATTTTATTGCGAACCCCTTCATCCCTGAACTGTTGCTTACAGTTCAGAAGTGGGATCGAAAGAGAATTCTCATAATTTTCTTTTTTTTCACGTCCACAAGGCAAGAAGATCAATGTGTTCTTTCTTTTTACCATATTGGCAGGATTGTAATAGTTTTATAACTACCTGCGATACTACTATAGAAGATCTGGCTTCCTTTTGCAACAAGATTATTTTATTTTATTTTATTTATTTTTCTTTTCAATTACCTACCGACATTAACACTCGTAAATCCAAAAACTATTCTAACATGCGTATTTATAAAGGTTGTGATATTTGATTACGGTGTTTCGATTAGCGTTGTTTAAAGCTAGTTGATTAGTGATGCAAACGGATAATGGAACAAAAAAAAATATATGATTGGTTTACGCAACTTGAAATTTGATCTCTGAATACTAGTATAGGTACTACGAGGGTATGAGGTGTTACACAGTAAACGAAAACTTATAACTTAGCACCCTTTTCGAAGATAACAGAATAGATAGAACAGACAGAATAAATTTTATTTTCCTAATATTGTATGTAGGTACTTAACTTTACTTACTTACTTTTATTAATAAACAAATAATAAAATTAAAACTTAATAATAGATCAATAAATTATTTGTATGAATATGTAAAAGTTCGTTGTGAAATAGGCATCGGTTTGTAAAGATAATATGTCAATTGGTGATTATAATGTGGCTACATAACGGCACGTGCCTTTACTGCATTACTTTTGTTATTTATTATGACTACACTAAATAATCTATGCGATCTGAGAATTGAACTGAACTATAAAGAAATGAAGCAGAGTATAGCGCGATATATCGATATGGACAGGCCTTTAACTCCCTAATGATAAGTTTCAGATACACACCTATTGAATACAACCGAGGGGAAGGGTTGATACTCAATATGGATAAGGATGTTGAGCCCAGGTTAGAGGGCAGGAGTGAGCCCAGGTTTGAGGGCAGGAGTGAGCCCAGGTTAGAGGGCAGGAGTGAGCCCAGGTTTGAGGGCAGGAGTGAGCCCAGGTCTGAGGGCAGGAGTGAGCCCAGGTTTGAGGGCAGGAGTGAGCCCAGGTTTGAGGGCAGGAGTGAGCCCAGGTTTGAGGGCAGGAGTGGGCCCAGGTTTGAGGGCGGTAGCGAGCCCAGGTTGGAGGGCGGTAGTGAGCCCAGGTTAGAGGGCATTTCAGCATCAAGGTCGGAAGTTTTTGAACTGTCCAGGTTCGAGGGCAAAAGGAAGAATACTGAACGTCGTATCGAACGACCCACTACGTGGCTGACTAGGGATAAAGAGCGGATACTACGTTCGCCTAGGAACCGGAAGAGACGAAATATCTCTACGGACTCTGACAGCTCGTCTCAGGGAGAGAGGAGCCGCGAGAGGACTAGGAAATACAGGAGGAGTTCGCGAAGGAAGATCGGTGGTTCCAGGACCATGGATTACAGCAGTGACAGCCCAGACAACCGTGAGTCAACCCGAACTACTAAATCTCGACGAAACAAAAATAAGGAATCCGAAACTAATATTATATTAAATAAATTTTTGTCTATTTTAAATGATGTCAAGAGTTCGGAGAAGCCCAAGTTATCATTTAATAAAAATGTTTTACCGGAGTTCGATCCTTTAAGTAAAGAACAAACCATGTTAGTATGGATTACTAAGGTAGAGGAATGTGCCGAAATATACGGCTGGTCCGAAAAGGAAATAATTCACTACGCGCTTCCTAAACTCTCGGGAATGGCAAAAACCTGGTATCAAGGTTTACCATCTCTTTTATATACTTGGGGCGAATGGAAAAAGAAGCTCATTGAATCATTTCCTTGTCGCGAGGACTACGCCGAGCTCTTGACAGAAATGTTAGCTAAGCGTGTGAAATACGGTGAATCACTGGAGCACTATTATTACGCGAAATTAAATTTGTTGAATAGATGCAAAATTTATGGCAAACAAGCGGTAGATTGTGTTTTGTACGGGGTAGACGATCGAGCCATCAGGGTAGGAGCACAAGCAGCTCAGTTTAGCGAACCAGAACAAATTTTAAAATACTTTCGGACCGTCAAAGTGGCACAGAGCCGAGAAGGATATGAATCTAATGTTAGGAATAGGCATGATCGTAAAAATGTCCCTACGACAACGTCTCGGGTTCAAAATTCCAAACCTAGTACGACGAATTCTAATATACGTTGCTTTAATTGTAGCGAATTTGGCCACCCCAGTTTTAAATGCGAAAAGCCTCCAATTAAATGTTCATTATGTGATAGATTAGGCCATCAAGCTTCCAGTTGTTATAGGAACAACAAATCCAATAATGACTCTAATAAGAATGATACGCAAACTAATAACAAGAATGAAAAACAAGTTTCAGAGTTATGCACTACCGATAAGTCTATTGATAAATATATTTTTGACATTATGATTAATAGTAAACCAGTCAAATGTCATGTAGATTTAGGTAGCCAATGTTCTCTTATAAAAATTAGCAAAGCTCGAGAGCTTCACATGGATATTAAGTGCCCTCCAAACCTCCCTGTACTTAGAGGTATAGGAGCGAACTTGACTGTCCCACTAGGTGTTGTGACTGCCGATGTTGAAGTCCAAGGCATAAGGGAGAGTATAGATATTTATGTGGTGGAGGATTGTGTATTAAGTCATCCTGCACTACTAGGGCATACTTTTACTGAAAAGTCGGATCTTATAATTACTAAAACTCCAACGCAATTAATCTTTAAAAGAATAGATCATTCGAAAGTACACTTAATATGCTGCGATGACGTTTGTATTACAAAGTCGTCATTGCGTGTGATACCGGTCGTATCTTATCCGCCTTTTAACGGAAGTGTTTACGTTCACGCGTCACTTAGGGAACAAGAAGGGAAACATTATTATCTTTTATCGGGTGAATATAATGTCAAAGATGGGAACAGTTCATTATTAATTTATAACGCGTCCGAAAGCGATATAACCATCTCTAAAGACTCTCTGATTACTCGTTCTGTTAAAACTGATTCTTTAATTATTCCTGATACTCTTAGTTGCTGTCAGATGTCCTTTAATTCTGAAAACTCTAATGAGCAAATTAAGTGCGGTGAAAATTTGAATGATGATGAACGTTTTCGGTTGCAACAATTAATAAACAACTATGAAGGTTGTTTTTCAAAGGGATTAAAGGATCTTGGGTTCACCGAGGTGACAGAAATGGTTATTGAGCTAGAAGACAATGAACCTATTGTGTATAGACCGTATCGTTTGTCTCACTCCGAAAGAAAGTTAGTAAACGATATGGTACAAGAGATGTTGGATAGTGGGATTGTAACTGAGTCTTCCTCGCCTTATGCCAGTCCAATAGTCTTGGTTCAGAAAAAAACTGGAGAAAAACGATTATGCGTCGACTATCGAGCACTCAATAGGAAAACAAAAAAGGACCACTACCCCCTCCCACGAGTAGAAGATCAACTAGATCAACTGTCGGGTAATAAACTATTCACATCGCTTGATTTAGCCTCAGGCTATTATCAAATACCGATTTCTAAAGAGTCACGTCATAAAACTGCCTTCGTTACCCCAGACGGTCAGTTTGAATATAACCGTATGCCATTTGGTCTAGTTAATGCACCCTCTGTTTTCCAAAGGACAATTAATAAGATTCTTCATGACGCTAAAATCAAATACGCAATAGTGTACATGGATGACATTCTTATTCCTTGTAAAGAGTTCTCTGAAGGCTTAGATAGATTAGAAGAAGTCTTACAACTTCTAAAACAGGGAGGCTTGACCCTTAGACTCAATAAGTGTAACTTCTTCTTAGACACTATCGACTTTTTAGGTTTTGAAGTAAATTCGTCGGGCATCCGTCCGGGAGGTAGGAAAACTGAGGCTATATCTAAATTTCTACCACCCAAGAACATACATGAATTAAGACAGTTCCTCGGGTTATCAGGATTCTTTAGACGGTTTATTAAGAACTATGCCGTTATAGCATCTCCATTGACAAACCTATTGAAAAAGGAGGTTGCCTGGTCTTGGGGTAGTGACCAAGAAGGATCATTTAAATTAATAAAAACTCTACTTACGCAACGACCTTTACTAGTTTTATATGACCCTAAAGCAATTACGCAATTGCACACTGACGCCTGTAAAGATGGCCTAGCAGGTATATTATTACAGAAAGACTCCCTAGGAGCTTTCCACCCGGTTTCGTATTTTAGTCGGAAAACTTCTCCAGATGAACGCAAATTACACTCTTATGAGCTCGAAACATTAGCAGTTATCGCGTCCTTGAGTAGGTTTAGAGTGTATTTGCTGGGAATACCATTCACAATTTATAGTGACTGTAACGCACTGAGATCCACATTTGTAAAACGAGATCTAATTCCTCGAGTTGCACGGTGGTGGGTCCAGATACAGGAGTTCGATTGCACCATCGAATACCGACCAGGCTCTCGAATGACGCATGTTGATGCGCTGAGTCGTGGACCAATATCGGCTCCCGAAGCCGAAACACATGTGATAGATGTTTTGAGTATCACATGCTCCGAACAGGACTGGATCACCACTGTGCAAGACGCGGATGAAGAGGTACAGAAGATTAAGAATATGTTAGAGGATAATAACGCGGATTTGATCATGGATATACATACGAACTATAGGGTGAAGAACGGTCGCGTGTATCGGATAGTGGGGGATGATATTAAATGGCTGGTTCCAAAGGCCGTACGTTGGCAAATACTGAAACGGAATCACGATGACATAGGGCATTATGGGTTTGATAAAACTTTACAGCGTATACGACAACATTATTGGTTTCCAAAAATGCGTAGATTTGTAAAAAAGTATGTACAATCATGTTTAGAATGCGCCCATCATAAAACACCTGGTGGCAAACGAGAAGGGGAACTGCACCCAATCGAGAAAGTTAGTGTCCCTTTCCATACAGTACATGCAGACCATTTAGGCCCATTTATCAAGAGTAAGAGAAGTAACTGTTACTTATTAGTTTTGGTTGATAGTTTTACTAAATTCATAAATATAACTGCAGTCAGAAACACTAAATCCCTTACGAGTATCCGCGTAATAAAAGAACATGTTAGTTATTTTGGCGTTCCTTCACGTCTAATTACCGACAAAGGAACAAGCTTTACTAGCAGGTCGTTTAAGGAATTTACCACTCTATACGGAATAAAACATATAATTAACGCCGTAGCTACACCCAGAGCAAACGGGCAAGTAGAGCGGTTCAATAGGACTATTTTAGATGCTCTTTCGACTTGTACACATAACAAAGACGACAAATCTTGGGATGACTATATCTATGATATTCAAGTAGGTATCAATACGACAGTTCATAAAACCACTAAAAAAAGTCCTTCAGAATTATTATTTGGGTTTAATATCACTAGTAGGTCCGAAGGAATCTTGAACCCTATTATATCCGATACGACTAGCGTAATTCAATCGGAAGATTTAAATAAGTTGAGAGATGAAGCAAGTTGTAATATAAAAACACAACAATTAAAAGACATAGAAAGATACAATAAACATAGAAAATTGGCAAAACAATATACAATAGGAGACTTAGTCCGGGTAGAGAGGCAAGTTCCTCATGATGGCAAGTCGCAAAAATTGGTAGTCAAGTTCCAAGGCCCATATCGCGTAATGAAAGTGCTTCCAAATGAAAGGTATGTGATTGAAGATACTCCTATGACACGCAAACATGGTCGTCGATACGAAGCTGTGGTAGCTGTTGATAAAATGCACCCATGGCTTACATTCGGCAGAAACCTAGAAAGTAGTGATGATGACGATAATGGTAATAATAAAAGTGTGAATGAAACTAATGAATTAGATAACTAAATTTGTAATTAATTATTTATTCTAGTAATATTGAATGAATTGTGATTTCGAGTAATTTTACTACAATTAGATGTTATAAATTAATTATAATCATTGTTATGAAGTTATTTCATTTATTTCTGTTTAAAACAAGCGCGAGGACGCGCCTCGAACAGGATGGCCGAGCTGTTAGCTTATATCTGGCAACCCTGATTATAATTGGCTTATTTTTCAAATAGTTCGCTTTTTCAATTATATTGGTATAAATCTGGCTACCCTAATTTTAATAGATTTAATATCAAACGGTTCACTCATTTGATCATTCGTTCACAAAGACTTTTTACAAAAACTGCACAACTGACAGCCGTCATTATTGTTCGGGACGTCGAGGTGCGAACAGATATCATAGTTGATAGTTGGTTGGATTTGTGGAATACGTGTGATTGGTCTTAGCATGTAAGTACACTGTTTCAACTGTCGCTTTACTATTGTTATTCTTTTATGTTCGAATCATTGTGAAAAAGGAAGTAAAATGTACTGTTTCTAAAATGTATTTTGAATTTTATTGCGAACCCCTTCATCCCTGAACTGTTGCTTACATAAATTTATATTCCTACTCCTCCTATATATTCTTTTATGATTAATTTCGTTGCGCGTTCCAAGACAGTCGAGTCATTTCTCTGGGACGCCTCGGGCTTCAATGCTTCGATGTCTCGTAATGGTTATCATTGTAGAATCTGACTTACAGGAGTTGCAATAATGGACATGATTGGGGAGCTAGTTCCGATAAAAACAATGTACCTACAGTAAGTAAAAAAATACTTACATAGGCAGTCGAACATAGAACATCCTCCTTTTCTGTAGTCGGTTAAGAATAAAAACGAAATAAAAAGAATAAGACTAAAAGAAAATACTAACTATAACATAAAGAGAAACACCTAAAAAAATGTAAGGTTTGATCTCTGACCTTAAAATACAACAGAAAGTTTTCAGCTCATGCAAAGATTTCTTGGTGCGGAATTCGAACCAACTAATGGCGTTGCTAAAACAACTCTATTTTTCAATTACATTATACTTAGTTTTCCCACCATAAGCTAGTAATAAAAACAACTTATTAATTAGCCACTTATCGTACCGGAACTATAAAATATAAATGAGCCGAATTCCAAAACGTCATAAAATTGTCATAAATCATTTCAAGTCGAAGTGCAAATGTGATATCCTAAAGAAATAAAATCTAGAAGACGTAACTATTTATGTGTTGTTTATCCGGTGTATACGTAGCAGGACTTGGTTCATAATATTACAGAACTTATTTCTTCTACGTAATATTGATTCCAAGCAGAAATAAAACTCGAATAAAACACGCTTTGATTGGAAAGCTAAGTTTTGACACATCGCCAAAGTCAGTTCAATCAGATCTGTGACAGACTGACTGGTCTGAAGTCTTACTCAATCTGATCAAACTACCTTGCTTACCGTGTATTAAATGTAATTTTAAGCTTCTTGCTTGCTTACAGTGCAATGTTATAACTGCTATCCCTAGGGCAACAAATAAATGGCTAAGAAAACTCGTCTCTACCCTTAAGAGCCCAAGTCATAGTATGTTTGCGGATTTAATAGAAAAAAACATTATTCAACAAAGACAAAGATTTTCATTAGAAAGTTAGTTACGAAGAGAAACTGTTAAAGCTATAGAAACACAAATGATCAACTATCCGGTAGACGGTCTGTCGAACTGCAATCGTGGGGAGGGGGCGTAATTTAAAACCGCACCGCACCCCGCGCCCCCTAGCGAAATTAAGTGCGAGGCGGTGGGTACGTGACACCGGCAAATGCGACGCGCCTACCCGTGTGTACCTGCCTTAATTGTGAAGCTTCATTTGTATCGCGTCACAGGTTATATGCTACCTTTGTATCCGAGCTTTCGATCACTACGTTCTTGGTTAAGTACGACGAATCGGTTCGAAAAGCTAGTGGAGTGTCCACGAAACGGGGTCAGGAGTAGGTAAGTTTTATGTTGCCCTCTATTCTGTTTTAGACCTTAGGTATGAATTTTGACTTCACTAACTCTTAATCAACGTGATCAATGCTCAGTTTTCTTTGATTGAGAGAGACCATCGTCATCAGAATTCGAATCAAAACGTTTATTTCATAAGTAAGTCACATGTGCAATGTTTGGCGTTGGAGCTACAAAATCACATACCTAAGTTGGTTAGCGCGACGACCGTATAAATGCCTATTACAACTTACTAATACCTAACTACATAATGGGAAGGAAGGCGAGTCATACTCTACACCTGCAGCAAATACAAGCCCCTGTAAAAAGGTTATATTACATGGAGAGCTCCCATCTCCCAAATATCAGTAACTGGATCATCGTGTTATTATCTAAGCTCTGATCGAATGCTGTCTCGGCTGTCAGCGCGAATCACAGCGTGGCCAAACCCATTAATCATTCATTTGACCCATCGCGTCGTTGGTGAGCCGCGGCCGTACAGCGCTAATCAAACTCTTTATACGTCAGCGAACCTTATTCCGCAACGATAACGAGTGAGGATCTAATTGGGGCAGCAACCAAGTGATTGGAATGGTTTGCTAAGGTTTTGGGTTTGATTTGCCGTCGGGACAAATGTCTGTGTGATCCGCAGATATACATACATATGTTTAAATAAGGTGTTTGTACATAGGTATTTATCATAATCGTTGAATATCGACCAATCGCAAAGGGGCGTCTGAATCGTAGCAATTAAAAAGCTTTGTTTGGCTACCAAAACTAGATTATAATACGGATGGGAAATCGTTGCAAGAAGTCAGGAACCTTCAGCTATAAGTCCTCATAATACAAAATACAAATCCCATAAAAGAAGCATTCACGAAATCCCAATAACACATCACATATTTCTCTTTTCCAAACCTAGAGCCAGCCAACACCAACATTGGTACCAATCCAGCAATACACACATCAGCCAACATCCATTCTTACTTTTGTCTAACAACATGTAAAGACGAGCTCCCATTGTTCGCAGAGACGTTCGAACGTATGTAATTACTGCACCTTTCATACGGACCCTTCTAATTACCGCCTCCTTTGTCGTTCGGGCGACAATTATTGCACTAAGTAAATAATAAGCATTGTATGTGTTGTCGCTTTGTTATTACATGTATTGGATTTAATTCGTTTTAGGTGTTTTGTTTCGGGTGGTAATCGGGATTTTGTCTGATCTTGTTTTGATTTGTTTGAAATACAGTTTGTGATAGAACTGCTTGCATTGACTCCGAATAAACATGGAATTCACAACTCATAGAATTTGTGAATTGTTATGAATCAATGCTGTTGTTAAAGGCATCATTAGGGCGCACATCAAGATGTGTTATAAGTACAAAAAGATAAGAATTCTTCTAACTATCATAAAAAAACTATTTTTCTACTACTAGTTTTATAATTTACACGATTTAGTAAGATACATACAATGGGAAGATTTTACATGTGTTATTTTCTCACATATTATACCCTAATGATATTGTAATATCCTTAGTCATTAACGTAATTCCTTGGCGTAGTCTTCTCTCAAACCCTTTTGCCATCATTAAGGGTCAGCGATTCCATTCATCTTTCTTGGCAAAGTGTGTAAAATATTTGTTTCAAATTTTGTTTTTGTTTTTTTTTTTTTTTTAAAAAACGTCGCCCCACGATAGGAATTTCTCCTGTATCGTGGGTACGTTTCACAAACATGAAATATCACATACACAAACACCCAGACTCGGGACAATCAAATGTGGATCGCACAAATTTTTGCCCCGTGCGGGAATCGAACCCGCAACCCTTAGCGCAGCAGTCTAATTGCTTAGCCACTGCGCCAATCAGGTACAAGTAGGCTGTATGTTTTTTTACCAAACAATCACAGACTATTTAATCCTAGTAAAAATAAACAAGAGAAACACCGTCCAAAAAATACGCAAGAATATGTATCAATGAATACTGATTAGGGTTGTCGGTTTTAATTAAACGAAGCTTGGCGCAGCGAGTAGCCGGAGCACGGTGAATGGGAATATTTTAATTATCACCAGCACCACCAGCCTGCACGTAAATTTCCCACGACTGCGATAAAGAATAAACATCGGCATTGTCTTAAAACCCCACCAAGAATTACTGCAAACAAGGGCTGCCACGTATGAGGGTTTGAATTTTTAAGTACTCAACGTTTGCTAAAAGGAAACACATTTAGATACTTGATGATTCTTATTCGTTTGAAAATAATGGCCCAATATTGCTATGCTATTTTGTGGTCAGAAAAATAACATCTGGGATGGAGTTGTCAGCAAAAAGAAGAAAAGATGCAAAAAGTTGGATCAAAATGAATTTCGGAATTGGATCACGCAACACTGATGTAAGCAAAAATATTAACCAGGAAAATACATTGCCACATACCTCACATATCATTTACATGTTAATTAAGGTCTTCACACCTTATTTTACTTCATACAAAAACTTAACCATAAATATAATCAAACTGGTAATATTGATCTTTCCAAAACATTACCTAATCTTAACATGGAGTGGCAGCCCTATCCGGCAATGGCTCAAGTCGTCGAGCGGCCGCTCCCGACGGGGCCATTACGCGGTCACCGCCTGATTACCGCCCCGTCTTGATTTCAACCCTTCTTTATCTACGAACTACGTATAGCACCACGACCCCTAAGCACGTAGAGGCAAATATACTGGCGTCTTAAAGATTTTTGCTTTGGTGTATCATTTATAAGGCATGCGTCTTTTTTTTCCTATAAATAAACTCATTGACCAGTTTGAAAATTCTTGTGGAGTTTGCAGGAAGCTAGAAAGAAAGAAACTAGAAAGTAGACTGGAGTGACAGCTTAAGACTCCAAGACCAAGTAAAATAGGTGTTAGTAAGAATGCCTTGAGGTCACATGCACTACATACTAAAATTATATTATTAAACATGTTATGTGTCTCCTACAGAGAATATTAGTATTACCACTACGCACTTCGTAGTAGCCCACTGTGCTAAATAGTTGAAACCCGAGCAAGTGCCAATGTAACTCTTTCGATACCTCAATTTCTCCCTTACTGCTCTTAAACTGTCAGTTCTTGATAAAAAGCAATAAGCTTGCCAACTTTTGGTAGAATAGGCAGCCACAAGTAGCTTCAATGTTTTGTCACAATTTCTTTTATTGCAGTAGGTACTTGATTTTTTCCGACCGGACAGAAATTCAACAGAGCTTCAACAATAAAGGATGTTGTCTCAGACAGTCCTGCAGTGATCATTTTGCGGTCACCGTTTGTTTGCCTCTCGTCTTGATTTCAACCCTTCTTTCAGCCTCTTTAAACCGACGGTCTATACTTGATAAACAGTAATACCTAAATTCGCCAGCTTTTGGTAGAAAAGGCAGCTGCAAGGAACATCAGTGTTTCTTCACAACTTCTTCATTTAAGTCTTTCTGTCCGTCATTAGAAGGGTCCTGAGACACGCTCAACGTAGCCTCAACCATAAAGGGTGTTGTCTCAGACAGTCCCGCGGCGACCATTTTGCGGTCACCGCTTGATTGCCGCTCGTCTTGATTTCAACCCTTCTTTCAACCTCTTCGCCGTCAAGTGCCTAATGATTTTTATTATAATGAGAACATTTTGCGTCCCTACTGCATATTTAAGTTAATTTTGCAACGGAATACTAAATCGGTACTTAGTTTTCTCAGTTCATTAGCAAATCTTCCAGCAGCGTTGCAGAAAATATATCTTACACGTGCATCAAATACTTTTAAAACTACTATTAAGCCCTAAATTCTGTATAATTGTTAAATAGAAGGTTCCATAGGTTGGTTGATTTCTCATAAAGATGAATCTTAAGTTATTTTAGTTCTTGGTACCGTTGTAATGGATTGTAAATCTAACGTAGGTAGGTACTATAACTGAAGGATTATTTGAAAAGAAGCATCTAATGTCGTAGCATTGCTTTGTAGAATAGGAAAAATGGTATGATACAAAAAAGTAATTAAAACAAGTTTTGCCAAAGAGTGTTTACATAAATAATTCGGCTCTAGGAAATAATATAGTTAGCTATTAACCGAACCATTTTGAATGGTAAAAGCGTAGCTTTAATGAAGGTAGATAGGTACATTAAAACATAGCGGGGCGTAATGTGACCAGCGAGAAATAAATAGTCCAGAAAATTACCAGCTCCCCCCCCCCCCCTCCGCGCCCGATACCACCCGCGCCTGCCCTCCCACCTATAGTAGTTAATGTTTGGAGATATGGTGTTAAATATATATTGTTATAGTCTACTGTAAACATAATGAATGTTAAGTGCTTTCAGCAGTTATGTGCCTACTGCATTACCTATAGGTCATATAGGTTTTTTTTTTTAATTGTTATGCAGGTACGAGATAATCCTTCTTGTTCATTATTATGACATGTAAAAAGAGATAATAAAATATACACGGTGACAACGTTTGGAGATGTTTCGACGTCGATAAATGATGTGTAGGTACTTACCTATATTTGATACTTGTACGCCAAAGCTTGTATTTAAATATCATAAAAAAAATGAAAAGTGCATGAGACAAATAACTAGGTACCGTTTGCGACTCAACACGAGATGATTAGTCAACGTCGAGAAAAATAAAAGCATGAAGAAGAAGACAAAGATTTCAATTAAAAAGTAAAACGTTTGATTATTTAATAGAACTTAGTTTATAGAAGACAAAGAGAATTGTAAAAGAACACAACACGCACATATAAACCAAGAAATAGATAGTGCAATATACGCATATCAATGCTACCTAATAACATTTCTGTATCCAAACACTCACACAAGTTACCATGGCGACGCAAACTATCGATATCCCCTTTATTCAAATTTTCGCACAGAAGCGTCATGTCGTCCAAAGTTGTAAGCACCATTAACTAACACTATTACTACGTCGGAAGGCGTCCCTGTTCGACTAGTCTTCAAGGGCTATTAAACGCTAATAAGTTGGTAGACGCTTGATCATAATTAGTGTTAAAATAATACTTAAGGGGAACGTTACGACGCTGGTAGAGTCGCAAATGTAGGTACCTATATACTACACTAGCTTATAGTTATTTAGTTGCTACATACTAGAGGGGTTCGTAGCTACGTGGCTACCGCGTAGATCAGTCGCTTAGCAAGGTTTAGCCGTGCTCGCCGCGGTCAGTCTTGTGATGGGTGGCCGTTTTCACATGTCGGGACCCCTCCATGCTTCGGAAGGCACGTTAAGCCGTTGGTCCTGCGCCTGATCTCTCTCCGGTTATGTCGGTTTTTCGTCCCATCGGACTATGAGAGTGAGGGAATAGGGAGTGCACCTGTATTTACGCGCATACTTGTGCACTATAATATGTCTTGTACAGTTGGCTAGTCTGAGATGAGATGGCCCGCTGTGACTGAAATTCGGTCAGGAGAACATTATTACTAGAATGTACCTATAAGGAAACTGCAAAGTAGACGAAATATGTGAAACTACTTTTATAACAAACTCTGCATAAACACCATTATTTCAATCAAATAAACGATTTTATTACATAAAGTAGGTAATGTAACACTAACCTAACTAAATTAAGTTTTTCCAGTTATGATTGCGGTCTCTTCTTAACGTATAGTTAATCAACAACCTGGTGTCAGAGGTTAAACCGCCTGTAGGCCTCTGACATGGCTTTACACACCGTTAAAAATCTCTCAGTTGTGCCGGTTTCCTCACGATGTTTTCCTTCACCATAGCAACTGATAACTAATTTATAATACGCATATGACTTCGGAAGTTATTGGTGCGTGCCGGGGTTTGAACTTGCGACCTTCGACTTGACAGTCCAACAGTCATACCACTCGACTATCAGTGCTGTAATCATTGCGGTTGTTATACAGCGTCTTGTTTTGAGACCCGGATCGCACTGTTTTAGTAGGTAATTAGCATGCGGTGCAAAGAGTAGCAGGTTCGATTTCAGCCGCGACAAATATTTGTAATGAAAGTTTGTATAAATAGTCTAGAAGTAGTATCTATAGTATTTTTATGTGACTGATGATTTTACAAGTATTAAACTTAACACTGTCATTCATATAGTTGCAAGTACAAATACCCAAAATAATAAGAAGATTGTCACCATCTCTTAATTACTGTTTCTTGTTTGACCAGAATACTTACAAATAAATTCAAATAAGACATAATACAAACTAATCTAAGAACGAAGTAAGTACACACACTTCCGCCGCCTAATCTTCTAAAAGCATTTCCAACTCATCTTTCAAACGACTGTTGGGTTTCAGAATTCCGGGTCTCATTTATTTCAGTTGAAACCACAACACCCGGCAACGCCATCTCACGGGGATTTCCCGCACTACGAGCACACTAGCGCCACTGTCGACACACATTTTTATCCCCCTGTATACACACTCACCCACACACGACCGCGGAAAAGTTGGCAAAAATTGTCTACGCGACTTTTGTTGGAAACTCTCTACTATAGAACAAGCTAAAATGAACCTTAAATTTTTACGATAAAGTCGAAATTTAAGTGTGTGGTAGAAAAAATAATAGCTATTTTTGCTTGTAGCGTTAGCGTAATACCAGATCCAAAAAGATACATGTCGCGTTATTTAGCGGTAACAAGCGCCGTTCTTGAAACGGGAGCTTCTAAAGTTAGTTTGATAGAAGTAAAAGGACGTACAATCGCACCAAACACTGGTACTTATAACATTTCGTCATGCGCACTACGCGGTTTGTTTCTTAGGGGAGCGAGTGTTTTAATGTGTGCGTGCAGGCCGTGTACGTGAAGCTTCTTAGAAGGAGTTTGCTTTCTTAAGAACACGAAGAAAGCGAAAAGGTTCGCACTTGAAGGCGTTTTGTTAAAAATAGGGAGCAGATGGTTCGTGGCGGGACCGTTAGAGGGCGCGATTTAAACTTTTTTAGCACAATATATACAGCTACAACTATAAATAGTACCTATAGAGTGAGAGAGCTTCGAATATTCGTAGAGCGTAGAGTTCTTATTTTGGTGTGGCTGTTTTGACACGAACTCCTTTACATAAGAATCCTATAAAATATAGCTGCTGTGCTTAGTTTCACCGAATCCTGAAAATTATCCATAAATATAGGTAGGTTCGTAATAAATATCGAAACAGGTTAGCTAGAGGTAATTTATTCTACGAAATCTCCTATCAGAAGCTTCTGCAGCTGATTCGTCGAAAACGCCGAACTTAGGGGAATATAAAATAGATAATCAACACCCGTAACCACAGCGGCCAGTGGTGAGCCAGCCGCGCGAACAGCCCCGCGACAAATCCTGCCAACTGTGTCCACAATCACAGCCCATTATAATCTTAACGAATAGCGTTTCGCGGTTAACCACAAAATTACCGCAATCGACCAATCACAGCCGCCGATGCCATATATTTTCCTCTATCTATTTTTCCAGGGGTGAAAATCTTAGAAACCACACGACTAACCGCAAAGGTCATGTAATCGACCAATCACAAGTTGTAAATATAACCACAAGCCACGCCCTTCTAACCGCAAACCAACCACAACGCGAGACGTTCACTTTACGTCATCGATCGTGGTAACGGGACCATTCTTTTTTCGGATTACGATCAGCGGTTGGTTATTTATGACTAGTTCGTTCGTGATAAATGTTCGTGGGTAAGGATACGAAGAAGTTAAAAAACCTACCTAAAGATGGCATTTTAAAGTTTAATTTTTTTGTGGCAAGAGTTAGTGTGGTGTAGCGGGACGACATCAAACTGGTCACCGTGCTCCACAAAGATGAAATATTGATTCCACCGCGTGGTAGAAAGGCGCGCCGCACACACGCGTGGGATACGTTCAAACGCACAGACACAGGCGCGACCGCATTATATTCATAATGAATACAGCTATCCCACTCGCCAGTCGTCTTTGACTTTGTATAAACATATTTTGTCTCTGTCCCGCGCCACTTGAGCGAGCGTTTCCCCCTCGCGGGAGAGGGACGGGTGAGGGTTAGGAGTTTGTCTTCGAGAGGTCGCCAATTTCTATTTCATTAAGTGGCGCGCTAGAAACCGCAGCGGATCGATGAAACTTGGCCACCTGAAAAAATGTGTTGGACATATTCCTGTACCGAGACTCGGGAAGTCTTGTGAACTTGCTTAAATTGCCTGAAACAGGGCAAACTAGAAAAATAGTCCCTAGTTGGTAATTTAAGCTTCAAACCGAAACTAATAAAACTAACCCACCTGCATCGATGCCTGAACTCAATATGGTAGAGTATTTATAAAAAAAATTGCACTCTATTGTTTTTAAAAACGAATGTCTCATAATGGCCACTTTTGACACACTACCATACGTGCTTAAACCTAGATCCTCACACGCGGTGGCCACACTTGCCTACAAGACTACCTTTGTTTTCACTCGACGACCTGCTTGGCGCAGTGGCTAATCGATTAGACTGCTGCGCTAAGGGTTGTGGGTTCGATTCCCGCACGGGCGAAAAGTTTGTGCGATCCGCAGATGTTTGTCCCGAGTCTGGGTGTTTGTGTATGTGATATTTCATGTTTGTGAAACGCACCCACGATACAGGGGAAATTCCTAGTGTGGGGCGAAGTTTAAAAATAAAACAGAACTATGATAAATCCAACCTGAAAACCACTAAACCAACCAATAATTTTTCTTCTCTTTACTGTTTGTACCATTATAAATATATATATAGTGCTATGCCAATATAATAATAATAATAATAATAACAGCCTATAACTGTCCCACTGCAGGGCAAAGGCCTCTTCTCGTGTAGAGAAGGATTGAGCATTGATCACCACGCTAGCTCACTGCGGGTTGGCCACTGTATTATGCCAATATAATACAGTGCTATAGAGAGGACCGGGCTCTTAACGTACAGGCCCCAGGTCTAGTGTAAGAGTCACTTACCTCATTTAACCGTAAAATAGCGTTTTAATGACCAAATAAATTATTATTGTTACTTCTCCAGTGGACTAAATAATCTGGCGCTGAAAGGTTTATGTGTTATACCAAAATTACCTAAAACATACTTCGACATTAAAAAAGTACCTACAGCTCAAAATGAAGTGTCGTGGTAGCTGGAGTTTTGCGATATGGATTTATTTGCACTAGGTCACTGGTTCAAACTCAGACAATTAAGTATATTGTGACTTTTTCAATCCCTTATTTTTTCTGACTGCCACCTTGTGTAGAGGTCGCAAGCGCGACTGATAAGCTTAAGGTCCTGGGTTCGATTCCCAGGTCGTTTGATTATCTATTGGATGTTTAGGTAATTCTCAGTATCAGCCTAGTTTCCAAGTATTACATGTAACCTAACCAGGGACATAACTGGCAAAATGTAGGTACTTGCACCTCTGCCTACACCTTCGGGATATAGAGGCGTGATGTTATATTCTGTTTATGTTATCAATGGCTCGCCTTGTATTATAAGGGACTTATACTGTCTGTAAAACCATGATGTACTTAGGTAGGTACAAGCAATAGGGACCAACAAAATAAAGCATTTTCGAAAACATGTAGGTACTTAGAATTGTAACAAATTTTGAATAAGAAATCGTATGAACACATCCCCATATTGTATTCAGTATTCCTTTGAAAGTGGAATTCTTATTGTGATTTGAGTGGACATCAACTATTCAATGAGGGACTTGCGAGGAGAGCGGGACGGTTACCCTCATTGTGTATAGGTGTGAATATTTAACTATACTTACATAGAGATGACGTAGAAGTTAGCATTTTGCGAAGATTTTTGTGACGAACTACGAAGTTGCATGCATTATTAAAAAAAAAACATACTTGTAGAGCAAGAAAAACTATTGAGTTGTCAACAGTATGATCCATTCAAAATGTTTGTTACTCCTGATTTTGCTTGAGAGAGTATATGTGTGTCGTATGTGTATATGATACACTTCACAATTAAAAATATTGTAGTTTACCGTTAGTTTTTACTTACGATTTCGTTAGATGTTTGTAGGTGTTAGGTTATATCGTTTGTATGAATTCATATCGTTCGTCTTCCTTGTTATTAACACAATTGTATGTATTTTATTTATAATTCATTTTGTATTAAGTGTAATGTATGAAAGTGTGTGTATTAGATCTTGTGTCTGAATAAACAAATTATTATTATTATATAAATTGAAAACCATAAACACAAATAGATACAACTGAAATCTATTACGCACCAAAAACAGTTTAATACACAAAAACAAAACAGTTAAAAAGCTGCATTATCGTTAATAATTTAGTACAAAATAACCACCAGCCGCATCACACACCTGCATAAATGTCGAGACGAACCTGTCGGTCTAGAATTGCGTTATTTAGCCACCAGAAAAAAGTACCTAACTCCCACATGACACTGTTTAAATCGTCTGTGGTAATAGACGCAAACGCCAAAGATGAAATAATGAAATAACCACGTTAATTTAAAATTACAAACTTAAAATAACATTGAAACAATTCCACCATAACAACACTTTCCCCGCTCAGTACGAGTGAGGTGAGTACAAACGACCGTGCTAAATACTTACTCTCCTCAATTGCTCATATTTCATTTGGGGGGCACTAAATAACGCTTTATTACGTAAATAATATCCCCCAAAATATTCGTGCTAATTAATATAAGGGCCCGCCTGTTGAACCGGGGTTATCTTAAGCGGCTTGCACCGTAAAGCCGTTTGGTAACGATGGTAAGTGAAGGATTGTTATGTGGTAAGAGGCATCTTTTACCGTTGGTACGGTGAGTTTTTACTGCGTCGTTGGTGTAGTGGTCGCTTTGCGCGACTGGGCATGAGGGCCTGGGTTCGAATCCTGGGTCAAGCAAAGTGTTCTTGGGTTTCATTGCATAATTATCAGTGACAGCACGAAGTCTGCATTTGTGTCCGGTTGATGGTAATAGGCTTGCTCCATAATATATTGGGACCTATTACATAACTGGCGAATGTGAGTGCCTCTGCCTACCTCTTCGGGAAATACAGGCGTGATGTTACTTAGGTGCTTTTTTATCAGAAGTTTATTGATCTATTCTATATCATTTTGCGCTCTATCATAAGTCAGGTATTATGACGAGGTGTGTAACAAGCCTATTTACTTTTATTATCAGTAAAAATTAAATTCAACAAGGAATCATTGTATTGTATTTTGCTTACAAGGATAAGATGATAGCAAGCCTACGGACGCGTAACTTGAGCACGAGTTAGTCGTGAAGACGTAGTTTACCTGAGTCTAAATCATCAGTGAGATATTTCTCACAGTCACTGCCTCCTTAGTAAAAAATAAACAATACTGCGGTATTTGATCTGGATCTTTATTAGTTTACTACCTATATATTTGCAGAACACAGCAGGTGAAATTATTTGGAAAAAAAATAAGGTGAAATGCTTTCCAATTAATTTTGTAATACGTAATAGCGATTAATATTTTTCGTTTGTTGATCGACCTTTTTGTTGAGTTGAGAACCTTACTAGTACAATCAAAAGGCCCTTTTATTGTTCTGAATGCTTTAATACTACATATACAAACTCTTTACTGCATCATCATTAGCAGGAAGACTTCCACTGTTGAACAAAGGCCTCCCCCTTTTAGAACGGGGCGGGTTGCCATAAACCTCACGCTTGGCAAGTGGCTTGGGCATCGCAGTGTTGGTGCTCATGTAACGTGTTGACAATAATGACCCTAAAATCATTTCCTTTACGAAGTGCAGGTACCAGGTACAGATCTAAATCACAAACACTTCAGTACAAATATTTGTAGGCCACATAATTCTGTTATTCCGATCAAACAGAATTTAGCGTTGGCCAAGTCAAGCCCAATCGGATCGTCAAACTATGCAGAACTAGTTATAGTTCTACAAAATGGTCCATCGTCGCCTGCCTATGAGCGCCACCGTAATCCATTTATCTTAGTTACCGCCTACAGTCCTACACCTTGCGCGGAATGACAAAGCTTATACTTCATTAATCTTTCAATTTCAAATCTCTGTGCACATCATTTAGGGCGCTCAAGAAATTCGGACAGAATTATGTGAGCACCATCAGTGATCTAATTTCTATAAAATTTTTAGGTTCCCCGTTTGTTCAAAGTTATCTCAAGATTAGGTACTCTTATTTCTGCTTTGTGTTTTTAATACTAATACACGTTCATTTGTTTTTACAGCTAGCCCATTTATGAAATTTTTTTCACGTGTGGAACAACAACCCTTATCTACAGGGAAATGCGTAATATATTGGACTGAACTATCCATGAGCAACAGTGGCGGCCGCCGCACCAGCTCGACTGATAACAAGATCAAACGCGGGCTCATCAAATTCCTCTGAAACAATTAGCTGCTCTTCCACATTTCTGGTTCCACAAACCCCATCTAATTCTGGCTCCGTAGAGACCGTTCAACCGTGATTCGATCATGCAAAAAGTCAGCCTACACATTATTTAAACACAATGGTCGTTCGTTAGGCTGGCCTCAGGAGTTCGATGCAAGATTTAATTAAATCGCCCTCCTCCCGGGAAGCCAGCCCCTCCCCGCGCTCCTCACCCCCGCCCGCGTCGTCGGCAATTTCCTCGAGGGTTGATTTATTGTCGCTTCTGGCCGCGAGGTGCCGCCAGCCACGCAAGGCCTACGGTAAAGGATTGAGCAATACATCTATGTAGCTTGAAATCTGTTCCGTAAACATATAGATTAGCTGTATGATAAATGATTTGCTGGTTTTGGTTCTTGTTGCTGTTCCAGCTTGTTTGAGTAATATCTTGACGCTTAATACCTGAAGAATCATTGGTCACCACATACTTATCGATTTTGCTATTCTAAATAGGTACTATATACCTATACCTATACTATATATAGGTACTATACCTTATTACCCAGCCATAGGTCAAGTGTCAGAACACTTTTCGAAACAGCACGGGATTAGAAATTATGATCGATAAGCAATAAGTTTTGTCCACTTCAAAAACATCTCTTCCATCTTAACGCAACGAACTTACCTTAACTAACTCAGAACTGCCCAAAAGGGTGACGCATCACCAAACCGATTCATATAAAAAGTCCAGCGCATTCCACCTTTTCCGTGAAGAATTCGATGTCAAACTTCAGTACAATATAACGTTAAGTGTATTCCTATGTCCGGCGGGGTCGGGTTACTTTTTCTCGTAGTATATTAAGGCGGGATCAGACGGCTAGGGCGCGTATGATTTATGCCGGCCGGTGACGTCGAAAGGAGCGGTCCCAGGGCTGCCATTTGTTATTTAACCTACAAGGCCCTTGCTAAGAAATGTGTGAGAATAATAAATGGCCAAAACGCCAAACTGCGGTAAAAACGATTAATATGTTATAGACTAGAAGACGCAAAAAATATTTAAATGATCTAAAATAAAATGTCCCTGTTAATATTACTACGCACGTGGTATAGAGTTGTACGAACTAATCGATCGTATTATCTAGCTTATTGTAGATTTTTTGATTATTACGAAAAGCAGCCCACCTATAACTAAGTCTAAGAGTCTACACTCTTGGTAACCCTAGTGACGGAGGTATCGCGAGCGATACGTCACTCGGACAACGGCTGACAGTTCACGCGATTACGCGATACGCATCGATGTGAACATGCCTTATCTTCGCAATTTATCCAGTTTGCAGCACTTGGTTCAACATACGTCTTCGTCCAATTATGTTTATTATTTTGATACTCGCCTTACAAACGGGTAACCTTCAAAGAAAGCAGAGACTTCTTCAGGGACCAGGCTTTCAGAATACATTCGAAAGTTTAAAAACCGATCCAAAAATATAAATAAATTGCTTTGTGTACGTATTATAATTGTTTTCAAATAGAGCTTTAGCTAATAATAATCCTTACCTTAGGAACTCAAAATAATTCAAATAACATTATAGAAAGCAATCAAAAGAATGTTCCAAGAAAAAAAAAATAACGAACATACTTGCGTCAAACAAGAAGTTATTTATGAAGAGAACACGGAGATGTTCTAATCACATCTGCGTCAACCCCTCGTCTCATCAAAGCGTCCAAGTTTCACTCAAAAAGACGTTTTGTACAGAACTTCGCTTATTAAGTCAAACAAACTCCAAACTGGGCTACTTTTCATATCAGCCCTACTAATTAATCAGCTATCCGGAATACAACAACAAAGTATTAAATTACAACTCGGAAATGTTCTAATAACGTTAATTAAATCGAAAACTTTAGGGACCTCAACGAGTTCATGGATTGATTTTTAGACGTTCCGATTGTTGTTGCGAACAACAAGACCAGAATTTTTATCCCTTAGATACGATAACTGCACATACCGAAAGGATCAAAATTCTGGTCCTGCCCTTTTATTGTCTATCTAAGGCAAAAACTGTTATATTTTCAAAAACCCCTAACTTCAGAAGTCTTAACCTTAACCCTATAAGAAATCTAGCCTAAGCATAAATACTGCCAAGGAAGGAATTTAGAAAGTGAATCATGTCAGAATGTAAAGATAGAAAAACTAGTAACCAACATCGTAGCAAGGCCGCCTGGCAACAAGAAAGAAAGAAAATGATTTATTTTTGTCTCAAAGACGCGTCTGACGTAAACAATTAAGAATTGTCACTCAGGAAGGATGTCTACCTACGTAAAACTGATAACACTATCTAAAGAAAATCCAAAAATAACACAATCCAATTTCAGAAAATTATATCGAAAGAAATAGACAAGTCTATCTTAGAAGCAATCAGAAGGACAGTCTATAAATATTAGTCTCGATACAGATAGGGGTGGCCGCGCACTATATCTCCGAGCCTACATAACTCATACGCACAAGCCTGTTTATCATTTCTTTGTCCACCCTAGAGATTTATCGAGGAGTGTGACGACCCTGAACCCTTGGCCCGCTGGGGACGGTCCAGCGACGATAACTCAACTAAAACTGTTATTTATTTCCCTCATACCTGTGAAGATAACATTGATGAGATGTACTGACAAGCGAAAATAATAGGAAAAAATATAGCTGGATGTTCGGACCTATAGAGGTTTAGTAAAAATTTTATTGATACTGACTAGTATTTGAAGATTTAGGACCTTATTCATAGATTGTATATAATAGACGTACAGGTCAATGATGATGATGATTAATAGGTACGAAAGAAAAAAAAAGAAAACTCAATTGAGCTGACACTAGACGACAAGTTTCAAGTCACTTTTAGCTAAATAATTATATCATGTGTAATATGACAAATATTATTTTTAGATGTCATTTTCACATACCTATGATTTGTAAAGATACAGTTTTAATGCTACAACAAAGACTCGCAATAATTCTTAGTAAAACTCAAATCAATTCCAAGAAAACCTAATCCGTCTAGGAAAACATCCCAGCATGTTATATTAGCTAGGGCTGTACCGCCGCTGGCTCGATTGCTATTAAAGGATTAACGTCGGGTACAAAGCGATGGCATTTTGTTCTCCTTGCCCCTTGTCCGGCCACCCCCCGCTGACCCCCACACCCCTTGCCCTTCTACAGCGACCCTCAAGACCTTCGTACATTTGCATAGCTTTAGAGCTTAGGTTTTTTGCTTTCACTAAGTTCTTAAAGGATAAAAGAAGGAAGCAAAAGATTTTCCCTCGATTTTTTCTTTCCCGGATCGTGTGTTGGAAGCTGGGAAAAATGTAAGGGTACTTATTGGTATTTAAAGTTTGCATTAAAAATCCATTATACCGGGTTTAGTCTTTTATAAGTTACTAGTTGACCCTACAGACATTGTCTTGTATAGATATATACTATTAAGGACTTTTTTGTAGATCTTTTGGTATGGTTGATTTATAACCTGGTGTCAGAGTTTAAACCGCCTGTAGGCCTCTGACATGGCTTTACACACCGTTGAAACATATCTCAGGTGTGCCGGTTTCCTCACCATGCAGAATAAAAATTACGGTCTTAAATAGATTTTTAAAAGGCAGCGTCATATATTGACATTCTAGCAGCAAGATAGTTTTTTATCCTGTGTATAACGAATTCGGCTGAGTGTACACTGTACAGCCTTATTCGCCTTCGCCATGACATTCAAAATCAACCATTACCATTGACTCACGCAGCCTTAAAGCAGCCTTTAATATTACGAATACTTAGCTGCTTCTTACACGCACACACAATCGTACGACGCTTACTCTTAGGTCACGAGTTCTCTATACATTTTGTCTGTTGAGATACTGTGCCGGATTCATGGCAATAGGCTCGCCCCCTATTACATTGGGATCTACACCAAACCTAGCGAAATATAAAGCGATAAAGTGGGAGTAGGTACAATATGTGCACCTCTGCCTACGCCTTCGCGGAATACAGGCGTGTCGTTATGATATGTTTTATAACAATATTTTTTTATAAGAGTTAACTGCAATGGTTTACTATTCGAATAAACCGACAAACAGACAAAACATCCAAAATAATAAAAATGGGTTGTATTGTATTGTATAGGTTTCTTTTTTCTTAAATAAAACGTCGCCCCACACTAGGAATTTTGGCATCGGTGCATTTCACAAACTTAATATATCACATACACGAACACCCAGACTCAGGACAAACATCTACGGATCACACAATTTTTTTGCGGGAATCGAACCCACAACCCCTAGCACAGCAGTCCAATCGCTTAGCCACTGCGCCAAGGCCGTCACGGTTGTCTTTTATCCCTGGCATTTTTTTTTCTACAGTAGTTTCAATGTACAGGAACTCAGAAACGCACAAAACGGATTTATTTATTTTCTCTTCTTCAGTTATATATTATTTTCAATAGACTTTTTGTAACTTCCGTAATTACCGTTCAATTTTTACGGTTTTTTTTTAAATACTGGAAAATATTCTTAGTTAAATAAGTGGTTTAAAGATTTTTAACCTTAAAAAAGCCTGCCTGGTAGGTATTTTTTTCTGTTAAAAGTTCAATTTACTACTGGTGTTTTATCCGAAATACACGCGGACGAAGTCGCTGGCAACAGCTATACATGTAATCAAATAGTACGGCATGGCGTAAAAACTACTAAATCGAATTCGCTCAAACTTAGCTAATATATTAAAAACAATTTAAAAATACTTTTGCTGTTTCCGAATTTCCACGCGGACGGAGTCGCGGGCACATCTAGTATAGAATAGAATTCGACTGACAGTTATGTCAAACACCATAAGGTTACATTAGAAAGTTTATATTGACAAAATCATTAAAAAGCTTACATTAGAAAAGTTTATAAATATAGTCGTAAAGTTCTCTTAAATTTTCTTATGTTCCGCGCAACTTTTTTTTCTTCTTAAGAATCTTCTCCTGACAATAACAAACACGATAGATTTCCAGCTTACTTAGAACAGCTAACAACTTACATGATAAACTTATTTATAATTAATTAGCATTTTTCAATTATCTTTTAGGTAAATAATTATTTTATTATGCTAGCCTAAATTCTGCTTTACGACATTCTACGTATTGCAAGCTTAGAGCACACTTTTCTAAAGTATGAACCACGCCACCGATAGACAAATCTGTCTGTCCTTAATACCATTCTGAAACGTCATTATTAAATTTCATTTGCATTAGTATTGAAATTCAAACTAAAAGCTAGTTTAAAACATTTACATTTGTCTGCAGGCAAGTACCAGGTATTTGTCGCACTCGCCTCGGGTGAGCTCTTAAGCCTGCTTTCGCTTTTAATTATTAATTCAGAACAGTGCTTTACACACAGTCCGTCTGCATATTCATGTGGACGACTAACACGTCTATACTATTCAGCCAAATACAGTATAGAAACTCTTGAAATATGCACATCGTTTTATGAAATGTTAGCTCGAACAGAAAGTTTGGTACAGAAATATGCAGACACACGAGCGTCAGTAAAATTTAGCCTGAACTAATTTAGGTTATTGTCGGTAAAACATATTTCGAACTTATTGTTACTGATTTAATTAATATTAGACGTTTTATATTTTGGAATATTTCAAACTTTTGGTTGAATTCAAAAAGTTAGAAACATAAATTATTATTATCTGCGAAAAAGCATTCACTTATGACTCTATTTGCTATTCACAAAACCTTTTTGGTGAGCAAGGATGGGCAAAAAACTCCGTAGTTGTACGTAGTTCAATCACCCATGTCTTCCCTAAAATGGTTGCTTAAAGTGATCTTCAGTATCAAGTCTCATTCCATGAAATGGACGACATCGCCATTTATTTCACCCCTAGTTACTTTTGGATAATTAGCCACCAAAAGAGTGCCTATCTACATGACACTGTTTAAATGTCTGTGATAGATGCAAAGGCCAAGAATGAGATGAGTTTATTACTCTAAATAAAATCTGCTCTAACCACTAGTACAAATAAAGATAGAATTAAAGCCATGAAATTGTCGTTGTTCTCCGCGATCAAAATTTCAGAAAGTCATGTCTGTCGCCTGATTGAGCCTCATAAACCTTTACCTTCCGAGGCTGGGAACAATGGAGTGCCAGGATCAAATACGGCGCCAGTACATTCCAGCATCAGCTGGTGCATATCTTACATAGCTGGGCACACGGCGCGTCAGGCATGCCACTCGCGCCGGATTCTGACGCCGACCGGCCATATTATTGGCACATTCCGATCACAACACAATTAATGCTGAGCGACATTTAAAATTATGCTTATTATGCGTGCTGTAGGTATAAGTATGGAACAAATCATTCAAATTGTTAGTGACAAGTTAAAATGAATCTTAATTAAACATTGCGTGAGTCGGTTTTTTAATATTTACATAAACGATGTTTTGGACATGCTGGAATTTCTACAAAACTGTTGACTAGTGTGAGTGACCATGCATTCAATTTGTAAACAAATGGGTTATGAAAAGCATTGTTTTTTTAAACCATAGATTTAATCCATCTATCTATTGACTAACCTACATAGATGATTTGAACATTGAAATGCAGAAAACATGGGAGAAAAGTATTGATGTTTCTACGTTAGTTACGGTACCTACAGTGCAATACAAATCTCTTCAATATTTTACACTGCCTATTATTAATACGAAAGAAATCCAAACTGGAAATAATCAAATTATAGGTAAATCGAACAAAGTGTAACGAAAGCTTAGTATATTCCAAGTAGGTATATATGATCATATATCACCTTAACAAAATGCATCACACTATTCCTAGCCGCTGTCCATCTACATAGAAATCAGCAGCATACTTCACTTTTGAAGCTGCACTTACAATGCACCTTATCCTAAGGGCAGTAGGTCCATTTTCCTATAATTTGGAAGCAAGTTGGTAAGTGAGGCGATATTAGCGTGATCAGCAAGTTGACACGCGAGCTCCGGCGAACTTCGCCGACGTCTGCCCGCCCGCCGACCTCCCAAGATATCCGGACAAGTACCACGTATCATGCCGGTTATTGGTAAATCGTACCTATACGAGTGTCGATATGAAGGGCGTCGGTAATTTATTGTTATTGAATATTCGTCTTATTATGCCTGATGAATAAGACTTCAAGTCGAGAACGTGCACTCCCTGTGCACGTTCTCACATCATACATGGTCTACGAAAAAGATAGGGTGATTACTGTAAATATTTCTAATTACAACAGTTTATCAAAGTGCTATACGTAATATGATATCATCTTTTAGCAAAAGGCTCTTTTCGGAAGTCAAAGTGAATTAATACCGTCCAATTTTTCTTTTTTGCCGGGTCATAGTGCTAGGCGACGATTTGTCCATGAATTAATCCAGGATAGCCTAAAATTAATATGGACCTCCAGGATACAGGTACCCCAGTATATCAATGATTGCCATTTTCAAGACCGAGTATAAGTACTGATACCTGAAATTTCAAATAGAAAACCAAACCCCTAATTCTTTAGTTCATCATCTGCGAATACAATCACATATTAACTTCACGCAGTCAGTCATGTCGGGATAAAGGAAATAATATTGTACTCTGTTTTCCCACACACACCAATAATATCAATAGGTTAGTAGACGTGTGATATGCAAATATTTCACAGTAAACACGTTCGGCATTCCTTGCTCGCACCCCCTGCATACATCACTCACTATCGAACGTTATGAGGGAGCTGTCAAAATGTTACGCATGCATGTGTACAGGTATTTCATATGTAACATATTAATAAAGTAGTAGGTATACCTACATACTGTATTACAGTTCGAACCCCACTTGTTGCATTTTAGATTGGTATATAAAAATCAGAAGATGGACAGTTAGACACTAGATGATCTGCTAATACTTCTGACAGATCTCCTAGATACAACCAAGACCAACCAACTAGGCAAATTTTTCATTTGAATCATCAGTAAGAAAACCTTATAGTTTGACGGTTTTGAGATGTGTTCTACAAGTACCTAGTATCTTCAATTAACGTGTCCCCAATAACAGAAACACCATGGTCTTAAGTAAATGATAGGTAGATCTCAGAGAGCTTTGTGTCTATTTAATCATTATTATTTCAAACAAAACCTCTTGGTGTCTTTTGTTTCAAAACATTACTTCAAGATTTTGATGCTTCTACGTTTATTAGTTTCTTTATCGTCCATACATCGTTTATGACCCAAATAATATGTATTGGGAAACAGTCGTTGTGCTGTGATCAATTCTTGTACTGTTTTATGGTGGGTTCCATGCCAAACAACGAATTAACTACATTTATTGCTCGAATGTATTGCAATGTTGAATGTGAGGGTACATGCTTGACATAATAGGTTTTAATCAATAATTTTGGAGATACTATTGATAACACAAAAATGGTTTTATTAGAATTTGAAGGACTCGGCGGAATTCGTACGTCTTCTCAAATACTAGGTAGGTATCTACATGAAAGTTATGATACATTTTCAGTTGCAAAAACTCATTAGGTGCCTATCCTACATAAACGTCTTTAAATAAAATACATTAACGTTTAATATTTTGTTGGTTAGATTTGTTATAAACTTTGCACGAAACCAATCATCATTCTCAGCATATCTCAACTCACTGAAAAATAAAACTTTCCACATTCTGCGCAAAGTCTAAATCTCTATATTGAGCTATATGATAGATCCTAAATGAACATTTTTGGAAATTACCAAACAAACTTAACACGTTCAACCCACAGCTAAGTTACAAGTTGCAACATCAAACATCACTCATAACCGACAGCGCCCTTCAACCAACTAGAACTTACCGAACTTACTCTCGGATGTATTGGGAATATAAATATCCTTCCGCCCCTAGCCCTTTGGTGGCACTTAAGCCATCCGTCCTGACCCCCACTTGTAAGGAACATTTCGGGCTACAAGCCCATGGGAACTAGTGCACTGTTTGCAAACTTTATTGATGGGACGTCAGTACCTTTCAAAGGAATAGCCTTTTTACTGTCCAGTTGAGTGTTTTGTTTCGATTTATGTTCTTTGAGTTTTACATAAAACTTTACCATCGATTGTTAAGGATATCAGTGAATATTAACATAAAAGTGGTCTAATTCTTATTCTATCTATCCAAATAAATAAAATTGAATGTTTGTCTTCTATACGTTCCTTAAGGCTTAAACCATTGATCTGAAACACTTGCATCATACCTTGCTATGCGCTCGTATCGAATCTCACCGCGGATTTAGAAGTGAGTTTGTAAGTGATGTCTTTAGAATAGCACGGCTGATTATGATGAAACATTAGTAATCTTCTAAGGACACGCCAGACGGTGATGGCCCATTAATCTATAAAAAAATTATATGAAATCCACGCGTACGAAGCCGCTGGCATCACTTAGTATTACTATATTTTAGGCATTTTTGTTACAGTGGATTACAAAATTACAGTGTTTATACTTGTTATTTTATAATCCAGAGAGATGGCGCCATTAATAATAATAATGAAAAATTATGCGCAGTTAAACTAATTGCTTGTCTGTAAACACGTGTAATTTGTAATTAACGAAACAATAAAACCTTATTTTCTTTACAAATTACACCATTTTTGGACGTGTCTGTGTAATACTTACCTATGACCACTGCAAACAAATCTAACTTAATAAGTAGGTAATTAAAAATGAATATGATTTTTTTACATCTAGATACCAATTTCAAATAGAAAAACTAATTTTACGTTAGCTAAGCTAGTTTTAATTTTAAGCTTATTTTGTCCCTGTATTCAGATCAAATTCTTCAATCATCCTTTAGATCCATGTACTACTAGGTACTATCACTTAAGGTACTACATCGGATTAAGATTAGTTAAAAATACTTATATACCACATAGTCCTAAATATCAGTTTATACAAAAACAAATTAACCTTTCTTTTTACATCTTACTTAAGACGTAGTAGTAGACGTAGAAGTACCTACACATACAAAAAGCAATAATTTCTAAAACACGCAATCAAACGTCAAGTATTATTTTGCACCACCGAGTTCTGTAGTGGGGGACATTCCCAACTCTTGGCTGTTTATGCCCGGAGACCAGACAGGCATTTAATTCAATAAGTTTCATCGAGGTACGAATAAAGAAATCTTATTTATTTGTTTAAGTTTGTTCTAAAAACACGTACACTATTCATGCGATTCAATTAAACCCAATTATATGTTTTCTGAATGGCACTAAGGAATGTTAGGTATTAGGTAACTAGTTATTTATTTCGGTTATGCTTACATGTTTCCTTTTTAGAAAATCCTTGACTAGTTTTAGACTCAAAAGGAGCTTATATTTATGAGCCGGTTACGCGAAAGAGTAAATAGTAAAAAAATAGATTACACTTACGAATATTATGAGACGAGATTAAACTTTATTCGTGTAGGTAAAAAAGGTGTTACATTAAATAATGATTTGGAACAACATGCTCTGCCTATAGGCAAACAAATAATAGGTATATTTAAATTACAATTTACACCGCAAGTAGGTACTTATTATCAAAGAAACATATACGGCGTGCTTAAACATTAAGCAAACAATAAATACCACATCCGAAAAATTCCATTCGTTTATCCGAACTGGGGTCCGGTCGGAAAATCACTACTTACGCTGATTGAACAAGTTTTTCCCATAAGAAGCGAGGAGCGGGACGCAGTCTCGTGTGAAATTAGCCAACAATTCTGATTGGAGCCACCATACTTTGTTCCTTTCATTGCTCATAACTTGTTATTGTAATTAGCAATCATGATAGGTATGGGATACGTTTTATGACTTTGTTTTTGATTTTCGGAGTAACTGTCAAGACGGCATTGCCTTGTGTTAGGACCTGCGTCTACAAAGAGTGTTCTTATTTTATGAAATTAAAATAAACAATTGCTTAACATGTAATCTAAAGTGTTTTAAACCTATTAATATTTTTACTCCAAATTTCACATAAACCTGTGAAAAATCCGTTTTCACAACTTCACACACAGTGCAAATGTATTCAATCAGAGAGAAATTTCTCGTAACTTTAAATATGGTTTTGATTTAGTTTTAATGTCATAATAAAACAGCACTGATAGCCGAGTGGTATATGACCGTTGGACAGCCAAGTCAAAGGTCGCAAGTTCAAATCCCGGCACGCACCAATGTCTTTTCGAATTCATGTGCGTACTATAAATTAGTTATCAGTTGCTAAAAACGGTGAAGGAAAACATCGTGAGGAAACCGGCACACCTGAGAGATTTTTCAACGGTGTGTAAAGCCATGTCAGAGGCCTACAGGCGGCTTAAACTCTGACACCAGGTTGTTCATCAACCATACGAAAAGAAGAAGAAGAATGTCATAATTAAATGACTGAACACAAAAACACTGTTTAAAAAATTACGTGAATGCCTCGAATACAATCATCAAATTGGTTGACTTAAAGATGTATTAGGACATGTTGTAACTACGTCATCACTATGACATGTTTATAATACAGCTAATGCAGGCATTACCTTGTGTAATTATCAATGACAGCCTGTAATCTCCTCTAATGCTGAGTGAATACCTGTGGTGACACTGTAATTAGTTAGACAGCCTCATTTGTTGATCTACCTATTGGATATGATTTAGCTTATGACTGTCTCCGTCTTCGTAGCAAAAGGGAAATTACTTTACGATAATTTCTTATGTAATATTTAGGCACATATTTTTATGTTTATGTATTCTATCTGTTAGATTTTACGGAGCACGTGGGTTGTCATGTCTATCAAAATAAATGATATGCTTCATAAACTAAACAAAATTTTTGAATGCTAGTTACCTACTGAAGGAGCAATAGGTACTCCAAACGATGTTGATATGAATATGCTTGTTTATTCAGTAAAGCTTTCTAAAAACATCCACTTACGAATAAATTAGAAACTCCTTAAGACATGCCTCTCCAAACAAACTTATAAGCATATTTTCCTAAAAAAAAATAAAAAAAATCTAGGTACAACTTAAGCGATTCCGATCTTCAGATATTTTTCTGCGATTCATCCATATTACAGGCGGTAATGTAATAGGTACCGTGTTAGCGAAAAGATCACGATGAATTATATCTTTATACAATGCAAAAACGATTGACTCCCAATAGAATACACCAAGTCACTCGCATCAATTTAAGCGACAATAAGATTTAATTTCGTCGACAACGCTGGTCGACGTCGCGTCATGTGTTTACCGACAAGCCATGACGGTGATCGAATGTCCCTTGGGCGATACGTGCGAGTTCGAACCAGGGAAAAATGTTATGTCAACGGTAATAGAAAATCTTGTTTGCGTTAACGATAAGACGAATTTTGGGAAAGACTTCAGCGAACATATTTTGAACAGATCGGAGATGTTGTAGAGAAGAGCTAGAGTACACGAAACCGAAATCATGGAAGAAGAATGTGGGAATGAATGAAGCGAAATGGTCCTAAGATGGCAAATGCAAATGGAAAGCAAATGAAAGTTAACGACTCCTTTCTTCATCATCATCGTAAAATCGGGCTGCGGATAGCCCGATTTTACACTGCTGGGCCTCTCTTAAGAGCCAGTCTCCACCAGCCTTATCCAGGTTCCAACTGCTTTGGCTATGATGTCATCACCAATCTCGCCCAATCCCTTCTTACTTTTCTCAAAATGATAAAGAATGTATCAAAACCTTACAAAATATGGTACATTTGAGTGTACAAACAAATGATCTAAATTTAAGATAAAATCTTGAAGCTGGTCACTGTCGTCCGCTAACAAACCGTCCTGTCCGGTCCGGCTTCGCGAGGGTACATTTATTTGCCCGCCGCCGGTTTCCTCCACTGTTTACTTAGTACGGCTCTCATTTACGAAGTTAGACGTCCGGCAAAGCCGTGTCTGTCTTATTTGGATAATGCTACGCAAATATGTAGATTTGCAAACATTATATGCCCTACCAGTTTTTGACGGTGTTAAAAATGCATGAATTTGAGCCACCCTTTTTGTAACAGACTCTCGGAGCGTAGTTCAAATATAATTTGTTTAAGTAAAAACTTACACTTTTACTGCTCTCTGTTTAGAATGCATTAGTAGTCGTATTTATATTTTTGTTGCATATTTTCGGTTTATATTTCAGATGTATAGATGCTGGCGCGACGCCGAGCCCGCGACAATAAAATTTCACGCGACATAAAGCAAAAACACACCCCAACGCATTACCACTGTTATACCTAACGACCACATTAACATGAGCCGCCGACGTTCTTACAAGATCCCTTCAACAGTATCGTTTTCAGTGGAGTGATGAGGGGTGGGGAGGTCAAATTCGGTGGTACATAAAACACATCTTGTTATGGTAGTGCGGAAATCGAGCAAGTTTAGTCGGATGTCGAGATAACAACTATGAAAAGTAGAACTATAACAGTTTACGTTCGGTTTAATGAGCATAATGTTTGTATGTTTTGATGGCCGATATATTCGGGAAGAGCTGCTTTGGCTGGTCTTGACTTCAATATGGTGAACTCATTGCACTGTTGATTTTGATTCTCCTTTTTCATTCGCCTTCTAAAAAATGTAGGTTCATCAATTAAATTATTGAAGCTGTTGCGATCAAATCAAGTAACATTATGTTAGTGCACAATTCACCACTCTTTACTCTATAAGAAAGCTCAAACACCTACAGGGTAGTAACTGAGTGAGTCAAAACAAATAACATTACATTCGACCTTAGAATGAAGAAGACTTACTTAGACTTACCAAAGTTTATTAGATATCCATATACTTTGAGTACCTACGGTAAATGAAAACATCCCTTCATCTCCTAATCAATACATAAAATAAATATTATTTCAAGTATAAAAACTTGGTAAAAATAAGTCAATCAATATTCGCCCCAAAGGTACACCAGTCTTGCAGAGTAAGTTCTGAGCGAGAGGACTTGATACTTTTGTAGGATGGTTATAACATCTGTAACGATAAGTGAGTAATCAATACTCGTTCTTTAAAAGGGCTTTGCACTACTCTCTATTAATTTTAAACAAAATACATAATAATTCATGGTAGGTATGTGTCGTATATCCAGCAGTGGACTGAGATAAGCTGATGATAATGATGCGTCATATGTGTTTACACAGCCATGTATTTATGTATCTACTGTTTCGGGATGTATTCTACCTTAACTAGAATTAAATAGCATTTAATTTGAGTACCATCATGATCCAGACATGGTAATAGTCTTATTCAGTAACATCATCATCAAAACACTTTCCGTTGCCGGTATAAAAATACATAAAATGTAACTAAGAAACGAAAGTTACGAAAGAAGTTACGTAAAGTATCAAGACCATTCCGCGGCACTAGTTAATCTTGTAGAATTTTAACATTTGCGCTCGTTAGTCTTTAATAAGACGGAGTTGTATCAGTCAAATATTGATGTTGGAGCTCCATCATATTGATTAGCGGAGGCCGCGCCCCGTTGTTTCTGCCGTTATGTACTGTTACATAAATTATTAGTTCATTATAAAATATATCTACATCATTTATTAAATCTTTGTGATTGAAGTAAGTTTGGGAAGATTTTATGGTTGACCCAGACTTGTAGTCAATTAAGATCAACCTCAAAATCGGACACTGATTGAGTATTAAAGTCAAGAAATAAGAAGTAATTATTGATAGAGATTTTAAGTTAAAATGCACCATGGACTTATTAAGACTATTGACAATTGAACGATAAATAACTTGATCATCTGGCAAGTTGACATAGTCTTCATTTACTTTCCCCAAATTAACTACATATTACGAATACGTATAGGTGATTGCAAAACCGTTATTATTAATTACAACAAACGAATTCAGTACTTATTGACTATATTCTACAAGTCCGCCATCAAGGAACCTCTCACCAAAACAACTGAACGCCACATAACACCAAGCCAACTCACCGGCCAACACCTTACTCACCTAGTTTCTCGTGCAGCTCACACTCGCGCGGCACAGTCCGTCCGTCTTCATTAGTGTAAACCAATCACCGTGAACGTTCGCACCAGCACGCACTCGCTCACGCTAACTGCAAACAACTACTATTGTATTGAAACTCACAAGTAGTTAAGTTCACTTGTGTACTCTGTGATATTCACTTGTATAAAAACTCGCTCGAGTTAAAATTCACTCGGGTTAAAACTCACTTCTTATAGTATGAGACTACGGAGTGAGTTTTATTATGCGTGTCTACTGAAACTCGTATATGTTAATTCAACTCTTATAAAACATTTATTAAATTACAATCAATATTATTTTATATAGCTCATGTAGACATGATAAGATATGACGATTAAAACGAATCTTATTAATCTTATATTTATAACTTACTGCAACTTTTATTTAAAAGTTGCAGTATTTAATGAATGTGCCTATTAAATAATCCAGTAGAATTAAAATGTGAAGTAATAAGGCAAATATGGGCATGAAATAGATTTACAGAAATCTGATCATCATTTTTCTTTTCTAAGATGGACTCAATATCTTAATTTCTTTATCAGATAGAGACACGCAAGTGATAAACTATTCAGAGCTAAAAACAGATTAAAATGCTTATTGTTGGGCCAAGCTAATGAGAAATCGTATTTCAGTTTCATGGCACCTAATTCAAGTGACCTACATATGATACGAAGCTCATTTTGTGGAATTTGGCCTCATGGAATTAGGCTTTAGCAAGTCTACATAAGTGCGCAGTCTACCTTAAAGTTTCCTAATTAAATACTTAAATAATATAGAGAATTTACGCATTCAAATAATTCTCGCCTGTTTACGTAGGGATTCAAATGACATCTTATATAACAACAATTAAATTTTTCCACATCCATACCCAAAAAAAACATGAGGCATGCAAAAATGAACCTTAAGACGTCGAACACCGAAACTAAAACACAGTAAACGTGATAAAGGGAGTTACGAAACTAAGGCAAAATAATTAGTTATAAGGTTACATAAGAGCGACAGCACATCGTAGTAGGTAACTAGCGTCGCGTAGTAACGCCCGCCTGCCGTGCACCGAGGCACAAAGCGTGAACGACACCTGGCTGCTACGTGGGCCACATCGACCACTGTGTGCCACCGTGTGCATGCCGACTTACTTTACGGTAAGATTAATTGAGACAGGACTGAGATGGTACTGATCATTTTATACTGATTTGCAGAGTTGAACAATTATTAAAATTGTTCATTAATATAGATTATGGTATTCTTTATTCGTCTGCCTGACTGACTGCCTCGTTGCCCTAGTGGTCGCTGAGTGCGACTACTGTGTCCTGGAGTCCTGGGTTCGATTGCCGGGTCTGACAGTGTGTTATTGGGTTTTTCCATTGGGTAATTCTCAGTAGCAGCACAGCACAGAGTCTGGATTTGTGCCCGGTTAATGACAATAGGCTCGCCCCCTATTACATTGGGACTTGTAACATGACTGGCGAAATGTGGGTGTACTACACAACTCTGCTTCTGCAGGCATAAGATGGTTTGTAAGTTATGTTAGTATCAAATACAAAGATAGAGGCTACAGGTACAGGTAACAGGTATTCATTATTGTTGATTTTGAAATACATAATTATTAATTATGTTTCTATTGTAATGCAATGTAAAATTATCTCACTTTTTCTTTTATCTTTCTTGCTAACTGGATCGTGTAACGTTATTTTTTCTTTTATCACACCTTTTAATTCATTATAGAAGAAGAACTTAAGCTTATTTAGAAAATAATTATACTTCATAACATGTGGGCAAACTCATGTTCGTTGTTGCTACTGAAAGACAGACATTGCATGCCTTGGTACATTCTCTCTTTTTGAAAGAATAAAAGACGCAATAGTATCCAGTTTTCGTTTCAGAAGTATAAAAGTCACAAATAATATGTATAAATGCAATACATATATATACAATTAATTAAATAACTTTTTCGTAAAACACAGTAGCATTCATCACAATAATTCGTCAAATATAGATTAGCACCAACTCCAGAATGTGTCGCTTCAAAGAATATCTCAATTGATAAAGGAAGGAAAGATCGTGCACAACAAAGAGAGAACCCGGAAGTGCCTGAGGGTTGAATAGTTTGAGTCCTCCGAGCCGCGAGGTCACGGAGGGCGGAGGGAGCGAGCACGACACATTACTGGATTTTCAAAATATAAATAGGTCAGTTAAAATCGTCTTATTTTGATGTATGTAACGTGCATTCAAAGAACAGTACGCTACATCATCATAACAAAGTAACAGACGTTTTATTTGATTGGCAATTTTTAGTAGACAAGCTCAGCATTGTTTTTGTTTGGAGAATAGTGTAAAATGTCTTATTTAAAGTCAGCGATCTCAACTAGACAACCGGAGTGAATTGAATAATTTGTATTAATAATTTTTTTCGTATATTATGAATACACAGTTTCAAAAACGAGGTCGCGTCGACTGTAGTACGACTAGTATATTAACTGAAAAGTTTTTTTTACGTGCCTGACGTAAAACAAACTTTTCAGTTAATATACTAGCGGTACCACAGTCGACGCGACCTACGATCGACCTACGAGAAGGTCTGCAGACGAATACAACGTGAACATAACACATACTTATAAATTTGGCAGCATCTCCCGGTGTCTCGAACACGTCTCAGTGGGCGGCGTGGGGTGTAATTTGAACAAATGAGCGACGGCTACCGAACCAAATTAGATTCTCGCCGGTCGCCGGTCGCCGCCCGACCGCCGGCTGGTCGCCGGACTCGGCCCCGATCGCCTCACTCGCCAACAGATTACGGCACTTGGCTCCCCAGCCCCTGCAATTTGTATCGACTGTAGCGATAAATAGATCTTATGCCTTTTTGGAATCCGATTTAGGGTTATAAATTGTTATAATAGTCATCAAGATTATTGCGATTGTTGAACAAAATATTTACATAAACGGGTTTTGGAGTCTTCATCGTTACGATATTATAAAAGAGAATATTATTTTTTGCTATAAAACTCGTTAAATCATGACTTCCAAAGTTACCTGTACCAAAAAGAGCATCTTTAAAAAATAAATCAAATCAATATTGGCCGAATGTAAATAAATGCCCTGTTATCCGGTGTTTAAACAGTGTTCGGCAAGGGCGTCGCCCCCACCGGGTCCTAATCAAAAAATTGAACTTTCAATAAAGGGAATCATTAATTCTGCTTAGGGAGGGATCCCGTAACATCCTAACGAACTCCACAAGAATCTTGGGATGTTTTTGTCGGATAATTATTTGAAAGAAATACTTAGGAGCACCGGCCCTCCGTCCACTTGGGAAATTGTTTTCGGCGCTTTACAAACATCTGAGAAAAATGTCTTACTTTTGCATGAGCTTGTAGTGAAATACGTTTGCGTCGCACATACTATGTTAGTGTTTAGAGCTACTGAATTGGTGAATTTATACTGTACATTTTATTTTATTTAAGGTCTTTTTATTCATTGAGAAGAGAATAGTAGAGACGAATAGTTTGTACTTACCTAACTACTAGTAAATACATTTACAATCTAAGGCTTTAATCCACTTTCTTTTTTGGCAGTTCTGGAGACCATCCTAATATGTTAGCTGTTTTTCTGCATAGGTATGTGAGTAATGTGGCTATTTAATGTTAATTTGCCATCTTTTATGAGGCCCAGAATTCTATGTTGTCTAATAATTGAATGGGTATGAATTAATTTAATGACTAGAATTTATATAGGTTACACAAATCTATTCTTTATGGGATTTAGACTCTAATTTCAGGAACAATAATAATAGCTTGGCAGCTAATTGTGTCAAATTCCAATTCCTCACCATATAGCAATGTTAATTAATTAAACCATTCCGTCTCCGCACACACGAGCTAAGCGTAAACAACAGATAATCAAGCGAACGACCACAACGTGGCGTCCCGCGGATATTGATCGGATATTTTTCTCAGACGCTATTACGGTAATGCAGCCAATCCCCCGACATTGCCCGACATCGCGAGCGGCGGGAATTAATGATGTCCTTTATTGGAGCCACCATTTTTTGATTCCATCCCGCATCGAACGACAATCACGAGATATTTACACGCTCTATACATTTATAAATCCATTACGCAGTTTTTATTGCTTCATATTCAAAATGTTCGGTAATAAAGCGCAATGTATTCCAAATTTGTTGTAGAAACCTGTTTTGTGATTTCGTAGTAGGCTCCTAAACTGAGATCCGTCGCTGGAGGCACAGGAAGCCAACAAAATCCTTGTTTACACGGGCCGGGTTCACATTAAAAGCAGACCCCAGTCGCTTTAAGGCATTATTGGGATCTGTCAAGGATTACCGTATTATATTGTCAAAAAGGGATGTACAAATTTCGATTTGTTGAAACAATGCTTCACCCAATTCACACGACTGAGGGAAATTGTTAACTGCTGCCCTACTTATCTCCTTCTTAGAAGATATTTAAAACTGTTCGCTGGATTTGATTTTACAAACATTTTATGTAGTAGTATCTAGAGGTGTATTAGTTACATGTATCAAAGTTATTTATTTTGTATCTATTATTATATTTAATCTGTCTATCAAACACAATAATTTTGCTCTAACAAGAAGAACTAAATTCCGTCACTTTCGCAATCAAAAAAGTATTGCACGCTAAAATCAAATAAAGATATCTTCAAGAAAAAAAAATACTTATCGAAATATATTACGCAAGTTCGAAAACTTAACTAAAGACAAAGCACCGCGCGTATCGACTACAAAAGCAAAAGCACTCAGTCAACCCGACAGAATCACATTGAACCTACCACCGAAACCGCTAGTCCACCAACCTAGCACCTAATGATGAAGTTAGCGAACTCTTTGACCAATTACGACAGACAAATGATACATGGCGTGTAACGTAAGCACGCAGTAGGATCGAATGATCGCATCACCCCCCACAGAAGCGAGCCAATTAATTGAAGGCACTAGAAATCCAGTGTCGCGCTGAGCCCGGATTAGCCAATGAGCCAGTGTCAAAATACCGTTCATTAGTAGTATCGGTCTTACGTAATGTCTGGCGTTTGTTTATTTGTTTTTTTAGCCATCGAGATTACTTTAAGATATTTTAGACTTTGGAGCTTAACAAACAAATGTAGACTCGAACGTGTAGAATATTAGTACTTGATAGTGTGAAAAACGGCGAGAAGATACCTGAGCATTTATGAGCATGACCTATAGATTTGCCCATTGTGGTTCCATGTAAAATATCTTACCTATGCAGAAGCTACTGGAAAAATATAAGGGAGATGATGATAAAGCTGCACGTACAGCTAGGAAAAACTCAATTGTAATTACATGAGAAAAATAAAGTAAAATACGTAGACATAATGTTAAAGAAACGAAATTTCATCTAAAATGGCATTTTTCTGAATGTCTTTTTCTATTCGGCAGCCGTCGTACGTATCAATTAGGCGGGGTGCAAACGTTCGCGCCACTATCTTCACGGCGATCGCGTTAATTATCGGGCAGACGGTAACCCAAGTTATTGCCCCCCGGATGCTTGCATCTTAACCAGATTAGCTGTCGAATGGTGCTCTTTACTTCACCCTTAGAAATTGGTTTATTTAACTAGTATAGTTGCTTTAATACATAATGAAGAACGGTTATTTGCGAAAGAAATAAATAGACCTATTAAAAATATAAATATAATTATACACCGAATATTCCTAGCTTTTCTTCGGTAAAAAATAATAGAAATAAATCATATATGTATTTAAAGTTTACTTAAACGTAATTAGTACGGCATTTTTAAAACTTCAAAACTCGTTCGTACTCCCTATGACAACTACATGACCTCTCTTTATGACCTACTAGGCTATTCTTATTAGAACTTAGTTCAGGAACTAGGTTTAAGATAAGAAAATTCATATTATTTTGACGACCTGATTGGCGCAGTGGCTAAGCGCTAAGGGTTGCGGGTTCGATTCCCGCACGGGGCAAAAATTTGTGCCATCCACATTTGATTGTCCCAAGTCTGGGTGTTTGGGTATGTGATATTTCATTTTTGTGAAACGCACCTACGATACAGGAGAAATTCCTAGTGTGGGTCGAGGTTTTTTAAAAAAAAAATTACATTTTAAAGCATAACATCTCTACTGTATGTCTCAAAGTCGTAGACATAATGATTGCGTTTGTGTGACACACCCACATTTCTCGATTGTTAGCTCTATGTCAAGAATAGATACATAATTTTATTTATTTCCAGTACATATCCAAACCTACCACAATTTTCTTGTCAAATTACGCATTGTAAAAAGGCCGTAACAATTGTCGCCAGCTAAGGACAGCCAGTGTCGCATGTCTGTTACAATCAATCTCATTTGTTGGCAATTAGCGGGCCGCCGGCCGCGTCTGCAGGCCAGTGGTCCCGTCAAAGTTGAACAGCGGAAGTTTAGAGTGAATATTTATTGAGTTGCGATATCGTTGCGATGTTAGTTTTAGTACAAAACGACTTCAAAAAATGCACTAAACTCAAGAAAATAAACTCAGTCAGCAGGTTAGGAAAAACTGCCTAGGGTGCTCAAGACAATCAGTTGAGTATCTTCACTCGCGAAGGCTCTTTTGATGCGCAGTGCATAAAACCATAATAAAATAACCCTTCTTGTACCATAATAAAGTAACCCCTTCTCCCTTCATTTTGACAGTTCGTTGTATGATGGGAAATTCTTCATATACAATTTCACACCTCTAAAATCTATTGGGCGAATACGTTACTCGACGAGAAAGGACCAATTTATTTTACAATATTTAGTGTCGATATCATTTCGATACCTAAGCGATACAGCAGCAATATCGTGTTCCTATTAGATAATAGTGTATCGCGGCGTGACATTGTGCCCGTGTGATTGGCTGGCCACCGCAGCGCGGCCTCGCGCACCGAGTTTTCTGCTGGCGGTTTTCTAATCTGAGCACGAAATTCGTCCACGTTTTCGACAGTCGTATTTAAATGTTTCATCCACATGTATAGTTTGTTTCTACTGCATTTTATTTGCGGTTCATTTCATAATACTAGCTTTAAGAAGATAAAAGTATCTAGACATCTGTCTAGATAGATAGATATAGTATCTACTATAAAATATACTAGAACAGCTTTAAAAAAAGGTACCACAGGCTATGGCACTAATTTTCAATAGCACACCCTTCAAGAAATAGAAGCTAAAGTTTGATTCTGTGATGTGTCAGGTTTGATTTTATCCAGATTATAACAAAAAAGATTTCGTTGCCAACAAATAATACTTTTTAAATGCCAAAAACATATGTCATATGTCTATAGACATTATTATGTCAAAAGCAGAACTATCAATATTTTAGGTTAAGTAATTCATTCATATTTTAGGATACAAAATTTTTGTGGAAACTAAGAATTCAACCTTAGTTCAAAGTATGGAAGAAAAAGTCGGCGAATAAAAGTCAAAAAGTATTAAATAAACATCAATATTTTCTTCGGAAAGGTGACTAAAACAACGTGCTGTTCTGCTATATTATAATACGTTTTCCTTCTTCCATGTTCATACACTTTATATACAGCAGCGGTGGGTAAATCGCGTCCTATTATTCTTTTTGTTTCAAATTGTATGACTTTTAATAGTTATTAATTGTAGTTTCAGCAAAAAAATGTGCTACAACATTAATTCGCTACTTAAATCGACTATTTTACTTATTCAATAGTCCTCTCCTTTTTATATTTGATTTATATTTTAACCGCTCATATTATGTTATAGCACCAAGTTTCACTGTAACGGACATCGATAGCGATATACTGACCGCAATGGCTGACATTCGATTTGTTTTTGCCACATGGGAATATGAATGTAATTTACAATGTATTGTATAGCATTTGAAACAACAATTTCCAAAACAATAACCCGATTGTATCACTAACATACTATTCGAAATCATTTCGTTTCATAATAAGTACATGAGAAGATAATGATTAATTCGAAAACATAATCAAATGGACTTACTAAAACAGATTTATCTTGGGTGTGAAAGTTTTGTGAATCTTCACGAACAACCTGCGATAAAGATACATTTATGTAAATACCACTAAAATCCAAATCATTTCTTTCTTAACAGTTAAATGATCGCCAAGAAAAATGAGCATCACTATAAAATCTCGTCCGCGGCGAATAAAAAGTACGATGCAGCGAAAAGACCTCTTCTGCATCTACGATGACGACAGGGATGAGAGTTCAGAGTCCGATCTATCTGAGATTAACGAATGCGCTGACGGGAGTACGCAGACTAAACCTAACAAAAGTAACTAATCATTTTATTTTGACAGCCTAATTCGTGTCCTTGAGCTTTTTCTTTCGAGCTTGTTTTCGGAGAGGCGAAGGAACAAATAATTTATTATTCTTCAATTTTCTTCTGCTAACGTTACTAGTACCTATTGCGTGAAGACTCAGCACAGTGCAGTGTGGTTTCGGATACGCATGTTTGTACGTTGCGAACATATTTGTCTACACAAATGTCTTCGCAACGACAAACGTGCGTATGTCATATTTCATGTCTGTCAAACTCGCCTACGGTGCTGCTAAAGCTAACACTGATAGACTGATAATGTAGTACAATACTTCTCGAATCAGCTATATAAATAAGAATAAGTAGTCTAAATATAAAGGATTTATTGTATTGTACGACGACATTTTACAGGGCGCACCTCACCAATAAAAACATGTCTGATAACACCACGAAAGAAACTAAAGAGAAGAAAGAGTAAGAATTTTAATCTACATACTTACTTAAGCGGTAGGCGGAGGTATCCTCTTTTATCAGGAGTTCACTCATCCAAATTTTGTCGCTGATTATAAATCTTACATAGGTTGAAAGCCTATTGCTATTTCTGGGGCCGATTTATGTAATTAAATTACTTTAGGTACATTTGTCATCACATCAGCCTATTGCAGTCCACTGCGGGACGTTGGCCTCCCCCAAGGTACGCCACAAGGCCCGCTCTCCTATTTTCGCCACTACTAATCACTACTAATTATCTGGAATAGTACGGCTGGGATCTGGGGACCGTTTTCTTTGGCTACTCTTCATGGAGGGGTGATGCCCATGGTCACCACACTAGGCAGGCGGGTTGGCAACCGCAGTATGGTAACGATACTTACACTGGGGAACGCTGCAGCCCATCGCTCCAAAATATACCTTAGTCACCTCTTACGACACGAAAAGGGTTTGGTCTATTCTGGGCCGGAAACCACACGGCAAACGGCCAAAAACATTCGTAGACGTATTAAATTGATTGACATAAATTCTCTCGAATCAATTAAAATATTATATTTCAGTTAAACTTATGGACTGGAAGAAGTACCACAGACTAAGCGTAATATATTCGTTTATAGATGATTTAGAAAAAGACTTTCCAGCAATTTGTACGGTGTCGGTCATTGGAAAATCTGTTGAAGGCAGAGACATTAAGGTAATACCTGTTGTGAATAAGTAGTATAGCAGTTATCTCAAGACACTCAACATAGCAATATCTACACTCAAACACCAGTTTTTATTTTATTTTAGCCTTTCATATATATTTACTGTTAGGATCCTCAAAATAACTCTTGCAATAACAATTAGGTATGTTTGTCACGGCAATTTGTTTTGCATAAATAAGCAAAAAAAACTATATGGTACCTAGATGACTAAATTAATGTTCCCCAAAAAGAAATAAGACAACTTCGATACCGAAACAAAAAACTTGTTACTTTTGCTTTCGATAGATTTCTTGAATTATTTAATGAAAGTTCTTTTTGCACTAGATGTTGAAGATATCAAACAGCAACGCGAACAACGCTGGAGTGTGGCTGGACGCGTGCATACACCCTCGAGAATGGATCAGTACTGCTGTCATAACATACATAGCTGATGCCCTCGTCAAAAACTTCCACACTCTTTCCAAGTCCATCACTAATAAAGATTGGTAATCTAATTATTATTATCATCTTCATCTTTTCAGCAGCCTTGCTTTTTCTCAACTATTTTAGAGTCGATTTCCAGTTAAACCAGATAATGTTAAATAAAAAATGGAATCGACTGCCTTTCGATTTTACCTCCACAACCTAGGTACTGGGTAATGCGGTGCTAGCCCCTAGTTCAACAATGACCAACGCCTTACTCAGAGCTGATGATCATGTACAGTTTTAGTATGAAATTTAGTGTAACTCATCTAAAGACCAACTGAGCTAAACACAACTTAACCTTTGATCTATCTATAAGCGGCTGTTACTCAGATACGAGCTCCCATGACTACCTATCCACTGTACAATGTTGATGATTTGATTTTTCGCAGGTATATAATACCTGTTTTAAATCCAGATGGTTACGAATATACCCACACAGGCGAACGCATGTGGAGAAAAAACCGAGCATGGTACGGAGGCGAGTGTGTGGGTGTCGATCTCAATAGAAATTTTAGGTAAATATTAAATTCCATTTCGTTACAGCTATTCAAATTTTACGATTGTAATAACAATATTAATTATAACTATATTACAATATTTGAATATTACCAATAATAATTTATTTTATAGTTATGCGTGGGGACAAAGCAACGGCGAACAAGGTTCTTCTGACGAACCGTCCCACGTTTTCTATCGAGGTCCATCTCCATTTTCAGAACCAGAAACTATTGCAGTGAGGGTAATGATTTTTGGTATCAAGTTTTTGATTGGCCATAATATAACCAAAAAAGTTTAAAAGTGACACTGTTTTTTCCAGGACACCATTTTGGGATCAATAACGCCTTTCAAGGTGTTCATCTCCTTTCACAGTTACTTCGAACTTATAATCTTTCCATGGGGCAACAGAAAGGACCCATGTCCGGACTATCTGCACTTACTTGAAGCAGGCACAATCATGGCAAGGGTAACTCCACGTAAGAGACTAGTAGACTAGTAGTATGCTTAGGAAAAGACTATGAAAATAGTCGTTCTATGTCAAAGAATTATCTCATTAAACTATTTTCAGGCAATACATGAAACATCTGGGAAGACTTATAAAGTCGGAAGCACTAAAGACCTCACCTACTATGCTTGTGGTACAAGCATCGATTGGAGTTACTCGATAGCAAAAATACCATACTCGTTCATGGTAGAGCTCAGGAGTCGGAAACACAAATTTAGACTGCCAAAGGAACAAATCATGGAAAATTGTGTAGAAATATGGAATGCCATTAGAGATTTAATGGATTACGTGGATGAACACTAAAAATATGTAAACAATGTGATGTAAATGACGTCCGTGTTAAATCTTAAAATACTTTGAGTATTGTCAGTGTGTAAATAAAATTCAAAAATAATATTATTACTGTTTTTTATTAATAGTCCAACCACATACCAATTACCAATATACAATAATATTATACCTTCATAATTACTACACACGTGACCACAAATTAATTCCGCAGTTTCTTTGCATTCACAGTACAGTTCAAACATTTTTTTTTATCTACAAAGTTAATTAGAGCTTTTACACCGCTAAGTATTTCTTTACAACAATCGATAATTTCGTCTTTTGATAAAAGAAAACGATCCTGTTTACTTCTTAGTTCAACGAGATAGGAGAAGGGTATGCGAGCCGTTCCGTAAGTCCAGTCTATACTCGTTCCACAAGCATAATACATTATATCCTTGAAGTTACCAACTTTGTACATACGACCGCTAGTCTCATAGATAGCCTAAAACAATAAAAATACAAACAATATCTACTGAATCACAAAAATGCTATTTAGATTCCATACAAAATAGGTGCAGACTCTTACATAAAAAGTACAAAATTAAAGATCGTAAAACAAAATCTTACTTTAGCCATAGCTGTTCCACCTTCCAACAAATTTACATAATCAGGGCAAGGTTCAGCTGTGTAACACCAAGGAAAGGCGATTGCTTCACTGCAAGCGTGAAACGTTAGGTATACCTTAAACGGTGTTCCTGAGTACAGAATTATGTCCTACAAAAACAGTATGCATAAATTATAATTATTATCATCTCATGCATGATATTACTCAAAGTATCATAAAATAGTGGGTTTAAAAGTGAACCACACCTTAATTGCATTTGTTTCGGGCTCAGAAAATGGTTCAACACCGCGGAAGTTTATGTGATTTGGGTCACCTGACGAATTCTCCGCTCCACCACGTCCCCAGTAAAACCTGAAATTTTCGTAATATTAGCACCCTCAAAAATATTAAAATCATATGAAAAAAAAAACCGAATGTACCCAAAATTTCTGTTCAGATCAACTCCAGTGGTCATGTTTCCAAAACGTGCTCTATTTTTACGCCACATCCTATCTACTGTATGTGTATATTGATAACCATCTGGATTCACTATTGGCACGAAATACCTGAAACATACATTTCTATTTTTATTCCCATCCACTTCTTGATGTCCATCCAAAATTTTAAATTGTGTTATTTTTACCAGTCCTTATTAATCAAGTTTTCAGGTAATTGACTAAAGTTTCTAGCTATGTGATCAGCTATATATGTAACAACTGATGTGCTTATCCATTCTCTTGCATGTGTAGCACCATCTAGCCATACTCCTGTATTGTTTGCGTCACTATTTGATATTTTAAGCATCTGTAACAAAACACAATCATGCCGCATTAGGGTAGGTACCATACAATTTAAAAGTTGTGATGCACTTTAGTTAAGTACGAAGCTTTAACATTAATGAACGAATATATCATGCTCTGGGCTTAAGATTAGTACTATACAATTTTGGTGTACAATTAAGTGTATTCTATTTATCTATACTTATGGGACGTTTGTACAAACCTTTATATCTCTTCCTTCCACTGTCTTTCCAATAATGGACACAGTACAGGTCGACGGAAAATTGGTCTCTAAATAATCAATGAAGTTATAAACAATGTTCAGAGGATAAAAATCTTTCCAATCCAAATAGCGTTCTGTAATAGAAATGTTTATGTTACATATTTAAGCAAAGATGTTTAGCAAGTAACTACTAAACATAGTATACACTTAAGAAATTCTTTAGATTTTTATTTCTGTGCGATACTTTGTCGACATTGAGCAAATGTGTTAACTACAAACCCAAAGGCATATAATATGTAGGTATAATGCTGGCCATACTCGTTATGTCATGATTCGTGAATGAAAGGCTCGTGGCTATATAAGTACCGCGTAGATTAGTCGATCTGCGACGTTAAACGGAGCTTGCCACGGTCGGTCTTATAATGACCGTTTTTACTCATCACATTTCCGGGCCTCGGAAAATACATTGAGATGTTGGACTTGTACCTGATTTCTTTCCGAACGTGTCAGATTGCCGCCCTGTCGGACGAATAGAGAGATTAACCTACCTCCTGCATAGATAAGCCAGTTTTATTTGAAATTGGCCATAACGAAAAATCGTAAGTCCATAATTACCGACGAAATTCTGCAAAATGAACTTATTGTACGTACTCAAAGGAGATCGAGGGCGGTTAAACAACACGGGGCTGCGAACACGGCGCGGGCCTCCTCCCATCCCGGCCGTGTCGCTCACCATAACATCGAAACCTATTTCTCTTTCTCGCAGAAGTTTCTCCACTTGCATAATCCGAGTGCCTTCTACCAGCACTTCCATAGTATTTCGACTCTCTTTGTTGATTGTTATAGCTGAAATGGATGCTTGTGTTAATATTACGTCATTTTTAGGCTGTAAAGATTTTGATTTACAGTGTGGAGTATCTGTAGATTTACATTCATGAGTTAAAGTCGAATCACGCTTGTTCCTATACATTGTAATTTTTATGTTCCGCGCTACTGAAGCACGACATACACTAGGCTTTAGGACAATTCAGTTGCTTGTTAATATTTTAATTTACACTGTAGGTACTACATAGTCTTAGAAGTTGCCCTTCATGATTCTACTATAGGAACACTGCTGATGATTTCCGCATCACTATAAATCGTCAATATCTGGAACATACCGCCTTTGTTGTCTAAACTTTTCAAAAATGTCTTTTGTCCGTCTTTCGCGCATTTGACGTCCCATATTTGATACCTTTGGTTATTTCGTGCCACTTTGACTAATATTTTTTTACTTTAATACTTTGAATTTTGTGTAAATATTTTTTAGCTTAAAATTTTAATAGATTTTTAACATTTTATTATAAAAATTGACATGTAATATTGACATTGACATCTATATATATAATCTAATAAAATAGAGAGTTGGTACTCCACAGCTCTCGATGCCACATAATGATATCGATCCTAATTTAATAAAAAAATATAAGGCTGTGTTTAGACTGCCGTATTTCACTTTTCTCGAATACTTAGATCCTCTAAGACTAAAGCACATAATAAATTTATTTATCTTCTATAGCTTGCTCTACCTTGCACAATGTTATTGTAATGAAGAATTGTGGCTTAATGCGCTCGCGAGCTGAGCGCTCAAGGCGGGCTAGCTCGATAATTACATGTAATCAGATATTTTCTGTAAGCGCTTCGCTCGCCCTCGTCTCGCCCATGCACTCCCCACTAATGAAACAGAGTCCCCTACCATCGGTGCGAGACATTCAATACTCACTTTGTTATCATTTTACTAAAAACTTTTGGTGACGGGAATTTTGTAAGCTGTTTTAGGGATATTTCTATACCAATTTTCCGGTTTTACTTACGTGTGTATTCGGAAATGCCTGAGTAGTGTATTCTATGGGTATCTGCTAGAACAGACATGGAATATGTTTATTTAGGTAAATTATATCAATACAGATAATAATCATACTTGTACTCCCTGATCGGGTAAGGAGAGGTATTTTCTTTTATCAGAAATCTATACACTTACATTGCAGAACATGCCAGAACTCATCATTAGTCCCAACAATAGTTGGTTATAAATATATCATACTTCCTTTAATCGGACCCACTATTTGTCGACAAAAGAAGAAAATTATACTATGTTACTAGCTGCGTCCCGGTGTTACCCGCTACATTATTTCGGGATAAAACGTAGCCTAGGTGTTAATCCAAAGTGTCAGCTACCTGCATACCAATTTTAGCAAAATCTGCTTAGCAGTTTGAGCGTTAAGTGGTAACAAACATAAAAGCACACTCATAAACTTTCTGCCTTTATTATATTAGTGTGATTCTTCATCAGTACCCCCAGTAATTTAGCCCCTTGGCAATAATTAATTTCAGAATTTTTAGACGCATCTAGTAGCGCACTAAGTCCACGTGTTTCAGCATAAAAATATATTTCAATTTTTGAGAACTAACATCGGTAGGTAATTTTCATCCTGAAAGTTGCAAGCGTACACTGGGAGTAACTGGGTTACTATGCGTATGGATAATGATGTGAGTTAATAACATTAGAACAACGAGTAAAACTGTATGTTTTATTAAAGTAACGGTCCGTATGTAAATAGGTATTAAATACTGGAGTAATCTATCCCCAATGTATGCAATTTTAGCTTAAAGAACTCGATCTGTTTTATTCTAGTCGACAGAGGAGTACCCTCTACCTGTACTGTATGTACATATGTATACATATAAGAGGTAGTTACCCATAATCTTTTCTATGCCACGTTTAAGTATGCCATGTGGTATCCGGGTGCCGTGTGATATCCGGCCTAGAATTGACCACCCCCTTTTCTTCCGTAGGTGTCGTAAGAGGCGACTAAGGAAAAATTCAGAAGATGGGCAGCAGCGTCTTTTGTAACTCTACAACCAATACTACGATCCCCAAGCCGCTTGCCGGGTGCGTGGGGATTATGGAAAATCCCCAGCTTAAACGATGAGGCCCATGTTCAACAGTGGACGTCTTTTGGCTGATGATGATGATGATTTAAGTATGAACTATGTAGCTACTTTCTGGAAGTTGTTTGTCTTCTTTTCGTACCCAGGCGTAGAAATTCCCTAGTCAACAAGGATGGTTGCAAGGTTGAACATCCTGAGTACTGAGTGAATCAGACGTAATACCTTACGAGGTGCTACTCAAAAGCTGGTGACGCAGAATAGACTGCCTCGTTCGTCAAGTAGTCACAACGCGCGATTACTGCTTGCGATCCAGGGTTCGTTTTCCGAGTCGGGCAAAGTGTTACTGGGATGATGGCAGTAGACGTACGCTGTTGAACAAGAGGGGGGGCTCAGTTCAATAGTGGACGTCTACGTACAGCTGATGATGATGAATGGCAGTAAGCATGCCTATACCATTGGGACCTATAACATAACTGGCGAAATTTGGGTGTTCTGTACACCTGACCTTTCCCCTTGAGGAAATACAGACGTGATGTTAGATTTTGTGTGGTCAGTGAGCAAGATAAAAATAAAACATCTCGAATTAGTAACAATAGTTAGGGTTTAAGATCTGTCGGTAGCCCGCTAACCTGCCGGTGGACCCCAAACTGCGCGCCACCCGACTGTCACCTCGGCTCGGTCTTACGCGCGTTTATCTTTTTAATTGTCCCCCCCCCCTCCCCCCACCCCGCAGCCTCTCCCTCTTGTTACTACCTCGTTAGATTTAGCGAATCACTCATACGTCTTCTTATTTATTACTTAAGGTAGATTACGTTTACTGAGCCTTTTAAGTTCGAGAGCCTATTTTGTTTTGTTTTAAACGTTTTAAATGCTCTTTTTCTTTTTCCGTTTTAATAAAAGTTTTTACATATTTCTTACCTAATCTCTAAACAGAGCCCTTTTGGTGATTTTTTGATTAACTGCTTGCTTTGCTACTACGTTTCGATTCGAAAGGGGAACGCTAACATGGTAGTTAAGTGAGCTATCAGCAAACTTCCACTATCCGATCTGTAGAATAGGAGAAGTATTTATAAAATAATATATCTAGTAATATTCATTGTTCTGAATTACTTGGTAAAATCCGAATTGTAGTTCCCTGTAGATATCCTCGCCTCTATTAAACCACTAAGCGCTCCACTCAGAAAGACTGTGCTGGGTGAAAATTCTCCCATATCTAGATTGTCAAAGCTTTATAACGAATGCAGTGAGTCTATAGACATATTTAATTCTAGCACTACTGCATTTAGAAATGACCTAAAGGATAAGTTCCTGAAGCGGCTATAAGTTGGTCAACAAAAAAATGACTGCTCAACTTTTGTAAGTCTTTTTTATCACGCGTTTTTAACTGTAATCCAGAATATTTCCCGGTTATAATATGTTTAACGAGGTCTTCCTTTCCAATTATTTCAATAACCACACCAAAACAATAGTACTAGAGTAACTATAGGTACTAGCATTTGTTTAACGTTCTATTATTTAATACCTGTTACATTATATCCTAGTCCACTACTACAAGTAACACTTCAAACCATTTACCCATGATCTTATTATTAGATACATATCAGCTATCGCGTTTCTTGCACATCTCATTATTATTTCCGTGCCACAAGGTTGAATTTACTTTGATTTAAACAAAATAAACAAGGAATTACAATTAGTCGCAAAATGTACGCACCAATGCTTAGTGGATGTTCAGGGGTGGTAAATCGGTGGACCCTACCGTAATACAACGTAAGATCAGAAGTTCCAGTTACTTATGTGTTTCAAAGTTTGGCAACCGACGGAAGTAAGTGGCAAGTTGTAGTTCATTGTGGCGTTCTAAGGGGGAGGCCTTTGACCAGCAGTGGACATCTTCGGGCTGATAATGGGTTTCAAAAGAATTCTGTCACTATATGAATGACTTTTAATTGTGAAGAATGTTTCATATTTTTGTAGAACTGGTTATTCACGATACCTAACAATTATGTTGCTTTTTTATATGTATTTTCATTACGACAACTATCAGTTATAAAAAAATCAATTAATAGAAAATTAATGCTTGTTATTTACTGTCTATTTTACACGACTACTCACAAACAGGTTGCGTTTAAGCATAAAAAGTATATACTCTTTCATCCATGATTTAAGTAAACGCCTACCATTACTAAATACTCCAATATCCATAACCGACCTAATAATCCTCATAAAATAACATTTCTTCTTAAAAACTGTTACTTGTACTTCTGTGTATATATTTGTTGTGGCGTTGCTTTGTTTTTCATTAGACGTTGCTTATGGGCCAACGTCGCGTCGCGTCGCTAAGCACTTAACTGCCGGCCCTGACTTAGTATTCAATGTGAAAAACGCTTTAACGTCCTCTCTGAAATCAGATGAATACTTTGTACCTAGGTCTACACGCTACATCTTAAGAAGAATTCTATTCAGGTGACTGGTATTACGGAATATGGAAATGTATTAATAATTCTTTTTAGTTTGTGTATTGCTCAAACAAGAAACAATTATTAAATACGTACACGTACTATAACTTCTTAATACATACTGTATCTATATCCTAGAAAGAAGATTTTAAGAAGTTATTATAGCGTTAATAACTATTGCCGGTAAGTAATCAATAAGTAATATAATTAGCACATAGAGCTAAGCATAGCCCTCGCATGTTCATCAGCACCCGTAGATGCCTGTAGTGAGAGCACCAGAAAGCAAGGTATCGCTGCAGACGACTTGAGTGCAGGTACCAAGCGTACAAGCATATTGAGAATATGGCCCGTAGTACCTACCATCTGGATTAGTGTACACTGTGCTGACCTAGAGAAGCACGAACTCACCAGTTCAAACTGTTTGATCAAAACACCTTTTTAAACTCCGTAGACCAAAGATATTGTCACCCTTCTTACTGACATCTGCTGACAACGTCAAACACCATTATACCACAGTGAGTTATTTTGTATACACCAGAAAAATTTATTAACAACTCAACATGATTCACACGTAAAAATCGCCGACCGTACTAATCTCACTCTCTCTCAATATAATGGCTCGATTAACAATCAACCGCATTCCTAGTACAATAATAGAAACGCCCATTCAGCTTTCGGATCAATTTTTTTTCTACTGTCCTTATTAAAACTTCACCAGAGCCAACGAAAAGTCTATCACCATGACTGGAAGTGGCTTCCACAAGAGGTGCCACTTGGCGTACATTCCACATGCACCGAGACCAATGACCCCAAAACATGTTGCACAAAATAACCATTACGAACAGTACGTCGAAAAAGGTGACGCAGCCAAAGAATGCTACATACAAGATACCCCGGTGAAGGAAAAACGTGGTCGTGAAACAAAACAGGAGAAACTAATCCGTGAACAGACAGCTAAGTTCACACCGCAGAACGTCGTAGATTGTTATATAGACAGTCAATACTACAACACACCAGTTACCGTAGACCCGGATGTGAAAAAACCATCTGCTCCAATAAAGAAAATAGTTTTTAACCTACCAGGTTGGTCCATTTAATATTATCATTATCCATTTATTAATCCTATGGAACAGCTAACTTTTTTGTGACAAAGGAGTTAGCAAATTCTATGGTAGGACGAGTGTCTTAAATATGGTTGGTAAAATAAATAAGGCTTAAAGTAGACTTTGTTTTACGTATCCTAGATGTAAGCTTGAAGCCTAATTAGGAGTGTACTGTTATAAATTGTAACAAAATAAACCACTCAATCTTTTCTGGACAAAATCACAGGAATTGAAATTGTCTGAATTCTCTTGTTTTAGATGATAAACATGAAATCAAGCAAGAGGAGGAAACGCGCATGAATTGGACTGATTATCATCGGCTGAGCGTCATTCACAAGTTCATGGACGACTTAGAGTTTGATTTTCCTTCGCTATGTACCACTGGTATTATTGGCACGTCGGTCGAAGGTCGAAATCTAAAGGCAAGTGATACATTTCACGAATAACTAGATAATTATTCTTCAGTTAGAATAGTGGTCATCATCATCAGCCGGAAGAAGTCCACTGCTGAACAAAGGCCTCCTCCTTAGTAAGGGGGTGTTGCCATAATCCCCACGCTTGGCAAGCGGCTTGGGGATCGCAGTATTGGTGGTCAAGTTACGAAGACGCTGCTGCCCATCTTCTGGATTTTCCCTTAGTTGCCTCTTACGACGCCCACGGGAGGAGAGGGGGTGCTGAATTCTAGGCCGGATACCACACGGTACTAAAAAATATTGGTACCAGTTCCATACTATACAAAAAAAGCACGGGCTGATATTAGGTCCTGCTATGTTTAGTTTTCCCAAGACTGCTAGAACGGACAAATTATCTGAAGCTTTAATAGCCAATTTAAAATTCACATGGTTTCTCTTGTCTATATACATCATCTTGTCATCGATGTCTCTTGAGTTACTGTGTAAAGCGTCTATTTAATTCTTTCTTTTAGATTCTGAAGGTTTCAAACAGCAATGCGAGTAACTTGTGCGTGTGGGTAGACGCAGGCATACATGCGAGGGAATGGATCGCGCCTGCCGTCAACACGTACATCGCAGACCGCATAACAAGGAACTTTGACACTTTACCCGAATGTATCAGGAACAAGGACTGGTAAATCCATTAAATACATACTTTTGTGTAGGCTTTCAACCATTTCCTACTTTATGTAGTGAGGCAAAGTTACAAGGCTTGACTTAAATTCAATTTTGTTTGATGTAGAATGAACTCACTTTACTCTAATACATATAAATATATTATAGTAGAAGCACGTATCTATCTATGCATATTATATAAATATAAGGTAAATACGTCTCTTCTTGATATAATTATTTCTTTTCTGCTTATCTTATCAATTTCAGGTACTTTCTGCCAGTAGTGAATCCAGATGGATACGAATACTCTCACACAAAAGACCGCATGTGGCGAAAGAACCGAGCGTGGCACGGAGGACAGTGCGTAGGAGTAGATCTTAACAGAAACTTCGGGTAAACTTACAAAATACAACTCAATAATTCTAAATGCATAAAATGATTTCAATTATTCCTAAATTAGGAAATGAAATAAATAACTGTCAAATCAATACCAATGAAGTCGGGGCCTATTTGTACAACATATGTTACATTTTCAGCGTTGGTTGGGGTGGCAAGGGATCATCAGATCAACCCAACAATGCCTTCTATAGAGGCACTCAACCATTCTCAGAACCGGAGTCATCAGCCATGCGGGTAAACAATTAAAAACCTTACTATCAAAACCTTAATGTCAGGTTTTTACATTTTGAGTTCGAATCTAGCATAAAATAGCTATAACGGACTTACTAGCATCACTTAACCTACGGAAGCTGGAATACCGCAGTCCTCTTTCAAATCTCTAGCCGTGTGACTTTTTATAGTTATTATGGTCGGTTAAGACATTTACAACTAGTCTTGCCCTATAGAGGGCGGATCTGTAGTCTTTCAAATTCCGTACCTGCACTCATACCGGCAATCATAATATAATTGTTCAAGAAAAAAATTAAACGTCCTCTATACTTGTTGTTTTCACCCAAACAACTACCTACATTACATAACAATTTCGTTCTAAACGCGTAGTCAGGCAATAGAAACCCAAAAGCGGCAGCTATTTAATACATTTAGATGGTCCAAATGATCATTGGAGTGGGACGCATCCGCGATCATTTAGCTGTAATATGCCGTTGATACCGAAATCGTGTCGTCGCCATTGCACGCAGAGATTAAACTGCAAACAGGATTTAGCCGTAAATCAATTTCACTGTAACGGATTTATATCATTCTGTTACATTAAATTTAATTCATGTTTGCACTGAAACGATTTCACCTGGGAAGTGAGTAAGGTGTGATATACAATTGACAGAACGTGAGTAGCTTAATTGCAACGGTTTTAATTATGCGTCCACTTTATCCGTTCTGTTATCGCATTCAATTCTGCGTAGCAGTGTCCTAGTTCATCTTTTCTTTTAGATGTGGTAGAAGGATAACGAAAAATTTCATCTTCTTTCGTGTGAACATTAGATATTCACTCATATCGTGGAAAATATCACCAATAAGTTTAATTGATTCAGTGACCCTCATAGCATGCAGAACAATTTGAGGTGTGTCTACTACAAAAGCTAAACTAATAATGACAGCCATTTCTAACATTACAGGACTTATTTCTGAACTCAGGAATAAAGTTTAAAGTTTATATAACACTGCACAGCTACGGTCAAATCATCATATTTCCTTACGCCTGTAGTTCGGAACTTGCTCCAGACTATGTTCGCCTACTCGAAGGAGCCACAGCTATGTCAAAGGTAATGAGAATACTTAGCAATGGTGAAGGTATTTTCAAAACACAATAATGTTTACTTATCTTCAATTAGTAATATAATATGCACAAAGTATAACGTTATCATTGCATAGACTCATCTATTGTTTGGATAACATGACTCATGCACAAGCTTTCTCAAAGCTCATCATTCTTATTTTGTTTTATCAGCAAAAGATAACGTATCCGTTTTTATCACCAACAGGCAATCTATAATACTAGTGGCAATACATATAAGGTGGGCATTTCAAGAGATGTCATGTACGGAGCTGCTGGTACCAGCAACGACTTTTCTTATGGAACTGTTGGTATACCTTTCTGTTACCTCATCGAACTTAGAAGCAAGAAACACAAATTTAGATTACCAAAAGAAGAAATTGAAGAAACCGGCAATGAAATACTAAATTGTATTATAGCGTTGATGGAGTTTATTGATATCGAAACAGCCAAGAAGAAAAACCCTGATAAGACAGTCGATGCTACGGTACAAAGGGCTGATCTCGTCATAGAAAGTAGCGAATTATATCTTAAAAGAAGTGACAGTAACGTGAGGAGGAGTAATTCTTTTATTCTAAATAAAAGTGATTGTGGCGTAAATTGTAAAGATTCCTTAGTGGAGAGGGATGATTTTTATGTGCAAAAGCAAGAGTATTATATGCAGAAGAATGATACTTACGTGCAAAAAGACGAATCTTTGACGCAAAAGGACGATACTTACCTGCAAAAACACAACCCATACATGCAAAAGGACAACATATACGTACAAAAAGCTGAGATTTACGAACAAAAGGACAACACATACTTGCAGAAAGACAACATATACGTGCAAAAGGAGAACACATACTTACTAAAAGACAACACATACGTACAAAAAGACAACACATACGTGCAAAAGGACAATTCGTACGTGCAAAGGGACACTACTTACCAGAGAGACGCCACTTACCAGCCCACGAACAATTCATACGAGCAAAAGAACTGTTTTTACGTGGAGAGGGCTGACTCTTACGTGCAAAAAGACTGTTCCTTCGTGCCGAAGGAAGATTACGCCGTAAACACAACTGATTCTTACGATAATAACACTATTAATTTTGAAAGGAACCAGTATCCCTTAGCACGTGCGGACTATACCTACGTGGAGGCTGATTCAACGTAAGGTTATTTTATATTTATACTAATCTGCTAATCTTACAAATCTGACAAATTTTAAATTAAGATTTTAGATAACCTTGAGAAAAAAATAGTCCATAGCTCTCAAAGTACCAGCATCGCCTCACTTTGCAAATATTTAAAAATTCTTTCGAACAAAAGATAGATTAAATATATTGCTTGCATCAGCCCACGACTTAATCTGCGTGGACTTCTGAATTGGTTTGATAACAATAATATAACCTTATTATCATTTACTGGGATGAAAAGTAGTATAATGTTGTATTCGTAAATTATAAACTAAAATAGACACAGATATGTGTTTTTTGAGTTCATCCAAATCCATTCTGTTGTTTTACATAATTCAGTAACAAACGTACAAACATTCACATTTCTACAGAAGGGTAGAAGGACAACTATATTGTCGTAAAACATTTTTAAACTAGATGACTCAAAAAGTTTGCATATAAAAGTATAGGAACTTTACTGCAAAAAAAACTGGTAAATGATTAGCTTATGATAGCGTTGACTTGAACTGTCATTATAAATCAAAATTTGTTGTACACACTGCACACCAAAATTCTTCGTGATTGTTAAATACCGTTTTACATAGCAATAGCAAATAAAAACAATATTTCTACCGCACTGTTAGTGAAAATTAGTCAAAGTGGCACCCCCAATACCTAATACCCAAGTATGGGAAGTAAATTTTTCTAGAGAAGGTCAAAGGAATTTCGTGAAAACATTGGACTCTGTAGGAGGTGCGTACTCCTGTAAAGATATAAACCTGGGGGCTGATTGACGGAATAGCGATATAAGGACTATGATGAAGTAGTATGAACAATCTGTCGAAAATGTTCATAAAGCATTTAAGATATAAAAGTTACCAAGAAGATTTGAGGGTGATATCAATCGACGATATTTTTGGCGGGATACTATTTTTCATGGTACACTTTATGAAAGCGGCGAAACGCCGTCAGTGTTAGTTTTTTTTTTTAATTTATTTATCAGTTGAATAAGCCGTCGTGTTCCCTGGATTTCAAATGTTTACTAAACGATATATTTCTTACAGCGATCAATATATGGAAAGAGGAACGTAGTTCAATGGATATCATGGTTGAAGGTCCTAGAACCGCGCAAGTGGCCGGAATGTTACACGAAAGAGAAATCCCTTATTCCATAGCTATACCAGACGTCACAACCATGCTTGAGAGAGAACATGGTTCAAGTTTATCACGAAGTATAAGGAGAAATTCTTCAGCTTTCCGTAAGAATCAATCGTTCGATTTGACAGTGACATGATGTAACATGCAACAAGGATACGTTTTAATGCAACCTGCACTAGCTCTTAGTTTGAGAGACGAATACTCACTGATATTGTTTTTATCAGGTCCTGGCAAAAACTTACTACATAGTCTATGTAGCTATTAGCTAATTAATTTCGAAAAGAGTTTGTTTAATGGCATTTATTCTTCCATCACTTACGGTGATTAACAAATTATTGAATATTTACATACTGTGTGTCAACCCATTCTCTCGTAATGTGCTTACATGTTTAGTAATTACTTTACCTGATGATATCACAATAATTAAAGTGATTAACAAATTATCACATAATTACTAGATAATAAAATCGTTGGGTTGCACTATGAGGTCGGAAATGAAATTATTTTAATACAATTGAACTATTAGTGCAATTAAGTCACGTATTGATCACTGCCCTTAAATACTGACAATGTATTGTAAAAGAACCATTTTACATCTTCGACTGACTCGACATCCACATAGTGCTTATCAGTATTTTTATACTTACTGAGGAAGTTCTTGCTCGTGAAAACCAGTCTATCTGGAGAAGGTGACCAGTTCTGGAAGTAGGTTCACGTGATATGATCAAATTAATTTTCGATTTATCTTTCAATCGCCTGAACATGCTCATTTAGGCTTCGAACTAGAACTTAAATTATCTAACTGCGGTTGACCAAATAATTAAACAGCCCATAACTGTCCCACTGCAGGGTAAAAGGCTTCTTCTCATATAGAGAGCGACCAAAAGTGACTTTAATTCCTAATATGTGGGCACGCATTACAGGTCACACAATGGATTGGAAGGCTTACCATAGACTGGACACCATTTATGCTTTTATGGACAACTTAGCTGCTGAATACCCGTATCTGTGCCAAGTCAGTGTAATTGGGAAATCAGTGGAAGGAAGGGATCTAAAGGTAATTATTAAGTTTTGCAAAATGCTTATATAGAATATAGTAGACCTTTACGGTAAAATCTATTGTCTCATCTTCAATTCCGATTATTAAATTCAAAACTGAAAGCTTGTAATGTCTGTTTTGATAGGAACAACGGATTTTCATATTTAAAAATTTATTTGCAATGTTAGTTGCATTATTTATACCTACTCTGAAAATCTAGATTACCAGCTTTACTTTTCAAACATTATTCCTGTCAGTTGTTGTTCTTTTTCTCTTCATTTTTTTTAACTAAATAATAAACCCTTACGTTACAGATGTTAAAAATTTCCAATGGTAATCAAAACAACTCCAGTGTGTGGTTGGATGGGACCATACACCCGCGGGAGTGGGTTAGCCCGGCTGTAGTGACATTCTTAGCAGACAGGATCGTCAGGACATTTAATGAACTGCCCAGCAGCGTCACCAACAAAGACTGGTAAAATTTCTTAGTTAAATATTAAACCAATCGTCCAATTGCTGAATCTGCAAGTGATCGACAAAAGATGCCGGCTCCCTGAGAGTCATTCGACTCAGTCAATTTCAGGATTTGTTCCGAAACGATGAAATCAATTATCCAAGGGGTTTCCTTTTGACACTTTTAAATTCTTAACTAAGATGCAAAGCGTTTAATAAATTGGACAACATAAATATGTATGTGCAGCACCAACCAATATAATAATTGAATCACACAAATAGATAGAAATATAAATTGTTTTCAGGTACATTCTCCCAGTGATGAACCCAGATGGTTATGAATACACTCACACACACGACAGAATGTGGCGAAAAAACCGAGCGCGATACGGCGAATGCGTTGGCGTTGACCTCAACAGAAATTTCAGGTACGTTCTCTGAACAGCTTTTCAACTGTGGTTTTCATAATATACTTAATTGTATATGAGTGCAAACACATACAGTATTAATTACATATAACTCGATTTTCGTTTCTAACCTATATTTTTGCATGTCTTGTCTTTGATATATGCACAAAAATTATAATTCAATTTAACAATAGCAGTTCGTTACCACATTCTAAACAGTAATAACACCTTTGTTTGATAGAGTTCCAAATATTTAAGCAAGTTAAAAATTGTTAGTGCATTGTGATTTAAAGTACATTTTTGTTAGTCAAGTCGGCTAATGATAAACTAAAATTTCTAGCTATGGTTTTGGTGAGAAAGGGGAAGAAGGCTCTTCAAATGATCCTGGAAATATATTCTACAGAGGACCGAAGGCGTTTTCGGAACCAGAGACAGCAGCAGTGAGGGTACATATTACATAATAAAGCTAACATAATATAAACATCACACACTCAAACCTTGCCTGGTTTGAATGTTTTAAGTACATTCGATCTCATCTAGAACTATAATCTAATTAGAACTTGAATTTTGTTCCAGCGCGTGATAATGGATACAGAGACCACATTTAAGGCGTTCCTGTCATTCCACAGCTACGGTGAAGTCATCATCTTCCCGTGGGGTTATACCAGTGAACCTTGCCCCGACTACGTTGAGCTGCTGGAAGGAGGTACAGCTATGGCCAAGGTAAAATTTTGCCTTAAAGTTACAATGTTGTGTTATTTCATCAGCATCAACCCATATCATTTCGGCCAAAAGACGACTTGACCATTTCTTGTGCATTGCATTGTGCATTTTGATGCTCACTAACCACGTGTAACAGCGGCATCAGGCATTATAGTCGAAAGCCATAAATATTGATGAATATAGACCTCATCCTCAAGTGTGGCCTATGCTTTTTGCATGCAACAGTTAGCGAAAATGTTCATTGTTCAGTAGGTTTAATTTCCAAACCTGTTTCACAAACCTTGCTTATTCCAGGCTATCTTCAAGACGAACGGCAACACGTACAGAGTTGGCAGCACTAAGGACCTCATGTATTACGCCGCCGGTACAAGCATCGACTGGAGTTACGCAGTCGCCAACATCCCTTACTCCTACATGATAGAACTCAGAGGGAAGACACATAGGTTCCTATTGCCTAAAGAAGAAATCATGTCAACTGCCTTAGAAGTACTGAACGGAGTCATGAGGCTAATGGACTTTGTGGATAGAAGATGTACGGGGACCCAAGCTTGTGTATGTCCCAAATAAATGCCAAACAAATTCTTTGAGACCTGAAGAAATGGCTGGAATAAAATAAAATGGATAAAACAGTTCTTGAACAGCGGTACACGCTTCAAAAAATGTATTAATTATCTCGTCGGCTAGGCCCTTCCTTGCATTGAAGGTCTCATCAAAACAGTTATTATTGCCTCAATCATGTTCGCAACGTATTTTTAAGTAATTGTCTTAATTAAAAACAAAATGTATAACATCTTCATGTATATTTTTCTTGTCACTGAAAAACGATACGCTAGTCCAGCTTTGCTCTTCTCCAACACTAACATCATCTTGCACGTCACCTCGCTATGCGCTAGCTTTTTTGTTCAATATTATAGGTACTAGATTAAGGATCAACAACAAAATCATATCGATAAGTGGCCGAGAAAGTAGGCACCGCGGCATGTTAACGTCATAATGTTGGCTACAATTGGCGTCATAATTGTACAACATCAAATAAGACCACAAAAATATTTGTGCTCTTATTTCTTGGGCCGTTTTTGAAGCGTTAATCGGTAATCTAGTACATTGTTAATCGAAGGCTCATGGCAAATCTCACCGCGGAGTGAGTGTCAACCGAAGTGAGGTCTTAAGATGACTAGAATAGCATGGCAGATATTATTCGGTTTTAAGGGAATATGAAAAACAAAAATATTGCCAAACACCGCGTTAATCAATTTTAGAGACTTTGTTTTTGTATCCATTTTTAGCTCGGTACCGTTCTTATCCGCCAACTTCTTTTTATTCTTACTTAGCCTAGACGAGATTTAGTTTTTAATTAGTAATTACTCCGAATCCATATGTATCGTCCAACAACACATAGGTATACAAAATTACGAGACGATAGGACACGCATGTAAAAATTGATAAACAGAAAATTAATTAAATGCCCTTTAAGTAAATAAACAACGATGAAACATTTCATTGTTCCATACATTCATAATGCTTGGACGCAATGACCTGTGCCAAATAGCTCGGCCGTGTGGTTTTGACTATAATGGACACAATCCAAAACTTTTTACTCATGCTGCCATATTAAATATTTATTTTTATGGAATTCCCGGCTTAATAAATTATAAAGAAAGTATTTAGATACTTGGCGAATAGTCAGGTTGCAAATTTATTTAAAACGCTCTATAACGGATAGGCCGAAGATTACACGTGAGAGTTTTGGGGTAATTGCTACTAGTTGGTAACACTACCAGAATGAAATATTAATATTGACGTAGGTATTTAAGTGTGTTATGAACCAGTTTAAGTTTTTTTGTAACAAATTATTTTCTGCATTCCCATGAGATTATTCAGAAATCTAACATTACTTAGAAGTATAAGGTAAGGCAACAGGTTCGCCTAATAAAAGACTGCACTAAAAAAATTCAATAACTTTATTTACAGATTTGCATTATCTTATAATACAGTCAACAATTCATTAAACGTTACGATTTGAAATTCATATTCAGTTATCTAACGTAAAAACATCTATCATTGGACGATAACCACTATTTTACCGTATTCAATAAGACGAGCAGTTTGTCTAAATGTCTGTTTGGTTAACACTCGGGACGGGACGCACGCCGAACGATTGTAAAATATTCATACTGTTAGTATCTATCATCTGACAATCTGATAAGTTCAGAAATACCACATAACTCACAATACAACCACCTACGCAGCGGTTTATAATCCTCAATATCGATACCTCTGAATGTTTATGGAACGTCATTATTATTCGATGTTTGACAAACAACAGCACATTACATAGTTCGTACAGGTTAAGGAACAAACTTTCTGACTCGAGCTGCAATAAGGCAACTCGGACATAAGCTCCTATTCTCCACTGCAGACCATAATAAGATGCCCTGCAAATATCAACTTTTTCTTGACTAATCGTAAATATGTACACTCGACAATTTTACACTGAGGGTAAAATCAAATATTATTCCACGTTCTACGTAACTGCAATCATTCGTTCAGTGGACTGTTTCCAATAAATTCACTAACACCACACTAGTAGGGGCGCCACACGTCAACAGGCCGTCTCTCCGACGTGATGAGGGACTTACTCCGGGTCCTCATCCCTTGTTCTGCCCATTCTGGGGACGCAGGACGTTTCTTCACAGCCCCTGAGGCAGTGGAACTTTCCTCTTCTCTTTCAGGACTTGAGTGATTAGAGTCTTCTTGTGGTAGCGGCGGTCTTAGCCACCAGTCGTAACCACCGTACAGTTGGGAGTACAGCCACGCAGGTGGTGTTGGTAGTAGAGGAGAATTTAAGAATAATTGAGCTGCCAATGCGCTGTGGAAGAGAGTTGAAGGTGCTGGTAAAGGTTGTAGTGGTTTCCGTGACCTAGTGACGGAGGTGAATGCCCCCGGGCGGTCGTCCGGAGGCGGGCTGCTGGAAGCGGTGACGGAGATGTCGTCGTCTTGAGGTGAGCTCGGACGCGAGTTTGCCGGACTTGTCGTGCTGTGCGCGTGCATTGTTATCGGATTTTCTGACGTCACGTCTGTAAACAATATCAAAATGTATTTGCTAGTTATGTAATCAAATCCTGATTTAAAAGTTTTTAAAATGAATTATTATTCCATTTGCTGACTAGAGATAGGTACTGTTAACTATGAGCAACCAACTAACTCTAAAAACAATTACCCGTTTCATGTGGCGCTGGTGGTATGTGTTGGTGTTGCGCATGCGCAGGCGGCAGGACGTGAGGTGTAAAGTGCGCGGGAGTAGGCAGCAGCGGGGGCGGGTAATGCCGCGCTAGGGCACCCCACTCACCGCCGGGAAGACCGGCTAACTGATGAGCTATACCTGGATAAAATAACGATGACTTTTTTTTACAATACTCATGGCACACTATTTATATTTAGGATTAATTAAACAAGAAAAAATTAAATCTCGCATTCGTAGTAGTCACACAATTCTGCATACAATACTTACACAAATCATTAGTCATAGCTATAGAGTTTGGCCAACGAAAGCTGTCCACTGAAAACGGCGGCAATTTCAAAAAAAATTAGGTTGTCAACACTGTTATTATACTGCATAAACAGAGTTGATACTTTTTAATATTCAGGGAAAAATGTCACTATAACAAAAATAAATATTTGAAGACTAATTATTGTTAATAATACAGATACCTTATCCAATGGTACCAAACCTACATACGAGTACCTATTGTGTTAGAGAGAATTGCCTCGTTTCTCATGCTATAACCTATAATGTATGCTATAACAAAGTTACATTGCTATATGGATTTTTTGACTCTCACTGTTTTTTTATTATTAGTTGAAGGTGAATAAGATGTGCATGAAGTAAACAACATTTTATTACTAAACGTTTATTAATGAACTGAACATAATTTTTTTTTGTAAAAAAGTTACGAATCGTAGTCGAAATCCGACTCTAAGTATTCCACACCTGATAATGATTCAGGTTCACTGCTTTCTTCACTGCTATCGCCCCCGACATTTATAATGAATCTTTCGAGCTCAGTTTCAAAAATTTGATCCCTCGCTTTATACTGATTTTCAACATTAATTACGTGATCAGTGTATTTCTTCCAATCGTCATTAGTTACACTATCAAAGCATTCTTTAATTAAATTTTGCATTTCCGATGCTGGTATACCAATATTTTTGCTAGCGACTTTTCTTTTTGCCTGACTCCATACCAGCTCAATCGCATTGAGGTCGCAATGGTATGGAGGCAATAATAAAATTTCATGGTTGTGAATGTTGCTGTGCTTTTTTAGAAGTTCTTCAACTTCATATTTTGGAGTAGGTTTATTATCTTTTACCAAACACATTAATTCTGCCTTTGTTTGATAATCCTCAAAAGCAATGTTATTTTCTTGAAGCCATGTCTGTATTACCACTTTCGTAACAGACATTGAAGGTGGTTTGTTGACTTGTTTTACATGGTAGCTTGCATTGTCCATCACAAGTACACTGGGCTTACTTAAATTTGGTAGCAACATTTCTTCTAGCCATTTCATATAGTTATTAGCATTCATATCATCATGATAATCTGCAGATTTCGATTTTGTGCTGAATATTAATAAAGCTCCTGGAACAAATCCTTCGTCTGATCCTGCATGTACAATGATATACCGTTTACCTGATGATATATTACTGATTACGCCACTCGTAGAAGGACCTTGCCAGGATTTTTTTACTTTATAATTCTGATGTACATATGTCTCGTCAATATAAATAATCTGTTTACCTTCCAGTCTTTTCTTATTAATTGTTCTTAGGTATCTATGCCTCCATGCAGCAATATCGTATCTTTCTGTAAGCAAGGCCCGTTCATTTTTATTGTTAACAAATTCAAATCCATTATTGTGTAACAATTTTCTAAGAGTTTCACGGCATCCAGTGAAGTCAATTGCTTCTTTCAGTTCATTATGCAGGTTTCTTAATGTAGGAACTTGTTTTTTTACACAATAGTATTCATTTATTTTATTTCTTATGGCTGAAATATCAAAATCATCCAAATTAGAAACTGTTGCTGGATGAGGTCGTTTCTTTCCTGGAGTGTTCCACTGGCCCTGATTTACTGAACCTTCCTTTTTTATTCGCCTAAGTGTTTTTACACTTACTTCTGAAAAAAACAAAAGACAAATGTAAACAAAACTCTAAAAACACCAAACACTTTCACAACTTGTCAATTTCTTTTATCTGAACTGATGTAGTTCAAACATTGCATTATTTGAAGATTTAGAGACTTTCAATATGAATCAGTGAATTCACTTTTTTATATTAATTGGCATAAAATAAGTTACACCTATCAGTGTGAGAATGTGATAAGTAAAACAATAATGTCATGTTAAACTAACTTATATCGATAATTATGTTAAATTAGAATACCTGTCATTGAAGATATCTTTTCTAAATAATGTTTTTCACAAGTCAGTATTTCGTTTTTTTCCACAGATATCATTTCATGTAACACCTTTGTTATATTGAGCTTTATCTCTCTGTTGTATTCGTCGTCAATACTTTCTAAAAATAACCAGAAAAGTAATTACAAAATGTTTAAAATATTCGAGAAATATCAAGATGTTTCCACATACTACAAAAAAACTAACCTAAAAGTGAAGCGATTGAGTTCAGTTGTTGTATTTTCTTTGCAGATTTCTCGTTTATATCACTTTTCACATCATTAAATTTGTTGATCATGGTAAACAGTAGATTTCTCGTCGAACTTTTGATTGTTTTCGGCATGATTAATAACAAATTCAAGGAAAAAAATAAACGATACGGAGTTGTTGTTGACATCAATAATGACAAATGTATCAGTTCCTTGACAGTAAAAAAATGTTGCCATATAAAAGTTTCTGAAAAAATTCGTGGACAGCTTTCGTTGGCCAAACTATACCTAGATTTTTATTATTCATCGAAACTTTAATGATTCTTGACTTTAGTAATCACCAGCTGATTAAAGTTTAGCGATAGATCGCGCTTAAATATTAACATGGCCAGCCTTGCGCTCGTACCACGATTACTTAGCTTGATTAGTACATTACTATTACGTATTACGATTGCCTTTCTAGTCTCAGTGGTACTACTAGTAGGTACCCAAGTGTTGTTGACAGATCTGATAAAATCGATTTGATGATATATATAATATTGTAGGTGTTATCATATTCAATATTGCTGTCCTAATTTTCACAATCACAACTTTTTAGGAGATAGCTTTATTCTTTAGTATGCGTATAATCTCGTGAATATTTTTTTACCGGACTTATTAATCACGATAAATGTAATCATAGGTTTATTTATTGTTACGAAACGGGAACATAAATTTTATTATTAAAAAAAAATTTGACTACTGATATCATTGATAGTCCCATATAAAACACAGGCTTGTATTTACAACCTATTTCTCAAATCGCAATCAGCAACGCAATAATACACATGATTAAAATCTCAACTACTTCGTACACACTACACTGTACAGCTAACCAAATAGAAATCAGAAAACCAGTAACACCGTACCGAGCCTGTCTCCCCACTGTTCAGAATTCAATCAACAAAACAATAGCGCTAAGAGTTATTACGTGTTCTCCACTAACGCTACTTAACGCAGTCATCAGAATATTTAAATACTAGACGTAGCTTGCGACTTCGCGTGCGTGGTAAAACAACATTTCTTTCCAGGATTACAATAGCCTATTTCCACCCTGAAGACCAATTCTTAATGCTGGTGAAAGAATTTTGGAAATCGGATAGACAGTTCCGCAGGTTACCCCGTACAAACAAAAAACAAACAAATACCTCTTTATAATGTTAGTCTGCCTCCCCACTGTTCAAAATTCAATCAACAAAACAATAGCGCTAAGAGTTATCGCGTGAGACGCTCCACTAACGCTACTTAATGCAGTCATCAGAATATTTAAATAATGAGACGAGCGCCCCCGCAGCTTGTTACACCTCCGCCTTATCTCCGCCGACACTCCGCGCCTATAGATGATGATTCCAATTGTTCTCGGTGTATCCACTGCTTAGATCCTGATATCTTAGGACAATATGTTTTGCTTTTTCGCGTCGACGATAGTGTGTTGTGCTTGTGAGGTTGTAGCGGGATGATTTTACTCTTTTACTGGTACAATTAAAAGAGGCTCGTTTGATTAGTTTATATTGTTAAGGGATAAGGAAAGGGAGGGACAAAATACAAAGTATGAAAAGGCTTCGTTTGCTTAATGTTTTGTGATGCACCATAGGCAATTTAAGTACGCTCTACAAGAGTGAATAATTAAATGTAAGCAGTAAAAGGGTTTGTAATATATATCGGTCAGCGCACACAGTCCTCTCCGTTTAAATAAAATAAGTATAAACAATATCGCAACATCATATTCATACAAATAGGAAATGTGTTTTGGCGTCATAATTTTCAGTTGACATTTTTAAGCGCATAAATTAACAAAGTTTGCCGGCGCCGCGACCCCGTATATTCGGCTTAACCCTTTAGCACCCACCTTGGGTAATTCCCACCCCGAGCCAACCCAACCCTTTCAGCAATAGAATAAATTACAGGCCGTTTTATGTCGCAGATACCGACGGTACGAAAATGTAAAACACATTATTTTGAATCCGACCGCTTAGCCTTTATAGGTGTAGTGCTTTATGAGTTCGTTGCAATTAGACAAGAGCTGCTTTTTAGGATTAAGCCGTGCTTAATTTTGCCTCCGAGCGACTCACGGCTTTTACGATAATGATTTGAGATATCGAATCGCCGTCCAACGGGTTAAATAGACATTATCTACCTAACGGTCTTCATCGTAACGTTGAAACTGATTGAAACTTAATTATTATTAACTTATCTGCATTCATTTAGAATTTCCTGTATAAATTGTATATTGAAATATATTCCTTGATTAGTATTTTGGTTCGTGTTCTAATTCTTCTTCTCTTCTTAGGATACATAGAGTTTGCGGTGATTGCATGGCAGTCATCTTAGGTTCTGCCGATGCTTGATTTCGAACGACAAAAGCAGTACTTAACTAGGTGCTAAGTAATCTGCGTCTACTTACAATTTAAGATAACGGTAATTATAGTAAAAAAATCATAAAAGAAGACAATAATTAACCTGCGATATAAGCTCTTCAACCGTTAAGAGCTCATCACTGAGCAATGTAACGACTATTTAATAAGTGCAGTAAGTGAATGTAAAGCGAGAGCCAGCAGCTCGGTATTCAAAGCTTTCTTCTAGCTAAGAGCATCGTAGCTCAGACAATATCCGCATCGTTCAGGACGCAAAAAATAACATTGAGCTCAAGATTACTCGCTGGCTCGGGTGCCCGGATTATTCTTCGGAGAATCGAAAAGAAAGCATGTGGAATGGACTCGCTATTGCTATATAAAACTTTCGTGAATGCTATTGTTTTAGTTATATTGTGAGCATACTAAATCTAACTAAATCATGTTGCAATTAGTTTTCATAGGTGTCACTTTATAATTTTCATTCGTTTTAGGACGCCAAGCAACTTGTTCATAATGGGAAAATGTATGACTATACCATATTACACTTGTTAGCAGCTGTTGTAAACAATCTAAAGAATATCAATGAAATACAAACCTTCAGTGTGTGATTAATGTCTAATTAACTATTAGGAATTGAAGTTAATAGTGTTAATCCTCGTAAAAACTTCATTTGGATATACCTCCACACTCCACACTCCTCACTAAACTCTAAAATTTCTAAGTATAATTTTCAAGAAGCTTTATAACTTTATTCGCTCTATTGCAGCTTATTTTATCGATGCACACATTTTTATTAATATGGCTGGTTGGCTGGCATACTGAACATTAAACAAATCAGTCTATATATTTACTCTGAACCACTTCCAAAGTATATACTTTCTGCAATAAGTTATCGTACCAATATGTTGAAATATATATTTCAACATATTGGTACGATAACTTATTGCAGAAATTATTTTACATTACAAAAGTCGTGACATGAAACATACCAAGGCATTGTTTCATTATGTATTCGCTGTTGAAAGATTCAAAAGAAAGGGCAACTCCAGACGATTTGCATTCGTTAAAAAATGTTGGAATTCTTTGTTGTGTGCACGATGCGTAATCGCTGTATACTACGATGAAGTAGTATTAGGCCTTTGATAGATATTATATTTAATTGATTCATAAATGATTTTATTTCTGCAAATAGGTTTTAAAAAAACACTTTTACACGTCATTTTTTTTAAACTATTTAGATGACGTCGGCATTTCCTAACTGACTACCTCTGAGAAGATATACCGAAACAAACTCAGGGGGATTTATGCAAAAAAAGCATATTATTTTGTATTTTATTATTAATTTTGGTCTTTTGACTTTGGTCATTAATAATCATACCGAAATCTTCCAAACACAATATTTTGACAACAGAAACTGTACGAATTAGTACGAAAATATCTCTACGTGGAACGTTAATTAAGTAAATGCAATTGATGATTAAACGTGTTCTTTTACATTGAAGAATCAATTTAAATTAATATCGACCCTCATTGTGTTTACTTCTAAAAGAATCACAACAAAAAGTATCAAATCAGTCAGAGCGCAGTAGTAGTGGATTGGCCGCATCCGAAGACGTGCCAGTCCGCTACATTGCCCCGGACGAAGGGGTTTTTTCTTCGACTTTGAAAAATCGCGCCGCGCCGCGAGAGGGTTGAACCCAAACATTTTAATGCCATTTGCTAGATTGCGTCTTGCATTTTTCCTGCCTCCGCCCAATACTACAGTGCTAATCCGCGAAGACGACCGGGATTACACGGATAAAAGTATTTACGTTTTTAGTGTGATTCCGATGTGCCAGGATTAGGGCGGAATTTTTTAACGACTCTGAGACCCTCGGTGATTAGATAAAGGGTTGGAAGCACTTTCCAGTAATTATTTTACATTTCTTCGAACATCATTTATAGAACACTTAGTTGAGCAAGTTCCCTTTTCTTTTGAGTTAACAACTTCTATTCAAATGACTTTTTCATCGGGGACAATATCGCCTTTGTAAGCTTATGGTATATAGTTGATTATCTCTACGATTTATCTTTATGAGCTGCGTATATTGATGGGTATGCGTAATTGTGGCCTATTTAATTATTTCTTGTTGAAAGTTTGGAACTTAGATACAACTTATATTAATTTTCGCCAGACATTTGCGGTGACGTGTCTGCCTTCACTAATTTGACTGCCGCGAAACAATAGCATCCCTAGTTGTGAGATGTTTTTTTGTTTGTTGTGTGTTTTACCGTTGGATAATGTAATGTATGTTTAAGTAATCATTGTGGTCTATCGAAGCGGGAGTACTATATACTACTAATACACACAGAGTTTTCATAGCTACAGCCCGTTAGTAATAATAACCATGCTTAATAAGTGAGTAAGTAAAAAAGATTGCCAGTGTGATCTAGCGTTTTAGCAGGTTGGCACTGCATTACGGATGCGATGCTTATCAAACCGTGACGATTAGCTCCTTGAAGGAACTGGTAATATAGTAGTTAAGTAATTAAAAGTAGAATGAATACTCATATTAATGTCTCGATAATGTGACGTTTTTACTTCCCAAGAGCTTTAAAATCTTCAGAACACTCGATAGGCTTAGTTCATAAGCTTTGGCGAGGGTTTAGCTTGATGCTTATATGTAGAGGTATAAAAACAAAAGTAAACTAACTAAGAGACGGATACGTTAGCATTAACGATAATTAATCTTCGACTCGATAATTTCGCAATCAGTAAAGATTACTGAAACAGTGTCTCTGTTCTAGGACAACCCAAAATTCAGTGTCGGTGGTTCGCAGTGGTGTTATCCGCGCTGCCTTAAGCCAGGTAGTTGTATGTCGTAACTTATGACACCATAAGCCTCTAGTTAGTGTTAAGGGCTGGCGTCACAGCCGGGAGTTAGCAAGACAGATGCCCTCCGTACATCATAAGGTTAATAAGAGGGCTCGTGAACTAACGACGCCGCTTTGTCAACGCGCCTCAACCCGCCCGCCGCCATCTTGGCTGCCATTTTGGATTTCAATCTGCTTAGCGCTTAATGAATTTGCTTCTATTGATTTTGTTTAACCCCTTTTTGTTTTGCTTAATTAACCTTTCGGTGTAGAAAAGTAGCTGTGACAAGGGAGCTAACGATAAAGGTCATTTGGGTTATCTATCTGATAGATACGATTAATTAAGTACACTTGTGCTGACCCTTGTTTTGGGTTGACAGTGTACCTGTTAGTTCAGACATATTCTACCTATAAAGACATGGCACTAACAGTAAAGTTTACATTCGTTAAACAACACACCAACTAATGTCACATAATGAAATACTTTAGGATTAATTCATTATATCCACGTCAATGCTATAAACGTTGAGTATCAAGTGACTCCAATAAAAATTACATCGCATTTAGAGTTAATCGCGCTCGAGTCATCATCATACGAATCCATTTGAAACCGTTTAAAATGTACGGTGAAAGCGCGAATCACGTCATACAAAAGGCTATATGAGGTGGGTGGAACATTTAAAATTTACAAATGCGTAATTATGCACCCGCATTGTCGCGCGGCGCTGGAAGGGTTATGTGGCCCCCGTCTTTCTTCCACCCTCGCCCCCACAATCCCGGGCTTCCGGGCCTAATGCTATATTTAATTTTCTCTAAGACTCCCTCATTAATAATGCGAAGGCTGCGACTTTAAGTGGCGCTCACACGGCGACGTGAGATACACAGATGTACGAAATTGGATTGTGACTGGATGTTTAAATCAATTAAGTATGTCAACTGATGTCCTTATTAGCTTTGAATTCGAGATTCTATTCGAAGAATACATATAAAAGCATTCCCATTGTTAATTCAAGTAGGTATCTTTCTCAATCTACACAGGCTTTTTGCCACACTAGGAATTTCTCCTGAATCGGGGGAGCGTTTCACAAACATGTAATATCACATACACAAACACCCAGACTCGGGACTAATATCTGCGGATCGCACAAATTTTGTCCCGTGCGGGAATCGAACCCACAACCCTTAGCACAGCAGTCCAATCGCTTAGCCACTGCACCAATGGGGTCGTCCAAAAAAACGTCACTTTCTATAAAAGTACCCAAGACAACATTTTTGCTATTGTCTCTATCCTTCCAGAATATTCCCACGATTGTCTATGTACGAGTTGTCATATCCATACTTTCGCAGATCTACAACAAAAGTGGCATCTATAAGAGAGGCGCGTGAACGTGAGGGTGGATAATTTATCATGATTTCACAAGGGTTATTGGTGCTCGTCGGTAAGAGGGCAGTAGAGACTTGCCGGTGCTCGTCAGAACAGCCGCGAAGCGCGGAATTTACATATTGAAGTGCTCGCTAAATTGTTTCTAAACAGAAAACAAAGCGAGCCCGACTCTCTGCGAGGAAAGAAGTAATCTTGTAATGTGCGTACATTTAGCTTAATGAGAATACCCGACGAGTGCATAGTAGCGCCTCAACGTAATTAGTGCTAGTTTGATTTGTTTGCTATTACAGTATCTGTAGACTTTTAACAGCTTAACTATGCGTGAAGCCGAGTTTAAAAATAGCCATGCCCCATATGTAGGTCATAACACTGGGAACGGGTTAAATCTTGAGTATGTGTGGAAGTATACTGTCTTTTACTTGAAGTTTACTCACTGGCTGATGTAGTATGCAACTAGAGAAGTCAAAATGTATATGCATAAGCGCCTGTTATTCCTTGCATAAAATTAAACATCTGTAAGGGCATTATGTTTCGTTACTTGAAGAAAGTGCCGTGTGGTATCCGGCCTAGAATTTACCACTCCCTTTCTTCCCGTGGGCGTCGTAAGAAGCAACTAACGGAAAATCAGAAGATGGGCAGCAGCGTCTTCTGTAACTTGACCACCAACACTGCGATCCCCATCCCCTGCGTAGGGATTATGGAACCCCCACCTCCCTTCTAAAAGGGGGAGGCCTTTGTTCAACAGTGGACGACTATTAGCTGATGATGATGACTTAAAAAAAATATCAGTATGCTTTATCCTTTAACTTTTACTTTCTTTCTTTCTTCTCTTAATTCTTCATATATTAAGCTCAATAAATCATAAAATCATTTATTTGTTAAACATAGGTCATACAGAGATGTTAAATTAACAAACATATATAAATGCACTAACGTCTCCCCGAATCAAAGATCAACAACAAACAGATCAGACATAAAATCCAAAGTAAATTAGCATCCATTAATTCCGTGTCTTGGTACGTGTGTGTCGCCGTAGGTAGGAGCTGTGTAATTGAGTTACAGCCCTTTGACACCCAACGTAACGAGGTTTGCGACACTTGCGTGCTACGAACCTAGTAGTACAAAGACAGTGTGACTTCGGTTACAGAAACACTGACGAACACTGTCGTAAGATGTCTAGAGGTATGGGGGTGATGTAAACGTGAGAAAAATTTGAGTATCTGTTGGAGAAACATACCTACGTTTTTTTTTTAATTTTGTATCAACACAATTATATTTGTTGCTATATGTATTTATTGTGATATATACCTAAATGCTTAATAAATAGGTATCTAATGGCAATGAGTTTCTCTCATTTTTCGTGGGATTTAAAGCATTACTGGCAAAATGTGGGTTTACTTTATACCGCTGCGTGCCACTTTAAACAATGTTTATTATTTTATAAGACGCAAGTAAAACTACCCCACAAAACAATATGACAAATCTATACTACACTTACAAGCAGAAGCACTTCAACATCGTAATCAAAAACGTTATAGCTTTTCTTGTTATTTTCAGTTCGATCGTTTCATAATCTGGTATACAAATACGGCGGTGTTTATTAGGTGCAAGTGAAGGGAGCGGGCGCCTAGCGACGCGGCTCCCTGCCGAGCGGGGCGACGCGCGGCGTCAACCTCGCCTCCTCCAATATACGGGAAATCTCATTCACCTGCCATATTTCCTATTTCACAGGAAAATTCGCCTATCTGAGCCCGAAATGAATATTTTCAATTTTAAATAGCCTTCGCGGTGCGCTGTAACTGTTGAGAATATAGCAGCGATGTAGTACGTAGATGATAAATCAGTTACGTATTTAAGTTTTAAGGCCAAGTTTTAAACTTACTTTGATTCTGTGTCAAAAACTATGGAAAACGGCTTAAAGGAATTCTGTACTTTTGTCTAGACATTTTGTAAGACATTAATCGCTAAGTTTCGGCATTTCTTTTCAGAATAGGTAACGTGTAAAATGAATTTAACAAAAGCTATTCGCAAGAGAGTGTGTGTAATATAAATATTTTATAAATATCATAGTAAATAGATGCTTCGAAATCATAATCAGATTTCACCTGAGGAGCAGCTTAGTACACTTTATTAATCCAAGTTAGAGCGAAACGTATAATCTATTTTACGCATAACTAAGAAAATTAAGAAACTTCTAAATTGTAAATGTATCTAGATTATTAAAATACAGCAACAGTACCTCGCAGGTGTCAAACTGGGGTCCCCAAATTGATAATTAATTGTCACGCAAAACTTCTCGACCAAATTAAATCCCCTTTTGAGGCGTCGCGTCGACGAGGAGTGACAACGGTCCCGGCTGACAATTTAATATCTTTCGGATAGAAACATCGCAGCGACTCAAAACAGGGGACAGGGGATAGGTCAGAACTCAAGGCGAAGTACGTCTACTGGATAACAAGTTAAGACGTTATATTGCGGACAAATGTGTTTGATTATTCGCATCTTCGACTACGGCTTGCCCTTTAAGTTTCACGAAAATAGTGATACCAAAGTGAAGACAGTCTAATTGTCACATTAATATTATTTTTTTCTTAACATCAATCGGTCTGCTGATAACCATCAGAATAGTATGCCTTGAATTTTTGACTGGTCTTACCTACGTCAAAGAACTTACAGAAGAAGACATAACATACGCACAGTAACCCTTAAAGTAGTGTAAGTGTGCGCATATGAAGTAAGTTTATTTTACAATTGATGAATATTGTTTCTATGATGAAGTTGTAAATTAATAAACACTGCAAAAAATAACCTCTTAAAACAGTCTTACCTGACAATTTAAAAGGTAGAGATCCCATGAGCGGGTCTGGCGGGAAGCGGGGCCCGAAGTGGAAGGGATGGAAGCCGTGGTGTCGGGTCTTGGACCGCGGCTCCCGCGGCCCGTCCACCGTCACCTTGATCGCCTTCTGGTACGTCGCCACTTGAGGCGGGGACGTGGCCAGCATTATTGTCAGCGTGAACGATTTACCTGGACAAGAAGATGTGAATAAAATGCGTGTTATTGTAGGTCATGTCTTATATTTGTGTAGAAGATTATACCTACGCATATTTGTAAGTATATTTATAAGCCAGATAAAACTAGTAAAGTTACATCAGTTTTTATTTAAGGGAAATGCGAAAAGTTTCCAGTCTGCTATTAAAATATTCATCAAACCAAAGTTATTGCTACATTTTTAAACCTCAAAAGTTATATATTTATGGTATTGTGTTTAAAAATCTAATAAACACTTCCGTTAATGTTAACTTGCCTAAAATTATCATCTCATATTCTTTTTGCAATTCACTTAACAGAAGGTTATAGAACATCATCGTTACACCACAAACAATTCACACTCCGACAATCACATTCAAAACCTTAAAATGCCCGATTTCATTCTTTTAACCCCTAAACACCGGCTCCCCAAAAACTTCAAAGTCTATTTCAAAACTGTCGCCGAGTCACGTTCCAAAGCCATCTAGCAAGTATCAACCTTGGAATGCATAAGAATTTGGAGAGCCCATTCGGTTGCCGTCGGCCGTCGGTGCGGTGGTTGATTTGTGGAACTCCGCCGGCCGTGCACTCCCGCGTGCCGCGTGCCGGCACGAACACACAGATTGGTAGCACGAGATTTACTAAGACGTTCAATATTATCTTAAAGAATTATTCGGAAATGTACTAGGTATGGGAAAAGTTTCTTAATATGAAAGGTAAGTCGAAAGGTCAAAACATGCTAGCACAAGATTTACTAAGAGAGAAGACAGAGAAGGACTCAATTTTATTGAAGAAAATATACTTCGCAAAGGCTGACTGTTTTTTTAGTATCTACCTATGAAAGGTAAAAAGGCATATTTTTAATTTGGGTCGCTGAGAAATTTTGCCAACATTACTAGTATCTTAGAACATAATATGGTAATTAATATGATACCACAAACACAGACTCTATTAGCACAACGGTTGTTAGGGGTTGGGTTTAGGAATTTAAGCCTAAAACTTAGGTTAGATTCTGGCCGTCTCTTGCAAGAATTACTAGTTTTACATATTTTGAGCCTAGATATCAGTAAAGAAAACATACTGTATTAGTTTTATTTACTAATTTATGTAACTGTCCAGTGTGTGAAACCACTATACCTACTCGCTTCTTACGAAAATCACTGCTAACGCTGGCTAAACAAAATGATAAGCATTGTGTAAACGTGGTCGTAGTCCAGCCCATCACTTAATAAGTGTTAGAAACTCGCGACGGTGACGTCACGTAACGACGCATCATCCTAACCAAATACCCATTGCTGTTAATGTACTATTATACAACCTAAAGCCTACTAACTGCGCAGCCAATAGATGCTTAACAGCTGGCAATTCGCGTGCTGTATTAACGATGAATATCGAGAATAGGAGTGGTGTAGTCGAAATGCCATCGTAACACATCCACCGCAGAGCGACCACAAACACGGCACCAAGCGTTTGAACAATCACTGGCGTATCGACACACATACCGAATGGTAATTCTGGTAAAGTTCATCGGTTGACATTCTATACCCGCTCGGTAGTGATCATTTGTGATTATTTAATTTTGTCTTCAGACTCAATTACTCAATGTTTTTATTTATCGATTAGCGAAACCATGACGATCGTAATTTTAGATAGAATTCACATAGAATTAGAATCGAAAATTACTGATAAAACCTACGAATCAAATACCTAAACATGGCTGTAACTACCAAAATAAAGTTATAAAAGTAACTACGTACTTTATTAATTTTATCTCTTATCACACCAACGTAGGTAAGCCAAACAAGCAATCCAAGCACTACCAAGCATATCTCTGAGAACGCAAGATTGCATATTTGTACCAAAATTATATTCTGAATAAAAGAAACGTACCGAGATAACATTCCGTACACAACAAAAGAGAGACTAGCATTTCCAACGTCTGGCTTGAAGCCAAAAGCCGCGGCGGTGGTCCTCCGAGCCATGAAAACGACATAAACACCCGCCCCCCGCGGCCCGCGGCCCCACACACCCCCTCGACCCGAAATGAGCGGCCACCCGCTTATTTTCATAAAACCCGCATAAACTCGGCGAGAACTTAAGAGAGAGACCAAGAAATTGTTTTTCTGCGCAAATATACGCAGAAAAGAAAAGTTTTATTGTCTCCGGGACGGAGATACGAATTACCCATTCCGACTACTTATGTAATATGGATGGAATGGAGAAAAAGAATCTACATGCGACATAGCTCTGCGGAATGTTACAGCACAATATGCCACTTAACATTCATAGAATATCAAGTGTATTGGCGAATGCTTGTCAAAGAGTAAATAATCACCTATTTCATGTAATTGAGCCTTGCTCTTTATTGCTTGTATAACTCTTTTATTACTGAAACTTCATGAATATGGCGTTTGCAAATCAAGATGTTCTAAGTTCAATGCTCCTTCTATTAGGTACGTATTTGTAACTCTACTAACACACACTACCAATTAGTCAGAGTGGTTATTGTGATAGCTGAGTGGTATTTAGGTAGGTCTGCCAAGTCAAAGGTCGCAAGTTCAAACGCCGGCACGCACCAATGTCTTTTCGAATTCATGTGCGTATTATAAATTAGTTATCAGTTGCTCAAAACGGTGAAGGAAAACATCGTGAGGAATCCGGCACACCTGAGAGGTTTTTCAACGGTGTGTAAAGCCAAGTCAGAGGCCTACAGGCGGTTTAAACTCTGTCACCAGGTTCTTCATCAACCATACGATAAGAAGAAGAGTGGTTATTATCGATGTTAAGCTTTTAATGTTACTTTTGTTTCCAGATCTTCATTTTTGAGAATACCTACGTACTTCTTAGCGAGCCATGTTGACTGCAAGGCACTTATTATTGATTCTATCGAAAAATACGGTTTAACTTGACCATGGCCTTGCTCAATGTTACTTTGCTTTACTTAAAACACGTAAAATAAGTGCAATGCCCAAATATTTAGATTTTATATTCGTACCAATATACAACAACAAATACACACAATTTTCAGAAGCAAAACACAGGCATTCGGCGCGCACTTCATAAATCATTTAGTTATTCATAAAAAGGCTTTCTGCCGACCCTCGCGATTCCGCGGCGCTAACATATTGCACTTGCACGTGCGACACACTTCATAAACTGTTCATATTGATCCCGGCAAGGGGGAGCCACTGATTGTTCATAAAAATATTGTGTATACTGCATAGTATGAAAGTAATAGAAACATTTAGGGGGTGCAAAATATATACGTAGCTAAATTTTAATCTGTTTGACTTTATGTCACATGCTTCTGTTAATAGAGGTAAATGCAATTTCTTTGGGGGAAATAAATTTGTATTAAAGAAGCATAATTCTTTAGTTATATATTGTAAAATACTCTTCACTGTCTCTTAGTCAACGATAACGGTGAGTATAGTTTAAATAGAGTAACTTATAAGAATTCATTAAGGATCAATGTTATGGATCAATTAATTAGATGCTTACTTTTTTATCTCCAAATTAGCATAACTTTCATGGTAAGAAAGAAAAATGTTATTATGAAAGTAGTAGAAAGATGTTGGAGGACACTACCAAAACTATTCACACATAGTAAGTATGAACTAAATCTAACCAATCAACACTAACAGCATTCTCCTATTCCTCTTACCAAATTGATAACAGTTGAAATATTTGCGAAATTTAAATGCGAAACGAAATTCAAATTCGGCAATTTCCTGTTCACGTCGGATTAAAAATCAGCTTTATAACGTCATAAAGTAGGCGAGAGGTACGTTAAGATAAGAGTTCTGCGCTCGCGAGCTAAATAAAAAATGAGCCACAATGGTAATGGCAGCGAGCGCCTTTGATCTCGGTTTCATAGCTTACTGGGGATTTTCGGCTTAGAGAGCGGCAATTTGGATATAAAATACCTAAAGCCGACCGATACACATTAGGGACATTAGCGGATTGGCTTCCCCATACAAACATTTCTACATACGAAGACGTATAAGCGATAACGTAAAACATAACTCCGCATATAGGAATATCTCCAAGGCAATATAAAACTTTTTCCCCACCCAATAAAAATAACTAATACAAGCGAGACACCGTAAAATCCGAGTTTATTGAGGCGTCTCAAAGAACAAGAGGAAAGTCAAAAGCGTGCACAATTAAAACCGGTCCCCTAGGACGCACCTCAGGAACGAGCCGAGCGGTCAATATTGCTCGACAAGACCCTCAATTTTCACCACTCTCCCCAACGCTAATAACAATAATTAGGAATGAGTGGTTCAATAATTAAAAACGGAAAGAGAACTCCAAAAAGACGGACCAAAATGAAAAGAAACTTGCTCCATCTCAGTTTTTCATAGAGGAAACCATATTGCCATCTCTATCCCGCGCCCGTCTCAATTTCGCTTATAATTTTCAATGGTTCTCTTTTAAATTAATAAAAATTCAAATAGATGCTCATCTTAAGCTGTGGCAGTTAGCGATGCTCTTAACAATTATGTTTCATTTTGGAGATGAGAATGTACGTTGTTTTGCGTGCATGTACCGATTTGAATAAACTTTTCAAACAATATTGAGGTTCAACGCATACTAGCATTTAGGCCATAACAAACTTTCAAAAAAATACTTCAATTCTAAAACTATTTTCTATATTTGACTCAACATCGCAGATTATCTAATGACTATAGACAGAAGGAAAAATAAACACACAACTTTCAAACGGTTATCAATTTTTTTTATACCTTACGCGCGTTTTTTAAGTAAATAACGTATCACCTGAAGTAGTATCTCATCTCTCCTACCTCATAAACTCACATTCACATTACGAATCCTCCCTATTCTATTTAAATAACATACCCTTGAAACTCTAATTTACATCCTCAATCATCCCATAACATACAGCGAGAGGTTTTCTAAATAACAGGGTGAAATTGAAATCATTAGTTTGTAAAGGGGCAGTGCATCAAAGGGGCTCTCGAGTTAATAACGAAAGGTGAGGCCGAGATCTTTTTCGCCGCGGCTCCATACAAAAATAATTTTCCTTCAAGGGAGGAACAGAAGGTGTGGATAGGGTGAATGCCGTGAAAGCCTATTGTGTCCCACCGACACTGTTTGGTAAACGGACCTTTGTTTTGCTGAAGATTATGTAGGATATGCTGGTTTGTTTTGCGACAATTGTTCTTTGGAAACGTTGAGGATAGGAATGAATTGCTTTTTTGTCGCCAATCAACAATCATGTCAGCGTTAAAATTCATTGTATTTAAAGTTTAGTTGTTCGTATTATCTTCCGTGGCAGCCCGATTAATGATCATAGGCTCGCCACCATTGTACAGGACTTGTAATAAGAAGCAAATTGTATTTAAAATAGACTAAGAAAACTCTCCCTACCTCTTCAGGGACACAGCAACGATATATATAGTATTTAAAGCATGATCTCGATGCGGCAGTTTTTCCACTGCAAACTAGTTGCCTACTTATGGTATTTGTGTAATGAAAACGAGCCTCAATCGTCTTATTCATATTATTTTCATATTAAAGCAGCAAAGCGCAATTCTGACGCAATTACAAAACCCACTATAAGCAACAACGTATAGTAACTATTTAATTATGTAAGATATTTACTACCTTTTTTAAATTAAATCTCTAGCATTCTAACAACGCACAATATAAAACGCCAATTAATGAGACTGCGTAGAGATCGGGGACAAATGGGACTAGGGGCGTATTTTTTATCGGTGTCTAGCTATAAGGTGGGGGTCAATCAATCGATTAGCAGATGTCGCCCTTGACTACTGGCGCGGTAAATTGGCCTCTTACTGCACCACTCAGGGGTATAATAAGGTAAGGTTAAATTTAAATCAGCCATGAATGGAAATTTTGCATTACGTTTTTTTATAATCCTTTAGTATCCCAAGTAATAATTGTGGATGCTAAGCCAAATCAGCTATTACTGTTCTTTTTATCTGCCTCATAAAATTATTTGCTATCTCGCACGTAATTGGATAAAAAACAAGATTAAATATAATGTGGAAACAAAGAAAAAGATCTTACAAGTAATTAATCATTCTCGTCCAATACGCGCAGGTCGGCCACCCGCCTAGCTGACACGGCAAACCGTAGCAAAAAAGTGGTTGGGGGCCCTCATTAAATTTTTCGCTTATTAAAAATTCCCCGCGCCCTTCCCTCCATGTTAGATACGCAACTTTTTATCCCGGAACGAAGCAAAAGTTATATTCCGCAGTGATCCCCCTTTGTCTTTTTTACCCGATAATTTGAGTGAGATTTTCTCGCAATTTAAGATAAACAAAGAGAGCGCTTACCCTTAATTGGAAAGCAGAGCGTTATTCAGGAAGGAACGTGACAAATAGACACCTCTTAACTTCTTTTCCACTTTCCCGCCGCTCTGGGCTATATTGGTTTTTTTCGTGTACACGCTAGCCGAAAGCTTTTGTTTGTTTAAGGAATTTTTAATGAGGGTTATATTTGTACAACGGGGCTGAAATCCACTTTAATTTTCCACGCGTCTATCAACTTCATCCAGGAAATTACCGCTCTTATGCAATTAAATTACGCCGTTATTGAAGAATGATCCAGGTCATACAAACCAATAGGAATGCTAATTGAAAAATGTAAGTAAACAAATTTATAGTATCACATCTTAAGTCATAACACACAAAATTTGATTAAAACCCAACGTGGAAGAAATCCACCCTATTTGCCAAAAGCGAACCAGTATGAAATCGTAAACAAGAATGTAAAACAGATTCTATTAGCATATTATACAACAAACAATTTATCTGGTTCGAGTTTATCCTATCGGTAAGAACACCGCTGTGACATGCATGACAGCATGACATATTCCCGCTCTGTTGATATTTTCTCGAGCCGGCGCCCCCCATCCTCCTTCCTACCTTCGTTAACTCCCCTGCACTATTTGAATATGAGACGCGAAGTTTACAGTTCGCCGATGTTTCTGATGTTTGTGACCCTAACTTAAAGTTTGTTCGCTTCGTTGTTCATTTACATCGATCGGAACTGTTTACGTTATATTCTTAAGATTACGTTGCTGGAGCGTTAATCAGATTTGACGCCACTTTATGTCTTGTCGGGTAGTTTGATAGAGTTGGGTATTTATATATCTTCAAGATTTGTATAATAGTAGGTGGAGCGTCGATCTATATGTATTATTATGCATTCGATATAGTCAGGTCACGTCAACCTGTTTATTTCAACTAATTGTATAACTGTGTCTAATCTATCACACACAAACGCATAAGTGTTAGATTTTGGCATGTAACTTTTAACTGTACGAAGATGGAAAGAATTTGGCCCCTTTTTCGAGAAAACATATTTTATTAGGTTCAACTACATTGCGTGTTCGGCTAATAATAAGGGTTAAAAGCCAGAGTATCAGTTTAAGCCGTAAAGATATCCGCAAACGCGAAGTGCTATAAGTGCTGACACGATTACAATTATTCCACAGAACTTAATACTCCACATTTTAACCTCTTGAACTCGTCTTTTTGATGTCTCTACAACTTTTTTTATAATCCTAGTGAGGGAATAAGGAGAGCATCTATGTCTGCGCGCATACTTGTGCACTATAATATGTCCTGCGTAGTTGGCTACGTTCAGATGAGATAGGTAGCTGTGACCGAAATCGGCCAGGAGAATATTATGATGTACCTAAGTTTTTGTATGGGGTCTACAAGCCTGATGATTAGATGATTCCCACACATTAAAGCACGTATATTTCCCTAACTATTCCATGATAATATAAAAACCTCCGTGCAAGCATCCTCCGAATACACGCAGACATAAACCAGCCTATAAATTGAACCAGGACTTTGGTCTTTGTTTGTATATTAACACCAACAGTTAATCTAAAGTTAATCCAAGACGGTCCGCACACGCACGTATAATCGGCCACCAGTCGCCGCTCGTCTGAATCACCACAAGTGTAGACGTCGGCGTCGCGACATCGAAAGGCGGTTGACCGCTCAATTACTTTCGTACAAGACTAGAACCCTATAAAATATTATGGCGTAGACTAGTAGTATCGTAGTATTCTTGTTAATGATTTGGTTGAAATACATAATGTCTCTGCTATGTGGAGGGACGAATTGTGAATGTATATTTTTCTTCTGTTGACGAAAAAGCGAGTCGTAAACCAGTGTGGGCCCGATAGGCAAGGCTCACCCCCAATGGGCGGCGAAATGTCTATCTCCTGATAAAGAAGAACACCGTGCTATGGCTTTCGGTGACTATGAATGGTGAATTTGTTAACAGAAAAGAGTAAAGTCCTGTGGAAGCAGGGTTTCCTTAGATCGTTATATAAAATAGTCAGTAAATTTTAAAAAGTACAAACAACTTTCTCTTAATGCCACCAACTAAAATAAATAATTTAAAGAAAAAAATTCAAATTTCCTTTATCAATTTAGATTCAAGCTTAGCATGGGCAACATGCTAAAATGGCACCAAAAGTCATATAAAATAAATGAGTTAAAAAAAAAAGTATACAAAATAACATCCATATTTAAATACGTATAAAGTTATGAGCATATATGCATGTTTACGATAATGCAGACATCTACTCATAAAAAATCCCCCTCTCCCCTGAGTGAGCACTCAAAAACAAAGCCCCGGGCGCCTTGCCTTCTGAATATTTCAACAGGTCTTCTCTTTGTTGGAATATTAAGTCAATGGGGGTAATTGATCTGGTAAGGCCCTGCTACGAAAATCTATGCCATAAATCTTTAAATAGGTTAGCTGGGTATGTTCGAGGAAGGTAACCTCTTAAATTAATGAAGCGTAACCTTTAGCCGAAAGTTATTCGGCATCGGTGCTGCAAAAATATTAAGATGTTTACAAGACCGAAATTTTGGAATACCAAAAAATCTAATAAGGTTTAAGAAATCTAGTTTAGTAGGTACGTAGGTTTCTAATGTAGTTCTAATATAAATCCTAGATATTTTATACGGTACCTATATTCCTCACGAATAATAAATCATAACTATATATACTGTCACTTATTGGCTTTAAGGTCATCTGACTACAATAACACTGGTCCTTTCCTTCTTTTCTGCACAAAAATTTAACGGAGATCCGTGATATGTTCAAAAGTGAAAAATGAGTATTCTAACAAGTGTGTAATGTCAATTGTGTGGCTCTTCTCAGCTGAAAAGTAGAGTGTTCCTATAGATATAGAGCTTAACCGTAATTAGAACTTTAGATGTAAACCACCACCGCGTGAAATGCCGTCGCGTGGCGCTCGCGGTCTACGAAGACTCTCGGTCTCGCAATTCAATATCAACTATTCTCAACGCGGTTCTATATGAGTGTTAATTTGAAAGTCCGCCCTCAGCAATCATGTATCACCGTGGTCAAGTTATCATAATATGTTTGTACTTCTCATCAGAAAAGCAAACCAGAAACGTAAATGTATTTGCTATTAGATGTTTCTTTACCAACAAGAAAACTGATAACCGAGTGACATGACCGTTGGTCTGCCAAGTCAAAGGTCGCAAGTCCAAACCCCGGCACACACTTCACACGTCTTTTCGAAATAATGTGCGTATTATAAATTAGTTATCAGTTGCAAAAAACGGTGAAGGAAACCATCGTCAGGAAACCGGTACACCTGAGAGATTTTTCAAGGGTGTGTAAAGCTATGTCAAATGTCTGCAGGCGTTTATATTCTGACATTAGGTTGTTCATCAACCATACGATAATTAAAAAACCAACAAGAAATAAATAAGTTTTCTAGTTGTGACCGCCACCGCGTGAGATGCCGTCGCGTGGCGCTCGCGGTCTGCGGAGACCACTGCTCGGGTCGCGGCTTGTCTCACAAATTCACAATTCAAAATCAACTGCACCGCAGTTTACATTTAGGAACAATTAGCTTATTATTTACTGGCGAAATGTGGGTGTACTATAATTATGTACACCTCTGCCTACCCCTTCGGGGAATACAGGCATGATGTTATGTATGTTTTTAGCTTATTAAATTTAGTTTCTTGGTTTTGATTATTTGTTAGTGTTAATTTGGTAGTCCAAACCTTGGCAATCTTTTACATCTCTATTTCATTTTGTAGCTCTTCTTTCTCAGTTTATAGCTCTGAATTTACGTGGGTTTTTTTTAATTTAAGATAGTGCCAGAGCACAATTATAATTCCAATTTCAATCGTAGTATAACTATTGATTAAAGCCCAAAAACTAATACAACATGAACTTATTGACTTAGTATAAGCCAAGTGCCAACGAAACATACTCGAGTAAGAGAGGTACAATCAGCAACATAAGAAGCTGAACATTTTAATTTTTAAACATATCATTAATCAAAGAACAATTTCTTACATAGTAAGTAAAAATTCTTATATATTCTTAGATCATCATTTGGACGCTCCTATAATAATTTGAATAACAATAACTTGAATTGTTGTTTATTTTTTTCAATTATTTGACTTTTATTTTAAATTTTTAGTCTTAACATGTTAAGCTACTTATGTTGCTGACTTTACCTTAACAGGTAAGTTAAAATTCTCACCTCTACCACTTCTTCCAACAAATCGAAGGTCGTTGAACTTGGCCACCTGGTTCTTCATAACTGCCGTGCAGTTCCTAAGCTCTGCTGAACAATTCTCGTCGTTGCCAGCTCTGACGGTGACTAGAGTGCCGTCCCCGACCTCGCCTAGCGCCACCACTTTGAAAGCCACTGGTAATGTCTTGTTTGATCGCCAGTGAGGGGGTAAAACTGTGCACACCTGGAAAGAAACATTTTAGTTAAATTAGGTCAGTTAAACTATATGTAAGCTGGATTGGTTTCAACTGATTCCTAGTTAATGAGTGTGAAGGTCACATAATCACTTTTGTCAAAAGTGTTTCCTCACAAGTTCCCTAACTTGTAAATAAAAGACAGTATACAAATTTAAAAGGACAGAACAAATTTATCACACACGGACATGCATGTTAGTATTGTCTACTTGCTGTAGTTGTAGTTATTTGCCATTTTAGTTTTAGGACGTCCATTTAAACTTATTACGCTAAATACAAACAGTAAACTTCATATTTCGGCGTTACACACAATTATGAAGAAAACAAGAGTTTATTTAACAAAGTATTAACTTACCACATGAGGACAGCCTGTCTTGACAAGTTCTCCGGGATGGTCGGCCAATAGGCCCTCCAAGGTCCGCTCAGCGAGCAGTTCCGCCGTCAATGGCTGACTTGGCAGCGCATTGCTCCCATAGCTCGACGAAGGTGCCTCGTGGCCCAGTCCATTCGTCGTCGAACTCACTTCACTAGATAAATGCATTGTCCTAACTGTATTCCACTTATACACACTTATAAGTTACATAGAGTCTAAGTCTTGGGTAGTTCACAACCGTCACATAACTCCAACAGTCACGGGCTGACTGCTACTTACATTTTCGACCAACTTTTGAGTTAAACTTCTTGAGCAAAATGACGATGACATGTTTCCTGCTGGTATCTGCAACAAATGGAGAAAAGTTATTTTGCAGTTTACAATCATTCAAATTGTATTGATTCCCAGATAATGTTACTTGTGCCGTGTGGTATTCGGCCTAGAATTGACCACCCCCTTTCCTCCCGTGGGTGTCGTAAGAGGCGACGAAGGGAAAATTCAGAAGATGGGCAGCAGCGTCTTCTGTAACTCCACCACCAATTAATACTGCGATCCCCAAGCCGCTTGCCAAGCGTGGGGATTATGGCAAACCCCCCCGGTTAAACGGGGAGGCCTATGTTGAACAGTGGACGTCTTTTGGCTGATGATGATAATGATGTTAATTGACATCAAAAGATTGGGAACGATAATGCATATTAATCAATAACACAAATTCGCCACAAGTAGAAGAATAGATTTATATACCAAGTAGTTCTTTAGTCTGAGATTAGATCCTAGTCGTGCCATCGTAGGTGATATTGATGTTACTTAATATTAAAGTACTTATATTTGAATAGATGAATATGAATAAGTTCTCTGTATTGCTAGCTTCAATATTCTTTGTACCGCATTTATATTAAATCCTTAGAAGAATGTATTGTATTATTATGCTCATTGCTCAGCTCCCCGGTCTTCAAAAGCCTAGGTATCGACAAAATGTAATACACTCAAACTGACATAAAATCACGAGTTGCAAGAGTGAGTTTGTGTCAAAAGCTTTGAACTTCGTTCAGGTTACTTATTGACAATGGTGTGTGAAGCATCAAAGTGACTTCCGCGTGGCGAAGGCACGCACAATCAGAGCCGGGGTAGATGGGGTGACAAATGAAGCGGATAGAATAAAATATTAGTATTTTTGTTACATACGACTTCGTACTCGGCTAATATTGACTCGGCGATATTATATTACGCTGGAAATTTAAAATGGGTTGCGTTTTATTGCAAAACTGTGTTTGCATGTGAGTTTGCTCGCAGCTATTTGATATAAGGGGGGTTGTCTAAATTAGACAAAGCCGGCCAGTTATAGCCAACAATATCCATGATTAGTAAGCATGATTTACGGAGGGAAAGCATCAAGAACTTCTTATCCAACGTTACTAGATATAGAGTGTCTCTGCAGTGAATACCTCCACATATTATTATCAGGATACCAGCGCCGCGTTACTCGTTACTAATTGGTCTCTTATTAATATTATAACCATTATGTATCGTGTTCTCCGACCAATAATCCTCTTTTATATGTATGTTAAGGTTGACTGTTGTGGTGGCCAGAGATCTGATTTTTATGTCCACGGTTAATACTTCAAATACTGGCAATGTCACTGACTTATTACTTTCTTAATGAATAACGGTAAAGGGAAACATTGCGATAAAAGCTAGATTGAATGATCTGAAATCATCAACCCGCAGTGAGTCAGGATGTTGATCAGTGCTCGTTCCTTCTCTGTAGAACAAGCCTTTGCCGCGCAGTAGGACAAATACAGGCTATAATCTATTATTTTATTTCATGTCGGTATGTACTGTAGGCATTCTCTTTCTCATATGAATATCAGAGTTAACCCTTTCCCTGTCCCGCATATCACATAATTATGATACATGGCGATTGTTTAACTATTAATATTTTATATACTTGCAGTAAAATAATCTGTTATGACTGGGATGAAGGCCTGGTGGCATACCGGCTAACGACTAGGTCAGGCACCAGTCTCTCACAATAAACGAATGCTATGTATTTATCTTATCCTAATTGTATTCAATTTTTATGGTAAGAAAATAAATAATATTTTTGTTTTTCCAGTTTTTTGGGCACGTTACCAGTTGACATCGATGGGGATCAATATTATGATGCTTTTTAAATTTTTGTGTGTAGGTATTATTTATGTTAGTTAAAATGTAAATAAATATGATTAATTGATTTATTATTGTGTATACCATCTGGACAGGCGACCTGTTAAGACTGCTTTTCACAACTATTGTAGACCAACTCAGCCAGCCTTCTGAGAGCCCTTCTAATAACGTTCCTGCTAATTTTACTAACCATTAATTTTGCCAGTACCTATGCACCTATGCCTTACGAAATACGATAATTTGTGTATTTGAACCATTCCTAAGACTATGAAATATCCAATATGGTTGACATTAAGGTGTCGTACACATCCTGACTATAATATTATTAGTTGACTTCACTTTAATTTCTGTTTTGTTTTCTTGACATTACCTTGTCTGTATTAATATTTTATTTTTAAATGTAAAAATTTGCACGCCTTAATCTCATTATTTTATGTACAACATCTTATACCCGTAGGCACCTACATTCATAGCAAATAAAGTTCTGATTCTGATTCCACACATCCAAAATCTAATTACAAAATGCCAATCCTATCCATTCCTTGTTCGTCTGATAACACATCGACAATAACACTTAGAACGGCGGCTCCCCACATCCCTAGGCGTACAAATAGGCTGTTATACGTTCGCGAAACACGATATGTCGATTGGGATGTTAAACTTAATTCGGGTAAGGGGTGAGCCGACAACACGCCTTTTACCGTCTTTAAACATGTTCCCATTGATTCGAACTCATAAATTGTCAATGGACCTGATTCATAGCTGTTGTGATGTTTTTATGGCTGTTATTTCGAATCCCCGATGGCACCATTATTTAATTGGATGCGGAAGTTAGAACTTTTTTATATTTACCCATAATTTAATTTAAGAGCACAGCTTACATATACCTACGTATGTTTTTACGAAAGAATCGTAGCCCCACACTAGTAATCATCTTAATTGAACTAGAACGTTATTTGGTTTTACATTTACCGATATTAAATCGATTGTAAAAATATTCTATCACAAGGTTGAAGGTCTCCAAATACGAATTAAACCAATCCAATCTATACAAGCATTTGTTAGCCTTCAACTGGCAGTCTTTAGTCTAACTTCTGCATTTACCTAATTGATATACCATAGAGAAGATAAACAATCAAAGTTCTCTCGCAGTTCTGATTCCGCAGCGGGTTTAGCTCATGAATAGCTCTGCAATAAAATCTTAGCGTAAAAACATACATAAAGGGTAAAAGTCGTAAATAATAAAGCATGTAGGACCGTGTAGGGGTTCCCTACAAGTGGATAATGCTCGTTACCCGTGCCCTTCCACAAAGGAACCCGAATGGGGCAAAGATACATTACACCAACCGTTTCTATTTCACTGCTCTCGTTAACATTCTGGCAATATTTTTAATAAAAACCTCACGCGCCGATGGACTCGAAAGCGTTTTGTTTTATAAAATACTGTTTTAGGACGTATGATTAAGTTGGTACGCCTAAATTCAATTTTTGAATATTCTGTTGTTTTCAGTTATACAGTTCTATTTTTAAGTGAACTGTTTTTAGTATTGCATTTATCAAGAAAAAAATATAATTCTAATAAGTAAATGCACCTGTTTCCTTGCAATTATGATGCAAAGTCAAATATAGTACTCGATGCTTCAATTTAGACGGTAAAGACAGGCTGACTGAAATTCAACCGTTATTTTCAGTAATTTCAATAATGGTGTAGCATCTGTGCGTATAATAAAACGCGTCAAGCCCTCTGAGTTCCAATAACATCTATTATCGGCCCAATTTTAAAGAGAAGCGAATGTGAAGGGAATCAATAGGACAGCGGGGGACACGAATTCCTGAGGGTGGTCCCAGGAGGACGGTCGGACATGGATAATGATCGTCCTACGACCAGCGACGGGTACAAATGGGTTAGCAAATGTAATATCCGACGGTGTCCGAACCCTCAAGGCTCAGATATTCAAATAGGAGAGCCCAAGCTGCAAGACGGTGACGGACTTCCTGATTTTAAAGTCGGTACGCGTTTTGTGACGTGTTTTGAATTTATGCGAAACTGATTTGCGAATTTTGATTAAAGCAGAGCTAACAAAAGGAAGATTAAAAAAATACTACCCCGACAAGTCATACCTACTTAATAAAAAAAATAAGATTAATATTGTTAGGTCAAGTAAAAATCTAGGTACATCTCTGTCACAATAAAATCTTTAATGTAATAATTTCTGTCTTTTAGCTTTTTTCTAAACCATTTCTAAACTACTCAAATTTTCAATTGTATAGCACCAAAACATTTCAAATTAAAACTGTGACTTTAAAGTTAAAAAATAAAACAACATTCGGACCCTTTTCGCTTCAATATCAGTGACAATAAACAACAGAGTACAATCAAGCAGTTAAATAAGAATCGCGCGGAATGCGGCGGGGTGATGTGACGTCATTTATTAAAATCCCGCCGGCATCTGAGGGTTACACGACTTTTGACTTGAACTCACAATGCGACTTTTTTAAGTGTTACTTAGGCCGAAATGTACAAAGCGCACTCAGACTTATCTTACACTTAAAAGTGAAAAAATCTGAAGGGGCAGAGGGTGTGTCGAAGTTAAAAATTCAATAAAAATTCTGTCAAAAATGAAAAAAGTCACATTTACCATCTTAAAATGTTCGTAAGTCTTCAATTTGTCGACTTACGCATTTGCTGGATTAGAGAGACGAATACAAGGATTGGTTTACAAATATTTAAATACTAGATTTGACTTAACTCGGAGGATAAGCGTAAGTGGGTTGTTTATTACTGAATACCTCTAGATATTAAATTGAAATACCCGGCAATATGTACCATTTGCATATGTATCGTATTCACATTCAGCATTAGAGAAAACGTTAGGAAGTTGAACAATATATAGACTGCAGGAGCAGACATCAAAAATTCTGTACTAAGTAGCTTTTTTAGTTCTACTTATGTAAACTGCCTCGTTGGTCGCTAAACGCGACTGCTGAGCAAGAGGTCCTGGGTTCAAATCCCGGGTCGGGCGAAGTGTTACTAAGTTTTCCATTAGGTAATTCTCAGTAGCAGCACGGAGTCTGGATTTATGCCCGGTTGATGGCAATAGGCTCGCCCCCTATTACATTGAGACTTACAACATAACTGGCGAAATGTGGGTGTACTATATGTTCACCTCTGCCTACCCTTTCGGGGAATACAGGCGTGATGTTATGTTATGTGCTATGTAAAAATAAGTTTGAGGTTTGTTTAGGTCATTGGATATTTTTATTTTTTTTCTTTGTATAACCTACATAATGTAAACTAAGCAGCAAGCAATATTGTTGCAATAACTATGTACCGATCCAAACCTATATGTTTTTTTAATATCCTATGTCTTGCACTTCTAACCCTGCAACTTTTCTTGTGCTTTGCTCTAAATATGCTACAAATGAGGTCTCGGGTTTGAATCCCGGGTCGGGCAAAATGTTACTGGGTTTTCCCATCAGGTAATTCTTAGCAGCAGCACGGAGGCTGGATTTGTGCCTGGTTGATGGCAATAGGCTCACCCCCTATTATTTTAGGATCTTTATCGAAACTGGCGATATTTGGGTGTTCTTTACAGTGACCTCTTTTTTCTGGGAATGAAGTCATGATGTAGATAATGTTAATGTTTTATGCTACATATATAACTACAGCCGTAGCCATACGTAACTTACGAATTTTTCTTATCACTCTGATAATTTTCGTTACTGACACGTTTCTCCCTTCAAGTCGATGTCACTACACGCTGCTGGGGTGGTAAGATCGTGCAAAATTCAAAACGTTCCATGTTCAAAATTCAAAGGTCGCGCAAACAACAAGTCGAAGCCCGCGAACCATGCCGCCAACCCCTCCTGACGAATGTGCTAAGGAATTATCTGATACAGCCTCCTCGGATATTGTCGTTCGATTATTACAATAAAATTATTGATTGTTTGTTTAATGTGTGCTCGAAAATTATCTAATGTTATTTTGTTACACGATACTATACCGAAAGGCTTAACAAAACTAAAAATCTTAGGAAACTATAGTGTCTATATTTACCATTTCCTCCAAAAAGTATCACAACTTTTAGTGTTCATTACACTCATTTATTTATTAGGCCAGACCACTTTGCCTTGATTTAATGAAGTGGATATATTTGACACATCACTGGAAGTGGATGTGGAACTAAATTCAAATCATTCAGTTTTCTGTAATTAACTAAAAAGGATACGGGCTCATTATTCCACCTGATAATAAGTAGGCAAGTGTATGTTCGAAGTAAGAATAATTCCTTTGCGAATATAAAATTAACTTAAGTAGTAGATAAGCTTATTTAATTATACATGCCCAAAATTGACGTGTCTATGAAATAATATCTAAGTGATTATTCAAAATATCGTAGGTATAAAATAAAGATTTATAAGTGAATTATTTATTAAACACAAACCTTACACTATCGACTATAACCCAATCAAATTTCTAAAACCTTTAAAATCGAAGACCCCAAACAAAAAAATAAAGGCAGTCATCAACGACTGTGTAACAGAAGCACGCATCGCGAACGTGTGTAAATGTTGGAATAATTCTGTAAGAGTTAACGAGCGTGTAGCGCTGGGCGCGCGTCGGCCGCGACAATTACAGGTAAAAGTTTAGGGATCGCTACAACCACTCTAATGGGAGTTCACGCTTACTTTTTAACAAGTTTCCGCTGCCAAGGTTGCTTTAATGGGACGTAATTGTATTACGATGTGGCCATAGAAAAATGTGATGCTAGTGTAGGAACATTTGACAATTTAAAATTTTTGCCGAAGGTTTTTGTTATGGTATTAAAAGTTCTAGTAGGAATAAGTACGTTTATAAATAAGTTATCAATAGGTAATTTAAATAAGTTACAAGGATACATTAAAATTGTTTATTTAGCTCCGCTAAATTTTAATCGTTCCCAATTTAGATGAAGTAAGTTTTATAATCATTCTAGTAATAAACGTTGTTTAGTTTTGTTGTTACGAATGAATTTCTATCCTCACACAAAAGAGCTCATCATCCCACAACGTAACATAAACAAAACTGGAACTAATCTAATCAAAGTCATAGGCTCTATATAACAAAGCGTTTACCCAACGTTATCACAATATGTGCCGTTATCTCGGGAGTTTAATCGTCGCGGCGTAGTGTGCGCCGAGGCTAATGAGCCTGCGGTTTTTGGGAAAACAACACGCAAGTGAACGCCGCGCCGCGCCCGCCCTCTCCACGCTCCGACAAACTTCAGTTTACCGACTTAAACAAACTTTCTGCTAATTAATTTTAGACGTCTTATCATTATAGTTTAAGAGAAAACTGTATCAAAACTAATTTTATAACGATTTAACAGAAATCAGAATTTCGTACCTCAAAAAAAATTAAGACGTCTCAGAAAAATCCACAGAAAACACAATACACAATGTCCGCACTAAATTAAAAAAAAGTTTCGACCGGTAACCGCGGAAAGGCGCGGGCGTCCGCCACCGAAACGTGGTCGACATTAAAACCTTAGCGGGAAAGAAACGGTCCCCTTATTACGTCTCGAAAGAAATTCGCCCGCACACAGGGGCACGGCGAAAGAAGTCCACTCACACAGACGCGCGCTGCAACCAAACACGGGGGGCGCGCCGCTGTGAGGGTAGGGTACAAATAAGTATTAAAAGAGATAGTTAGGTGCGAGACAGGCACGAAACGTGAGCCATATGCCGCACACCTCGCATGGCGAATTCTGAGCTCAAAGGAGTCCTTCAAGTGTACACACATGCTTGTATTCTTTTTGTTTCTTTCCACAAAAACAATGGAATCTATTGTTTATTTTCCTCCTTGTTTGTTAACAGTACATTCCTTTCGGAAAGGGGTCTTAGATGACAACACTATATCCAGCTTAAATGAATAAAAATAAAGTATTCTTATAATCATAAAATATGGAATAGAGTGTGTATAATATGTGCTTGGTAAAATAATAATTAATAAAAGACTCATACTTGTGTAATTAAACTTCTCAAGAACAGAAACAGTATTTCTCCATCTAAATAATCTCTCTGAAAACCACACTCTAATTTGGCAGCCTGTAGAAACGAACTCTTCACCCAACCAGAGAAATATATTATACTACACAAATAAATAAACGTAGTTTTCATCTTATATTTTAAGTACTTGAAGGATAATATTATGATATTGTTTTATTTTCAAAAGAAATAGGTGGCTATTTTCGTATTCAATCAGTTTTCGATTTGTTCATACTTACGTTGCCAAAAAAACCTATAACAAAGTCTTACCAAAGTTAATGGAATATTCATATAGAGCCAAATTAATCATAGATACAATAAGGTTGAGAGTGCCTCAATGTCAGACATCGCCGCATAAAGGACCTAGGAGCCCTCGAGCTAGCCGACAATGGAAATTTTATATCATCGTAAAATTTAACTGCGCACTTTAATAACTAAAGCACGAAGCCGATATAGCGCCGTATCGTTGACAAAAGGATGAGCGTGCTTCCAGAACAACCTTTCAGTAGACACGCACACACCGGCGGTAATACAACCACACGACTGCACGGATACACTCACACACACACACCTCACCACTACGCGTACAAAACCCACACGCCCACCCGCCAAACACGCCCAACGTCTTGGGTTTTCTTATAAACCACGTTGTGTTCGATGTCCCATTCTCGAGCACGGCCATCCAGCGTGTCCTCTCTGTCTAGCGCAATGACGAGCTTCACATAAAGCGACGCCACATTCCCGCCTTTTTTCCCACTCCATTTTGACAGCTCGCGGCTCCATATCTGGCCGGAAACTAAGACAGCGTTCACAGAAGTTTAAGAGGTTAGATCCAATACGTATTGTAGCATTTAATACCAACAATAGAAATGATTGTACTATGCCTGGTAAATGTTATATCTAAATCGCAAAACTTTCTTTTTGGAACCATAACTTATATTCATAGTTTTAATTTTACCTAACAAGACAGCTACACAGCTAAGACGTAGTCATTTAAAACAAAGAACAGTCTTCATCGTTACCTAAGGAGTTGTAAGAGCCTAAAAGGAAAACAAAATAATTGCTGAAAATCCATGCAAAAAATACTTACTAGACATAAAGTCTCTTTGCAATACATCCATTCTACTATCGTACAATCATTACAAGAGATCGTCTCGAACGCTGCTCCGCACAGTGTGTGCGTCGTCTTAGCGACTAAGTGGCTCAAGACGCGTTAGCGGGCGCGGGTGAGCGCGGGCTGGCTGGGCGGGGCTGCGGAGTGCGGCACTCCGCTATCGGCACACCGAAACACACATTTTTCCCGCCGCAAACCTCGCGCCGAGGGTTAGCCGCGACCCGCAGACCTCGTTCAGAGAGAAAGAGATACGGTATAGCGACGTCTCGCACTTACACGCCTGCGCCTGAAGATTTTCGCGCGCGCCAACTTTGACAGTTAGTCTCAGAACTTTGGGCGGGCGGGTGGATAAGCTTCTGGTTTAGCTTCATCTGTTATCTTATTGTTTTAATTATTGTCTTTGGATTTCTTGGAACGAATTTTAATTTTAGGAATATGCTAAAGCATTCAAGCAAGCATCGCTACATACACACTCGACTTATTCCTATTTACATCGTGTAGATTTGAAATACATTGAGCATTATTCACAAAAAAAACACGAATTCCTAATAGAATCTTGAGTAGAAGAAATCTTGGATGAATAACAATCTATCAGTTCCTCGGCAAAACGCATAGTAAGACAGCTTTTCATTTTTTAATAATCTAGGGCATCCCTTAAACTGTTTACAGTAGTTTTTAAGATTAAGATAATTCAATATTATTTATAATTACTGCTTCAGTTAGAAACCGCAATTATGATTAACATAATGAAAACAAAATGGTCAAAACAATTAAATCATATTTACGTTTTACGGTTTGTTAGCACACTTAATCCGCACAAACAATCGTACACAGTTGAAGTTGCGTGGGCGAGGTCGACCGCAAACTGCTCGTAGCTAACCCGAAACTTACATGGCGTGTGGCCACAGCGTTGTGAGCGGTGCGGGTGGGACATATCAAAACAAAACGGCCAGCGATACGGCCGAGCTAATCACGCGGTCGGCACGCTGACAATTTACAGGTTAGCCGCGACCGCCGCTGCGGCCGGCGCGCCGCTCCGACTTGCTCTACGTCATAAAGTTACGGTTACTCATATCGGTGACTGTGTTGACATGGGAACTAAAGTTCTGATCACTCGGCGTAATGATTGATATTTGCCCCTGATTTATAAAAAATAAACTGCTTAACGATTGATTTTATTTACCTGTCACTGTCGTTTGTCTGACCAAGAATAAAGACATCAAAAGACTTAAGATGAGATGTCTATATATGTAAGTAAAAAGACGTTTATCAATATTTTTAAATGAGAGGGATCTTGATTATAATCAAAAATAATTCTTATAGTGCTGCTACAGGAAACCACCATGGCAAAGATGCAGAATGTAAATTTCAAATGTAAATGTTATAGAACACCGTTATTGAAGTACCATCATATTTGACACGACACTTGTAGGACATTCAAAGGAAGAAATGGCCTGGTGCAACTGTTTATAACCATATCTGCACATAGAAATGACCATCGTCCATCCACATCGACAGACTATCGAATAAAGACAATAGCAATACTAACGGCTGTGCTCCCCTCGCCTGATAACGCTGTAAAAGCCATCTGCGGCCAATGGCGATCCACCTAAAAAATAGCCTGAAACAGCCAACAAATGTTGGCGATACCCTGATATAGGTAAGAACGGTAACAAAGCAATCGACAGACGGCAGCGCCGACAAACTCGAACACCGACGTCACTGAATAAATAACTTGACACTTGTTCGCAAATAAACAATTTAAAATGTCAAGAATAGGGAAAGGGCACGCGACCCAACCCTTTTCCTTCGCCAACATAATGTTTTCTGACAACCAATTCTGGAGTTGTTTGCATTTCTGTACATGTTTATAAAATGTTAATGTTTTTAGTAATAGCTTTTCGTGCGGGTTGTGTTCCTTAGTAACTGCTACAAGAGGTATATACTCAGCGTTACTTAGAGATGGTTACAAGTACTTCATAAATGATGAACTCAATGTGCTCTTATATGTATGTTTCAATAGAACATGAAACTTCAGTTGGAAGCTGCGAACATATTCTGATAAAGTTAGAGATGTACACGACTACATTAAATACAGCGAAAGGAGTATGTCAGAATCGTGGCAAATGAGATTATATGGTAATTGTCTAGTTGACTCGGAAACATTCTTTACTTTAACTATGTGTTAAACACTAAGAGGCAACGATTTTTTTCCTTCACTATATTTTACATGAACTGTACTTATCCTACAATGTCTTCCAATTTGCTAAGTTGACTGCAATTAATCGTAACCACTTCTTATCCGTGGTACAAATGAACCAGACTAGCAAACTTTCGCTCTGTAATCGTATGTATCGCGACTTCACTAAGCTAGTTATAATCGAGCACCGGCCCGTATTGCAGCTGTGTCTGAGGAACGAGCGACTGCCACAGTGGGGCAACCACTCGATATATCGATAAACATGTTCAACATTTGAAATGATTACATAATCGATTTTAGTTCTAATAAGACCGAACAAGCTCCTACATTTTGGTAAAAACGATCCACGTCATTATGATAAAATAATCCGTTCATGTCTTCAAATTTATTGATTTGTAGAAATGTACGGAATTAGCAAAGAAACATAACTGATGGTTTTGGTAGATCGGTGATCAAACAATGATTGAACGATATTTTGAAGCTAAATGCTAGGCATAATATATATTATTACGTTCGACGCTTGGCAGTAAATCCTTTCTTTAAGAAAAATGTGTAAATAACAAAAAGAATATGTAAATTATTTCGAGGCTTCATCGAAAACTCAATGAGACACCTAATTCGTAAGTAATTTATTTGTTCTGTGCGTAGCTCGCAGGGGTATCGTAGCGCCTCCCGTAGCAACGCTACAATAGCTAGTTCGTAATTTTCTTTTACGTAACCGCCCAATTTTCTTTATTGTAGGGGATAAATCGAGACAGCTAGCTTGGTTAATATTGTTCCATTGTCCTTCTTAAGAGCGGCATGCATCACCTTCTGAAACAATATGGTTTTTCCTAATTCATCTTTTTGCTATGTGTTTAACTGTATATGTTTCTTAATCTTTTCAAGTCACCACCACAATATAAAAGACAGAGCAACACAAAATACCTTTTCACCTTTTCGCCAGTCGTGCACATAATGTTCCTGAAAATGGAAATATTGTATATTTCACTATTATTACTTTGCTCTTTAAACATATCCGTCGACTTTGTAAACATTAACTGACTGACACGACACTGACATTCAACACCTGCAACTTTCGCAATGGGTGCAAAAAATCAAAACATCGATATGTACACGTGTGTGGGGTAGCAACCCTTCCTCGCCGCCATATGCCGCGGCGCTACGAGCGCCCTTAAATTACAGAACTTCCCGCTCATAATAGAGAGATATGCCTTTAATATCTGCCGGAAACTGCCTCTGTGCCTTGTTTACTTTTTGCCTCTGTTCTTATATTAGAGATTGCGTACCGACTTTGTACGCTTAGTTATTATGAGAATGTAAAATGTTTAATATTACATGTAAGTGGGAATAGAGGAACCATAATTATTCCTTCGTAATTACAGATAATATTGAGCTTCATAATTAATTAGTAGACGCAAAATTAAATATATCAAAAGAGCCAACAATAAACGAATAATACACAGAAACAGAAAGGGCAATATCAGCTCAATATAGACAATAAAAATCAACCCCCGCAAAACCGGGGGCAATTTCAATCACAATTGCGCAACTGTCCTGAAACGCACCTGCTGACTGTCACGGGACAACACGTGCCCGACTAAGAGGCTACTTAACCTAAGTGACCCTACTTACAGAATCCCAACTGTGCCGTCGGAGACACTCCAATAGCCGGCAATTTCCCGAGGCTCGGCCGCCATCTGCGACCGACGCGCCAAAAAATAACATTCCCCAAAAAACATTTGCGAAAGAAAGGGATATTAGTCTCCGCGGGGCAATAATCGAAGCCAATCGGCCCACCGAACGCCCCGACACGACACTTTCTTTATTTATACCATTACTTTACTGTATGGTAATATCGTAAAGTATATTTTACGTTCACGTGTAGACACCTTCTGATTTCACAATGGTACTGCCCCGATATGTAGTTAGGAATCGGGGTTGGTTGTTGATATTTTAGTGTTCGATTGACTTTATCGCTACGACTCAGGACTTTATCCTTGTTCAATAGAAATCATTTAATTTTGTCCACCTTTGCACATAGTCGTTGGCTATACTTTTTACAATAACACAATTTATTACACGTAGCACCCCGGATACTACCTTCAACAACTAGTATTCCCGAACTACTTCTTGATCGCACCCCCAGAACCACAAAGGCGTAAGTACAGATACGTAAATTTTTTTTATTGCATATTTGAATATTACAAGTAAAAATACTTATGGTAATTTTTTCCGTGAATTTTTGACGTAAAATTAGGATTTTATTACAAAAATAGTTTTTTTGACGTTCTAAAATTGAATTATTTTATAAATTAAAGAAGTCGATAAACCAGCATACGCACGTAAAATTATAAGAAAATAGACCTAATCGTGCTTAAGCTGTTGTTTCATTTGATAATATAAATATTTAATAAATGTACTCCCTATTATGCTATTTCATGCTTAATAAAAAAAGTAATTTCCTACAATAATACTGATTACATCCTATCACGCTTAGAAATAGTTAAACAAAAAATGCCTTATTCCTTGTTGAGTAATACATCCGTATTACAGTTTCGAAATAATCATGCTTACGCCTTTTTTCCGTCCATAAGATTATTTAGTTCGCAAACGTAATCACGAACTCCCCTCACAAACAAGTCGATTATTTAGAAAACGATAATTGGAGTAAATATCTTTACATTTGATTAGTCGTAAATAAATAAGGAAAACGTCTGTAAAACTTTAATTATAAATTTATTAATCACTGAGATAATTTGAGATATTTCTAATGTAATAAACAAAAAGCTTGAACTTTTTACTTTTTTTTGGCATATAACAAAATATCATGGCATCAAAAATATAATAGATATACCTGGTTAAACAGTTTTTTTACTCTCCTGTAAAGTTAGTGTTTTCGTCTTACGCCTTTATTTCCCTGAGTGTGCGTTGTGATTGTCAGACCTACGCCTCGTTTGGACAAAGACAAAGACAAAGACAAAGACAAAGACAATTTATTTTTGCAAATATGGGTACAATAAAGTTATTTAGATACATAAATGTAGAAAGATCAGCCATATTTTACCAATCGGCATGCAATATATTTAATGAGCATTACATAATAGGTACTAGTTTATTCTAACATTCTCCCTACTAACAGTCGGAACACTAAAATCGTTTTCATTAAGGAAATCTGAGATATTGTAATACAATTTACTTAGCAGAAATCTTTGAAGCGTTCTTTTAAATATTCTTAATGGCAGTTCTCTCCAGCTTTTAGGCAATTTATTAAATATTATAGGAGCCATACAAAAAATACTTTTGCGCATAAGGGCTGTTCCTGCAGTCTGAAGGCATATCCTGCCATTGTCGCGTCTATTTCGAGGAATTACATCCTTCAATAGCCTGAAACGACAAGGATTACTTTTTACGAAAAGCGCTACTTCCAAAATGTAAAGAGATGGTAATGTGAGGATTTTATACTTTTCAAAGCAAGGGACGCAACTATCAGTTGGTTTTATTTTAAACATAGAACGTATGCATCTCTTTTGGGCCTTAAACACCGTTTCCCTTTCTGTCGAGTTGCCCCAGAAAATAACCCCATACCGTAGATGAGACTCTGCTAGACCATAGTAGGCTGTCAGCAGTGCCTCAACACCTACTAAATACGACAATGTGTGCAAGGCATATGCGGCTTTACTCATTTTCTTGCATAAGTTTTCAGTATGAGGTTTCCAATTCAATTTTTTATCTATGTGGAGCCCTAAAAATTTCGTTGAATCTACTTGTGCTATTGGTTGGTCATTAAAATTTATGTTTAAGTTACTCTTGCCGTTTATCCGTTGACTGAAATGTATTAATTTAGTTTTAGATAGGTTAATTTTTATGTTATTCTCCACTAGCCACTTCACTATTAGATTTATAGATTCATTGATTTCCTTTTCGTAGGTTTCAGCATTTTTGCACGGTATCGTTATGGTGCTATCGTCGGCAAATAGTGACATAGGTTGAGGTATGTTTCTCGGAAGGTCGTTAATATATAATATAAATAAAAGAGGACCTAAAACACTGCCCTGTGGCACACCATACGAAACCTTACGTTCAGTGGATTCAAAAACTATTTCTCTTTTACTTTTCATATCAATATGATTTATATTAGTTATTTGAGTTCTATTATGTAAGTATGATTTAATGAGGTCATTGACATTACCTCGAATCCCGTAATCCTCAAGTTTATTTATTAATTTACCATGATGCACATAGTCAAAGGCTTGTGTCATGTCACAAAAAACTCCACAGACCGGTTTCCTTTTATCTACGGAACATGTAATATTATATAAGAAATCATAGATAGCCATATTAATTGTTTTACCTATTTGAAATCCTTTCTGTTCCTCACATATAATTTTATCTTTTTGAATAAATGAATTTAGTTCCTTATACATGTACTTCTCAAAAATTTTAGAGAAAATGGGAATGAGTGAAATAGGCAGATAAAACTCCATTAGCTCCTTATCTTCTTTCTTAAACAGTGGCTTGACTATAGAAACTTTTAGAGCATCAGGATACACTCCAGCGCTAATGCTGAGATTAATTATATGGCTCAAGTGACCGCAGATTTCATCGGAAACATGTTTTATTATTTCAGTCGCAATACCGTCATATCCCACACTACTTGTATTATTTAAGGACATTATGATTCTTTTAATATCATCTGGTATACTCGGAGCCATGAACATTGATTTGCTACTACTAGTACGATCTAATGTGTGTATTTTAGGGTTGTCATTGTTACTAAGATTTGGCTGTATTTTATCAATGAAGAAATTATTAAAAGCTTCCGCAATAGTTTTGGGATGGGAAATGACGTCGTTACCTATTTTGATTTTACTTATACTGGACTTAGGTACATTATACTTTGTACGGTTAATAATTTGCCAAGCGGTTTTTGATTTATTTTTTGATTTTTTTATGTTATAATTATTTTGTGCTTTTTGTGTTAATTTAATAATTTTTTTGTATATTTTAGAATAATTAGATAATTTTGTTTTATTACTATTGCTACGGTTAAGTCTAAACTGCCATAGGAGTTTCCTTTTCTTTTTTGAGCATAATTTGATCCCTTTTGACAACCACTTAGTTTTTCTTACAGTATTTATTTTAACGACCTTCAGTGGGAAGCACAGATCATATAATAACTTGAAAGTCTCAATGAAATTATTATAAGCTACATTAGGGTCCTCCGTGTTATATATTTCTGAAAAGGTTAGACTCTTAATATGGTTTTTAAATTTAATTATATTCTCCGCACTATAGTCCCTTCTAGTTGCGTACCAATGCTTAATACGACAAATTTTTTGTACTGGACATTTAAATAGCTGTGCTGTGTGATCCGACAATGCAAATTCCAATACCTCAGACTTACAAGAGCTAACATTATGCGCAAAATTGTCAATGCATGACAAGCTTGCCATGCGCGTAGGTTGTTTCAAAGCAAGTTTCAGATTGTAGCTCATTAAGAGACATTCAAAGGCATTAGTTACACTATTTTGCTTCAGCACATCTATGTTAAAATCTCCGCAGATAACAATTTTCTTACAGCGTGTACTAAGAACTTCCTGCAAGATCATTTCAAGTTTATCAAAGCACAAATTTAAATTATTTACGTTTGGAACTCTATATATACATACAATTTTTATATTATAACTAGTAAGTTCCACTCCACAACATTCAAAAATGCCTGGAGTTGAAAGCCCCTTTATTTTTGTTAATTCTTTCCACTGTATCCCATTCTTAACGAGGATACATGCGCCTCCCCTTTTTTTATCTCCTCTACAATAATGTGCCGCTAGGTTATAGTTTGGTATATACAATAAATTTTCATATCCTTCCATAATAAAGTGTTCCGTAATACACAAAATATCAATATTAGACCCTTTTTGAGATAGCTCTTCTAGACATACCAACAAGTCATCTGCTTTATTAATTAAACCTGCTATATTTTGATGTAGTATGTTAATATAACTATTAGAGAAAAAACAATTCATTATCATCAATAGCATTACATGACATCGAGTGCGGCAAATCTAAATCATCACATAGAGTAAGTTCATTAATCATTAAGGTTATATTATGGATTATATTAGCCATGCCACGATTATTTACAGAACCATTATTTTTTGCAAACATAGAAAAATCATAATCAAGATAGAAATTAGAGTCAAATAAGTACGCAAATTTGTATGTACACGCATCTAGATATAACAAACTGTTAAATGTTTCTATTCTTGAATTAAACATGGCAGAATATTCACTTAAATTAAATGTGGGAGCACATAATATGATATTGGTGTGCTGTAGTTTTAATAGCGTTTCACGAATACTAATGGTCAGTTCCACATAGTTATTGGTTTGACGAAAGTCTTCTTCCCCGATAAATATCAAACAGTAGTCGTTACTAGTGTAGTCCTTTAATTTTAGATCCAAGTTACGGAGAAGATACTTTAAACCACAATTGGGTGTCAGGTAGTGGCAAATTTCATAATTATGAAATTTATTTTCGGCGATATCTAGTATTTTATTATTTTTATTACTACTTAATATACATAGTTTACTTTTTCTAGTTTTAATTCGTTTAGGGCTGTTATTCAGTTCAGCATTTTGAATTTCATTTTTATTTCCTTTATTCTTTGGAGTATGACTGAGGGCAGCGCCATCTGTGTCCGATTTATCTAACTGTTGACAGGTCGGCGATATAGATTCCTCATCTGCAGATCCTCTACGTTCACTTAACTTTTCTGTATTTTTTTTCACAGCCTGATTAACTGATGCTGACTTTTTCTTACTTTTTGGTGTTTGTGGCTTTAACTTAGCAGGAGAGCATGTCACTTTTTTGAGCAGAACGTTCTGCTTCTGTAACTCTTGGTTAAGGCGATTGAGGTTCGAATTTTCTAAAATTAAAGATTCTATTTCGCCGTGGGCCGCACTGAGATCCAGTGTTAATTTTTCTAATTGGTGTTTTAATTTCGTAATTTGGTCGTCTTCATCATCTGAAATATCAGGTAAGCTTGTTGTGGTGCCATCTATCGGAGAATTTGTTAACATAGTGTCATCATTTTCATCTGTGTTCGTTTCAGACTTAGAACGTTTGCGTCTAAATGTAATATTTTCTAAGAAATTCATTTTGCTGAGTGAATTTTCAACACAAAAAGTAATTGCACTTTCTTGAATTCGATCCTCCGACATTAGCAGCGGCTTGGACCCCGTACTCAAACCACTAAGCTGGCGATGCTTTACAATTCTGGACGAAATAGCGATATACTATTTACGTTTTCTTAATGATCGTTATAATTTAAATGTTTGTTGTTATTGTTTCGGTTACGCAGGTATTGAATTATATTGAAGATTTATTCACTTTTTATACATTTAACTGTTCATGCACTGTTTACGAAGCGTATTAGGAACTTTTAATTGTATTTGCACTATTTACTAATTGTTTTAGGGGACGAATAAACGTTTTTGTTTTTGTATTGTTTACACACTACACAAATGTTTTAATCTTTGTTCACTGCAATAGTTCGGCTGTAATAACACTCTCGCTTAAACTTAACACTAAAAGGTTTATTATTACGTATATATCACAATGAATCAACTGTTTTTACAATTTTTTCGAATTAAATTAAAATTAACTTCAACAAATTGTTTAATAAACCCAAAAAGTCACAATATCAGGGCAGTGACTTGAACGTGGGCAATAAAAATACAAATCGCGTCTGAATCCTCTACGACACCTGTTAGTAACACAATGTAATGAAATACTGTACTTCATTCGTAATTATTTGATGCATAGTCGTTAGGACGCGGGCTTTTGAATTTTTTGAATTTAAACAATATACGGTATTTGTTAAGACACTTTTGAACTCGAACACTATATTGTTGTTTATTATTTGAGAAATAAGTAAAATAAAGTTATTGTTTCACTTCACTTATGCTAGTTAATGGTAATTATTAGTTATAATTAGGTTTTGAGTAGAAAAAGTCACTGTGGCGGTAAATGTAAACAAACTGTTCATCACTGTTTTAAATGCAGTTTTTACACACTTTTATTAAAACTTAGTTCGAGATAATATTTGTACATAGTCATTACACTGTTATGTTGATATTTTACTATTTATTCACTCTATAACTGTGTTTTTACTATTTTTAATGAATTAAAATACGGAGATACGAAGTTGCTCGTGGCACTAGCGCCATCTGTTTTTTAAGGTTGAGGTTGAGGAGGTTGCGGTCTTTCCCACATTTTAAACAAGAATACGGAGTGTACCATGACGTTTCAAAAACTTTACCCAGACATCGCTAATATATATTTTTTCAATTAAGTTATTGATGTTTTTTACAGGAGGCAGGCCTATAAATATTAACCTCATATATTTAAAACCTGAAACTGCTGATATGAAACTATACAATGTGTAACAATGTCGACTCAGACCCCAACCACTACGCAGCATTTCGTTAGCTACAAAACTAGTATTTAGTCGTGTCACAAACGATTATGAGAGCAACACGACTACATGTTGGGTGTCGCGACCCGCCATTAGTCGTCAAGATTAGATTTCACGAGAGGCGACAAGTCAGCGGGCGTGTCGATGTCACCAACACTACGCGACCCTACCGGCTAGGAATGATACGTGCGCTAACTTATAGTGCACTGTTATGTTACATCTACACTTAAAAAGGTACCGTCATGTAAAACTTATTACAATTGAGAGCAAATGTCACTTAGGATTTTCCTGGTATACTAAGAATATTTGAGAGGCATTTAAATATGTGTATTAATTTTTCTATTGAAATTAGAAAGAAGTTGACTGTTCTTTAACCAGATTTGTTGTGATGTCTTTTTCATTTTAATTACTCAGAATAAAATATCGGTAATACGTTTGCTATCGGTTTACACTTAGCTCTCTAGATTGATTGGTTATTCGCTGCGTATTTTTGGAAATTGTAGACTAGTTTATAAAGACTATAACTATCGGCTTTTGGAGAAGTAAGCGATTTGGATATTATGATAATTGCTAAATTCTTGCTCTTGTCAATATTTTGCTATGATCTCTTGGAAGTATAGTATGGGAAAGTAAGCGACTTGGATCTCAATATTATTGCAATGAAAGCTCTTATTTTCGCATCGACCTGTTTAAGCACACGTTTAACACTTTTTTCTTACCAGGAACTACGATTAAAGCCCCAACCAAAACACGCACCCTGTCACAGCGCGCAGCCATCATCCAATTTCTCTCGCCATTGCCCCCGTATTTTTTCAATACGCGTTCGAGATCATTTAACATTTTTATGTGTAATCTTGCTCGGTAGCGATAAGACAAGGAGATTTTTGCGCGCCTCACTTTATTTTATCGGCTACGTTTTACGGCGAACTCTAAACAGATTAAATCTAACAGTGGGGCGTCTTCCGGACACATTGTGCATTTATTGGCTTGTATTTTGGCTTTATAAGATTACTAGTGGATTTTCGCGCTGAGATTTTCTTATCTCCTGTATATTATCGGCATAAAAATTGTATCTGCGCATAAATGGAATGCTTTTGATTTTTGCAAATTTTTGTATGGCATTTGATTGCTTCACTGCGGGCATATAATATTCGTAGATATTCATATTTATTATGTTCATGGGTCAATGTGTTTGTAACAATGGGTTTGACGTAATAAATGTTCTTTTGTTCTAACTACTCAGCTATGACTTGACTATAATACTTATAAACAGGTATCATTTTATTATAAAGATTGGAAAGGGCCTTTAAAACAATTGTAATGTGAACAGCCTACATAGAAACAACGCGTAAGCTTCACGGATAAATGCGTTCACATAATATTAGTATGACGGTCCACGTAATGAATCGTATAAAACACGAGTTTTATAACGCGAGAGGCACATTGAGAGTCCTTTTTAAATTATGCAACATTTGTATGGAAATACAAGCGTCACCCCTGGCCCACGCCGCCTCCTTAAAAATACATCCAGCGTTATTTGTAGCCTTGGTTTGACGCCACTCGCGATTTGATTGCTTTTTCATGGAGATCATATCGCGCTATGCATGCGTACTACAGAGAGACGAGGCAGCAACCTACATTAAATAGAGTACTATGACTTTTGGTTGTTCTGCACCTACGGGGATGTAATGAGTGACCTACTTATTGTGATACGTACGATCTATACGGTGTAAGAAATAAGAAAAGATAGGATCCGATTTCAACGAAAGAGTTTATATATAAGTTAGATGAAATCTTACAGGATATTTAACAGCATTTATTTAGTGTTAAAACAATTCATTGACGCGTGAAAATAATTCATATGTTTCTCAGCTACTTAGTTTAAACTTTCTCACATAGGTAAATACCTTCTAAGGAAAATATTGCACACGGCGAAATATAGAGAAAATTTATGATTTTTATTTAGTTCGAACCGCTGCGCTGCGCTGTATCAAATGCATACACATTCGCAATTTAATTACAGCTAATGTAACTTTTTATTTAAATCTTTGATCTAATGTCACAGAGTAGGCACATGCGAGAACAGACTTAGGTGCTTACCTACGTCTAGGTAAATAAAAAATACACCACTTCTATGTAAGTTATTAATCCATCTGTCTATGCATGTCAGTAGTTGTAGGTGAACTTCGAGCGTTTCCCTTTCATTTCTGTTCTACAGGGTCTACCTACAAGGTGGCCTAACACACACGGTGAGTTCCGCCGACTCAACAACAAACAAACAGCACTCGCAATCACTAGTGCAAATGTTTACGATTCTATTCGAACGTGCGGCACCACTTCTGTACGAATTTCGAACCACATTCGGAGTGCGCTCAAAAAAATTGTCGTTGAATAAAAAATTGTGTTTGTTGTCTATGCTCGTTGGTATAGAGGTCGCAAGGCGCGACTGCCGGCGGTCCGATTCCCAGGTCGAACAAAGGATTTTGTTATGGGGTTTTCTTGATTTTTACAAACCAACATGTTGCCAAAATATGTTCCGTTCATATTTTTTAACTATACGTATTTTTATAAAAAATTCTTAGCACCCTATAATAGACATAACTTACACCGGACAGGACAAACATGCGAAAATTAAAAGGGCTACCAGCTCTCAATACATTTGGCGTACGCACGTGTCGCTCTGTTTATATCATATTTTTCATCGGATAGGTTTTATTTTATTATTCGTACAAGTAACCTTGTCGGCTAGAAGCAACATCAATTTTAAGCCACCATAACTCTGTCTCGAATTCGTAATTTCAGCCTTATCCGATTGATATAAGGTCGTTTTTATTTTAATAAAAAAGTGATTTTAGGTGATATCGTCATTCATGCCAGCTAACCTTATATTCTTCGAAGAATGGTTGGTAAATTTTCAATAGTCACTTTATTAGGGGTGAGGGCGGAAACCGGGCGAGTGAAACTGCCTTTATTAGATTTTCTAGAAACGTGAGTCGAAAAGTGGTGCATAGCTTGCGTCCGACACCTCGAAATTGGAAATTTATACAAAACATATTAGTTAACTACCTACCTAGTAATATTATTACCACCTAAGCTTTGTAGATGGAGTAGGTATATGTATAGTATCTAACTAGGTTACTATAATACATACAAACATAGCGTAGGTAAGTACATCGTTTTAGACGATTAGTTACTTAGGACCAACTGCTTAACGTGCCTTCCGAAGCACGGAGGGTCTTGACATGTGAATACGGACACCTATCACAAGACTGACCGCGGCGAGCAAAGCTTAACCTCGCAGATCGGTCTGCGCGGTAGCTACATACGTAGCTACGAGTCCTATACCGCCTATACCTATAGTAGTAGATAAGCTAGGTATTCTGTATAATATCTCGCCTGTATTACCAAAGTGCCGTGTGGTATCCGGCCTAGAATTGACCACCCCCTTTCCTCCCGTGGGTGTCGTAAGAGGCGACTAAGGGAAAATAACCAGAAGATGGGCAGCAGCGTCTTCTGTAACTTGACCACCAATACTGCGATGCCAGTCGCCAATGCCGCCCAACCCCCCCCCCCCCCCCCATTAAGCCCCGAGGCCTATGTCCAACAGTGGACGTCTTCCGGCTGATGATGATTACCCAAGGGGGTAGAGTATAGTAGATACACAGAGGTGTATAGTAGATACACCAACATTCCGCCAGTTATGTTAAAGGTCCCAATGTAAAAGGTGGCGAGACCCAATCCAATCGGGCACGAATCCAGACTCCGAGCTGCTACTAAGAATTACTTACCACATGAAAAAACTCAATAACACTTGGATTTGAAGCCAGCACCAGGACCTCATACCATATACCCAATACCGCTACACCAACAGTAGCTATGTTGGATTAAAATATGTCTCCCGGCTGTGAAACGTGGATGACAAGGTATGTTAGTACCTAGTAGTAATTAATATGTTGGAATTAAAGTTAAAAGCAGATAGTACTAGTTATAGGTAGTTTAGTAAAATAAAAGATTAACTTCGTCAGGTACCCCATATAGCTACCTATGGGGTATAGGTACCTGACGAAGTTAATCTTTTTTAGTTAAGGTTAATCGACGAAGGTAGGCAGGGCGAAATTAATGCAATAAAGGATTTAAAAGATGAGTCGTATCTTTTGTGCTTTAATCAGGAGTTTAGTCATAGTGGCCAGACGATAATAGGTATACTACTAAGACCAAGAGTGCGAAAATATACCTACATGCATTTTATTATTACATATTTTTATTGCTACACTTTCAATAAAGGACTGAGATAGCTAGCTATATAAAAGCTATTCTTAACAAAAAAATAAATGCTTTTGTTACTTTTTGTGAAACCCTTGACGTAAGTAAACGCCATCTACTAGTGAATTCCATAATTATTTGTGTAAACTTTACAAGTATGCCACTACAATGCAATCTATGAGATTTAGAAAGAACTGCATACTGTGTCGTTACGCGAATACAGTTCTATTAACAACTAAAAGATAGCGCTATAATTTGCTTATCATCATTATTTTTAAATAATGAAATCTTAACATAAAATACCTTTTTTTTACCATTTAAAATTATTAATGTAAATCGAATCATTGTAAGAATTAAAATGTATGTATTTGATGCATTTTCATTAATAGTAATGGCAACATTTCTTAGGAAGCAAAGTGAGGTTATGTCTTATTTATTTCTTCGTATGATGTGTCAAAGTTTTTAGCATAAATATCATCGTTTTAGACCGATTTCAATGAAATGTTAATTTTTCGTGACAAATATTAGAATCTTCATCATATAAACAATGGCTGTGGTGATTGAAACAACTCTCGGAGATATTACCGTGGATCTATATCTAGATCAACGTCCCGTAACATGTTTAAATTTTTTAAAGCTGTGCAAGATGAAGTTCTACAATTTCAACCTGTTCCACACGATCAGAAGTGGTTTTATAGCCCAAACAGGTGATCCATCAGGTGAAGGTTCAGGAGGACAGTCTATATTCGGCCTTCTGGAAGGACCAGACAAACGGTTCTTTTCAGGCGAGAAGATGCCTAAAATTCGTCATACGGACGTAGGTTTGCTATCTATGGTTGGCACGGGCGATATGATGGTTGGGTCTCAGTTCTTCTTTACCCTTGGCTCGGATTTGGACTCCTTAGATGGCATGCATTGTGTAATAGGAGAGGTTACTGAAGGCCATGAAGTGCTGAGAAAATTGAATGACGTGATATGTGACGAGGGTCACCGGCCGTACCGAGATGTTAGGATTACACACACTGTTGTGCTCGAAGATCCCTTTAATGACCCACCAGGACTAAGAGCACCTTCTAGATCACCTTCACCCAGTGCTGAACGTCTGAAAGGTGGCAGAATTGCTCCTGATGAAGAAATTGATGAAACTCAGGGAAAATCTGCTGCAGAAATACAAGAAATGATTGAAGAAAAAGAAGCTAAAGCTAGAGCCACTATCTTAGAAATTGTAGGTGACCTTCCTGATGCTGATATTGCTCCACCTGAAAATGTACTCTTTGTTTGTAAACTTAATCCAGTCACAACAGATGATGATCTGGAAATAATCTTCAGTAGGTTTGGCAAAATTGTCAGTTGTGAAGTTATAAGAGATAAGAAATCCGGCGACTCATTACAATATGCTTTCATTGAGTTTGGAGATAAAAAGTCATGTGAAGAAGCATATTTCAAAATGGACAATGTGTTAATTGATGACAGACGAATTCATGTAGATTTCTCTCAATCTGTGTCTAAAATGAAATGGTTGGGAAAAGGCAGAGGTGTTAAATATTTTAATGATGATGATGCTCAGGGAGACCATGTAAGAAATGAAAAGCCGAAGCGCTCCAGAAGCAAAGATAGGGATCATCACAATAACAGAAACCATTACAATAATAATAAAAGACATGATGACCGAGAAAAAGATAGAGACAGAGAACAACGGTCTGATAGACATCACAGGCATGAAAAGGAGAAACTTAGGTATGAAAAGGATTCAAATTACAAGCAAGAAAGAGATTCCAACAGATATGAAAAAGGTTTTAATAACAGATATGAAAGGGATCCCAATAACAGACATGGAAAAGATACCAGTTACAGACATGAAAAAGATGCTAATAACAGGCATGAAAAGGGTTCTAACAATAGGATGGAAGAAAGGTTACATAGAAAAAGAAGCCGTAGCAATTCTAACCCAGATAGATCAAGATATGAAAAAAATAATCATTCAGTGGACCAAAATAACTCACGGAACTCTGAGAGAACTGTTAAAGAGTACAAAAATGATTCTGATAGACATGAAAGAAATAGAGACAACTCAAAAGATCATAGGTCTAGGTCATCCCCGTCTAGACAAAGAATAACAGAAAAGACAAGAGATCATAAGAGTAGACATGAGAGGACTGACAGAAAGTCTGAAAAGGAATTAGAAAACAATAAAACTAAACATAAAAATGATGATTCAGAACCAATTAAAAGTAAAAGGTCCAAAAAAGATTCAAATAATATTATTGAACCCAGAACTCCTACACCTACAAGAGATAAAAATAAAAAGACAAGTTCTAAAAATAGTAATAAAAAGACTGAGAAAAGTAAAAGAAATACTAAAAAGAAACGTAAACCATCTACTTCTTCATCAGAGAGTTCCTCAGAATCAAGTTCATCAAGTGAATCCAGTTCTAGTGATGAAGACCGTAAAAAGAAATCTCAAAAACGAAGAAAGAAAAAATACTCTACCTCTAGCACTAGTAGTAGTGAAAGTAGTTCGTCATCTAGTTCATCTTCTAGTGAGTCTAGCAGCTCATCTAGTTCAAGCTCAGATGATGGTAAAAAGAAAAAGAGCAAAAAAAGGTCTAAGAAGAAATAGTTATGGCACAGTACAAATTGTAGACAGGATACAAATAGACCAATATTTGTTTGCATGTTATGTTGACTATTAAACTTAGACTTAGCCTAAGTGACCTGTTTACACATTTATATTTAAGATTCTCAAATGTTATTCCATGTGGCCATTTTGTGTGAACATGTTGCTTTGTTTACTTTTTCAAATAATCATATTGTAATAACTATTAATATAATTAATTTCATAATTTGGTAACTCAACAGACTGACTGGATACTTACTTAATACATTGTTATAGATTAGAAACACATTACATGTTTGCTGTAAAAAAACACATTATTATATTAGTTATCATAATACATTATTTAGGTAAAATAAATGTCCTTAGTACTAAGTAGTACTTACTTTGACAAGGCCTATCACAGAACCAATTAAATAAGTTATTAATCAATGAATACTAATAAAATATAGCAATAGATTTGAATGAACTATAAATATGTGATGCACATGTAATAATAATTTTTATTTTAGAAAAATAGATATTTATTATTATATAATATTACAAACATGGGCATACCTAGAGAACTCTCAAATAAGGACTAGTACAATTTGTCTTATGATTAGTAAATATATTTCTGTCCCTAGTTATGCTCATGTAAATCAAGCAATACAGTAGAACAACTATAGACTTAATATTAACTTTATAAGGAATGGGTGGATTATGCTCTCGGCTGGAAATCAGCCCCCTTACCATCAACTCTTACAGCAGGACTGTTGACGTTGTGGAGGCGTGACGCCGCATTACACTGCACGTAACTGCGTCTCGCTTTCACATCATAAACTGTCCTGCTTGAGTTCATGGTAAAGGGGCAGATCTCATTATTAACTCGCCCAATGGAGGGTTTATAAAGGTCCTTAAAAAAGATATTTTGTCTTTTTATTCTATCTTGTCGATAAATGCTTGTTTGGGATGAAATTAAGACTGTTCTGGTGTGATGTTTTATCATTGTAGAACTATTTATTGCTAAGTGATGTAGATTAATCCGTTTTTACAATTATTCCGATTAAATATGCCTTCAGAGTTTATAATGTTAATATTGTTATTTTAATTGCATTTGCAAACTATTTACTTATGATTATTTATCAAATCAATGTTTTTCACAAATCCCACGTCACAGTACATTTCTTGTAAGGATTAGTTACATTTTCTATTTATTAGTTTTTATTTGTTTTCGTTGACGTTAGTGGGTCTCCACTGCAACAGACAAATGTGTTTACTTAATACTTATTTGACCATACTTTATCTCAGGAGCGGGGGCTCCTGTTTACTTCTGCTTCCACTTCTCTATTCTGCTACTTTTAGCTGATTGCCGCTAAATTAAACGATTTAAGAGCAACAGTGCGAACGCGCCATTAGAGCTACTGAAGCATTTTATTCTAATTAAGCCAGTTAAATCGTAATGTTACATATTATTATTATGTATGAATATTTTTGTATGATTAAAAGCGTTTCAATGCACCATGTTTGTTTTTTTTTTAACAGAATGAAAACTACATTTCTATTTAGTAGGTACCTAATCATTTCTTGATTAACGCAGTGTCTAAGTGATTGACTGCTGCGGTATGCTGATTCGATTCCTGCACGTAACAAAATTGTGCGTTATGTTATGGACTATGTCATTAATTCGCCATTATACTGTCCGGACTGCGGAAAAAGTATACTTTCGAGATGTACCAAAATAAATTTGTTGAAAAAAGAATTCTGATCGAATCTACGGAGATAAACGAAGGATTAGATAGGTACTATGGAAGACAGTAGTTACCGTTTTAAAGTATTTAAACTAATCAGCAAGGTACATACCTATTTACGTAATTTTGTATTACAGATAATAGCGCCGTGCTGGATATGCATAAGCCTAACCTACTATCCCAGTACTTTGCTTACTATGATATACTCGATACACAGCAAGGTATGTTAATCGATTAATAAATATAATGGACGTAATATAAAAGGAAATCATAAAACATGTCAAAGTTTAAAATGGAAGGTAGGTAATCCTTAACCAGCGTCTATTTACAGGACGATGTACCGACATATAATCGGGAACGTTCCACTGACTGGGCCTTTGTGTGTTTAAGTGTCTGAACGAGAAGATGACTCTCGTTATAGAGGTCTATTGTGTACCTTTGACCACTGTGTCATTAAAGCATGTACAGTCACCAGAACACTGTATAGGTAGGTTAGTACTACGTCTTATTCAAATATCAAACATTGTCAATTGGTACCTAAGTACTTACAAATCGATCGTCTGTCTATAACTAGGAACCTAGTTAGGCAGCATTGACAACGAACAGTAATCACAAGGCTGTATAATCTAACCTTGTTATTAATCAATATTACGGCGAATGGAATCTACTGCTGTATATTTAAGCACCTAATTAAAAGCATGACTTAATTACTGGGTAGGTAGGTTTGTACTAAAAATGTATTAGCGTCTCTGTTGTTCATTACCGTAGCACCCACCTATGTGAGGATGCTTTTACTTAGTTATAGTCTTTCTAATGATAAGTACCTAAGTATGCAGATGATGCAATACAAAAGTACTCAGGTACCTACACACACAAAGGTGGTACCTAGGTACACAGGCACTATAGGACTACAATCAAAGGAAGTGCTCTCAATCTGTGTACTAAAGGCACGGACTTGGAAACAACCTTAATTTGACCGTCACGAGGTTTGGGTAAAGGTCTGGAACGTGTTTAATGTAATGTAATTAATAAGTGTTGACGCCGGTAACGTCTCGACTCGTCTTCCACACAATAAGACTTATTTTATGAAGGGATTGTTTAGGTAAGCAATGTCGGACGTCACAGTTACAGGGGTGGACTGGGTGCCACAAATTAGATGCTCAAGGTGCAGAGGGAGCTTTCTCTACTGATAGATAGATCTACGTAGGTCACTGTAGATCACTGTAGGTAGGTAGGTACCGACCCACTTTTATCGATGTGGCACTAACGTAACTAAGATGCAAGTTAAATTTTATCTACTGCTTCGTAGCTCATATAAAAGCTCCCATTCCAAAACTTAGGTAGAACAAACCTCGATTTTGTAGGTAAGTAAGATTATAAATTGAGTTAACTCTTCACTGCAGGGTTACCATGAGCTTGCATTGCAGGACATTTTCAGTTTTGCAAGTAAGACGTCGTACCACACTGCACGTAGCAGCGTCTTGCGTTTACAACGGAAAATGACCTGCAATGCAAGCTCATAGTGAGGCACCTGCCCCCTTACCATGAACTCCTCATAACTCCTGAAACTTTTAGGTGGCTAAACATAGTAGGTACTAAAGCGCCACCAAGATCAATAAATCATTCCGAAAATTCAGAAAAGCAGCAACTATGGGTATTTTAGTAAGTAAGTAAGGTACTGTATTATGTTGAAAGTAGGTTCTTATTTCTGACTAAATCAACCCTACCTATTAAGCCCTTGAGGTTCGTCCTTGATAATATATCTGATACTAAGTAATTCCTTTATTCTGTTTTAACATAAAGTCTATGGTGAATAACTTGGCTACCGACTTAGTTATGTAGATTAGTAAGATACCTGCTTAAATACTTGTACGCTAAGTTCATATTACGATGTCAGTCGAAGTTAGATACAATTTTATCAGTCCGTCCCTGTGCTCCACACTGCGCATGTCGCGAATTTATCGACAGGAGCAATGGGTTTTCTCTCCAGCTTGAGCTCTGCTAAACGGCACTCGCTCCCTGCGCTCGGCCACATAACAGTCGCAAACAGTGTTCCTCCAGTTATTCATATTAATTCTACATTAATTATCCTCGGGTACTGAGATTTCACAACGATGTTATTAATTACTTTGACCGCATTTTTTGCGGTTTTTCTGATGGGTGGTGCCGTGCCTACGCCGACGAACAATAAAGGTACGTACTTAAACCTCGCTTTCACAGGCTCATGTTAACGGAATTTTATTGCTGGCTTATGTATGTGTCTGCAAGGATATCGTCGGTACATTAGTGTTGTTTGGGAGAGCGTATCGATCAGCCGGGACCGGGCGCGCTCTATATATAGCAACAGGTCAACAGGTGTCCCGATAGAGTCGATGTTATTCTGCGGCGTAGTTCCACCTTCCTCTATCAACTATGACCTTTTAAACACAAAAGCTTAAAAATAGATACCTACCTCCCTAGTTTCAAATAGCCCCTTTAATCAATAATCATAGAAGGCGCTCTCTTGCAGGTGTATCATAAGTTATTTATTATGTGGGCGTTGTTATTTCGTTCCGTTCCTTTCTTCAAACAACAATGGAGTTATGAAAGGATGTATGGATCCGACTCCCTTCCATTGATATATCCCTAGCTTCATTATTATTTGCATTATATAAAAGCCTATCTTATATTTTCTGGTTCTGCTACATCGTATTGCCTTATTATTTTCCTACATTTTTGATTTCATTGGTCAATGCTAATTCAAAGCTCACATCAAAATATTAAGTAGGTCAAATAATATGTAGTACCTTCCTACCTATTCCATATTTCACAGATATAAACCTACGCACGCATAAAATAGACCTTTATTTTTCGGACTTAGGTGCTTTATTTAAACGTTACTTACATACGTACCTAGTGATTCATCATCATCATAATCAGCCGGAAGACGTCCACTGCTGGACAAAGGCCTAGTGATTACGATGATAATAATATAATTAACTTCAGGTTACCTTAAGATAAAGATTACCTTTACATACACACCACTTACGTAGTATCTACGTGCATACATGTGATAAGAACCTAGTTCCCTCAACATTGTCTGACTGCCAAATTATATTAGGTAGGTAGTCTTTCACTGTTGGAAACTTAGGGCATTGTCTTTCTTTTCATTTCTAGTCTTATCGGACATTGTCTTGAATAGTATTCGAGACACAAGTCAATCTAAATAACATTTTAGATGGTGGCGGCCCAATTGGTGAGCTACCCGAGAATTGGGACCAGACAAAAGATGACACACAATCGCTTTTCCTGAATAAGAGCGATAAGAATGACTTGGAGCCATACCCGCTGGCTCTTAGCGAGGAAGGTAATGAAAAGGGTACAAAGTGTCGTTACACTATTGGTTTTGAATTAATAGTTTACCTACTAAATAATAATAAAGTTATACGTGTATAACTATCACACGAATATATATTAGCCAGAATCTTATAAAGTTTTGGGCCAACACTTTATTTTAATTTATCACTTTTCATATGCAGTATCAATGTTCACACATATGAAAATACATCAATGTATGCCTATGTAAAGACATGAATGTGGTATAAAATAATAATTTATTACGTAATAGATATAATTTGGTACTGCATTCTAAGATGTGTAGCACCTACTCATAATATTTTTGCTAAAATCACAGTTGCATACTGCAAGATTTTTAGTTATAATTAACATTGCAGTAAGACCACTCTAAACCTTACTGTACAAAGGTTTCTATTCTTTTGACAACGCATAGCTCCAAGCTATTCTTATGAATGAGACATCAAATTGACTACATGCACCGTATAGCAATAACGCACTGATTGCGAAATTATGTACTACAATAGCGCAGTAGATCCGAGATGTTAGAAGTCCAACATCTATGACCATTAACCTTTATTGCCTATTGCAGTTTAAGTGGACAAGAATAGCATAATTCAGAGATTACGCGTAGGCTAGGACTTGATCCAATTGGATAACTAATTTCGCTTCTAGATATTATATAATATATAAAATTACTTAAACCTGGCTGCCTCCGAGTTTTACTTCAACACCGACTTTAATTACAGGAAACTCTGAAGGTTTTGAACAAGGGGTGGATCAGAGGTTCGATACCTCGCAGCCTAATGGAGAACTAGACAATTTGATTATGAGACCTGAACTATACGGCGAACCTCCAGCAATAGAGGGCTTAGCCACGAGCTACGACTCTCGTCGCCGCAAGAGGGGCAGCGGGACTAAAGTCGGTGGTGCCGGGGCTGCTACTAAAGTAGCTACCAAATCCGGTTCAGGCAAGAAAAATCTCAAGTAAGTGATTTGGTCATCACAGCTGCTACCCATTGCATCTTCTATTATAAGAACTAACCCAACAGATATCTATTTTTTAGACCGGAGGAGCACGAAGCTTTGTCACCGGTGGATTCGATGACTCACGAACACGATGCTCACCGCCGCAAGCGGGGCAGTGGCACTAAGGTGGGCGGCGCGGCCGCATCTGCCAAAACCGCCACCAAAAATTCCGGCGGAAATAAAAAGAACTTCAGGTCAACATAAATCTCCTACAATGCCTAGGTATAAGTATATTATATTAAAAATCTTATATGATTATTAAATCTTTTCATTTACATTTAGGCCCATCTCAGAACGTCGCAAACGTGATTCTGGTCTCAGCGCCGCTGATGTCCGAGCCCTACTTAACCTGTGGGAGGCGCAGGAACGCAAAAAACAAGAATGGAACGCGCAGAACCAATGGGCACCAGCACCTGAACATTACTATGGTGTAGGACGCGTCAACACCGAAGACGAACAGCCGGAAGTCGACGAAAATGGTGACATCTGGTACAACGAACCTGTTGTTATCTCTCCTCGCGAACGTGACTACCCGCGCCCTTCATATTTCTCAGAACAGAACCGTATGGCCCTCGCTCATGGCTACCCCGACATGTATCAAGTAGGTCCAGCTGAGTTGGCGCAGAGGTACGAAGAGGCTCGCCGTAAGAGACAATATGCCAACAAAATGAAGCGCTTCATGGTCGCCAGGAAACGTTCAGATGGCATGATGAACCACCAGAACAGCTACCGGCCCCGTGACGACCTCTACACGCTGGCAGAACTGCTGCGCTCGGCACCGCGGGTGCAGGAACAAGATATTCCTGTATATCGACGACTGATACTGTAAAGCGTCTCTTGAAAGTGGTGTCCATTCCTAACAACCTACGATTCACTTGTACACCAGAATCAATGATCAGTTGTTGGAAAGAAAGACTTGGAAGCTAACTTGTTATCAGATGGACGCCTGACAGGTTTTGATTTGGAGTGGGAGATTGTCGTGCATTTAATTCGCAGTTAGTAGCGGATACCTAACAAACTTTAGGTGTAGGAAACCTAGCATAAATTCAATGACAGTGTTTAAACGTTAAAATTACTTTTTTTTTAATATATCAAGTCACCATAATCTGGCCTAAAATTGTAGTTTACAGTAAAGATTACCAATCTTAATCAGTACCTAGAATGATTTATCTAATATCTTTTTTTAGTTTTTAATGCGTGTATTATGCTACAGTTTATGTAAAGTTTCTTGATTAACTCTAATCGCCGAACTCAGAGACTTTTAACGATTACTTAAACTATCACTAAGTAAAGGTTTCCTCTAAGAAATCTTCACTTAGTGTCAGTTTAAGTAATCATTAACGTCTCTGAGTGCGGCGGTAAGTTGTGTATTTTTTCTTAAAGATTACTTACATATTTCTGCATATCTGTTACTTATGTACCTATTTTATGAATTGTAACCAAGTTTTAACAAATAGTTAGTATCTAGTTTCATTAAACATTAATAGTTGAAGGTGAAGTTAAACTTCATATTTGCTAATATCTAGAATTAGTTATTATATGTAAATGTAAACTTTGCTGTATTAAATTAGTATTATCTTAATCCGTGTTTTATTACGCCGCGTATACATAATACACAGCCCTTTAATTCCTTTTACTTTTACCTATGCTTTTACCCAGATATGTCAACTTTTACCTTATTGCTCCACGCTGAAAGGTATAAACCTCTTAACATGGAGTAAGATGACCTATTTTCTTAGGAAATATTACTGGTGTTCAAAAATATATGACACTTGTCACTATCGAATATTTACAAAGAATTCATGACAGCGAAAAATAAAATTAATAATTACAAAAAGTAAATGTAATTTAAGCTAAACATCATATTCATAAGTTAATATGAATAAAAACACCCACAATAGTTTAAGTAATAAAAAAAGTTCGCCAGAAGTATCGCAAAGGGACGCAGTTACAACCACTGAGAGCCGCCCAATACCCGATGACGAACCAACCGCGACGAACTCGACGTATGAATCATTTTATTGGTTGCTTAATTACATTAAAATGTATACATCACGGTTAGCAAATGACTTATATACAACGCTGATGATTTATTGGTACCCCGACCGCGTGTTCCTACCAAGCCATATCGTGAATCTAATGCAAGTACAGAGCAGACTCCGCGCGGAACGAGAATCGCATACGGTCACATATAGCAGGTACAAGTTGATCAATCACTCTGGTGTTAAGTCAGCAATCGAACGCTCAACACAAACTATTTCGTTAGTTCCAGAGAACGACTCGGACCACTCTTCTCACGGCTATCTATGAAAATTCTTCAACGCATTTAAGTCCTATATTCTTTCCAGTGAAGATGACGCCGGCATCCAAAATGCATCCAACAAAGATTATGATTACTTCGGAAGTGACCGAGAACCGATGTTCGTCATTGTGGACTCTAGCTGCGTCAGTAATCCCAGTTCTAAAGAACTCCTCATCGACAGTAAATACAACACAAAAGATACCGTATTGAAAAAATATTACAATAAAAATGTTAAGCCAGTTGACGTTCCGTCTACCAGTAGGGATATAAGAAGTGATTTACTGCCGCAACAACTGAAGGAATCGGATTCCTCAGATGAATTGCAAATGATGGACATAAATCTTCAAAGTGATAACGAATTATCGCTTGGTGATTCTGACGGCGACAATGATTCAATAGTACTTTCATACCTACGAAATAGAGATGCGTTTTTGGAATTAGAAGGTACGATTATGTCCACAAAAAAGAAATCATCTCTTCTGGAAAGTCTACCAAAAATGGAAACAATATTAGAAAGCGAACAGTTTAGTGCCTTCCCAACGTCCGTTCCCCTATCTAAAACTGATCTAACTTTAGAAGATATTCTTAATAATGGAGATAAAATGAATTAAAAAAAATGAAGTACTTGGGTAGATTGTAATTGGATGTAAATGAATTATGGAATTAATTGTATCGTCTTAATTTCATTAAATTTTGTATATATTTTTTTTCTTTTATTTTATGTAAGCATCTCTATTTAAGGCAGTAAGTATGTTTTGTTTATTTTTACTATCTGGTAAGTGCATTTTATTAACAGTTACCTATATTTAATTTTATAGTAGCATGTTAAGAGTATTGCAAGTATGCAATAGAATGCAAGGTGATCTACATTAAACCTGTAAAATATTTGAAAACTTGTTTTACATGCAGAGTTATCCGAGACTTCATTGGACATCCACATACCGTCGTTCCCTGGCTCGCCAAGATTATTCTCGGAGCAAGCTTCAGTAACGTCATTTTCCTCCTATGAAGACTCCAGTAAAAGACATAAAAGGGCTATCGAATTTCTGCACTCCGACAACGAGTTTCTCATAGCAGCTGAAATAGGAGACGACAAGATGCTACGACAATTAATTGAGTAAAATAATTGTACTTACTTTTACCGTTTAATACCGTGCCGTATCTGGGGGCACGGCAGTGCCCCCGCCAAGTCGAGCAAAAAAGCGGCACGGCCGTACCATCCTCTTCTCGAATAACTTTCACCGTAGTTGCGTATATTGGGCGCATTTTCGGCGCGTGTCGAGTCGAGCGGAATCACAATCTTCAATCAACTAATATTGTATTTATTTGATGATACTTATTTCATAAAACTTGCCTCGACTAGTACCTGGGTATCTTATAGGAAGTCCAAAAAAATGATCCCAGAAGAATATAGGTTTCCTCTTTGAATCTCAGTTGATTCTATTTATACCTACTTAGAAATGCTGTAGCAGGGATTTAATGTTTATTTTGCATCCATTGTTTGCGTTATTTGCAGCAAAGGAGTAAACGTTCATGATATCGATCACCTTGGCCGGACCGCTCTTCACTTCGCAGTCTGTTCGGGCAACCGGCTCGCGGTCTCTATGCTCCTAAATGCCGGAGTTCAGCCAAATATAAAAGATAATGTGGGAATGACACCACTCTCCCTTTGTTTAATGAGGAGGTTAAGTATTTATAGCAATCCTACTTTTACGAAAAGTCAAAATGCGCATGTTATAATGTCCTGGCCAGGTCCTGGCAAAATTATTCGAAACTAGCCGACGACGCATGATATAAGCACAGTAGGAGGGTGGATAGGTAAACACCCGCCGGTCAAATTCAACAGGAATTATATTAGGGACCTACAAGTCCCGTTGGTCCTTAAAAGCATGGACCTATGTAGCTATGAGCCACGTAATGATGTGCATGTATGTGATTCAACTTATCCTCTAAAAAGGCTAAACCGTAGGCACATAATATTAGTGATTGCCGGTAATAATATCAATAATTTAATATCATCAATTATTGCAGGCCCTCCTGGCGAATGGCTACTGTGTTATTCAAACATGGCGCTGTACTTCTTCAAAGACAGACTCCAATGGATACTGGTTTGTTTTTACGTAAGCCATTTTTATCTTAACAAAATGTGGTTCAAATTGGGTACTTACCGAGACTATAATATACTCAGACATAAAAAAAGAAAATTGATCAGTTACAATATTGTAACTCAATCAATTTTCTTTTATACCGATTTTTTATTTACTTCTCCTTCTTACTAAAAATCATTTTTTTGCTAATGCGTCACCTTTACCGCCCTGTTACCAAATGTTTAATAGTAGTAAGGCCTTAAAAGCAGCTACCATCAACAGCTTTGACATGACCTGCACAGCACAGCAAACCAGTGTTAACCTTTCTGAACTGCTTAACTGCTTAAGCTGCACTGCATTTGACACTCTACGTAGGTAGTAAAATTAAAATAACATTTATGCTTCTCTTATGAGTTATTACGGACAAATCTTAAAGATAATCTAAACTGGTCGTTTATGATTGATTTGTTGTTATTTATAGAGTTTGTGATGATGTGCATACCAACAAAAGAAGAAGAAAAGATACTCCGCCTTCTTGTAGAGAAAGGTGCTCAAGTAAACGACCCCGAAGCTCCTGGCAAACGTCAAGCATTACACTTTGCTGCTATGAGCAATAACTGCCGCCTGATTACTATATTGGTCGACTTAGGAGCCGACTTGTTTGCAACAAATCACAGAGACGAAACGCCTAAAGATGTCGCAGCTACGTTTAAATGCAAAGACGCTTATAATCTTTTAGAAGAGTTGGAAACACTATTAGGCAATATTGATGAAAATGAATTGTCCGGGTTGGAGTTTACATCAAGTGATTCATGACCGTCGTTTTTTGTTATAGGCTTTTTCTTCGTGGTTGATACGAAATCTGATGATTTTATCTTAGGTAGATACTAAGTAGATATCGTAGTGAAACTAATACCTAATGGATAATAGATTACCATTCTTTATTTTGATCTTCAACTAAAAGAGCTCTACGATTGGAGGATTACAATTTTACCCAATTTACATTTCCTAAAGATATGATAGGCTTAAATGTAGTTTATTTAATTATTTATATTATAATTAAATGTAGGTTGTATTGTATGTTTTATTTATTGCAATATGTAGTTATATTATATAGTTAATTGAATAGGTACCTACTTACTTACCGAGTTTTAATTATTGTGGACCGTGGTGGTGCTAAGAGTTACGTTAATAATATATCAAGTTTTATTTTAATTTTTGTTTTCGGGGGGAAACCTTAAAAAAACACCCGGCCCCTAAAGGAGTAGGGACCTGGAAGTATGCGATTTGTACCTCACTAAGACCAGCCCAGTGGTTGCCATCTGCACGAATAAGAAAGGTCCCGGGTCCTCTAAAAAGACCAACTCCAGAACTCCCTATGCAACGCCAATAAGGCACATCCCTAGGAAGACCGTAAAAGGGTCCTGAGCACTGCTGTACACTCCCTTGTCCTAGTTACTTGTGGCAATACCGCTTAATAAGGCTAATGCATTTTAAAATGTCTGGCGTAACTACTTTTGCAGTTGCCGGACACCACAATTACATAGTAATAAAAGTTTGTATAAAATAATACCTTATTAATTATTGACGTAGTTTTATTTACAACAAACGACAATAATTCATTTTGATGAATTATAACTGTTCAATATGAGCTTCCATAACAATTTAAAAAACTTAAAAAAAAGAATAGCTAGGTATTACCACCATATCCATGTGATTTTTACATTGCACACTAAGAAAAGTACGGTTTCATACGGAGTCATAGGTAGGAAGATACTGAGAGTTGAAGTGCCTACATATGAGATGGGTTCGCGGCTAAGTAACAGCCCGCATCAAGCTGCGCGTTTTGCGGTCTGCCTTTTAATGGGTAACCTTCTTTTTTCACCCGAAAGCACGTTAACCCGCCTTCTAGAGTCTGCCAGTAGTGAACATGACTATAATTATGCTATAATTAAAAACTGATTTAGTGTCTGATAATAGACAAGTTGGGGAATCATAGAATGTAAATTATGCTAACATGTACTCTGCTGTGTTGGAAAATCGTATAAGTTGTACATGGTTGTACCTAAGGGTTTTGGATGCCAGATTCTCCATTGGTATCCAACTGCATCTAATTTGACTGAAAGCCAACTCCCGATCTTAGATTAAAAAATAAAAAGCAGATCGTATTCATCAACCAAAGAATATACAGGACATGACACATTTGTAATATTTTCTTCCTAGTCTAATGTATTAAGGTACAATGCCGGAAACTACACGGCCCAGGTTAATTAATTTGAATAGAATTAGTATTCCTCTATTATCTTTTACGATTTTTAGTGTATAAATGGTACACCACTATCATGGTGTGACATTTGTTCTACAGTTTCAAAGATGGCGGTCTTGTCGCAGTTGCTTTTCTCTGCCAAACAATACTGAGAAAATTGTGATAACCAACTATTTTTACATTTTTATACAGAAAATTAGGTAGATCTTATTAATTAGCGTTAATTTAACGTGCTAGTCATTTTGATAATGTGATAATAAGTGTACCCATGGCTTCCAATGTGCACGACTCGCCTGTTCTGCAGACGTTTGTGGAGGAGATAGATTACAGTGAAATTCAAGAATTATCGGTAAATATCTGGACGTATTATTAAGTATACTGTGTTATAAATGATTGATAAAACTATAAATACTATATTTATATCGTCAGGTGGTGGGCAAAGGCGCGTTTGGTGTAGTATGGAAAGGCCTATGGCGGAACACACTTGTAGCCGTAAAGCACATCAACTCAGAGGCTGAGAAGCGAGAGTTTTCGATAGAAGTGCGTCAGCTTTCGCGCGTGTGCCATCCAAACATCGTGCGCCTGTACGGAGCATGCACCAAGGGTGCCCATGTCTGTCTAGTGATGGAGTTCGCAGAGGGAGGATCGCTGTACAATGTGCTACACAACCGCCCGAAGCCTAAATACACTGCGGCTCATGCGATGAGCTGGGCCCGCCAGTGTGCTGAGGTTAACAACATTTAGTTATATCATTAGCACAATAAAAAAAATAACAGAGATTAGCACCATCTTTGTACCACAGTTTACCATCAAAACCTTTATGATTTTTTAATTATTTATCAATAATATCTAGATATGGGTAATAAATGATGTGAATATATTCATGTTGTAACTGATTGTGGTTGTAATGACTACATATTTGATATTTGAAATACATTAGAAAAGCTCAGAACATGGATTTCAACTATTAACAATGTTATTAATCACTTTCCAGGGAGTAGCATATCTCCATGCCATGAAACCAAAGCCACTTATACACAGAGACTTAAAACCACCAAACTTACTGTTAGTCGGAGGTGGGCAAAGACTAAAGATCTGTGACTTTGGTACTGCTGCTGACAAAGCTACATATATGACTAACAATAAGGGCAGTGCCGCTTGGATGGCACCAGAGGTTAGTTGTAATTATTATGATATTAAAGAAATAACATTAGCTATTTGACAGTTTTAATATAATAATAATAATATAATAATTCATTTATTTGCCTGAAACATGGTGGTACATGACAACAAAATAGGAGCACATATTCAATTCTTTTGACTTTAGTATATCTAAATAAACATTGGCATTGTAAAATAATCCTAAAAATATACTGCTGTGCCTGTAATGTGTCTGTGCTGGCTATAGCCTTAGTACCTGTAACCATTATTTTATAACTTTTTAATTAATCAGGGTCTTAATTTTATAGAGCTACATTTTATTTTGATAATCTCCTCTGTTTATGTAGAGCCCTTTTACAATAACAACTACTCCAATAGTCCTGATTAAAAGTTTATCTGATACATATCTCAGACATCTCGGTTGATGGCAATAGATTCGTCCATTACGTAGGGACTCATAACATAACTGGAGAACAACTCATCACTCAACATTTGCAACTCAGAACTCAGGCGTGATGTTTTATTATGCTTATGTTTCTCATACATCACATTAACAAAACAGATAATTGTGTACAGTATTGCTAGACATACCTAATAGTTAAGCTGGTTTTGAAACCAATATAATTATACCAATACAAATCCATTGACGGCACAAGCTTGCAGTGTGTCTCAAAGGTTTGCTGTTACATGGCCATTTAGAGTCTTCATAATGTATAAATCAGAAATTAATGTAACATTTAGTTGTCATGTGAATGACATGCCTAAATTATATGTTCTCAATAGCAACCAATTTGATGAAGGGACATAATTTATATTCTCATGTTTTTTGCAGTTTAATAAGTATTGTCCTAACTTTTATAAATAACTTGACACTGCCATCACTATATTTTGTTGATTTAAATTTTAGCAATCTGTCAGTAATGATATATAATAGTGTTTTTCAATCTACAATACAATATTACACAGAAAGATTATAATAATACATACTATTTGATGTGGCTTGGTTAATTAAAATAAATGATAACTTTGTTTTTCTGAAGACCACTGTTCATTATTAAGAGAATACAACAATAAGTTACTGTTATGAAAGATACACTTAAAATAAAAAAACTGTGTTTCTAACTAAGGTATATTATAATATGCCTTGTTTAAAAATAAGGTATATTATAATAAACATAATCTCTTAATAAATATATAGTTTTTCTTTAGTTTATTTTACCTGTTTCCAAGCTCAATCATTTTACATTACAGGTATTTGAAGGGTCAACATACACAGAGAAGTGTGATGTGTTTTCATGGGGTATCATCTTATGGGAGGTGTTGTCCCGGAGAAAACCTTTTGAGGAAGGAGGTTCAGCTTTTCAAATTATGTGGGCTGTGCATACAGGTATTATTTAAACTTAAGTACAATATCTAGGCTGCCTATCTAGACAACTGTTAGTAATCTAGACATTATATTCTTATAGGAAAACATATTGTATGTATTTTGTCTACTTATAACACATTAGCCAGTCATATACATTATTATTAAATATAAAACAGCTAGATTTAAAAAAAACTATAACTAATATAATAAGTTACTGTTATTAAAATAGCATACGGAATTCAAATTAAAAGTGAAATTATTACTGTATATTTTACTTATTTTGTAGCAGTAGACAATATAGTTTATTGAATAAATAGCAACTTATAATTCATAAGTACTTCAGATACAGATTAGTAAACAAAACAAACATTTTAATCAACATTCTTACATGTTTACTCATCAATCCTTAACAATAAAACTACCTATTAAAGTTTTAGTTCCAGTGAATAATGATATCATGACATGACATAATTCAGTCCGCCTACCATTAATTGTATCTTCTATAAATTGAAGGTTTTGTATTATTTCAATACAAAACTCCTTTGAGGTCTGACATTAGTAATGTTTGTACTAAGCACATATTATTGTTATTTTGATTGGATGTTTATTACCTCGTTTCTTGATCTTAGCTATAACATTAGGAACTTAGTAGTGAAGGCGATAGTTGGAGTGTTCTATTATCATTAAAATTATCTTCAATCTTGTGGTTGTGTCTTTATTCGTCACAAATTTCTAGGTCAAAGACCAAATCTGATAGAGGGTTGTCCTGAGCCAATAGAGCAGTTGATGACACAATGTTGGCACAAAGTACCTGCAGAGCGACCCAGCATGGCAAAGGTAAGCTGCAATCCAAATATAAAATATTACCAATGTGCTGCCAATAGTAAAGGTTAAGCTATTATAAAGTGATTAGTCACTACCTGTGCTGACATTAACTCTCGGCCAGGTGTTGACGGGTTACAATAAAAATAAGTTGGTTTTGTGTTTAAAAATAAGCTACATACCATGACACGATGATGTGCACAATCATATGCATAAAATTACTGTTACAGTTATAAACTCTAAAATTTTGACTTGTTATGTCTTTTGTACATACTTCTTTCTTGTTGTAAAACATAATTGCTATTTAAATAATCATTGCTTCGTCATTTTCTTCAAAGGACTAAGGATTTTTTACATCTATAGACCCTTATATCATTCATCATGTCATATGTGGTGACCCAATTCTGTGACAGAAACTGGACTAGTGATCTTGAAATCGCCAATACATATTAACCAAGTAACAGAGCCCCTTTTCTGTATAATGAGGTTGTTGTCCTTTAGTAGGTAAACAATACCTCAATATTGGCAATACATTGCAGTTCCATGTATGATGTTAGTTTATGGCTTTGATGACATGTTGCTTTTATTAATTTGATTGTTTAGAATATTCCATTTCAATGTATATCTAGATATGTGTATCTCAAATTTTTTGGATATTTATTTGTTTAAAATTGAATTTGTACACATACAAACATTTCACCAATTTGATTATGTACTTATAATAACTAGGGTTTGGGTCACTTAATATATGTTAGAACTTATATTCAGGTACCCAAACCCTAAAATTATTCCATTCATTTGAGTTACTTACACTGATTACTTGTGGTTTTCCAGGTGGTAGAGATAATGGCAGCGCTGTGTGAGTACTTCCCCGGCGCAGACACGCCTATCAATTACGACGACTGCGAGGACGACGACACAGAGTGTTCGGACGATGAGTACATGCCCTACGACACGCAAGACAGCCTCGACACCGACACTGAAAACGGCATTCTGTCCCAAGTACACATCCCGACACAATACGACGCAAGCGCCTCCAACCCCGTACCACTGAGAAACATCGACCAAACCGTCCAGGCGCCCAGGCCTCGCAGCTTCGTCGAAACTCAAGTGAGTAAGCTACAGAACTTAATGGCCGCCGAGGCGCATCCCAAAACCTCGGCGCTACCCAAAGATGAACCGGACGTACATAACAGAATAGGCCCGGTTCGAATTCCACAGCAGTTTAAAAAGCCTGAAGTGTATACCGAAGCCTCGCGCTCCCCGCTGGGCGCGCCCCCCTCCCCGCTGGGCGCGCCCCCCTCCCCGCTGGGCGCGCCCCCCTCCCCGCTGGGCGCGCCCGCCTGCAGCGAGGCCAGCTCGCCGCGCCGCCTGTCGCCCATCGCCAACTACAACGTGGGCAACATGAACCCGCGCCACGCCGACCTGGAGCACTGCTGGGCCCGCGAGGGCGACAAGCCCGCGCCCGCGCGCAGGGAGGACCTCAACCGGAACCACTGCCACTCCAACAGTCCCGTGACGCCGGTCACTGAGTACAACGGAAATCTGTCACAGAGACCGATCGATCCGAGATATCAAACGCCATTACAAATAGAAGTTGACCCAGTAAGTCTAATATACTAAAACTAAAAGTATTTAGTTATTACCTTGTCCCGTCCTTTATGTCGAAGATTTGTAGTGAGCTAGGAAAATGGTGAAGGGCGACTAACATACTGTATTTTGTTCATATTATACATTTGTGTTTATAGCTTGATGTAACATTTTTTTTAACTTTTCAGAATTCATGGGAGATGATCGACTTGCCGATCGGTTATGATGATTATGTGAAAGTGAGGAATTCAGCTGGCTTTGATAAATATTATACAGTGGGTAAGTATTGCATGCAGTTTGTTTGTAATGTTGAGTATAATTTGTTTGTTATGTTCGGCTACAAACATACAAATGAATTGTTTATGTTGTCAACCCGGTTTCAATTGACTGTAAAGAACCTATGTATTATTAATTTGTGTTTTATACAATTACAATGTTTTACACTTAAATATACCTGCCATTTCTACGATTCCGCCAGACATGATTTACGCGTCACTCTGTTATCGAAACCCTAAATTTCAGGTGGTATTACCGTATTGTTTGCATTATATTCGCCCGGTATAAGAATAGTAAAGCACTTAAGATGATTCACAGATACGTAGAACCACGTGCTCTTATCTGACGTAGAAGCACGTGAGACTAATGTTAAATGGCTTTTATCTCAGCATAATTACGCACAAAACGAACGTAAAAACGTACATAAATCAGGTTATTTATATTCTAATTGTTTTAAGTGTAATTAATTGTGTAAGGCTGAGTCACGCGACAGTCAGACTAACAGAACGAGACTGAAAATAAAGTGTATAGCACTTGTGTAATGCGAAAAGAGCTTTCAGTTGTTTTAAAAGATAAAATTGGCACTCGAAATGTTAAATGCAGAGTCACAATCCAATTTTATACATCGGTGTGCTGAAGCACTCAGGGTAGCTTAATAAGGATGGATTAGAATTAATTAGACATATCAAAATTATACTAAAGTCTCTAATCCACGAATTTATTCATACATAACTATTGAATCAGGTAAATATTTGTTTTTATTTACGTACCGAAAGCTAGATACCATGCCCCGGTTAAAACCCTATTCAAATCACAGAATTAATAAGACTTGAAAGAGTAGAATACTATTTAATACTACTGTTTATAACGATATATTAAAAATAATTAAGAAAAGCCTGTAAAAGCCTTTCAAATCACAAATTGTTTCTTAGTTACTCATCGGTTCGCAACGTTTAAATGAAATCATTGCCAGAAAGTAGTGCGCTCCGATTGTGGTTCTTTCTGCTTCGAAGCCTATACGATTCGAAAATTTCCGTCATATTACAAAAGGACTAAAATCAATATATACCTTCTTATTGGTAAAAAATCACGTTCAAAGCTCTACTAAAATAATATACAATATGTGATAGGTGAAGAAATTTTGTTTATCCAAAAATATATTCCTTACCCTGTGGTGACTGATGGCACAGATAATTGCCTTCGCGTCCCACCATATAACTAGTAGAAGATGCTGCTTTCTTATGCTTTGCATCGCAAGACACAGCTATTACTTAAATGCTTTAAGCATAGTGTGGTATTCGAGCAAGTTTAGTTTACTATAAAGTTTGAGTCTTATTCGTGCACAGATCACTTACAAATTAAATCATGTTTTGCATCGGTAGGTAAAACGATTCGGCGTGTGTGTGATACATATAATTTCTACTCAAATACACGTTGAATTATGACAGAATAGAATATACGATATGTCAGTTATATCCGTCCCAAAACATCAGATCAGAACATAATTCAAGAGATTCGAGATTGTCGTCTAAACTTGTACCAATGCATCATTGGTAGCATGAGTAACCGGGTGGAAATAGCCGAGTCCTCGCAGGACACGCGCGTGACTCACGCTAGCGTTTATTTATCATACGTCGTTTAGGATACGGCAGTTTGTTACTGTTTTGTTGTGGTGAGTTTTTGTTTGTAAATAAATCTTCAGCAACACATTCATTTTAGTGTTGTTATACTTTATGTCGTAGGTTTTCGGAAGAATATCAATATACGATTGTGAAATGCGAAGTTTATTGAAAACTGGAAACAAGACTGATTTAAACTTGCATTCTGATTCTGTTGTTTGACTAAAACTGTTATTTGTTTAAAAGTCTAATTTCTGTTTATTGTTTTTATCTTTATTTTTCCAGTATAATACTTGTACATTTTACACCAATTAATCATTTTAAAAATGGTATATTTCCGCTGACCAAAATGTATTATGAAAACTGTTGAGAAACATCAAACTATTCTTGAGACCGTATAAATGTACTAGCCTATTAGGCATGCTTTGATTTGGTTTCTTTTCTTGCTGCGTGGTTTTGTGTTTTGAAAATCTGAAGCCATTGATTGAATATTGTGTGGAGTTTTGGAGTGCCTTGAAAAAATACACTTGATTGTGCGAGATTCGATTTTTATTATACTCTGGTTATTATAATAACTACGTGCCAACGTGTATGATTCTATGTGTACATATTTCTAAAAGATAAACTCGAACATTTTCAAAATTACCATTTTTATTTTGAATTTTTACCGTAAAGTAAACCTAATTGAATGCTTCCTGACTTTTTGTTATCAAGCAAGACACATGTCTGACATCGCCTGCAGAAAGTACGCCTGTGTGAATCACCAATTGTTAACTAATTAAGATTTCACGCAGCTGTCATCAAGTCATTCATCACTGATCTAGGCGTTGACTTTGACAAACTGCACTATTAGAACTAATGTCTTCATATTTTTCTGTCATATATTTCAACGAGCACATTTATTTATGAGACTCAGTGTAGTACGTACGTTCTCAGAATACGTTAGGGTATCACTTACCGCCGTATAACAACAAGAGCCCTATGTTAATTATAATGCGTAGAGTTAGCACTTCTGAGAAGCTCGCGGATCAGGCGCGCCGCCATTTGACAGCAAATACCGCGCACTCAAATATCAAGCGCTTAGTCATCCCAACAGACATGTTATACTAGTTTTATTATTACATAACTTATTTTTGCACTTTGCTCGAAATAAGTGCGTAAGAGTATTAAAAGATACTACTGCGTCTAATCCAGGCTTTAAACACAAAGTGAATCATCGCCTACTGTATACCTATGTGGCTAGAGGTTTAAATGTAGATGGTGGTGCGAATTCCTTTGATTTTACTATTTTTGATGTTATGTTACGTATGGTTGCGTTGGTTTAATCCTCTTTTGATTTACCTCTCATTCTTTTTTTTGTTTAAAAACTGTCAATGAAAGAGAATTATTAGTGCAAACATTGCCAGATATAATACAATGTAACCTATTTTCTGCCCGCTAATGAAAAAAGAGGAAAGTAATTTTAAATTTTCTTTATTAAATAAAACTCGACAGTGAGTTCCGGCATTATTATTATTTAAAAAAATGTATATCGTTACCGAGTTTTAGATACGATTCCGCATTAGATCATAAGTATATTTATTTGTGCTGTGGTCGTAGCATAAGTATTTTTTATTCGCAGGCAGATTGGGGTCAAATATATCTAGGTAGTATTAACGCTAAAGTGTCTAGTAATAGCAGGTTTTAGTGGTTTGCAATAAAATCGTTGCGTGTTTGTCGTAAATGTCGTGGAGTTGCATAAACCGCGGGGTGCGTAGGCGCATACTAGTGTGGTGTGCTGTGGCGCCATACACTAATGTATTATTTTTCGCATTCATACTTTATTTAACGTAAATAAAACAACTCGATTTTATATGGTACATTATATTGACCAGAACACGCGAATGTTTGGCAGATAACGTGAGTATTTAAGTATTTGGTATTGTATTAACAAATATATAAAAACAAAACTTACTTATTATTCCATAAAGTTGGTTTATTATTTGTATTGTAAACACATCTACACTGTTTTCTTTATCACATCAATGTGAATAATATAATTTACCATTCACAATTCTGCGAAACAATGTAAATCTATAACTTGGTACAATAAATCTTGCGTTGAAATATGTTTCGAAGAATGCATTTCCGCCATTGATGGGGTTTATCGGGAACTCCATGACTAATCTTATACATAGTCGCCTCTAAAACACAACATAAAAATAAATCAGTAAAAAGGATAAATATCTCGTGAACCCACTTCAAATGAGATGAGTTCCTTGGAACTTCGTAGACAGAAAAACTGACAGTTTTCCTTGTACACAATGTTAATGATTACTCTTGGGATTCCGGGAGTTCACGCGGACAGTAAACTATAAGGAAGATTTCTCGCTTAAATTATTTTTTGTATGTTCATCTTTCTTTGTTCGCCTTGATCGAAGCAACATCGAACCAGGTTGCGACGCAAATGTTTCAATACCTTTTTTGTATACTAAAGCTATGCGTACGAACATCAATGATCTTTTTATTACAATAGGATATAAAATATTCTGATTGGGCAATATAAGTACAATCAAATATTTTGACTGGAAATTTTCTTATCTGTACACGTTGCATGTTTTCAACCTCATGTAAAGAAAGAAACAAACCGCATCAGCCGCTGACGTACATGTATTGATTAGTTATACGCACGCCGCGTGTGTGTATGCGGTCCAGATGCGGCTCAGGACGGTCCCGGCATGAGTCACGCTTCTCGGAAGGGGCCGCGACTATTTTAGACTGTGTCCGCTTACCTTCTAGGAACCGGGTAGTGTGGGACCAACGACCGATCGCAAAGCCAAAGTATTGTTAGATCGGTAACGGGGTTGTTCCTGCCCGCTGTTCCTAGTTTTATTCTCGCTATTAAAGTTATCCAGGAAGTCGTTCCTTGCAACACTGCAAATTTGTCGACGGTTGTGTTTCTAACGCTGCGTTTATCGGCCCTTAGTCATCTGCTATCTCTAGAACGCGTTTGGTACTTTGTTTTGGGTTAAATTGATTAATGCACAATACAAGGTTTAACTATGCAACATAAATATGAAAGAAGGCAAAAACTGCGGATTTGATAGTCTTGGAGCGGTGTTAGTAACGTACTAAAACAACGATATCCATCTTATAGCCCTCCGCCTGGCTTACTAAAAAGTTGGAATCTAATGTTAAAGCCCATGAAGGATAAAAGTTACAATTCATGCAACGAGTGACACAATCATTACTTCCAATCAATAGCTCATACATATTTTTAATACAAAATTATTTCTTATAAAACCTCATATATTGCAAGTATTCCTGAATCGAAGGCCATTAGGTCTTATCGGTGTGATCTGAAAATAGTGTTATGATGTCGCTATGTTTGTCGCGTCGGCATGCATCCGCACAGATGGCTAGACGGATCGCCTTTTGTTTATCTGCCGCTTCCGCCCGTCGCATTGAACAAGCACCACACATAGTGACAAATGCCATAGAATCTATGCACATACGGTATGATTTAAACTTTACTTATCGCGTTTTTTTAGCAATCCACATCTTCTAACATAAACTAATTTCCTTAATATGTTTCATAGCGATTCACAACAACTTCGTTCATAATGCTTTGTCTTTTTCGAATTTTTATTAATAATAATAATAATATTTATTTATTTGACCAAATATACATATGTTACAGTGTAGAACATTTTGAATTAAAGTAGATCTTATAAATACAGAAGTTCCAATAATACTTAAGTTACACGTGTAAGACTTAACTAAAATAACATTTTTACACCTAAGTTGGTAGGTAATAGTATATAATAAGGTTCATAATATTTTAATTGCTGCCAGCCTGAACTAGGGTTAACCTGTGTCTCAGGCGATCGCTTGACTTAAATATTTAAATAGTTCATTTTATTAATTTAAAATTAAAGTAAAATAAAATTTAAAGACTACATTAGTATACGTTTACAAAACAAAACATTTACAAACTTATCGACAATAGAAAATGTCTATGTATTAATAATGATGTCATTCTTACTTAACAATTTCTAGTATGTTTTCTGTATCTGCGTAATTCAATTTCCCTAAATATTGTGTTAACATGAGCATACATTTTGTATTATTTAAACTATATATATTAAGTTTTTTATTAATTCTATTATATATAAAAGGTTCCAAGAATAGATAAAATCTGTTGACAAATGCATGATTAGCTCGAGGTCTGCTACAAACTATGTCCTTCCTTCTCTTGTCTGTTGCTATTGGGATAAAGGGGAGATCAGTGTGCTGTTTTAGAATGATGTGCAAAATTAAAGATGATAGAACGATTACCTACAATGCCACATCTATCATTTTGTAAAGTCGTTGTGTTTAGTATGCGTCCTTAAGCTTCAGCCAGTGTCTATCGTCTGCACTGATGATAACACGTCCATTATAAATCTCGTTTCTTACAAGTCAATCATCAAAGAGCTCGGTGCTTCTGCTATCTATTACAAGTTTCTCGCACGTTACACTTGAAATGGCTTGTTTCCTCATTTTGGAGAACCTCGATAATGTGTCCTCATACTTGTTGAGATTTGGTTAGTTGTTATTGGATTATCTCTGGACCAGGATCTAGACACCTAGAACGGCTAGAACACATTAGTCGATCATTTTCCCTTATTTATCAGAATGGCGTCAAATAAGTGACACGCATGTAGTAATATAATATGTTTTCGCAGCAATGTAATGCACTACAATCAAATTCAAAAAGAAAACAAGTCACCCAGAGGTGCATGAGAACATTTAGTATAGTACGATGATGTTGCAAATTTCTTAAATGTGTTAAGTGAGACGTGCCTCGTGGCTTGCGCCCTGCTGACTCAGAGAGCAGACGTCAATGCGGTAAGAACAGTATCGCGGTAAAGTAAATAAGTCGTAATATTTTCATGGGTGCCGCCGCGGCGGGCATCTCGCCCGTTATGCGTTGCTCAAATAAACAAACGTGTTGATTTTTATACAGTATCGACCTTTCCAGTGGCGAACAAATCTAACCGTGATTCTAGCTAACGATCATCGCTGTACCTATATACACTTCGGACATTACTCGGAATACGTGCCTTGTAAACTTGTATCTAACGAGAAATCCACTTTTTGCAGCAGCAGAAACCATTTAATAGCACCTTATTTATTCGCATATTGAACCTTGAAAAAATCTCGATTGTCTTAGGATGCGATTGTTAAAACAATTTTTTTTGGTTGTATTCAGGTTGTAGTATCTGGTCTATAATTATTTTTCCTTCGGAGTTTTAATTTGGCATCTACGAATGCAATTAAATTTTTCATTCATAGGATTTTTTACCGGGTCTGGAAAAGCAACACCAATCGCCTTATGTTAAGTAGCCGCGTACGCTACCAGTTGTATGAAGACGGTAATAAAATATATCTTCTTATATCAATAAGAGGCGAGTCTGTTCCTATTTACTGGGCATAATTCCAATTATGAGATCACTTAGTACTTCGAATTTTGCAACATTACTATAATCAATACTTAACTCGACTCGAATATTGAATTGAGAATTATATTCTTAGTTGCCAAGATCTCGTTCACTTAATATTTAAAAATTACCCTCTGATACCTAATAGAACTTCGATATAATTTTTGAAACAACAGAGTTAAAATTTCAAAAAATATGCTCTTCCGTGTTTATATGAATAGGGGTGTAAAAAATTCATTCACTTCTAATAATCTTCAAATTCTAAATAAAGCAAACGCAGTTGTCCGGTGTCAACAAAAAGAAGCGCGTCGCGGGCCACGCATGAATCAGCGCGATACAATTAATCTAATTTAAGGTTATCGAGGAGGCATCGGACGGGTTCGGCGACGACGTACAGTCTCGCGCACCCGCCGTGCGCCGGCGCATCGCCCGCGGCCGCTCTGCACCGTGCACTCTGATGCAACCGCGCGGACGACGCACGCGCATCCACGCCCGCTCCACCGCTACCACCTCGCACGTGGACTCCGCCGCGATACCTATGTGCATGTGATTACAGTGAAATGCCGCAAACAGACTGTTCCGTTCAGGTTTCGATAACAGTGCAACCGGGTTACGATAAATTGCAAGTGTTCGTTGACGTTTACATGAGTGAGTAGTCCGATGTTTGAGAGTAGTTTGTAGTGAAATTTACAATGCCGTACATAAAATTTTGTAAGACAAATTGCTAAAAAAGGTACTTAAAATTAAGATTTTTTTTTCAGGTAAATATAAAAAGCAACAAAATTATGCGTGGAAAATTGTTACACAATATCATACAATTTTAGCGTTGTTATTATAAGATGTATCTAAAATAGTGAGTCGTCCTTGAACTTCTTACCTGACTCCTATCTGGTTGTTGCAGCGTTGCTCATTGAATGAACATTGACTGGTCTCGAAATAGCATTCAAATCTTTATTAAGATACTTGTTCTTAACTGCTTGGCCTGATTCCTGTAAAATTATTAATGAGCGGGAAGAAACTCAGATACATCAATTAAGATCAGATGCAAGAAATAGATTTATCACCAGTCATAAACCATGGATTCAATAACCTCAACTATAAAACTATTAGTCCAATCTTATCTGTATAACTGCCATGTAAAAACATCAAAGGTATGCACGGTCTTCCTTATTCTAAGGGCTTTTATAGGACGCGATATATTAGAGCGATTGAAGTTCACCAAGATTGTTTCATTTTTAATATAGGGTTTTTCACATTATAATCTAGGCACATGATGTAAAGACACTTATTTCTGTAACTAAGAGAAACTGTAATATGTTCAAGTTACTTTTTACCTAACTACACAGCTATATTTCTAGATAACTTTACCATCGATATTAACTTCCATCAATCAATACGAGAATTAGAATTGACTGACACAGTAATCACACGGTAAATTTTATGCTAACTATCGCCGACAGTGAAATAATCGTCTGTCAAAAGGTAATGCCAAAAACTCTCAGCTAACGGCTATCTAGCAGCGTCGAGTGACGCTTTCGGCGCGACGATGAATCATTGCTAATTATTTTATGATTCGCGAGCAGAGCCGTGCGTGCGACAGCCACACTAAACAATTAGACGAGGCATTTACATGGCACCCTAAGCTTGCTTCTACCCTTCACAAGTCTTCAGCACCGCGTATGGTAAAACTTAGTCGACGCTACCCATAGCTTCTCGGCGGCTATCCAACATCACGGCTCTAAATTTACTTCCGATGTTAACTCTTTTGTTGTAAGAGACCTCTAAGCGACGCTTATAAACAATTCTCTTTGAAGAATCAAAAATAATGTTGTTTACAACGTCTTGTAACGTGTAAGCTCACACATAACCCTTTTTGACATTAGACGCTCTTTACTCCGTATTTTAGTCGAGTGCTGCTTTTGGTTTACTCTTAAATTAATTGGCAGTTTAAACAGATTTGTGATCTATCTTGTTTTTGAGACGCGTCGTCTATAGATGACCCTGAACCTGTCTGCATCCTACATTTATGTTTGAAGAATAAATATATTTTCTCCATAGCCTGCAAACATTACATTACCTTTGAACAATTCTATTATGTTATTCTTATCTAATCTGATCTTGATCTGATACCAATAGCATTACTCTCGTGTGACCTTCAATCTAAACATGAGTGTCTAAACCGAACCTTATGTGTCCGCAACAATAACTTTAATAAATATCGTAAATACGGCAGTGATGAGACATTTTGCAGACGGCGCCTGTAGTGATTCAGTCTGGAACAAGATTGCCTTTATAGATGGTGGTTGGTCGCAGCGGCCGGGCCGTTGGCATCGGCATCACGACATGACTAACCGCTGCCCGCTCTAGATACAATCAAAATATGTGACAAGTTTATTTCTATTCGGAACAACACATTCTGCTCGATATATCCCGCGCCTCAAAGTTGAACATCTGCTGATTTTTTCTACGACATAAGTAGGTCGGGGCTCGCATCTGCGTCACGCGCGCCCTGGCCGCGGCCGCTCACCGTGCGCTTACGTTTACGCGAAATTGTTACACTGTTTTTCTATGCCACCGCATAGGTATATAGGTAATAGGTGCTGCTGCAACTAACCGTTGGAGTGGTCAGAATCAAAATATCGCTTTTCTAGCCCACTTCGTGTGTTTACCAATGTATATAATATTCTGTTCAATTCCAAAAGATGAAATACTCTTTATAATTTCAAATTTACCAATATTGCCGCTCTGATGAAGGAAGCTAAACACAATAAGTTTCTATTTGGATTCTGAATTTCTCACTATATTTTTTTATAAAATTTTATCTTTGTATTCAGAAAGTAAGACCATTATAATTTACTCTTCAAGAGCTATCATTAATAATGTATATTCATAGTTTTAAAGATTGTATTTATGTTCCAAAGTTTCAGCATTGTATGAACAGAATTTAACAGTGCGTCAAAGTATAGAAGCTCTTACCAGTGAAGTACGATCACTATTAATTTTATCTAGAACGAAATTACGAAAGCGTAAGAATATAATTCGTAAGATATAAACCGACGTAAGACAGAGCGTGTGTTGTGGCGTAGGGGCTGGTCGGCTCGGGTGCGCTCCTCAGAAATACTCGGCTGACTCACCGCACGGTTTCACAACGATACCTTTGCCAATAGCTTTTGTATTACTTCCTATTGCTGCTACAATATTCTTCCATTACTTATTGGAAGATTCCTCTCTTTCCTCCTGTATATTCTATGATAGGTTGGTTAAATATTATTGCGTCTATCATGAGCCATTAAATAATATTATTCACACCAAAATATAACTATGTACTTTATGATATGTGGATAGAATGAAACTTCTTCAGGATATTTTCGTATACCTACACTATAAAGTAAAGAACCGTGATATTAATCTCTTTAAAACCTACAAGAATACCTAAAAAAGAAAAAATCTGTTATTTTTAGTTTACGTACAACATTAGCATTTTTCTTCTAAACATGCAGGACTAAAGACATCAGTTAACACATTTATTAAATTACAGTAAAATCTGAAGCTTAAATAAACCTCACTTATAAGTCTGCTTTAAATTAGGTACTAGTTGTTAGGCATCTTCAGGTTAGAATGTAGAGTATTTTTTTAATTAGCCTATTTTGTTCCCCACTGCTGGGAATACAAAAAAAACATGAAAGCTTATATTGACAAAGTTTGATAAAGAAGGAAACTTCAGAATAAAGTACGTATTTGAAAAACTATCTTACATTTTAGTAACTTGTCTGAAGTTCTGGAAGGTTACATAGTTTAATCTAGTAATTATAAGAAAAACTTTATAAAGAAATTACGAGTAAATAGAGAAATGATTAGATACAATTTCTAAGTGAAAATACATGTATTATTTAAGCAAAACTTATGGAAACAAAAGTGACGAAGAAGAATACATAATTGTCAATATGAACGTAGCAAACGTAACGACAGAGTAACAGTTGCGCATGTAATCCACTTCCGAGTTAGTCGGCCACCCGCCACCAGCCACCCACTCCGCGTAGTAAACTATACCACAACAACATTCTTCAACTTCACATCTACTGGTGTTGCCGGTTCGCGTACATTAACACAACTACACGAATCGTTTATACAATCATTCTTTTAAGATCGCATTAAATGCTCTTCCACGAAAACTTTACATCAAACGTCTGATTATACGTTCGCGATTCTTGATCCAGAATCAATGAAGTTTACGTTCGTCTCGATTGAATTTTACGAGTTGTCTTGAGATAGCAAATCTTCAGTCGCATCTGTCCTACGAACTATTCCTGCTTTGTATCCCCCGTCAGGCGGTTCTTTGATGTGATCTGGATACAATCACCTATATAGCGTATTAACGGTGACTGGCCCAGTTCTAGATTCATCGTAGAAGTTGGCACGAAATTGTAAACTGCCCTCTTTACCAAAGGCGCTAAATATCCAAATAGCATTGTACTATAAAATTAATATGTTGACTATCATCTCCTAGCCGAAGCGTGGGAATAATTCTTCGCACACACAATTATATATATTCCCGCATTATTATAATTTTGGGCGCTAATGTTTCTTGAATATAATTAACTCGTAACACTTGTGAAAAAATATAATATTGATCGCGCTACTATTAACTCTCTGTGAGTCACGAATTAGTCTGCCACCGTTACAAATTCGCATGTATTATTGTCTTTTAGGTTCATAAATATGGTATACAAGGACGCCTAAATTCGCTCGGTAGTTATTTCCGGATCGAATGAAAGTGTCTCCGGTGAATCAGACTTTTTTAAATGTACGACGTAATTCCCTGCCCAACGTGATCCTAACATTAAAAGTTTGGACATTCTGTGGATTTTTGGCACTCGTTGGTGAAGTAAGTGAAGGCACTTTAATTTCGGTGTACCTATATTGTGAATATAGCGAACGGTAACGTTAATTACATGTACAAAGTTTCCGCGGCTCGATGTAACATTTCAACGTCAAGAAGCGTTAACCGACTTTGTAGACAGACATTTGCCTGCTTGTCATGCGGGTGCTCATAAATCGGACCGCTAATAGAATAAGTGTCGTTCCGTGGACAGTTTCCGCGAGGTGTCACCGCGACTGACGCAATCGGAGCGGTCTGCGCCCCGTCCCGACGCCAAACCGAAAACATATTAAAGCCGATCAAAGAGAGCTTTCCCTCGCTCAGCAGATTTATGGTATTACCGAAATGTTTTGTAGATCACCCGGTACGTTAAACACGGATTATAAGATGTCTAAATGAAAATGTGTAGTAAACGACTTGCAATAAACTAACACGAAACTCGCCAGAAATTGTGTAAACCCCCAGATTATTGGCAAATTCGATTGAAAGCTTCTAAAGTGTAAACGTGGAGGCCAGTTGCCTTGCTGTGATGTTATCCGCTCTAGTCTTTTCTACCATTACTACTTTTCTCACTTAAGGCTTTTTTACGTTGTTTTACATTTATATCCTGTGATTATGAGTTTCTTTTTGTGTACTTTCTAACAGGTGTCATCTATGTTAGGATGATTTTAACGAAAGCAAGTTTGTGATAAATCCGTTAATTTTGATTAATTGGATATTTAAGGGACCTAATTCAAATGTTATTTTCGATCTGCAATATAAACATTTATGACTGCTAATGTAGAAAAAACCTTATTTTTTGCCTTAGGAAATTAAAGAGACGTTTTGTGCTGCAAACTTGTAACTTTTTTGTATCGTTTTAATGTTCCAAGCTTGTTTCGCACTGCCTATATCCCAACTTTTAAATTGAATTAGCTTTTCCCTTATCATGACAACAAACAGGTTCCTTAAATATTTAAATGAGTAATTGTTCTAATTAACATTTTATGTATCCTGTCTTATTTATCTAAGCATTCGTAGTTTAAGTCGGGTCAAAATCGATTTACAGTTCCTAGTTTTAATTTTATCGAAGATTTTCGTAATATATTGTTGCTTGTGTTAGTCATAATTTTCCAGCAGAAGCGTTCGCAAGAATTCCGTTAACGAGTTTGCTCCCGATGCGCCTTCTCTACGCCTGCCGGCCGTTAATTATCACTTCTATAACCAAATTAGCCATGTGCTTAGCTATGTGCTATATTTTTGGTAGCGTTGCCATATCAAAAGAACTACACATTTTACTGATTTTAGGAGTCCTGTTCTTTAGATAACTCTTCTCTTCCACTTTGTATTGCTTCTCCGTTTATATTCCCATTGCTATCCCATATCAGAACATTAGAAAAACAAAAGCATTATGCATAAACGCCACTTTAGGTGTACTAACTTATTTGGCATTACATAATAAACATCATAACAAACAACAACAAAAACCCTGACACAAAAGCATCATTTAAAAACAAATGAAACTTCCTCTTAGTATAAAAAACGAGGTCTAGTTGCGGAAATTTAAAACAAATACTTTGCCTTCCACTTCCGCTGTTCGTTAAGATTTATCCGTCGGATTATTCTGGGCTCCATGGGACTGCGTAAGTTATACTCTGGGTGTAATGAGCTATTAAAGCGGCGGAGTTGGCACGGCGCGGCGTGCCGGCAACAGTATGCTGTAAGGGCACGTGCTACTCACACCCCATGACATCTGCCTAGTCTTTTGTTGTCATAGACTGCTCGCATTGTCTGCCGCCCATTGTCTTGTGTAATTAATGAGCAACACCGCTCGTTAAATATTGACATAGTTTTGGTAGTCATTACCAAAAACGAGTCAAATCTTATACTTATAGGTGTAGATAAAGTATGAAATAAATCAATATTTTTGTTTTGAAACCAAGTAGGTAAAAAATAATATAGAAATGTATTCGCATAACTCGTAAGTACAGAGTCGGATATTTCTACGAAAAGCAACTGAGCTTCATTAAGTTTTTCCACGTCTATCTTCATTAGATGTGTTTACTATCATATTATCGTAAAACAACAATAGCTAAAACAAGGTGGTCCGCGTGCCACATGCTTGCACAATGTTCGTCAATATGAGCTCAATTGTTGGCCAGTCCTTCTAATAACACGCCCAAGTGATATGACGGTTTTATAGACGTTTAAAACATGTCACATGCGAATGGTGACATGCACCGACGTCGGACCTACGTTGCTTTTGCGCACTGCACAGTGCCCTGGTGATGCACGTCGCAATACCACATATTAATTAGGGTTGCGATGCTGCTATCGCCCGGGCCCTACTTTATCCTTGCGCAAGCGGCCACGCGAACATCACCCACACCGCACGCGTCATGTGACGCGGGCGCATCGTCGGCGCCGCTTACATGTATGTTTACAAACCAAACGAAGTTTACAATCGTCAATAACCAGTAGGTTATGAATCGATAGGAAACAAGTCGGCGTCAGGTGAAGTGTGGTGCGGCTTGAGTGTGTTCGGTGGTAGTGCGCGCGCCGGTGCCGGGTGCAAGAGCAGCGCGTGGGCGCGGGTCGTCGACCGCTGCACAGAGAGCGGTGCGCGCCCTGCCAGCGAAAACGGCAGAAAACCTCACGAAGGGCGGCAGCACACGGCGTCCGCATTTAGCTCGGGCTGACGACGCTGAGTCACCGCACCGCGAATAGCGGCGGTTTGTTTGTTGCACCGCCCGCTCCCGGCTCTCCCGTCGATTATTTCTAGCGGGCGGCGGCGTGCACAGCAGTGCTCGGCGCAGTGTCTCCGCGAGAGGACGCGCCATGCCCCCGCTGCCCGCGCCGCCCGCGCGCCTGCGCCGCCTCGACGCGTGTGACGCCTCCGGCATCGTCACCACCATCAGGGACACAGTCAGCTGTAGTTGGATATTTTACAGTGAGTGTCGCCCGCGCCCGCCTACTCTGCACTCGCGCACGCTACGCGGAAATTCTAAGTCGCCCTTCACCATGGACCACGTTTCGTGTTAGCGCACCACGAAAGCTCTTCGTTTGTTTAGCCATCGATCAGTGATTTCTAATTACATAGGCTTCTTAGTGGTTTCCGTGAAATCGCTCAAGACAGGATTGCTCTTTACGCGCCGAAATCTAGTGCTATGTGCAAGAAAAATACTTTTAACAATTTTTGATTTGAAAATCTGCTTATAAGTGTACGTACGTGTTCCAAACAAAAAATAGTTTCTATATGGATAAATAAACTCGTTCTCACTTCCGCATTGGATAAAAATTGTTAGTGACGAATTAATAAAAAAAAAACAATCGATAGTTGCAAAACAGTGCTACTACAAACAATAGGTAGTTATTTATTGTGCCGAAACGGGCTGCAACAATACTGTTCCGTCGATGTATTGCTTATCAACGCCTTGTTAGTAGTGTTAGTACACTGCTGCCATCTATTTGCGGGAAAAGGAATCATAATGTTGAAAGCAGAAATCTAGGTGAAGCGTCTGACATCAGCAAGTCCGGAGTAAATTTAACTCTTGACGTATTTAACCGTGCCGTGGGACCGCGACTGATTCCCCTAAACATGCAGATTGTTCTCGCATTGGCTCCTATTAGACGATCATTGTTTTAATTGCGTCATTGAATCGCTCGCGGCATCATTATTATTAGTGGCGTATGCGTCTTAGGATACGTAATATTTTGTTGCTACGACTGTTTCAATGATGAATTATGTATGTCTAGCTATATTGTGCTGTACTTGACGTAGTTTTGAGCTTTGAGAGACAGCTTTTGTTCATTTCATATTTCCTAGTTGGAATTGTATTTGCCAAGCCACCGTCTTTAAGTAACTCTTCATTCTTTATTAAGTATTTGAAGATAAATTGCAGTGCTCCTTAGTTTTCAAGCATGGTTTAAAATACATTTACGGAGTTCTATTGTTTTATATTGTTTGTTTATGTATTGTGCAGGTAACAGCAGCGCGTCCACGGGGGGCGAAGGCGCCGCGCCGCCAGCGGAGCCCGACCCTGCGCTAGATTCTATGCACATGATGCTGGACCCACACTTACGGCCTATCTCGCCGGACCTCAACAATGAGGAGTCCAAGAGGATATTTGAGGAACACAAGCAACTTGCGCAGGAGTACCTTAAGGTAAATATTTATGAATCAGATTCATCAAGATAGATTTTGTTTTGGAACATATAAATGATTAAACAGTCAAAAACAATCAATATTTACAAATTACTTTTGCAAAAGTATTGTCGATTTAATGCTGCATTCATAGTAAACATACTTATTGTTCTATGAAACTGCACTATTCAACTTCACTACCACGCTGACAACCGATTGCTAATTTGCAACCTTCAGATGTCCATCATAATAGTCATTAAAAAGTGTTGTTTTTTTAACCATATGTGGACGAAAAATACCAAGTCCATAACATATATGATAGCTTATTAAAAAAGGATTTATATAACTTGTACTGTGTCCGAAATATTGGATTTCTTGAGGGGTAATAATTTTGTATTTTGTAAAAAAATTAAAGTATTCAAGTTCTGATTAAAACTAAATACGGTAAAAGCTCGTTTATCGCAAGTTTCTAATGAACGAAGTAAAGCTAGAATTATCATGTAATATAAAGATCACTATATATTGAACTCAAAGAAATAACAAAAAACAAATATGAAATATTGCATGATAAGGTCTATTTTTGAAATTTGATCAGATTATATACGGACGGCATATTTTGTGGTATAGCTTATTTCGCTAAGGGATAACGTAGCTCATGTGTAGTTTTTAATGGGTATACCCCTGTGGATCGGCCTATTCGGTTCATGGGGATTCCCACATAACCTCGTCGTCTCCCAACGGCGGGTGCGCGTAAGACATTTTCCACACGTTAAAAGACGGTACTCGTATAGTAGTACAGTAACGTAATTATTACCGAGTAATTTTATGACAATTTGCCCTGCTACCGATCAAATATGGCGTAGAATCATGAGCCAGTTTCTGAATCTCTAAATAACTTATTCAAAGTTTGTCATTTTGACAGTTCTATAATAAATATGTCAAACACAAAATTTATTTTTCTCAAATAATATTTGTTATTTTTAAAATGGATCCTAAGCTGAGTACATGTACAAAAGTTTTAGTGCTAATTATCATAATTTTAATAAGTTTTTATTCTACTTTTCAGATACAGACTGAGTTTGCGTACCTCAGTAATCACAAGGCAGAGCTGGAGGAGAAGATGGACGATGATGAATTACGGCAGAAGAGAGAAATTATACAGTTAGAGAAAGAAAAGGTAACTATCTATTCATTATATAATTTTTTTCATTATTCTATATGAATTTTCGGTAACACTTATTGTGTATAAAAGTAACAAAAAAAACTCTCTTAAATTGCATAGCCCTGGTAATTCTGGAATGATTCGATATGTTTTGGTCACTAATACATTATACATGTCAATATACTAATAGTAAGCAAAACTAGTTGTTGTAACTTTAGTAACATAAATCATAACAAAAGGACTGTTAAAAGGGACAAATGTAAACAATATACATTTTGGTATCCCTAAATGACTGTAAACAAGGCCAAAACATGATAAGGCAGGATTTCTCAACAACACAGACAATCACAACACATGATTCAAAAAACTAATTCCAAATTATTTATCTTCCAGGATTCATTGATCAAGCTATACTGCAGCCTCAAGAAGCAGTTGGCGCGAGCGGAAAACGACAGCTGGCTACATCCAGAGGAGATGCCCCACGAGTGACCGGCGCTGACAACAGCCTGGTGACGTCACCTATACTCGTGACGTCACCACAGTGTAGTGCCCGACGCCTGACGCGATGGACTTGTGCATTGATCTCAACTTACCAAATGAGCCTTACACTCTTCGTTCTCCTTTATATACAGGTTTAGTTTTAGTGCATGTTATATTGAAGTTGATGCGGCGCTTGTACACAGCTTCACAGTGAAACCATGATGGCCCGAACGCTATTTATATTGTAGGTAGCCAGTCCACATAACTTCGATTAAATTGAAGACCTGATAGGCGCAGTGGCTAAGCAATAGCACTGCTGCGCAAGGGGTTCGATTCCCGCGCGGGGCACACAAAAATTTGTGTGCTCCGCAGATGTTTGTCCCAAATTTGTGTTATTATATGTGATATTTCATGTTTGTAAAACGCACTCACGATACACAGGAGAAATTCATAGTGTTGGGCGACGTTTTTTTTTTAAAGTTTAAAATTTTAATACAATAACAATGTCAGTTGAAAATTTTTCCACTCAAGCATTCAAGATGCAGTTTAAAAATGCAGCCTGTATAGCAATCGGTGAGCACTTGAGTAAACAATACAAACTGGCTCCATATCCGCTGTGTACAATCGCACCTATAGTCATTAGTATAAAGTTTTGTAGCCTTGACATTTTATTTAGTTTCGTTATTATTTCACATGGACATTACTTCAATAGTTTAATTACCGTCAACAACCTGTTCTGTTTTTATTTGTTGTTATATAAGCACGTTTTAGTGCTTTATATATGTGAGTGTTATCCTAAAACGTTAAAGTATTTTCATACTATACGGAATTATAGAAATGTAATTTGTTTACAATTATTTTGTCTCATTCGATCATTTATTATACAGTGTGGTATGCATTTGTTTTGATTGTATAAATGTAAGATAGTATTAGTAGTATTAGTTAAGTTAAATTATGGTAAGTTTAATAAAAAAAAATATAAAGTACTTTGTATTCTTTTATTAAAAAGTCGTAAATGAATTTTAATACGGAATTCACTTTTGCCGTATGATTCAGCCCCTTAGCCAAACACGACAGATCTAAGAAAAGAAGCTAGCAGTAGCAGTGTGCTTTAATAGACAGACATGAAGCACTCAGACATGCAAATTTTCGACGAACAAAAAGCAAAGATTGTTTGATACAAACTCAATCAATACTATATATTTACAATCATCGAGGACTATGTGAACTGATAATTATTAAGAATTCACGCGGAGACAACATCTATGTTTTCCACAATAATGATCAAGCACATATTGGATGAGCTCTCCTATCGATTTTGTAGATGTGGATGTGTGCGCTTTGGCTAAGTGCTAACACTGCCGCGCAAAGGGTTGTAGTTACAACATCAACTCTGCGAATCTCCCTAAGCCAAATATTTGTCCCGATTCTGAGCGTAGCGTCTGATAAACTAACCCACGGTAAATAGAGATATTCTTAGTGTAAGGCATAATAAAAACAAAGCGTTAATCTTCCAAAGCGGCCACTCATTCGATTATTTCTTTTTTTAAGGTGTGCCATAGAGATGGCGCTGCTGTGACTTACTGATCTCAGGTACAAGGCATAGTCATAGGTATATATTTATATTGACTGTAGATTGATAAATATAATCAAGTAAATGAGGCACTTCTTGTACAGTGTGTAGGAACTACTTGATAATTAGTATACTTAATCTATTATTTACCCCATGTATAAATCTCTTAATTTGCATGATCATTGACAGGACAACCGGGTAAATATATTATGATAAAAGTGATATATTTTCTTACGTTGCAAGTCATTTTATAAAACTAGGGAGGCGCCGGCAATTCCTAATTAGCTGACGCTGAAAACGTAATGAAGTAAATAAGACGTTAGCTATTCGAGATTTAAATGTAATTATAAGGGCAACATTAGTGACAAAAATAAAATAAAAACTTGTCAGTCCAAATAATTTATTTCAATTGTCATAGTCACAATATAGATTTCTTTTGTTTATTGGAATGGTAAATAAATGTTACAAACATAGACATTGATGATGAATTTGGCACTTCTGGTTATTATCCATCAATACATCATGAGATTCAAACCTTAGACAAATAAATGCTTTTACGATGAACACAACGTCATTCTGGTATTATATGGACGATTCTTCAAGTAACAACTTATGTACAATATAACTACAATAATCGTCTACATGACTACAATACTGGACCGCGGCAGACGGAGAACTGAGCGTCGTTACTGTACGCCCGCCATGGTGCGCCCGTCAAGTTAAACATGTTCAACAATATACAAATAGTGTCGGGTGGAACAGAAATCCTTGAGAATCTATATTTACTGAATATTTATTGTATATTTATACAACTAGAGACTGTGATGTACTGTATACAATTTAGGTAAATAAATAAACTTGCAAAATTTCTACTTCTATCATAAATTTACAATATTTTTATTTTACATAGTGATATGATCTTAAATTTATAAATAAACTGAAAAAGCTACGTAACTCAAATCACTAACCAATTCAAAATATAACCAAACTCATGTACATAAATAATTCGGCATCGAGAGGAACAGTCTCGGCCCTTTGTGTTCAACTAAATTAATATATTTTAAAATGGAAATAATGTCATCTTAACGACTTATCTTAATAGCCGCCTTATTATAGTTTCGTTGTCAGGGCCCGATGTATTATGATAATAACATACAATATGTTATAATAAATGTTAAAGGAATGAATTTTGCTAAATCTTTCACTTAGCTAGCACTAAAACGACAAAATCATAATAAAGGCAATTCCATCAAGCCTTTTAATATGATATATATTCACTAAAATATTATCATTACTTTATTAACTCCTATCAATAACGCCATGATTTGAAACATGATAAAAATAATTAAGGCAACAGTTGTTATTAAAATATATAATTGTTGTTACAACTACAAGATGTACGTTCGCCTCGTAACGTTGCACGTTGCAGTTGTATCAACAAGTGTACGAAACAGTTTCCTCAGCTACAAGTATAATAATCTCACAGTCGAAGTAGTTCGCACAGTACACAACACTGCGCAGTGTATCGCGACAGACGCGATTGTGACAACTCTCGTAACAACATACGTCAACTAGATCTAACTCAACATACATTATGAAAATACTCTCCCGTGTGACAATGGCCGCAGTGAACTTAACAGTTTGTTACGAATATTAAGAAGATTAACTTACATTATCGGTTTCTTGGTGGCAACTTGAAGGCAGTTTGACAATGGGTTCGACACTCAAGTGCCGCTAGCATTACTAATCGATTGATGATTACTAATCGACGGTATTTAAAACGAGCAAACGGCAAAGGTTAGCACCGCGAGCATAAAACCATTCTATACAAATACTTGCAAGACAACTAGATAGATCAGAACAGTATTGCATTACGATCAAATTGATATAGGAAATGTACTTCTTGGAATGAATATAGTTTTAGAAAATAGAGTGTATATACGTTTGAACAATTGTAAATGCTATCAGACTGAAGTGACAGAATGATTCTGAATAGTTGAAAACTGATAATAATTGTTTTAACGATTAAGAAAAACGCCGTATATATAAAGAGAGATTAGCATTTAACTAGGTATTTGAATAAAATTACTTAGATTTTTACTGGTCATGGTATGGAGTATTCCGTAGAGATCCAGCCATGGTAAATGTCTAACACAATTCTAAATCTCTATTGAAGTGCTCAACTACCAGTCATTATAGAGCGATAGACCGCGTTTCTCAAGAATACACTAGCTTTAGACAGGCAAAAATATAGTGTTCCATAATAATATAATATATTCTTCAATAAATATCTCTCGCAATTCACAACTCTACTATTAAAACAAGAACAACGTCAAAATAAAGCACACTTTAAAACATCCGACGCAACACTAAATTGAGCAACATTTACAGGGAATACAACAAACATGTTACAGCGATCATCATGTATTGTCAACAGTTTTCAGGACCTCATTAAATCTAATAGATATAAAATTTCAGATATAGGAATAAGGAATAAAATCTGATATCTAACGAGAGGGAAGACTGGTATGGTCAATCGTTGTCATTCCTGGAACAAAACATATCTGTGTTAGAATACAATACCACTAAACTTAAGAGCAAGATACTAAACTGTAAGATGGACAAAATATTAAAGGCCGCTAGGTTACACAACTACCTTACACAATTTTTGAATCTGTATTAGTCAATTTAAAAAATATATTAATTCCTGATCATACATACATAAAGTCCCGTCTATTTCCCAGAGGGGTAGGCAGAGACCACGGATTTCCATTTGCTACAATCCTGACATACTTTATTCGCCTCATTCACTCGTATCACATTCCTCATACGCTCGGTAGTTATGAGTACTCCTCACTTGACCGTTTTATTCCTGATAATTTAGCTATCTATTGGTGAAAAAATGGTTAAAAGCAATCCAGTAGTTTCGGAGCTTATTCGGTACAAACAAACAAAAAATCTTTATAATTTAATTTTGACTGTCTATTACTATCAACATCCTTCTGTAGTAAGTCTAATGTTATCACGTCTGTATTCCAAAAAGGTGTAGGTTATATTAAAGAAAAGACGTACTGTACGGCCGGCGTATCTTGGCGATCCTGAAGTTAGCCGATTAGCTGCGCAATGGATCTTTTAGGAACGAAATTGTCTACAGCGCAGCTAATCGGCTAACTTCACGATCAAGCTTGCACGACTATGAATTATATTTTTAGACAATGTACTTTCATTATGCAACACATTTAAATACAGAAAAGTAATTGCTTTAAAACAAAGAAGGTTTTGTACAGACCAATTGTTGCATTATACAAATGAAACCTTTTTGTTGTGAATAACCTCTTTGTTGGCAATGCTGTGACGATGCAGCCCCTCGACAATGCAAATTAATGTTATTGTTGTTAGTTTGTTTAGTTGTTTGAAAAAGGAAACAGAGCTAAAAATAGAAACTATAGAAAGTAGAATGTGTTATTTTTAGTTGACTACGCAGAAGGTATTATAGTGCAAATGTGTGCGTACATACGAACGGAAGATAAAAGCTACCGGAGGATATCATGCGCAGGACTGACGGATTAGCCTGCTATGCGAGACATCACACGTTTATTAAGGCTACGATGAAGTAGGTAGAGGTGTACGGTAAGTTCACCAGTTAAAGGTCTCAATGTATGTACCTAATAGCCTAAAAGCCTATTTCCATTAACCGGGCACTGTCCCAGAATTCGCGCTACTGAGAACTGACTGCAGGAAAATTCCAATATAACTTGCCCGATCCGAAAATCGAATCCTATACTAACGAGACCGGCAAGTGTCTCATGTAAAAAATCTGTAGCGGTAGCTATAGCCAAACGGTTGTTAATATCCTTTACTACATTTTGATAGATAGAAAATAATTTTTGGTTTCTCATGGGTACCCAGCAATAGACCTTGCAATAAACTAGACTTATTTCTATGTCTTTGAAAACCTTTTTAAAGGTTTAAACAACCCGTTTAACAGTATTCAGCTACGATTCTTTCAAATGGCTATACTAAGACAGAACTGGTGTAGTGGGGTGTAAGTACGAGTGACGATACTTAAATACGTGCGGCGTCTCCTGGACGGTCAACCTCGCTACCATCGTTGTTGTACCTCCGCGCACTAGCTGGGCAGGTCTCTTGCGGCGCGGCGCGCCTGCCACTTGAAGTCCACCTGCATGAGCCACTGCTGGCCGCGCGAGCGACTGACCAGCCTGTACAGTACCTGCGCGCACTAGCTGGGCAGGTCTCTTGCGGCGCGGCGCGCCTGCCACTTGAAGTCCACCTGCATGAGCCACTGCTGGCCGCGCGAGCGACTGACCAGCCTGTACAGTACCTGCGCGCACTAGCTGGGCAGGTCTCTTGCGGCGCGGCGCGCCTGCCACTTGAAGTCCACCGGCATGAGCCACTGCTGGCCGCGCGAGCGACTGACCAGCCTGTACAGTACCTGCGCGCACTAGCTGGGCAGGTCTCTTGCGGCGCGGCGCGCCTGCCACTTGAAGTCCACCGGCATGAGCCACTGCTGGCCGCGCGAGCGACTGACCAGCCTGTACAGTACCTGCGCGCACTAGCTGGGCAGGTCTCTTGCGGCGCGGCGCGCCTGCCACTTGAAGTCCACCTGCATGAGCCACTGCTGGCCGCGCGAGCGACTGACCAGCCTGTACAGTACCTGCGCGCACTAGCTGGGCAGGTCTCTTGCGGCGCGGCGCGCCTGCCACTTGAAGTCCACCTGCATGAGCCACTGCTGGCCGCGCGAGCGACTGACCAGCCTGTACAGTACCTGCGCGCACTAGCTGGGCAGGTCTCTTGCGGCGCGGCGCGCCTGCCACTTGAAGTCCACCGGCATGAGCCACTGCTGGCCGCGCGAGCGACTGACCAGCCTGTACAGTACCTGCGCGCACTAGCTGGGCAGGTCTCTTGCGGCGCGGCGCGCCTGCCACTTGAAGTCCACCGGCATGAGCCACTGCTGGCCGCGCGAGCGACTGACCAGCCTGTACAGTACCTGCGCGCACTAGCTGGGCAGGTCTCTTGCGGCGCGGCGCGCCTGCCACTTGCAGTCCACCTGCATGAGCCACTGCTGGCCGCGCGAGCGACTGACCAGCCTGTACAGTACCTGCGCGCACTAGCTGGGCAGGTCTCTTGCGGCGCGGCGCGCCTGCCACTTGAAGTCCACCTGCATGAGCCACTGCTGGCCGCGCGAGCGACTGACCAGCCTGTACAGTACCTGCGCGCACTAGCTGGGCAGGTCTCTTGCGGCGCGGCGCGCCTGCCACTTGAAGTCCACCTGCATGAGCCACTGCTGGCCGCGCGAGCGACTGACCAGCCTGTACAGTACCTGCGCGCACTAGCTGGGCAGGTCTCTTGCGGCGCGGCGCGCCTGCCACTTGAAGTCCACCTGCATGAGCCACTGCTGGCCGCGCGAGCGACTGACCAGCCTGTACAGTACCTGCGCGCACTAGCTGGGCAGGTCTCTTGCGGCGCGGCGCGCCTGCCACTTGAAGTCCACCTGCATGAGCCACTGCTGGCCGCGCGAGCGACTGACCAGCCTGTACAGTACCTGCGCGCACTAGCTGGGCAGGTCTCTTGCGGCGCGGCGCGCCTGCCACTTGAAGTCCACCTGCATGAGCCACTGCTGGCCGCGCGAGCGACTGCACGGCCGTAGCACCGGCTTCCACACGTCCGACGACTCGGGCTTGTCCAAACACATGCCCGTGTTCGTGTGCTTTATTGTACGCGTCTGGAACATTCGATAACACGTATTAACATTTATAACACATACCTACATAGAAAATAGCATAATATGTTGTGTTGATAGCCAGTTAAGTAAACTGCGTAACTGAAAGTTGTCGGAGGCTATAACAAAACAACTTGTCGAAAATATAAAAAAGATGGTTTATAGTGTAAGAGAAATCGACGTACGTCATCATCATCAGCCGGAAGACGTCCACTTTTAAACAAAGGCCTCCCTCTTAGAACGCCACAATATCGACGTATATACGGATACCGATTTTTTTTTTATTTAATATATATTTTTGTTTTACGCTTAGAAGGAGACAGGTATTATCCAATTCAAGAACCTAATTATATTCTTGATGTATGGACAAAATGGGCAGTGTTCTTCAAGTATGCGGTACATTACCTTCGTGTCGTACGTCCACTCCTGGTTGCCGCGCATCCCGTGGCAGCGGATGAGCTTGATGGGCCCGCGCGGGTGCGCCGCGTCCAGGCAGTTGTCGTCAGACATTATTTGTTTACGCTTCGTGTACGCAAACACCTGCACAAGGACAACACAGTGAGTGCGAACTTTAACTAAAAGAAAATTAAATATCCGACTTGGAAAAAGGAGGTATTCGACCCGTAGTATGTATGTTTTAGTATCGTGCTCATAATAGTGCCTGCATATTGAGCCGTTACATCTTTCGATCAACCTAAACAGTTTAGAATAATTATCTGATGTTCTAAACTCGGATTATACACTTTAAGTTGCGTTCCAGTCAAACTCGTTAACGTTTAATAATGGATATTATTTTTAACCAGTGCCACTTTCATATACGTAGACAAAGAACGATTAGGTTAACGGATACTTCCCGCTTTATAAATAAACCGCGCCAACGTCAAGTCCTGTTGCTCTAAGAGTTACGCACATTATAGCATACATTTAGTCATATGTAATAATTCGCAGCTTTCTGCGCGGTTTCTCAGTATTATAGTACAGTCAGGAACTAAATTAAACTTTTCATAATGTAGGTAATTGTAAAAATTTAACACATAGATAGAACCTTATATGTATATTTCGAATTTACATACCTATCTTATATTTCGAATGAAGTTCAAAACTTTTGTGTTGGAGTACTGCAGAATTATTAAGAATCATTAGTATCATTCCGATGAAACTTTGATTATTCAAATATTAACTTTGTCCTTCGAGCCACGGCTCAATATGCGCACACCTTTAACAACCAGTGTCAAGTTAGTAATAATAATAATATAATTTCCCTTTACATATAATTTGAGTGTAAACTGTAACACTGCAATTTGTGTAACAAAATGTAAGCCATGTAAACACTAGTGAACGTGCCGATATACACTTCCAACCTCACAAATACATACTTGGGTCAGTTTTATTTCTCGTGGACGGCGTTTCTTTGATTTCGATTTTCTATTCTGGCATTAACGAGAAGCAACGTCATTAGATAGATAGAATACATGCTTTATTAACTATTTTACGCTATAATTGTTACACAACTTATTTGGTTCGGTAATTTAAGGGTGCTTTAACATGTTGTTATGTTTATTTATTTAAAGTAAAGGTATAAAGACCTGGTTCCCTCCCATCCCATGGCAGTATCCCATGCCGAGAGGTTGTCCCGCTTTCCCGCCGAGCGTGTCCAGACAATTGGACGTCTCTGCGTTACGAATCTGTGAACCGTCATATTTGTCATCACACACATGTACACTACATACAGCACACTTGTGCAAACACTCGGTATTAACTATTAACATTGCGACTACGTAATACGCTTAATACTTTAATGTGTTCAAATTGAACAATGGTACCTGATTATCGTAGTAGGGTAATTCGGATTACAGCCTATTACGATTTTGGTGAACTTGTGAGCACAAGATTAAATGACAAAACACAATTGTTGAACAATCTTAAGAAAATAAGATCTTCTACTGTTCACTTCAGTACAGACTATTTAGCATATTCTTACACTATGTTACTAACAGTATAATACTTAAATACATATTTAATAAAATCGATAGTATCAAGATTCGTTAAAACATTTTTTGACATCAAGCCAAATCGGATAAGGTATGAAATAAAGAGGTCCATTTCTGAACCAATCCATTAAAGGGTTAATAAATACTCAAGTGCGAAGCAAGAATGCTTTCTATAAAATCAAAATAGTTAAGCTTCGCATTCTGTATCTGTTAGGAGTAAATCAACTCACCTCTCCGAGATAATAATAGTCGAGCGGCATCTGACTCTCCGGGTATATGTTCTCAAGGTACCAGCGGAAGCTCTTGCACTTGAGTCGCTCTCGCAAAGCTCGTCGTTCACTCACGTCACCAACCGGCACGTTTAATGCCCCTGCTCACATATTACACATGTAAAAATAATCTGACAAACACTTGCTAGTTTTGATACGAAGAGATTGAAATTTAGTTTGGTCCTTTGGTACTTTCTGGTCCTTATGGGAAAAAAGTCCTTTTGGGCAAACGATTTTTAGCTTTTAATATACTTTGCGTCGGCGGTTGTCAAGCCAACATTTTATGTTAGAACAAACACTATAGGTACATACTTAATTTGAGTTGATTAGAATGATTACATCCCCATAAAACAAATAACCATGTCACATATTAAATGACGTTATAAAATCAATTTATTTTACATGTCACAACTACTGTTAGTCTTCAAGCATGAACATTTTATACCCAACAAAATTACTTATAAATGAATGTCGATGCGAACAAATGTTAATGACGGGTTAATTTTGTTAAATACATGCTGAACATAACATTTGCTTACGTCTCATCAGAACGAGACATAAATAAATGTCATAATAATTATATAGGGTTAATTCATCATAGATGTTCTACGTTGGATAATAACCAAGATAAAAGGTAGTGAAGTCATTGACCAATCAATCCTATATCATTCAACTGAGCTACAAGAACACGTAACAAGTAAATCATTGACACAAAAAAGTAGAAAATATGTTGCCCTCGACTTCTTTGTTCTAACTGTTATCGATACATTTATGATGCCTATTGAAATATAACGCTTATCGCTTAGCCCACCTGTTCTGAATTTAGTCAGCCAAGAAAAATAAAATAAGTGTAGCACACATATTTCATGGGTATAGTTTGTACATCGGTTTTTGCATAACAATTGCCTTTATCTATTCAATTTCCGTTGTTTCGGAGCTTCATTAGTGAGCACGAACACTCAAATGCCAATTCATTGTCAATTTTTAATTTGTTAATTAAGGTAATTTTTTTTCACTATTTATAAATTTTAAGTGAAACAATCATCATGTAAATTAAATTCTACTGAAGCGACCAGCTTTTCTACTCTACTACTACTGAAACTTTATTTAACTAAATGTTTTATTTAATCTGTAGCCTTACATTTATATCAATTATTTTCAAGTTCTCCAAAATCGGTCAATCGACTTCCAAAGCTATAAAAAGTGGACTGGCAAATATTTTCCATACTAACGGAATTCAGAAAAAGTACGCTAAGCTATGTACCCGGGTTAATATTGTAGTAGAAATGCTTCCAGTCGTCGAGCCACACTTCAGCGAGGCGGGCATTGTTGTGGTTGACGACGCGGCCGGTGCCTCCGGGGAACGAGTAGGGCGTCGTCTTGCGGAACACGTGGCCGACGTGCGAGCACGGCGCGATCTCCAGCCGCCCGCCGCACATCCACACCTGCCCGCCCCCTCACACCGTGTTATGCACCCAAGCGGCCAGTAGCCAGGAACGACTTTAGCAGCTAGTCTAGTTGGCTTTAAGTTTGAGTTCTGTCATCTATTTTACTTAATAAACCAAACTCCGGTGAAAATCTGTTATAACAGTTTTCAGTAAAGGTAAATGGAGCGAAAAAAATCGGTTCACTTTCTAGCTTGACATTTGAATAAATTCTAATCTTAATTGACAATTACTGAATAGTACACAAAGAATATATCAAAAACTAAAGTTAAAAAAACTCTTTAGTAATATAATAATATTGAATATAAAAACATTGAAGACACACACTCGTACCTCAGAAACTTAATTCTTTATAAAATATAAATTAGATTTCTCAAAAAATCTTATATCCTATAATAATTATTTCATCAATTTTATCAAAAAACCGGTCTTTTGGACCATGGTAAGCTTATAAGCAGTGATAATAAATTAACTTGATATCATAGTTGCATATTTTCAATTCATTACAGAGTCTAATACATCTGAATAACCTTATCAGACTCGAAAGTGGACAGATTTTTGTTGATCAAGAATAACAAAATATTATATCGTCTATATTCATCTTTCCTGGCTACGTATCTGTTATTATACATTCTACACTTGCTGGGTACTACACTATGTTATGTATTCTCTTTTAAGCAATTCAAATACCATTTACATGTGTATTCAGATGGACTGTAACACCCAACAAGTGTGAAATGTTCAAATATTCACAAGCAACAATATGAACTCAACAATGAATTAAATGATTAATTAAGCTTACTTAGATACAGCAATAAAATAGTTGTAATTCATTAACTATTGCTTGCGAGGCCATTAACCATTAAAATGAAATGTCCGTATTGCGATCATTAGCACAAAATTAATTAATGTGATTTAGTAAATATTGTAGCTAAATAGGAAAACTAAACTATGTCCACGAATTTAGTTGTACTACAAAATTGTTAAAAGCCCACTGAATATTAATTAGATTGTTGTTAACGTAACGGGAAATATAAACGACTCTATGAAAAATGTTTCAGCATCTTTAGGATTAATCAAAATTGTTTCGGTATTGTAAGGTTCCGCGACCACGACGTAGTTTATATTTAATCTGATCTATTGCTAATAATACCCACACTATATAAGAACATAGTATCCACGTATTTTAAACTCATAAAACATCCCAGGTTAAGCTGTCAATATGCTTGTCCAGTCTGACAGTTACATCGTATGTCCATTAGGACCAAATTCCTATCGACCCCATAATTTTATTGTCTTCTTAAAACTAGTACGTACCCATATCTGGAATTTTAACAACAATCTAGGATTAATAATAATAAATCAAAACATAAAAACAATACACAGATAGATATGAAACAACAAATGGGAACCGATACGTAAACTGTTAATCTATCTCTTCCTCTGTAATTATTCATAATATGTTATTATTACGGTTATCGCAATTACACATAATTCTATTAAGCCATGATAGACGAGTTGAGGCAAATGATATAGAAGTATCTAATAAATGAGATTTTTATAGGCAATTAATCACATACATAATATGGTAACTGGACAGTAGATTAAAAGGACCACACAACTAACATAGTTACTGGAATGTCGAAGGAAAAGGGCCAATTTTTACGATTGCACTAATAAGTCAATAATTAAATTGAAATTTTGTTAAATGACGATGTTTTTCATGATTATTACATAGATACATACATTATATATTTTTTTAACCAATTGCTATCATGATATATATAATATGGCAAGTTGTGCAGCTATTTTGTTAGTTCCAGTGGTCTTAAATAATTTAATTACATTCTTTCCATACGTATTATACAGCAAAACGTATATAAACCATCACTCAGGTAAACAAACCTTATTAGTAAGAGACAATCTCTTTTTCTAATCGATATAATTTACCACAACTCAGTCTAAAAAGGATTGCTGTGGTTAATCTAATATCGATAGTAGACAAATATTATTATTATACTCATTGCTTCTGCATCGAGAAGAAGCAGAAAATAATGTAAAACGAAAATATAGAAACAGAACAGAAAAGGCATTACAGAATCGAATAAAAAAGAACAGAAAATAACAAAGCACTGTCTCAAAACTTAAAACTTCAAATAAAGTAATAATTGATTACAATGTTATCCTAGAAAACAATTTTCAATTAAAGGAAACCACATAAACAGATAACAAAGGACCGGAAAAACACACAGATTATAAAAAGCTAGGAAGCGAAATGAATGAAAAAAAGTGTCATGCCGAGATAAATGAATGCAGCCGCAATGGGGTTAATGTTAAGCTTTACTGAATTATCCAAATGTTAATGATGTATCAAAATTTAACGTTGTTAGTGTATTATCCCAAGCCACAACAAAACTTTGTATTTGTACCTTCACTTCTATCATTTTGTTGTTCACAACTACTTCTACATATATTTTGAGCCTTCATAATCTGAATTTAGGTATGGATCTAAGCACCCAGGCAATTCCCACAATGCTAAATCGTAGGTTCGTCTAGTTTTAATGTCAATAATGCCAAACATTTGTTTGAGAAATATATCAAAATAAATGAGACTAGAGCGAAACTGTGCAGTCGTTTAAAATTCTGAGAATCGCCCGGCTGATTTGGACACCACTTAAAAGCGCTTTACACGCATAAATCCATCAGCTGTAACTGCTCAATTTACTACCATCCAAGAACACTTAGGTGTACTTTGGTGCCAGTAAAAATAAAGCACTTAAAAACAAAATGTTAGCAGTGTCGGCACGGTCGTCCAGAATCGAACCTGGGTTCATGGCGTAATAGAACTCTCCCCACTCGTCCATCCAGACTTCGGCGACGCGGGCCGCGTTGTGCAGCACGATGTTTTGCACACCGCCGGGGAACGAGTAAGGTGACTTGTCGCGGAACACGTGGCCCACGTGCGAGCACGGCACGATCTCCAGCCGCCCGCCGCACTGCCACACCTTCGCGCAACCCCACAAGTTATAGTACTAATTCTCTAAACATCACCTAAATACCTTGTTTATGTACCAGTGTAGGGGTCCTTGATTGGTAACATTCCAGAGGACAAACATCATTATGATGTAATGGAAGCCTCATATATGTCACTCAGCTACAAATTCAACTAAAAAAATACGCTGATGTTTGAGTGCGACAGAAGCCTACTGCAGCTAGCTAAGTTTGACCTAAAAGACCTAGGAGCTAGGATCTCCTTCAACTCCAAAATAAAAGTTACCCTGAAGCTCATCTCGAGGTTTTCGCCGCCCCAGATGTCCATGCCTTGGTCGTAGGAGCCGATCTGGTAGAAGTAGTCCTTGTCTATGGCGAATAGACCGCCAGCCATTGTGGGCGTTCGAAGCGGCGCTGTACGGTCGCCTCCTCGACGTGCCATTTCGCGTTCCGGTACTCGGTACCTATGAGTTAATAATAATCGAATGTATACAACGTAATCAATTAAATAGACATAAAGGAAGAACCTTAGAAATATTTGGTGATAAAAGATAATATTTTAAGCTAACTTTAGTTTTAGGGACTGATATACCAAAACATATTTAATGTAAAAAAATATTATTTATCTTACAAAAGGGTCATCAGGTAAGTATATAAACTTCTAATTTATACTAATAACCAGCATCAAAAGCTTTTACTGATGACATATGATAAGATGTAAAACCAGACGAACGAGACCATGCAAGGTGCAGCAACATATGGATATTATTAATCGGCACCAAAGAGTATATAGTGAAAGCTGATAACCGAGACGCGGATTATCTATTAGGTAAAGTGCCGGCGGGAATCAGAATCTTTCTAGATTATTAACGTGATCGTTTAAAAGTCACAATTCATGATAACGTACATACTATAATGTTTTTATTCTTAACACCACCACCAGACAGTCCGTGAAGCAGACAAAGTGGGTAAACAATGGTGTATCGTACAAAATACACCAGACAGAGAAAGGATTGAGTACCTAATGGAAAAACTTGAAAAACACTGTGGGAGAAGAAATTAAACCATTTACCCATACTTTGATGAAATTTTGACTATTACCAGAAACGAATGAAGAATACACATTTTTTGTCGTATAAGTTTAACTGGTATCCTCGAAAATATTTCGCACAATGAACACTACACCTGTGTCAATATTAACATAATTGACTAATATGGCCATTACCGGGTACCTAGGAAACAAATTAAACATATTACTTCAACATGTTCAAATAAAAATTGAAAAAACGTCTACTACAAAATGTTGACTTTATGCTTTACGATAGCGTTTTATGAATTAGTAATTATACGATTGGTTTTGGTCATGAATACTTTATGGTGTATGACTTTTTAACATAATAGATGAAATCGTACCGGCTAATATAACATAGGTTACAATCAGATATATTCTACCTACTATAATTAGTTTACATCGACATCGTATTGATTAGAAACATGACTCAATGTAAATAATATTTAATTGAAAATGTTCTAGGGCGCTTTCATGACGCCCACATAAGTCTAATAAGTGGAAAACGATCCCACGTCTTCTAAGGCCTTAGTTAAATAGTGGTCAGTTCCTCTATTAATGTAATCTGAACCTTACCACTTAGTAACACAATATCAGCGACTTTGCTCCTTTTACGTTCTTACGACACTTGTGAATAATACATGCTTCCTTAATTGACCCTTACGCTTAACCATACTGAAAGCATTAGAGTGCGTATCTAAGGACCAGTAATCAAAGTTAGAAATACCAGAGATTATAAGTTTTTCACAATCCTTAGTATCAAGGACGCTACGGAAGAGACAAAGAGATCAAATAATCACACACAGAACTATACATTGTTTTTGATATGTCATCCCACATTCAATATAAAAACAAAAACCGCACAAGGGTGGTTTCTATCGTGACCGCCAGAAATGAAAACAATAGGACGGGGCTGTTATGCAATCAAAATAATCTTTAAAAACAATAGCACGCACGGTCGCGAGTTGTGGGCAGGCTGCGAGTGCACGCGCCGAACAGTTTGAATTAGCTAACATTAAACAGGTGATATAGTTACATGCAACTGAATAACTTGTTGTTGTAAGCGTGGAAATATTGAACTCCCCGCTGGCCGTGGGTATGTTTGTTCTGATCACGTGACATTACAAGGATGCGCCCATTGTTTTGATACGATTGCTCGAGTTCTCCTATATATAATATAATTATGTCACCGGCAATCAGGGTGATTCAGTAATAATATAATTCAGTGACAAGTATTTTTTACAATACCAATATATGGAACGTTCAGGCAATGTATGAATTGTTACTTATATTTTTGTCCATTACATAATTTACCTAGATAATTAATACAATTCTTTGGCATTGTATAGAGTACCTGCTGGACCACCGGCAATGTGTAAAGCAAATGGATTTTGGTATGTATTTATCAATGTTAATAAGTTTTAGTGGTTTTATAAAAAAGCCTTATAAAAGCAAGCTTGATAAAACGACTCCGTCTCGTAAAACGGCTTAACAACGTTCAGCTGGATTTTGATTTACCGAGTTACAGGAATATTAAAATTAGTTAGGTTTGGTTAAAACAGTGACCTTTGCAATGCACGAGACGAGCGTGTCACTGATGAATGATATTGTTTCAATGACAATCCTGTTTTCCTTCTCTCGTCTTTTACACACATAGCATTTTCTACATGTCATTCCAAATTAACAGTTTCTAACTAAACAGAACTCTAGGTTATATTATTTGAAAAGACTTAATAAATAAGATGCTCACTTACCACCTAAAGTTAAGCTTCCAGTTGAAACCTCCCCACGTCATATCCGAGGCCTGTATATACTCAAAGGTGGTGTCGGAAATGACGTCGATGATGGGGCACACCACAGTAGTCCGGTCTTCAACTATCCGCGCCAACAGCGGTTCAAGCCAACCCTCTAGAAATACAAACACTCGTGAGAGTCCATTGTTTTTGCTTCACGCTATTGTTTGCTAAGTATGTCTAGTTTGATATCAACTTGACCGCTAAATTTCTAGCAACCACAGAGCCGTTGTGCAAACAGGACAAGCGCCAGTGAGCAAGCGCATATTTTATTTGCTTGCATGCAGGCATGCTACAGCCCTAGATAAATACCGTATAATGTATTTATAATCATGTGAAAAGTCAAATCCCCTAGCAATATGTCAATATTTTTTATTCGACGAAACATCGTAGGTCCATATTTTGTTAAATGCTATTAATCTTTCGGATTTAATGATATTTAAAATCAATAACCCGCACTTTTATAACCCGAAAATTACCATTCCTGGTATCGACAATTGCGAAAACAAAAATATTTGGCTTAACAGGTATCAATAACTTCTAGTCGAAAACTACTGCGAATATACCTGAACCCATGGTAAATCCTAAAATAGATATGCGTGTTCAAATTCCGGTCTACATACCATTCGTCTATAAGAAACTAATGGTGTATAAAAATATAGTATACCAATAACGGAGTTGCGTCATGCATGCGTGAATTTTGATTCAACATTGTATCTAGCTCGTAACAAACAATGCATTTCATATCACTGTTGTATTGAAATATGCTTTATAGTTATAAATTGCGATCAACTGAGTTGCACCTCGATTGTTGTCGACAAACAATTCATGAATCGATTGGGACCTAAATAGAGAATTAAACAATCATCTTTGTCAGTCTAGAAATGTGTATTACCGTTGACTTTGATGAAAAACAGGAAACTGTTGCTATTTTTATCGCAAAAAATTCGGATCGAAGGACCAAAAAACCGCAAATATAGACCAAGGTATAAATTAATCATATTTCCAGGTAGTTGTAAGAGTCAGCTGAGGCAAACCGGTAAAATGCTTTGCACTTGGTAATTAACCTGTTTACTTGGATTTGTAAAGTAAGCGGGCCTAGATATTGCTATGATACCTATATATTTCTTTTAAATCGATATTCGCGCTTTAATATTTAATACGTCCGTGCCTGTGCAGTATTATTAGTAAGTAAGTATATAAATGAATTAAAAACGCTTTACAACGTTACAAATTAATGTTAAATGAAGCATTACCTGTGCATTCGCAATGGGCGTCGAGGAAAGTGATGACGTCACCCTTCACGTGTTTAGCGCCCAAAAGACGTGCTCGGATGAGACCGGACCTGTTCTCCGTACGGAACAAATGCGTCGGCACTGGCAACGTCTTTATGTAGTCTTCTAGTTTCTTGCCAAGATGTTCTGGTAACAAGGAAACGTAAAATACATTACAGTTAGTACATTAGTTACAGTTTAACTTTATTTCTCGGTAAAAAAAACTTTATTATAAAGACACTTGACCCTTACAGTTAAATAAGCTTCATAAAGCTCGTTATAGAATATAGCACTTTCATGATAAAACTTTTTTTAGTCCTGGTTACAATGTGTCGATGACCTAAATCTAAGTACCAAAAATATCAGGTCAAATCACTTCATGCAGCCCTAATGCCACTTAAATTGTAAAAAAAATATTTTTTTTGACTTCGGATAAATACACAGAATGCCAAGTTGTCGGATAATAGATCAAATAAATTACGTTACCCTGACAGAATTTCAGTCAGGAAAACCCATGAGCAATCTTAACTTTCTTTTCTCCCCTGTCACACATAACCCGATGGGCAGCAAACCCACACGACTGGAGAGAGATCACATAATTATGTGCCATATGAATAATACATAAACAATCAATGATTTGACAAAAACTAAAATCCGGTCAGTTGCAATATTTAAGAAATGCTTAATGTATAAAGGTGTGAATGCACTGGCGATGCGGTGGTCAATATCCCGCGTTGCCGCGCGGAAATAACGGTGAAGAAGTCCACCGCCTTTGTGACCATGATAATAGCATTGTATTGACTATCCGACAAGGTCGCAGCATCACGACAGATCTGTATTACAAAGACCTATAGACAGGTAAACATGATGATATTATTTCCTTAAAGTCTTGAATACGACAATACAAGCTGTTAAAACATATAAATTAAAGTCAACATATAAACGACAGTTCTACGAATTATTATGATTAATATCGTCATTGAACTGTATATAGTGTACATCTATATATAGCGGACAAGTTATTATAATACAGAGTATTTGAATATTATGAGCGACGAGAACAAAATAATTTTGTAAATATTTTGTTCGCACGCCTCATTTGTAATGCAACCACTGTCCGCTAAAAGCAGTTGAAGTGCATGGACGTGCTGTTAGAACTATTATATCGATGCGTGGATTGTATAAATATGAAGTATTTACAATAAAACGTATGAACTCGCGTGAAATTATCATAGTCTTAATATGTCGGTAAAAAGTGGTGCAGTTAGTCGCGTAGCTGCTGCGTTGTTGTCGACGTTACCATACCAGTGTGACAGTAGCCTAAGAAGCATTCAAGGTGAACGTCGATTTTATTCATTCATGATCTTAATCTACATATTTACTCAATAATGTGGATGGAGAATAGCCACAGCAAGAAGGTAGATAAAATAGCTGCAAGATATGGCGAACACACTTAAAAAAACAGGGCCATTATAAAATGCTGTTTGAAATCAGTGGCAGGAAGTCCCAGTTTTCACTACGAACCTCGCGAATGTCGATCTATTAACAAAAATGTTAAATGTTCTTTAAGTGTAAGTTAAAAAAGCTCTGAGTGATTGTTGTTTTTATCACATGATCATCGAGCTTGCCAGTCAAATGGATGGTCGTAGTAAAATAATGCTGTCAATGTATTAACGTAATTAATCCGTAACTTGTTTTACAACACTCACATAAAAAATGATATGACCTATAACAATACACAGTAACACTCATTAATTCATTAAAACGCAGTATTCAATTATACTTCAACAGTTTTAGTTGCTCACGTTGCGCTGAACAAATCCGCGATTTTATCAGAATAGTCAGAAATAAAAATTATGTTATGATAAGATACACCTTGTCATAACTTAAGATCAACAATAATTGTTTTCATTGATATTTTTTTGAGATATAATATGTAGGTATTTTGTTAAGATTACACTTAGTTGATAATACAAATTTACTTCATCATACCACTACAATTATTACAACTCGTAGAGTTCTATGACCTAACATCTAACTAAAAACCTACTTCGGGAAATGTTTGTAATTATAGACAGGTCGTCTTACAGTGGTCACCTACACATGGCAACTTTTTGCAATGCTCTACAGAGTATATCGCACGTTTGTGAAACCACGATTACATCGCGACTTTTACGATACTATAGCGGGATGGTAAATTTCAATAGGCTTGTATTATTACATGGGATTTATACGAACATAAGAGGCGAAAATTAAATGTGAGTTTTCATTAGGGACCTTAAGGAAATACAGGAGTGATGTTATGTTTTCATGGCGATACATAGGAATTATATGCCTACGCGAAAATCGTCAAATAACTTTTGCGTATTAGTATCGTGAATAATACAGGGTCTAACATATTTCGGACCCTTTCAACCGGAGTTTTTCACACACCGAGGTTAAAAGCGTCGCGAGCGACTCGTGACCTCGTGTGCAAACTTAATAAATGCAATGCCACTTTTGAAAGTTTTGATAAACCTTTCAACCAAGTAATAACAGTCGGTTAATTCCGTCATCGTAAATGTAATACAACGTGTTTTTGAGTCTAACACAGTTTACACTCACTAAAATATCAGTTTTAAAATCTTTATGGTCAAAGCGCAGTACAACAAACATGTACCTAGAACTTCATACAGTTATAACTAATGTGTACTGGTACAGTCTATAAAGAACTTTTCCTACAACCGAGACAGAAGCTTGGAGAACTTTTTGGGTTTGAGGCGAAATGCCTTAAAGGTCAGATGTATTTCAGTACACAGTAGCTTCTCAGTCTTAACGTTTGCGCGAAGTGGGACGAACATCCAAATATAGGACAGAAAATCTAGTAAAATATACATTTACGGCGATACTAATAATCTGCATTGCGAATGAATTTATCACTGATTTGTCTCAGGTTTATTTATTAGGTAGGGTCTATCCAAGGCTTTCCGGTGTCAACGACAGGCAGTGCCACACGTCCCAAAGGTCTTGATGGCAATTTTAAATTCTAATTATAGATGCAAAGGATTGGTACAACATATCACCACTATACACCGATATTATTATAGGGAAGCTATAAAAGATATGTCCTTTAGTTTAGTTTCTAGTTCAAGTAAAGGATACTTGTCTTTATTATTCTAAGTAGAGGCTACAAGTTAGCCTTTACAACTATAATTAAATCCCTTTTGTTTTCAGGGGAACCTTCAAAAGGCAACCTGCCCCCGTAGGTTAGAGACCGGGGAGTGAAGGATTTACCTGTACCTCACTAAAAAACTATAATTAAATCCCTATACTCACCCTTTTCACTAGCGTCATCGACGAGTATGATCTCCTTAAGCAGCGGCCGCGGCGACCGGTTGATCGTACTCCATATCGTGCGTATGAGTGTCGTCCACGCTTCGTTGTGGAACACTATCACCACGCTCGTCGTCGGCAACAGTCCTGGATACGGTTTGTCCTTGCACCTGATGACAAATTGATGATTAAATGAATTGAAAATATTACATACATATAATAATATAGGTATCTTGTCATTAAAATCCTATTGACTTAGTGAGGAGGTTGAAAGAAACAAGTTTTACGACTTAGTCATTTCTAACACGTAAAAAGCACGTTATAATAATATTCAAATAAGTACTTTTTAGAAAATAAATTTAACTTCTTTACAATTAATACTACCAAGTACGATCTCGAAAATAGGAAATTGTATGTACTTATTACAGCCTAAAGATTCTAATCAAGGGTACTTAAATAATTTCACTTTCTAACAATGAAACTAATAATAATTTGACTTGTATTTTACCAGTTCATGATATCAGTCCCCCTAAACAAGTGGCAAAACGCTTGACGAACAGAAATCGAATAGACAGAAAAATATAATTATGCGTTTAACAAATGTCATCTATAACATAGTCAAAACATTATGTCATCCCCATACATTTATCATTCTATTTGATTTCTATTCGTCTGTTTTGTCACTTGTATAGGGACGCAGTACTAAAATTTAGGTGTGCCTATAGTTTCCTTATTCAATGTTTTGATATCCAATTATTTAGGTGGACAGGAAATTTAAAATGTAGATTACAAATGAACATGCATGTTTTTTCATCCAGTTGTATCCCGGATACCTATATATGTCTTATACAAAGGATAAAACTGAATAAATACATCAAACAAACGTTTATGTTAACAATTGTAGTTCATGTGCTTTTTTGAAAAAAAGGTATCGGTATCCTATACATAGATTGTTTTTCTTTTCTTTTTTTATCAAACCTTACTGCGGAAATAGCAATCTTTAGGCTCACGTCTAGGCCATAATAGTGTGTGTAATGAAACGTATGCTTGAAGGCACTTTCAAATTGTGACAGCTATGTGGTTGCGACACGCAATCTAGAAGTTGACAATTAGTTGAAGTAACCAATAGCCAACATTGCACACTTAACATTGAAATTTACTTCGACAGTACCAGGAATAGCGCCCTGAAAGAATATTTACTTTAAATTGGGGCACTCTTCATATTAATCGTATTTAAGCTTTCCTTTCAAAAGAATAGCACATTTGCTACAATTTCATCGGCAATAAAAACGTCATTAAACTAGCGTTGTGGATTAAATTCCCTTGGTTTAACGACGTTTAAGTACATAAAGTCAATCGCAATAGGTCATAAACAGTGTTGAAGTCAAGTTACTATGTACAAAAAATATTGTGGGGAAAAAACTTAAAGACTACTCTTTAGAGAATACGAAAATAAGATCAAAGACGAATCTGTTACCGACTTCTTTTTTTTACATATTCTTCTTTACGCATCATAGACCAGATCAATACCACATCAAAAATAGTACCTAATGGCTATTTCATGACCTAATACTGCTATTCGCGTCAACGGCGTTTGAAAATCGCATCTCCAAACTTACCTTTAGGATTAACGGAATTACTCATTTACTCAAACCAAGCCTTCATTTATCAAATACTAGATGTGCCCGCGACTCCGTCCGCGTGGAAATTCGGAAACAGCAAAAGTATTTTTAAATTGTTTTCAATTTATTAGCTAAGTTTGAGCGAATTCGATTTAGTAGTTTTTACGCCATGCCGTAATATTTTATTACATGTATAGCTGTTGCCCGCGACTTCGTCCGCGGGTATTTCGGATAAAAGACCAGTAGTAAATTGAACTTTTAACAGAAAAAAATACCTGCCAGGCAGGCTTTTTTAAGTAGGTTAAAAATCTTTAAACCACTTATTTAACTAAGAATACTTTCCGGTATTTAAAAAAAAACCGCAAAAATTGAACGGTTATTACGGAAGTTACAGAAAGTCTATTGAAAATAATATATAACTGAAGAAGAGAACATAAATAAATCCGTTTTCTGCGTTTCTGAGTTTCTGTACATTGAAACTACTGTAGAAAAAAAAATGCCAAGGATAAAAGACAACCGTGACGACCTGATTGGCGCAGTGTAGCCATTGCGCCAATCAGGTCGTCACGGTTGTCTTTTATCCTTGGCATTTTTTTTTAACGCGAGCTATTGGTTGTGGGTTCGATTCCCGCAAAAAAAGTGTGATCCGTAGATGTTGGTCCAAAAAAAACTAAACAAACTAATTATTATTTAATAATACCTACTTTAAACTTATATCTAAAAACTACGTATCTGTATTTTTAAAATCTAAAGTGCGCTTATTCCAAGGAACTTAATGCACTGATAGCCGAGTGGTATGATCGTTAGACTGTTAAGTCAGATGTCGCAAGTTCAAATCCCGACACACACTAATGTCTTTTCGAAGTCATGTGCTTACTATAATATTACATATAGCGGGTGCAACCAATGCTGCTTATAGAAATCTTGTCAAACTACCCTCCATGCACGCTCCGGGTTGTCGTGTGTTGAGACACTTTGAAGAAATGCCTAACGATTAAACACGTTATTGTGGCTAATTTATAAAAGATAGATATATACTATTCAAGACTTTTTTGTAGATCTTTTGGAGACCATCATCTTTGTAATACATACTTTTGGTGTATGATCAACGAATGCGAGGATAAGAGCTCGAAAGCGCATTTTCATCCGACTTGCTTCAAATTTATCATTACTGCTCAGCTCCTATGTGTTTTAGCGTTATGTTATATAGCCTATAACCTGCCCAGGAGTATGGACTACAATCGTACCAAGTTTGGTTAAAATCCCTTCAGTAGTTTTTGACCCATGCGTGCACATACAGACAGACAGACAGACAGACAGACAGACAGACGGACAGACAGACAGACAAAAAATTTACTGATTGCATTTTTGGCATCAGTATCGATCACCAGTCATCCTCCAATAATAATTTTGAATATATATTCAATGTACAGAATTGACCTCTCTACAGTTTTATTATAAGTATAGATATAGATTTTTAATATTAATATATTAAAAACAATTCGCTCAAACTTAGCTAATGCTAAGTTTGAGCGAATTCGATTTAGTAGTTTTTACGCCATGCCGTAATATTTTATTACATGTATAGCTGTTGCCCGCGACTTGGTCCGCGTGTATTTCGGATAAAAGACCAGTAGTAAATTGAACTTTTAACAGAAAAAAATACCTACCAGGCAGGCTTTTTTAAGTAGGTTAAAAATCTTTAAACCAGTTATTTAACTAAGAATACTTTCCGGTATTTAAAAAAAAACCGCAAAAATTGAACGGTAATTACGGAAGTTACAGAAAGTCTATTGAAAATAATATATAACTGAAGAAGAGAACATAAATAAATCCGTTTTGTGCGTTTCTGAGTTTCTGTACATTGAAACTGCTGTAGAAAAAAAAAGTGTGATCCGTAGATGTTTGTCCAAAAAAAACTAAAAAAACTAATTATTATTATTATTTAATAATACCTACTTTAAACTTATATCTAAAAACTACGTATCTGTATTTTTTAAATCTAAAGTGCGCTTATTCCAAGGAACTTAATGCACTGATAGCCGAGTGGTATGACCGTTAGACTGTTAAGTCAGATGTCGCAAGTTCAAATCCCGGCACACACTAATGTCTTTTCGAAGTCATGTGCTTACTATAATATTACATATAGCGGGTGCAACCAATGCTGCTTATAGAAATCTTGTCAAACTACCCTCCATGCACGCTCCGGGTTGTCGTGTGTTGAGACACTTTGAAGAAATGCCTAACGATCAAACACGTTATTGTGGCAAATTTATAAAAGATAGATATATACTATTAAAGACTTTTTTGTAGATCTTTTGGATATCATCATCTTTGTAATACATACTTTTGGTGTATGATCAACGAATGCGAGGATAAGAGCTCGAAAGCGCATTTTCATCCGACTTGCTTCAAATTTATCATTACTGCTCAGCTCCTATGTGTTTTAGCGTTATGTTATATAGCCTATAACCTGCCCAGGAGTATGGACTACAATCGTACCAAGTTTGGTTAAAATCCCTTCAGTAGTTTTTGACCCATGCGTGCACATACAGACAGACAGACAGACAGACAGACAGACGGACAGACAGACAGACAAAAAATTTACTGATTGCATTTTTGGCATCAGTATCGATCACCAGTCATCCTCCAATATTAATTTTGAATATATATTCAATGTACAGAATTGACCTCTCTACAGTTTTATTATAAGTATAGATTCAGTCATTCGTTTGACGGAAGCATTGTCGTGCTGAAGGATAATTTTACTGCGAGGGCGTTGCTCTCAAACCTTTTGTAAAAGAACAAACAGCTGCTATTAAACTAGTCTGCAGTAACTGTTATTTTATTGTCTAGAACAATCGTAGCATAATGACACGTCCAGTACCTAAAGAGGTCAGTATACTCACTATCCTTTCCCAAAACATGTCATTCCTTTTTATGACATATAAGGAACACCTACATCGCATCGTGTTGATGTGATCTTCATACATTGAGCTTAAGTCATCAATATCAAGCTCAGTATTTGAACATTTTAGGACAAATATTTCTAACTTGCCGATACTGAACATTAAATAGGTATAGATAGCAACATTGAGAATTCGAAGTATAAAAACTATTTAGCACGTAACTTCCTGAGTGACAACAAGTAAAAAGAAAAAAATGATTATATTACCAGCCTGTCCCAAGTTATTATTGCACTATAACTTGCTGAACAGGTTATATAATTTTTAACAAGAGATAATTATATTATGGTTCTTTAGGTGTCTGTAGAAAGTAACATATCTGTAACAAGTTTACTGATAGCATGCCATAACTACAACGTAAAATTCACACTTCAGTAGCAGTAAACTACCATAAAAGTTTACTTACTTTATTGTTATTTGTTTACATATCTGTGAAAACTTGTAATTGGCCATAGACATGATATTCCAAAATATATTAGAATAAAGCTGTAAGTTTTCCAAAAAATTTAAAATGAAATAAGGAATGTGTCATAGTGTCCCACTGGGTTACACAAGTACCTTAAAACCTTAATTTTCATGTGCATGTCTATATTAAAACAATATTAGTATCAACATGGCCTCAAATTACCAAAATAGCCGTCTGCGCAAACATTTAGGGTGTACCCCTCACTTTTACCAAGGTCGGCGACGTATGAGGAAACTCCATTGATTACTAATAATGAATGCAACGAATCGTCACGAAGATGATCGATGTTGTAACGCATCTTGGTCATATTTATTTCATACATGTAATCTTAGGTGGAACCAGACACCTTTAGCACAACACACTATACCACAATGTTCTCAAACCAAGCAAGGTGCCTCTTGACTCATACCTGTAGACCGGATTATACCATATTATGCAATTTCATAATCATATGACCAACTTCCAATAGCTTTTCTAGAGATTGAATATTTTAACTTTGAGAACACCAAGTAAGACGAGAAATTAAGGAAGGAAGTAATACAAGTGGCGGCGGCATAGAAGGTAACGCAAAGACGGTAGGAAAGAAATCGAAAACCGTTAATTTTATAAGGGACATCTGCCTTTGTTGGTGGATATTTACTTACAATTTATTTATTAATATAATTATAATACTGACATTAAGTAGTAGTAACCTAACCTAATCAAATCCAACAATCCTGAAACTTAAAAGATAAATAATAACAATGAAACTAATACAGTTTATACAGTAGACGTAAATATAAACCGATACAGAAACAATACAGCGACACCTACAACATCCGCTTCACAGAACAATATAAATTACATGTGAGATGTGACACACAATTAATTCACATCCATGCGAATTTTAAGGTGAGGAACCTGCACTAAAATCATTGTCAATACTAATACCTACCTATACAACATACCCAATACAATCGCAATTATTTGTTGCTTTTACGTTTGTAGATCCCCAATGAATGTATGCTACACTAAGCATGCGGTGTTTGCCTGTAACGGGTTATGCATTTAGCTTGTATAATTTTGGATGTAATCTGTATTAAATATATGTAACGTAATAACTATTGGCAATCCAAATAAATAAATGACGTATTGGACATATATGGATGTCCACTGGTTATTTTGATGATAATAAATCCATCATTTATGCATTATGTCTCAGAGAAGATTGTTACATAATTTAATTCCTGTATTTTGCATCCTTTAGATAGAGCTTTTTGATGAATTTTCAGGTTTTTTTTATTGAAATGGAAAAGTTTCTGATTTGGAAGTTTTTTTGCGGTCAATGGTTTAGCCCGAAAACAAATTTATACAAACACGTTTATGATATGAATATTTAAACGTTCCATTGAATTAATTATTTAGGTCAAGCGGTCTTTACTGAGCTCCCGTTTTACAGACTACTTTTTAATAAAAAGTTGAACCGGAATTTAATAAATCCGAATAAAGTTACGCAAATGCTGTCCTAAGTAATTTGAAATGAGGCATCAACAATTATTTTTAATGCCAAGTAGGTAATGTTTTACTGAATGCTACGGTTTTAAAATATTATTATCCTAAAATGTTTTTAAGTAGTAAAGATAGTACATTGATTTATAGAACTTATTTTTTACTAGTGAAGCTATCGCAAGCGACTAATTCAAAGTTGTCTCATTTTACAATTATTCAGTTATTTATTCAGCATCATCTGGGCTTTTGCGTCTATTACAGACGTAAGTAGTCTCATTTGACTAAATACTCAATCCTTATTATAGCCCTTAGGTAAAAGAAATTCGTGGTATTTGGTAAAATAAATCGTAGTTCAATCTGTTAACTTAGCGTGACATTTCAAACTGTTGTAAGCATAACTTTACTATTCTCGTAAAAATGTGAACATACATTGTGGAACGTAATATTTTATTTGCTTTTATTGAAATAACACTTGTAGTAATCTGGAATTTGTAATTTGGTTGGTAAACTTTACATTTTATTTATTTATAAATATATATAAATCCTGCCCGCCCCTAAGATTCGCACAAAGTTTTAATTAGTACATGCCTAAATAAAACTTTGTTAAAGGATATTTGAGCGAATTCCGTGATACCCGACAAACAAAAATTGTGTAAACGAAGATTAAATAACACGGTAGTTAATAAATCGGTACATGGCTCACCGTGCTGTGACTAATATCTGTATCAAAATTTTATCGCACTTTCTACATCATATGTGATGTAAAATTACTACCGTTAATTAACGTTAATAGTATTTATTGCTCTGCATATGCTAATTAATTGCCCCTTGATTTCATTTGCCTCGTCTTTATATTATTTTACTATCCCGCTTTTTCTGTTTGCCTGCTTATTATTTAGGTTATATTATCTAATACGTCTAACTTTTTTTTTTAAGATAAAAATCTGCAAAGTGCAGAAGCATTAATTTCAAATAGTTTAGTAATAAGAACAAAAACTTATTAAAAGTCTTCTCAAGTTTTACGGTCTTTAAGGGTACTGGAGATGAAACAATAAATTAAACCAGTTACATCAGTGGTAAAGTACCTACATAATAATTAAAAAATATGTGAGAATTTAGAAGTACATATTTAAAAAAAATCATGTTATTCATGATTCTTTACAATACAAATTATAATCGTGGAGAAAATGATACATCACTCCATCAAACGCACGCTTTTACTATTACCGTAACTATTATGGTTTTTTTAAAGTAAAAGCGAAAACATGTACGACTTGTATTTTCTCTGAAATACAGTTAATCGTAGACGATTTTAGCGCCGGCACAGGAAGTCTGAATTATACAAGTAATAAAATAGTGCGACAAAACAATAAAATTAATGTCAAGGAGTTTATGTATAGTATTTTATGAGCTTACATACATGCGTGCTAGTAACACGTAAAATAAAAAACACGCGTGTGCTTTATTGAGGTTTTGGACATAGGAGTGTGATATTATACTTAAATATACCATACAAAAGTATAATTAATAATATCCACATCATTCTACATTGAAAATTTGAAACAAAAACGTTACATAATTAATGTTATCATTGCATGAAACGATGATAAATCCTATACTTCGAAATCAATCCATATTAATTGCGTTTCCTTGTAAAGCTGCGAGTAGCAAGACATAATAGTTACAGCGATAGTACTAAGTGATACGGTTTCACGAACCCTGATAAGATAGTAAAACTTATCAATTACCTTGAAAATTAATTAAGTGAAAGACAAGTACTTCTGCTGACTTTGGGGCGAAAGCCAACTGTTGGACTCTTGAATTCTATTGACAGTTATAAGGACCGTCCTATAGCTTCTAAAGTAGTACATTTTATTCGTTGGCGAAAGGGGATTGTACCTTGTTTTGTTGAGCAATAAACCCAAAATACCCGCTCGACGTGGTAAACATTTCATATCAGCTTGTTCATATATACAGACACGCGCCAAATCTTCATACAAAATGTAACATAGTACGTATATCTATGTATTCTGTATGAACATTGCCGGTCACGCAGGCCGTTCGCACGAGTCAAACGTTTGTAGTATATCCACAAACCGTAGTAAACATTCATAAACGGGTCATATTCAAAAATATTTATATCATAAATAATGTAGTAGGTACCTAAAGCAAAATCTTGAAGGGCTAGAACAATGAGTAAAGAATACAATATAGGTACATAGTACATTTCGGTTAATCCCAGATGTGACTCACGATAGGTAGGTACCTATATCATACATACCTAAGTTATAATAGGCAGATGTATCATGTATTCATTGAACATTCTCATAAATACAGAATACGGGTTATTCTTATAGGGCTCGATAAAACATACGGGTTATACATATACCAAACGCGTTATAATTTAAACGAGTCTTTTGAAAACATCTTACACAGAACGACGCAAATTCCTTAAGGGATGTTACTGTGTAGAATGTTAAGATTAGAAATTCTCGCCCTTTGTTACAATAATATTATAAAAGCGAAAGTTTGTATGTTTGTTACTTCTCCACGCCTAAACGGCGGCCAATTTTGATAAAATTTGGTATGAAGCTGGCCCCTGGATTAACACATAGGCTACTTTTTATCGAAAAAATGTAGCGGGTGACACTGCGGCACGCAGCTAGTACCTATACATAAATATAAAGAGTGTAAATAACGTAGACAATGAAGGATGGACAAATGAATAAATAGGTTTCAAATCGTAGACTAAGCCGCGGTCTTTTGTAAAACAATTATAATATAAGTAGTACAAACTAGCGATTTGCCGCATGATCGATAACACAGCAAATCGACTAGGCTGCGCTGTTTAGTCGACAATGTGAAACCGGTGTTACAAATTAAAAACTCACTTTTCAAATCGGACGTCCGTCAATGATCTGTTGAGTGAGATCATGTCACTGGCCAACAGGTTAAATTGATTCTCTTGGAACTTGTCCAACATCAACTTCTCCTGTTCTATTGGAATGTTCACCGCCTTACCTGAAACAACGACGTGATTTAAAACAAAGCCGTTTATGGATATATATCATATACAAAATACAATACATTGTAATAAATATTTATTTTGACAGCGTATTGCTTGACCTTACGGTTTTTTGTTGTTTTACTTAGGGTTAACCTTGATGAATATTCACGCTATCTAAGTTGTGTTTATCACCGAAGAGTATACCAGTTGGCTTTCAAGATGATCTCGCGTCACCTTTGTCTTGTATAGAAATTGATTACCAGTAATCGTGTGTACTTTCCAAGTAGATTCCATAGAATATCCTAGTGAGGAGTTAGTAACTTATGTAACATTTCGTTCTTTTTTTTTTCAATCAACCTTAAATAGGCATTAAGCGATACGAGGCCAAAAAGACTAAACAGGGTTTTAATATAACACTACACTATAAATACAACATAACAAGTTAAATAAACAAAAGCCTGCGTGAAACATTCAGACGCTATAAATTAAAATAAAATATAATTTAATGAATCCTTTCTCTTTCTCTAGACACACAAACTTTCCTAACAACACCTACTTGCGTATCATGTATATCTAAAATCTATAGGAGAATATAGATGTGTAAGCGCCTAATAGGAACAATTTACCTAGTTATATCGTCCAATTATCGAAATTCGATCGTAATTATAATTATATTATATTGTAGCTTTCTGCCCCGTCCACATAAAGTTTAACTAATGAACCATGCGAGCAAAGTTTAAAAAAATTAGCTTCTAGTACAGTTTTCTCTTCACGTTAGTATTATTCGCCTAAAGGTGTTAAAATAGGTTTAACTGTGTTTTTACTACATAATTCAATTTTGTTATGAGTAATATTTTTTTATAATACGCTTTTAATTGCTAGTTTTCTACTAATGGGTACTAAAATTATTAATATTCCAATTAGTTCTAATCACTGATTAATCTTAATTGCCAATTATAATAACAGATAATTATATCGTCGATATTTAAATACTAACCGGTCAAGATGATTAACATTGGTTAGCTCTGACATCTAAGATTATAGAAGTTTTTTCAGGCCTGTCCTTATCTTTCAGATATCACTGCGATGCGAATAGAAAGTACCTAACAGTCAAATCAAAATCAAAGAGTTGCTGCAGCTTACGAGATGAAAAAATGGAGGTAAATATAAACTCAAGACAAGGCGTCTGATAAAAAAATACTTGTATCGTGTAGAATCAAAAAAACATAACCTTGCGTTTCCTATCGCCTGAAGAATAATTCAATGTTAAAAATAAACTTTATTTTATTTATACAAGCTTTTATTTATATACCGATAAGCTCTATTTATAGAATGATAATATAGCCAAACGGTTATTGTTCCATGGGTACTGGGCACATCCTAATCAAAGGGTTCGTCTAATTATTATTGAATAGTTTACGTTTACTGTCATGGCGATTTGGCGACGATCAATCTAAAAGGCAATGTATACAGCAGTATCTTATTAATTTATTCTAACATAAGTAATATTGTTTATGATGGTAGATCTCAAATACAGCAAAGGTAATTAATTTTACAAATAAAGCAATTATTGCAATAACAGCATAACATAAATTTCATTGAATGCATGGACTGCTATAACAATTATTAATCAAGCACAAACTTGAACTATTGTGATAATAAAAAATAACACTGCAAAGTAATTTCGATTAGGTTATTGTTCTAACAAGTGTTCGCATATTGCAAATATAATAACGTATGCACTCTTACGCACGATATAGGTATTCTTCGTTTCGTGAACATGCGTTCAAATAGTGTTGATAATTAATTATAGGCACATTGAATTACTAATAACCTGTGCAACTAAATTGTTTTCTTTACATAGGTAAGTGTTATATTTTTATGAATCAAATTACTCTGAACAAGATTTCTATTGACGTGTAAATAGAAACATAACCGTTGTACAGTTTACGTTTAGTTTTTAAGAGTCATCAAGTCACATATACCACGACCGCTACCGATATTCCTAAAGAACACAGCAAGGGTATGCTGTCATACCCGACGTGAGAGAACGAACACAATCATAACAACACGTTTCGGAAATTCCGTCATTCGTGCATCTGAAGTGTGCGCTGAGTAAGAATCTAATAGATAAGACTTATAGTGGGGGCTTCTCTTTAATTTCCCTAACATAGTGACTACAGATGATTTTAAAAACAGTATGTAAATACTAATAAATTCTGCCAAATCTATACTAATATTATAAAGCTGAAGAGTTTGTTTGTTTAATTGAATGCGCCATTCTCAGAAACTACTGATCCGATTTGAAAAATTCTTTCAGTGTTAGATAGCCCATTTATCGAGGAAGGCTATAAATATTCAAAATCCACGCGGGCGAAGTCGCGGGCGGAAGCTATTTAATGAATATAATTCAAGTCTTTATCTTGCAAAAGAGATATTGCTTACTCTACCTAAATAAAGAGTTGTTAAACTTTTTTAATTTCCATGTCCGTCGTACCGTTAAGTACCGGAACAGTCAGATACAGAAAAGGAGTAGGCCGGAAATCGTGTAATCGAAATAGTTAATCGATTCCTTGAGACTTGTCTTATAAGAAAGCAGCTGAAATATTAATCATACAGTAAATGGTCAAACTTTGCTAATTGCTATTATGGATTACTCAGAAACGCCGGGAAAAGGCGAGGTAATAAGGCTCTAGACAGACGGACCGCATATCAAATGCAATCCAACCGCAAATTGCAGTTCAAGTGCAGTTTGAATGCAGTTGACACGAGTGCAATAGAACTGCATACCAAACGCGCAGTTCAATTGCAGTCGGCGTGCAATCGTGTGATCCTTTGGTTTGCAGTTCTATTGCAGTCGTGTCAACTGCATTCAAACTGCATCCGAACTGCAATTTGCGGTTGGATTGCAGTTGAAATGCAGTCCGTCTGTCTAGAGCAAAAGTTAGCGCGTAATGCATGTGAGTTTTGCAATACAATGCGACGGTTCACACAGCGCGCGTGTCGACGCCTATAATAGATACGAACATTACCGAAATTTACCACTAGCTCTTCAGTATTGAGGAGTAAATAGCTATACCAACACACACATAGGCAATTCGTAGTTTCACTAAAAGTAAGATTAGGCAATCTGCTGATCACTCGATTTGTACCGCTCTAAGATCGAACCCATAATCAGCAGCGCTGCGGTATAATGACTCGGCCTTTGCAACAAACGTCGTCTTAAGCTATAATGTCAATAACTTTACCAACCACTAATTGAATAAGTATTAAGTAATGGTCAGTCATAAAATACATCAAAGGAAAATTGTTTTTACTACATACTATTAAGTAGTTATTATTTTACAAGTGTTTATAAATATGTTCATAAAAGAACACTTAAAAAATATAGTTGAGTTGGTTGCAAGTACTTTATTTGAAATAACATTACAAAGGAACCCCTGTTTAACAGTCCAGTCAACTAAGTTTGACTTTTATTCCATTGACAAATTATGACAGCAGCATCAAATAGTTTTTATTGATTTCATTTTTTAGCTTATACTATCTTTATGCCTATGGAATAGAATTCAAATTTAGTTGATTAATCTATAAAAATAATCTGTTCACTTCTTATCACTATAATATAAATTCTCATACCCAATTCTCCTGGTGATTCAGCTATTGGTTTGACAGAGGGAGCTGGTTCCCATCGCTTGAGCCTTGACCTGGGGTATGGTGACAGTATAATACCATCTTCTCCAATATCCTGTTCCACTTCATTGACTTCTAAGTTAGTATCATCATCATCAATCTGGTCCCTTTGTAAAGCTGCAGCTATAGCAGCCTTTTTGCCTCTGAACTCTTCTTTAATCTGTTAGAAGAACACAATACAATTACCTTTACCTAGTTGCTAACAGCAGAATAACTAAAAACTATCCTGTAAAATTACATATTTCAAATAACTTTTTAGTATCCTTATGAATATTTTGTGTGTTGTTTATGTGGGAAATCACAATGTATTCTTGCACATATTAAAGCAATTTTTATTATCAGTACAGCTAGTATATTATTGCCAGAAATAACACAAGTCGCAAATTGTGATGTGGTCCAATCAATCATTTATCTAGGAGCCATGATCACAAACAGTGGTGGATGCGCCGACGAAGTTAAGAGACGTATGGCGATCACTAGATCTGCAATGGACAGGTTGAAAAAAGTGTGGAAGAACCGCAATATATACAAAACCACGAAAATCCGCCTGGTTCGAGCACTTGTATTCCCCATATTCCTTTACGCCGCAGAAACATGGACCTTGCGAGAAAGCGAGCGCAAGAGGATAGACGCCCTAGAAATGTGGTGTTGGAGAAGACTACTGGGTATATCATGGACGGAATTCCGTACCAATGATTCTATACTCCGGGAACTCGGCATAAAGCAGCGTCTGTCTTCCGTTGTACAGTCCCGCATCCTCACCTTTTTCGGCCACGTATGTCGTCGGGGGGATAAATCAATTGAGCGTCTTGTTGTTCAAGGAAAGGTCGAAGGTACAAGGCCACGAGGTAGATCCCCTATGAGATGGACCGATCAGGTTAAGGCTGCAATAGAGGGTTCCTTGCACGAATGCACGAGGAAGGCAGCTGCAAGAGAGGAATGGCGGCGTCTCGTAAAGCGTGCCACCAAGACCTGAAGTGACGACCACGACCACTCTGTCAAGAGTGATAACGAAGAAGAAGAAGTATATTATTATATTTAGTTATGCAAGTATACTTAATTATGTTTGTAAATTGACCTCTGAGACCACTTTCTCACTTTGGAACTAAGATATAAAGATGTCAGTTATGCATGTCCAACTTAAAATTAATATCCTTATGTGACTTGCAGATTCAGTAACTGACTCTTAAAATAATGTTTGTTAATTTAATTTACATCAATAGATAGTACAATAAATTATTTTTCTAAGGAACTAAACTTAATTTGTGTTTATCTTTTGTTAAATAACACACAACATAAACTCTCAAAAACTAAACTAGAGGCTTAGGTTTCAGAACTTGTTCTTTCCAAATATTTATATTATGATTATGCTCTATATAACCTTTTTAGGAAAACATACATATTTAATAAGCCTATGAATAATTCAAGACACTTATATTTGGCATATAGAAAAAGGCCATGATAACCATGGAAAGTACTTCAACAGTGACATCATCCAGTGATTGACATTGATTTGAGGTCTTTAAACTTAAAAGACCTTCTAAATGAACATTAGTAAAATAAACCATGTTGTCTATTATGCTGGAATTTAAAAAAAAATACTCAACAACAAAACATTGTATAACTACCTGATGCCTCATTGTTTGTAAGTAAGAGGGTAAGGGTTTATTCTACCACCTCCATGAAGATCTAATGATATTAGCCTGCTTAATTTTTTTTTCTTCTTTTAGTAGTTAGTGGCTACACATTAATTTTGGAAAATACCAATAATGTATAATATAATAACACAATAATAATTTTAAAACAATAATTTGTAATTAAGTCTAAAAAATTATGTGTAAAAGGGCTGTCATTGACATTCTACACAAGTTGATTAATTAATTAGTGGAATATTAAGAGAATTCAGCCTAACCAGATAATTATGAGGAATAGAATATTTCACACAAAATCAATATTAAAAATTGTTTGAAAATAAATGTTTTAGCATAATGTCTGCCTCAAATGTAGTATTGATGTTCTGTGCCTACCCTCAAGGTGGTAATAAAATATTAATAATGTACCTATGCCAGACAGTCAGGTAAAAATGTTCCAATCAGAAACTTCAAGCTTCTGTTTTGGCTCTAATTGAATTAGGAACTAGTAGTCACCCTTTCACTACTCACATGCTCATACTAAAGTTTTGTGTACATAAAATGTCACCTACATAACTTTAACAAACTTGTTGCTCTTTCAATACATCAATGAGCTGATATTTTGGCTTAATGAATGAAAGAATAAGCAACTACCAAGGTACATTGAAAACAAAGAGTGTAAACAAAAAGTATTAACAATGCTGTCATCATCAGACCTTGACCTGATGACATATTTATCGTCTGAATTCTTACCTGGACAACATTTTCGATGCCTGTCTTTTTACTGCAGTCCCAGCCATCACCGAAACAGTCGGAATACATAGCCAGGAGCGCAACGTCCACAAGCAGCCATACCAACGAAGTGAGCAATATTATCCGGCATGTGTGTATCCGTATTTTACTTCTGAACATTTTAAATGATCAAGTTCGTACGCACTAGAGTTCACTGCCTCATGACAACACGGCCACACGAATGTCACGTTATCTCTCCGACCTGCAACACACGCGAATTTTGAGCAAACAAAGCTAAACTACAGACAAACGTATACCCGAATTAAACTTTGACACGACCTAAATTTAAGTAATTAGAGCCTGCGATAGTTTACTTCTTCCAGGCAGATTGTATTTACGAAAACTAAAATTCTAAGCACAATTTCACAGTAAGTAGGTTTCCGGATCTAAATTGTGAATAATGCACTAAATACTTCACGAAGTTTTATTGAGATATGATCTACAACAACACCGGTTAAAACCTATCCAATAAGGAACACTTAATTCACAGATAATTATATAAATTACCGTTTTATTTTTGTGAAATCTATTTAATTTTGTGGTGAAACGACAGTGAATGTTGGCTTGCGGTCGACATTCATTCAACTCGTCGTCGACGACAATCAATTCCATCGACAATCGCCAATCGCGACAAGCCAAAATGTATACGTCAAACTTTCTACCGTGTCAAATTGTTTATCTATTAAATTCTCATGTTTTTTACTTAGGACTATTTGTAACTTCAACCGTTGCCAGAATTATAACAAGATTTCTTTATTTTTCTTTTCAATTAAAATTGCACTTTAATTAATATGAATTCAGTACACAATTTATTTATTATGTCTAAAAAGGCTGGTGTCCATGCATAAATTACAATAAAAACAAAAAATATTTTTTAGTCTATGATTAAGGTTCATATATTCATCATTGAGGTATATCTATGGAGGCGCCCTAATCTTCTATATAAACTTTTACATATACAGATATTGAGGGAATCGACATGGTAACAACAAATTACTGTTTGTCTCTTTCTAAATAGTGAAGTTGTACATAAGGAAAGCGAAATTACATGTAGATTGTTTTTGCCAATTCTGGCAACATTTGAGCAGTGACGTCACGATAATGTGTATGGGTGCCGATTCCGCCATGTTATGTGATCGATTTGTGGTATATTGGCTGTCTAGTGATTGTGTAATCGTATCTTTTTTGTGATTTTTATTGAATTTGAAGACTAAGAGCTGAATCTAAGCTCCTTTTTGAAGTCTGGGCTTGAATTCCAAAATCCCTCAGTGTAGTATAATACAGTGTAGCTCTCGAAAGAACGAAAATCGGCCTCTAATATCATTTTACAGGTTGGTGTTCGTTTTCATGAATGATTTGGTAAAATAATAACTATACACTGGTCATTAGGTACCTAATATTAGTTAAGTTTAGCTTGAAGCTTGCGGTTTCTTCGGTTTTGCAAGTACTGTTGGTTGACATGCCAATATGTAAACAAACAATAGTGACGTGAGTGCCACTTTGCTTTTATCGATATTGTCGATTAATATAATTTACATACAAACATACATGAAGTCACGAATATTTCCCAGAGGGGATCAAATTCCGCTCAGCCCATAATTTTTCAATTTCCTTTATAAATTTATACACACTAATCTAGTTTGAATTCATACATACATAAAGTCACTCCTATTTCCACGAGGGGTAGGCAGAGACCACGGATTTCCATTTGCTACGATCTTGACTTACTTCTTTCGCCTCAGTCACTCGCATCACATTCCTCATACACGCTCGTCGGTTAAGGGTACTCCTCACTTGACCCTTTTGTAGAACATCTCCGATCTGGTCCAAGTATGTTCGCCGAGGTCTTCCCCTTTCCGATATTCCACTAACATTCGCCTCATATATTTGCTTTGTCACTGTTCTTTCATCCATCCTTTCTACCGTCTATGCCCAAACCATCTAAGCATATTCTTCTCAATTTTCGTAATTACATCCACATTCACTCCGCATCTCTCTTATCACCTTATTTTCTACTCTATCTCTCAAACTCACACCACACATACTTCTCAAAGCCCGCATCTCTAATGCATTAATGCGGCTTTGATGTTTTTTTCTGCCATACCCAACTTTCACTACCATACATAAGAGTCGGCACTAATACTCCTCTATGCACGGCAAAACGAGCGTTTTTTGACACCTTCTGAATTGAATTGAATTCATGTTGGTTTTAATCTAGTTTGAAATAGTCTACCCTAATTAATTCTACGATTATGCCTAAATCTTGATTAATTTACTAAACAATTTTTATTTTAGCCGTAGAGTAAGGAAACATCGTTTTATTAAAAACCGTAATTGGCGAATTGAAGAAAAAAAATTTAATAATGAACATGAATTGCGGTCGATCTATGTGGCTTTAACTTCGTAACGAGCTCCGCAAAAAAAAACTGGTTTAATTATAATAAATCACTATTACAACTTGTTTCATTTTGCCGAAATTTTCTTAAGTAGAAATCTTTTGATTTCGTTGACTTAGAAGTTAGTTTACGGTACAGGTACGGATCCCTAAAAATATGTTAACCAACATGGAACCTCATTTGCAAAAGTCAGTTCATAACATAAAATCGATTAAAAAAATTTATCGATATCGATGATCTTTGACCTTTCTATCTGGAGCATTTCTTATGATTTGCGCCATGTTTTGCGTCCTAGGAGACAGTAGGTAGGCACCCGTTTTTTGTAGGTATAACCGGTCCATATATTCCTTTGTCTGAGGTTCATAGTACATATTATCAATATTATGATATTTTGAATTACAACAAAATAATTATTATGTGTTGAAAGAAAAACACACAGCGTCGATATGAAGAATGTTTTCGTGAACTTACCGATTATTCCCGCTATACTGGTACTATACCTGTTTGTCACAGCTAAAGGGCAAAATATCCTTGTCGTTATTTACGATAGGTTGCCCCCCTTGAATCCCTGTCATATGGTCTTCACCAGGAAGTTATTTCTGCGACGCTGTGTGTTTTTCTTTCAACACATAATAATTATTTTGTTGTAATTCAAAATATCATATTATGTGTTTACTTAAAAACACACAGCGTCGATATGAAGACCTGTTTGATATCTGCTGGTGACAAACACAAAACGCTATGTGATACTATGGTGATACATCTTTATAAATGTATATCCTGTAAACATAAGAGGGTTAGAAGTAACAATAATACTGTTATTAAATCAGTCTCTTCTAACCATTCAATAGTTCAATAAATATGAACCTCTTATCCTTATAAAAAAACTTCATAATTATTAACAAATTATAATTAAAAATAAAATTATAATAACTTTTTCTAATATCAACACATTATCAAATCCAATCACATAATTATGATGATTAAGGTTTATGTGGGTTGGAAGTTTTTAAGTTGTAACTGAGATCCTTTACTTCATTCTATCTCTGACCAATAAATTTATATTTATTATATTAAATATCTTATCACTCTTGCTAGTTCCCTCTGGTTTGTTCTCAACCTAGTTAGCAGAGGCTACTGCAGACCTAACAGATCCTGGGGAAGCTGTTATTCCCTCCTCTTATATGCTGCATGCTGGATATGGTTTCTTAATTACTGTTATTAATAAGTGATTTAACATAACATAACTTCACACCTGCATTCCCTAAAGGGATAGGCAGGAGTGTATTGTAACACCCTCGTTTATCGAGTCTATTGCCATCAACCAGGCACACCTTCAGACTCCCTGCTGCTACTTAACTACCTTATGAAGTAACTCACTAAGTTTGCACAACCCGGGATGTGAACCCAGGACTTCATGTTCTTCTTCGGCAGTGATCTAGCTGTTCTTTATTCTCTCTCCTACTTTAGAAACTTTAATGAGTTGTTTTGTCCATTTAACTTGGCTGGCACACTTGCTAGTTAGCATATTTTAATAAAAGCTCTCCTGCTTGTTCATAGTTTATTGAGTCTGTCTTTGACCCATAGAATGACCACTTGATTATTTTACTATCAGAGATGTGCACATCAGCATCTAATTCCATGAATAATGGCAGTTCATGTACTACTTCTGCCCAATGCCAACATAAGAATTGCAGCTGTGTCGCATAAAACCATCTGTACATCACACACTGGTAACTTTGATTCTATAAGTTAAGCAGCAGCAATAGCTAAGAGCTAGTTGTTGCAAGTAAATTCTGTTCTACTGTTAATTTACAGAATATATATATAATAGAATGTACATATAATTTACAGAGTCCTATACCCAGCAGTGGGTGAAATTGGACTGTGGATGATGATGATGAAAAATAACAGTAAGTCTGTAATATTGCACTAGAATCGTACTTTGTACTTTTAAGTTAACCTTTCATGTATATTTAAGTATGCTAGAACTCTTGTAATTGTGGCTAATTACATTATTACATCGCACTATTTAAACCATCTTTTTATGGCTGAATATCCTAATAAACATTATATTTGTATTAAATGTTAATTCTGTTTCTCTACTTCTGGCCAATAACAAACTGATTTGTTCCTCCCACTGTTAACTAACCAGGCATGAAGAGCCAGTGGGTTTGTTTATACTGATGGGGGACCCGTTGCTGTGTCCTCCAGCCTCTCCGCGAGGTTGTAACTGGTGGCTCTAGGGCTTGTGATTCTAGATCCGCTAGTATATTAGCCAAAATGTCTCTTCCTAAAGTGGAGCTATAAGTATGTAAGTGCTACACCCTACTGTTGAGGTGAGCTAAACTCGAGGGATCAAATCAGATTAAAGAGGTGGAAATATCCATCCTAACTGAAGTTTATACCTTAGGTTAGAGGCGTTAGAGAATACTGCCAAATTGATCTTTGTAATCGATTGAGACATAATAATCTGTTGACTACGGCTTTGTCTGCAGACGCGAACTGGTCGACGTCTGGAGTGCCCCAACGATAAATTATCGGTTTGTTTCGGCTGGCAACAGATGCCATTCCAATAGCCGTCGTCCTCGGGACAAGTGATCGGCTGTGCAGTTGTACCTCCCCGAGAGGTAATGAGTTGACAGATGTATGTTTTGACTGTCTGTCAACTTCAACAACTTGCTTGTCAAGTTCAGTGAACCTAAGGAGTTTGTCCCCCTCTTGTACCAAATGTAGGCTACCAGAGTCTGATTGGACTAGAATGTGGGTAGTAATAGGCTGTGCAGTTGTACCTCCCCGAGAGGTAATGAGCTGACAGATGTATATTCTGACCGTCTGTCAACTTTAACAACTTGCGTGTTAAGTCCAGTAAGCCTAAGAAGGGTTTGCCCTTCGTTCCCAATTTTGTATTTAACTCTGTAGCGACACATAATTATGTTACCACAAATATTCACACATGTTAAAACATAATTGACCACAAAAATTGGTAAAGATTTATTGACCCAATAGCCTTTGTACCTCTAATAGAGTGCATTTTCATCTTTTAACTGTCTTTAATACGTTGAACGCCACTTGGCCAACCGGTGAGCCGCAAAGAATAGTTCTTCTATTGTGTCTACTGCGTAGCAGTCAAAACTTAATAAATTTCTTTAATACTCTTTGGAGAAACAATGATATTATATTATCTAGTTGGGTGTTCCAGGTTATACCTAAGTACTCTAACTGCTGCACTAAGCTTACTATAGACTTAGGGTAGTTTATGTACCATCCCCGCGATTCCAACTGATTCTCAACTTCCGCAGTTGGGATCAACTTGGACTGGTCCTGGTGGGTTCAGAGGAAATTATCTAGACAGACTAGAGTGCGTATCCCTCTGGCACGAAAGGTCTTCGCGACCAAATTCGTCATAGCTGCAAATGTCAGAGTAGATGCAAGGTCAAATGGTAAAGCTGAAATTTTTGCTGACATAAGGATTACTCCATTGTAAACCATAATAATACATGAAAAGTAAAACATCTCATCATGCCTGTATTCCCCGAAGGAATGAAAAAATATACTTTATGAAAATAAGTATCTGAGATATCTATCTTTACCATCCAGTCCTGCTCCTGAAGAAAGTCAGGTACTGATGCATAGGAAATGAGTTGGAAAGATTTTGTAAGGACATACCTGCTTAATCTCCATTGTCATCTCGATGTGGTTCTTGGAAATGTCTTTAAATGGGATGCAAGCACCTGATATTATTTTTATGATAAACCTTTTTTTTTTTTTTGTCCGACTACATTCCATTAAGTAATGTGTTTTTATATAAAATTTAATATTACCCCTTTAAATATTAGTCATTGATAGTTATCATTTATCTTTAGGGCAAAAGGAATTGTTTCTTTTATTATACTTTCTTAATCCTCTTTTGGGATAACTTATTACTGCCTGAATTAAATGTCAAGGTATGTTTTAAAAACCCAGGCTGTGTCTAGATAGTAGAGCCAGCTGGTTCATGCATTATACTATGTCTCTTTACAGGCTTGTTATCTTTTAGATATGTTAGTGTATTGAGAATTCTACCCGTTCCTCCTAAGAGCTGTTGTATATGCATAAGGGCCTTTTGATCAATTAAGTTGTCTACACTTAGTGGCACCTATCATAATGACTTTTGAAGATTCTTATTAGAATTTTTCCTATCAAGCGATCTCGCCTTACTCTATATAATCCTCTAATACTCTATATAGTCTGCTCTTTTACTACAGACGACATGCAAGTCTTTTGTAATATCAATTGGATACTGTTAATTCCCTAGGGAACTACTGGCTTAATTACCTATCCTATTTCTTTAGGTTCTAATAGGCCATCTGTTAGGCCAACTAAAGCTCTTTCAGTGGGCATTAAGTAGGCCTTCCTTTTATTTAAAAGGCATAGCCCATCATTAATCTTGAGTTCAAGAAACCCAGGTTAAGCTAAAAAGCACTGTGGTGATTTAGAAAACTTTACATCTTTCCAAGCATTTATATGAAAGTGTTTAAATATCATTAAGGTGTATACGCGGTTTGGTGGAGCACTCCTAACCGGTTTTGAACTACCCGAGTTGTCTCACAGTTCCCTAAATCCAATTGCCCTAAACCAGTTCTAAATAAATATTCCGCCGAGGAATTTAAAGGTACTGCTTTAGCCAGCGATGACAAGAGCTTGGGCTTTATGTTGAAAAGGGGCAATACTGCACGTAATTAGACAACTGACTTAGGGTCGTGCTCCACGAGTGCATTGACATGAGGGTCCGATGTCTCATGACGATGCGACGATTATGGTGAGACTATCATTATCATATCCTCTTGTTAGGAAGGCGCAAGGATTTACCCTCAGACTCCGAGTCTGATACCCTTTCTCCACTAGAAGATAAACTGTCTTACTCTTCGTAAAAATATAGCTTCGGTCGAAAGGACGTCTCAACCATTTTTTCCGTCACATCTTGTGGAATCGTAACACTTTTATCACTCACTGATTTAGCAACTTCCACTGCACACTTTATTCCTATTTTAGGTTTGAAAATTCGACTTTATTAAAAAATTTCACTTGGAAAAGTTTTAAAGCCGTTGGCGCGAGAATTTTCACAAAACGCTATGACAGGGATTCAAGGGGGGCAACCTATCGTAAATAACGACAAGGATATTTTGCCCTTTAGCTGTGACAAACAGGTATAGTACCAGTATAGCGGGAATAATCGGTAAGTTCACGAAAACATTCTTCATATCGACGCTGTGTGTTTTTAAGTAAACACATAATATACTAATTTTCTCATGATGATAGTACCATAAAGTACTTTAATGAATAATTTACAATACAAACTTGGTATGTGAAAAATATACAAATAGGAAAACGTAGCGTAGAGCTTTTAATATATTTTAGAATAGTAAATGGTGACAACGAATTTAAGCTGCAGATAATTATAACAAAATTATATTTGTACATGGTACTATCACCATAAATTTATTTACTATCTGTGTGAACGACTGTCAACTGTGTCAAAACGATAATTTAATCAGCTACTGTCACAGTGACACCTGTTATCAATGTTTCGGTAGTTAGGTATCCACTCTACCTAGCAGTAACACGGCTACTGTTTGAGTTAATTTATTGTTTGTCGATACCAATTTAATGCGACCTAGTATACATTTTTATATACCTTTTATTGTGAGTTTAATGTGATATAAATGCTGGCATTTTAATTGACATCGTGTACTATACAATAAAATAAAAGTCCCGTCACATCATCTACAAAAGTCGCCGTCAAGACATCAATTTAATTGTTTTCTTTATGAAACTCGAATAATAATGCAGATATTTCGTGCGAGAAAATGAATTTGCTTATCGTATATTCACCAAACACGGAAGAGGACTGAAACAGCTGGATCTTCCAAAAGTGTACGTCTCGCTTTTGTTTATAATTTAAACAAGTGTTTTCCTTTCGCTAATAAATACGTGTCATTTCATATCAGAATAATATAATTTATAATTATGAACAGAAACAAGAACAGTTCTAGGATGGTGCGAGGTACAGAACTCGAGCCCGAAACAAAGCCTGCGAACGCCTATCGACTTATTAATGAAGATAAACCCCCAGACATTAAATATGAGAAAGAAAACTCATGGGTGGCCGGAGTTCAAATGTTTGTGTCTTTCTTGCTGGCCGGATTTGGCATGGTAGCCGCCAGTCTCCTGCTTGATGTGGTGCAGCATTGGGATGTCTTCACCAAAGTATCTGAAGTGTATATCTTAGTGCCGGCCCTCCTGGGGTTGAAAGGTAATCTGGAAATGACATTAGCATCACGCCTATCTACTCACGCCCATTTGGGTCACCTGGATACTAGCTTGGGGTCCCTGGTTATGGGCAATTTGTGTCTAATACAGTGTCAGGCGGTTCTGGTGGGGTTCCTGGCTGCCATGGCGGCAGTTGCCATGGGTTGGATACCTGAGGGACAATTTGATATCCATCATGCATCATTGTTGTGCGCATCTAGTGTTTTAACGGCATCAGCTGCTAGCTTTGTACTTGGTCTAATCATGATAGGAGTGATAGTAGTATCAAAGAAAATGAACATAAACCCTGACAATGTTGCCACACCAATAGCTGCTAGTTTGGGAGACCTGACAACCTTGGCACTGTTGTCTTGGATAGCATCTCTACTGTACAAATCTATTGGCACTAGTTTAATATTACCATCTATTATTATCATAGTTGGCGCACTTCTAGTGCCGGTGTGTGGGTATATTGCTTGGAGTAATAATTTTACAAGGCAAGCATTGGATGAAGGATGGGTGCCAGTTGTTTCTGCCATGGTGATCAGTAGTGCTGGAGGACTGATATTAGATCACACTGTGTCTATCTACACAGGTATTGCTGTGTACCAGCTAGTTATCAATGGTATAGGAGGCAACATGGTGGCAGTACATGCCTCCAGGCTGTCCACACAGCTGCACACAGGCCAAAAACCAGGTTCAGTTATAGGAAGCACTACTAAACTGTTACTTGTTATGGTGATACCAGGCCAGTTAATATTTATTTATACAATAGGATATTTGAGAGCTGGCCATACATCAACCACACCAACTTTCATATTGATCTATATGTCTGCTGCTATGTTGCAAGTATTCTTATTATTGACAATTAGTCACTATATGGTTGCCTGGATGTGGAAAATGGGTATGGACCCTGACAACTCAGCAATTCCATACCTGACTGCACTTGGAGATTTACTGGGTACAGCACTATTGGGTGTGGCCTTTAGCATACTGTATGCAATAGGTGATAAAGACAGTGATTTAGGTGACTAGCATAGTACATAAAACATTTGCCTGAGCAGCTCAAAACTGTGAAGATTAAGAATAACTATTATTCTAAGGTTCTATTATAAAAGTGAATAGTGATTAAGTGGCATTTACAGTTGCATGCCATTATTTTTTACCCGCTGTGTACTTAAAAAGTGGCACACTGCATACTTATAAAAAACAGTTACTTAAATGCTATCAGTAGGCTATATTTCCTGTCTCGCCTTACTGTCTTATTCTGTTTCATACTTTTTTACATATTCAATTTTATTGATACATGTTGTACTTACATTATACAAAATCGTTTTGCGAATGTAAATAAATATAAGACTTAAATACTTACTTACATAATTCATATTGGTGCTACTTGTGTATAAGTAAGAACTACTTTAACTTGAAGATGATATTTTTATAAGTACATAAAATAATAATTTAGTTTTGTGATTTTAAATAAACTTGTTGATTTTAATTTGCCTTTGTACAGATCACCTGGCTTTTACATAAATGTATTATATGTGTATAAACCTATATTATCTTGATTGGGCCGCCACATAGCGAGGCGGAGCGAGGTGCTCCGACGTCGTCGGCGACAAAGACGCAAGACTCTACGCAGCTTTATTAGGTAATTTAATATTAAGTACGATGGTAGCGTTTTCGATATTTATCCTCTATTATATTCAATACAATTACTGGGCACAATTCCAAATCCCGGGCCGCAGTGACAAAATAACTCAATTACAATTAACCCGCATCAGAAACTAAACCCAGCTGCCACATCTGCGATCACGACATCAATAAGTTTTGTAATGATCCGGATAAAAGAGCAAGAATGTTATTACCTAGTCCTATTTATAATGAACTGTAAAAAGTAAGTCATTATAAACACAGGCGGGGAAGGGCCAAGAGAATGCCATCTTTAATTATTGTTATTTCAACGATAGATTTAAATAATATTTTTGTGTTAGGTATGCACTCAGTCACCTACAGGTATCTTATATATTGGGCTATTAGTAGTGAAATACACTTAATTTGGAATGTTAATAGCTATTTAACAGTGATCGTTAAAACTTCATTTAAGAATCTACAGGTGGTTAGTTTGCTTCTAATTTAAATTCTATTTCGCGGGGCTTGTATCTTCTCTTTCTTTTAACTTTTATTACCAAGTATTGAGTTATACAGACAGTAGGTAAATATCATACACAAATATAGTCTCGCGACAAATAACTGAGCATAACACATTTTCGTATCGGTCACGATTCTGCTATACCTAGCGCAGCAGTCCACTCATTCAGTCACTGAACCTATCGGGCTAATAATATTCTCTCTTCAGTCTTTTAGTACCTGGTGCTTGAATGTAGATCTGGATACCTACTGGTACTGACCTATAAAGGTGATCACAAAATATAATTAACTGTACGAGTATGTAAGTACCTATGTAATTTGGTAGATATTTGCAGTTTACTAATTAGAACCTGTTTTACTAATTAAACTACCTTTATAACCTACAGATAGGTAGCAGACAAATGCATTTTTTTTAATGAAGATAAGGTGCTGGCAATGGTACTTAATTTTGTAGCAATCATACGGTTCATTGTTAGTAAACCTACCATATACGTACGATTATAACTTACAATCTTCTGTAAAGGCTATCAAATCGGTAAGAAATAGTGGCTTTATCTGGGTACCTATCTAATTATTTATATTCAGAAAGTTGCTGTTAATGATTTTTGCACATATCAATACACAAGGAAATTTGAGTGCCTGTTTGTAACATAAAATAACAGTTATTTACACGATGCATACTATAGTATACATATAACAGAAATGTAATTAAAAAAAAATCTGTTTGTTCCGGCTAATCTCCGAAACGGCTGGACCGATTTTGACAGCAATTTCAGTAGCAGATAGCTAATGTTATAAAGAGTAACTTAGGCTACTTTTAATGTTGAATACATTTAGGTTTCCGCGGGAATAAAATAAAAACTAAAATACTAAACATAATCAGATTAAAATAGTAGATCTGCTTACTGCTGCTATGCTACGTACAAGTAATTTTAATCGAATTACACAGGGACGAAGTCCCGGGCAAAAGCTAGTATATACACAAAAAATACAAATTGACATTAAGCCATTTATCACATTTTTGCTCTTGCTTTTAATCACGATTTGAAAGACGTAGCGTCCTCTAACGGCCTACTGTGACGAAGTCCCGGGCATAAGCTAGTTGAAAACAAATGTGTTAGAAGACAGAGTATAATATTATTATACCATGAGAAGACCTACATAAGGCTGCAGCTTAATTCTGATTTTAAAAGTAAAACATTTATAACATAGGACCTGAAATCAGAATACAGGAGAAAAGCAACTTTGCTCATGGCTTTACATAACATAACATCACGCCTGTATTCCCTGAAAGGTTAGGCAGTGTTGTATAATACACCCACATATATAATAGGTTCCAATATAGGTAATAGGGGGGGAGGTGCGCGCTTCATGTTTTTATGTAGGTAGTTGTTCTAAATCGTCTACCTACAAAGTACGTCAATAAACAGAATACTCATAACTTTCCCGAGAATCACAACCACCGTGTATTGTGAAATGATAATTACCGTTGTTGTCACGACGTATTTACAGGTGCACGTCACGCTGTCGCTGCTTATACGCAGTATTTGAGAACCTTATCGCTACACAGCGTAAATGACAAATTTTATACGTGTCGTGTTGGTGGTTGATATAATATGCAGAGCGCTAGGAGGGCACAATAATCGTACTAAATCTTATGCTACTGGGCGAAGCTACTATAATAACACAAGGTCTATGAATTCTATTATAACAATTCAATTTCAAGTATTATTCTGACCTGCAGTGACGTCTTGTAATGTAAAAAAAAACAAATCGGTTCATAAATGACTGAGTTACGAGGGCACATACCTACATAAAAAAAAAAGATCCCGACGAATTGAGAGAACCTCCTCCTTTTCTTTGAAGTCGTTTAATAAAACGACTACCTACACGGTTAATTTGAATTGCTTGTGTAATCATAAGGGTTGAACCATCTTAATTTAGGCAGTGAGCACGATTTATTTGTCAGTACTTAGAACATTCATTGGCATAACTAAAGGTACCGTATACTTTTGTATACGGTACCTTTAGTTTTGCCAATGAAACACATATAAATGTTGCTATTTTGTGATACTGTCTGGAGGCTTTGACTATTTTGTTGCCATTGAGACATAGAACTCGCAGGGGCTGTCATACATTAGCGTTATCTGTTGTTTTTCACTGATTAGAACTCGGGACAACGCACGTCACAAATATGATCTATGTATCAATTCATTTAACATCACGCCTGTATTGCCCGACGGCGTAGGAAGAGGTATTAATAGTGTAACCCCAACAGCTGCTGTTGGAGTTGCACTATAACTCTTCCTACGCCGTCGTACGGGCAACACAGCTGCTGTGCTGCCTGTACCTACGTCATTGCAGTGCACACAAGGCATTTCAGTGTTCCTTACAGCAAAAAATGTTTGTCCTTTCCCTTCTTTTGTCAACAAAGTCCCATGCAATATTGCAACATATTGACAATTAAGTTTCATACCTCCTAGTAATGACACTACATGAGAATTTAAAAGTTTAAATGAAACAAAGCATTGGTGTTTTTTTGTTTATTATCTTAAGCTAACGTCAGATGTTTACTTGACTTCACGCAACCTTCTGACAGCAGACCTGCAGGAGGAAGCGGCAGTTGTGGAGAATACCCAGGCGCCACCAGCTACGGTTCTCTTACAACGCTTGCATGACCAGATGCCGACACAGGAACGTTTCATGGCATCCTGGAATTGAACGAGTAGTTTATATTATTAAATGACAATGATTTTATTAAAGTATTACATAAAATATCCACAGGGGATTAAGGATACCACTTTCTATCACCAAGGTTAGTCTTATGAGGAGTCGAAAATGACATGTATCCAATAATAAGTATTTGACTTGCCCTTAACAATAAGTGGTAAAGTGTAGAAAGACTTCACACAAAAGAGGACAATTCTGACTATATAAATAATACAATTTTAATTATAATCATTGATTAAAGTACCTTCATAGTAGTCATACTTATTTTCATGTCAAAAAAAAGAGACATCCATAAACTTAGGTTTATGTATTTAGGTTTAATCAATGGTAAAAAATATATGTATCTCTCATAGGTATGAGAATCAGTAATAATAATTAATAGCTTTAAATCTCTGCCTCCTAATCATATAACATAATTCCAATTGAGATCTCGTATTTCAATAACAATGATTATGTATGAGTTTGATATATTCAACTTTTAATTTTTTCTACAAGTATTGATTGTCCCCATAGTTGGAAAATTAAATCACTGATTTTGTAGTTCTGAGATAAACGCGATTTAGTGTTTTTTTTTCAGTTAATGTACATTATTAAAGAATGTGAGACAATTTAGACTATAACTATTAATAAAACAAACAATCAAGTTGTTTAATTATGCCACAACTATTATTTATAAAGTAACTAAAATTAGCTACTTATTTCGGCTATTTATTTAGTTTTCCTACAAGCTAAATCCATTTTGTAGAGTAAAATGTGGTGAAATAACTGCAATTATTGAATTTAATTCATTTATTTGGCATTCAACATATATCATTGACCACAGTTATTGATTTATTTACAAAGTTATTTTTTTTCCTTCAAAACTAGTGTTAGTCTGAAGATATTTATTATTCCATCTGACCAACAAAAATGGCTATATTTTTGGAAAGGAATAAGATACGAAATTGCCTGTAAGGCTCAAGTGTGTGGCATGTTTTAGCTGGTTTGAAAATAGGGAAAACCAGACTTATTTAATTTTCCAACTACAGGGATGTTATGTGAATAATCTCAGATGTTTAGCAGGAGTAAAGCTACAGCCTACTTTTGTTAGTACTTTAAAAGTTTATCACTATCCACTAGTAAGTGTTATTGAATACATTTAGTCGATTCTATTGCATACATTCTAACTATAACAGTCTTTTAATTGTTATTAATGTAGTGACAGTCTTCAATCTTTATTATCAAATAATAAACGAATGCTTGCAATAAAACAACGATTAAATTCACTAGATTTAGATAAAGCACGGATCAGAATTGCAGTATGTATCGTTAACGCTGATAATATTAGTTTACAGAAGCGAAAACTTTATACAGTTTTGATTAAAGGTTATCCTAATGTTTCCATATACCTGACGTAAACAATACATGATTCGCAATAGTATTACTCAATTCCATGATCATAATAGTTTTCGATAGAGCCTTCATTAATTAATAGACTAAAACACTTTATAACCTATTATTTACAAAAGTGCATTACCTTTCCACAGAACGAGCAAGTGTATTTGGCGTGCTGGGTCACTTCCATTTTCTTGACCATCTTACGGAGGGAGGCACCGTAACGTGTACCATATTTGCCAGTGATTCCGACCTTCTTCGTGCGTTTCGCCTGAAAACATTACAATACTTTATGTAGTTTCATTGGAGTTGCACTGCCACCAAAATCTATTAAGTACTGGATGAGATACATATCCGCGGCACGAAATATTGATTTAGCACTCAAGATTGATTCACTAGCACTCAATTTATCTAAAATAACACTAATAATTGTATCGGATTTGTAAAATATTAGCAAATTTAATTCTCACCATTTTTGATAACCTGTCTAACACAGCGGTTGACAGAAAAGAAGAGACACTAGAATTGACAGTTCAGTGTTACCCAACTAAAGTTATATAGTTTTGACATTCCTTTATACCATAACGTAACGTCTAAATAGTAAATACAAGGTACTACAAAAATAATTAATATATCAAAGAATTACACGGACTTTTAATAGAAGTATTATAATATTAAAGCGCTCACTTAAGTATGGTGATGTACATACATACACGTTTTTATTAATAGTATTTGTAAGTTACAGGTAGTACTTAAAATACATTGCGCTATTTACGTAAATGAGTTTGCAGTAGTGTGTAATTATTATGATTTGTTCATGTTCCCTGCTTTCTTTACTCCTTCAAGTTCTCTAATTAATACCTTTTTCTTCTCCCTATACTAACCAGACATGCGAGTTATACATTATAAAATGCTTACTTTTTTATTACATACTTTCGGTCACGGCGGCTATCTCATCAGCCCACTACGCAGGAGATATTATAGCGCGCAATCACATGTGCACTCCCTATTCCCTCACTCTCATAGTCCGATGGGACGTTATACCGACACGACCGGAGAGAGATCAGGCGCAGGACGAACGGCTTAACGTGCCTTTCGAAGCACGGAGGGGTCACATGTGAAAACGGTCACTCATCACAAGACTGACCGCGGCGAGCACGGCTTAACCTCGTAGATCGACTGACCGTTGTAGCCACGTAGCTACGAGCCCCAGTTAGTTGTAGTAGTTATTACATACATTACATACAAATACCTACATCAGCAAATTCACGGCTGATTCTCATTCATTATATAAATAACACATGATACCACTCACGAAAGATATATTAAATTTTTTATGGTCTATGATTACAGTAAAATAATAATTAAAGGTTGTTGTTGTTGTAACGATTGACGTTAATGGAGTTTATGTATGTAATGGCATAGGTAATGGTTATTAGTTTAGTATTATATTAACATAGACCAAGAAAAAATCATAATAATTATATACTACCATCATCTACCATATACTACTTCTAAGAAAGGTTCTCGAGTGGCGACCACGAACCGGAAGACGCAGCGTTGGCAGGCCTCCCACCAGGTGGACCGACGATATCGTCAGAGTTGCGGGCAACCGGTGGATGCAAACGGCAAGTTGTCGTTCATTATGGCGTTCTAAGGGGGAGGCGTTTGTCCAGCTGTGGATGTCTTCCGGCTGATGATGATGATGATGATATACTACTTTATATTTCCGTACTCATTACAATTTTATATGACATTAATTTTTCTCCCACAATACGTGTAATGTAATTTAATGTAACTGCTGCTGCTGCTGCGAAGACCTTTAAGCGGCGGAAATACAATAACCTAATTGGTAATTGTATGTTTGAGCCGTTTGGGGTCAACACATTTTGACCATGGGGTCCGAGCGCTAAAGCGCTGCTTAGAGATTGCTTAGCGAAACGCTTAGTTGAGTATGGTTGAGTCTACACGAGACCAAAGGGCTGGTGGATTTTTTGGCCAAAGAATACGCATTGCTATTCAACGTGGCAATGCTGCCAGTCTTTTGGTCACGTTACCAGTTGACATCGACAAGCATCATCCCCATCATGGGGATCAATAGTTAGTTAGTTAGTTTGGCTGGGCATTATCCGCACTTAGCCTCTTGAATGGGCCATTGTGCGTGATGGGTTTCTTTCTTCTACTCCAGCCATCCCAGCTCGTCCCAGAATGCGAGCAGCCTTTTCAGGCTGCTACAAGCTTCCGGTAGCGATGCTGGACGCTGGAGAATGCGTGCCCGTTGGTCGTCCACACTTCCGCACTCCATGAGTACGTGCTGTGGCGTTTCTTCTGCCTCCATGCAGCCTCTGCATAGAGGGCTGTCCGTCACACCTATGGTAAAAAGGTGTTTGTTCAGAGGGCAGTGTCCGGTTATTGTACCTAGTACTATACGGATTTCGTCCCTGTTTAGTCTGGTGAGGTTGCGGGCAAACTTTTTCGAAAGTACCGGAATTGCATTCTTTGTCTGCCTGCATCCTACACCGTTCCTCCATTCTGTTTGGTGGTTTTGTTCTGTTTTCAGCCGCAGCCAAGATCTGACTTGTCCCAGGGGTAACGGCAGTAGTGGTTCCGGTCCATATACCGTCGTCCTTGATCCCCTTTTAGCCAGCTCGTCGGCTGCGTCATTGCCCAGTGAGTTGCTATGTCCTTTAATCCATTGCAGAGTTACACTGTTTGTGTCTGCGATGGACTGGAGTGCGTCGTGACATTCCAGTACTAGGACAGAAGTTATGGTATTGTTTTGTAGAGCTTGAAGGACGGATGCACTGTCTGACACAATTTTAATATTGTAGCCTCTGACGTCTCTGGCTGCAACCGCCTGTGCTGCTTTGGTGATGCCTATACATTCTGCTTGGAATATAGTATTAAGTTTACCTAGGGTGGTCGAGATTTTAATGTTAAGGTCGTTCGAGAAGACTCCCGCTCCGGTTCCCTGTGAGGTTTTGGAGCCATCTGTATATATCCTAACTTCACCTGTGCCAGAGTTATCCTGCATTTCTGCTGTAAGTTGGATATTGTATCTTCTATCGAAAACATGATGACACATCGTTCTGTCTATAGGCGCCTCAAGGAGTGGAACCTCCTTGAGGATGTCCTTCAAGACGGTTGAGTGCGTTGTCGATATGTTTTGTTTCCATAGTCCGTTGGCTCTCAGTCTGAGTGCTGCCGCCTGTGCCTCCTCTTGTATGACAAGGTGTAGAGGTTTCAGGTTTAGCAGGTACTCTATAGCGGCTGATGGAGTGGTTCTCATGCATCCTGACGCTGCAATGCTTGCAAGGCGTTGCAGGCTTTGGAGTTTCATTTTTACCGTGGTAAGTTGTGTTCTGGGCCACCATACCACTGACCCGTAGGTCAGAGAGGGTCTGATAACTGCAGTGTACAGCCAAAGTGTTATCTTCGGGTTGAGACCCCATCTTTTACCAACTAGTCTCTTACACTGGTAGAACGTTATGCAGGCCTTCTTTGTTTTTTCCATGATGTGACTCGCCCAGTTTAGTTTACTATCAAGTATAACGCCCAGATATTTTACTTGAGTTGATAGGGAGAGTTTGGTATTAAATAACTTTGGCAGTTGGAGTTCTGGTAACTTCCTTTTGTTGGTGAAAAGGATAAGTTCTGTTTTCTTTGGGTTAACTGACAGCTGGTGTTCGTCACACCAGTCTTCTACAATACGAAGAGCGGAACGCATTACTTCGCACAGGATGTTCTCTGCGTTCCCACTTATCAGTATGGTTAGGTCGTCTGCGTACCCAATGGTGGTATAGCCTTGATCGTTTAGTCTTCTCAGAAGGCTGTCCGCTACCATATTCCATAGAAGTGGTGATAGGACACCCCCTTGTGGGCATCCTCTGGCCACTTTAGCCCTTGTTGTGGTGTTCACTTCTATTTGGACAGCCCTCTTGCTGACTAGTTCGGTGATCCAGTCTGCTATTACTGGTTCTACTTTGTATCTTTGTAGGGCATGGTTGATGCTGTTGTGTGTGGTTTTATCAAAAGCTCCCTCTATGTCTATGAACGCTGCGAGAGTTGATGATTTATTGTTAACGGCGGATTCGATTTTGTGCACCACCAGGTGCAAAGCCGATTCTGTTGATCTACCTTTCCTATAGGCGTGTTGTTGGGGATGTAGTGGTTCGGTTTTTAGAACTCCATCCCGTAAGTGTCGATCCACTAGTCTTTCCAGTGTTTTTAGTGGAAAAGACGTTAGGCTGATAGGTCTGAAGGATTTTGCTTGTGTGTAGTCATCTTTACCAGGTTTTGGTAGGAATACTACTTTCGCTTCCCTCCATATTTTAGGTATATATTTAAAGGCTATGCATGCCCTGTATATTGGTGTAAGGTACTTCGTTGTCAGATTTGTTTGCCATTGTAGTAGTCCTGGGAAAATTCCATCCAGTCCTGCAGATTTAAAGGGCTTGAAGCTTTTCAGGGCCCATGCCACCTTATCTGCAGTTACTACCTTGGCCGCTATTTCCCATTCCTGGGGTGTGGGTTTGCTGTGGTGCTCGTCTGGCCATCCGGATTCTGTCGTGATTTGACATCCGGGAAAATGTGTTTCGAGCAGTAGTGCATTGGTTTCGACTTCTGTGTTTGTGTAGGTGTCGTCAGCCTTTTTAAGGGAGCCCATAAGGTCCAGGTTTCCCTTGCCGAGAATTTTCTTTATTCTCGCGGCTTGGTTCGTTGAGTTAATGCTGCTACAGAAATTGTGCCAGCTTTCGCTGCTGCGGAATCTGATACGTTTCTTGTAGTGTTTTTGTGCTATTTTATAGTTGTCCCAGTCTTCTTCGGCTCTGGTGTTTTTCGCTCGATTGAACAGCGCCCTTAATTTTCTCCGTAAGCGTTCCAGTTCTGGCCCCCACCAGGAACTCTTGCCCGGATCTTTAGGTGTTACAGTCGGACATGCCAGTTCGTAACAGTTTACAAGAGCGGTGGTTAAATTATGTACGTTTGTTTCTATGTTGCTTGTACTAAGTGTTGTGTCTGGCAACTGTAAGTCACTTAGTGTTTTGGTGAGTTGGTTTGTGTACCTGGTTATATCGGTTTTGCGGGGGTTGCGATATAGAACCGGGTTTGTTTGTTTGTATATTATCTGGAAACATACTCGGCGGTGGTCCGCGAAGGATGGTTCGTTGGATACGTGCCATCCCTTTATTAGTTCCGCCGCCGCACTCGTCGCCAATGTTATGTCGATGATCGTTTGGTATCTAGAGCTAACGAAAGTAGCCTCCGTACCTCTGTTCATGATGATGAGGTTTGTTTGAAAAAGGTATTCAGTTAGTAACTCACCCCTTTTGTTTGTATCCTTACTTCCCCACAGCGGGTGATGCGCATTGCAGTCTGCGGAGATGATCAGCTCCCAGGCGTGGATGTCACAGTGTTGCACCAGCTCTGCGAGTTCCTTGGGAGGAACTTCACCTTCGGTTGGCATGTACACTGAGGCTAACACAAGGGCTGTTTGTCTATCTGTAATGATTTTCACTGCCGTGAGGTCTCTAGAACAGAATTGGTTAAGCAAGGTAGTTTTTATGGTTTTGGGCATGAAGATGCAAGTTCTTGGTTTTTCTATGGAGGTGTCTAACAGTAGCTTACCTCCAAGGTTGTTCAGACCGCAGATTCTATTGTCTCTGATCCAGGGCTCTTGGATTAGAGCGGCGGTCTTGTTGTTTCCCTCCAGCACTCTGCGTAAGGTTGCCGCCGCTATTTGTTTGTGCTGGAGGTTGGTCTGGATGATGTTAAGCTGGGAGTCAGGGACTGCGGAGAACATTGTCCTCGTCGCTAGTCTCCTCTCCCATTACCAGTGGCGGGTTCGACGCAACCTCGCTCGGACCCTGTTGGGGAGCTGAGGTGGACGGCTTCGGGGTGGATGTCTCCTTTGCCGTGGTCTCACCCGTCTCTGCTGGTTTGTTTTCGACCGTCGCTTCCTCCTCCACATCGAAGAAGCGGATGTATCCGCTCCCAGATATGTGGGCTACGCGACGGTCTCGGTCTATGATGCCCTGCTTCTGGTCCTCGGGAATTCCTAGGACCAGGTGGACAACCTTTTCCCTCGATTGTTCGTCCCCGGCCTTGTCGTCCACCGTCATGACGTAACACTGCCAGGAGTCTACCTTGTACCAGGGGTTCTGGGCACAAAGTATCCTCTGCAGCGTTCCGGCGTCGGTGATGCGGGTGTGCAGTAGAAGTCCCGCCTTGACGCGCTTCTTCAGTTCCGACTGCCTTATGACAGCCAGACTGGTGCCGGGTATTGGTGATGGGATGGTGGTTACCGCTTTCTCCAGCCAGCCTAGAGCGTTTGCGTCCTCACACCACATCGCTAGTACCCCATCCTTATGGAAGGGGCGTCCGCGGAAAGATGGAGCCTGCACGCTCGGAGACAAAGGAGACAGAACAGCTTGTACGATGCTATCATCAATAGCTTCTCTAAGCTGCTCTGCCTGGCTCTGCGAGAGATCCCTTGGCGGGACAGTTATGACCGCTACTTTCAGATGCGATTGACTCGCATCTGCATAGCTAACTGCCCGCTTAGGCTTCGCGTCGGTTTTCGCGCGTTTGGCTTCCCCCCTGGGCGATCGGGTGTCGTCCAGGCGTGCACGCTTCGTTGAAGCGCGCTCTGCCAGACTACACCCGTGCTCAGGTTGCTCCTTTTCAGGGGCTGGGGTCGCCGCCGCAGCAGTCCGCCGGCCACGATTGCCTCTTGGGGCTCGTCGCTGTTTGGGCTGGTTGGGTTGTTGAGGTGGTGGTGGTGCCGAGTCTTTGTGCACCATCTTTTCCTCTTTCGAGGTAGATGGCGCGGGGTCGCGCTGCGTTGCCGCTGCTGCGTGTGTGTGCTCGGTGGGTTTGGTTTTGCGTTTGTTTGGTTTAGGGGCCTTCCGTCTCGCGCGCTCGTTAGGGCGACTGCGTTCTGGTTGACCCTTCAACCTAGTGTCTGCTGGAGCTGTCGCCTCCCTAACAGCGGCTCTTTTGCAAGAGCTCTTGTGGGGGATGGGGATCAATATTATGATGCTTTTTAAATGTTTATATTTTTGTGTGTAGGTATTATTTTTAATTTATGTTAGTTTTATCAGTTTTATAATGTAAGTAATTGTAATTTAATGTATGTTATTCTATTCTATATTTCTGGTTCGAAATAAGCAGCGAATCAGTTGTTTCTTTCTATTCATTCTTAGTATTGCATGTGGAGTTCTTTCATTTGCCTTTCTAAATTGGGAAAATCTGCAGTTAACCACCTATCGTTTTGATGCACATCTTTTCTGTGCTTTTTTATTTTGCACATCTGTGGGTGGAGTCGCATGCTTAACATTAGGCAGCTATATATTGAAACGCAATACGTCAAGCACCAATCAAAGTAAAGAAAAGAACATTCTAACTAGTATTATGATTGGTCCAAGAAATGTCAAAACGTTAGTTTTCCAGCGCCCTAATCAGTGAGATTGGTAGCATTTTCAACGACCTACAACTTGTAAAAAGGTCGATCTTACGGCAATAAAACCGTCCCGATCACCTGGACGGATTTAAACAAAAAACAAATCAAAATGTTGCGAACGATTCTAGTACGAAACCAAGTTTTAAACGATGGCTTGAAAAAAGCTATACGGTCAAACATCACAAGATGTATGAGCACAGAACTGTCCAGGAGGAAACTTTCGAACAAGTGAGTTTTTACACATTTTTCGAACATTTGCATTATTTACTAATAGTGTGATTAATTAGGTTAAAGTTTAATCCTATCGACATGAGTTTAGTACATTGTTTAAGTATTTACCGCTCAAATAAATTCTACTAGTTGCATAACCAAAACGTCAATGGTCTACACCTTGCAGATTGTCATTTTGCCGAATATTTGCCGGCTATTCCACGTGTCTAATGTAAAAGTAAACTTTTAATAATTAGCACAATATCTGTGGAATTGTACTGAGTGACATTATATGCGATGCTCATATTGATTCAAAGATCTTAGTAGAATGTTTTCCTATCAATAGCCCTAAAGTCCAGTATGCTTAGGAATATGAAAAGATAAAGGTTTTCCATCTTCTATTTCTTTTAATGCAGGTCCTATTCTAATAAAGAAATTATTAATTGAGTCAATTTGCCATGTTAACTTCCAAACATACTACAGTTAAGATGTAACCATTATTATTGGAGTGTCCTTCAATGATTTATTGTATTATTGTTAGGTACTTACCTATTAAATAATGGATGTGACCTTAAGTGTGTTTAGAAAGATAGACCTAGCCTGATGACTTGGTTGTAAATGTACTTAAATCAAAGTTGGTTTCATCGAAATTATTAATCTTGTAGCATTTCAATAGTTGGGGCAAGAATTACCAGTTGCTACAGGTGACAGTATATTAGATTTTTAGGTGACCCTTAAGAGCTTCCTTATGGTAGTTACAGTCCTTCGATAAATATTAATTTATATTACTTCGAAAATATTTTTTGTTTTATCATATTTATTTAATTATTTCTGATAATTGTTAAATTTATTTTTGAACTTTTTACATAATATCTGTGTCTAAATAAAAGAAAACATTATTCTCACTATCTCATGACTGATAAGATTGTCTGAGCATTTTTGTGTTATGTCTATATTTGTTTAAAATATTAGGTCTATGACGTCATGACTTGTGCCTTCAGCATGTTAGATATTTGTGTGATTAAAGTACAGCCACCATCCCCATATGAAATTCCTTAATTGTGAATTTGTGAGCACACTCTGAACTGTCAGCCCCACGCCCCTAGACAAGTGGAAAAACACTTGACAAATAGAAATTGAATAGTATGATAAATGTATGGGGATGACATAATGTTTCGACTATCTTTTCGATGACATAAATGGCTGTGTTTATCTTGCTTACTGGCTAATCTCTTTACTTCCTACAATAAGCCTTTTACTAAAAAGTGTGCTATTAAAAATATTATCATATTGATTCTTAAATCACTACTGAGATTTTTCCTAGGTTGTAGTAGGTAAGGTATAATTATGAAAAACTAACAGGATTATAAAATATGATGAGATTATGTTTTTGTAACATAAGTTAAAGTTAGATATTAATGCAGATATCATTGAGATGTCTGAACTGTGCATGGCTGATAAGCTAAAATATAATATAAACTGATTACTTTATCTTGCGGTGACTTTGAAATCAAGCTTAACGCATAGTATGATAGCAAATGGTGTTAATAGTTCCTTGTTACAAAACAAATGTAAATTTAAACTCTTCATTTCTCTCGAACCATGCCAATCATCAGTCATCATTTCACTTTGGACTACTTGCTTAAAGCTCTATACTAAGGCTAGTAATAGATTATACACATCTCTTTTGCTGCTACATAGATCAGATTGAAATAAAGTTCAAGATCTTTTAATGCAATCAGACCAAAGCCAGAAACATCTGAAACAAAACTAATACTATTTATGCTAATTGTAATAATGTCATTGCAGAGTTTTAAGTGCTCAAAACAGAAGAATTTTGGCCACCCCACAATGGACAACTCAAATGAGGTATTATGCAGACTTACCAACTCACACAAAGGTGAATCTGCCAGCTCTGTCTCCTACCATGGAGAGTGGTTCCATTGTCAGCTGGGAGAAGAAGGAGGGTGACAAACTGAGTGAAGGTAACTTGGTACAAAATCTTATATTTTTTGAGTAGTTAAATGTATAGCTATAAATACCATAACTTAGACCTAACTTACCTCCCAAGTTTGAGGGTATTATTGCATAATGGAGTTTTAATTTCTAATAACGCCTAGTTGTCACATAAAAATATTGTAAATAAATAATTAATTTTTATAGTTGATACTATATTGTTAAGTTGGTGTTGTTAGCCTGCAGCTGTTCTAACGAATAAATAACTAATATCATACACAACACTTTTTGTGTAGAAATGATGTCAAATGTGCTATTAACACATAGGGATGTACCAAAACTGTGATATAAAATTATGGGAATTGCTCTACACTCCCAGGTACTGCAAACATTTCCTTTTTGATTTTAGGTGATCTTCTATGCGAGATTGAAACAGACAAGGCCACCATGGGTTTTGAGACCCCTGAAGAGGGTTACCTGGCCAAAATCTTGATTCCAGCTGGTACCAAGGGTGTGCCTGTTGGCAAACTGTTATGCATCATTGTAGAAAGTGCAGCAGATGTGGCTGCATTTAAAGACTTCAAGGATGACTGTAAGTCGTTCGCATAATCAAACAATTGTTTTATGGTGTGTTCATTACTAAAATTACTGTGCAATTTTTAACATATCATGATTGTTATTGTAGTGGTGTACACTTAAGACATTTGTTGTAGTCGTAACTATCAAAACAAACCAAAAAGCTTAAAAAGAAGGTGAAGACTGATTTTAAACAAAACAAATTTAGCTTCTCAAGGATTCAATGAAAAAAGATTTGACACACTATTGACTGAACAGTGGTTTATTATAGGAATGTTACAGAAGTGGTTTTATCGGAACCGAAATCGAATGTTAAGAACTTATTTTGTCGGAATCGGAACCGAGCCGGAATCGGTATTGAATCGGAACCGAAGCCGGAGTTGAAATTGGATCGGTCGGATCGTTAATGGTAGTTGTATGTCATATAAACAATTATAATTGGACACAACATTTTTATTTTTTAGTAAAAATGTGATCAAAGATGTTTCGTGCCGGTGTTTCTTCTCGCTCGACGGTCGTAGTCACTGCGTATTGCTTTCAAGCTCCGATAGAAAGTGTAAAATCTATCTGAAGTTCCGACCTTTCGAAATCATACCGAAGCTCCGTAACATCCCTAGTTTATTATTATTTCCATTGCATCACAGGCTACTTAAATTTGCATTTCCTGTTGTTATTCATGGTTAACTATGACACTTTTTCATTAACGGAGTTTGTGTATAGTTGTACCATTGTTAACTATTAGATGCTATCAGGAAACATTGGCGTAAATTATATTTTCCTTTTTTTTAAAGAATATCGTGTACAGTGATGTGTCATAAAATCACTGATCGTGTATTAATTTATGACTGAATTATAAGTATTCATTTATCTTTCATAGGAGAAAAAGAGGATTTCACAATTGTCATTTATTCGTAGTGCGGCGTGGTATAAGCTTGGTATCGTGCTGACACCTAGAAAAGAAGTCTAGTAGTATTACAGAAAGTAAATTCAGTACATTCTCATCAATAAGGGTCCAAATCCAAACGATTGGTTATTTCACATATAATATAATAATGTACTAATAATTGTGTGGCGTTATATATTTATGATCATTTGCATGATGTCTAACAATTAACTATAACCCACAGCATTACCCGGCGCAGCGCTTCCTCCTACCAAATCAAAAGGTTATTTTTTAATTAATTATTCTGTATTTCTTGTACTTTAGGCAAGCTTATATAAAATAATATATGTATGGTTTACACTTATATTTTTACCACTGTATAGTTGAAAGGTGTAAAAAAATATTTTCTCAGACTGGACATACATAATCTAAAATTTGTTATTCTTTTTCTGTATTTAAAGTACACATTATATATTATACCAAAAAATGCATGCTGATCATTTTTCTTCATCCTTATCATATAAGCAAATATCTCATAATATGACAAAGGCAATTCTCGTAATATTAAAATGTTTAGTTACATTTATAGTTCCAGTCATGTCTCAATGTTATAAATATTACATTTTGACATTTCTAGTCTAGTTTCGCAGTTCCTTACCTCATATTTTTTCAACATCATTTTATGCTTCATCATCATCATCATCAGCCTATCTCAGTCCACTGCTGGACATAGGCCTCTTGTGGCATTTTGATTATTAATATATCTTAACTAAACTGGATCTAAACCCTGGATCTGCAACCAATTTCAGGTCAACTTTATTATTGCAACTAGAAAGGAACTGTATTGTAAATACCTCAAATTATTACGAGAATGAGCTTTCGTTTGACTTGGTTGTGTATTAATGAACTTCACGGTACGTACAGCAGCAGCAGCCCCAGCCGCGGCGCCTGCAGCGGCGGCCCCGGCCCCCGCGGCCGCAGCCCCGGCCCCCGCCGCCCCCGCCCCCGCCGCCGCCCCCGCGCCCGCCGCCGCCCCCGCGCCTGACGGCCGGGTGTACGCCAGCCCCATGGCCAAGAGGCTCGCTGAAATTAGGAATGTCAGGCTCGGAGGTAAGTGTCTTTATACCCTTTTCGCCTGACTAATAACAACTCATACAAGGTCATTTTAATCACAACTTGTTATGGTTTTAATGTGGAAGGTAGTTTATAGTTTTTAGTACCATTTAAAAATAATGCCTGCGAAGTGCGAAGTATATCAGTATTTCATACTTATAATTAAAGTGCTTATTATGTAGCAGGTAGTTTATTATTTCATACAAAAAAATAGTTTTTTTACTAACTAAGCTTGTTTCCATTACACTTCTGCCGTTGTGATTGCAAATATTGGAACTTACAACCACAATAGCGAGCCTATAACCAGGTTACATGAAATAAAACGTTGAGATACTTTCTGCTTTCGGTAAAGTCGACTTTCATATTTTCAATATTTACTTGTAAGAAATAAGTTCAATAACAAAACCTTGTTGTAGTTGAAGTTGGTATCAAAAAAGATTATTTCATGCGATCAGGTCAAGGCTCGGGCTTGTACGGCTCGCTGAAGAGTGGTGACTTGTCCGCGGCAGCCGCGGGCGCGCCCGCCGGCCTGGCCGCGCCCGCGCCCGCGCCCGGCGCCGCCTACGTGGACCTGCCGCTGTCCGGCATGCGCGAGACCATCGCCAAGCGACTGTCCGCCGCCAAGCAGACCATCCCGCACTACCAGCTGACGGCCACCGTCAACGTCGAGAAGACCATGGCCATGAGGAAGGTGGTCAACGACAGACTCGCCGCTGAGAAGGCCGATGTCAAGGTGAGTTGATAAGCTGTAGATTCTTGGTCAATGACGTAAATCTTGACAGTCATGTTTATATTCTGGGAGAGTTTTAATAACAATGTTGCTAAAGTCTAAAATATCGGTGATGGCAGGTTAATACCAGTATATTGGATTCATAATTAATGTGCTAAGCTTGTGGAAAATAGGCCTGTTTACAATCAACGCCGGCCTGCCAGCACGGACAATCCGAAAGCGTCCGGACCTAACTCGGACCTCATGTAAAAAAAATAAGAATAGGTTTTAAAACCTGTCTAGAACATTAGGTATAGTTTGAAACGGTTATCCTGTTAGAACGTGGGTTATTGACAATGTTCCTATAAATTATTCCAGGTTTCCATGAACGACTTTATTGTGAAAGCCGTCGCCGCGGCTTGCAAGCGAGTACCAACAGTCAACTCACACTGGATGGAGTCTTATATCAGACAGTGAGTTCTTACTATGTATTTTTTGGTTATCGTCCACACTACACTTACACTAAAAGTAAACTTTGAATAATATTAATTACTCATTTCATATTTCTCATCTATTATTGGCACATTTTTAAACTATGGAAACGTTCCCGTGTTTGAATTTTTATGTTCGTTTATTAATTCAATTGTAGGCCCTTGTTTTCAGCTATTAAAGGCAGGTTTAATTTTTGTATAGGTTTAGCAATGTAGACGTGAGCGTAGCAGTAGCGACTCCGACCGGCCTGATCACGCCGATCCTGTTCAACTGCGACTCGCGCGGCATCATCGACCTCTGCAAGAACATGAAGGAGCTCGCGGCGAAGGCCCGCGAGGGCAAGCTGCAGCCGCAGGAGTACCAGGGTGGCACTGTCACCGTTTCTAACCTCGGAATGTATGGTGAGTACGGATTGTTACAAAATACTGCTTTTTGACGAACGAACAACGACGATATTCGTCATTCAGTCGCTACATCACAACTCACAATTAAGCATCGATCAACAGTTTCGGTCCTATCTCGTGTTAATTTGTCACATCTTGTAACTGCAACTTCATTGTAACTGTACTGCAACTACATTACAGCATAATTGCAGCGCCATAACGAAATTTGGACTAGCCTTTTTAAGTGTGTTATGCGACTTCTTTAGTTTGGTTAGTTTAATGTAGTAGGTCTAATTATATATCTTTCCTATTGGTATAATTTGAATGTGCTGGCTATTATATTGCAGGTATCACAATGTTCAACGCCATCATCAACCCCCCTCAGTCATTAATATTGGCGTGCGGAGGTCTGCAGGAGTTGGTTATTCCTGACAAAAATGAACCTCAAGGGTAAGTCCAATATATTATACTTTATCTAAGTTTTCGTAAAATATAATATATAATTCGAAAAATATAAAATAAATAAAAGAATAATAAATAACTGCCGGTTAATAATACCTCCTGTGTGTTCGTTTACGTAATAGTAAAAACGAATCTTTTATTTACATGATTTTACTATAGTATAGTTATACTATAGTTTCTCAGGTTTAATATTAGTTTGTCTAACATGAAAATTATTATAATCGATCAATTTTATTCAGTTTCCGATTGGCGAAGTTCGTGACGTTCACGGCGTCCGCCGACCACAGAGTGATCGACGGCGCGGTGGGCGCGCAGTGGATGAAGGCCCTGAAGGAGAACCTCGAAGACCCCGCCAACATGATCCTCTGAACACTGCCCAACGCTGGCTCCACGCAATTTGCTACATGGACTACTACTGTGTAAAAATAATCATATCTTCAACACGACACTTGTGAGAAAAACGTTGTGCAAACATTTCTTATTGAATTTCTTTTTATTTATTTTAATTATTTAAGGGTAACTCTAATGTAAGTAAAGAAATCGTTCTTATTTTAAATCATGTCTATTTGTTATACATTTTGTTGTTATTTTCTTTTTACCAGTCGGTATCCTGTTATCAAATTGTAAAGAGGCGGTATTGGCTGTGTGTCCAACGATTAACGTGCGATACTAGTTTTGATATAATTTAATTAGTTGCCTCTTTATAATGTTATTTTATGCTGTGATTATAATGTTCGTACGTTCACTTGTACAAGGAGGCAGTGTATAGTATGGCCTAGATATTAGCTAGACGTTTATTCGAAGGACACATAGTGTTAACACAATTAAGTGATTATTTATTTAGTTTAATAAGGAATGGTAATCGTACAATGTTCAATATAGGACGCTCCATCCATTTTGCTATACTGTGAATATATAAATGAATCAAACGCATATTGTAAGTTCATGCTCTATCTGAAATTAAGTTTGCATATTTTTGATCGAATACCATTCGCATTTTTGTATAGTTATTCGTATTTATTGCATACAAATCTAATCGAGTTGATTGAATAGAGAATCTGGAGCAAAGATCTATCAATATTTATATTAATTATTTTGTGCCTGAAGTGAAATTATTATGAGATAATATTTGTAACATATAGGTTGACATATACCTACCTACTTGGCGCAAAAAGGAGCTTATGTGGTCTTTTTGTTAACACCTGGTTATAACATTTCGATGGTGCAGATGATTTTATGAACGTTAGTGGAATATATTTTACTTATAGACAATTTGTTTTATTTGGTGTGTTGAAACCTGTAGCCCTCAGAATTTCGTTATTAAATATTAGCTATATCATAAATAAATAACTCTTTCATCCATGGCTATATCTTCAAATCGTATACAGCGAAACGAACAATAACTCATCGAGACTGAACCGAAACTGCGAGTTCTGCGTATGAGAATGAAATCGATTGATACTTCCTGGGTTTGAAGCTACAATTTCATCATTTGTATTAAAAATCCAGTCGTTACCCTATAATAGGCAACATACATGTTATACCGTAGTATGAGCTGATGAGTATCCATACATATGGTATGGCCACATAACTCGTCCTCCAAACAAAATAAGTTTTTAAGAAAATTAAAACCTTCAATAACAGAAAACAGTCTCGATACAATAATTAGGGCCATGGTCACAGTTCGCGTGCAAAACATCACACGCGAGGTGACATATTAAGGGACATAGCACCTGTCAACCTAGAAAAATATTAAATTATAAAGAGCACGTTGACACGATACCTGTAAGTATTTCTATCCTACAATTTGGACCTACCTACCTAAAATATAGTGCGGCAAGGAATCCTATTGATACGTGTTCTAAGTTCTAGCCCTCTTCAGCCGTCTACCAAGAGCTACCTGTCTTACCGCAGAGTACATTTTACATGCTGAGACCCCTTACCATGAACTCTTAGTGCAGGACACTTTCCGATGAAAAACCAAGACACCGTTACGTGCAGTGTAGTGTGGCATATCGCATCCACAACGGTACCTGTCCTACTTTAAGTGTTCATGATTAGGGGGCTGTTCTGTGTAGGTAGTATGTGACAGGTCAGCGGTTTGGAGTGTCTGCTGTCGGTCATAGTGCATAATGACTGCTTCTATCTGCTACGATTCTGGTACTTAGGAATATCTGGTTAGCGTGATTGAGGACAGCACTGTGACAGGATCGTAGGAATAGGAAGCGTAGGTTAAAAAGGCCTATTAGAGCCATGTATTTTTCTCATATATCAAATAGATATTGATCTCGTTAAGTCTAGCCTATATAGATCATCATAGTCGGTATTCTACTTAATAACCTAAATACTTATTTGTCATATCAGCTGGCTCGAGCCCAGAACTTGCTAAGTAAGTGTAGGACAATCTAGATGTAAAGCTTACTACAGAGCTGTATTCTACCTACATAAATGTTACCTTAAATAGGTAGGTAGGTACTGTGGGCATTTTTCCCACTAGAGACTGAGAACCTCAATACACTATACTTATACATACTTAGGGCGGGCTGTATCAGCTTCACTTGAAACACACGTAAATGTTAAAATGGCGATACGAATTTTGATTTCTACTTGCCGACTTCTTTACCCGAGATACCCGGTTTTTTAGGCCATGAAACAACGCTTCATGTTTTAAGTACGTTCTACGTCTTCTGTAATCGGTATTTTTTGACGCAATCGGTATTTATTAAAGCAACCCGCCCTTAGTGTGCGTGCACCATGATGTTCTTGCTGCAAGTACGTAGTAGTTAGTTAACAACCTATTAGGCAAAATTACCGTAACAATAGACAGCGATATTTAATATGAGAATACGTTTAGGTTTATGATCAATATCCTTTTGTTGCCCGGAAAGTTACCTATGTAGATGAGTGCACTAAGTGAATTAAGAGACTCCGCCATTACGCTAGTAAAGCCTAATGCTTGAACTTACTGACTGTGTTCTGCTGCTGTAACGCAGTTATTAAACTGTTATTTGGGTTCGACTATTGTAATATGTATGTAGCCAGCAGGTAAGTTTGTGTAGTAGGTACTGACTGGTACTGTTACTTACTAGGTCGCTACCAACAACAAATATACCTAAATATTTCGTATACATACATACAGGTATTACAACGACCCAATTGGCGCAGTGGCTAAGTGACAGGACACAGGTTCGATTCCTGTAAGAGGCAAAAATAATTACTCCGAGTCTTGGGTGTTTGTGTTGTGCACCAAACTCAAGAGGGGATTCTTGGTGTTTACTTTAAAAACTATGCTTTAAAACAAAATACCGAATTATAGAGAAAATACAATTTTGCTACTTACTATTAGGTAAATATCTAATAAGTTACCAACCTACAGGCATAGAGGAACATGACCGACACAACGACGGATGCCGATTCTGAGGGTACCAATAAGAAGCTTCCTCCTGTAAAGGAGGTGCCTATTGTTCAAGACCATGGCTTTTTCCGTCACACCACAGGAGACATGTACGACGGCTACTTCGAAGCCAAGAAGAAAGATCGAACTGTTAAAATGCATGGTATGATACCCAAAAATGTAGTAGAATTACGTTACCTACATGTAGACATATTTACATTTTAATTTCTGAGCATATTAGAGATAAATAAGATCTAAAGAAAGCAGAAACTTCGGATCCCCTTTTTTTAAGAACGCACTTATATGTGCGAGTGATTTACATTTACATATTAGGTACCTAGTTAATATTATTGGAGAAGTGCAGTAAACATTTTTTTTTATAATTATGTACCTAGTCGCAGTTTAATTTTGCATGCGACCACAAGGCTACCACTGGTTCATACGGCCCTGAAAATTGTGACTACATGTCAAGAACCAGGAAATAAAGGCATAGCGTGACTTACGCTTAAACTTAATAGGCTATAGGCTAAAAAGCTAAATAAAATAGGTACTACCTACCTACAACAGAGCTACTTATGACGATGATCATACGATGAAAATCATACGATTTATTGATTTATGTTGATAATTATGTCAAATCAGATTACCTATGCCTTTTCAGACACTTGAATATTTGCGTTTTGACATAAACATAAGTCCTTTAATATTTAAATGCATCTGCATAAATACGGTTATAACTCAGTACATTCTCGACCAGCGAGTAATATGCTAATTTTAAATTCTTGCAAGTAACTGCACTTCTCACTGTACCTTACACTCAATCTTACATTTGCGAAACAAAACTAGCTATTGTCTTGCAAACACATCTATTCTCATCGGTTGTTAAACTTCTTACATAGCTGAATATTTTTGACTTTTATCGAGTGTGGTCTAATGGACCGTATCGTAATCCATTCTGAACCGTGCACAGAGCGTTACGCTCTAAATACCTAAACTGTTGCGTGTGTAATGTTCTTTGTACTTGCTCATGTTTGTCTTATATTTTACGAGCTGCCTTAACGGGTGCACCATTAAGCCAACGCTTAAAATCACGGTTTCAGGGCCCGGAGTGTACACTACTGCTGAAGGCGACTGCTACACAGGACTGTGGGAGTCAGACAAGTTCGGCGGTAACGAGGAAGTCTTGATAACGTTCACAGACGGATCAAAATATGAAGGCCTCTTCAAAGATTGGTCATACTCAAATCGCGGAAAATACACCTATCCCGATAACAGCATATTACAGTGTGAATTCATTGATAATTGTCCAGTAGGCTACTTGAAATTGACGGATCCTAATGGACACATTTGGTTGGGAAAAGCAGAGCAAGGTTTTGGCTGGTTCGATCCTGTCAATCACTTCTATGAATTCCTTGAGACGACACGGGATCAAAATAGAAAACGACGTCTCAAGAATCCACTTGAACAAAGGTTGTCCAAAACGACCAAAATACCATTGTCGCCATCAAAAATTAAACATTGAGTTAAACGTTGAAGAGAACATTTCAGGTCGTCATTAGTTTAAATATAATAATGGTAAAAGATAATATATGACTTCTGATCTGAAAATATTGTGATGATTTTCTTAAGTAATGATTTTATACAACTATTAAGAGAGTATTGACCCTAAGCGTCTCGAGTCGGATGATTGAACATCAATGCGTAAGTAACGTACGAACGTAGGTAGGTCAACGAGTGAATGAGTTACGAAGTTGTTTTATTGAGTGTGAACTTGTAAATGTACTCGTATAGGCGTGTTCCAATCATTTATGTAAACAATCGATAGGACAAAGTGTAAACAAAGGAAACGTTCGTTAGATTGAGAAACTGGCACCGCGATCGGAGGTGCCCAGCCTACCAGTCGCTAATGCAGTTATTCACTCGACTAGTTAGGAACACTCCATCTTGTGACACTCAGTTTGAGCACTTACGATACATGATGTTAAGTTGATATTTAGACCACTAAAGTATCAACTTAACATCATGGGAATCGTATAGTGATATTATAACAGTTTTAGTATTTTTACCTATAGTGATCTGTAGAAGTGTAGACCTAGACCCCATGTAGACCATTTATAACCCCAATTTAGCAATCTTGAAAATGCAAGGATTGACTTTGTTTCTTATGGTTCATGGTCATTTAGAATTCTTTAAGAATTCGGAATTTCATAAGTGACACAACACTGGTTTAATAAACGATCCTGTATGTATTATTATATAGGTATCTAAGAGCGTGTAGTAGATATAGGTAGGAAAAGTCAGTGGGAAGAGTCGCTGGTAAATTACGTAGCTTTAAATTATTTGGTGGGTAAAAGCTAACAAAATTGTATAGTATTATGGTATCTTACGGTAATACGATTACAAATAATAGGCCACGGAGGCATGAACTGTGACGTAAACAGAAGGTAGCGATTCGGGGCGTAACTTTGATAATGACTAGCCATAATCAAACGGTATTATGACTTACAAACAAAGCAACAAGCGGCAGCTTAAGCTAGTCGAGTGATGCAACTTAGCGGGGATTGCGCAGTTTTTCCACACGGCTCCATTTGGTATGATGACATTTATTCGCGTCGCCATATGTAGGTGCTTGCTTACAGCAGACTGCCCGCCGCCTACAGGTCATTTGTATCACGTCAATGATCACAAAGCCTGTGAACGAACTCTTAGATTTGTTATTTTGGCCTCGAATGTACACCCACATTTGAATAACCGCTTACATAAGACCCCCATTATCGAAGCAACATATACTTTTCACGCCTATTCCTTGTCCAGAAACGGGAGACGAGGTAGGTCAAGCTTGAGTGGTGGGCTTTTGAGTAGCGAAGGAGTGGCTCAGTGCGTGACTTACAGCCGTGTATCTTGCGAACTTATGTTCGGTGTCCATAATTAGTAATTAGGAAGGACAACGGAATGGCCTCGAGGTGAAGGACACTGATTTAAGTACCTGTTTAATGCCTATTATAGCCAGCAAGCCTTTGCTGGCTGTTAATGTATGAGAGTACATTAGATGGTTCATAATGTTGGGTGTTAAGTCAACTGCACATCGTAAACTGACTGGCGATAGGATTAGAGGCGACGTTGCATTGTCGTGTGCAGTAATTTGACATGTTTTGGAGTTCAATCGTGATATTTCAAGTAATCGTAATTGGTTCCAAGAACATAAAATGTTTATAAATTACTAAAATAACAGCAGGCTACCTCAGGTAATGCAGAATGCATCTTTCACCCTATACTGTTATTTAACAATACAATCCAGCGTTAATATTATTAGGATTTGCGTTCTAACTCCGATGTATTCTATGAACAGGAATATAGTGATAAAGTCGTTTCATTGAAAGGAGTATGATGTCATGACCTACCTACTGTTTACGCACGAAGGGCATAAAAATTTAATCTCCTGCCTCTATATATGTATGTATGTACATATTTATTCAATTATTCACCTATGCTCTAACCACCTACTGGTAAAAGATTAGTGTTTTCATAATTATGAAATGTTTTCATAAGCATATATGTACGTACTAAAATATTTTATCTCATCTTAATCTTTTCTCTTCGGTTTATGGACATGTCAGCGTCTTTATTATCATTTTTATTTACAGGTCTTTCATTTATGAACCTTAAACATTGGTTACGTAAACTAGGTTACTCAAAGAAATATACTTTAATCGTCAACCCATTATGCTGTGGGGGGTCATCCTATTTACATTAAATCTAGGATAGATTTTTGGTAATAATTAATTTAGGACTCTATGCGAAGCTTATCAGTTTTTCGCACAAAATGTAGAGCACCCCCGTGGGCAAACACTGATCACCCTAACGTGTTAAAGGGTGTCCTGATTAGTGTCCCCCTCTGATATCGTAGGTTTTGAGACATATTTTAAGCACCTTCACATTTACGAGCATCCGAATATGTGTCATGTACGCCGCTCGCAGTATAATATATAATGATATAAGCAATTCTCGAGAGATTTGATATCACAACAGGTATTCACGAATTGGCGTAGGTATGCTACTTCTATTACATGTGTTATCAAGAAACAACATATTTTGGTAATTCAGCAAGTACTTCGCGCACGAAAGTGAACTGCAGCCAGCTATGTTGTTAGACAGTGTTAGAGGCGCGGCAGATGTCGAGCGACGAAGACGTGAGTCGCGAGCCGGCGCGCCGGTACCCGCCGCCCGCGCCGTATCGCTATCACCTTATCAACCCTTATCACTTACTCATCGCGAAACCGATCGCACACCGCCATTCGATACACGCGCAACAACAGTTCAATCCAGATGTGATTTAATTGTTACTGATCATGTACGAGGTCTCTGTGTTTGTTATCCTGTGTCTGTTGTACGTGAACATCAATCATGGAAATTGTCAAGGTATGTTCATAAATTATTCGCGGATTTACATATTGATAATAGGTATAGTATAGGTGTTTGTATACCTACATAGGTACGGTTATGTATCTATATGTAGAGGTAGACATGCCTGTAATTAAGTTACGCTGGAGTAAGTTTGCTGTGTAGATCTTTTAATTCATGAAGCGGTTAACTGTACTTATGCTTTATTAAACAAGTCTGTAAGTATAATATTTACTATAAGATTAACTCGTGAAGGTTGTGATAAGAAACTAGTAACTGTACCAACTGAATGGATTAGATTTGTATTTCAGTTTAGTCATACTTCTAGGTATAGTCAGGGATCCACGGGGCAAATTTAAAATTGCTTACTATCAAGCTAATTTTCCGTGACTAGCTTCATTTTGATGAGATGTCCAACTTTTCTCTCAAGCTAGTTAGAAATCATTTTTGATGACCTTAGTATCCTTCCAACATGTATCGACTCAGGGAAAATTAGCTTGATAGTAATGTATTTTACATTTGGTCCGTGGATCCCGGCCTAGCTTAAGTTTTTCAGTATGAAAATATGTAAAACTCTTTGAAGCTTGTAAATCTAGGGCTGAGCAGGTATATCAGTTAATAGATGTAACCGGAATTAAAACTACGCCCCCTAAATCTAAATCAGGCTCCCGTTTCTCTTATTCTAAAAATCCTATTTAACAAAGTTTATTAGTAAGTATAATTAAAATCTAATTACAAAATTTTGTCAAACTTATCATGAGAACTCTAAATAAAACATTTGCATACTGATGTCAAAGATACAATATATTGGGGGCAAACACGAAAGAAGAAGTAAATGTACTTTATGTAAAAGAGAGTACATAGAAGCATGTGGTCACTCACTCACATTTTATAATATAGAGGTCATATAAGTAATAACCGGTGATATATTTGCCACTTCCATCGTATTGCAATGTAGCCAATTAGCCTTAAGTACCTGTGATAAACAGGCAGAACGTATTTTTATATAAATTAGCGTTGAAATTGATTTCTAAGTTAGATAAAGTGTTATTAGACGTTCTAAGTAATAGGCCGGTTTAAGTTATTATTTCCGATAGTTGGCAATAGCGTAATCCTTCGAGGACTGCAGCCGTTTAATGTCGTAATTATTTCAATAGAATACATTTAATTATGTCTTCGTTTGTTTCAAGCTTATAGGTGAAGTAATCTCAATTTAAGAGAGTTCTGTGCCTTCTTGTGGACTATTATTTCGCCTCGATAGAACACTTTGTAATAGAATAAAATTGCCTTCATTCTAGCTCTACAAAGTTCATACAAATTTAATTATCTACAAACAGGACGGAAGTCAAAAACTATTCATGTTATATGTAATAATAGCGCAGCTCAGTGAGATTAAAACGAAATAAAAATATATACTTTATCTCATCACGAACATAAATGTACCTTCAAACGGAAAGATTTATTTTATGTTCATACGTTAACTAAAATAGCCAAAACAGACGGGGCGCCGGAACACACCTGTTACGGGCATAAGTTCTCTGAAATAGAAGATATCCCGATTCCCGAATTGGATTTGACAGTTTTATTTAGAAACGCGACGAGAATGAATTTTTATGCGTCCAAAACTTGTGAACACGGGCGCGACGAAAATTGTGAACATGTTCATTTATTTTAATATGGATCTAATTTTATAAACACGGGAATTTAGACGTTTAGGGCGAACCGGCGAAGATGTGTTTTGTTTTTTCTTCCAAATCGATGCAACAAGTAGAATGGTTGTTGGAGAAGTGGGGAAAAAGCTCGTCAAAGTTTTAATAACGAAAAGCATAGAAATGTCCAAACTTTAACTGTCTTAACTTAACCTTAACTGTCACTAATGAAGCAAACTAGATATTAAACACTGTGAACAGTAATAATTATTGGACTTCAGATATAGGCAAATTTAGGCAGTTCAGCACATCTTTGACAATAGATGTGCTGAACTACCTAAATTTGTAGTCTGTCACTGTACCTATTAAAATAAAAAAAATCAATATAATACAATCGTAAAAATTAAAAATGCCAAAATACCAAAGCTTCTCGTCACGCAAGTCAGCGCTCCGTACTTTTGCAGTCAATAAATCATGTTATGCTCAGAAGTAAGCTCGAATTTAGATTTATTATGCAGTTAAATCTAGGAACAAATGAAGTCTACTGTCCCGGTTGTTATTTTAAGCGTGGTACTCGCGATGCTCGTGATTTTCACGCAAGAAGCTTCCTGGGCGTTAATAGTAATATATTGCTGTCATTATCATCCATTTTGCTGAGTGCAGTGATTGCAATAATAATTTAGCCATAATTTTAGCTCATCCACTTACTGACACTATTAAAGGACTCTATTGAATAAGGAAATGTGCCAATGGTACTCCAAATTGTACGTACGATCCTTCAGTGATGTCATGAGGAAAGTTCTGTGTGAATTTCAGGCAGTTAGGTGACATGGAAGAACGCGTCTTCTAATGATTATTTTTTAGCTAGGTTAGTATTTGACGAATGACTAATAGGCACCTACTAATAACATCTGTATAGTAAGTAACAGTATCTAAGTACCTGAAACGCCTAAAATTGGCTAGGTATAAGAATTACTGAAAATTACAAAATAGCAAATTATCCTTAGCTCGTGTCTGTACTAGATTAAATTTCCTAATTTACTCGTAAGTTCTAACAATCGAATGTACTTATTTATAATATGTATGAATATCTATAAAATAAAGACCATGCATTCTTATGTGCCTGTATCACAGGTATCTTTCTTGCGAGAACACTTTTATGATAGATCAAAGCCCACTTTACCAATGTATGTACTTACCGGTGAAGTGATCAATGTGCTGTGTATGACGACTGTATTCAGATAACGACAGCTAAACTAACCTAAGGCGTTGCGCATTTCTTTGTATAAATATCACGTAACCGAACAGTAACTACAAGGATTATTGTGGTTAACTTTGACATTGAAATAAGTTTTATCAAGACAATTAGTCATTACTTGTTTGTCGAGTTAATATTGTTATTACAATATTTAAGGTAGGTATATTAATACCTCTAAATTGGTATTGTTTAATTATATAAATATATTACTAAACCGAATATCTGCCGCCTTGGTAATTCTCAGTTCAAACGGTTTAATGGGGTTAACTGTATACGGTATAATAATGGGTTTTAATATTTTTATGTTATGCACTGCGTGGCGTACCCTGGGAGGCCTATGACCAGCAGTGGACGGTAATAGGCTGATGTGATTATGATATTCACTGCAAGATGATGATGATATGCATTGCAATGTCCACTTGCACACCCATGGCTATAATACTTCTTCTTTGTGACTAATAATAGTAGCAGTGTATTTTATCTATATCCCATTTTGCAGTTTTTTGACTTTGCATCGCACGATAGAGGTGATGGAACGAAATAAGCAATTAATCTTCCGATTCAATAAGTTTTTAAGTCACCAATCTTCTTCTTAGTATTGGCTTGAACTAATTGTCACATGAAACAGGTCATGCCGTGGTACAGAATTTATCAGTCAACAAAAGTGGTAGCGAGGCTGACCGCCCAGCCCAGGGCTCTCTACTTGGACACCAATCAGCCAAGTTAAACATAATGCTTAACGTCACAGCCAACAAGAACCCAAAGTTATGGGATTCATTATAGTTTTTACTAACGTTAATGAGAGAAATTTGTTTGTTGAGTGGACACTTAACACAGAAAGTTCGGCTCACCAATTTTATGGGAACTTTGACTTGTCATGGTTTCTATGGCTTTACAGACGATTTGAAGACAAATACACTACACACGCGAGTATAGAACTTTTCGCAAAAAATTGGATTTTGTAAGGGTTTACGGGGCTACATCCTTATTTAATATGCTAGCAAAAGTAAACAAAAATTTGTAGTTATAATCTTCTGGATGTGCTGGCATGATCTCTGTTACATAGAAAAGCTTATGCTGTGGTGACTGGATTGTTAGCATGGTCGTAGCGGATCTGACTCTTGGCTCGCTGGATGTAGACTACAATAAAGTATTGTTTTTCAGGAAGGCTCTTTACCTTAACAATACACAATGAGATGAACTGGGTGTACCTACGTTGAAGAGAGTCGTAGCATAGAAACATAAGTAGAATATGTTCTATATTTGACCCTATTTGGTCGTAGCAGCTACGAGGCATAGAATTTGCGTTATCAAAAAAATAATATTTTCCTTAGACACATGAAATTCTTAGTAACGGTTACAGTTGTACTGTGACTTTACTTAATCTATCCCTGCACCTATACAGGACCTAGTTACAGCTACAATAGTAATAAGGGCTCTAGAGATATTACTTTAACACATATCTCGTAGGTTAATATAGGAAAAATATTGAACAAATTTGTTTAAATGTTGGCACCAGTTTGGGGATTGTTATTCTATATAACTATATACAATGTATATCAGTTTCTGGATAGTATCGGTCAATTAACACCGCTGGCACGTGCTAGCAATTGTCCCATATTCGGGGAGATAATCTTCGCTCCATAAACCTATAGAAAAATCAGAAGGACCACCTGATACAACGAAGATATTATTATAATTATAGATGGATTATGTAGATGATGAAATAGCATGTAGAGTCGTGCGAAATATGTATTGTCGTTGTTTTTATTTCAAACTTTTTTCTGCAAACTCGGTAACTAGATACTGAACATAATAAAAACATATAAAAACAAAAAAAGGACTTCTTTATGTAATTAATTCGTTCCATCTCAATGTACAATGATTTAGATCCGATTTTGAAGATTCTTAAATATGTAGATATTGGTACGTATCTATTGTATTGATCTGAATACACTTTTTAACCGACTTCAAAAAAAGGAGGAGTTTATCAATTCGACTGTATTTTTTTAACCGACTTCAAAAAAAGGAGGAGGTTATCAATTCGACTGTATTTTTTTTTTTTTTTTTTTATGTTTGTTACCTCATAACTTGCTACTGGGTGAACCGATTTTCATGATTCTTTTTTTATTTGAAAGCTGGTGCTTCCCGTGTGGTCCCATTGTCACCATTTCAATACCTGATGATGGGATCTTGTAGAAATCGGGGGAACTCTTCAATAAATAACAGCAGATTAACCGCGATTGTTGCTATAGCATATCTAAGCATTGTTTACGCCATCAAACAACATAATATCACGCCTGTACTCACTACAAAGGTTATAAAAACAATTCCGAAAAAAAAAATGTTTAAGGTCACTTACAACGTTTTACAAAAAAAAAAAAACAGTCGAATTGATAACCTCCTCCTTTTTTTGAAGTCGGTTAAAAAACGCAATACTGAAAAATAATTAGATGTTTGTTCTGATGAGATATTCGGATAAATGAACAAAACTCTTCAAATTTCATGCGTCCTAATTACGTAAGCTGATCCGTGATCGCGGTACTGTCCCTGGGTAACCGTGACCCTGGAACGTAAAGGGCTATTGAAGGAACACTGTGGATGAGTATGACAGTAGTATTACTGTCAGTACAAGTCTGACAGTCCTCCAGACTCATTGGATGATTTTGCCTCGTAAATAAAAGGTGTATTATGACTTACTTATGTACTACTGACTTACTTATCTACCTTCATTATCGGAAGACAGATTTCGTATTCTTGTCATTTCCTGCAACGATCTATCGTCGTGTGGTTTATTATATTTCACTAAATACCCATTTCACAAAACAAAATTTAAATCGCTAAAATGGTCATACAAATAGCAAAACCACATTAGCAGAATGTAAAGCTAAAAAATCGTGAAATAAAAATTTTTAAATAAAAAATTATAACCTCCTTCAAAAAACTCAAAAGTGAAAAATAATATTTTATCACTTCACTTTACATAAGCGAAGTGGAAGTCGGTGCCAAATCCCAACATCCATTAAGCGATTCAGAAAAATAGTACTTATGAGAATGCTGCCATACTTGCGTGGTTCATAGTTTAAAAGCTATGCTATAAACTAAGCGAACGCATAGGATTTGGCGCCGACTTCCACTTCGCTTATGTAAAGTGAAGTGATAAAATATTATTTTTCACTTTTGAGTTTTTTGAAGGAGGTTATAATTTTTTATTTAATTTTTTTTATATATATTGAGAAATCTCTAACGTCAAATAAACCTTGACAGTACTTATTATTTCTATGAAACTTGTTTTACGAGTGTTGTGGAGGATAAGCCTTCTGTACTTCCCTGTATGCATCGGATCGCTCGTAATCTCCACTACGCCCACATAAATTGTGTCATCGCGATGCGCGCTCCTTACACCTCCGATTTTGGTGGTCTATTTTAATGCGTTAGTTGCTTCATTCCATGTGTCAAGTGCTACTTAAGGAATACTCTACATTTTTAAAGTTTCTTTGTTGAAATCTTATCCTTGTTGTTGTTGTTGTTGTTGTTGTCCTTTTGTTGAATACACATGTATAATTAATGGGTTGTTTAAGTGTAGGTGCCCTTAATATTGATAGAACTTTAAAAGGACTTGTTATAATAGCAGCTGTTGCAAAGTTGTATTGAATGAAAACATGGGAATGCACGATTTGCGTAGGATTTGAAACTTATTTACTGAATGGAACGGATGTCTGATCTTCTTAGGACAGGTAGTATAATCAACCTTACTGCTACTCTATTAAGCCATATTTTTAATAGTACGTCACATTACATCTAAACAAAATTTAATTTAAGATATGCAAATTGGTATTTTGTAGGATCTTGGTAAACAAAAATATCGCATGTTTGTTAAGAATAAAATTTTAGTAACAGGTATTCAAATACATAATATTAATTATATGTATGATCAATGTACGTATTTAAAAGCATTCTATAAAGTAATAAACACCTTCAAATAGGATGTAGAGTTTAAATTATGACGCATAATTATTCGTATTGTAAATGTTAAATTCGTGTTAATATTAAATTCGTATTGTTAACGTTACTGACAGTGTGATGTCAATTAAATCGCATGTCAAAATTATGTTTATTGTAAGTTAGCCTCTAACATTGACAGATGAAAAACAAGAATAACCGCATCAATATAGGTTCATCTGTTTGGGAGCTATAATGCGACAGACAGATACACAACACAGGTTAAATTTACAACACCCCTGTTTTCTGTTGGGGATTAAAAATTAGGTTTTTTTATTTGGTAATAAATGTATAATTTATGGATGTTTGGCCAACAGTGCAACAGATGGTGAACAAGCTAGTCTGCATCGAGCACGACGAGTGTGGAGCATGTTTGTCAGCCGCGTCACACTGCCGCTGGTGTGCCGACCCCAACTACAACTCTGGAGCTCCTCGATGCAATGATGATGAGAGGTGAGTGGAACGCAATTAGATTTAACGTGTTGTAAGTGCTCTTTGTAGCCTGTGTAAAAAACCTTATGGCCAAATGGCTCGTCATAATTTCATCAATTGAAATTGAAATCAACGTCTGTTAACAAAGCAAAATACTTAGAATCAATGATTCCCTCCTCTGCTTCATTAGATTAGGTAGTGGGCTACTACATGTTTTTACAGTTAAGAGGTTTGTTAAACCAAAGGAAACCCTCCTTTGGTTTTAGATTTCGTTGGTATGGGTTTAGACCTTAATGATTGGTATGGACAGTGTAGATGGACAGTTCATGGTATTGAAGAGAGGGTCAGTCGGCATTGAGGCTTGAAGTGATAAACAAAGGAGCGGTGCGATTTGTCAGACCTAAAAGCCTATATACAGTGCGTATCTAGCATGAAGAGCGAGAGCAAGGCACGATGTTAGATCGTAGCACTAACCAGAGTACCTACTTAGTATTAATTAAAGTCAATTGCAAAGTGAGAACCGGTTGTAACTGTCACAATAACGCAGGTCGTAAGTCATGCAGGTAAATAATAATAAATATAAACGAGTTGATAATTACTACGACGTTCGCGATATAGCGTTATTTATTGATAAGGTTGTAATAGCGTTCTGCAAGCTCTACAGTCAAGTTAATTATATAGCCCATTCATTATACGTTGTTCATAGTGGCGAAGGGCCCTAATATAATTAAACTACCGGCTCGGTGTGGAATATGGTATTTTACTGGAGTCCATTACTGTCACATTTGATTTCCACACAATTTTGAAGTCCAGCCCCCTATTTCGGAATGTACTCGCCACTGTTTGGCAATACTGTCATATACAGTTAGATGAATTTGTTAGCCTCACAAATAACAAACATAGTTTGTCCTCTATAATGGTTACTCTTATCGCTTCTGACACAAGAATCTCTATCAATTACCGAATAAAACCTAACACGTTTTCTAAACCATAAATTAAACTACCAAAATATTTACATCCAAAAGCATTCACTTTAATTATCGTCTTCATCATTAGATCTTAACCAGACATTTAGAGGAAATAGCCATCGCAATAACAAGGGGGTTATCATCTAGTTATCTCGCGTTGATCGCAGCGATTAAAAACGCCCACGACACACGATAATTGGATGGGGGACCGTTTAAGAGTAAGTTCGGATACTGACCAGTCCTTGACGTCACTTAAGATTGGCGTTTCGATTTGATAGAGGATGTGAACTGTGTAGCAGTGTTATTTGACTAGATAAGGCCGGTTTCTGAACAAAACTGTTCAGGTGTTGGGGATATAATAATTTAACCTCGCAAGTCCAAATATATTTTTAGTGACTTCGTCCATCCCATATCATCTAACAACCATCATCTGCCAAAAATAAAGAATTTTACGCCAACGTCTATTAATTTAAACCAGATTTAGACAAATCCAAGAATTCCACCTAATCGGCACCTTCTCTCAGCGCATTTAATAACTATTTATGTTTATCAGAATAAGAGACATTGTAGGTTCCGTTCCATTCCTTTTATTTCGCTCAATCAATTACGTGTGCCACCACGACGCAAGCGCATTCTCCGTGCCCACTATTCCCACGTTCACTGACCGAAATTTTGGTACTCGGCTGACTAATCAAGAGATCGTTGTTTGATAGATTATATTATTCATTGTAAGCTGCGCAGCGATAGAACGATTTTCAATGGGTTGGTACTTTGGTATTAAGCGGAGGAAAGTGGGTAACGATTAATCTAGCTCACGTGGAGTGTACGTGGTGGTACTGTGTGTCTTATATTATACATTGAATAGTATATGCATGATTAACAGTAACAACAGAAACAAAGCAATAAAATTCCGGGTTTATCTAAGTCTGTACATGTGACCCTAAAGCCAGAGGCCTTCTCCCAAAAGTGAACCTTTCTGTTTTTACATTTACAACAATGATCCGAAATTACATATTATAGTTATGGAAGTAGACAATTAGATTTGAATTTTCGTATGACACGGTCAACCTTGCTACTTACATATTAACTGCCCAGTAACAATATCGTCTTTGCTCAAATGTATTGTAAAACAATTGACTTTTTTTCTCATCCTAGCCTCGTGAATACTAACTGCAGCCAAGGATTTATACAACGACCTGAGAAGCCTGTTTGGAATGTGGTTGAGAACAGCTCCCTTCAGGATATGACGCCTAACAGTGCCGAAAATGTAATACAAATACAGCCCCAGAGAATACAGCTGTCGTTAAAACCACGTAAGTTGTTATTTAGTTGTAGAAGAAATTAGTAAATAAATTTATGACAAAAACGGCTTAAAATAATATGCCAAGAATAAAAAATGCAGATATTACCTATATTTATTTAATATACAAAAATCTAGAACTATCCGAATTTTCTGTTGTGTATAGTAATTATATTAAAAAGTATAAGAAACACGACACTTCTTACTTTTGGAAAACTTTAATTACCTTTTTGTTTGTTTTCAGGAGAAACAAAAAAGATAAAGTTTTCTTTCAGGCCTGCCAAAAATTACCCTCTAGACTTATATTACTTGATGGATCTCACTTGGTCGATGAAGGATGACAAAGAGACTCTAGTATCATTAAGAGATGATCTGCCCACACTCTTAAAGAATCTAACTGATAATTTCAGGTAAGTTCCATTATAGTAACATGCTGCATGCTAATTACGTTCTAATAACTTGTTAAGTGTTATTGGTTAACGGCTATATCATCGGTAATTTTTGCATGAGTTAAGGACTCTACATATCAGGATATAACGTATACTTAAACTTAGATACAAAGCAGATGCTGAAAAGCTCAAAACAGTTTATGCTTTGTTAAAAATGGCATAAATATCAATACAATATCAAGTGCTTCGGCCTTAGTAAAAGATAAAGACTAATGTCGAACGTTAACAGCGGCGATATTCTATTTTGTTTTCTTCTTATTTAGCGAAAAATATACCTGCTGCGTTGTAAAATTAATACTTTGTTTTACAGACTCGGTTTTGGTAGTTTCGCCGAAAAACCTTTAATGCCATTCATAAGTACGGACGCAAGAAGACTGGCTAACCCTTGTTCCGTGGAGGAAGTAGCTTGCGAAGCTACCTACAGCTATAAGCACCATCTGTCGCTCACAAATCAGGTAACATTGACCATTTGGCACGACTTCCTAAAGTTCCTAAAAGGAAATCCTTAATACTCATTCCCATATTTAGATGCTCGTAAATAGCCAAGGTTAATTTACCTCTATTACATTGTATGTTTTCCATGTAGTGATCAATGCTTTGACTAGAATTATTTGCATCGGGCATGCAATTTTAGATTGGCCTTGCATATTAGGAGTGAAATCAGGTACATAGTTTGTATTTTGGTTTGCTGTGATCCTGTCAGGCAATCAGAAGACTTAGACTTACCATTAGTAGTTTAAAAAAATCACTATTATGACGTCACGGAGCGTCGAAACAATTGTTTCAAGTAATGTTACTTTTTTTTCTAAGGTAAATGAATTCATAGAACACGTGAACAGCAGTTCTGTGACAGCCAACTTGGACAATGCGGAGGCCCAACTAGATGCTCTGGTGCAAGTCATATCGTGCGGTGACCAGATCGGATGGGCCACGCACAGCCGGAAAATCGTTATCTTACTCTCTGACGGACTAATGCACACGGCTGGGGACGGAAAACTTGGTAAACTTAATTTATTACTTACTTTTTTGTTTTGTCTTATAGATTATTTGGTTGTATCTAGTAACATGGTTTTCTTATGGTTTGGCTGGTTTGCATGTCGAACATCCCAAATACGAAGTATCATCCCTTTTTTACCAATACATAAATTTTAATTAAATCTTGTGAAATAATCCTTGTCAGTTTGAAAAAACATATAATTATTTATATATAAATGATTTAAGGCGGCGCTACAAAGAAGAATGATGAACAATGCCACTTGGACGAGAAAGGCTACTATTCGGACGCTGCGACTTACGACTATCCGTCAGTGGCGCAAATATATAGACTCTTAGATAAATACAAGGTAAAGTGTTGTTGCGTCTAAATAACTTATTTAAACATACGTTTAATACTGTAAATATACTTCAATAGTTTTCGATGTTTACCGCTTGATGTTATTTTTAGGTCAACGTGATTTTCGCAGTAACGGAAAGTGTTAAAAATCACTACGATAGTTTGAATCAGCTGCTTGAAGATTTTACTTACGTTGCCAAGTTGGAGAGTGACAGTTCTAACATCCTGAAGCTGGTAAAGACTGGTTACGAAGACATCGTCAGCGTGGTCGACTTCCACGACGACTCTAGCTCTGGTCCGGTGAAAGTTAGGTACTTCACTGATTGCGGAGTGAGGGGAAGACCTTTGACCGAAGCCACAAGATGTACTGGAGTAGAATTCGGCATGGTTCTTAACTATGAAGCTCATGTCAGTTTAGAATCGTGTAGTGAATTTAAGTCGGTAAGTTGATAATTATAGATCTTTCATTATCGATATTATTGGGCACGATTTGGGCCATATAACTAATAATAATAATAATGTAATAATGAATTCGGCAACGTTAATTTATATAAGGCCTACATAGAAGTGTTCCTCTAAATTGTCTACCCCAAAATCTATTCGTTTGGTCTTATCGCATTTATCTACTTACCTACTACACACAGACATCCACAAACTATTTAATGTCCTTGCATTAGGTACCTACACATTATCCAGTACACACTTAAACCTACTTTGAGTTTAAGTAATCAATTGCGTTCAAATCCTGGTTTAAGCAATTATAAACTGGCATTCCAACGCAGAAATACTAAATCATCTTCTGTTTCTTCAGTCAAAACAAACGATCCGGATTTCGGAGTCGCAGCTCGGGCAGGACGCGCTGACCCTTGAAGTGGACATCCATTGCGGCTGCAAGTGCTCCGCAGAAGAGGAAGTCACTCCCATGTGCCCGGCCAATTCACACCTTGTGTGCGGCGTGTGCCAGTGTAATAAAGGATGGTATGTTTTATTGTCTTAGCAGCTCTATGTTGCTTGTTAAACAATAGGTATCCTATATACTTACGTAGTTCCTATATGTATATTTGTTGCGCTAAATAATAATGTCGCTCGAAATCATTAGCTCAGTTTTTCAATAACCTAGAAAAAGGTACCTAGGAAACTATAAAATAAAATTTGTGCTGAACCGATTTATGAGTATCAACCGACTTTGTCTTGATTGAACACAAAGTTTTGATTTCCGTAGTGATGTTTTTTTTGTCTTACCTAGATTGTTTCCCACTGCTCTCTGCTGCGCGTCTACTAGTCTTTTAAACTAACTTGTTACTAGGATTCCGCGCCCGTTAGGCAAGGTTGTTTAACCTTGCTGAAAAAGATTAAGTTTGAATACTAATTAGTCTAGGCAAGTCGCACTTCGGTTTTGTTGTTTACTAATGCAATAAGGAAAAGTTACTGTTCCGGGAGACTACTTGCCACTTCTTGCCACAGTTGTCACCATAACGGACTTGTTCTTAGTACCATAAAGCTCTCGCGTCTTTGTTTTGCAATTTCTTGCTCTTAGAATTTGAGTATAGGTTTTAAATTGTTGGGTATGTCGAGCCTTGGACTATCTTTGTTATGGCATGAGATAGATAGATAGAATATTCCATAATGTACATCATATTATATGTAGGTATGTTACACAAATCGTAAACAAATGCCTAAGTAAATTAAGGTGCAATGGCGGTCTTATCCCTATAAAGAGATCTCTTCCAGACAACAGACCAATAAATAAATATAAGTTTGTAAAAAAGAACCATTTTTCAGGTCGGGTCCCCTGTGTGACTGTGAATTAGGTGATGAGAACGCATCAGCCGAGCTACTAGCTCAGTGTCGAGAGCCTAACACGACGCGAGTAATGGCGTGCTCGGGGGCCGGCGATTGTCTGTGTGGCAAGTGTGAATGCGACTGGGGCTACAACGGACGGTACTGCCAGTGCAAAGCCTGTGAAGTCAGCCGGTAAGCTCCTGGTGTTTCTTTATTTACGTGTCTAGGTCCGAGTGTAGGTACCCAATAACAATATCAGGCTGGAACTGCTCTAAGATAGAGATTCTGGCAAAATGGCTCAATGATGATTTTTAATCGTTATGGCCATAATCCATCAAGCTATTTTTCACAGTTGTCAATTATAAATTATTATCCTGGTCTGAAATAAAAATAATGATTAAAACTTAATTAATTATGGGGAGGCCTTTGTTCAACAGTGGACATCTATCGGCTGTTGATGATTATGCAATTAGGTATTGATATCGTCTTTTACGATGTGAAATTTATCTAATAATATGCATTGGAGTGGCTGTTGATGTTACATGATTATATCTTTATGCGAAGAAATGTTGATAACCTAATTTAAAAGAAGATTTGTGAAAATGCAATGTTTTCGTAACAGTCCGAGTTTACTATTGAAGTTAACCAGATGAAGTCGGAAGTAGTTAAGAGGATTAGTTTAGCACTTAATGTTACCGACTATCGACGCTTGAGTATTTCGGGATTGTGAGGAATGTGTTTACATGTCTCAATCGAAAATACGCGTGCTAGTTTTCATTACGCTTGGTTTATGTTCCTATTCAAAATAAATGGCATTGCAAATAAATAAAATTAAAATAACATGGATTGATGTTTGTACAAGATGTACATTACTTATGTTACGTAATTTTTTTATCACATATAAGACTTTTTTCAGACAATATTTATATAGATAGAGAGAGCACTGGCATCAATTGATCATAATTATTACTTTTATTTGACTAAATATTTTTACTTCTGAACCTTTAGTCATTTTCAATAGTTTTGTAGATCCTAAACTTAACTTAATCATGATCATTTCAGTGAGAATGACATAGAGTGCGGTGGTGTTGGACGCGGCGTGTGCGTGTGCGGGCAGTGCGCATGCGCACCCGGGTGGAGCGGACCAGCCTGCGACTGCACGCAGGCCACAGACACCTGCGTGCCCCCCGCTGGTGGGGACGTCTGCTCTGGACATGGAGACTGCGTCTGCGGTGAGTAGACTTTGTAGGGCTCTAACATGAAAAATACATAAGATGCTCTATTGGTGACAGTACAAGTCAGGCATTTTCGACCCATCACATACCCAATGTGGGTGTGGTGCCCCGTCGCAAGACATAGCGCATCTTTTGTCCCCCTCGTCCTGCACTACCACTTGCACCCTCAAGGATATAATGGAGGCCAACGACCGGGCCATCCAGGTGACGACTTTTTGGTCGGAAGGTGTCTAGAACATTGACACGAAAAGAACAAGAAGAAGTACAGTTTTGGCAGGAATGGCATAAGCAGACCTGCTACAGACTTCATTCCAATTTCAATTTTTAGAGATGTGTGACAAGGAACTGGCTTTCCAAGGCAATTGTGTTAAGAATCATCATCTGTGCTGGGTCTGGGGAATGGTCACCTTTTGCAACATAACGAGTATCGGTTTCCTTGTAATAAAACATTAAACTGGTGCAATATACCGGGAACTACTCCAAACTTTACACTAAGAATATCATATTTTAAACACATAATAAACTTGCAGGTCGTTGCCAATGTCAGGCTGCGGAAGACCTCGGCTCTATGTACACGGGCACGTTCTGTGAGACGTGCGCCAGCTGCGAGAACCCGCTCTGTTTGCACGCCGAGCCGTGTGTCGCTTGCCATCTCAACACCAACTGCACCGACTCGTGCACCATCGGCAACGTTAACTATACGGTTAGCGAGAGACTTGTAGAAAGAGGTTAGATTTTTATAGCCTACTAGGACTACTACTACTACCACGGTGCCCGCGGTTTCACCCGCGTTAAATTTGACATGTAGCGCCATCTAGCGGTCGAACGCAAGATAAATAAGATAGTGTTCTCTCGGTAACCTTTTTCTTGACAACATTAGCACAAAATTTCATGATGATCGGTTCTATGGTTTAAGCGTGAAAAGATCACAAACAAACAAAATTATTTTCGCATTTATAATGTTGGCAAAGCTAGTTAAGTAGCGAGCTACCTACTTACTTACTTCAACCACCTTCAGACGATTGGTGAAGAAAGCAGCCGTAAAGATCAACAATGTAAAGATTAACACAATGGAACTCTGAAAGGTCAACAAAGGAGACGATTTCGGGGTTAAGCTTAGGTACTTAGACAATTATTCACTATGTTCATTGCGGGATTAGGAATTATACCTATACCAGCATGGTAATGCGGTTATTTTATCCTAGTTCAACCTTACCACAAACTTTTACTAATTACAAATTGACTAACAGTTCTAAAAGTGAACTGCAAATGAGGCGTAATAAAAGAAAGTGCCTCATAAGAGTTAAATTATGGATAATTACGAGGCCGACAACTAAGTTTGTGGTTAGCATTACACTTGAAAGTGCTAATGACCATCATCATCTCTGCTTGTGGCTTGGCTTGCGGTTAAAGAAATAAATGGTGATCTTAATTACCTTGAAGGGTCAAATTGCTGTGTTACTAGACAAAGGTAGCTGCGTTATACATTGTCAGTGTCTTCTTCGTGTTGTGTTTCACATGTCATAATAGGTCAATTAGTGGCTATTGCAACTGTCACGCTGCTCTAGTAGTTGCCAAGAACAATTCCTGAGCGTGAGGTCCCGGCTTCGATTTCCAAGCCGGGCCGGCCGTGTTATTAGGTTTTTCAATTAGGTAATTTCCAGTAGCAACACGGAATCTGGATTTGCGCCTAGTTAATGATCGCCTCCTATTACATTGGGACCTTTAACATAACTGGCAAAATGCGGGTGTATTATACACCTCCTATCCTTTGGGGAATTCAGACGATGATGTTATGTTATTTTTTTATTCTTATTATTTTACAGATATCGATAATACTGATGAAGTAATGTGTATATTCCGTCAGGAAGAGGACCAACTAGAATGCGAGTACAAATACACATACTCACCTATTGACTCAGCTGCTGGTGTCGAGATCACTATCAGAGAAAAGGAGTGCTATCGTCCAACCAGCGCTAAGATTATGACCAGTGCCTTCGTAATCATGGGCTGCGTTATAGCCGCTGGTTTACTAATTATACTCGCAGTCAAAAGTGGACAGATCGTGTCAGACAGAAGAGCGTACGCAAAATTCGTGAAAGAAGCGCAAGAGAGCAGAAAAAATATGCAGGAACTAAATCCTCTGTACATTTCGCCTATTTCTGAGTTCCGTTTGCCTGACTCTTTCCCGAGGGAAAAGAATGATTAAGTTTTGTGGTTTGTACTTGTGTTTACGCGGTACAATATATGTTTGTTGAGAATCAAAGTTTCTCAAGTTACGGATTTGTTTGGTGTTATAATCCTGAAAGTTAGAAGAAAGAACTCATCCAGAATATTCGATGCTCTTACAAAGCATTTATCTAATTTTATAGTTCTATTAAGTATCTAATAATTAACGCAATTCTTACAAAGTAGTCGCCAAGAAAGTGTACAAAAGTAGTTTAAATGATTTACTTTCCTATTGAAAACAAGTCGCATAAAACTTTGATTGCGTTAGTTTTTTATTACTTATTAGCTGAGCTAATATTTTTTTTAATTAATTGTATATTTATTATTATGAATATTAAATAAATAAGCATTTAGTTAATAATGCGGATGATTATTATTTTAAGAAATGCGTCTACATCGAAAATGTAATCTATCATGTTAACTTGCTTAGCATTTGCTTGCTTAGCATATTGTGTGCGATTTATCTTTTTTTTATATGGCAAGTGTCTAACTATTCCTGTTGATGATAACTAATTTGAACAGCGAGATCACCCTACACTGAATGTAGCGGCGCGCGTCTCGTTTTCACAACGCGAAATGTCCTGCTTTAAGAGTTCATGGTAAAGGGGCAAGCCTTGTTAAATATATAGATAATGTTAGTACTTATTCGGTGTAAAACACATTAGCGACACTTAAGTTAAATTAGTTTTTTATAAATGTCATAATAGATGTATAGTACTTCTTACATAATATAAAAGTACAAAATATAATTATTATTTAAAGTAAGACCGTCACACAATTGCTCTAAATATACTTTCTTTCGTTAACCATATTATTTAGGTCATGTTTTAAAACAATAAGGCGTTTTATTATTCTATTAAAATTACCTTACCCCTTAGACAGGTGGCAAAATGCTTAACGAATAGAAATCGAATAGAATGAAAAATGTATGGGGTTGACACATGTCATCGATTACATAGTCGAAACATAATGTCATCCCCATACATTTATCATTCTATTCGTCAAGCGTTTTGCCACTTGTCTAAGGGGGCTTACCTAGGATTGCTTTTTTCTAAATAATATTTTATTTGTCAACCGAGTCAATAGAATATTTACCTAAATATCTTTTGACATTGATACATTACCAACGTGCCTTCATTTATTTTTAATTGCCACTCGTAACTTTTAAAATATATAGATACTTAAATAAATGTTTATGTAAGTTTGTAAAGGCTCTCATAATAATTTAGTTATTATGCATGTACGTACCAATTACAAAATTGTACTTAAATTCGACATATTCTAGTTAGAATACTTTAGTATGATTTTTGCTAGTCCCGCAGTATTGCATTTTACAAATAGGTTAATTTATTAAGTTCTTACTTAATGTCTATTTAAGTGTTATAATATCCACTTAAAAACCCTGTTTCAGAATAATAAATTATCGTTATTTTTTTTTACTTATGCACAACCATTTTTGCAAAATAATTAAAATGTATTTTTGTAACATAAAAACGTTTTATACCTTTGTTAAATGTTTTCAAATAGTAAAATGTTTTTAACTAAACCAAAAATAAAACTCTCGTTAACATTTAAATTGTTTTATTGATTTTGACGCATTCATATAAAACATTTTCAACATGTTTTTTTGTATATTCAAAATTAATATTGAATGCGCCAATATTTCCACCACAACATTTCTATTGGTAAAAAATTAAGTACAAGAGGTAACACTAATTTTCTTAGGGTAAAATGTACCTACTATTATACCTTTATGTTAAAGTTTTGTACATGGTTCCATTTTATTGAACATCTAGGAGTTACGTTAAACATAGTTAAAAGAGTCGTCGGTTGTCGGTTGCCAGAAAAAATAATACTTGTGCACATTATAAGGGTCAAGAGCTGGATATTTACCGTTGGCATTTCTGGCATTGTTACATAATTTCAAAATAGAATTGTGCATTGCTACAATGCACGGAAACACCTCTGGTAAGTATCTACTGTGCTGTAATTCTCATAAATAGTTTCCAGAATTACAAATTGTTTTTTTTTTAAGACTAGAGATGTCCGACGTCAGTTTATACGAGGTTTTGATAACGGTACAGTTTACCCTAATGGCCAAACGACGTTTTTAGCTGGAAGACTATACAATTACTAACTTAACATATTTACATAGCTTTAAGTACTTACACCCCCACGCCGATATTATACATAAAAGTTACAATTAATTATTATCTAATAAGAGGTAAACTTGTAAGTACAGGACGCTCTTTATCCTTTAAATATATTACAATAAGTAAATATTCATTCGAATTAATCATTACCTACCATATATTTGTAGAGAAACATACATATTAATTACTTAAATTAGCGGTAGAAAAATCCTTATTTATAAATCACATCCAGTGTACCTTATTTAATATCTTAGTTTGACTAAGTACCACAAATGTCCGTACACAACTAATTCTTACAGAATTCAAACAAAAATACATTATGTACAATTTTAGTTGTAAAACAAAATTATACCTGTGATAATACATTGGAAGTCAAGAATTCTTATGGTATCACAATGTAAGAGATTGTTTATATACAGGTTGAGTAATAAACAGTTAATATGTGGTTTAGTTTTTATGAAAATGCTCAGTTAATAGTCTTGAGTGTGTTACGTATCCCTTCGACGGTTGACGAGAGACAATAAAATAAATGCGTACATAATGTTTTGAAACATACAATTGGCAAATGGTATTAATACATACACAATTACCAGCAGCTGGGAGCTTTTAATTTGTTTTCTTGCTTTCTAAATACAGGTTTTATGAGGACATTATTTGTGTAGCGGTTTATTCATATTTCACGCGGAGGCCAAATCAAGCAAGTAAGCACTTGACTTTAATTTAACATTCAAGTTATCTAGAAAATCTACAAATTGTTTTATAAATGCGTAATATTTTTTCTACTTTTAAGTCATTTTATAAGGCCTCGTCATTATATTTAAAAGGCAATAGCAGTCATTTGTGTGACTATGTTTGTTAATGTTAACATATTTTAAATATCAAGTATCAAGATTGGTATTCATATAATTTTATTCTAACTGCTAATCGCTACACGACCTACAAGAGTTCTGGTCAACCAGATGATCGCGACGAAAAAGATCATGGCTGGTATTGTAACATCAATTAAAACTGTAGTAAAAATTTGTACATACTAGATAGTATTCCACTAGTATAACTCCAATATTAGATATCACATCTGCATCGTCGTAATAAAATTCGAAATATTCAGCTGTAAGCCCGTAAAATTTTTGCTAGCATTAATAAAAAATCTTATTTTTGACTATTTACAAGAATTGTGTTGTTGGAAGTAGGCTCGTCTCCTGCATGATAACTACAGTGATGTGGTAGTGAGGCGTCACACGTGTCGGTCGTGTCGCGCGGGTGGTAACAGCGTCATGGCGCCGGCGCCGCGCTTGGCGGGCGGCGAGGGGGGCGCGGCGGGCGCGGGGGGCGCGGCCGGCACCCCGCGCGGCAGCGGCATGGGCATGGGGACGGCGTCGGGCACCAGCCCGCGGATCAGGTCCGATATGCACGGCCAAGGCACCAACCTGCAATGTTACATGACGCAATGAGTTCACTGTTTCGTAAGGACGTTGTGGCGACTAGGGCCATAAGCCTTTAAAGCAGGAAGTTTTTCGCTGTGGAAGCGAAAAGTGCTACGTGTAGTGCGGCATCTCGCTTGATTGGTTTTGGAGTATTGTGAACTTCATATCTGCCCAAATGTTTACTATGGAGGTGACTTACACCTAAGAGTTTCGAATTACCTAAGTCTGATTTTATAAGTCTCATAATCATAATAATTAATCTATTGGTATTGCAATGCTCAGATCAGATTTCAGGTAGTTAAAGTACCCATGTCCATATTACATTAAAGTTACGTCTCAGTCTGTATCTCCACTCAACGACATCAATACATTACACGCTGCTGGTGTGACGTGGGAGGTGTCACGTGACAGTGTCGTATGTCAAGTCGTGTTGTGTAGTTGTGTCATAGTCATGCTCACCACTTGAACGGCACCAGGACGCGGAAGTAGCCGGGGATGAAGGCGAAGGGCTCGTCGGTGCGGATCGCCAGCACCACGCGGTCGGCCACGTCGTTCGAGTTCAGTTGCGGCACAAATCTGAAATTAAGTAAAGGGTTACTTGTAGGATGTCATTTTTTCTAACGATGCCCTTCGTCATCATGTTTCGCAAGTCGACTTCAACCACTGCTAGCTAAAGCACTTTCTATACTTCTTTGTACCGGTCTCTACGCTTCTGTCCTGCTTTATCCGGATTCCCGCATACATTTCTCCTGTTATCATATCTTCTTTTTGACGTGAAATACCACATTCGAAATTACTTGACGGAAGTGCCAACATAAAGTGACATGTGTATAGCTTCGATATGAAAGGATTCTCAAAGCAATCATGTTTACGGGGAACTAAACACAATGGTTTCAGTTTTTAGTGTGAAACATTGCCGCTCACACAATACATTGACATGAATGCTAGAGAAAGGTCACAGTCGTAACAAAAGGTAGAAGCTTATTAAGGTGCGCACAAAGAATGGTCACGACGTAGGAAGCCTCCCATATTTGCTAACGAAAATTATAACTAAATCTAACAAATACGTAAAAATCCAGAGTTAGTGTCGTCGTAGCATTTCTATAGTTCTTTGGTTTTCTCGGTGAAGAATGCTTATAATGTTTTTTAATGTAATTATTGAGTATTTTATGATTGAGTTTAGTAATAAAAGGATATGGTTAGGCAGCTTTGTTTTAAACTCTTACAATTATTTTTATCCAACTCGGCGACTGCGATCTTTACTTAAGCAGGGCTTATGTACCGAGAAAAATTGAACTGCTAGCATTCAATGCAGGTAATTGAATGCTAGCAGTTCAATTTTTCTCGGTACATAAGCCCTGCCCCCTTACCATGAACTCTTAAAGCAGGACAGTTTACGATGAGGAAGCGAGACGCCGCTACGAGCAGTCTAATGTTGCGTCTCGCTTTCTCATCGTAAACTGTCCTGCTTTAAGAGTTCATGGTAAGGGGGCTGCTTAAGTAAAGATCGCAGGTTTTTACCAAAGGAAGTAACACTATAGAATAACGCTTAAACAAAAACTTACCTAGAGTTAACCTGCTCAAACATGCCAGTAGACCGTATGAAGTACGGGCATATCAGGGAGGTTCGCACTCCACTGATACCCTGGGCTTCAAGCTCCACACGTAGAGCTTCGTCGAAACCACATGCGGCGGCCTTCGAGGCGCAGTAGTCGACCAGCTTGGCCACTCCGACGTGGCCCGCCATGGACGCGATGGTCACTATATGGCCATCGTTATGCTCGATCATTGATGGAAGGAACGCTTTCACCGTCTGTGGAAGGTAACATCAAATATTAACAAAGTATCTAAATTAAGACTGCTTAATTTCAGTTTTTTAAAATGTTACCATATTATTTTATATCTTTAATTAAAACTGTTTATTTATTTATTTAATCAGAACAAAATATATTATTTATGCGTCTAGTTACTAAAATTATTTTGCAAATGAGTCTGAAAAGTTCCAGTGCAAATCTTATTGCAACCAAAAAGTTATACTTAATGGCTTGTAAAATCTAGGTCCACGATAGTGGAAGGAAGTACTGAAGTAATTAGAACGAATTTAACGAACATTTCCTCTAATAATTCATTTGAATATCGTGATTGTGGTAGGTTCTACTGTTGGCTAATCATATTGCGAACATCACTGTACAATGTAAAAGTTACATGTAACTTTGCTGAGTAAAATGTAGCCCACGGTAAATGTAATAATCCAGAAGTCTGCACGCAACTGTTTAAATTTTTTAGTAAAAATAGGCTCTAATTTCTACTTTTGTCTTAATTGGTATTTTTTTCGTAAATATAAAGAATCATAATAAAAATAGAATAAAAGTAGCAAGGAAATGATCAATGCAATAAAAATAAAAACCTTAATTAAAAAAATCAGTTTGAGACCAATATCATTTCAATAACTTAGAATTTAATATGCAAAAAGTTTGCATGAAATAGGTCAATTAAAAACCAATAGGGCTAGGCAATATTAAATATTGGAACGTCGGCCTACTAAGGTGATTAATAGAGTTCAGGAGTAATTTATTAATAATATGGTAAAATCCGTTTTCACGCCTGTCATGACTAAATTATTTATCCTGTGAAAAAATTATGTTTCCGAACGCTAAATACGTGTTTAAATTGCACACCACGATGTCGGTAATAAGGTAATAACTATGTATCAAAGTATGGCTCATTAATAAGTGAAATATTCGCCCTTAGGGTTGCACCCCTCGGTGCTTTTCTAAACGATTGTAACCTTTAAAGCCATCCCTTGTGTTGGTACACTGCACACGTTGTTTATTAATAATGCACGCCTAACTTTCCATTAGCGAGTGAAACGAAGTTTAAAGCCCGTTTCAACAAAATAGAAACGGAATTACTGTTTTTTTTAGTATATGTAAGTAGATACTTATTGCATTACTCTTTAGCCGATACTTTTAGTAATAACGTTTTATATTTACATAACAAAAGTTTACTTCATTAATAAGGTTCTAACATTTTCCATTTGTGTCTATTATACGGAACGAGCAGCAGTCACTGCATTAAAACAAAATGCAAGCATATATGATGCGACTGATGCAAGTTTTGAATTAAAACTGCTGCAGATATTTTACATTGTTTTGCAAAGTTACTTACCCAGCAGTGCGCTAGGATGTTGACATCGAAGGTCCTCTGGATCAGGTGGTCGGGCGTATCCAACAGGTACTTCCCTGATACCACACCAGCGTTGTTGATCAACAGGTTTACCTAAAATTCACAAATATAAACGTTAATAACATTACACAATACGGTACAACCTAAAAACGCAATATTTGCATTTATGGTTATTTTTCAAGGGCATGTTTACAATGTATTGCCGACATCACATAAAAATTGCCGTGTGCAACCTTTTAATTTCCGATGAGGATTTAGAGGTGAAAAAATATACAAATATTGTATCAAGTCGGTATTATGTACAAGGAAGGTAATTACCCTTGTTTTTTTAAATACTACCTGTCTGAATTGTAACTGAAATGTTGTACCTGAATAATTCTTAACACGTAGGTATAATCATGTAGACATATTGTTTATAATTTCTCAAACTCTGACGTCGTATCAACATAATTCATATCCGCTATCTGAGTGTCTTATCTGAATGTTATAGCGGCACTTGTAGCTGTTTACACAAGCTTATTGTAGAGTACCCAGTACGAATATTAAAAGCCAAATATTTAGGATGAAGTTACCTCTCTGCTTAAAAATCCCAAATACTATAGGGGATATAGAATACCTGCTTATGTTTGCACTACATATGGGATAATGATGCCATTATTAAACAGATACATACATAGATAGGTAATAAATTAAAAATATGATAGTTTGTTTTTCCTGTCTTTAAAATGTGCATTTTTTGCTGTGTTTGTCGCAAAAGTGCCTCAAACCATCTTCCACGTACTCTAGAGTCGTTGAAAAGTCTTCATTTTGCATTTTTCTCCAAATCACTGCACATTACAGTCTCGGCACATGTTTTTATACTTATGCAGTTCTTTGCTATTGAATAATGAATAACAGCATGCATATTGATGCATGCAATAATTTATGATCAAATTGTAACTGTTATTAGTGTTTGATCATCAGGATCAATCGTCTAATTAAGTTTGGAATAAAATCTAGATTTTTCAGAATATCTAGGAGACGTAACAGATATTGGCCAACTTTAAACTCGAACAGTTAATACTTTGGTATGAATATTTAATTATTTATTTGATTTATTATTTAATACGCGACATAATACTGTCAGTATTAACTGTTATAGCATCATAATAAAAAAATATCTAAATATTAAACACCAGTGGCTGGCACTGACATTTACATATTAGATAGATTAAAATTAAAATTCTCAGCTCATATTAAACTGTTTAAACGATGCTATTAACATTAAACGCAAGAGCCGAATTTGGAGACTTCTGCCCCAACACAACCGTAGTAACTGGTCAATAGTCTATGGTCTCTGCATAGTGCAAGTATTGGGCTGAGAGGTATTTCAGCACAAGATTTTAGACTAAGCAGATAATACATATAACTTGTGTCGACCAAAGAGACGAAGACGCTATTCTCATATGGACACAAAGTCACCGTATTCAGGATAGACAAAAAGGTCTATTGTTGTATGCAATGAAAATTGGAAAGAGGAAAACAATATTGAGAATAAATTCAGAAGATGTCAACCATGATTCACAATAAGTCTTTGCATTTACTGTCAACATTGGTATGGAATTTTCCCCTTCGTCTCTTAATATTGACGGAGACAAAGGTTTCTTGCCCTTGGTGTCACGGTAATAATTATTCAAAATCGCAATGCAAAACTTAAAAGAGTTTGAAGGCGAGCTGACGTCAATACCTTGTACCGATGAATTCTTGAAAGTTTAAAGGAAATATTACAGTGATAATAATTTAGTAACGAGAACCGTAAGGACAGATGAAAGGGTGGAAGAAGCAAGGGCACATTAACCTTTCTAAATGTAATTTAAAGTAGTAGTAATTTTGTTTGCATAAAATTTGCGTTTTAAATATTCTGAGATCACAGGTTACAAATGTAGAATACAAAAAAGGCTGTCTTCATGTTTCTTTTAAGGAGAACTGTAATTAATTATTATCTGTAAGGTGATATTAAAAGTTTGTATCTCTATCTAAAAAATCGGTCGGAGAAAAAAGTCGTGGTTACCGAAACACACCTAACCTAAGTGAGTGAACGGGAATCGCAAGTGCTGCGCAACTTTTTCGCCCATTTAGAAATTGATGGAAATATACATTAAACACGACTGACTACCAACTTCCGCTAGTTTGAAAAGAAGGAGAAGAACTTTTCTTACCCTGCCAACTTCTTTTTCGGTCTTCTTAGCGACTCTGTATATGTCTTCCCGGCTTGCCAAGTCCACAGTATATCCATAGCATTTGCCGCCAATACCTTTCACAAGCTTTACAGTGTCTTCCAAACCTAGAACAAAACAAATTTGGTCATCAATGTCATCGCCTTGACTTGTTTCTATTCAAAGTTAATGTTGTAGACATTTGATTTTACGAGTTTACTGCTTCTACATTCATAGCTTTGAGTGGCAATGACGTGATTGCATGTATATAATAAGCAGTTACAGCTATTAGAATGGTCGGTCAAAGACTTTTTGCATTGAAAACCTATGTTTTAATCCTAAATGTTACGAAACAAGATTGTTAATCTAAAACCAGCTATATTTATCTATCTATTTATTAGTTACAATCTACCTTTTCAAGTTTGTGACTTTCAAATCAACTTGCCAAATTATTTTTTAATCTATAAATAATAATCCTATCATCCTAACGATGTCATAATTTGTAAGTGATTCCTATACAGATGAGTTTCATTGGACACGTTAAGTAGTTTTGAGAACATGTCCCAGACGACTAAACGACGAGGGTTGATGACCTCTAGTTTTTTCATTTCTTGCCATTAAAAAGTGATACTAATCGAATGGTAGATTGACATGCGAGTGCAACTATTAAATAAAAACTTTAAACAGTTTGATGCCTTTCATAACCTTCTTATTTATGGTACCGATACCGAAAGTACAGCCCCCTTACCATGAACTCTTAAAGCAGGACAGTTTAAGACGTGGAAGCGAGACGCCGCATTACACTGCTCGTAGCGGCGTCTCGTTTCCTCATGGTAAACTGTCCTGTTTTAAGAGCTCATGGTAAGGGGGCAGTTCATTTTAATGAAGTTAATGGAAATTCTCATTAACGAGGTGGCAAGTCCGTTGTAAGAGTTTTTTGTGAATTTGGTCGAGTGTGTGTAGAAAGTAACGGGTCGACGCAAACCGAGGCGAAGATTGTGCTGTTATTGTCCAGTTTTTATAGTACGTATTTTAGTCGATATTATTTGAAAACTAAGAGTCGGAAATAAAAGTCTTTAAAATACAGATTTATTATTTAGCTATTAGATGTAGATACTAATTACGTAGGTATATGATGAAATTCAGTCAGATATTTAATCGTACGAACTTATATTTTTTTTAAGGTAAAAACTGCCTCGTTGGTCTAGTGGTCGCTAAGCGCGACTGCTGAACAATAGGTCCTGGTTTCAAATCCCGGGTCGGGCAAAGTGTTACTGAGTTTTCCATTAGGTAATTCTCAGTAGCAGCACGGAGTCTGGATCTGTGCCCGGTTGATGGCAATAGGCTCGCCCCCTATTACATTGGGACTTACAACATAACTGGCGAAATGTGGGTGTACTACATGTACACCTCTGCCTACCCCTTCGGCAATAATATCGTAATACAGGCGTGATGTTACGTTATGTTAAAGTGTGATACAGCGATGGATCAACAACGGCATTTCAGGTGGATGAACCTTCAAGACTCGTCTTGCATCAAAATGCTATAAATTAATTAATTAGCACGACTAATTCGAAAAGTCATAAACGATATCGGCGCTGTAATGTGAGATAACAATAATAGTACGTTCTAGGTAGCTCTACTTTCTATCTCACTTGAAACCGTTAAAAATACTGCTCTATTTCATTAATACTAATCAGATTTAAACGAATGCAGTTCACAAATCTTGTATGTGTGTCAGTGTTGTCCGTGAGCGTAGTCCGTGAAGCACGGAAGCAGCGAAGTGTGCGCCGCACGGTGCACGCATGCGCGGTGCGTGGGAGATTGCTTTTTCAGCCGTATTGAAAAATGTAACGTTAATATCGATGAAGGAAGAGCAATATTTAATTTAAGAAAAATAATGTAATATGTTATATGTAACACGGTGAGAGTTCTTTCTCTGGGACGCCTCGAGCTTCATTGCCTCGGTGGTTTCGTCCTAGTTATTATTGTAAATCCTGGCTTACAGGAGTTGCGATAATGGGCACGAGGGATGGGCTTATCCCGAATAAAACATGAGTTATAGGTATATTGTTATGTAAATGATGTATGTACAGATCGTGTCGGTCAGAATAACGAAAAAGATAAGGAAAATGGCATAAAAATAATTGTCCTTATATACCGATTTTTATAAATAGGTGCGCGTAACGGACCTGATACTAAAGGTTGGTAGGTAGCAGGTACAGTCGACTACTGCATTTCGTGCAATGTTTAAAGGGCAAACAGTTTGATATGCGTGCGCACCGCAAACAAGTGCTCTTGGCCGAATACTCTTGCGCCTGATTCAATTGATCGAACACGAGGTTTCTTGCACAACCACCGGAATCCGGTTCACCTTGACAGTCTCAAGTAATTTGGTCACAATTGGGGCTCTATTCAGTTCTAATGCACTTTAATTGTGGGAACCATACGTCATTATTTCCATTCATACTTTTGTTAGACAATGTTTTGTAATTACCTTATTAACGCTAACAAAGCGGTCTTGTGTTAGTTCTTACGTAGGCACTAATAATATTATGATAGACGAAGTTATATTAATAATAACAGCCTATAACTGACCCACTGCAGGGCAAAGGCCTCTTCTCGTATGAGAAGGATTGAGCACTGATCACCACGCTAGCTCACTGCGGGTTGGTTATATTATTGTTTTAGAATTCCCAGTGACTGGCTATCAGATCGCTGTTTGAAATCATGTGCAATAGACAGGAGAAGAAGAGAAGAGATTCTTCCTCTTCTATTTCTAGCGGGCCTTACACATCACCTATCACCTGACATCAGCCTAATACCTATCCAACAGCCTTAAAAAAGCCTTAACTCATTTTTAGTGTAGGTATTTTGATTAAATTTGATTTCTTGTATATTACATTTCTCTTTACATGATTTGGCCAACTCTTCACAAATATCCCCAAGCTCGAAAGAGATGCAGCACTAATATCTATTAACGGAACTCTCATTACGGGAACTATAATTCTGAATTGTTCAACAGTACAAAAGCCTATAAAATTTGGTTTTTAATGTCTCTACTCACAATATCCATTATTATATATGATTACCAATTGTGTGTTAACCAATAAAATAACTATTAGTTAAGCACTATAGAAGTTAATATGACTGATGACAATGGATAAACATCTTCCGGTATATGTTAACGGACCCTGGGTGTGTGTACTTGTTTAATAACATGGGTAAAGCAAAATGTGGGTGTCATGTGATAAATAAAACACCTTTGCGTACCCCTTAAAGACTATTGGCGTGAATGTAGTATATAACATAACATCATGCCTTTACTCCTCGAAGCGGTAGGCACAGGTAGTGCATATGTAGAACACCCAGATTTCGCCAGTTATGTTATAGGTCCCAATGTAAAAGGGAGCGAGCCTATTACCATCAACCGGGCACAAGACCAGACTCCGTGCTGCTACTGAGAATTACCTATTGGAAAACCCAGTAACACTTTGCCCGACCCGGGATTCGAACCCAGGACTACGTGCTCAGCAGTCGCGCTTAGCGACCACTAGACCAACTAGGTAGTCATCAAAGTAGATTTATTTAAACATTTTGTAATGTTATGAAGTAGCTAATAAATAATGTCAAACTGTAATAATCTGGTGGGCAAGGTAGATAATAATAATAATGTTTATAATAGGCAACCCCCTCCAGAAAAATGACTGTTGATTTTATTATGTGATACGCGAGGTGTGGTAAAAGATTTTAGCCAAGACCGACACATGAAGAAAACAAGTAAAAATAATTTAATTGATAAAGATCAAAATTCATTTTAATCCAATCCTTAAAAATATTCATTTCGTAATCCTATTTCCTATTTAAAAACATAATACTTCTGATAATTAGTTCGGGCCAAACATTCACAAAGCGGCCTTAACACTACACCCAATTAAAATAATTCGGCATTTTATTCGCGAATATTCTGGAAAGTTGCGAAAATGTGGAGATTGGTGTACTTGTAAAAATAATTATTTGACCACAATTGAATAGCGATAAAATATGATTACTACTGTATTCGCTATCTTTATTCCAATACAATGCACATCTAGACTAGAACTATTTAGCGGTCCAAATTATGCAATCTAAATAAAAAATGATTAGAAATCGGCGAGAAGTAGGTACAAAGGTCAGGTTTCTCTTACATTGGCTCTATAGAGAGAAAAATGACAGACCAACCGCAGAGCAATCGCTTGCATGTAAGACAAGCAATCTAAAGCGTTATTTTCTAGAATGTAATGACCTATCTCGAATATTATGCCTAGGGCTGTCAAAATACGTAAAGTGGAAAACGACGAAGTAACGAGGTGTGAATCTTTCTCTTTTAGACGTTTTCTCAGGCTATTATATGCTACAATGAGTTGCTGCCCTTTGTAATAGTCCCCTGCGGTAACAATGGTAGTATTGCAGTCGCATCAATATAAGTTATGTGTGTGTACAAATCGTGAGAAGAGAATTACGTCACGTATGAATGGTACTTAACTGCTTAGTTAAGTGAATTTAAAAAATGAAGAGTATTCTGTTAAATTATATGCTTCCTAACTAAACCACACAGTAAATCCTAATGCGCATGATACACATAAATTGCTTTAATACAAAAACATGATTTGTTTTTTTTTTTTTTTTATCTAAATTTCAGTAGTGTTATGGTAATTGTTATTAAAATATTGTCAACTTAGTCCTTAGACTACTATAATTTATTATATTAAAAACAGTGTGCATAATAAATATTAACATTTTCGATATTTTTTATCAAAATGACCAATTACAGTTATTTGATGCGACAACCCTACAGAAATAATGATGGCAATGACGGTGCGTTATCTGAGATAGATAGACACATGCACAGCATAAGGTGGTGTTATTACAAATGGAGATCAATAGACAAGGCTTTGATAGATTACAGCTGAACGACCAACGCTTAGTGAACAAAGTAATTAGATGGTATGTATTCGATAGCGACTGTCTTTTGTTCTGCTAACTTTCGTAGGGCCTGCATTAGTTAAAGCTCATTCTTCTGCATATAACAACTTCAACACAGGATATCGTTTGATTTTTATTTATTTATTTTACGAGGTAAGCAAATCAAAATATGGGACGATACAGTCTTTTATAAATATTGATAACATATGATTGGGTTTCAAAGAAAAAAAAAACTCTTTATCCTTTTTAAGATCCCAAACAGAGAACAAGGATCATTATGAGTGCCATTGGCCGAATGTAAAATAATAATCATAATTAACTCTGATATACCTTTTTGGGTTGTCATGTTAGATACCTACGATTTAAATTTATTTTTTAATAATAATCTAAATTGGTAAATTTGTATACTAGAGTAGGTACATAATTTTACCAATTTAGATTATTAGTACATTGTTTCATCCCTAAAAAATATGTAAGGTAATTCATACTATAATATTAGAAAACGCTACGTACTAAAATAACTCTACAATTTTGTAGAGCTGAAAGCGTTTCATAAAGTTTCATTCATACACACCTCTTTCCAGTGGTGTGTAACGCTTTACAAAACAACATATTATTGTACAACAATTTAAATTTTACGAGCCAACGTGTATGTAAATGCTAATATTGACAACACACTGTGACAGCACTTTCATAATACACTCTACATATTTATTGTTCTTCAAAATTGAGGTGTGGTCATTCGAAAATGTATGGCCTTTTCCCATAACGCAAGTAACCTAAAAGTTCATCTCTCGAAAATCTGCTATTTACGTTATTTGTTCATAGAAATGTATATACATATAAAGGTAGAGTTAAGTTTAAAAGGCTTGTGGTACACCAATTTTGTATTACAAGCAAAAGATACAGATCACAGAAGAACGGTTTTATAACCGGGCTGAAAAAGGAATGCTGTCAAAAACAAATTTTAAATAGACTAATTATTTAAGTTCTCAGAGGTTTTTTTATTAGCACAATTAGCCTACAGCTGTGAAGTCCTCAAGACAATAATTATAAAGGCATAGCTACGTACTACATTTCGAAAACAAAGCCGTCGCCTTGGTTAATTAATAACGGTTAACTAATTAAATTGTCTCGTCGCAAGTGTATTACTGAAACTTATTGCAGCTTTAATCAATAAGTTTGCTCAGGTCTGCTGTGACTGCTAATTTGATCTAACATTATATTACTGTTATAAACAATAACTAGGCTTTATATTATGATCTGTTGTTTAGAAAGGATTAAACTTATTTTATTTGAAAAGTTAACTTTTACGAGTAAATCTAAGCTTTCCTTTAGTTGTTACTTAGGTAGACCTTTCCCTCAATTGGCAGCGAAATGTTAACACTAAAATAACTCTTAAACATACTTAAAGATCGCAAGCGCATAATGTATGTGAATAAGTAACTTTCTAAACGGTTTTAATACGCTTTGAAAGAACAATCTTAAACTCTTTTTGTAATTTAAAAAACGTCTAATAAATTACAACTAAGAACATAATATATATTGAAATCTAACAGAGATATCATATGGGTAGAATCTACGCATGTCTTAACGATTTACTTTATGGCATTTACGAAAAAGATTTATGGTAATCTGTTCACAATAAACTAAACGACTTACTATACTATTCTGATGAATATAAACAAGTTATTTTTAAGCTAGTAGGTTGTGTTACTTACGCTGAAGTATATTGGTATTTGTATGTCTGTATTATAAACTGTGTTAAATCAAACATGTCGTTAGAAACTTACGTTACGTTAACGTTACGCTTCTTATAAAAATATCTTTGATTGTTCAAGTAGGAGCCTAATACACGTATGTATTTGTATACCAATAAAATACTGAAATAAACTGTGTTTAGGCTGTAAGGCCGTTTCCATTGTCACTATTAAAAAAAGCAAACATTTGTACCATAGATTTTGTATCCCAAGTAGTTCCATTGAGGTATAGACGTAAGGTTTTAACTTTTTTATGCAGTTCACTGTTCCTCAAAAGTTTTCAGTTTATATAGACTGGTAAATGTCCCTGACATGATGTTTTGTTTTGAGGTAAACCAGTATTCTTTTGGAGAGAGCAACTTAATGTCAATTATCCTAATTGTATTTATGAAGACGGCACTTTTAATTAAATCGACTTTGGACTGCAAGGTTTACTTATTGGTTACAAGTTTACAACCAATTATTAATTAACAGATATTTGTATTGGCCTATTTATTAATGTAATGTGCTTTTAGACAAACAATATACAATAAGTCAGTAGCTTTTCTCAAGTGTATGTAGTCCTACTAAGCTTTGTTAATTGAACTTGTTGTAAAACTTTTTAATTGTTGTAGTTAGGCTTTATATAGTATAGAATAGTAGGTTAATTCTGGTAACATATGACGTTTTCAAGCATAGCAATATGCGATGTGGTTTTGATAAAAACCTACGAATTTCAATACATGAATCGTTGGTTTTTATGGAAAATGTGCTTTCCGCTGTTGCACTGGTCGAAAATCTCATAAGTTACGAGAATTGACCTATAGGTGTAGTTCTCTATTTATAACAAAAGGTAATAATAAGTAGTAGTAATAATAACAAAGGTATAATAAGGAGATCTAAGTTCGAGCTTCAGGCCTTAAATGCCGTGCAATAGGTACCTATATAGCGAAAGATGTGTGATAGATAACACATATTTAAGTTCTCACAATGATCTCTCACATCTTTAGTAGTCAATGAATATGTAGAATTGAGTTATTCCAAGAGGCACGTCGTCTTAACAAAACGACTTTATTTGGAGAGAGAAACGTTGGCACATATTTGTTAGGCGCGACTAGAGAATGTGAAAACATATTTTCCTAGACAGTAAATAAGAAAATTACTATTCCCTGTTAACTGTTATCGTCTTTTGACTTTTCCCACGTAGATATTCTGGGCTAGATTATTACTTTCAGGGTTAATATCGGACTACTTAAAAGGATATGGTAGAAAGTAACTGTGTACCCAACTGATATTGTTTTTGATATAAAGGTTTTCAACTTCGTAACAATGAAGGTGCGAATGTACGATAGTTGTTAGACAAAAAGTGGCGCAGGCTGACTGACGGTAAATTGACAAAAGTCAATATACTCAAGTTGCCTAGTAGGTAATCTAACTCTATGAAGGTGATAAGTAGTACAAACTTAGATATTATTAAAGTTAGTTCTGCTTACATAATAAAGGTGTTATACTACCAGCGTCTTACTTTATGACTGAGCGATGACACCGATGTAGGTAATATTACGACGTCGGAAGTTGATGAACAAGCATTTCTTAGCTTCATTAGAAACGCTTGTTCCGGTTAAGCTAGTTACGGCACCAGTGAACGAATTCGTATCGATCATAGTACAGAGGTATAGGCATATAATTACATCGCTAACAACAGTAAACAATTAGCCACCAAAATCCTATTCGTCATTATGATAAAAATATAGGTTTTTTTTTGTATTAGATGCATACAAACTAGTAAAACTGTACGTGTAAGCCTAATTAGTCTAAAAACACTTGCGTAATGACTACATTGTTAATCAGAGCATGTTGTAATTAACAACAAGAAACATTTGCACCTACCTAATTCTTCTAAATAATAAAGATAAAAAAATTAACATTATGTACTATTTTGATTCAATTTAAATATTATATAAAGTTTAATTTGTGCCTTGTTTCGCTGAACTGTTAAGAATAATATTAATTATTTAATTCAATAAAATAATGTTTCAAGAATCGAATAAGAACTTTTTTTGCGAGGATATGAATTTTGGGTTCTTATTACAAAATAACCCAATCTAAGTAAAGAACTACGGCTATGCTGTAAAAGAAACGTGTTCCTGATGCGAAAAATGCTGAATGGATACTCTAGATGCCTTTCGAATTAGGTAAAAATTGAGTAAATAACATGTCTAGCCACCGTAATAATGTGATAGACAGTTAGATATGTATGAGTAGCGAAATGATTTAGGAACTGGCTTCAGAATGCATAAAACGAGTAATAAAAAACCTTCATCAACACTATTGCCCACAAGTGTAATTTTCGTCGTCTAGTGATCTTTATATAGATCAGCTGTAATACGCAAGTGTTGCAGCGTTAAATTCAGTCATTGGCATCATATTATGAGAATAACACATCATTTCTGTAGACGAAACAATCGTCGGCTTCTGCAAGCATGCAACAAAGGTTAGCATTTGCTTTCAAACAAACAAAAGATTAATTCGAAAAGTCCTGACTTTAGATAACAAGTTGCACATTGCACTTGATCTAAGTATTTGTATAATTTCGTGGTTTAAAAACGTACCGATGTGATTTTAATTAAGTATAAACTTCCGCGCATGTCTGTCCTAATTCCTATTATGTATCATAATATTGCATGCGACACGTGTCTCTGTCCATTGTCATTAAAATGTTTTAAAACAAGCCTCGAGCCGTTTATGTAACGCCTATTATCAAAATTAAGTTGGTCAGCAATCATCATCATCTGTTTTGCCTTTCCCCAACTGTATTGGGGTCAGCTCCTAGTCTAGACGGATGCAGTTGGATACCAGTTGGCTGTTGGCATGTACCCTTGGCTGATAGAATTTCTGACTTCTGCTCCGTAACGATTGTCATCCTTTTCTGACCTCTACAATATAGTAACTAGGTAATATCATCATCCAGGGGGATGATGATGAGTTGAACACCAATTTTAAGAAACAATACTAATAGGAAGAACGCGAAGACCAGAATACATAAAACGAATAAAGGTGGTGAGAAATCGTACCAACAAGCATAGACTTTGAGAAATGGCTTCAGCGAAAAGAGCGTGCCTTTTAAGATATGAAAGAAGATAATAATTATATTAGAAAAAAGAGTTTTACATATAGTACGCACCTATGTTATAGGAGCAAATTACATTATAACCAATTATCAGTAATTATATTTGTTTATACGCATTTTACAATTATTTACACTAACATAAATTAAAAATATACACAAAAATATAAACATTTAAAAAGCATTACTTATAACAGAATAAAACAAAATAGAACGTTTTAAAGGCAAAACGTACCTTACAGTTATAGAACTAACAACAAAAATCAACATAAATAGTAGCAGTTTAACTGACGTAACTTATTCGAATCCGATCTCAAATAAAAACATAAATCAAAGCATAGAAACGGCTGTCGATAGTCATGACTAAGATTGATTCTATGAGACTATGATGTATAAAGATTGGCCACAAATTTTGCAATATTTGGTCTAGATTATGTCGGTTTAAAAGCTAGTAAATTATATTGATTTACAAGATAGTATAGTCATTTTAGTCTTGTCATTCATTCATATAATATGCACCTGATTGGCGCAGTGGCTAAGCGATTGGACTGCTGCACTAGTGGTTGTGGGTTTGATTCCCGCACGGGTAAAAAATTTGAGTGAAATTTATAACTCTCTCATATGATTATTACCTATTAGATACACCTTATTGAATTCTCATACTGTCACTTTAATATAGCGAATGACTTCTCCACCATCGTTTATTTTTGTATGGTCTTAAGAAAAAACTATAAATTAAATGTAAGTACTTCATCTGTTTCTAGATCTCAGCAGCAACAAAGTAGACGGCCTTGTCATGGAATAAATCATCGAGCCTTGAACTGCTAGACGTAAGTAGAATGGTATCTCAGGCGTAATTAAACCTCCATTCTCTGTCCCATTAAACCTTTAACCTTAATGACCTGCAGATAAATATTAAATTAGAGTCTTTAGCCTACATCAGCCGTCCATTTAATTCAAATACCCGTTAGCCCATCAAAGTTATATTAAACCTAAATGATAGAACAATTAAATAGATAAAATCACTAAATTGAGCCCATGCCAAAATAACTAATTGATATTTAATTATTCTCGTGCTCAATAAGGAAAGATAAAAATATATTTTACCTTTTCCTTAAAACCTTAAACCCGGCAAGATTTTAATATTCTTAGCACTATGACCATGAACATTGACAATGGTAGTAGGATCTTCAATACTAGTTAGTTGTTACTATGTTGTTATTAGTTACATTGCATCTCAAACAATTTTGTATAAACTAGTATCAAAACACGGTTAAGAGAAGTACACTGCAGTTCTATTTATGATATTACAACGCCACCACACACTGATTACTCACGCACGTTACATAGCCCACTATCAGCTCGGTCAAGGATGGTTATTTTATCATCGGCTTTCGACAAGTGTATTCATATATTTCGTTGTTCCGTGAAGCATTGTTGGCAAGAGCAAACAACTAATAAAAGGCAAGGTCGGTCCTCGAACCGCTTGACTGCCCACTTTTACACTCAAGAACAGTTAATAACTTCTAACAGTCCATGAAGCACGTAACACGATAATTTCTACTTCATTTGTTTCATAGCATTGAAATAAGTATCCAATGTTGTGTTCTTTAAAAATACTTATATCCCTTGAAAAGAAATGATCTTGATTTAGAAAAAATATTAAAATAACTTCAATTAAAGGTAATTTAAGTATTACATAGAAGATATACATGTATGTTAAAGACAATAAATAGGTACACATACTCTGCTAAACTATTCTCAAAGCAGTTGCAACAGTAGTGTACCTCAAGGTGCTATTTTGGGACCTGGGTTCAATTTATTACTTTTAATGTATGGGTTGTCCCAAAACAAAAATATAAGTAATTAAGTATATCATATAAAGTCGTTACTTTAAAAACAGTTTTACATAAGATAACATTACATTAAATTAAAGTTAATATCTTACTACTATATTGGTTTGTTGGTTTACTTAAGCACGGCTTATTCATGTATTTTGTTACCAATAAAAACCGCAGATATTTAATATTTTGTGATCTACAAATCAAACATATTATTCGAAAAAAAAAGGTCCCGACGAATTGAGAACCTCCTCCTTTTTTTTGAAGTCGGTTAAAAATAACTTTTTATATAGACCTTTTTTACCAATTTTAATTTAATTTATTACGTAGTAAATACGTAACGAATAATAACATAATTGCTTAGAAATTATTAGATAATATGTAACTAATTCATTCATTTAAACAACTTTCTCATTTTTCAAGTGCACAGCGCCTTTTTAATGTAATTATATCTTACGTATGAATGTTCATCAGTGTTGGCTGACTTTATTAACTAAATCATAATATATCTTTTGCCGACGGCGGGATTAAAATTTTTTTTTTGCTTTACCTAAAAAGCATGTTGTAATAAACCTGAAGCAAGCCGTGCATGTGGCAATAGGCATACGGGGGGGGGGGCATAGGGTCATCATAATTGTGAGCATATAGATCCCCAAAAAAGGAGCAAAACCGGAAACGAGGAACTAAGTGCGACTGCTGAGAATGAGGTCCCGGGTTCAATCCCGCGACGGGAAAAGTATTACTGTACTTTATCATTAGCTAATTCTCTGTAGCAGCAGTCAGCACAGAGTCTGGATTTGTGCCGGGTTTTGTGGGACCTATAACATAACTGACGAAAGGTGGATGTACTACACCACTGCCAACCCCTTCAGGGAATAAAGGTGTAAAGTTTTATGTATTATGTATCAAATCGGCAAATAAATATCAACGTTGCTCCATCGTTAAAAGTAGTAAGTTGTAACTTATAAACAAAACAAGATTCCGTTCTACGTAACAGCTGTTTTTATGGTCTCTCTAATGGTCAATAGTCAAAACGGTGAGTTAGACCATAACAATTAATTAACATTCCATCCGTCTATTAAACATTCAGATTTGGATAACCACACCTAATTTATTACTGCTAAAACTTTTCAGCATAAAATAGATTACTATACTGTCATAAATGAATGAAGGATGCACAAGACCGGAATTACTAATACTCATACCCTTTAACGAGATTAATACTATTTTTACTTCAACCCGTATTAAGTCTAGTGACATCTCTATTCTTTGACATGCAAACTACAGTGATAGGTATAATTTAATCCATAGTTTATAATAGTATTTTTATGAATGAGAGTATAGTATAGATAGTTTTCTCCTGTCTCCAGGTCATATAAGTGCTCCGTTTGAGTCCGAAATACGGACATTCTTGATTAAATACGTGAGTGCCAAAAGAGGAAAGCCAACAAAACCGAGATGGTTAGCGTTCTTAGGGGGAGCTTCAACTTCATTAGTGGATAACGATTAGCTGACATCACGGGGTTATCTGTGGCTGACATACTATGAAATATAAACATAAGACTAGAATTGTGCCCGGTGAATGGCCTTATGCTCGCCCACTATAACATTGGGACTATTAACTTAACTGGCGAAATGCGGGTGTACTACACACATCTGCCTACCGCGTCGGAGAATACAGGCATGATGTTAACTTTTGTTTTATGTAATAATCATAAACTATATTTAATATTAGGTAGATAATATTAGCGCCAGCGTCTTCGCGTTGATCACTTCGCATTATTTTGTGCTTACGTCAATGATCAAGGTTAACTGGCAAGTCCATTAGTTCCGTGTTTCAGGTATTGTTAATTGAAGTTAGTAAACCCTTTAACCAATTAGTTGCTAATAATTAACAGTGATTAAAACAAAAGTCATTAAGATTTATGACATCAATGTTCAGGGAACTGAGAACTATGAAGCTTTAAAACAAAAGCATTACGGCCTTTATTGAAGCTTTAAGCTCATACATAGAGAATTTTAAATTATTTATTTTACCTATACCTAGGTTGTTTTTTGTTTTGATTGTTTGATGTTGTTCACATTCAGTTACGCATGTCTTCTAACACACGAACTTTTACGAACTCTAAAACTCAAGAATCTCCTGATCTAACGGTGTAGCTTAACCCTTAAATACTAAGGCTACATTCCCGGGAGGACACGGTGGAGCACACGTTGGAGGTGTGCCCCGCTTGGGAAGAGCATCGCCGTGTCCTCGTGGGGGCGATCGGTGGCGGTGATCTCTCGCGCCGGGCCTTGGTACAGGCCATGGTCCGGAGCGAGGAGGAGTGGCAGGCGGTCGCCTCCTTCTGCGAAGCAGTAATGCTAGCAAAGGAGGCAGCCGATCGCGTGAGGCAACGATCCTCACGCCCCAACCGCCGCCGGGATTCTGATCCCGATTTCCGGCCACCGTAGGCGCGGGCTTGCGGTCGGTGAGCAATGGGTGGCTCGCCGTCCGACCGTCCGGTAACCATCCGGACCGAGCCCATGTCGTCGACGGTGCGTACTGTTTCACGCGCGCCTCAAGGAGATGTCAGCAACTGTAGGGGCCCATCAGGGTCGAAGCCTACTGGGGCCAAGGGTCTGATTCCGAAAGGAAGACTCGGCCCTGGTACGAAAGGCAACGAAGGAACAGGAGTGGGTTTTTAGTCAGTAAAAGTCTGACACTATCTCCCGCTCCGCCCAAGAGCGGGGGATGTCATAAGATGATTTTCCCACCCAAAAAAAAAAAAAAAAAAGGCTACATTAACCTACTTTTTCCATTAATCTAGTCGAATGTTTATAGGTAGAAATAAACGTATAACAAACAATGATAGGTTCCCAAAGACTGTCCACCATTTATATTAACTCTAGCCGGTGTTCGATTAGTGCAAACGGTAAATTCACAAAATAAAGCTGCATTAAAGTTCTTAAAGTAGTTATTTAAAAAGCTACCAAGTACCTAAGCAATAGAACATTATTTTCTTTAACACGTAAAAAAATTGTTCTTTAGCAAGTTAACAATAAATAATTGTTCAAAAGTCGATGTGTAACTCTGTGTATATTCATGTAGTACAGTGGGCAGTAAAGAGGTTAAGATCTTATCAGGTATTAAAATGCCTATATTGTGTGTTTTGTGTTTAAATTTAGCTATTAATATTCCTATACCTTTTTATACTGAAACCTAAGTTAAGAATGAAAACATACTTCAAGAATAAATATTTGGGTTCGGTAATGTCAATATGAACTGACACTGGATAATAAATGTTTGGTTGTAGAGGTCACACTAACAACATTATTATGAAAATATCATGTTACAATCTATACTTATATAAAAGTCTATATTACGTATTGTAATAGACACTACAGGTATTGGAAATATTACCATGATTGCCGTAATAACTTGTAAGTGCACTAGACACGTAATTAAACTTTGTAATGCCAGTTATCATTATCATCAGCCAATGTGAAGGTCGTAAAATTTTAAATAGTAATCGTTGTGTTCCGTTAAATGAAGACTGAAATGGCACAATGAAAGAGAGGCACACTAGTAGTTCACTTTTTAATGAACAGCCCCCTTACCACGCACTCTAAAAGCATGTTAGTTTCCGTTGTGGAAGCGAGATGGCACACTATACGGCACGTAGCGGCGTCTCGCTTCCACAACGGAAAATGTCCTGCTTCAAGAGTTCGTGGTAAGTCAACTTATAAAATACCAGAATCATTCATTTAATCAACTTACTAACCGCCGCACTCAGAACACTAAGTAAAAAATTTCTTCGTAAAATCTTTACTTAGTAATCATTAACGTCTGAGAGTGCGGTGGTCATTGTATATATACATTTATATATGTATACATTTTTACAGAGAAAGTACTCTCTTTAGTTAAATACTTGATTAGAACTTGCACATCCACATATATTATCTTCAAGACTGCACGTGCTACGAATTTAACACACTCCTCTTATTCACATTAAAGCAACTTTTCATACATGCAAACTGCAAATACAACGCATCTGACCTTTGCAAAGGACATCACACATAAGGCTAAAGTGTGTATGTAATAATTAAATATTGATCATGTTTTAAAAGTTCCCGTCTTATAAACAATTTTAGACTTAAAACATGGAGATTTGTACAAAGATGTACAGTCGTGGTGACGGAGATGGAATATAAGTATTATAATTATATTTAAGAATAATATGGAGATGGATTACGAAAGGGTCAAGTGAGGAGTAACCGACAAGCGTGTATAAGGAATGTGATGCGAGTGAATGAGGCGAAAGAAATATCTCAGGATCGTAGCAAATGGAAATCCGTGGTCTCTATCTACCCCTCTGGAAAATAGGTGTGACTTTAAGTATGTATGTATATTTAAGTCGTTGACTGCCACGCAGTAGAAACAATAGAAAAACTATTGTTTAGGGGACACCTGTGACCGCGCTGGCGTTCAAAGGGTTAAGTATAAAAGTTATAGTACAGGCCTATCAGTATTAATTTTGATATTTTTGCTCGCGGCTCTTAACAACAGACTAGAATAACTATCGTAAACTGCTTAAAGGTCATTTAACATGGCTGTGCTGTACTTTCCACTCTATAAACACTCGTAGCTGTTGCATGTAATTAAAAGCTCGGTATTTTCCATCTCCCACTAACATGTCCGTAGCGAATTCCGTAAATAGCTATTGCATTACAGCCTTAGGCTGCGACAAGCGTCAGATCAGTTTCGACAACACTCTGTACGAGATAAACAAATATTTACCGACTTACGTACAATGAACTGCGATTAGGTTGCACGACAACTACTACGTAAACACGAAACTTAAATGCTGGCACGAGTACATTGCGCATTTGCTACGGACGGGACGTATGATAAGATGTTGAAGTCCTTTCGTAATGCACTAAAACATAGCAAGACGTCGTTCTACACCAGGGTTACCGCCTTTTTGAAGTTTTTTTTTGTTTTGTTTAAGTTCGAAAAATATAGTACTTTTAGAAAATATAGGACAAAAGTACACTTCTGTTTTTCATTAAATAGGTACCTGTTTTTTATTTAGTTACGAAATAATCTCATTCGAAAAAGTCGCAACAATGGAATAAGCGATGAAAATACATAGGTACCTACATTTTGTACGATATTATTTACCTATAATCAAAAGTAGGTACAATTGGCTAATATATAGTACAGGCGGCAACCATATTCTACACTGCAACCACAGACCCTATTATATTAACACGTCGGTAGAGATTGATGATGGCTTATGTATTTCACATCGATTGAAAACTTGTTTACACCATTAGTTTTATGATGTAATTCGGTAGTTGGGCAGCAACGAATTTTATTCAACCTTTAAATATATTACCTTAACATAGAGTAGGAACTATGAAGCTATCGATTAGATAATCGGGCCAAGGCTTGCTGCGGAGTCAATTACGAAATTAAAACCTTTAAATCAGACCGGGCAAGACCGATGTCACGAGTTTCGGACTCAATATGGAATTATTCAATTAGGTATCGCTAAAGTATTTTCTAGCTTTAGGTGGTAAAAGTATTTTTTGCTAATGTAAACAGTCGGTATGACACCATAAATTATAAATGATTTTTATTTTGCCAATAGGTTTACAGAAAACACTTTTAGGTACACGTTATTCTTATGTTTTTAACTAGATGGTGTCGGCATTTCTTAATTGACTACCTCTGAGAAGAAATGCCGAAACAAACTCAGGGGTCAAGCCTCAAGAATTCTTTTGAATGCCGGACAAGTACAATAAATTTATGTTAGACAGTGGTCCATAACCAGTATTTCTTAGGTATTCCTAATACATACAAAAACACCGTGGAAAAACCGAAATAATTAAAGTACATTAAAGGGAGTGCTAAAGTTCGTTTACAACTTATTTTAATAAACAGCCAATTATACTCCGCCGTCATAAGAAAAAAACACTTCAATCTGCCAGCTACTTTTTTAAAATAAATAACCGGTTAGCGAGAACACGTACTGTGCCTAATCTTGCACAAGATGGGATTTTAAGACTTAACGAGCAGTTTCGTGTAACTGAACTAGAGTATGAAGCACCAGTGACTTGAGATTTATACTTAGATAGACGTTGCCTGATGCCTTAACTAAAACTTAACTTAGCATTATAATGCTAACAAGCTTTATGAAGTCGGGATTGACCCTTTGACTTCAGTAAGAATTCACCGGGTCTCTTCAAAGTAAAGAAAATCGTACTTTTACAAACATAAAGATATATTATCTTAGGTCATTATTCGAGGATAATACCGTGACTCTACGATGTTATAGTGACTCTACATTTACGCTCTCTTATAACAAATACAGTTATGTTTGTGAACTCATAAAAACTATTACACCAATAGACACCCAATAAAATACTGAACCTGTTCAAATTAACAACTTCATCCTCTCCTAAATTCAGTCGTCCATTAGTTTTTTAGGAACAGTTAAGATGCTCTGATTATAATTATAATTCGTTTTAGTATCTAAACATCAACGCATAAAAGCGGGACTAGGTATAGCTGACTCAATTTAGATGCCATCGACCATAATCTTACGTAAAATAAAAACCAAAAATTCAAATTATTCCAATAAATTTGAAAGTATAGTGAGATTTGGTAATGAACCATTTTTTGTATTGCCAATAGGTAGAAAAAAATGGAAGTATTGTCTCCTGAAGAAAATCTGCTTACTCTAATATATTAGTTGCTTTATATGATCACATCATAGTAGATATCTCTTTTCAATAGCCGTTACTAAGAAGAGCGACTGCCCGAGTTATTCCAAGTGACGTGTGTAATTAGTCCTAACAATGTCAAACATGACTAATTGGCTGACTTAGCACAACTCTCCCTGTTTCGCGCATTTTGCACATTACTTTGAAGTAAACTCGGTAAAGCCAGCTTAGTCTCAACACTCACTTTCGGTTTCATATTTGTCTAAGTTATTTACATATGTAATAGTGTATCTGTAGTACACCAACTATTCGCTATTTAAAGGCGAGTGAATGAAGAGAATGGGGTTTTCTTCAGGCGAGGGCTCGATAATGACCCACCAATACATGACATGAGGTCTTTAGGTGAGGGCTGACCAATGACCCCCCAATACCTAAAAATATTGTAGCAGTTCATTCGCCGAACGCTATATATAGCCTTCGCTCATTGAAAATATAAAGTATAATAATAAATCTTATTTCGATACTTGTAACTCAAAGATATTAATATAATAATATAAATGTAATGAAACATTGGGAAGAATACACCTTGATTACAATTAACTTAAATGTCACACTACAATTATTTACATTTAAAAACTAACATAAATTAAAAGTAATACCTACACACAAAAATATAAACATTTAAAAAGCATCATAATATTGATCCCCATCGATGTCAACTGTTAACGTGCCCAAAAGACTAGCAAAATATAAAGTTAAATTTTATAGGAGATCAATTAATTGTTCTCGTAAAATTCACAAGCAAACGCAGCACACAAATTAAGGTAAATAATAAAATATTCTTACCATACAGAGATGTTAATTACCCATTATCCGTATAAAATACCACAAAGGTAAATAGCGTCTTTAAAACTAGGAAAACGCTTTATTTCTGACCTTAAAATACCTAAGTAAGGATAATATCTAATTATATTTACCTTTAAGATTTTATTCATCACTTGTAAAGTGATGTATGCTTACTTAGTATTTTACGTGACATGCATTTCAATTTCAATGGTACAGAGCGTGACGGATAGAATAAGACTGCCTCTTTGGTCTAGCTAAGGTCTTGGGTTCGATTCCCGGGTCGGGCAAAGTGTTTTTACTTCAGGTAGGTGATTTTTCAGAAACAGCTCGGAGTCTCGATTTGGGCAATAGGCTCACCCCCTATGATTTCCGACCTAAAATATAAATAGCGGAATGTGGTTGTGTTCTTCAACTCTGCCTTCCCTTTCGCAGAATAAGGATAAAAAAATCATTTATTCAAAATAGACTTAAAAAAGTGGATACTTTTTGTACGTCAAATTACATCAAGACAGCCCCCAAAATGCCCGCCCGTCACTGAATACATGACCGACACGTCTGATGAATACAGACCTGATGATGTTTTACGTGTCGAAACAGAGCAAAGTTTTTAATGTTAAATAAAATATATTGCACACTGTCTCATGCATATTAAAGTGCATCAATATATCATGCGGTTATCTTATAACTTATATTATAACACTTTTACAATGTCGAAGTATTGTGCCAAGATTTATTAGGATTTACGTATGATTGATTTGATACATATTTCCCCATGTTATTATAATAAAGATTTATTCACTCATATATATGTATTTGATTCGGTTCAGGTTACGTCTGGTACTCTTGATGCAAATAAATCACTAACCACGCCAAGTACAGGGTAAGTAGGTGTATATGTTTATGTATAGTTAAGCAGTAAAGTCCTCTTAATCGAGCTTTCAAGTTAAGCTAAGTTAGCAGCCAACTTTTTGCGGGAATGACTGATCTATTCACATTAAGATTTCTCCGTGTTCAGGAGCACTTTCAGCCGTTAAACCGGATCTTGTAGTTTTTATACAAATTATTGTTTAAGAAGTTAGGGTTCAAACCCCTGAATATACCACTGGTTAGTTTTGAGGAGCGAAGAAGAAATAAAGAAAAATTACAGTCGCTGTAAAATACACGAACGAGAGAAGCCTAAGGTAAAGTTAAACATGGTCACTCACAACCAAAAACACTCATATTCCTTACATACAAAATGTCTAAACAATTTAATACCTACATAGTGGGTATTATTTGCTCCACATTTCTATGGACCATTGCACCAACACCATGAATGCGGGAAGTATAAGCTAGAGTTGAGAAACAATCCTCGCTACGTCTTCACGATGCACGCGCATTACAACAACAATGACTCGTGTGGGGATGTTAGTCAACCGTGTAATAAACCCAACGCACACCAACGAATAGGTATTTAGATAGAGTATTTGTTAAAAACAAAGCCAGACCTCATATAGGAATCATGCAAATTAACTCTTAACAAAAAGTTCCTCATTTATAAGGTAAAAATGTAGAGTCAATACTAGGGCTATTTTTATTAAAACAAACTCCTTGAACACCTAATTTCCACCAATGTGTTGCTTCAGAAGTATAGATCAATATATTGATTCATAAAAAAGTTGTTGATAGTCGATAGGCGTCGGTGTCATCAACAAAAAAGGGATCATTGTACCTTCGAGAATGAAGTACGCACTTTGGTGCACGGAAGTTTGACGTCGATATTTTTTTACACTGTCACGCATATAGAAGTTAGACTATGTACTTGTACATCATACTTAAGGCCGAAGAGCGCTGATTACAGCAAAAAAAGCCACAAAACATTCGCAACAGTTATGGTTCCATGTGCGAACCACATTGCGGTTTACAAAACACGTACGGTCAGCAACAGATTAACTGAAACGTAATATTCAATAATTGAAAGAAATATGCATCAATTCAAGTTAAAGTCTCAAATCATAACAGAGTTCAAATGAGGACCTGAGAATATTTAGGACTTTTTACTGTGACTCTGACAAATTGTTCCTCAATAAATGGAATGTTTAAAAATGTAAACTTTGAACTACCTTTGTTGTTAACTGTATGTTATGAAAAAACACCGTCCGTTCCTCTCAATAAATTAAACTGTGTAACTCCTGATGACTTTTCAGTTAGAGTTTGAGTTTTAAAACAAAAGCAAGGATGGGATCTTTTCGTAACTCGGGCAATTAGGTGGCTGGTCTCACTACCAATTGACTGACCAATTATGCATAATTATGACGAAACCATGTGTCTTCTTTTAAGCAAACATGTAACTTAATAGGTTCTCATACTAATGTGCGAAAATCTAAAGTTATCGCTGTAAATGATCAATGCATGGCATTAACCTCAATACAAGAGCCTGACTGGTCTGGTCGAATGTTTTCAAAATAAGGTTTAAAAGGAAACAAAGTGACATGGGTTAAGATTCAGCTGTCAAAACTTCGTGAATCCCTTCGCCGTCTTAAATCTTATTGATATGCAGTCGCTTTATAAATTGAATTCTTATCATTAAACATTAATTTATGATGATGATTAAAAGTTAGGTTCTTTTGTGATAAGGCATTTGTCTTATCACAAAAGAGCCATTATTATTAGATTTTATGCAGCTTTATATTAGCTCTAAACGCTCACTTTGTGTGGAAATAACGTGTTGATGGCCCTTGCAAATTGCAGTTGTGTTATTTCTCACACATAGTGGGTATCGACTCTACGTGTTTATCGGTTATAAATAGCGTGCTATTTATAACAATCACGTTCTGTTATTTTTTACGTACTATAGTTATTTTATTTACAGATACTTACTCCTTCACTGTACTTGTATTAAACTCTATAACTTACGTGGCTCACAATAAAAAACTTTTCACACCTACTTATACCTCATTGTCTTTATAAAAATAACTGACAAAAACCATACAGATTGTCTGCCCTCTGTAGAAGCCTATAATCGTCTGCAGTTTTGTAACTATCATAAGAATAAACCTTACAAGAATATGTTACGCAACTAACATTATGCAGACGTGTCATCGAGTAAGTCATGATTATAATCTGTACGTGCGTTGTTATAATAAAGTAATTAGTGAACTGACCTTGTTCATTAATATCCCATAAGACGACAGTGCAGCCGAGGCGGGCAAGCCTGAGGGCTATAAGACTGCCCAAGCCGCCGCCTCCTCCTGTCACCACGGTAATTGCACCCTTAAGGTCCTTTTTATGCCGACCAACTATACTCTTGTATGTAGCTTTTATCACATATCCGATACCGACGATGACAAACATTATAACGTCTATAATCGCTTGCACGACGGTGTATTTGTTCCTCATGCATTCTGGGATCTCCCTGGTGAGGGGCCCTGGCCTCATGCCGTTCATGTACTCCTGAGTTTCCACGGACATCTTGGTTCTGTTGATATTCTATTTGAAAGACCAACCACTGAACATCACTTTCACTAAATGTTTGCACTTCACTCGGTGGTACCTGTAACCAAACGATATTAATTAATTTAATTTAATTGTAAGCACATCCTAAGACTCCTAACCTAAGACAAGCTCTAAGCCTACATTACGTGAGATCTTTATGATTCTTAGATCGATAGGTAGGGATTCATTATAATAATTGTTGTAATAGATAGGTATTACTTAAGATCATACATACTTATAAAGGTATTATTAAAAGGATCTACTATAATCCTGACAACCGTTGAGTAAGTCTTAAGTCTAAGTGATAGCAGTGTTATGAAAATGATGTGTTGTTAAATTCTTACTCCACACTTGAAATTACACGTAGGTAATAGCTATGCGTTGTGTAGCAAGCAGAAAAGTAGACGAAACAGATGTATTGAGCCGAAATCAAACCTAATATACATCTTCTTCACACAACTATCTTCCATCAGTTACAAAAGTGCTGCGAAAACTGTCATAAAACGTTGCGTTGTACTACATACTACACATTTTAGTTCATCGCGTTAACTCCATGAGGCTTTATTCTCGTTGCCATAGAAATAAAAAACATTTTCGATAGTTAGATAATACGCGTTACAACGCAACAATCTAGGGTAGACACACTAATATTCTTGACAAACAGTGTCATTTGACAAGTCTTATTACCTACTATGTATTAGTTGGAAAATTCCAGCATAATATAAAAGCACCTAATATAATTATGGCAGTTATATGATCGTTCACATAATTCCTAGCTATTGTTAGAAAGGAAACAACCGACTACTTATATATCGTATTTGATGGCGTAATATAAAGTAATTTTAGGTTACATAACATGTTGTAAAACAAAAGCATAAGTTTTACAAATATTTTAGACTCATGTTGATTGTAATAATTTTGTTTGAGTTCTGGTTGTAAGTAAGTAAGCTTGGCAGCATTTACATGGCTCAAACACAACCTAAGACCTGCTAAAATACAACCTTGTCTTCAGAAATCTATGTTGCTGTTAATCATATATTAATCTGATCTAATATTTAGAATTCATCATCTTAATTCCAACGCAAATATATCCCTAGCAGAATATATTGGATGACCGTATTTGAGAATATAATTCTGCTAATGTTCTACAAACAAATGTGCATAGAACTATAATATTGACATTCTTGGATTCCCCTAAATTGAATTTCGTATTATCTGAAAAGTATTTACCGAGATCACTAAAATACACCTTGACACACGTCCTGTTGTCCATAGATACATAATGGCTAAAATTATTAGCCGAAAAATATACGTAGATATATTATAATAACCGGATTAAACTCAGTATTACCATTAGCAACCGGCTAACGTAGTTTTAGCCGGTTAGATCCACCAGCTAACCCACGGGCCCAATCTGAATACCTGTTTATGTTCCACGCCCATTTCCAAAACTGGACTGAATCAAGCGGACAGGTTTTTGTTTTTATAATACGTACATACATTTATGTGAGACGGCATTATTATTAAGCAACAAAAACACTACACAAAAAAACATTGGCACAATATTAAAAAAAAATGTAGGGTCGTTTACAGACAAATCTTATGACTCGTTACCATACCTTAGTCAAATGAAAATTTCACACATTCATGTCGAAATTAGTATTCATTTGTATTATTGCCTGTATTTCCCGAAGGGGGAGGCAGGGGTGCACGTACAGTACACTCACATTTCGCCTGTTATGATAAAGGTCCCAATGTAAAAGGCGAGACCATCAACCGGGCACAAATCAAGACTCCGAAATTCTACTGAGAATTACCCAGAGAATTGAGGGAGAGTACATGAAAGAGAATTACTCAGTAACACTTAGCCCGACCTGGGATTTGACCTAATACTCAGGAGTCGCGTATAGCGACTACTAGGCCAACGAGGCAGACATCATCAGTAGTAGAGAACAGTTCCAAAGAATTGGTTACTATTTAAAATAGCTCGGACGCGTTCTGATCGCTTATATTGGTTACCATGATCAAAGTTAGGGGAACCATGAACATTTATTTACATAATTTAGCTATTAAATAAGCGGCTCGCACCTACACAGCTACTACCGATCAGTTAATTAACAGTAAGGTTAGGCAGCAGTTACTGCGGTCGGCCTTTGTTTGGGTGACCATTTTCCACACATTGAGACCAATAAGTGTCTTGGAATGCACGATAAGCCTTTGGTCCTGCGTCTGATGTCCTGTCTTGACATCCCGTCGGATTATTATTGTGAGGGAATCATAAGTATAAATTTATCAATATATTTATAAAGTTAATAAAATATATTTATTAAGCTTACCTGTGCACTCCGCAAATATTTTGCGAACAAAATCTTTTAACTAAAAATGCAAATATAATAAATAAAAATATAATTATGTACATCTGTAATGAATCAACAACATTAATTGGCAACAGTCATAAATCTTGTTATTTGGGTGGTAGATATAACGTTAATTAGTTACGGATATTACAAAATTGTTGTTATACTTAACAGCTTCAATACGCGACCCAATAAACTTAAAACTTGATTCAAATTTCAAGATCATTCAATTACGTTTTATTATTTATCAAGATTGGTGTTGCGTGATTGAATAGCTGAATACCAATCAAAATGAAAAACATATCGTTTTAAGGGTTTATTACTCATTGTTTATTTGAATAGTCGTTACAAATCTAATTTGTCCGAATTGTGATTTTTCATAATTACAAATCGAAACTTTAGGACAATGCGTACGTGACGTAATGACGTACTAGGTCTTTATTCACAATTTAAACATTGGGTCTAGATTGGAACTGTAAATTACAAGAATTGGCCTCCTGATGTAAATTAATTAAAATCACCCTTTCTTTTTGTATACCTAACATTTATATTCAATTCATTTATTCTTATGGTGCTTTGTATTGCTGTTCTTACTAAATAATGTAAAACTGCGTTTACATGTATACTGTGGGTACCTATTCTATTCCTACCTAGTTTATTTTCTATACCTAGTATATTCTAGATACCTAGATAAATCTTTCAAAGAATTACTACATAAAATCATGAACACGTGTCACTTCAACCGATAGCCATTTAATGATACTTTGGCAGAATGAAAGTTCGCTTTAATTTATCATAAAACAATATGATGCCTTTATAAACCGGTACTACTTTCAAAAATATTACTTTTTAGCTTGATATTGTAGCAAAGCAGTAAAAAAGATAATTGGTATTTCTTTTTATTTTCTTGTAACCATAGCCCTTGGATCTGATTAGAACTATTCAAACATGCTACTAGTTCAATGATTTTTCTATGTATGTTTTTTATAGCCACTAGTAGATAGAGGTTATCAGTTACCAATAAAAACTGCACAATTTCGATCTAATCCTAAAACTATAATTTTTCAAATCTTTGAGTCTTTCCCATTTATTTTAGCTGAATCATTTAGATTTTTAGAATATTAGCTCATAATTATATGGTTTACGTTTTATGAGTGAAAAGGGCAAGAGCCTCTATTACAACATCTTGTGTTGCCATATCTTTGCTCTTCAAACTATTACTTGCGTCTTAAATCCTAACTTATTTTCGTCATGTCAACTTTTCGAATAAATTAACATGTCTAAGACACATGCCTAAAACATTATGGGAGTGGATGGCGGTGTTTCTCCCTCACACATCGGCGGATGTCGCAAGCGCAACCAGCGGCCGGTGAATGCAACCAGCATTGCACAAACCACTCCGGCATACTCTGAGCTACCGACTATCGATACGAAGGTCGGCTTTTATACTATCAATGAGTTTATTTGGCTCTTGAGCAGATTATGCTCTACAATTATTGTCACGGCCAATAGACAAGTTGATATTAGAAGCTGGCCAGTAAGTTCGGCTTATTGCTAACTTAATCTTTAAAGCACCACTGTAATTACGTGTTAACATTTTCTAAAGCAGAAACGTTGTATATTTGAAAGCTTATAATTAAAGAAAACTTGCTGTTGCTATCATATTATATTTTTGACATAGATAGATGAATTGGAAAATCCAACATTTTACAATATCGTTGGAAAATAAATGTGACGTTATTTATTACAAAAACGTAACAAAACCTAAGGATAATATTATCATGTCAAATGAGGAAACACCATTACAAAAACTGTTATCAATTATCAAGTCAGAAGGCAAAAGATCAACTTGATGTTAGTATAGCTACATTTAGGTATGATAGCATTATAATTACCACCTATACGTTTATTCAATTAAGCATGTGCATTTTTAAATTACTGTACTAAAACAAAAGAACAAAAATTTGAATAAAAAAAGTTAACAAAGACGTAGTTTTTTTACAGACGTCTTTTTACAGATGTGGCGCTGATATACTTAAGTGCCTATAATATTATTACCTATCTTATAACCTACACATATAAGCATGCACGCTGTTCGATGAACTTGTACTGTGTTCGTTTAATCGGTGACAAGCTCCAAGGTCAGTCAATGGTAAACTTTAAATTAATTGAATCAAAATCGAATAGGTACCTACCTCCATATAATTTATTTTATACATCTTGAAGCAAAGATTTTAATTACATTATTATGCCGGTCTGTTAGATTCATCAATTATAAAATATATGAGTACAAAATACATAATCAAGTATCAAAATATGATAAGATATGTCGGAATGGAAAGCAAAGACGCATGTCCTCGACTAGTTTCGCAAAAACAATGTAAAATGTTATTTGTGATGTGATTAAGATAATCAACACGACTGTGTAGTCTCAGGATGAAGTACCTACAGTTCTGGGCTCTTAGAATGAAACTATAATGCATCTAACTATCTTTATATGACAAAAAAATTATGTCCCCGTGTTACCTACCAACAATTTTACCTTCTAATGTTAATTAAAATAAAAACATTATTAAACAACGTTTGAAAATATTATGGACTGTAATTATGAGAGTTTCTTTTGTTTTCGTCCCAGAACATGACGTCATGAATCATGAGCGTGCTACTGTAAAACGTAAAAAAAATACATAAACTACTTACAATAATTCAACAATCTGCATTTTCATTTTGGGCGATTACTAATGAGAAACTGCAAAATTGTATTAACATTGGCATAATTATGTAGGTACTAGGTAGCTTATAAGCATTAGGAAGTTTGGAACTAAACAAGAAAAATGTTGGGCTTTATCCGTAGCTCCTTCAGTTTCGGTGTATTTCACAAAAAACTGAACGCCAGGTATCATAGATAATTGAAGGCCATAGTTTGTAAGCAGGTGCAATGTTATTGCGTTGTTAGAGATACAAATTACTTAAACAATCATTACATTCACATTTGATAAACCTGTTGTAATTTGCTGGCTGGAAATCTGCACGTCCATAGATAAACAGAGGAAAAATTGTAAATTGATGGTACGTGGAAATTGCAGTGCATAATCTTGGGGAGGGATTTACATTATTTTGTAAATTTCTTGTGTCACCTCTAAATTGCTTTCTCTGTAATCATGTTATCATTAGGCCGTAAACTTTCACGTACAGGCACGTGAAAATCCAATCACTCGTACTGGCAATAAATGGCCGCGAGGAGTTTTGCCCCACGTTAGTAATATGATTTGTTATGACACTATATAGTCATGATTGCGTATTTTCTGGATTAAATACTTATAAATACGCTGGATATAATCATATTATGCCATATGAAATTGCAGCTTAGAAAGGTAAGTTAGCCTTCCCAATCTTTCCCAGAAAACTGTAACTTTACAAGAATTAAGAACCTGTCATCCAAATATTTATCGGCCTCGTAAAGAGCTCACCAAACTCACTCATTGCGTGTTGGTGAATTAGACTAGAGACTTTAGAGTCTAGTTTTCTTCATGATATACATCACCGTAAGTCATATTCTAGAATTTGAAAGTATAGATGACGTTGATAAAGTCGCTTGCTAGAACATTTAACTTTATCGTCCGTAAAATCTAATTCGATTACTATGTAACCGCATCGAATAATTTTAGAAATAAAATCATTCTTATTCTATCTTCCATTCATGGTTGTCGATCAATCGCCTAGTAACTTGCCAATGACGCACACCGCCACACACTATCGTTCACCGTTTACTCGTTCGTGATCAGAATACAAGGATCGTTGATCGTCGTCGATCTTTGGGCGATGCATTCAATGTCAGTTAATACACTCCATTAAACGATTCAAGGACAAGTGACTCCTGACGACAATATATTGCCCGCAATATAGGAATACTACAACCGTTTATTGAGTTCTTTCTGTTCTATTGTAATTGAGAGCCAAAAATCGTTTACCATAATCATTTTTGAAGACTGTCAGTTACATGTTGCTACGTTTTATAAATTTTTCATTCTAGTGTTACGAAATACAAGGTCGGTGTTGCGTCCACTGTTATCATCGTAACCGATGCAAGTTTTTTTATTTTGATTACTTCAGCCATAATAACATTAGAGTGACGGTAATCTTGATAGATAATTTCGTGACATGCTTATTTTATACGTCGGTGGCGATCACGCACTGTTCATTAAGTGTAATATCAATCACATGACTGGGCGTTAGAGAAACAAATAATGCCATGGAATAAGTAATTACGGGGCTTGTGTAGCGGGAAAAAGCAATGCGGCTTTGACGTGTATTAATGTATTTTCTTCGATCTATCATGTTTAGAGAAACAGAGTTTAGTTATGTACAGAGGTCCATAACAACACCACGTTCTAGAAGACACAATTTAATTACGATAATTCGTTATTTTATCAAAATCAATGCTTGGTTGGGGCAGGCATAGAAGTGACCCAATTATTTGTTCAAAATAAAAATGTAACAGATGAAATCCGATACTGGAATGCTAACTAGTGTCTTGGAAGTAAAAAACCTAAGTTGAGAAATAAGAACGGACTCGGTTTCGTAGCTACGGTAACAAAGAATGGCAAATAATTGAAGCCGTCGAGTTACCTACCGTGACAAGAAAATATTGTCCACCAAATGGCCGCCACAAAATATTCTGTACTTCAGAATTGGTATTTAGTTTCCTTCACTATGTTGTTGCAATGTTCTAGTGATGACATACATGGTGTGACAGACGTTTAAAATATTACGTTGTCACTAGTAGATTATTTTAAATCGCTTTTATATTCATGAACTTAATTTCGTATTTTTTTAATGTTTCATCAGCCGTGCACTATTTAGTGCGAAGGCATATCCAAGGTTGACCGCTAGTCTGCTACAGATGTGTGACCTTTGCTCTCCTAACTGCCAACTGGTACATAACTATTACTATACTATATTACAATAAAAAGGTAATTTGTTTAAGAATACGCACGAGAATATTTAAACCTGCCACACAGGGTAAGAGCCAATATGCAACCTTGAGGAATACCGTTTCGTACAAAGAAATGTACTATTTGCACCACCGTTTAAATACCTACAGCTTTTTATATTTACTTGAAACAATCATACAAAGATACCTTACGTATATACTATTGCTTATACCGACAGAATATGCATGAGATTCTTAATAACGGTTCTAAAAGCTGTATCATATTAAAAAGCATTGAAATCTTCCATTATATTATGTCGTAAATATATTTTATAGCTCTTAAACTTAGTTAAATGTGTTAAGAGAATATTTAAAGAACTGTCTTCACAGCATTTTTTATAATTGACACCATTTTTATTAATGAAAAAAACAGCCCAAAAAAACTATTTACGAACGCTATGAATCATAAACAAATAAAAATTCAGAACTAAATAAGCAATTAAGGCTTCTGTAATAAAAATGTGTAATAAAACACTACTGCATCGCAAAATAAATCCAAATCCAAATCATAAATTAAAACTATAATTCGTTACTAGTGATGATGATTTATTAATCGGATTGGATTGTGTAGCTAAGTCGGAACTCCTGCTAAGACTAATATTAATGCTTGTTGTGCAACGGCTAGTACTCAAAACCGAATTTTAATAATTACAACTGTTAACTTACCAAGTGAAGGTTGGATCAGTCTATAGAATATGTTCCACTTGAACAAGTCGTTTATATACCTTTGTCACCGACTGCATCATTGGATCACAATACGCTAAATAAGCATTTTTTATGAGAACTCATGAGAACGTCACGAAAAATGCTGTACGTCCAGATGATTACCCTAATTCAGATTCAAACAATATGACGGTCTCATAAGTTGTGTACGTACATGTAAATTGCAAATTGTTATTGTTTGCAGGATAGTAAATAAATTAAATGATTACCTAGAACCGCTATCCGAATCGAAAGAGTATTGAGGAAACTTTAGAATTAGAAAAGGTTACAAAAATATCTTTATTTTAGTACGATACAGCAGTGATTTTTCTTCAAGTTTAACTGATATAGCATCTTATAATTTGTCCGAAACCGATCTATGATGGGCCAAAGCACATTCCTCAATCTCACCACACCCAACTCTGTTCAATGGTCATTTTAAAACAATAAAACAAGTTATATTGACACAATCGATTCAATCAGACATTTTTCTGTGTAGATGAAGCCATATTTCCAGTTTAACAGCATCACTGTCCAATGGTTTCGGCGCATGAGTATTTTTTTGCGACCGCTTTCTCCATCGTGCTTTCACCATGACGACCGATGGCCCGTAATTTTGGTTATTATTTGACTTAAGAATGTTTGTTGTCCGCGTTCTGGTACGTTATAAATTAAATAACGGTTTCATTCAGAACGATGACATTAATTTATGTTAATAAAACATGTTTATCAAATGCAAAATATTTTAAATATTTTTTAGTAGAATTTATGGTAAAATTTTTGAATGGATTACAAGAAATTTATTGTCTTCAATTCCGAAAATAATGGCCAAAAGAGTAAGAGTAACGAGTTCTTTTACGCAAAATGATCATGGCTAATTCTTTATGCTAAATAATAAACGAACTATTAAAATGTTTTGAGCTTGGAATAGATGAAAACGAACAACAATCAGTAACCTACATTAATGATTATGGCTTTCCTCTAAATTAACTTTGCCTTATAGTACTCCTATAATAATAACTCATGAAAAAGTAATTAACTGCAGATAATTAGGAAGAGCTCAGCTCAGTGCCGTAAATAGCCAGGTGCCAGCGGTGCTCAGGCACAAGGCGCAGACATGACCAGACCAGGACCACAAACAATACCTATTACTTATTGAGTCATACGGGTTTAGTTACGTCCTTCTATCAGCAGTATAGGCTGATAACATTCATATTCTTCGCACAGTAAGAAAAATTCAAGGGCGCAGGTATAAAAGCTTGCAACGGGCGCATAAAAGGCTACTTACGGCACTGAATCAGCTACAATCACCGAGAATTTGGAGAGGAAACAATTGTTTAAAGTTCTAAGGATTATTTCTAGAATTACAAGATGTAACTGCACTTTCTGTTTAATGAAATGCTTTCATTGACAGACTTAAAATTAGTCAAGTGCCTCTAAAATTAAAAAGTTAAACCAACTGCGAAACTACCTGTCGCACGCAATTGCGTACCAGCTAAATATGTCATAACATTTCTCAAGATAAACTTAGCTATATACTATTTCGATACTAACTCGATATCGCAACTCCCGACCGGATCATCGCAGATCGATCGTGGACGCGTATCTGCGAGCGGGCGGCCTTCTCGGGACCATTTCCCAACAGCGTGTGCACGCGCCTCATGACGTGCCCGGCGGAAGGACGTACTGCGGTTTACACCATAGAGCATACACTATGTGTTAGACTGCTCTATTACATATAATTGCTCTTACTAAAGTCTTGTTAGTTCATGTCTAAGATTTATTTAGTGTACAAAATATTAGATATTTATTTATAAACAATATATGTACTAATGGACCGAATTCGTACGATCTCTACGAAATTATTTAGTTCAATGACAAATAGAAAATGTATGAGAATATGGTGTTATGCAACACTGATAGTTTCCATGTCATACATAATTTATTGGGAATTAGGTAACTGGTCCACATCCAAATATGCTGCGACAGCAACAAATTCGATAGTCTTACGTTGCGTTTTTCTGAAATATGTGTTCTAGTCACTTTTTTAGTCAACTGGCAATTGAAGAAATCACTTTGATTTTAATTAACGAGATTTTAAACATGTATGTTTTCGGGTAAGTATACAGTATATTGGTCGACGACTAGCCCCCTTACCATGAACTCTTAAAGCAAGGCAGTTTACCATGTGGAAGCGAGATGCCGCTACGTGCTGTGTTATGCAGCGTCTTGCTTCCACATGGTAAACTGTCCTGCTGTAAGAGTTCATGGTAAGGGGGCTGATCGGCGCAGCAGCTAAGCGATTAGATTACTGCGCTAAAGGTTGTGGGTTCGATTCCCGCACGGGATAAAAATCTGTGCGATCCACAGATGTTTGTCCCGAGTCTGTGTTTGTATGTGATATTTCATGTTTGTGAGGCGATGTTTTTTTAAGAAAATAAATAAATATAATATTTACATGTATTGCACGCATTTAAGGTATGAAGGAATTAAATCCAGTTCAGTCATAATGTGGTTATACCGGTAGTATTTGTAAACAATGATCAAGTAGGTATTAACTTATCGTACAACCATTGTAAAGTGTAAGCACTCCACTTTGAGTCTACAATAATCTAGTGCGTAGATGTTTCCAAATGTTTACAAAGCTATGCGGCACATGCATAATCAAAACGTTGTGTATGTACAAGTGTAATTTATCAAATTTATTGTCAGGTACTTACTAAATATTACCTGCTTTTTATTTGATTGGTGAAAAATGGTTGACATGTCAACAACAAAATTTTGGTATCAGGAATTGTCGCATGAACACATCTAATTATGCTACTGAGTACTGATTACTACAATACTGAATACTACACTTACTCTATCAACCTGATAACATCTGCATGGGATGTCTTATTCGATTCTTTGATGTTTTGAAGGCATAATATGAAACATTGGCTTTTCTGATAGTTGCAATTTAAAAGCATTGGTAATGTTCAAACGGTTCGAACGTAAAGAAATACAACAATTGTTTGAACACAAGTCTGTCGGCAGCATAGAACCCGTTACAAAAATTACAGTGGAACCAATTAGATGCTGTACACAAGAATACGTCTGAACAGTACATCTGGATCATTAGGTATTGATGTAATGATTTTAGAAAGCCGAAGTTTTTCACGATGTGTGGAGCCGCGGGCAACACAGTAGACTAATTAATGACGCCCTTGAACGACATTACTTAATATCGAGAAGGTTTCTTAATGCGACTGCGCCTACTTCTAGATAACTTTAGCAATATGTAGAAATATCTATCATTAATGTCTTGGCGATCACGTAATCATAATTTACACATAACTTACACGTCGTTACATCTAATACTTTTGATCTGAATACTAGATGTTTGCTTATTAATACGATTAACGTTATTTACATCAACATCAATCAATCTCAACAATTAAGATTTGATTTTAATTTTATTGGCTTTTTTATTGCAAGCCAGTTCGAAATATCGTAACCATAGCTAACTGATGTTTAGTGTATTTTGCGTGTTTATTCTATCTTTGATGCTTGTGAGTCAGGCAGGATATAAGGAATCAATTAAAACATTGCGCTAAGTAAATTCATTCAATAAACTTTAAACAATTAGATCGTCCTTCAATTTATTAGGCTTAAGGCATCGTTTATTCAGCAATTGGTTTAACCTTTATTGTCTGCAGCGTGAAACAAGATCTTCAGATAAATATAATAAACCATGTCTAACTCGAGAGCATATAGACGCAGGATCGCCTTGAAATACTTTCGAACCACGTGAACTATACGAAAACGTTTACCTAACCGAATCAACATTTAATTAACCCTATAATATAGACAACAAAACTTACCTGTAAGTACAGGTGTCTTTCAGCCGGCGTTCAGTTGTCCACTTACACTGTCACTTAAAAAAACTTATTTATGGATTTTTTATTGAGAATAACAAGTGGTTGGTTTATGATTTTAAAAAAGTATTTGTCCGCGTCAGAGGTGGTTATTTAGAGTAGAGCGACGGCCTCTACCGGCGCGCGACGCTGCAGATCGACTGAGCGAGACTCGCGGCAGTGTGCGCGCGCACGGCGACCCCCAAACCCTCGTTAGGCGACCTTCAACCGTCTGAGATACTGAGGGGTGACTTCCTATCACTGCAATACAAAAACAAACAATTAGCATTCTTTGTTTTATTTTTTCACGGGTAATTTTAAATAAGTTATCCGTTATTAAACTTAATTGTGCTTAAAATATAGTTATCACACAACACATTAGGGAGGTATGAAGAGTAATTTGAAACTGAAAATGTTGTTTACAAAAACACACTGAAAGTATTCTGAAAAATAATAATCACCTAATTGGTTTGTTTGCGGTATTTTTTGATAAGGAGGGTTTCCTTAACCAAAAATACAGTAAGGACTGTACGTTTGTCTCATAAGTTTCGTTGTATCTAATTCCTTTGAATCTTAAAGTAAAAAAAAACACAATAATAAGCAGACTTCTATTCCACTGACTTTCAATGCTAGTCGCTATCGCAATAGACTGTCCTTTCCAGCCCGGGTACATCGAGGGTCAACGTTCGATCTCAACACGTAAAAGCGGTCAGTCTCCCGAATTATAAATAACTAGCTTTTCCTACGGTACTGCCCACGTTACTTGATTTTGTCACGAAAACAGAGTTTTAATCTTTTTGTTTTAGTGTCAGCATGAGCTTATTGTTACGCAGAAATTAGTTGTACCATAGGGTTATTGATTGGCCAGTAAACAAGGATGTTGACGAGCTTGACCACCCAGGTCATCAATCTGGTCTCCTTGAAGCTTTCAATGCACCCCAGTTTTTCATACCAGTAAATATGTTATATATTTCGGCCAAAAAATGGAAAATAAAAATTTTGCTAAAAAGCTGGTGTTATAATAAAATCATTAAAAATTCTGTTTAACCCTAAAGAACAACAGGCAGATTATTTCATGTCTTTCTGTTTGCTCACTTTTACTTTAGCTAAGTTAAGATCAATGCGCTAAAGGTGCAACGATAAAATAAATTTTTGATTTGTAACGGTATCCAACAGTTGGTAGTTAAATTTTCTAGAGAGGTGTTTAAATAGGTAATTAACGGCATCAGAACATAAAAAACGTTATGTCATGGACTTCCGAACAAAATATAACATCTACACGTTAATTAGTGCGCGATACAAAATTGTTTAGATAGTGTGTGCAGAGCTGTTGACAGTTCTCATAGATTTAACGTGGGAAGAGGACGTAAGACGTTTTTGCATCTATTGGCTATAACTGCATACTGATATACTGCTTTGCCTTCCTCCAGGCAAAGGAAAAACAGTGAGAGTATATTCTAATTTAAAAATACTTACATAAATTATCGCCTGTAGTCCCCGTAGGGTTAGGTAGAGATGAATAGTATATTTTGCCAGTTTTAGGGTAAAATCCAGACTCCGTGTTGTTACGGAGATTCACCTAATGGATAAACGTACCTAATGACACTTTGCCCGACCTGGAAATCAAACCCAGGACTACTCTCAGCAGTCGCGGTCGCACCATTAAACTAACGAGACTGTCATAAAACAGGTGTCAGTAGTCAAGCTCAATATTTAAATTTATTTATTTAATTTTAAGAAGGCTTACAGACTAATACAATATCACATAGCTAATAACATACAGTAATTATATCGCTAACGACAAGCATCCACAGATAATAGACACACGTCGATTACAATTAATAATACTAAAAATGTTGCGTGCCATATTTTTTTATTTTTTTTAAGTGCTATACAAAAATTTATAGAAAGAGATTAATTAACACCTTTTTCACCGACTACTCAATATTTTCAAGTTCATTAATATAATGAATATGATTTCAGACTCCTAATAACGTGAACAACTTGTTTCAATTACAACGGCTTTTTGACCAAGAACCAAGATACCTGTTCTTGGTCAAAAAGCCGTTGTAACGGTCTCTGTCGAAATAAGTCTTGATGAAATAGCTTCATATCTTTATTGGCGCCTTAAAGGACGAATGTGAAGGACATGGAGGAGGCAAAGTTATTGTAGCTAACTTGAACGAGAACTTTGAAGAAACATGCGTATGCCCATAGTTTTATACTACTTACCTGAACCCCTGATAAAGGAGAACGACTTTGTTTACCCCTTCGGGTGATTGTATGAATATTAAATATATCCAATCTAAACTCAGGCTCTTTAAATCTTTTGACCCTGACGGCTCCATCCGTTCAACCAGTTTCGGAAAATTACGAAATCTTAAAGTTTAAAACTTTACAATTAATAATATGAGAGATAGATAAAAATCATTTAAATGCAGCCGACCTAAACGGCCAGTTGAGTAATATGCCAGAATCGTGAATAATTGTTTGTCGAGGAAGGCTTTCAGTGTAAGATATTCTTATTTTATTTATTTTACGCTCACCGAAAGATAAAATGAGAGCTAAAACTGAATTCAAAGTAACTCATAAAGTACAATGCAAAAATTAGGATTGTATTTACAGATCTTAACGAGTTAGGTTTATCGCCTGGTTTATTTTTTTAATGGATGTAATGTTCTAAAACCTCACAATGAGCAAATGTAACAATATCACTAGATACCTATTTGATTCCTGAAGTATAAAAAAGTAGACTTTAAAAAAGGTATACTATGTTTTGGCTATTGATAAGGCAATCGCTGATGTTAATAATTCAATGTGTTTAAATACACCGATAAAATAATCAGTCCGGCTGTCTAACTGGCAAAAATTAGAAATGCAATAAATTTGAAAGTGCTTCAAGAGTTGTTTATTGAGGTTACTGTAAATTAATGTCCATCAATGAAATAAGACAGAACACCCACGGCTAAAGCTATGACGACTTAACTAAATGAAATGTATACTGTATCTTCTCATCTTTATCCATTTAGAAATATGATTAGGGTTGCCAACCATACTGTTTTAAACAGTATTATACTGTTTTTCACTAAATTATACTTTTTACTGTTGAACAAAAATAAAGTATACAAAATACTGTTTTCAATTATAACTGTGAAGAAGCGTATGAAGTTTTTAAAAACGATTGTAAATTAGTAAGTTGTGCGAGAAGCTCTAAAAATATGCATTTAAAACAATAAATAAATAAAATACTGTTCATTTTTCTAAAATACTGTTTAATATTCTTCATAGACCTGAATATACTTTATTTCTTGTGAAAAAAGTTGGCAACCCTAGATATGATGCACCGATATTTGCAACCCATCTAGCCATTAATAGAGCAACCTTATAATTTCATAACTCTACCCATTTAGAAATAACACCTATGACATTATGCAGTCGCGTTTGTAGCCATGAGAACTGATAAGACAAAGGAAAAGAAATCGCATGGATTAAAAAGAAAGAAGTTCGGAATACTTATAAAGTTATAACTAGCAAAAATGAGTGCATTACAAGGTCAAAGCAAAGCCTCTCTCTCGGGTCTTTTCAGGGAGATACTTTTATAGAACCTTTTGACTTACAATCTTAATTCAATTTGTATCTTCAAATGAAAGCTACATCATTAATATTCCGAAGCAGCTTTTATATTTTATCTTTTGTTTAGGAGAGGCCTATGTCCAGCAGTAGACTCAGATAGGCCGATAATGATGAAGATGAATCACGGCAAACGTGAGATTTAAAACTGTTGGTTCTGGAACCCGACCTAAAACCCTGTACTAAACTACATATATTACGGTGTCAGTGTTATGCATACTCCATGCTAACTTAAAAGCCTGCCTGGCCTACCTCCCAAAAAGGAATTTCAAATTTTGGATCACGGAACCAGAACTTTTGTATGTTGTAGTTAAGTTATAAAAAAGTCGTATTACTCGAAACTTACCATATAACATAACATCACGCCTGTGTTCCCCAAAGAGGTAGGCAGAGGTAGATATTATAGTACCTACACGGACATTTCCCCAGTTATGTTATAGGTTCCAATGCAATAAGGGGCAAGCCTTTTGCCATCAACCAGGCACAAATCCAGACTCCGTGCTGCTACTGAGAATTACGTAATGGAAAAACCCAGTAACACTTTGCTCGGCTCAGGATTCAACACAGGACCTTATATTTACCACGCAAACGCAGCAAATCAGCAGTAGCAACTTCTGGCGACTATAACATGAACACCTAATTAAGGTGGCATTTTTACTGAAGATACTTTACCTCATGTTTTTCTTAAAAACAGTAGCTAAGTGTACTGTGTACTTAATACTTATACTATAGTATTAATAATAATTTAATATCAATAAATATTTGTACACGACGTCCGGTCGGCCCATTATGTCTCTACCTACGTTTAAGAACGACCGGAAGTAGCACTTGTACTTGTAAGTCATACAATAACCTTGTTTTTATACATATTTGTTAAAAATAAATGTTTGAATGGCACACCATCGGCTACAACCTTGGAATGGCAATTAGGAGGTCGTGAGATTGTTTCCAACCGTTGCAATATTGCCAATATTTGGTGTGCAATACTAAATATGCATAACTATTATTGCTAATAACTCATTCATAGCTCAAAATCAACCAATTCCGACCTTCGCCCAAATACTCCCAAGTCAACCCCGTTAAGAACCGACTGACAGGCATATTGTACTGATTGTCCTTGGGACATAATGAGACTTCATTACACTACATAATGCAGTCTCATTATGTCCCAAGGAATATAATTCTTTAAATATATCTAGAAATCTATAATATAACCCAGTAATACATAAGTATAATCTGTATTTATTGCTGTTCAGATTAACGATAAATAAATAGGCACATAAGTATACTAAATAAATACTAAATGTTGTGCCAGATATTTTGCTGGCGTCCAAATTACAAAGCACTTTAATATACTAGTCTGTAGAACCTGTATATTTTTGTAAGCATTAAATTAAAACTTTATCGTTAACGCTCACTAGGTACTTATGTATGTATTTGTTTTTTTTTTGCTTGGGTATGTTGTTCATATTGAATTCATTATAGTATCAGCGGATGATTCTTTATTATGTTTATGTTGTGCCGTAGGTACATCTCTCAAAAACCTACGTATTCTTCATATATTTTATGCACCTAATAATGTAGGTACCTAAATGCACAACGTAAAACTGACATAAAATACAAAACCCACGTTTACTAAAAACTTTTTTACTTAGTACCTACCTACTTATATTTTAGGTTTTTTATGTAGGTGCCTAACCAATAACTACACTACAAAATAAGAAATCCTGTTTACCAAAAGTATGTTTTTTAATTTGATTCATTCCGAGGACCTTAAGAAATCCTTATAACACGAAGGTAGGACAAGTAATAAACATAAATTGTTACAATAATTACAAAAAACAACCATTTGAAACTTGCCAAATATTGTTGACCAAAAAAACTGTTAAAGTACCTAATTTAATCGTCATAATGACTTGGGTCTTAAACGTGATAAAAAAGACAAATCTAATGATGATTCTCGTTTGTCGTTTTCGTTTCTAACCGGACTCTTAGTTACGTGTGTAAACCAAAATTTATAGAAAAACGTTATAACCACGCACCGAACCACACTAGGTACCTAATGTTAAAAGTATTCATTAATACATATTAAATTTATTTAAATGTTTTCAAAATCAATGATTTGTTCTGTGATGAGCTGATGACGTAACACATATCTAGGTTACCAGTCTGTTATAGGTAGGTACTATAAGTTACTAATTTAGGGTGAGTTGCACCAACAACTGATGCATTGGTTAGTGTTAAATATGGCCGTTTGTATGAGTTAAGTTGACGTACAGACTTAACGTTAACAGACGATTGGTGCAACCCCCCTTTAGAATATAAAAAATGTATAAAAATACAATATACTTAGATACATTAGGTAGGTTTTATAAATGACGAATAAAAAATAAATGTCTATAAAGATGATAATGATATAGGTAGATGTGTAAACATTTAGAAATATCAATAGGTACCATTCTTCCATTGTAACATTTAAAACAAAGGGTTGATATCCTTGTTCCCTAGACTTTGTTGAGCAGTGTATAAATTATGCAAAGCCTATTTTCAGCCTTAGATAATCTAATCGAAGCAATGTAAGTTAACTAAACATTGCTGTATAGCAACACTTTTAGAGTATGCATTTTAGGTTTATTATGATTAAAAATGTTAAAAATAACACCACAACCGTCAATCACAACAAACAGCTGACTAACAGAAACAATAATAACGCTATTTCTTAACACATGGTCGTGGCTATCGCTGTGGTTAAAACTGAAGTTTTAAAGAGTTCTAAGCACTGCTATCGCCATCTGTGCGTTACCCATAGAAACTAAACGATGTTAACTTGACACTACCAGCTTGGCACGATTATGTTACAATCAAGTAACCCTTCTCACTGTAATGCGGTAACAAGCCAGTAGAGGGCGCCTTATTTATACGAACTGAGTGTTTCTAAACCCCTATTGAAATAAAAGATTTCAAGATACATATATATAGGTTTTTTGACAGGTTTGAGAAAAGGTAAAGTCAATTTAGGTAGCTGAATGTTGACGGTGGCGGCTGCGCGTCGAAGCAAAGGTGAAAAATAAGGAAAGCTGTCCCCACCACCACCACGTGGGATATATATCTTGTAAGAGTCAATCAGCTGAAAATCAGTTCGATAGATCCTTAAAATTGAACTACTTTGTATTTTAAATCTATGCTTAAAATCGATTCAGTTTGCTGCAAGTTGACACTGATTATTAAAATCTGCGTGTATTGGCCCGTGAGAGACTGGACAAAATCTCATGATGAAGAACCACAATAATGGTTGGTACTTAGACTATTAAATAATCTAAGGGTTGGTATGTAAATCTTGTACCTACTGAATTGATCATAATACTGGATCCAAGTAAGTCCTTATACTATTTATATGTTATTTATTAAATAAATTATCACATATGCAAGGTGAACTAATACTTATGAGTCTTAGGTATAGGTATAGCTAGGGTCAGCACTGCTCTGATAAAAATCTAGGAAACCTTGAAGGTTGGTCTAAGCCGCCTTACTTTCAAAACAGCATTCTGTTACAAGTACAACCTAGTGGTAACACCTAAAACAAAAATATATCAAAATCAAATTATACATTAAAATTAATTAATTTTAATCAGTCTGTCCAGCGTCGACCATGAGTTATTGCGTTTTTATTTTAGATACTATCGCAAACGTTTTTTATTTTGAATGTAACGAGCACAAAGCCCGTTGAGTGAGAACAGGATTAAACAAAAAAAAAGATTCCGACGAATTGAGAACCTCCTTTTTTTAAGTCGGTTAAATATCTGTATTTAAACGCGACGCTCTATGTCAGATTTCTTAGTACAAACATCGTCAAAAACACAGTCAGCTGACCCGCGTTATAAAAACTTTACGATAGATATTTACTTTTGTTAGTAACTCATGGTAGATAAACAGGTCTCAGTCGCATTTATGCGGTCTTCGTTTTAAACCAACGTCAATTGAATTTACTTTGGAGACACCTACTATAAAGGGAAAATTTGCACTAAAACTGGAACTTGCACACATCTTACCAATACATATTTGCTACCGCTTAACCGTTAAAAATACTTAACAACAACAAATCCTGAACAGTATAAAAATAGTCATTACTTTTCCTAAACGGCTTGCCTAAAGTTTGTCTTTTTCATTGTCACTTATTTTGCAATTCTTTATTTACATAACACAACACAAAATAACTATGTCGTACGTGTGAATCTGTTACTTTTTTGTAATAAAAAGTGTCCGGTGTTAGTCTTAAGTGTGGCGACCTCATTACTCCACAAACTCCTTGTTGGTTAAAAAAAAAGATCTGTTCAAACAATCGTACGTTTTCATTTTTCCATCTTGCTTTGAATAAATTAAATTGTAGAAGAAAAGAGTGTTATGTAAACCAATTAAAACTTAGCTCTCCCAACCACATTTCCACCATAGCCCTATGAATTCCATAATGGGGCAATCTGTGTCTTCAGCCCAACTTTTAATGGAGATCATGCGAAGTGTTGCTATGGTCTAACATGTACCTGGTCGGTACCCGTTAAAACTGAATAAATACTTTATCTCATTTACTTCTGTATTCATTACTGCAGAATGCATATAATCCCAAATAGACTTTAGCTAAGACGTGACACCGATATCAACAATCGCAGCTACCATATATTCAATAAACTAATTAACAAAGTGAAAACATAAAACTAGAAAACGACTTTATAACTTCGAGCATTCCAATCATAAAAGCTAAATGACTAACGCTGAATTTTGCATAGATGCTATCGTCACTACCACGAATTGCGACCACAAAGGTGTAAAGTTAATAATGCCGTCTCGAATCGAGGCAGACATCAAGACAAGCCAAGCCACGAAGGCATTATACTGGCGCGTGCGGCCTCTGGTAATGAGTATTTTACAACTCCAGAATACAAATAAGCTGATTTTGCTATTGTCTCTCTGTAGGCTCGGGGGCATAAGATATTAGTATTTCAACCTCACATAACAGAATCTACATAGATACTTGGCTTCAGTAATCTAGCTTGTTTTAATAGACGCTTTAAATCTAGATTAACGAAAGTGTAAGTTGACACGTTTTTCTTGTCGATCTTGTTGGTTACATTCATTTTATTTGGCAGTATTTTATTTACGTCAAGGTCTTCTCTGAAGATCTTTATCGTCATCATCCACAGCCTTCAATATCCCACTGCTGGGTATAAGCATCCCTTTAACATTTTTAGTGGGAAATCAATGATTGGATTATTTAGCCCGCAGAAAAAATGCAGGGTATGCCGGTTAAGCAGAGGTACACCTACTACAACTATACATAGTACATACTTTTCGCCAGTTGTGAGATAGGTCCTAATGTTAATAGGGGACAAGCCTATTGCCATCAAGCGGGCACAAATCCAGACTAGGTACTGAGAATGACCTAATAAAAAACCTCAATAACACTTGGCCCCCGACCCGGGATTCGGACCCAATACCTCATGCTCAGTAGTCGCGCTTAGTGACCGCTAGACCAACGAAGCAGTCAGACCCTGTTTATTTGTTCATTTTTTTCATCATATTTGTTAATATTCCGTGCTTCGGAAGACACGTTAAGCCGTTGGTCCTGCGCCTGATCTCTCTCCGGTCGTGTCATCTACCGTCCCATCGGACTATGAGAGTGAGGGAATAAGGAGTTCACCTGTGTTTGCGCGCATACTTGTGCACTATAATAATTTCTGCATAGTTGGCTAGTCTCAGCTGAGAAAGGCCGCCGTGATCGAAATTCGGTCAGGAGGACATTATTTGTTCATTTACTACGCCTTATGAATCAAATCAAAGAGAGAACCTTATAATTATTTTCAAGGCGAATGAACATGAGTCCCTAAAGGTAAAACTTAGAAGGGCAAAGGATGGTGATGATTATATAAATGACTTATCAATTATAGGCTAATGTAATATCCTGTAGTCAACTGTATCCGTTACATGATTTCTTGCTTCTATGTTATCTAAGCGAAAAATCTTAGTTTTACTTATATCTATGAAAGCATAATATTAAATGCGGTTATAATGAAAGAAGGTTTTTTAAGAACTAAGAGAAATGTTGTGTCGAACTGTAACATGACACGAAGTCGTTTATAAAATCAAGGCAGAAAAAAAGGAAGCCATGACAGGTGCTGTACCAAAAAAAAGCTTTTAAATAAGTAGAAGACCAACAAACATGTTTTATTTAACCTTTAATTTATTTAATGTTACTTTCACCAGCTCATTTACAAGCCTGTATCTCCTCGTATAACATAGGTAAGTAGATATCTAGATTACCATACAACCATCTAGCACGTGACTAAAAAAAGTAAAAGCTAAAATGAAAAAAGTTAATTTAGAAAACAATTACCACAAATATACATATTTTTGGATGATAGATAATAAGACCATTCTTTAACCTAAAAATGCACAGGTATGCACTATTTTGACGTCACACGTCGGGAGGCGCGGGAAAAGCGGTGGATTTACCGTTATCGGAGAAAGCCGGAGAGTAGAGCAGCGCGCAGTCAGTGGTCGAACGGCGCACGCGCATCTACACGCATGCACTATAGAGGCTTAAAGTTGTGATCGCTTGTTTTTTGTAAAAACGTTGTAAAGGTTAAGTGAATTCGGATATTAAAAGGTAAGCTTTATTTATATTATTGTGAATAAAATAATAGGTTTGTTTTATTTGATGATATTGGTTTGATGAGTTTAAATTAAAAATGACTTGTTTCTTTATTAATTAATAGAAATTCATTTAGGCATCTCACATCATTTCCATGCATAATTATAATACAAGCTTATAGGTAAAATGATAAATTTTATTATCTGTATTATAAAGGTTAAAGGTAGTTAGGTAGCCTAAGGGGTTCAGATCAAAATTCGCTTTGACGCCTTGGAGAAACACAATTAAGATAACAATATTGGACAAATCTATATTTCAGTGTCATTGAACTAAGTAAAATGGACATAATCATAATTAACAAATAGAAAGGTGGATCTAGGACAGTCGTCAGTTCGAAGCCGGACGTGTAAACCGTATAGTCTACTATTCGTTTTCTTATTCATAATCATTTTAGCCGAATGACATCCATAAACATAAATTTGTGAAAAATACGAAGCCTACTTTCAAGAACAATGCAAGAAACAAAAATAATGCAAGAAAGGTTTCTAACCTTTCTTGCATTATTTTTCAAGATTATAAGCCGGCAATCTGGTGTACGAAAAAATTGACGGCGCCTAGAGACGTTGAATAAAATAAAAACGAAAACATATACATTAAGCAAAAAAAATAAAAATTAAAACAAACATATGTACTATGTGTAGCTTTAAAAAAACATAATTATGTATTCGAAAAGTTGTTATCATGCGTGTTTAAAACGAAAGACGAATTAAAATAAACTTTGTAAATACAAAACGAGGCAATATGTTAACAGAACAACTTTCGTAAAGCCACTTTCTTTTTGTAGAGCCGGTGATGGGTTTATTTTTTAGAATACATAGTGTTACACCTTTTACATCTGTGCTTATTGTAATGTGTAATGCTTTGTCGAGACACATATACAGGAATTGCGAAAGGACTTGCTCAAAAAATCCCATTCTCTATAGAACTCCTTCATAGACCGCTTGGAAAAATAATTAATAAACTTCTTACGGGATTCAAATTGATAAAGGAAATTTAAAAATGATGGTCACCAGCGGTATTCGACACGAGGCATGGGCAGCATGCTAAAATGACATTTAAAGTCATGAAATCTTTCAGGATTTTTTTAAATTAATTATAAACACTCATTTAATAAAACTTAGATAGTGTTACTGTAGGTAAAATACATTTTGCAATACCTAGTTACGAGAACCTACTGTGTTATCAAACCTACATATGTGGAGAAACCAAGTCCCTCAGAATCAGTAGGCACATAAGCATATACCTAAACGTTTTACATAATAATACAGAATAACCTAAGATCTAGATAGAGCCATTAATAAAACATGTACCAAGTTGTTATTCTAGACGAAGCTTGTACTTTTAGATCTCATTTGCTTAGATCCTTCACGGCCTAATTAACAATGTTGCACACTGCACTAACACCGCAATAGAGACACGATAAAATCGTGTAAAATGTATTATTAGGAACAGTTGTTTACCCAGATCCAAACGTAAGATAGAAAAATAAATTTATTATATACCATTTCGTGTATCGAGACCGGATTTACCCCAAACATGTTTAAAAAATTTAAAGATCCAAATCCTATTTAGATAAAGGAAAGTTTATTTAAGAATCAAGTTATGCCCTGTCGAACGTAAGTTTCATGTCGTTGTACCTAAGAGAATAACATTATTTATTATATTAATACTTACCGTTAATACCTTTCGTATGTGTCGTAGTCAAAGCATCATCATTATCGCCTTCATTTTCGTTAGTACCCATTGCTAATATCCCTAGTCTGCTTGTTTTGCTTGGTGATTATTATTCAACAGTCCATTGTTGCAGTAAGCCTCATCACTAATGGATGGTATAAGCATAATATCATTACTTGATCTCATCGTTATCCTTATGCATAAAAGTTACATTTTTCTAAAGATGGAGAGGAAAATTATAACTCGTCACATTACGTGCTCTACATTCTACAATAATATATAAAATTGTTGCTCTTCATCCATTTTTGTTGCTTCTGCCTCATCTGTCTACCATGAGTACCATGACTGCCAGGCTGGGCTTGCTCCCTTACTTACTGACTTTCTGCATTCACATCGGACGCTCATTTAGTGCGTGCTGAGTTGCTGACGTTTAAGCTCAGTTTCTTACAGTAAGCATACATATGAGCTCCTGCTGTACCTGGTGTGGACTTCATGAATAGCAATAATGGTGCCACTTAGCCCACTTGCTACATGAGACTCATGATGAGTAGGTACCAGAATAGTGACTCCAGATAAGAGAACATGTCTGCCTTCTCCTTTTGAGACTAATGGTGTAATTGTAGGATGTATGATTAGCGTCTCGAGGTGCGCGAAATCCTAATGCATGCTGTATTAAGTTTGAATGAACTTAACCTAAAGCATTACTTAACTCTTGGCAATAGAAACATTAATAGTTTATGATGTGTTGTTCGTAAACTCACTCAATATCTGACAAGAGGTACTTTCTATCGGTCAATCAAATAATGTGTTAGCCTTGATATTTCAAGCACATCTATTTTAAAATATTCTTACTCAATTAAGCATGCAATTAAATCTAAATCAGAATAATGATTTTTACATCATTAATGAATCCGATAGTTAGTCCGTAAGTGCTATCGGAAACATTAAATGTTTGCAGCCAACGTATGTTTTTCATAACTCTATTTTTGTTATTATTGATAGTTGTGTTAGGTGACGGCTTGCCTATCCTTTTCTTAGCTTGTAGAAAGGTATAGGTATCACAAGAAATAGCAAACAGCTTCAATGTATAAGATATCGATACCTACCGCAAATCATTTCATATCATCATCATCATTCTATTTTTTTGGGAAATAAATTATATTCTATTCTATTCTATATTCTATTCTATTCTATCATCATCATCAGCCAAAAGACGTCCACTGTTGAACATAGGCCTCCCTGTTTAACCGGGGGGGTTTGCCATAATCCCCACGCTTGGCAAGCGGCTTGGGGATCGCAGTTTTGGTGGTGGAGTTACAGAAGACGCTGCTGCCCATCTTCTGAATTTTCCCTTAGTCGCCTCTTACGACACCCATGGGAGGAAAGGGGGTGGTCAATTCTAGGCCGGATACCACACGGCACTTCAAATCATTTCAATTGCTTCTACTAAAAATTAGAAATACAAACATAATGAAGATAGATTAAGTTTAAAACACCCTAATTACGTATCTTTGTCTTAATGACTGCAATTTCTGAGCAATTTCATAATAATTCAACATCCAACGGCGCATGTCCCTAATGAACACTGTCCCCAGTGGATGAAACTAGAAACTACGTGTCATTATAGCTATGAGCCTGGTGTCTACAGACCACAACAGTGGTGTCCGTTCACTATAATCGCAGTGAATTCTTGCGAAACACGACGGAAAATTTACTATCTGCTGGTAGAGTGCGCTCTTGACTATAACTTGATATTTTGTCGACTTCAGTAATTTATGCATTCATGTTTGTTAAGCTAACATTAGCCGAAAACATTTTATGCATATAAAAGGTGTTGAAAGTTTGTATTAACGGCACACAGGGCCCTCACGAGATCACGTCTTCATTTCTTATTTACACCATATATCTATGGGTAAAGGGTATCTAATATTGTTACTGATTTTTCTAGATCTGTGTACCTATAATGTCTTATAATATAATTATAGAATTCATTAGATTTAATAATAGTTACATTATTTATTTAGTAATCTAACCTTCAATGTAGACCAGCACTCGTCTAGTTTAATAATGAACTGAGACTATTTGCAATACCCTAATTCATATTATGAAACCTGTAACTCTGTCTGAACTGTAGGTACATACAAATTACCATCAATAACTATATGGAAAGGAAACACTGTCATTGATAACATACTGTTATAATATTTAATAATGCTGTGGCGTAATAAAAATCACAAGGGGCTTCGCGCATGTCGGTCTATTGAATATAAATAGTTTTAAATGGCTTTACACAATGGTATATACACTTACGAACGGCTCTAGTCGTTGTATTGCAAGAGACCATTAAAGTTTTGGATATAGTCGACGTCTGCGTCTGAAGCGTTTGTGAACTAGGTTGCATGTTTAGCCTGCTAATGCACTATTAATGTGCACAAGAACAATCATATTTAGATTTTATGGAGGTAAAACAGATTAGTTATCTTTTATTTTTATTTTCATAATCGCTGAAATTTGCATCGCAAATTGGCCGTAGATATGTTGCAATAATAATTAATGTCCAGAAACGAAATCTTCGGTAACAGTGTGACAGAAAATGATATTCGTGAATTAATTTAAATCATTTCTCCATAATTTTGTTACAGATCTAACAATGCTGGAGGGAACGAAGATAAACTCTCCGTCACAAATGGCAAGCGTCTTCGACATTGCCAAGGATACTGTGCTATTCCTCGTCTTATCATGCTACTACATCCTGGAGTCCCTATTCTGGACCTTAGTGCCTAATGCCATAAGGCCCATGAAGAGTCTGAAGGGGGATGTCGTGTTAGTGACGGGCGGTGGGGGCGGAGTGGGGCGCCAGCTGGCTGTGAAGCTTGCTAGACTAGGAGCCAAGGTCGTAGTATGGGACATAAGCAAAGAAGGTCAGTTGAATGAAGGTTTGGTTAGTCGCCGGTCAACCTTACACTCGTTTCGTATTAGGTATCGGCCGCATCGATTGGTTTGCGCTCACTGCTTGCAAATTCGTTTAGATTTTTGGGACAGATAACTAATTGCAAAGATTTAAAACCTTACTTCGTAGAACTCTACTTCGGACCTAAAAAGGTATTTAGTTGTATTAATAAATTAAGTTAACATTTAATTAAGGTATAGGTCTTACCTACCTACTTAACTCACTGTTATATTATAGGTTTGCAGAAAACATGCTCAGCGGTTATCGACGAAGGCTACGAAATTGCGAGCTACGTCGTAGACCTGGCAGATCGTAACGCTGTCTACGCAACCGCCGAAAAAGTCAAAAGAGAGGTAGATAGTTACATAATAATTATTATGAATAGCGAGCTTATCTAAAATAAATAATCGTTACAAAAAATCATTTACTTGTATTTAAAATTTTAAATCCTTAATTGCAGATCGGTAAGGTCGACGTGTTAATCAATAACGCAGGCACCGTGTTCGGCGAGACACTATTGGATCTCTCCGATACTGCCATAGAAACTACTTACAAAGTCAACATCCTCTCACACTACTGGGTAAATAAATTAACTTTTAATTGAATGACTGCTACGAACTAAGAATAACAGTACTTCTTTATTCGTAGCTATCTTTCAAATATATTTATAGCGAAGTTTAACAATAAAATATTTATTTCTTGGGACATGCCCCAAGTAAAACGAATAACTAACTAATTAAGATCCTATTGGCAAAACCAGGAAAGAAGTGACACGTAAAAACCTTCCTACTCATCTAGAAAATAACACTGAAAACATAAATATTAAAGGTTTATGAGTTTAGGTTGAGGATTTACCGTGAATTAACATTTTAATTATAAATGATGTTTACTTTACGCTACAAACAACGAATCAAACCTACATAATAATATGTATTATCTATTACTGCATGATTAGATAATGGTACCTAAGTACTTCAAAATCATCACAGATACACTATTGGCAGCTAGTTAGATAGGTAGTCTCCACTTATTATTTAATTATTATAATAACAGTTGCATTAAGCAAGTCTGTACAGTCAGGTACAGTGAGTCAAGGTCGTTAGCTAATTTTATTGTAAGCGCATTTCACAGTGACGCAGGTACTTGTAAACCAATTAATGTACAACTGTTTAGATTGCTCAATATTATGGCTAGAAGAATAAATAAATGCTCTTTTCACAGTTTGTTAGTAAGCAAGCTGTGTTTGTGTAGTACGTAAGTAACCTATGTTACAATAGTTTGTAACTTAATGTTTTGCAAGGTTTTACATAGATAATAGGTATTTCCTATTTTTCGGGTCAGGTCAGAATTTTTTAATTAACTACTAACTTGGTTAAGTGGCAACATAGCGACTGCTGAGCATGCAATCCGGATTGTCCGTAACAGCACGGACTCTGGATTTGTATCCGGATAATGCCAATAGGCTCGCTTCCAGTACATTGGAATGGAACTTACCTATAACATATCTGGCAAAAAGAGGGTGCATACCTCTTCGGAGAATACCAACAGGCGCAATGTTGTGGTATGTTACTAGTTACGACTACTCCATCGTTGAAAGACATATCCGAATAGGTAATTAAATAATATTTTTTGGTTGTGTACCTATTTTGAGCAATTACTCTTGTTGCAGACGGTAAAGGCGTTCCTCCCGGAGATGATCAGCTCCGGCAAGGGCCACATAGTGACGGTGGGCTCGGTGGCCGGCCTGCTCGGCACCTACCGCTGCACTGACTACAGCGCCACCAAGTTCGCCACCGTCGGCTTCCATGAAAGCCTGTTCACTGAACTAAAGGTACCTACTTATTTAGAATCATGTTGAACATGAAGGAACTCCTGTCAATTGGCAATTTCAGTCAGTGACGTCTTATGCACTGACTCATTGCAAAAAATCATCCCTACATTTACTTGATCCTCTCTATAAACACTAATCCACAAGTGTAGATGACTATGTATAATCGATAAATACATAGGTATACCTACTTCATTCACACCTATATCTTCTTCATCTTCATCATCACTTCATACATACCATAATACCAGTAGGTAAGTGAAATAGCCTATCAGCTGGTTAAGGTAAAACATAATGGTCTTACATTTAACAATTGTGGAGGAAGGGATGTGGAGTTCCTCCAACGAAAAGGGAGTTCTTCCAACTAGGCGGTGGTATGCTTGATGGGCCGCGGCGCCCCACTTCACAACTCGGGGCGGCTGTATTTATGGCTAGCGCGTGAGATTACTTCGCTAGCGCGATGCAGGAATGTCATCGTCATTCGTCCTTCGACGGGTAGATGTCGCTACACAATAATTAACTGTATGACTATGACTACAATAGGCATATTTAGGTTTAAGTTTTTGATAAAAGCTCTACACTTTCCAGGCGCATGGCCACCACACTATCCACGCGACCCTGGTCTGCCCGTACTACATAAACACGGGCATGTTTGACGGGGTCACGCCGCGCCTAATGCCCATGCTGGAGCCCAACTACGTGGCAAAAACCATGATCGACTCCATCAGGAAGAACGAGGTCAACTGCATCATGCCGGGCTCTGTCAGATACCTTCTGCCTCTGAAGTGGTAAGAACAGTGATTGTAGTAGTTACATATACCGGAGATATGCTACCTACGCAACATTCCAGATAAAGCTAGTGTGTCTGACAGCTGGCTGTGGATACATGATATATATCCTATCAATGAAGACCTGAATTTTTCCCCGGTCCTCTACAAACTGTTCTATACGACAGACATTGGAAACCGTGAACTAAAGTGCTATTTACGTTTCACAAGCGCCTAGGTATATGTGATTTAAAACGTTATCAGCTTGAGAATATTGCAGGCACTGAATATCGGCGTACATATAACTTTTATTTCTCGTAAATTCACGCACCTTCTCGCGCAACGAGGCGAATTGTCATGTCTGTTTCACGACAATGTAAATTAAGCCTAAGAAAAGAAATAAATTTCGGTCTTCCTTTTGGTCCTGTAGATTATTAGCGGTGTTTATAAAATTTATTTTTGTTTTAGCCTTCTCCCAGCCAAGATGTGCTGGGACCTGATGCACCGAGTGATGAAGGGGCCACAGTCCATGATGGAGTTCAAGGGAAAGCCTAAAGCCGTCGCTAGTTAGAACTTAAGTCGTACTTGCTAAGTTTACTATGTAAATAACGTAATGTGTACTTTGTTTAAAACTTTTGTAGATCGGATTACGATCGCAAATTAATTATGAGATTAATTATAAGACTGAAAACGTTTTCAGTAGCATTTTATTATAAGGATAAGAAATAAACGAAAAATATAGTTTACTTTAATTTATTTCTTTTAAAAAATCCGGAATCATGAATATCACAAAACAAACATATTAACTTATAATTATTATCACACAATTAGAACAAATCGTAGAAGTAGTCCAGGCCCTGCCCTAGCTCCCAGATGGCGACACCAGTGCCGTACTCCTTAGCTAACTCAAGGCGCTTCTGTATAGAGTATAGGGTGGGATAGAATATTTTCTTAGTCCCTTGTGACGTCCTTAAAAGAAAAAGGGTATACTTAATATAAAATATGTAAACTGATGTTTAGACACACTAATCAATACAAAATAAAACAACAATATCGCTAACTAGTTATACATTAGAGTTGTTAACTATACTATCTGATGAATATAATGTTATGTATAATTATCATGACTGTTAAAGTGATATAGACTAGTCTAGGGATTAAAAATTTCGTTAAAGAGAAACAAAATTGAGTACTAACCAAACTCTATGCTTACCTGATTTCTACATAATTCTCCGCCGTATTATTATTATACGACAACGCTTGGTTATTTTTGGCATTCTTTAATAATTCTATGTACTCTGTGCCAACTATGGGGCCGCCACCGTTGGCTGTATACGAATTTCCATAGAAATTCAATCCAAGTAAGATCTTGGAACTCTTTGATGGGTTCTCATCACTGTCTAGAAGTTTCTCCACACATAACCTTACCCAATACAATGGAGCATTGGGCCCTGAAAAAAAAAGTACAATCAAAATTAACCATGTGACAAACTAAAGTCTAAAATAATGTTTTTATCTGGTATCTCAGTGCCACTGGGATTCTGGATGAGATTGGCACAGCTGTAGGCAGGCCTACCTAGCAGTAGGAAATTAAAATCTAGGCAACTTGCCTGGTTTCTGTGGATTAGAGAAGTCATATGTCATGACTGACACTGCCTCAACATATGGATATATGTCATTAAATGCTTGGATGAAGAACTCATCAGTGGGATACCCACGGAATGGTGGGTAGACTAGAATTAGACTAAGATCATCTTCTTTCATCTCCAAACCTGAAAACAAATAATTTTAAGATGTAACATACAAACAATGAGTATGTGTCACAGCAGTGAGCACATACAGATCAAGTTAAACTAAGGAGGAATTCCACCTTACTAAATTGGCACAAAGAAACTTTGCAATTTATTATTGTTAGCCTTTTTAAACCATGCACTGTTAATGAGAATTGTCTAGCAGGGAGCAACCACTAGTCTGAATATTAAAGCAAAAATCTGTCCAGTCATGTTTTCAACCGCTAACCCAATCAAATATAACAACTATAAAAATGTGCAGGCTTAGTTGTAACACTGTTACAATTGAAGGCTAATGGTTACTGATAAGAGTGTTTATGTTTCCTTACATGCAAAGGTGCATACAGGAACTATATAATACATAAAATTTTAATTGCTCTACTTTATTATTAGTTACCTAGTTAGTCACATGTCACTTTGGATAAAAGTGTAAGGGCTAGATCCTGTTTTACACCCTAATGGCTGACTGACCAGGGTGCCAGCCATAAATTCAAATTGGTTACATCTTGTGGAGGTGTTTTAACACTAGCATTTATCTTATTATCACTTGTGGAGGCATTTTCACACCAGCATTTATCATGACTGAAAAATAAACTTACCAAATTGCTGAATAAACTTGACGGACTTATCAACATATTTCCCTATCTGTGAGAGCACCTCCAGTACCATACCATCAAACTTCCACTGCTTACAAACTTTCTTTATCTCTTCAATGAGAGCCTTTTGTTCTGTGTGAGATGTTGGCTCCATAAAGAAAGCCTTTAGGTCTGATGGCTGCCAGTTCTCAAACAGTATTCTTGGTAGCACTAGAATTTAATTGCAATACATACACATATCAGATTTATCTTAAATATTTTATTATTTTAGGTAAATAACCTACTGATAATTTTTTACTTTATGAAATCTATTACATAAAGTGAAAAAAATATCATAAGTAAAACTTTTAGTATAATAGGACTAGTTACAAATGAGCTTATAAATGTCTCAATATATGGCTAAAGGAAGATATCTACAAAGACGAAACAAGCATTAATTGCCAAATAAAATACTTTCTCACAGAATCATATGAAGTAATTAATACTTACATTTCAAGTTAGTAGCTGAGCCTTTTTGTTTTACAGACTTCATCCAGGCATGGTCCACGTCATGTAGTCCCGATATAATGTAAATGTTGGGCGATTGTCGCTTGATTTGAAGCCATACCGGCGAAACGTAGTTAAACTTAGGAGCCCATGTCTTTGCCACATCATAACCTTTATTATTCCACTAAAAACAGAATTACAAAGTTTAACAAAATAATTTCATATTAATAATGTTGAAGAGCAATGTTAGCAAAAGAAAAGCCACATAATCAACAATTTTCTAAGAAATACTCACAGGCGTAACGTAACCCAAAACAGCATTTTTAAAATTCCGCGTTACAACGTCCTGGTGATAAGTGGCATGATATTTTATTATATCTTTAACTAAAGGTGCTTCATTTACTAATTTACGATCTAGCACATTATTCTTTCTGGGGCCTTCTTGTGCTTTTACACCTTTTTGGCCCTTCTTATCGGAGGGTGGTGATAAAGTAGCCAAACACACATTTAAAAGGAAAATTATTTGCAGTACTGTTTTAACACATCTCATTTTTTCGATTAATATTTCAAATTACTCACTATATTCTTACAATCCACTGTTAATTGTATTACTAATTGTATTTACAGCAGCTTTGTCAACAGAATAAACAATCCGACGGATTCGCCGGCTAGTTAGAGTTGACATACATATCAATAATGTTGATATCGATTTTTTTACTTTGACGTTTCAAATAACTTAGTTTTGTAGAATGATAAAAGCAACTGAGAAACTCTTGAAAATCTGTATATCAAAGGACATCATAATATTTATCTTATTTTACATATAATATATGATTCAATGCCACATAACAACTAAAAATAATGAGATAAGTCATAACTTATCGATATTTTATATTTTAAAATAACATCACTAGATCTGCGTTTACCACAGATAATCAAGAATATAGCTCCAGATTATAAAGACTTTCAAGGAAAGCCGCGAAATTTAAAACTTTTTCCTTGGATCTTTTTTGGTGTAATGTCGAGACTTCGAAAATGAGTCAGTTAATTATAAAAAAAAAAACATTCATTTAATGCGTTTGCGTAAGACCTTTCGTTTAATAATCAACTACATAAAGCTTAGTATGACAAACATTATGAAGTATTGCAGCTAATATTATTTATAAAACATTTTTTAGTTTTGGTATGATAATTATCCTAAAATTAACCACGGTATTTCTCAGATCATACCATGGCCTGGTAATTATTTACGCAAAAGTCATTCAAGAAATATCTAATATTCCTAACACCATAGAACACTTACGATCGGCGCGCGGTAGCGTGAAAACCTTTGAATCTTGTAAATAGATTAAAGATACATACATACATAACGTCACGCCTATTTCCACGAGGGGTAGGCAGAGACCACGGATTTCCATTTGCTACGATCCTGACATACTTCTTTCGCCTCATTCACTCGCATCACATTCCTCATACACGCTCGTCGGTTAAGGGTACTCCTCACTTGACCCTTTTGTAGAACATCTCCGATCTGGTCCAAGTATGTTCGCCGAGGTCTTCCCCTTCCCGATATTCCACTAACATTCGCCTCATATATTTGCTTTGTCACTCTTCTTTCATCCATCCTTTCTACATGCCCAAACCATCTAAGCATATTCTTCTCGATTTTTGTAATGACATCTACATTCACTCCGCATCTCTCTCTTATCACCTTATTTTCTACTCTATCTCTCAAAGTCACACCACACATACTTCTCAAAGCCCGCATCTCTACTGCATTAATGCGGCTTTGATGTTTTTTCTGCCATACCCAACTTTCACTACCATAGATAAGACTCGGCACTAATACTCCTCTATGCACGGCCAGTCGAGCGTTTTTTGACACCTTCTGGGTGGTCATAAAGGAGTGTAGTGCCCCATTCACTTGATTCCCAAAACTTACTCTTCTTTCAATATCTTCTTCATGCTTACCATCCCTTGTAAATAATGTCCCCAGGTACACAAAATCTTTCACTTGCTCTACTCTCTCTCCACCAATCATAATATTGCATGCTGTCATACACTCATCTTTTTCAAAAATCATAACTTTCGTCTTTCCTACATTTAGATTAGAGATACCCCGGAATTATTATTTTGATTTCTTTGTACCAACTTAACAGTCTGTTCTTTCCTGTTTTTTTCACAATTTATAGTTTCTTATAAAAAAAGTCGAAAATGTATCAGGCAATGGCGTACAGAAAATCTGTGTAACAGAACAGAAATGTAAACTCCAGGAAGGTAATTCGTCGTCATCAGCTAAAAGACGTCCACTGTTGGACATAGGCCTCCCCGTTTAAGCGGGGGAGTTTGCCATAATCCCCACGCTTGGCAAGCGGCTTGGGGATCGCAGTATTGGTGGTGGAGTTACAGAAGACGCTGCTGCCCATCTTTTGAATTTTCCCTTAGTCGCCTCTTACGACACCCACGAGAGGAAAGGGGGTGGTCAATTCGGAATCCGGATACCACACGGCAGGTAATTAATAGCATATTACTATCATAGTTTCTAGTTAGCTAGTCTTAAGTCGTACTTGAGCGTTTACTCATTTTTACCAAGCTTTAAAATACGGATTGCTGATGTTTCCTGAAACTGGCACGAGTCACGTTAAGACGCAAGATGAAACAAGTCTTAAATTATCGTTCAATATCCGATCCAATTTGGACTCTGAATCCAACGATCCGAGTTTAAATCTCGGTGGGACCTTCTTTTTTAAATATTTAAGTGTAGTATTTTTGTTACCATAGACTTATTTATTTACTATCTCAAAATAATTTGTACCAGAAGTTTGCGAGATTAGTTTCGGCATAATGCAAAGCAAGAATAGTTTCCGTCACGTAAAAAGAACACTGACCGTTAATTTAATTTTTTAAATTCCAATCTATTCCCAAGTGTAACGTAACTTGTAAAGTAACTAGTATTAAGTAAGTAAAGATTCTATAATTAAACAATTACACTTAATTAAAACCATTATCCACAATAGCCTAGGACCAGAAACGTCATCCGAGTGCAAGCACAGTCGCTCAGCGTTCTTTTTTACGTGACGGGAACTACCTATAGGTACTACTTATTTCAGTGCCTGTAAGTTAAACTAGCTTAAACGAAAATGAGAAAACGAGAGTCTTTCTTGAAAAGTTGTCTTGTAAGACAAGGCACACGTAATAAATAATTACATGTGTGCACACATATGTACTGTATACACGCCTTCATACATTATGATTCCTTAGAGTTAGTTTAATTATTTAATCAGAGACAACCAAAAACATGCGACGAACAAAACATACACCAATAACTATGTTTGATAAAAAGTTTGTTTTATTTCCTTTCTTTTCGTGTAGACAGAGAGCTGGGGGCCGTCGATGATATTGTAAAAGAAAGTAACGCGTAGCTCGATAGTCGACAGTCGTATGAGTGGTTTGTTGTTGACTCAGTGCTTCTACAAAGGCCGGGCTCTCAACATGGCTCGACAAAAACCACATTTTTCTCGGATATTAACTATTGCAATAACTTACTTATTTTTAGGTAAACTGTGATGATTACTAAAAGATGTTTATAAAGTTTTTCTTTTTAAAAGTTCGATTTTCAAAATAGTTCTATCAACAAATATTTTGCAGGGGTGCACGGAAAGCTTAGGAGTAAAAGAAGCTTAACGGATGTGAAGTGTCTTGAAAATGGAAGGTTTTACAGGTATGTTCAACCCTAATCCTATGCACGTGAAGTGTTTTTTATTTCGTCAAACTTTTGCCCTTTTGCACTAACACTTGGTAACCCACTGATCGTAAGCGTTCGCGGTTTGTGTGATCCAGAAAGCAGTGCTTTCATTCATAATTTTTTCAGTGTTCCTTATTTTCAGGGTCGATAGAGTAATGTGTGCCTATATTTAAGTGTAGGTACCTACTAAATAGGATCACCCTGCCTACTTCATCTCCAATGACTTTCCTAATTGATTTATTGATTAATATCTAAGTATAGAAAGTTTCTTCAAATTAAGCTGTTGTAATGTATTAATGTAATTGTTTTATCTTAATAACAAGTTTATCAATGGGAGGCGGTTTTTACATAGGCAGGGACCAAGCTTTTTTATCATTTGCTCATCCTAATTGTGTATGACATGTTATTTCTAAAAGACAACTAACAATAGCTGTGAATTTCTTTACAACATCTTTCTAAGTCAGATGTCTTGGAATGATAAAATGAATAGAAGGTAGATGTCGTGGGTGACTTGATTCATATCTAGGCTACTTCAAAGAGAACTAAATTGTAAATTGCTTGCATACATTCAGAGAAAATTCGCTTGCCTCTGCATCACCCTAAGGTCGACTGGTAGAGTAGAGTTTGTACTAACTTATGTACGTAGAGCTCGAGACTCTGCCGCGTAACCAGCTCATGAATAAGGCCTCCGTTAGAGTTCGAAACTAGTGGGGTCTTCCCTAATACACACGTGAGTAAAACCGGCATATATAGTAAATAATATGTGTCTCTCTCTAAGTATTATAAAGTACATTCAACAATTCGCAGCCAGGTAACTACTTACTTAGTCAACTTGTACCTACACTAGTTAGATAGGCGTAGTCTTCGCCACCATCTAATGTAATATGGGATGAAAACTAGAAAACAAAAGTGTTCCCACGAACCTCGACAGACGCAGATACAACAAGACGTTTTAAATCACAATAGGAAAAAACAGATAGGCAAAGATATATTGCTTGAATGGACTATTTGATTAAACCTCTTGTCCCAATGCATGGCAAATGCACACTCATCTACACACACATAGACTTGATCAGGAAGCTTTAACCATGCGCGTTGGCGATAGACTAGGTATTTAATCAACGACCACGATTATGCTCTTATCCTGAACCAGTATAAAACTTAGAAGGTAGAACATAGATGATGACGAGAATTCAAAATGCTTGATCAGGTACTCCCCAGAGGTCAAACATTTAATATTGTGCCCAGGAAGCTAAGCAGTAAGCCTATGACCGCTGACCCGATATACCCAGCTATATAGCCCTCTTCCTCTCTCCTAATTTTGCTGTGCCCGCCAGGGTCCATATTGATATTTTACTATGCTCTACCACTTATTCAACACATATGGAATGCAATAAAGAATAGAGTATACCTAAGTATATGACATAGAGTCTAGACATAGCATGAAATAAAGCCGGAAAGTCACGGGGAAATAAGACAAAATAGCTTGTTGTAAAACGCACTTCTTCTTTGTATCGCCATGAGCCAAAAGCCACATGGAATAGGTCATACCGTGATGTAGATATTGGTCAGTCAACAAGGATAGTAGCGAGGATAACCGTCCAGGTTGCGCCGGACGCACTTAAGTATCGTCGATAATACCAAGAGCTTAAAACGATGGGTAATTCCACATCGCTCTTTTAAAATCAATGTAGAGTCACAAATGAATAAGGGTATTATATAATACCTGATCACCAGACGCATATACAACGAAGTGAAACTGTCCCATAACGACACCATCAACGTGACACCGACCACAATCAGCTTCCAAAGTGAAACCTTACTTAATTGCAGAAAAGCTAGCTCAACTAACACCTGGAAGTGGTTTCTAATTTGTCACGGATGATACTGTTGCTTTGTGCTCGGAAGTGCGAACCAGCGAACTATTGTGTAATAGGCAGTACCAGTGTAGTCATCTCTAACCTACTCTTGATAATTGCATCGATTATAGGTACTAAGTTTATCTTTAGATGCACGTAGTCAGAAATTGTTTGTAATTTGGGTTATGGTTATTTTTATTAGTATGTCTACTACCTATTGTTATGTCATAGTGGTTCGTCAGCAACAAATAACAAATTAATTTAAAATGATAAATAGTTAGAAGTTCTCTTAGCTATTAGGTTAGAAAATTTATAATATTTTAAAAGCATTTTTCCAAACTCTCGCTTTTGTGTTAATCATTTAATAACTGTACAATAAAATTATAATTAATCACATAAGTAGGTACCTATCTGTTTAATTATGAGGTTTTTTCTCATTATCATCTCACCTCCTAGCTTACTAAGACATATTAAAGGTACCTATCACTACTCTCAAAACTAAATTACAATTCAAACATAGCATAAGACCTCCATATGACATACTATCATTTTCTTTAAATTCCTAGAGTTATTCAAAAAGAGAACAACAAGAAAAGTGTTCCTCATAAAAAATGCATTAACTGATAAACAGTGCACTGCTTCCTTACTTCCGTAACTTAACGCAAAATACATATTACATTATATTTTTCGTCAAGTAACACGCAAATAAAAAACGATGTGTGCTGCGTGCATTACAGACGGATGATTTTTCCGCCATTTTCGTTGCGCGCCCGGACGTCGACCCCGCGCGACTTTCGCCGCAACCTTGACTGAGGCTACCGTCCCGGCTCGTATCAGCATTGCCATTTCCTACTGCGTCTTGAGAAATCCACTTTCGCTATACACTCAATCTATACGGACACCCCACGTGCCGAATTACGAATTAGCAGCTCGCAGCCTAATAAAGTTGCTTGACATCACAACACTGCTTCTTGAGTTGTTGGTGAATTATGGCTAACTGTCTTACATTTATTTTTTTAAGCTTTTAATTCCTACGGTTGCATCCGGTAGTATCAACGTAACTTTTTATTTTAGTTCAGTGATATTTACGATTATTTAGTGATGTTTTATTGGTTTTTTCTATGAGAATAAATACTAATAAAGTAGCGTCTAGCGGCTGTGCGTACTTACTATTCTTCTTCTTGTTTGTCGTTTACTCCTGGCGGAGCGGTGGTGGTCATGAATCGTCTGATAGGTTAGATGCCTATTGCTATTCTGCGCAAACATTCGGAAAAGAAATTATGTATAATCATTTATTTATTTCAATTATATCCTACCTTGAATTCAGGAATCCTGACAGAGCTGAAGACACTATGTGGAGTAATGATGAGTGCGCAAAATACTATCTTTGCTTAGACGGCGATGTCTTCGAGTTCCATTGCTCGCCCGGCCTGATGTTTGATGTCAACAGGCAGCTGTGCGACATGCAGCAAAATGTACACAACTGTGATCTCACCATGGGTATGTTATTTAAATATTTAGTTACCTAATTACAGTCATTACAAACAAGTAGCAAACGACAGCATTACATTACATTAATTCGGGCACAGAATATCTTATTCGAGTCTCATTTGTGTATCTAGATTGATTTTAAATATAATTTATAGACTAGACTAAACTCGACGTTACAAGTTACCTACGTGTTTTGTGGTTCCAAGATGATGCTGATGTTACAAATGGTGCCATTTTCATAGTTGTGGGTTTGATTCCTGCTGTTTCGTGGAGTTGCGTTCCTGCTAGTTTTTTGTCGCTCTCGCATATCAAAGTGAGATATTTTTAAAGTATTTATAATATTTTCCCTAGAGACACGGATTCCGAAGCCTCTATTGGATATGGCAGACTGCGCTAATGGCACTCACATTGGATGTTCAAACGGCAACTGCATTCCCGCTGAATACTTCTGCGATGGCTCTATAGACTGCACGGACGGATCCGATGAAGTAATTTCACTATCACCTTACGAAACTGAATTGTAATTTCTCAATTTACTGCTTCATTATGACTTGCAGATCTTTAACACCATTGATGATTCGGTTTCTAATCGTCACCCTATTTTGTACTTTCACTGTTATAATCGTGATTGTCGTGTCATTAAGTACCTAATCATTTTTTGATTTCTTTTAATGATTTATAGGGATGGTGCGATGTAAACTACGACCCTAACGCTGCAGCACCATGTGACCCGAACAGGTGTCAACTACCGGACTGCTTCTGCTCAGAGCAAGGCAATGAAATACCGGGAAACCTTGTTCCTAGCCAGGTAAAAGTCAGATTAATATAAAATAGAGATAACAAGGCAATTTAATCTGCAATAAAACCTGAATCGTGACATCATTTTCAGACACCACAAATGATAACACTCACTTTCGATGGCTCAATAAACCACGAAAATTGGGACGCGTATACCAAGCATTTGTTTACTCCAGAACGAAAGAACCCCAACGGTTGTCCTATTAAAGCTACATTCTTCGTTTCCCATCCGTACACAAATTACAGGCATGTGCAAAAACTGTGGAACGACGGCCATGAGATCGCAGTAAACTCCATAACGTAAGTCAAGTTTAAAATGACCCAGCATCGATTAATAAGGTACCTACTGGCAAACGAGGCAATACCTCCAAAGGGATTTTAACAAAAAAATTAAACCTTAGAGGTAAAGTATACATTAGAGGATAGGAGAGGTAGAGATAGGTAATAACTAGTTTTTTTTGTTTTGCTTCCAATAAACTAGATTTATTTAAATTCTCTTCTACGTTTTGTTTATATTTACCCCCGCGTTCCTATTTACCCCGTTTGACTACCTATCTTGAATCAATTAGTTATATTACAGTTGCCGAGGTCCGGAAGACTGGTGGTCTAAAAACGCAACAGTAGAAGATTGGTTCGACGAAATGGTTGGTGAAGCGAATGTGATAAACCGATTTAGCAGAGTTCACATGGAAGATTTCAGGTCGTACAATAATTGAATCAAAGAATTCATTTTCCTCACTCAACTTGCAGTTACCAATGCAATCATATTTTCTCATAAAAACAGTATCAATTTTTTTTATGTGTATTTTCTTAAAATTTTTTAGAACTTACTTCCTGACTTTTGTTTTCTTCCACAGAGGACTGCGAGTACCGTTTCTTTCAGTGGGATGGAATCGTCAATTCCTGATGATGCAGGAGTTCGGTTTCGTGTACGATGCCACAATTGTGGCACCCCTGGCTGACCCTCCATTCTGGCCTTACACCCTTGATTATAAGATGCCTCACAAGTGCACTGGTAAGTTATACTTAGTACAAGTTTACAATTAATTAGTGTGGAGTCTGCAGTGTTAGTGCTAATATTTTTATTTAAACACAACGGTCATTTTTACCCACGAAAGTAGATAACTGTATCATATAGCTTCTAAGCGAAGGTACTTATGACGTAATGACTATAGTTTAGGATGCTTTAAAACACACAATTTAATGGTTATTGATTCATCCCCGTATCGTAAGTAGAGCGTGTGAGTATTAAGTAAGCTGTTATGAGCTGTGATTGTCGATGACGGCGCACGCGCACAAGACGAAGAGAGATTGCGTTCTGCGTGCCTATTGTTTGTGATATTACGCATAACTACCTGGAATGCGGAATCGCACAGCTTTGGAATCACGTTACCATCAAATTAAACGCTTTTTGCAACATTTATAAAACATTAGTTATACGAATCTACTTAGTGGCAAAAAAATCGTTATGTTGCAAATGCGGTGGGACGGAATTTAAATTTTAGTCGACAAACTAAAGTATAATCATATAAATATCTATGCAATAATATTTCAGTTTATTCAAGTGAAAGTAGATACTTTTAATATTATAAACCTTTGTCGGTGTGTATTGTGCGTAGAAAGAAACAAATAATTATTTTAAACAAAGAAAACCATTACAATTAGATACAATAGGCCCGGAATCACAGAAAATTTACGAAGTAGGTATAACAATGGTGACGATATTTATCAAACATAATTAATATCTTTTAATTCTTTATTCATGAGAGGCCTGTCGTTTGAGCTAGAGTGAATGTATGAGTCTTCTAAGGCCGAGTTATACTGCGCTATGGCTCGCGCATCTAGGGACAATGCAATATTGTAACAGATTACTATTTAATATGTTGTAAGATCATATCATAAATCGTCAGGTGGGCATTGTATTAGCAAATTCATTCGTAAACCAGGCTTGTTTTGACTTGGTGAAACATGGTTAAAGGTACAAAAACTATCTTCAATTAAGTATATAAACTCAGAGCTTAAAATTATTAGGCAAGCTCATTATCATTTGTGATCTAAGGAAAATATTCTAAGTCAATGTTGCTGCAAGAACTAACGCCTACAATTAAGAACAGAAGGAAATTGTGACTCATGGAAGAATTCGCGCAAGGAACCATTTTTATTTGGGATAGACGTCAGTTTATCCTTACAAAGTTAAGTTCTAAATTGTTTTTTTTTTAGGTAATAATCAGTACTGCCCAACACGAAGCTATGCAGGACTATGGGAGATGGTGATAAATCCCCTTTCAAATGGTGATCACACTTGTGCCACCCTCGAGTACTGCCCATCTACCCTCACTGGTGAAGATGTGTACAACATTCTGGTGGACAACTTCAAAAGGCACTATCTCAAGAACAGAGCTCCATATGGAATTCATTTAAACTCAACCTGGTTCAAGAACAATGAATATTTGCTTGCTTTCAAGGTAAAATAACTGCCACAAATCCAAAAGGTTTTCTATCATTGCCGGGGGAATAAACTTTTGATTTATCAAACCTTTGTATTCCAGAAATTCATCAGTGAGCTAACAAAGGTACCAGATGTTTACTTTGTAACATACAAAGAATTAATTGATTGGATTAAGAGACCAACTCCAGTTCTGCAACTGAAGAAATTTCTGCCCTGGCAGTGTAAAGAACGGCATTTTGAAGAAGCAGAAGTAGCTTGTGGCAAGCCTAACACTTGCAAACTGCCTTCTAAAGTATTAGAACATGACAAATACATGATCACATGCAGTGAATGTCCCAAAACATATCCTTGGATACGAAACGAGTTTGGTTTTGATTAATATTTCTTTAGTACCTATTGTAATTTATTAACAATTTACCAGTTACCAGTTAAATTTAGTTAAATTTAGAAGTGGGGACCTGATGTTTATTATATTAACTATGAGATTAATTAGGCAAACAATTCCTTATATTTCAGCTGAACTAAAAGTATTAAGTTTTTACTCTGTGTAGCAGTATTTTAATTATAACTTTGTTTATAAATGTTATAAGTGCTTCATGTGCAATAATTTATTAAAAAGAATAATAAATAAATGAGCTTTTATAACTGAATTGTTCTTATATATTTACTTATTATACAATTACACCTTAGATATTAAAAACATAGGTACATATTTATCCTTCCTGAGTGATGAATGGGTTAGGTATGGCCTCCATACCATCCATGGGACATATTAGAACAACTGAGGTCCCACGGCATACAACAAGTCCAAGTGCTCTTGTGTCATCTAATAGTTTGTAGGGGTCATCAGGGTCTGAAAGTTTATAAAATAGTCAGGTATCTAATACTAAAGCAACCTAAGAAGAAGCTGGTTCTTATAAATGTATGATTCTGCTGAGTGGTACACAGATAGGAGAAAGATAGAACATATTTTTATGTCTTAACTATGTTTGTGTATCCCACAACTACTCATTATATAAACGTAGCACATAAGTAACATAAATATAGATAGCATCATTTTACACTATTATATAAAAATGATAGAACCCTTACCTACAGAATTTATGTTAGTTTTAAGATTTGTTTTCTGTAATACTTTATAGTGAAATAAATGAACAGTGTTAACTATTAAATAACAGTAGATGCACTAAATCTTACCTCTGAGAAACTCTGTAGTGTTGTCTAGTACAAGATTTAATAATGGATCGTAGCCTTTCAGTATTCCCGCTGCTTCTCGTCCGCCCGCGAATTTCACTCGAATGCTCTTCTCTAAATATTTACTTAAGTCAAGAATAGACTCTTTTCGCCTTTTCTCTTTATTGTCTCCAGCACCTTGCGAAGACTGAAAGTAACATCACAATATGAAAACAAAATCTGTTTGTGTTGCATTCAACTGAGATTAATAATGAGTAATAATATTACGTAGATTTGTTACCTTTCCTTTGTCACCACCTTCTTTTGACGCCATTTTATTATTACTGCTTTTATATAGATCGAACTTATATGTTTATTCCGAATTTTTGGCGGCTCAAAACAGTAAGTAAATCAAAAAATAATAAACTTGATGTCTGAATTTTAAGGTTAGTTGTTGACATTCGTTTAGGAACAACAAAGTCAAAGAACAAAGACAGACTATTTTGAAATGTACTACTGAAACCTCAGCATGTGTGCACAATGCATAACACAAGTAAATAAAATGATTTATTATTTTCGTGGGCAATTGGGCATATCCTGAATAGTAGCTGTTATTTTTTATGGACACAAAAGTTATTTAGTAACTCTTTGAAATAAATTCAAGAAGGCTTGGTTTACAATTTTCTGACATTCTTTAGAGCGTTCAGAAATAGTCTGAACGCTCTAAAGAATGTCAGAAAATTGTCATTTGTCAAAATAAATGTCAAATACGCCCCGTCTTAGGCCGTCTTACGAAAAAATCGCGACGTAAACAAATATAAAAATATAAATTAATTCTGCTTCATTTGTTGTTGATAATCTCAATATAATCATTCAAAACTTTGATTTTCGGCGATGGATAGTGTATTTGATGTGAAGCCATTTAAATATTTTAATTAATAATAATCAAATGAGATATCAATGCGCTCTTCGGTGAGCTACATTTTATCACACGCGCCTGGCGAGTCCGTGATGTCGCACCCTGACTACTCGCAGCATGCCCAGCACCATGCCTGCCTGCTGGTGCTCGTCAAAGGCATAGGCGGCATGCTCAAGAACTTTAACAAGCTCTGGGAGCGGATACAAAGGGTCGACAATATTAAAGTTACTGGTAAGTATTCTAAATAATATCTAGCAGTAGAGCTTGATAGGATAGATATACTGGTTGCATATATTTCGATGGATCTACTTAAACTCCAATGGAATGCCTGTAAATAAATCTACATGTACGTTCTAAAGAAATCTTTAAAAGAAAGTAAAAGTTTTTATGAAAACTAGTATCAAAGTCTACTCAGCATATTTTAATTATTGTTCTCAATTACTGACTAACTAGTTTTATCCTACATATACTACATAACTATATTACATGTAAGAACTGCATTTTATTTAGATTCGGCTGGCCAAGTAAGAGACATATGGGTAAGATATGTTCGAGACTATCCTGTAGAAAACAATGATTGGGGAGACTTCCAAACTCACAGGTAATCTCATCATCCATCATTTAATTCATAAAGTCATATAAAAAATATTCTGCTCTCACTCACTATTTAATGAATTGCATAGTGACGTGACAATTTAACAAGTAAACAAGTGAAAGCTACAAAATGGACCACATATACACCACATAATTGGTCAATTATAATGTTCGCTATTTTAATATACATACATACATAAATGAGTCACAGATCTGCTATTAAAAGTCTATACTGTCATCTATATACCTAATCATAAATATGGCATATTATATTAACACCAGCCTAAGCCAACTACAGGTAAAAGGCTTTGTCTCATACATTAAAGAAACATACATATATCCAACACTGATTGGTAACAATTAGTACTTCATCAATAATCCTTTCATGACCTGATAATTACATTGCACATTAGTTAGTTAACTTTGCTGCTATTTGCTTAATATTTAGTGTGGAATATCAGTTTATGTGTATTATAATTGTTTCTTGTAAAGCTCCTAAATATAAATGTCCATTATTTGTAATGTATACAAACTTTACTTTTTTTTCTGCAGTTATTTTCTTTTTATGTAAATTTTTATTTTGCACTTGGTTTTAATTCTGGTACTGTGGATGTTTTAACAGAACACTCACTGTTTGTGTTCATGAGGAAAAATAACTGCATAAATAATGAGGAGGAAGAAAGAGTATAATTCTGCATCCAATCACTGTGTTTTTTATGTGACCAATTAAAATTTTAATGGTAGACTTTCTGCTGAGATTCTGGTGGGTCATGACGTCCTGGGTTCGAATCACGGGTCAGACAAAGTGTTGGGTTTTTCCATTAGGTAATTAATTAATTGCGACGACCTGATTGGCGTAGTGGCTAAGCGATTAGACTGCTGCGATATGTGATATTTCATGTTTGTGAAACGCACCCACGATACAGGAGAAATTCCTAGTGTGGGGCGACGTTTTAAAAAAAAACAGAAAAAAATATCAGTAGCAGCAGGGAGACTGGATTTGTTCCCTGTTGACGACAATAGGCAATACCCCCCTATTAAATTGGTACATTTAACATAACTGACGAAATGTGGGTGTACTAACCTCTGCCTACCCCTTCAGGGAGTGAAAACAGAAGAGATAATATGTTATATTACAATATTATTAAAAAAAAAGCAAAATTACTATTTACGAAGCTATAATGAACAAAGACATATATTTGTAACTAAGAGTCCAATGTTACAGGCGATTACTTGGTCTAATAACATTGAGTAAGTTCACCAACCAAGTGGAGCTGAATGAAGTATGCAGAGTACATGAGTCTCTCAAAGTGAAATATTCAAACACTCTGTATGACTCCCGAGCTTTCATGTTTGGCCCTGTTAGTAATATGAAGAAACCAGAACAGGAGCCTGAGACTTACAGCTACTTTGAAGAAGAGAAACCGTTAAGAGATGGTAGCTTCAGTGATAGGTAAGTTTTGATTTACGTGACTCATAATGAAGCCTGTTCTAACCTTTTAGCGATATTAGCTGTGTTGAGGTGTAAGATTTTTATGGTGATATTAAGACTACATAAGATGTTGACCTTTTTGGTAAAATCGTAGGTACTCAAATAAGTCTGTCCACCTTTATCACGTACCATGGGCTTGTGAGGATTTGAAACCCCTTAAATAGATAATTGCTAAATATTTTTATTGACAAGATGCTGTTATTTCTTTCAAATGAGATTTTTTATAAAAAAAAATAATATAGCTTCACATTTTTGCCGACTTAACAACGAAGTTGCACTAAAGCTACCCTCACAGTTACCATACTATTCATTCCAGGACATCCCTACCAAGTGAGCAAGCAGACAGCCTCTCATCTTCAGAAAGCTTCCCTCAGTCCTCATGCTCAAACTCCTCGTACCCTATACATGAGGAACACTTCACAACTCCGTCCAACTTCAAGACTCACGCCATGTTCTATGGAGAGAACGACCCAGTGCCTGACTTGGAACAAAATGTTGCGGATCTTATCAACTCGTTGTTTTGGGTTGTGGAGTCCAAAAGACTGGAAAGATCGAAGGAGAAGTTAGAGAAGGTCTCACTGCTGTTAGCTCCCTTCGAGAAGAAGGATTTTGTAGGTATGTCATAATGTAACCTGTAACTTAACATAGGCCGCCGGAATACATTACCGTGACTCAAATATTGTGATGCTGCTACCTTCTAACTTTAAGATAGTTTGTCATAATAATAGACAAATCACTTTAAGTAATGATGCTGATACGATATTTGATTACAGGTCTTGACATGGAGTCTCGGAATAACAAGAAGCGTTGCATGGGCCGCGTGACGAAGAACCTAGCAGACTTGACGTTACAATCCGGCCTCGTCGCCGACAGTTTGAGCCTGTACAACTCTGCAGCAGAATTGCTTAAAACTGACTGGCTCTGGTTAGCTGCAGCTAAAGAAGGTTAGAGTAACATATTCGAACTTGATTGGGTAGTGTGGTAACATATTATATTTCCACATTTTTATAATTCTTACGTATCGTTGTTACAGGCCTCTGCACCGCGTCAGCTATACTTCTCTATCCGAACCTCCGCAACCCCACCCCACTGCATAGAAACGCCAGTCTACAAGAGAACTCGCCAAATAAAGCTAAACAGCTATCTCTATTCCAACCAAACTCTGACGCCTTCAAAAAGTATAAGCTTACTTCGTCTCCGCTAAAATCTTCTAAAACTTCTAGTCCAGTTAACCCCCCAAGTGAACTCACGCCAACTTCTTCTGACAGTGTGGAGACATCATCTAGACAGTCATTGACTGATAATGCTGATTCAGAATCGTTGGCCTCCTCCAGCGACATTGAGTATCAAAGCCACAAGTCCTTCTTAGGTCCAGATCTACCATCGATTCCTCGACAACCACCGTCCCAAATCACCAACCAGTATTTGCTGAATGGCGAAGAAATTGCCGAGAGATATCGCGAAGCTATAATGGACTATAGTAAATATAAGAACGCGGGTGTGGTTGAGACAGAGGCTTGTTTCAAGGCGGCGAGGATCGCAGTGGAACAGTGCAACAGCTTGCACGCATCCAGCTTTCTGCAAAACGTTATATTTATTAACCTTACTTTAAGTGAACAGGAGAAGATTCAGCGGTTTGAAACTCTTGCTGAACTTTATAAAGAGATTGGTGAGTTCAATGTCAAATAAATAAATAGAATAACTTTTAAGTTCCTAAGGACCCTATATCAAAACAACTGTGCTTAATATGTCTAGGATTCCATCGCAAGGCAGGGTTTTGCCAGCGTCTGGCGGCGACTCGACAAGTGAGTCCAAACAACCCAAGCCCGGACTGGCAGAAGTGTTATTACTTGATGCTACACAGCTTTCCCGGCTATAAGCTAAGCTTGGACCCCAATTACGTCATCCAGCACCAAGTTGGTAAGTGAACATTATATTTTAATAAAGTTCCAATCCTCTTATTGACCACAACTCGTTAATTATATGAGATCACTTTAGCTATTTGTTGCCACGAGTTAGGAGTTGTTTCGGAATGTCCTTATAGTCCTTAATCACTGCGGACTATTCATCATAATCACAATGAACCAGGAGCAGGAACAGGCTTATTTACCCTACTTCAAGGTAAACCTGATCTTCCAACCAGGTTGGCCGGCCCTTCAAATCCAGCTTCTACAGGAGCTGGTGGTGGCCTCCCGCCGCATGGGCCACCCCGCGCTCGCCACCAGGCACATGACCTTCTTACTGCAGACCATGTGGCCGCATCTCACGCGACAGGAGCACAGGGAACTGGCCATACAGTTACAGGTATGTTTTGTTTAGGTTTTGTAGATATTACTTATAAAATATCTACGTTACAGATTTGATTTGGAAAGTGAGGTCTCGATTCAGTAGTATTACACTCACTTAATCGCACAAACATTCATAATTTATAAGCTCAGATAATTCAAAAAATATATGTTAAAGGTACCTAGTCTATTGCAAAACTTCGGGTTGCAATACAAAAACAAATTGGTCTTATTTAGTCACAATATGTAATAGGTACTACCGTACTAGTTATTTAATAATAATTCACAATACATAATAAAAAATAAATTTAACTTCAACGTTTTTCAATCCCAGGCCTTATCCGCTCAATGCGAGGGTGGTCCGGTACCTCTGGTGCTCGAGACAGGTGAAGTGATCCCTCCAGCCAACCTGTCCCACGTGCCGCACTGCTCGTGGTTCAGCGCGAGGCCGCTGGCGCCTGCGCGGCTGCCGCATCTGAGGCAGGCCAAGCCTACACATGGACCCTTCATATTCACACCCATACATTTCGGCACGCTGGAGAGAAACGGCAAGAAGGATGAGGGGAAACTGGGTAAGTGTTTTTTTTGCAGTATGCTGCAAATGCTAGTTAGTATTTTTTGGAATGTATAAAATAGAACAGCTTAAACAAATGATTATGGACCTACAGAATTTTTGCGATGTAGGTATGCGTGGAGTTTTGTAACCATTTTTCTTCGATTTTGAATTTTTCCGCTAGTCTTAACTAACTTATATAATGTGTGTATTGTATTATGATATAACTGTGATCGACGACACGTATTTCAGAGCACTGGAGACCTATTATTTGTCATCATCTTCAAGTACTAGCTTCTATAAATAACTTATATATTTTTCCTTACTTTCCAGAATACTTGTGGGTAGAAGACGATATATGCGAGGTACAAATGAAGCTGACCAACCCACTTCCTTTCGAACTAAAAGTGTCTAACATGAGACTGCTAACAACAGGAGTGGTATTCGAGTCTATCCCTGAAACTATTATCCTTCCTCCCGACTCTCCAACCACTGTGAACCTGCACGGTACTCCAAAAGAGGTCGGAGAGCTACAAATACTTGGATATTCCACCCACACTTTAGGCGTGAAGTCCAACTGCCGCTTGAAAAACATGCCTACTCCACACAAGTTCCCTGCTTCGTACACTATTGAAGTGATCCCGAGTCTTCCTACTATAACTATTGAGACCACGGTGACGCCGTCCGGTAACCTGAGTCAATCGAGCATGGAAAATGTGGGGAGTACCACAAATATTTCGCTGTACAATGGTGAAAGTACTGACTGCTCTATAAAGATCACTAACACAAGTAATGTGCCGATTGAACATCTTGAGTTGGCTATTCAGGTAAGTTCTGACTACCGACCTATTTTTATATTTATTGAATAAATCTTTAATTAAAAATATTAAAAACACTTGTATCATAAAGCGTCTTCTATGAAAATATAAAGGGACAAGACGATAAATGTGACGTACTTCTTAGATGTTTATTATAATGGTTTCATTATGTTGATCTTCAAATAGCTGAACTAATTGTCATGAATAGCTAAAAACCATCTCTAACGAACCATATATCCGTTATCGAAAACCGTATTAAAATCGGTCAAGCCGTTTCTGAGATAATTGGCAACAATCATTTGTACACATACATACAAACCGTTCCGTCGTGAGTAATAAAATATATCAACGCAATTTAAAAGATATGTATTGAATTTTTTATATAATTATTTGTTACAGTCAAACATGGACAGCCAGTTACAATCAAAAGTATTCCAGTACTCAAACGAGGACATTCAATCCCAACTGCCTATTCCGCCCAACGAAACCGCTACCATCGCTATAAAATTATACGGAGAAGCAGATTTCTTGGACTTGGGTGGTGTAGGTGGTGACAACTTGTTTCCCAACAGTCTGAACTCCAACTACCCATCGAGGGTTGGGTCGCCCGTACCGAACGCTCAAACTTCACTGCCTACCCAGAGTTCTAACCCACAAACGTCGTTGAGCAGTGGACTTATACCTAATAGGACATCTGGTAGCTTCAGGTAGAACTTTTGGTGTCATTTTAGCATGTTGCCCATACTAAGCTTGAATCTAAATTGATAAAGAAAATTTGAAGATGGACAAAAGCGTACGTACGACGTAAATACTAAAAAGGAACTTGAAATTCGATGGGTGCGAGCAGCGACACGATGGCTCAGTTGGTTAGAGCACCGCCACGGTACGGCGAAGGTCGCAGGATCAAGTCCTGATCGTGTCCATCATTTTTCAAATTTCCTTTATAAATTTAGTGTCAAAAACCCTTAGTATGCTCTTGAGATTAAATAAAAACATATATTTATGAAAATGTTCTGATGATTATAAAACGTTTAAACGATGATTAAACGTTTTAGGTCTACAAATTCACACACAACAAGTTGGTCTGCCCCCATTTCAGTAATGTCTCCATCGAGAGGTCGACAAATTGAAACACAGGTAAATAATTTTTTTTTCTCAAAATACGTACTATATTATTATACAGACTATGTATTTAATGTTCTGCAATTTACAGTTAATGATAAGATATTCGGGTGGCGAAGGCAAAGAAATGCACTGCCGTCAATCCACTCTTCAGATCAATCTAGACCTAATGCCGAGTGTTTCTATTACGCACTGGGACGTTTTACCTGCAGAAATGTAAGTACACCTGAAGTTTTCAATTAAAATTAAATGTTAAGTAAGAAACATTATTTTTGTTTAAGCATTATATTTGTATATTCAACATTTATGTGTACCCTATAGGCTACCTAAATATTGTTCGGTCGGCAGAGATCTCAAATTCACATTGGCAATGAAACATGCTTTAACGTAAAATACCTAGATACAATTCTAAAAATATGGAGAATCATTTGTAAGTGAAAGAAAAATAAGAACGTTTCTATCATAATATTTTTTATCAATATATTTACCCTCCATTCAGTCCGTCCCAACTGTACCTGGTACTCGATGTGACGAACCTAACTTCAGAGGAGATGGACTTCCACTACGCGCCGAGCAAGCATATCCTAATCGAGAGCAAGGAGTCGTGCCGCGTGCCCGTGCCTCTGGACCGCTGCCCCTTTAACACCACGCCTGCTAAGCCGGCGGATGAAGGTGAGAGAATCAAAAGAGGTTTATTTACCACGCAGTCAAAATATCTGTGCACCTTACTGGAATGCCCCCTCCCTCCCCTTCTGCTTCGCCCTTTGCCTCTCCGCGCTCACCCTGTCGCGTTCGAACCGCACGATATGACATCATCAATGCTAGGTGCCCAGATATTTTGACCGATTGTATACATATGTGTTGTTTGTAGCAATATTTCATGACCCGATCAACGCAATGGTTAATTTTGGTCTGCTAAGAGTGGCGGATCGATCTACGACTCAGCAGTATTTTTTCAAAACATAGGTACCCACGCACGATGCAGGAATATCCATGTTTTTTAAAGTAAACGTATATGTATAAGTTCTTTTAAGTGGTGATTCTATAGATTTTGTGTAGTATGTAACAAAAATCTATAAAATCACCACTTAAAACTTACAGTAAATACATTTTTAAGTAGGAATTGTATAAGCTACTTTTCACTTCTGAACACACTAATCTCATTTACTTCTGTCATGTCTCTCTTACCAGATCTTGTGGAATCAAAGTCAACAACAACAGGCACATCGACCAACAGCCTGGAGCTGATGTGTTCGGAGCACATCACCAACAACATCGACCTGCGCTGGCACCTGATGCAGTCCGACATCACGGGCCGCGCCTCCGTCAAGGGCATCACGCTCTCGCAGGCCATGATGGATATCGTCAGGATGTCGCCACTGAACTGGGGTAACTAATAACTATGTATTTACGATTTGTAAACTGAAGTATTTTTTTTTAAGTCACGATTATAATTTTTTAAAGGGTTCACATATTGTAGAATTTGTAAGTGTATGCTTATTACCAAAAACATAAGCAGTACAATTATAATCTAATCTAATAATATCATCGCGTCGATATCAAACAGCAACAAAATACAAACGAGGAATACAAGACGTAAAGTAGTCGCTTTCTATCAATTATTAAAATGTAAATATGACGAAATCAATTAATTAACAAAAAAAATTATTCATAATAAACAGAAGTGAGCGTAAACAGTCAATGCATCAAGCCCCAAGAGGAGTACAACTGCTCGGCTGGCGAGTGCCTGTCGCTCGGCGTGGCTGTGTGGAACCACCTCAGCAGACCGCTGCACAAGCTGTGCCTGTCCGTGCAGTTCTACCAGGACTACAACAATGGAGTGCTAAGCTACAAGCTTGACAATCGAGTTGCTACTGCTGGGAACAATAAGTATGGCTTTTTATTGTCATTGGCCAAAACATACAGTAAAGCACCATGAAAAAAAAAATATGGCTTCATGTTTACTGTGATGAACTTTTTATAGGAGTACAGATTATAAATAGTTGGGTGATTCCCGTAATTTTAAAACACAGTTTTTTTAGTCTTCTGTGCTAAATAAAAATATAATTTTGATTATGATTCAATCATTAAAACTAACCGAAATCGTGGTTAAAACGTACAAGAATAAAACAGTCGATTATTATTATGACTACATTCTCATTTGACCCTGAAACAATTATTTATTTATAATGAACTATTGATGTTGTATTTGCTGTGTTTATTGTAAATGTATTTTTTATTTAATGTTTATTACTAGAAGAAGCAGATAACTAATTACTATTTTAAATTTTCAGAGTGGTACTGTCAACTCTGCCAGAATCAGCTAAGGCCTATCACGAATGCACAGTGGTTTTCTTGACTCCTGGAGAATACAAGATAGACATTCAATGTTCTACTACTGAACCAATCCTGGACGAGGCTCCGATTATTAAAGAAACCGACCACCCATCCATAATACAACCTTGTGCTGGAGAAGTCAGTCATATATGGCGGTTCATACCGCCTGTAGCTATAAGCGTTACTGATTAAGTTATAAGAAATTATTAAATTATACCTACTTATCTAAATTGTTTACTTATTTATGAATATCTATATTAACTATTATTTTTATGTAATGCTGATAACTATTGTTAAATATATTTTAAAATAATTTCACAAGTGTTTCCATAACAAAATATATCCAAGCAGTAGTTTCGTCGACGTGCTCCATGTACCATGGTCCGAACTGTCTTTAAATTAACTGCATAATTTGGACTCTGCAAGAATTAAATCAGAAGGAATGTGTTTGTGCACGTCTGCCTACCGTTTTGGGGAATACTGATTACATGATCCCAACAATGTCATTGATAATGTTACATTTAAATACCGCTCAAAAAATCTACATTTACAAAAAGAGTAATGTAATACTTTATTCCCCGTTTTTTACGTATTCAGCCTATACATAAGTCTACCCAGAGTCTACCTATTTGTTTAGTGCATAAAGAAACGCTCATTCGTTTAATATGCTCAGAGCGTCAATAAAATATTTTATACTATCAATTTTGAAATAATATTTTCAAAATTGGGCCATTGTTCTTTTGTTTTACATATTGAAAATAATAATAATACGGTTTTAGAGCTGTATAACATTGAATGTAGAACATTGAATGCTTTGCATATTATTATACCATCATGAATACGTGCACGTGCACACGTGAAACGTAACGTAGGCGAAAATATGGCGAGCTAAGCGCGGCTGCGCGTTTCATGTAGCGTTGTTTATCATATCCTTAGCATAACAATTTTATTTTTACTTCGTTTTATAATCAGAAATATCATTTAACTCTCTGTTTAAGCTCAACGTACTCGTAATATGTCTCGCTGTGCGTATGAAAGTATGAATGACACTTGAATGACATTATTATAGCAACACTGATATCTATTTTATGCTGAAAATAATGTCGAACATAATATAAATCACCGATTATTGCTCATTAGAAGTGTTAGATAGATTTAAGGTTCAGGTGCCATGGAAAGAAAATAAACGATAAAGTGTCGCACCGAAGTTTTCTTATCCTGACATTATTCATTTCTATGAATAATGATTAAAGTTGTTTTGTTTATTAAATGATAACATATTTTGCCTTTTTTTCTACTACGACTACAACTTAGGTACTTGTTTATATATAAGAGCTATGATTAAACCTAGTCGGTACTCGGTATAATACCCAACTATACCTACAAAGTCTTCCGAGCCCTTGTCACAAGCACAACCATAGAGAAAATAAGTATAGAAGAGGGGCGGTCTCTTAACAAAACAGCAACCCAAGATCTATTAGTTCCCCATGACATCAGAGATGTCACTAGGAGTTCCAAAAATCACGATCGCGTATTTTTAGACTAGTTTACGGATACAACAACAAACTGAACCTTCTCTTTATGAACTTGTTGATTATAACACAGATAGATGGCGTGGAAATAAATGAGATAGTGATTATATGAACACTCTTATAGAACATACATACGCTTACTTCGTAATAATTATTACCATAGTTATTACGAAAGTAAATATTTTATTTACATCAAAAATATAATTATTATTAATTATAATATTTTAATGCTTTTTGATAATTAGTTAGTGGGTGAATGGTTAAAGCCAAAACTATTTATGACATGTTAAAAGGTATTTGAAGTTGATTCAGGTATTTTTATTTTACATTATGTTGTTGGAAGCAGTTAACGTGCGATTTGTTAATATTTGATAGTAATAAGTGCAAGACTTACTTAATATTGATTTACAATTTAATAATAATACGATAAAATAATATTTAGTGGATTCGAAAGAGATAATTCAGTTCATACGTAGTTGTTTTACTTTTTGGTTCTTGTATCATGGAATGTTGTAGAAATTTAACATAAAAAGATTCAAAAAGTGAACTGTATATCATGATTTGACCCCAGTACCATGTACATTACAGTCAGAGTTACATACTGTAAGACTATTCTACCATTTAATAATTTTTCAAAATAGATGTTCCAAACCTGCTTTTATTGTTTAAGAACGTTATGACGCGGTGAATTTGAATTTTAGAATCGTATGACAACTGTTAATAAACTCAATTAAAATATTACGACTCGGCTACTGCTAGGCGACCATTTTTCATAAATATATCCGCCATTATCATACTATTTATAATTACTTCGTGATATTAGGCGTATCATAAAATAATATTTTGTGGATTCGAATGAAATAATTCAGTTCATACGTAGTTGTTTTATTTTTTGGTTCTTGTATCAGTGAAATGTTCTAGAAATTTTGAATAAACATTCAAAAAGTGACTCAAAATATCGTGATTTGATCTTAGCATCATGTAATCTGCGATCAGGGTTACATATAACAAGACTATATTACACTTAATTTACTTTCAAAATAGATGTTCCAAACCTGCGTTTATTGTTTAAGAAACGTTAAGACGCGGTGAATTTGTATTTTAGAATTGTATGCCAACTGTTAAAATTGATTACACTATTTAACACATTTGATTATTTTCATCAGCCGGAAGACGCACTATTTAAAAGTTACAAATTTGCTTATTTTTTGGTTTGAATTGAATTAAAATACGAGGAGCTGACGTTGTGCGTGGCACTGACGCCATCTCTCTTAGTCAAAATATATCTATATATGTTATACTATCTATATATGTTATGTTATGTATATATCTATAAATGTTATACTTTTAACTTTGACATAAGACTAATACGCGCATGCGCTTCAATAACGTTTCGTTATACAAAATCCATGAATACGAAACTAATTGTTATGCAACATTTTTCTAATACATAATTATTTGCATAATCTTTAACGATTTTTACGTACAACGTAGCGTTTACGTTCGCTTTCATAAAATCTATAATTAATTATTTTATGTAATTTAATTTTTGTTACCTAGATATGTTCATGCGTAACAAGAAACGCAGATAGTTATAGAATAGGGGAAATGGCAAAAGGGAATTTCCGGGGTTAAATTCCTTTTAACATTGATTTGAAATCCGCAAGTTCTAAAGAAAAACAAATTGTTATGAAAAGGTCCAGTATTCGTTACAATTATTTTCGTGGATTTATATATTCTGTCATAGACTAATCAGAATAAGACCTCCAACCTCTAACAATAGACTTTGCTCACTAGTTTCCCCAAACTGTGTAGGAAGGTCAAGATGGCGTTACTGTGCGCGTACTTACAAGTAATAACAATAATTTCTTTACTAATTGGCTTATAAGAGTGGACAATAGATGGCGATGTCATAAATGTTGCAAAACTTAGTATACAAATTGACTTGTGCGTAATTGGAATAGATGGCGCTGTCGTAAATGTTACAAAACTAGATCATAAAGGACAATGCCAGATCCTGCCCTAGCCATTTACAGAATATATAAATCCACGAAAATAATTGTAACGACTACTGGACCTTTTCATAACAATTTGTTTTTCTTTAGAACTTGCGGATTTCAAATCAATGTTAAAAGGAATTCAACCCCGGAAATTCCCTTTTGCCATTTCCCCTATTCTATAACTATCTGCGTTTCTTGTTACGCATGAACATACCTAGGTAATAAAAATTAAATTACATAAAATAATTAATTATAGATCAAATGAAAGCGAACGTATGCATTACGTTGTACGTAAAAATCATTAAAGATTACGCAAGTAATTATGTATTAGAAGAATGTTGCATAACAATTAGTTTCGCATTCATGGATTTTGTATAACGAAACGTTATTGAAGCGCATGCGCGTATTAGTCTTATGTCAAAGTTAAAAGTATGACATTGACATTAATTCGCTCCAATACTATTTTTAACCGACTTCAAAAAAAGGAGGAGGTTATCAATTCGACTGTATTTTTTTTTTTTTTTTTTTTTTTTTTTTTTATGTTTGTTCACTCATAACTTGCGACTGGGTGAACCGATTTTCATGATTCTTTTTTTATTTGAAAGCTGGTGCTTCCCGTGTGGTCCCATTGTCACCATTTCAATACCTGATGATGGGATCTTGTAGAAATCGGGTGAACTCTTCAATAAATAACAGCAGATTAACCGCGATTGTTGCTATAGCATATCTAAGCATTGTTTACGCCATCACACAACATAATATCACGCCTGTACTCACTACAAAGGTTATAAAAACAATTTCGAAAAAAAAAATGTTCAAGGTCACTTACAACGTTTTACAAAAAAAACGCAATACTGAAAAATAATTAGATGTTTGTTCTGATGAGATATTCGGTTATAAGAACAAAACTCTTCAAATTTCATGCGTCCTAATTACGTAAGCTGATCCGTGATCGCGGTACTGTCCCTGGGTAACCGTGACCCTGGAACGTAAAGGGCTATTGAAGGAACACTGTGGATGAGTATGACAGTAGTATGACTGTCAGTACAAGTCTGACAGTCCCTCCACCCAGGGTGGGAGGACTCATTGGATAATTTTGCCTCGTAAATAAAAGATTTATTATGACTTACTTATGTACTACTGACTTACTTATCTACCTTCATTATCGGAAGACAGATTTCGTAGTCTTTTCATTTCCTGCAACGATCTATCGTCGTGTGGTTTATTATATTTCACTAAATACCCATTTCACAAAACAAAATTTAAATCGCTTAAATGGTCATACAAATAGCAAAACCACATTAGCAGAATCTAAAGCCAAAAAATCGTGAAATAAAAAATTTTAAATAAAAAATTATAACCTCCTTCAAAAAACTCAAAAGTGAAAAATAATATTTTATCACTTCACTTTACATAAGCGAAGTAGAAGTCGGTGCCAAATCCCAACATCCATTAAGCGATTCAGAAAAATAGTACTTATGAGAATGCTGCCATACGTGCGTGGTTCATAGTTTAAAAGCTAACACTATAAACTAGGGATGGGTCGTTCACGTTTTTAACGTAAACGAAACTAGACCGTTCATTTTAGTTCATCGACTAGTCGATCAACCAGTTCAAATCATAGACTATAGTTCACGATCTCAATGCTAACTAATGCAAACGATCATAGTTCATACGTTCACGTTGCGTTGCGAGCGAGTGAGACTTTCAATTCCACTGAAAGAATACGTAAACTATACGGCTCGACCGTGAAAGAAACGCCGTTTCGTCGCTACGTATGTGTTGTATTTGCATGAAGTATGTATGAGAATATAGACTCTGCGTTCACTCAACTAAAAACCTTTGTCGTCTACGCAGTACGCGTCGTCTACAAATTCAACTGGTCTATCTGAGAAACGTAAACCGTCGAAGCGTCGACGAAACGTCAACCGGTCTATTGAACTAGTCCGTTCATTCAATGCCCATCGCTACTATAAACTAAGCGAACGCATAGGATTTGGCGCCGACTTCCACTTCGCTTATGTAAAGTGAAGTGATAAAATATTATTTTTCACTTTTGAGTTTTTTGAAGGAGGTTATAATTTTTTATTTAAAATTTTTTATTAAATATAAAGTACGTTATTGAAGCGCATGCGTGTATTAGTCTTATGTCAAAGTTAAAATTATGACATTGAAATTCATTCGCTCCAATATTATTTTTAAATATAAAATACATATTAAAAATACAAGATATATGTTCTTAAACAATAAACGCAATGTCTATTTTACCATTATATTATATATCAATATAGACTTATGGTTTATAACACTGACTGCAGATTTTATGTCACTGTGATCAAATCACAACTTCAGCTTATACTTTTTGAATCTTTTTATGTTCATATTATAATATTATGTTGATGTGTGACACAATTTATAGTAGATATATTTAAGCCACGCACAACGTCAGCTCCTCGTATTTTACTTCAATTCAAACCAAAAAATAAGCAAATTTGTAACTTAAATAGTTCGTCTTCCGGCTGACGAAAATAATCAAATGTGTTAAATAGTGTAATCAATTTTAACAGTTGGCATACAATTCTAAAATACAAATTCACCGTGTCTTAACGTTTCTTAAACAATAAACGCAGGTTGGGAACATCTATTTTGCCAATGAATTTAATGTTAGAATAGTCTTGAAATATGTAACCCTGATCGCAGCTTACATGATGCTATGATCAAATCACGGTAATATGAATCACTTTTTGAATCTTTTTTTCAAATTTCTAGAACATTCCACTGATACAAGAACCAAAAAATAAAACAACTACGTATGAACTGAATTATCTCATTCGAATCCACAAAATATTATTTTATGATACGCCTAATATCACGAAGTAATTATAAATATTATGATAATGGTGGATATATTTATGAAAAATGGTCGCCTAGCAGTAGCCGAGTCGTATTATTGTAATTGAGTTTATTATCAGTTGTCATACGATTCTAAAATTCAAATTCACCGCGTCATAACGTTTCTTAAACAATAAAAGCAGGTTTGGAACATCTATTTTGACAAATTAGTAAGTGGTAGATTAGTCATACAGTATGTAACACTGACTGTAATGAATATGATACTGGGGTCAAATCACGACATATAAGTTCACTTTTTGAATCTTTTTATGTTAAAATTTCTACAACATTCCACTGATACAAGAACCAAAAAGTAAAACAACTACGTATGAACTGAATTATCTCTTTCGAATCCACTAAATATTATTCTATCGTATTGTTATTAATTAAATTGTAAAACCATATTAAGTAAGTCTTGCACTTATTACTATCAAATATTAACAAATCGCACGTTAACTGCTTCCAACAACATAATGTAAAATAAAAAGCTTTTATATATCAGAAATAGTTTAAAAAAATTTAAAAAATAATGTCTACCACAAGGATTTGAACTTACGACTACTAAAATGAAAAGCAGAACCATAATCGACTGAACTACCATATCTTCCAGTTTTGCATCGAATTTAAAGTTCCTTTTTCTTTTAAGTCGATTAGAAAAAATACATTCAAATACATTCCAGCAATGAATTTAAAAACTATTATAGATAAATAAAAAATTAGGTAAACTTACAAGTATTACTGGTAAAATAGCTCGCGGAACTTGTGCTATGAATGTGACCACTTTTTCATCTAAATCGGCCCTGAATCAACTTCAAATACCTTTTAACATGTCCTAGGTATATAGTTTTGGCTTTAACCATTCACCCACTAACTAATCATCAAAAAGCATTAAAACATTATAATTAATAATAATTATATTTTTGATGTAAATAAAATATTTAATTTCGTAATAATTATTACGAAGTAAGCGTATGTATGTTCTTTATGAGTGTTCATATAATCACTATCTCATTTATTTCCGCGCCATCTATCTGTGTTATAATCAACAAGTTCATAAAGAGAAGGTTCAGTTTGTTGTTGTATCCGTAAACTAGTCTAAAAATACGCGATCGTGATTTTTGGAACTCCTAGTGACATCTCTGATGGCATGGGGAACTAATCGATCTTGGCTTGCTGTTTTGTTAAGACACCGCCCCTCTTCTATACTTATTTTCTCTATGATTCTGTAAATGGCTAGGGCAGAATCTGGCATTGTCCTTTATGATCTAGTTTTGTAACATTTACGACAGCGCCATCTATTCCAATTACGCACAAGTCAATTTGTATACTAAGTTTTGCAACATTTATGACATCGCCATCTATTGTCCACTCTTATAAGCCAATTAGTAAAGAAATTATTGTTATTACTTCTAAGTACGCGCACAGTAACGCCATCTTAGTCTTCCGACACAGTTTGGGGAAACTAGTGAGCAAAGCCTATTGTTAGAGGTTGGTGGTCTTATTCTCATTAGTCTATGTCACAACTTACTTTTGTCGCTCTCCAGTCTAACCAAATTTGGCTAAATATGAGTATTTTAGGTAGGGAGACTGCCATCAGACGTGTTTCACGTGCGCGCCTATTCGCAGACCAGCCGTGATAAGCTAACATTAAACCTGAAAGATACTGATAGTAGTAAATAAATTTCGGTCGACCTGTTTGGCTTTAACTTCGTAACGAGCTCCGCGAAAAAACTGGATTAATTATAATAAATAACTATTTCAACTTGTTTCATTTTGCTAAAATTTTCTAGTGTAGAAGTATCTTTTGATTTCGTTGACTTAGAAGTTACATTTTTTACAGGTTCCCTAAAAATACGTAGACTAACATGGAACATCCTTTTTAAAAGTTAATACGTAAAATAAAATCGTTAAAAAAAATTATCGATATCGATGACCTTTGACCATTCTATCTGGAGCATCCCTTATGATTTTTGCCATGTTTTGCGACATATGCGACAGTAGGTAGGCACCCGTTTTTTGTAGGTATAACCGGTCCATATAATATATTCCTTTGTCTGAGCAATATAGAGAAAAAAGTTAAGTGTCAAGTCAGTCAAACTCTCAGGTCAAACTCAAAAAGTCAAAAACACATTTGTGATTGTGACTTCTCAACTTGACAAAACATTAAAAGCATCTCTAATTCTGTTTCGTTTAAAAACTTATTGACGCTTAGTGACTCCAAGACTTGGAAGTCAGTAAACGGATTATGAAATCTTTCTTGAGCCACAACTACAAAATGTCTACTACCCACTGTGCTATTGAAAACTGCCGGACAACAATACTAAACAAACCGCCAGGAGTTTCATTTCACTCGTAAGTATGAAGTTAAAAAGAACTAGAGATGAAAAGCTGCGAGTGTGCTTATCTAGAATGCTTATTTATTCATTTATTGCACGACGTTATTATTTAATGCTGGCCTAAAATGTATAAAACTGATCTAGATAGTGCTGTAAAAGACATGTTTATTTTCAGATGTCCTACAAGTCCTGAAATGCGGAAGCAATGGCTTAAAGTATTAAAGAACAAGTGTTCCATGCTAGACTGGTACAAAAGTCAAATCTGCTCAAAGCATTTTGAGTCTAAATATCTTGATTCTCAAAGAAGACTAAAGGACAATGCTGTACCTACCATTTTTGCATCAACAGCTACAAAACAAGTTAAAGTAAGTTTAATAATGTAATGTTGTCTTGTCTCTTAAATACTCCAGATGAGATTTGAAGAAAAGCAGTAATTTATCTGGATTAAAAGGTAGATTTTAGACTTTCTAATCTGGATTAATAAATATTTTTAACCTATTGTGAGCACAATACATATTCAATATATTCAATAATAATTGTAACTCAGCTCTCTAACTCTCAAGATATCATTGTTTTTTCATTACTTATTTATGACCTTTATTTTATTTCTGTTAAATAGCAGAGTAAATACACAAAGGTTGACTCTGCACAATCATCACACAGCAAAACAACTCGTGCAGTTGCACAGGATGCTGGGCGTGCAGGGTTCCATCCACGCAGCTTGTGGAATCAATCAACTAACTCACCTCCACGGCATGTGAGTTTGCATCACATACATATAGAAAGTGCCATAACTAGTCTTGTATGCGGCCCGGTGTGAGCTTCTTTAACAGTGCCCTTTTTTATTGTGTATGGTCATTTCTGCACCCTGGGCACCACTAGCACCACCTTAGTTATCGCACTGCATATAGAAATCAGATGTTTCAGCATAGCTTTTAAGATTTTGTCACAATTGGGAGAAGATAAAATTTTTAATCAAATCCATTTTATTTTTAGCTCATGGAGCAACCGAGGTCTAAAGTGGACAGATTGCTGAAAAAACTGACACAGGCTGAACTTACAGCTGATATTAAGGTCAGCATGAACAAGTTAAATGAGCCATCTGATTTGGACTCGTATGTTACTGATGACCTCAAGTGCCGCTATGATGCACCAAAAGAAGCCCATCTATGGCTCATGATTAAAAAACAAGACCACTTGAACAACAGACTCATGGAGTTAGTTGTCCAAACAAAAAAACATGTTGAAATTCTTCAAAATAACTCAGAGCAATCAAAGAATTCCAAGCGAGAAAATGAACAGACGATTGAGTCTCTGAAATATGTGGTCAAATGCCTTCAAGAGAAACATGCTACACTGGAGGAACAGATTGAAATTCTGACTGCTGTTGAATCTAGATAAGATTAACGTAATTATTATTAGTTAAGAAAAATGCAGACATCGAACTGAACTATCAGTGTAAAATGTCACCTTTGTCAAGCAGAGCTCAAGTTTGCTAATAATGTAATTGGCTTACATTTGGTTATGTATGACTATGTATGAGGTACTCAATTGAGGAATTAAATACAAATAAAACTCATGTTTAAATATAAGTTATTTTATTTTATTTAAGCATTAAATATAGGTAGTCCGAAATTATAAAATATATTTAATAGTGTTCATTAAATACATTCAGTCTCATTATTCTTATAAAGATCATGATTATTAAAATTATAATTGACACATAAATAAATACTTTGCTCTTATTAAACTCACTATTTCCTTCTTAATTGTTTTTCAAGTATATCCCTTAATTTTAATTTCTTATTAGTCTTATCAGTCAGAGGTCTGCCTAAAGGAATAAGCTCCATTTGTTGCAAGCGCCGTCTAAATCTCTGGTAAAATTCCAAAACATTTGGGTCAGCCCATACATGCCGTGAATCAAAATCTAATACCCTAAGTGTGTCTAAGCTTTGTGCTCTACTGAGGGCCACATATGCTTGACCAGCCTCAAATATTTTAGATAAAGACATCTCAACACAATCTAAAGTTAAACCTTGAGATTTGTGTATTGAAAATGCCCAAGCCAGATTCAAAGGGATTTGTCTGCGACACAGCAAAGTCCCATTGGAGTTCTTAACATACCAGCGCTCAGTTCTTGCTGTGTACTCTTTTTTATTTTTAAACCTTACAACAGGAAAGCCTTCCTCAAATCTTACAACTACTCCTCTTGCCCCATTCACTAAGCCTGCATTTACATTGATATTTTTCAATAACATCACTTGAGCTCCCGGTTTGAGCACCAGTTTTGAAGGTGCTATTGTCTGCATATCAAGTAATTTTGTAGCATTGTCACTGTCTTGAGAAGAAAATAGTTTTTCTTCTCCATCAAGGTCAGATAATTTTGAATCATTTATCATTTTGGAGTCATTGGTGTGAGAGCACAGCCTGGTTGCAAGAATCCCATCACTCTCAATCTTCTGTCTGGCGGTGCCAGTAAGGCGGTCAGTGATTTCTTTTGTAACTCTACCAATTCTTATGCTGTTAAGTATAGAGATGAATTCCGAATCCTTTTGTCTGTGTACTTGTTTGAGTTCAAAACAGAGTTCGATGCACTTGTCCCAGCAGGGTGACTGGAAACAGAACCTCTTTACTGTCTTGCCTTTATCAACAACTGGAGGTAATTGAAGAAAGTCTCCACATAGTATGAGTTGGATTCCACCAAAAGGCTTGTCATTTTTCCTTACATATCTTGCAACAGCCTCTAATTTCTGCAAATAAAATAATATTCGTTAGTTAGCACTTTGATACATTTGTGTAATACTTATGTTCCTAATAAGAACTATTTCAAACAAACAATTTCCAATCTTCGTTTGTGAGTGAGAGACCAAGAACATACCTCGAAAAATCCTCCATCAACCATGGATATTTCATCTATAATGAGGTGTTTACATTTTCTCCATTTCTGGGCTACTAATGGTAACTTCATGGCTTTTTCACACAGGTTTTCTAATGTTCCACTTCCATCACCAATTCCAGCAAATGCATGAAGTGTTGTACCACCTGCACAGAAATAACACAAAAAGTCATACATAATAAACTTAAAAACAAAATAACTTTTAATGATTTCCAAAGACATATTTCATCTTTTTTTTTTAAATTTCATCTCCCAGTTAAACTAATTTGTCATCAAACTTAATGGGTAATGAAATGAATTTCAACTTGTAACTTGATAGGCTGATACATACCAACATGGCAAGCAGCAACACCAGTAGATGCAGTAGGCACAGTCACATCAGGTGGCAGTGCAGCAACAATCCTCTTTAACAGAAAACTCTTCCCAGTGCCAGCAGATCCAGTAAAAAAAATATTCTTCCCACCCAAACATGCATCTAGAACTCTTTGCTGCTCTGGGTTCAATGAACTTATAGCGGTCAATGGTGATGGAGAGTACAACTTCTTAGGTGCTGGCCCTCGCGCAGCATCTTCTAATTTACGCTTCTTCGAAGGTGGTGAGGGCGTTGTCATAGTTGACTTCGGGATTTTACTTTTAGCGTTATGAACATCGGCTACAGTCACTGGACTTACTTCTTCAAAAGCCTGTGCTTTCCCACTTAATAGTTTAGACCTCATTGTCTGTTTCGATGGTGTAGTATTACTACCTTGATCTTTATCACCAGTCATTTTGACAAAAATTGTTCTCAAAAACCCCACGAGATTAGTAGGTGGCGCGTTTGATATAAACAAAGTGCAACCAGCATCTTGAAATTTGACACTTGCCTTACCTTCTGCCATAAACTTTTTAAACACATTGATGCCTTTTAAAGCTAACCTGATAGCGGCGTGTTTATCACTTGAAATCTCCATAAACATCTCACGAAATTCGTTTCGTATCAATCTTAGTGAAGCAGTTTTGTAATTTACTTTTCTTGTGATAGATCCTTGTGGAGTCATCCATTCTAATGTCACAGCACATGATAAAAACGAATCAGCACCTTCCATTTTCGGTTCAACTTCACTTTTAATTCATAAAAATAATATGTAAATAAATAAAGGCGCGTAACGTTCAACTTCATACTCAAAATAAAGTGACAGTGTCACTGTGACACATCTTTCAAAAGCCGTTGACCGCTTGACATTACCAATTTACCATTTTAACTTTTTAATTTAACTATGAATAGTAATATTTTAAGCTATCATTTTTTGCAGTTGCTACAATCATCTATAATATACTATTATCAGACTATTATAACATCATAATATTATTAATATTTAGATTTTGTTACTTCATATACAGTTGTATTAAAAATTTTGCAGTTCTTCTTCTTAGCGTATGGTTGATGAACAACCTGGTGTCAGAGTTTAAATCGCCTGTAGGCCTCTGACGTAGCTTTACATTCTCGTTGGTCTATGGCTTTACACAACGTTAAAAGATTCTTGACTATGGAATGCTATGGATCCCTTGATCATATATTTTTCGCCTGTCCATTAAATTGCAAGTCGTTCGACTTGTATTTTCAACTTACGCAAATTAAAATTCCTCTACCTGTTAACTTCGTTCCCTTTTATGTAACTTCTGTCCTTCTATTATTAAAACTCTCGCTAAATTTATCAGACAAAATAATATTAAATTGTAGCTCTTTAGGTTTTAATAACGATTAAATAAAAATAGACCCACAAAAATGTCTAACTGCAAACGTTGCAGTCTTAACTCGAGTCTGGCAGAATAGTTGGAAGCCCGACTCAATTGCCACAAGAAGAAAAAAAAAAAAAAGATCTCTCTGGTGTGCCGGTTTCCTCACGATGTTTTCCTTCTCCGTTTTTAGCAACTGATAATTAATTTATAGTACGCACATAAATTCGAAAAGTCATTAGTGCGGGGTTAGAACTTGCGACTTTTGACTTGGCAGTCCAACGGTCGTACCACGGCTATTACTACATATACACAACCTAGCAGTGTAAGAATGATAGTAGGTAGGGCACATAACACCACGCCTGTATTCCCAAAATAGTAGGTATAGTAATAGGGGAGCCTATTAACCAGGCACAAATCGAGACTCTGAGAGACGGTGCTGCTACTGAGAACTACCTAATGGAAAATCCTAAACACTGCCTGACCCGGGAATCGAACCCAGTTCCTCACCTTCAGCAGTTGGCTTTGCGATCACATACAAAAATACATAAATATTCGTAGAAGATAAGCTGTCATTATGAGACGTGTGTTTTTTTAGCCGATCGTTAAATCTTATATGGTAAATAAACATGCCGTAACCAGTATAAACATAAGTCAGAATCATAATATTATTAGAATCGGTGAAATATACCGACTCGACTCCAAAACATGATTAATGTATTTTATTATTCAAATCGAATTTGATTATTCTAGACATTCTAGAGTTACCTACCTACCTAAATCGGGAGGCTAAATGAAACCTCTTAGGAAATGTAAGGAGATCGCCTCCATATAAATCTTTATAACTTATATATATAGGTGAAGACATGAAATTGTTAACAGAATCAGATTGAAATACATAGGTGAATCTTACTGCTGCTACGTTTTCTAATTGGCATCTATGGGGATGAAGACAATCTTATGCTAGTTTCTATTAAGAACTTTAGAATAAACTGGTTATTTAACATAGAAAAATAGAAGCGATGGCGTACACCGTACACCTTTATCTACTCAGAATTCTTGATTTCTCATGACCATGAAAATCCGTGGTCTCTGCCTACCCTTCATGGAAATAGGCGTGACTTGATGTATGTATGTAGTTCTTGATCTATATCCAAGTAAGGCAACATCCTGAAATTAGTATCTCCATGTATTATTTACCTATTCTCGTGTCGTCACATTGTGCTGCTCTGATTATTTAGGAATAAGGCTTTAGTCCTTACCTGACCTTTCTTCCAAACTAATTTGATGTTTAAAGACTTTATAGTAGTTAGTTGCGTTGTACTTGTACCTATACAATTTTTTAGTACCAGTATCATATTATTTTTGGTCTATGATCATACTCAGGCATTATCGGTAGGAAATCCAGACCAATGGTAACGTGATCCGCTTATATGCCAGGACCGTATCGTCTCAAAGGCTTCCTAAGCAGAAATCGGCCCTTTCCCGCACACCCATGACGCAACCGCGCAAACAGACGCCCGTCAAGAGAATTTCATTAGGTACACATGCTATATTTCAAAAGCCTACTGTGACATTAACCATTCCTCGATGCCAAGCGATATGAGGTCATCAGTCAATCTCTTTGTAGTTTCACTGAATTAGATTGCACCGCTCCGCGCTCGTTACATGACAGCAAACTAATCGATCTTAAACAGGGTGTGTGTAAGGTAGAAAATTCGGTGGCAATAATTTGGCACAAGAACTCGGTCTTCGTTGTACTGACAATATTTAGACGTTTAAATCCTGTAACGTACCTAGTTAAATAAATTATACGCAGTTACTAGAAGTTCGCTGCAAGTAAGGTATTAGTTAGAAGTCGTAATTAAGGTAGAGTCATAAGCCGTCGGTACCAATTTACATTTAAGTAAGGACGTATTAAAATAAAATGATGAGCCAATATTTCGAGTGTAAGAACACAGAGAGGAGCAATCGGTACTTACTTTAATATGAACGGAAGCCGCCACTAAACGTATCAACGCCGGTTGCTTTCAAAGTAAACACGCTTATTTTCGCGATCGTTTCAAAATATTTACCGCTGATAGAAATAAAGCTAATAATGTATCGCCCCTAAGACGACAAAATTTAAAATGAGAATTCTGTTTAATCCTTCGATGACTCTCCATAAGTCCAGTCTTGGTTTGCGTAAACTTATTCAGAATTAATCATGAGGGGTTCTTTAATAAGTCATAAAATGTCAATAAAATGTTTATGGCCTATATCTCATAAATATCGATTAAAATGTTACGGTCCGACTAATTTTACCCAAGATTTTTCTTCCGCTTGCAGCCGTAAAATTTTTGAAATAATTTCCTTTACCGCTTTTTATTTGTACGAATAGCATCATCTTGTTATTTTTCGAAAATATAACTAAATCTATCTCCGTCTAATGTGTTGTTGTACGCCTTGCCTTTAACAGAGGAAGTCCTATGTAATAAGGGGTGTGTCCTATTGCAGGACCCCTAGGCGGCGGGCTCACTATAGGATCATAATTATCAGGTAAACGTAACCCAAGTTTTTTTTTATCTTTACGCTTGGGACAAGATGGCGTAGTCTTATAAGGTCTTGTTTTGGCTTTCTAACATAAATAATAGCTATGCTATGACAATCCTGTGACTTTTCAAGTATCTAGGTATGCAAAGGAAAAAGTGGTTATCAATTTTATAGAAGAAAAATTAAGGCATAAATCCCAAAACAAAAAACACTAGGTAGGCAAGTAGACTAATTTTATAAAGGCATCAAAGTCAAAGATTCAAATGATAAAATATGAGATAGTTATACACTTCACTGCAAACCATAATTTGAATGCGACTATAAAATAGACATTAAATTTCATCCACACAGCTTTTAGTCCGGCAGTGGATGACAACATGACATGACATGCACAAGGAATCGATACAGGAAACATGCGCGCGCGCACATAACCCAGAATTAGCAATGTCCCTGTCGCATCTGCCATCAGCGTCAGCCGACAAACGGTCGCGTCGTAAACGGAACTGTATTGCGAAAATTGTTTTAGCTAATGCATGTATTATTATAACACCTACCTACTTTCTAGTAGAAATCAACATTTTAAGGCGAATCACTTTGATAGATTTTGAGCAAAGGAATAGGACTTCTACTCAAGGATGAACTGCGATAAGGTAAGTATAATGTGACGTAAGTACAAACGGGAGTTTGGATGTTCAGATGCTTAATAAATTAGTCACTTCAATAGTTTGATGATGGACTTAGGTAATTATACGCAAATTCAATATTTAGGTCCAATTATAAGTGTTCACGATTCAACCATTTTCTTTACAAAAGTTTCTCATAAATTACTTCAAAAATGACATGACAACACGTCCATAATTCGCCTCTTATCGTAATGTCTACAGTTAACAAAAATAATTCTGCTTATACCGAAAAGGCTATAAAGTCTGATCTTCCGGCATAGTTACTGACAGTCCTTTAATAGCTGTTATTTATGACTGCGTGTTATGTACCTGGAATACGTAGACTGGCAACTTATATGCTTCATTGCCCTTAAATCTTACGCATTTGACACAAGTAAGTGTGCGAACAATTCTAGCCATGGATTATTGGTTGTAGAAAACCAGACTGCGTCGTGTAAAACACTTGACTATCTACTTATTTGCTATTGGTACTAGCATCTGGTTCAAACGTTCCCCTATCTGTAGTTGTGCTAATGCTATTATGTTATAACGCATTCAAATAGCATTTGTAATTAGAGAGAGAAACAAAAAGACACACAACGGATCAGCATCACAAATGGGACTGTTTGGCGACAACGGAAAATAATTGAATTTTCTTTTCGGGAAAAACATTGGCTGCAGATTTCAAAACCGAGAATCTCGGTTTTGAAATCTGCAGATACTACGTCAATGAACGTATCTCGGTCCGAGATACGTTCATTGACTGTGCTGGCGCTGGAACCTTGTATAAAGAAAAAAAAATGTATAAAGAAAGAAGAGTTTATCTCAACTGCTGTTGAAGCTTATCACAAGCTTCAATATATTGAAGCTATATATAGCTTCAATATATAGCTTCGTGAAGTTTAGCAAAGGCGTCGCGTCGTTAGGCTTGACTACCCGTGAAGATAGACTGATAGACACAGATGCATACGAAGTAGCAGTAGCAGTCTGATCAGGGAAATATAATTAACAAAATAAATAGTACCTACAGCTGCAACTAAAATATTAATGCATGCTAGAGACGTATCTATTTACACAGCAATAAATCATTTGTATGTCTGAAAAAATAAATTCTGACTTCATAAGCCACTCCGATTCCACAATACATGTGAAATGTTTATTTATGATAGTAAAACAAAAACGAGATGTTTAGATTTGTTCATGTGTAATTAGTTGGCAAAGTTCCGAGTAGGTAGGAATGCCCGGGGTTGCGTTACGGGCATATGCTGAAACAAAACAATTCGTGTGAATACCGGACAATACCGGGGTGACGCTGGGTTGGCCACACGTTCCGTGTTCATTAGGAGAACATCCCTGACTAGGTATTTGTTACATTAGTTTTAATGTATATTTTTTAAATAACGTATGTAGGTATACAGTATACACCTAGTGGCGGCTTTACCCTAAGGCCCAGTAGGCCCGGGCCTAGGGCGGCCAGACATTGGGGGCGGCCAATCGTGACAAAAAAAAATACTGATAATAACAAGAAATAACTGTAATAATAATAAGTACCTACTAAGTACAATAGTAAATTCCTTATGTAGTCTATATGATGGGTGCTGAGAAAGGGGCGGCTGATACTTACTACATGGCCTGGGGACTAGGGCGGTTAAGACTAAAAATCCGCCACTGTATACACCTTGGTTACATAATAACTTGACTTTATTGCCAGTATCCAGTACAGCGAAGATGTCAAAATGTCATTACACTTGTCCAAAACTTTATTCTAGACATTTTTCTTTTTTTAACCTTGTACCTAAATCCAGCTCCCTCTTGCTAAGGAGAATGTGGGAAACCCAATTTCCACTCCTTTTTGATTTTGCTTTATTCTAAGGTCGATTCCAAAAACATCAGACATTTTCCGTCCTCGACGATCATCTATGGTTTCTGTGTGATTCGATAACTTTTTCATTATTTAACTTTTAATCCATACCCATATTACCCATGTGTGTTCTTGTATTATAAGAATTTTTACTTAAGAATCTAACTAAGTTGTCTATATTTTGTATAAAATATTCTCGCATTATAGAATTGTCCTGAATGCGCATAAGTTTGGTGACGTTAGAGAAGGCGGCGTCGGAGTCGGCGGCGCGAAGAGATCGCCACACATGGGCCGCATCTGTGCGCGCGCGCCGGAGGTGTACCCTTCCAACCGTAGCTATAGTCCGGTTCACTTCACTTTATTCTCGAAGGTTTCGAATAAAATTTATGCGAAGCAGAATATTCATGAATATAAACTGTAGTAGTTCGACCGCACACCACAAAACTGAAGCTTTAATCTTAAAAACATGCAAGTAATAGATAGCTACTTAAGACAATACTATTATAGACTTTCAAAATACTTGTAGGTACTTATTCATACTTACCTGCTTTACAAAGCTAATTAACGCCTCGGTGATAAGAGTATTAACATCCGTGCGTTAGGACATTATCGGATTAGTAGAACCAAACAATGAAAGTTCTTTCTTCAAATCTATTTTACTTGAAATATTCAAAGTAGGTAAATGCGACAAAACAATATAATTAAGGCAAGTTCCAACTAGTTGCTAACACCCTATCTATTATAGCCGACGCAGGTGTGCAATGTTGATTAAAAGAAAAAACGAATTTGCCGAATTTCGCACAAACAAACAATAGGGTCGTTATCTGTAATGCAGGTAGTCCAGAAACTAGACTACAGATTCGGCACACGTGTGACGTATTTTCTTCTAAGCGCAGCTGCGGAGGCCTCCGCAGATGTTTTATGGCGCTGAACATTTCCAAGACGCTTTATTATTTATTACGATATTGCCGTTTAGAGCCTAATCTTCGTTTTTATTATCCAGAGAAACAATGGTCATCACTGGCCAGTACTATTTTCGGCATACGGTCTGCAGATGGGGTAACTCTGCGTGGGAAAGTATTATTTTCACTGTTTTATTTATATGTCTAATTTAGTCAGTTATTTAGTCGTCTGAAAATAAAACATTGCATTTAAACCGAACCACAATGTTTATATCTAATAACTTACACAATTATTGAATGGGTACCTACGCAGGTACGCACCAATACCTAGTAATAAAGTAGGTAGTTGCTTGGCAAACTAATATTCCAAAAGCATTTATTTTTCAAATTGAATTTGCATTTGCTACTATAAAGTTATTGTTACCAAGTTGCATGCATCCTTGTGCTCTATCATAATAGAGTGATATTTTTTGGAGTCTGTTAGTTTTTTTGTAATTTAGCTATGCGATACCTATTCATAGATAGTAGTTAGGTAGTTTAGGTAAATACGATAAACGATACGAAATAGTTACAGAAAAAACTGATTTATAAAATAATTGAACTTTAACGACTTACCTTATCATCATCAATAAAAGAAAATTTTACCAACACTTGACATCTTCTACTTAACCAAAAGTTTGGTCATAAACTTTGGGTCTTCTTTGTACCAAAGGAGAAAATACTACGAATTATTGCAAGTTAGTCTGCCTCAACTTTGCTAGGTGCAGTAAATGTGTCTGAAAGTGAGTTCCTGCTGAAAAGCTAAAGTTTGGGAGACTAAGAAAGTGTAGGTACCTAATAATTAATTGGGAACTGACACTAATAATGTGTGTATCTTACATCTAAAAACGATATAAGTGAATGAATATGTAGATTATTTGATGTGTCGGCGTGACTATGATACTTGCTCGAGTGCATTGCATCCTCCAAACACGGCGGCTTTAACTGAAGCCCGGCTTTCCCACAACTGTTTACCACTCAAGATTTCTTGTTATCTAAAGCAGGTGTCACTTACACGGCGAACAAAAAATATTAAAAATAAACCGCAGCGCCGTAAAACTCTTAACTAAATAAACTTGCCAACGCGTTAATCTCACAGTTAAAACATCTGCGGCGCTGTAACTAGGGGATGACGTTTTATCATTACTCCGCATTAAGGGATGATGTGTAGGCACTCAAGATATTTGGAGAATAAATTCGTGCCTCAGGCATCTATCTGACATAGGTATGTATATTTACTAAAGCTGTCACAAATTTATCGCAATGGTTTTTGATTGCCGATTTTAACTTTTTCATAAATTAATAACTAATTTAATTGATTTTTACTTTACTGATTTTCGACAAGTAAAGAAATTCGAAAATAAAGAAGTTGGTAATTATTTGGTCGTTATCATATTTTAATTTCCAATAATTTTATGTATCGTAAAACAGTGCTAATCAGTTTCATAGAACATCGGATCTTCATTCATGTTTTGGCCGTGGCAGTTGGCACTAAGCTCCCTTATCGATTGCTATCTCTATCCGTGAGAAACCAAAGATAACGGTAAGAGTAGGTAAGTACGTCAGTTTATGAATGAAACTAAATTACTCGTCAGGGAATCCCATGGGTCCACACCAGATGCTGACTTGATTTATCTTTAAAAAGGCACGAACACGGTGTTTTGAAAATATTTTTGACGCAGAAAGGCATTGAGTTACAAGATAAATGCAGAAAGGTAAATGTTTTGAACTAATTAAGTTGCTATATCCATTATCATACCATAAACCCTAATGTTATTGTTCTTATTTTTAAGAAAACAATGTTTTGGCATTGAGTAGAAATTCCTGAACGATTTTCAATCTAGGTTCTTATTATAAACCACTACGATTTCAAACTCAATTATTTTTATTTGCATTTTGTCTTAGGACCAAACAAAAGTTTAGCTTTAGACGAACATGCTTTGACATTGTTCAGATTCATGAATGAATAAATACAACTTAAACTATTTTATCTAATAAAATCTGCCATTCTTAATATCGTAATCTAACGATAGCGAAAAACTCCAGTAGATATCTCCATTCTTTGAAATGTCGTTTAAGTTGGTGGTCACTACCGGATTAAGACACTGGTCTACTATATGATGAATGCCTATTATTAGAATCGATTCGTCCACTCACTTTAGCTTAGGTATAAGGGCTATAAACGGATTTAAATGCGCCCTTGACACATACTAGTCTATTACAAGAACTGTATTAAGACGTAAAATGCATTATTACGATAGTAATACTCAAACAAGAGCTGATTAAATGTGGATTAACTCATTCTTATCCGATTAAAATATCGTAGTACATAGATATATCTAAATACTTTCATACACAAAGTCCTAAGACTTTATGTACCTAAGTAAAACAATATTGAGCAACGATTATCTGAACCCAAGGTATAGGCGCTTAGTTTTATGACTGTAGCTATCGGGTTTTGACAAAACGGTATTCAGGTTCTAGATATCATTCTAACGTATTTCTCACTAGTCTTCGGTGAATTAAGTACAGGATCTTAAATAGATAGGTACTTGATATAAATTCTAGTACTGATACTTAACCTACTTTCGGAATAGGTCCTATGCAGATAGAAGTTAAAAAAATACTCATTTAAGAACCTCGATAATTTATTTTAGATGTTCTTCGCATACCGTCCTATGGATGTATACTTAATCATCTGTGTAAAATGCATTTATCTTTGTAATAACTTGTTATATTTAGAGTTTGGATAATGAAGCTATTAATATTTTGTCGGGTAGGTACGTCACCGGTGTGGTAACTATTCCCAAAATATATTAAAACTCGGTGAACGCATCGTTTCTCTTCCCGCCGTTTCGTCCTTTTAACGGTTAAAATTCAAAAATAGTTTCAAGTACGTTATGATGTGACGAATTAGGTACATATTTTAATTAAATTTCTATACCTTTACGTCTCTTCATTTACATGATCTTAGAATTTTTGAGTAAGTAACTCGAGCGTTAGTTTAATTAAAAATGTTGGTTAGTTAATTTTTTTAATTGAATATTCAAACAGAAAAACAGCTATTCAGAGTACAATTTATTAGATATGACGTTTATTTATTCTAAAAAGACCTTATAAAAGTTCTCTTGTTAATAAAGTATGAGTGCATTAATAGGTTCTTAATTGCAAGCAGCTAAGATGTCTTTAACTCTATACCAAATATGGTATTTGGTTATCAGCCCACATCAAATCACGTCGATAGCGGATTGATGAACAAACGTACAATAACGTAACATCACATCATCTTATAAACCAATCATAATCTCTAGCCCGTGTTTGATGAAGACCATTACCAAATGTCTGTCACACCTAACACTGTGCAGGCTCCTTCACCATACCTATCCGAGCTAGTGAGATAAATATATTAAATATTTATGATATAGTCGAAGGCATCGCCTGGCGGGCCGTGGGACCGATCCTGGGACGATTGCATCACGGATATTTTTAGTAGCGACCGAACGACGCGTCACAAAAAATATTACAAGGAAGGGTGGCGCCATATATCAAGTTATAGGTGGAATAATTGCTTAGGAATTTTGAAACAAAGACATTATCCCAAGGCATTGCTTCTTTGAATTTTAAAAACCTCGTTATTGATAAATATATTGTAACTCATTATAAAATATGAGAAACATTTAGATTTCAGTTAGCTACCAATAATTCTACAATTCATGAACAGAACAGTATCTCTAATTTTTTCATAAGACATTATAAGTTTCATGTTATAATAACTCGCCATTAGCACACTGTAGGCGGCTGAAACATTGCATCCCTCACAGGATGCGCGATCACCGATGCGATCGGTTATGGCGACTGAATACCATACATATACCTATGTGTGCAGTAAATATGGTATGGAGATGATGGACAAGATAAACAGAAAGCGATCAACACGTCTTACTGTCGCCGTCTCACTCTAACGCACGACGCGGGCAGGAGGCGGCGCGCTGGGAGGCGCAATGGAGTCGCACCGCGGTGGAGATGGTTAATTTTTTTTTGTATCTTGTCAATGAAGGGACGGGTAGGGGCGGGCCGACGCGGGCGCAGGACTCAGTCTGTAGCTGCAGTCCGACTGCGCTTATCACACGCACATGTTTGTCCACGGCGCGCGTTACGCTCCCTTACCGTAGAACGATGAATTACGAAAGTTGTGAAAATAGAACGGTGCCGATCAAGCGCGAGGACGATCTCGAGTACCCGGAGGATGACGATCAGTATTACGGTTACGTGCCGGTAGAAGTCGAGAGACACACGGAGGCGCAGGGCTTTGCGCCTTCCTCGCCAACACACCTCATGGATCTGAGCAACGGCTCCGAGCGACCCACACAACAGCACCCCTGGCCTTCAAACGTTGTGTTTGACGGTGAAGATCGTGACTACCAACAGGCAGCTTATCCATCCTTCGATCAACAATTTATTGATCAGCGACAAAGACAAATTCCTAGAAGCTATTACTTTGATGATTCTAATTCACAAGATCGAGTCAGAAGCTTTTACGAACCAGCGGAGATGCCAAAGATGGGTGACGTTGTTTACAGAGGAACTGAAGACAGGAGAGACGAGACCGAAGAACAAAGACGGTCAAGATCCAAGAGATCGAAAGCGTCCCGAAAAAAGACGCAATCGTTTGAAGAGATGCAGATACAGCGAGTGATGGCCAACGTGAGGGAACGCCAGCGGACGCAGAGTCTGAACGAGGCGTTTGCGAGCCTGCGGCAAATCATACCTTCCTTGCCCAGTGATAAGTTATCAAAGATACAAACTTTGCAACTCGCGACACAGTACATAGAGTTTTTATATCAAATACTGTCGAACAGTGATTCAGCGGGCAACAGCGACACGAACAGTGATGCGGGGAGTGAACATGGCAAGTACCTCGCGCAAGATAAGTTAAGTTACGCGTTCTCCGTCTGGAGGATGGAAGGTGAGTGGACGAATGGACAAACGTGACAAATACACATGTCAAGTGACCTCATGGACTAGGGAAACTTAAAAGACGCTTATTTTATTCCATTATGATTGATTAAAGTGTTAAGTGAAGTGTAAATGACAAACAAATAATTAGATTATAAAAGAAATTGAATATGTGATAGTAATTAAGTAGGTATTAGAGACGATTCAAAGAAAATTGTAGATATAATGTATACGTCTAAAATAAAGACAATATTAGTATTAATGATTTATTTCGATTATAAACGTGGCAACAAAACATACAGCTGTATACCAAAAATTTGAATAACAATGTGCCATTACTAGTATTGTAAAAAACATTTTTACTGCTGAGTATACTTCCAATAAAAATGATTATATTAAAAATGTACGTAGCATTTTTATTTTGTGTCCTTTACGGAATGATATGGACTAGAACTACCACTATTACACAGAATTAAACTGTTTTGCTGAACTTGGTAGAAAAAATAATTTGATTTAAGATAAAGTAAATAAAAATATACTTGCATATGTAGGATCAACTTTATATCATAGAATACAAAAAAAGCAGATTAAACAAAACATTTCCCGGTATTGCAATTTGCGCGTTTTGCGAACATCACAACTCACACTGTATTGTCAAAATTCTTTATTTACAAAACACATACTTCACGGTAAATTATTTACATACACTGGACTAAAGTTAGGAAGTAGATGAAAATTTGTGAAGACATTTAGTATTTTAATATCCTTTAGTAGTATAAGAACATTAAAAAACAACAATAAACATGATATTATTTCGGTTAAGAGATTTATAAGATTTCTATTGTAGTTAATTAACAGCCGCGATTATTTTGAATCTGACAATAGTATGTTATTTTAGTACTTTGTATATTAGGCAACTAGCAAACTACCTAACCTCGGTACCATTTTAATTAATAATATACCTACGTTTTCGTAATAATATCAGTAACGTTTAGTTAAAATTATAATAAACAGCATCAAAAGACTGTCAAACTCAGAAAACATTATGCTTTATTAAAAATCCATACCTAATTTAATATTTGTTTAATAAATAATTAACTCTGATGATTGGTTTCTCTAAATATCTGATAACCTTTTTAGATTACGTCTTTTTACTAAAATATCAAGTAAAATCTACACTTGAAGTTTTAACACTTATTTTTATTGATAGTTTAAACAATTAACAGTAACAATTTAACTTTGCCTTATATCCCACAAAAATCTTTCGATTTAGAAAAAAATATATTAAATTTGAGTGTAAAAGCAAGTAGACTATACATAGTTAATTCATAATTATTAAAGAAATTAGATTGTATCGCGAAAATATTTGTATGTATGCTTTTATCAATATTATGAGTGGCGTCGGCTGGGTCGAATATTAAAGATTAAAGTACAATAGTGTAACACAGTTAGACGGATGATCGGAAGCCCTATTTATGAACGACACGCATATCTGAACTTCATAAAGTGTGTATTAGATATCTAAAATTCATTATAATATTATATTATTATGAATAATTATTCTAATGCCTTGTCAAACGCACTATTAATTTAAAGAATTTTCAAAATGAATCGATACTGTCTTACGACCTACAACGAGACGATCGAAAGACCAATTTGCGATCTAAGTATCGAGTGCGAGCCCAAAATTATAGTATCAAATTACTATTGTTTTGAATTCATTAAATCAGATATCCATATTATCTATATATTATACTTTTACCATATAGAAAAAGTATTGATTTATTGGGTCCAAAACTCCAAATATGGTGCATATTTGGAGAACTCTGAGAATCCCCCTAAGTACATCACTAGATTGCTATTCCATTGTATTCTAGAAGCACCTGAGGTGTTATTGTGATTGTTGTTAAAATACTGTAAAGCAAATCTATTATTATAACCATAGTAACTGTTTTGTTTGTATAACTAACACTTTTGAAAACGTGTTTTTACTCCCGACGCGCTACGCAATGGTACGAAAATTACAAATAAATTATTATACCATTAAACTTATTAAAAAATAGTATTTAAGTTATTGTTTTTAACCTAATTTAAAAATAATAACGAAAATACTATTTTTGTGTTCTGTTAGTTTCTTAAAATGTATGATGACGGTAAGACACTGTTTCTTTGTTTATTGCTTAAATATTATCTCATACCTAGCCCTTGCCTACGTAAAAATATTTAGGCAACTTTTTATAGTTTGGCAATATTTTTGATACATTCGGCTGCCATAGTCAGTCAATTAAAAACTACACTATTCAGCGGGTTTTAAGGTTCAATTTTAGTTTCATTTTACTTTAGCACATATATCAGAATAATATTGCTTTATTTGCGTAAATCGTCGGGAATAAAACAGTAGGGCGGCCAGACAACCATAGCTCGGTAACAATTAATCAAACTACAATATCACCTCAATTCTTTTCCGAATATTATTTAACAACTATAGACACGAATTCACATTTATACCTTACATAACTAACGTATCAAGGAACTATTAGCTCGCTGGCATTCATTCCCAGGTCCGATATCTGTAATAAAATATTTTTTCGATATAATATCAGCATAGCATTACGGAAATAATGTGATGAGTTAAGGTTTTATCGGAACTGTTTCAGACTTTCAATAATACATTTCTAACCTTAATCTCCAGAGTTAAGCAGCTTAATCCCAAATCATATTCACACAGACTTATGTCAATATATTCATTACATATTAAGATAAATCATATTTTCGACTTATAGCCGACATAACTAATAGAACTTACTTACTTATGTATTAGTTGTAAAATTCCATTAGGAACTAACCTAACTCGAGGGATAAATTGGCCGCTTGGTGTAAAATTCTAATAGAAGTTGAAAACAGTCTAGAATAGTAGGGTCAATACGAACCTCTTGTGTCAAATCTTTATTCAAGCCCTCCGTATCTGGATTCCAATCGTCATCCGGAGCAATCTGTAAAAATATTAATATTACTGCCATCATTATTCCTAACTTCCTATGTTATATTTATGGCGGTTAAAAACGAATGTAATGTTAGACACTATGGTTGAGTTGTATATTATTTATATTTATTTGCATTGGTTCAATATTTACTAGAACTCCGTAACAAACTATGATATTCGTTAAAAATTGTATTTAGAACTAAAATGAATAGTATTAGTCCAATTATTTCGTTAGGTATCATTGTTGACTTTTTACTTCCAGATTTTCATTTCATTTGTTTAATTAAATCTCTGAGTACAAGGTCACTAGACAACTAGCAAATCGCTTGACGAATAGAATTAAAAATATATGTTTTTTTTTTCATTAATAATTACTATTACATAATTGCTATAATTATGTAATAGACTAGCTGACCCAGCAAACTTCGTACCGCCTTCTCACCGTTTAAACCTTGCCTGGACTTCCACCAATAATTCAAGACCAAAATTAGCCTAATCGGTCCAGCCGTTCTCGAGTTTTAGCGAGACAAACGAACTCGAACAGCATTACATAGTCGAAAACATTATGTTATATTTATATTTTTTTATTCCATTCAATTTTAATTCATCTAGCGTTTTAATTTCTACTTAGCTAGTCCTCTGTTATGGTATTTAGACCTGAAACCACCTGTACTTACCACTTGTGGTGGCGACTGTTCTTTCTGCTTATGTGCTTGCTTGACGTGGTCCTTAAGGGCGAAGGCCCTCGCATAACTGGCGCCGCACAGTTGACACGAGAACTTTAGGTTGTTCTGTCGCGCGTGAGTCTCGGTGTGAACGCGCACCGCGTACAGGGACGCAAACGGCCTGCGACGGTAACATGTGGTTAATGTGAAGGTATTATTGTAAATATTAATGTTTGTAGACTTATGTTATGTTTACTATTGACTAACATTAAAACACACGGATAGTAAACATTCTTTATCAATATACCGTAAGTAAACTGTGTATGATAGGTTTGTAGGGAGCAATAGCGTCCTTACACTGTGTTTTTTACATATGTATTTAGATTCATGCATTCTAGTATCACTGAAGAGTGAAAACGTTTCTAAATGTAAATCCCTTCATGTATGTCAAAGATGTAAAGTAAGTTCAATTTATTATTTATGTGACTAATATAGTCTTGTAATATAATAAGGTAATTATACCGCATCTACTGAGCGCTTGACTATAATAATAATAATTATTTATTTCAGATTTCTCCATACAGTGTTAGTAAGACGAGAATACTTAAGAGCTAATGTTAGTAAACAAAACAAATGACATGAAACAAAATTGAACAAAACAAAATAAAACAGATTTTAGGAGAATCCGATACCAGAACGCATACAACATACTACTTCACTGCGTGCAGTCGCATCCAGCGCTCAAGCATCGGAGAATCCCACCGGTCCGTCAATACGCTCAAGATGCTGTTGGAACTAGTTCGCATGCGAGTTAAGGTCGAGGTGCAACGTTTACGCATGATTGTCGCAAAACTGTCAACGTTGGCCTCAGCAAACATGGCGGAGGCACTGCAATACCGCGGCAGTCCCATCAGCATCCTGAACGTATTGTTATACTGCACCCGCAGGTCATTGTATGCTCTCTGCAAATAGCCAACCCACAGGCTGCACGTGTAAAAGGATTGATAGTATGCCTTGAAAAGCGTTACCTTTACTTGTGTTGTACTGCGTGCAAACCTGCGAGCCAGCATATTACATCGAACAGACAGCGACCTGCGCTCTCTCTCAATGTCAGTACTGTCCTTTAATTCATCAGTGACCCAATGACCTAAATACTTAAATTTAGTAACCCTTTTTAAAGAGGTACCATTCAAGACTACATCACGTACATTTTCATAGTGCTTGGTACCTGATTTAAATATCATAAGCTCAGATTTGGTTGAGTTGTATTTAAGGCCATGAGTATTAGCGTAGGTCTCACAAATCTTTATGAGTTCCCTCAACGCACAGATCGAGGGGCTCAGCAGAACCATATCGTCAGCATAGCTTATATTGTTAATACAGAGACTATCTATATGGCAGCCGATTCTAGTGCTTCTAAGCTCCTCGATCAGCTCGTTCACATAGAAGTTAAAAAGAAGAGGAGAAGAGAGTCAACAAGTAACAGCTAAGATATATGGGGTCCGACACCATCATTCTAACTAGTTTATAAAAAATGACGTGTGACAGTGTTTTTTTGATATGAAAGAGATAGGGTTAAAATACCAGCATACAAAAATATTTTATTTAAAATACCTACAAATTTTTATTAATTAATTATAAAGTTTGTATTATTTTGAGTAGGTGTGATTAATTTATAATTACCCTGATATATTATGACTGAACTGACCCTGACATCTACAACACAGTTCTATAACTAGCGCAGGGGTCAGGAAATTGTTTAAATATTGTAAATCTATTTTATGCCAATAAATATATTATTATTCTTATATAATGGAGAATGGGAATGTTTGACACATTGGACTTCCATGACTATTCTCTAGTCGACTTCCTGGCTAAAAGCAGTGAAGGCCATTTGGTCTTGCTAAATAGCCTGTTAAAAAAAGTAATTTTTCTACTATAATTAAGCGTATACCTAGATCTAATGTCCTCCTGATCTAACCAGTCTTAAATGAACACTAGTTAGAACCTTAATGAAAACCTGCAGAAATGTCACTTACCTATTGCATTGTTGGCACGAGAACGGTTTAGTATGGGAGTTCTTGTGTCCGGCTAGCTGCACGGAGGTTTTGAACGCTTTCGGGCAGTACGGACACTTGTAGGCGCGGACCTCAGAGTGCGTGAGAAGGTGATGGTTGTACACGCTGTGCGCTTTGAACCTGTACAACAAAGATTGTATGGCTGTTGTACTTATTTTAATAATATTTGTTGTATTTCTATGGATATAGTATAAAATACGTCGCCCACACTAGGAAATTCTCCTGTGCCGTGGCAGCGTTTCACAACCATGAAATATCACACACGCAATCACCCAGATTAGGGACAAACATCTGCGTATCGCACAAATGTCTGTTCCATGCGGGAATCGAATTCGCAACCCTTAGCGCAGCAGTCCAATCGTTTAGCCACTGTGCCAATCAACCCCCTTAGACAAGTGTCAAAACGCTTGACGAATAGAAATGGAATAGAATGAAAAATGTATGGGGATGACATATGTCATCGATCATCGAACAGAACATGTTTACAGTTTACGGAAATCTAATTCAAAACCTAAGCTTCATTTCCAATTAGGATACGTCATATTTTACCAATAGGATTTCATAATAAAAACTTACCTCTTGCCGCAGTGTTGACAAGCGTATGGTCTCGCGCCGGTGTGCGTGCGCATGTGTAATGTTAGACAATATGACACGCGGAAGGACTTGCCGCAGATTTCACACGAATGAGGCTTCTCACCTACAGAACAATAACATCGATTACATTCCTATAAATAGCAATAAGAAAACAAAAATGTTCGATATACGTTGTAATGTTACTTATATGTATGCTCATATTACCTTATTAGTTTCTATATACATATCATGTATGCGTTTTACAGGTAAATCAACGCAATTTTTAAAAATAAATCGTCACCCCACCCTGTGAATTTCTCCTGTATCGTGAGTACTTTTCACATACATAAACACCTAGACTCGGCACAAACATCTTGTTGCCTCATTTTAACACATGCATAACAATATTATATTTAACCTAAAATATGTATTGATCTTGATTCTTGACCATGAACCATAATAAAGACAAGCAGAAACAGTACTCATGCTGACAAATGCCAGACTATGATGACAGATATGTGACGTTGTAATAACATTTTGTTTGAAAGCTCGTACGATAATATATGTTTTGAGTTATAACCGCAGTAGTTTTAGATACTGGGGCTAGTAGCTACGTAACAACTGCGCAGATCAGGCGATCGAGGTTAAGCTGTGTTTTCCGCGGTCAGTCTTGTGATGGGTGACCGTTTTCACATGACAAGCCCCTCCGTGCTTCGGAAGGCACGTTAAGCCGTTGGTCCTGCGCCTGATATCTCTCCGGTTGAGTCGGTCTACCGTCCCATCGGACTATTATTGGAATGGGGAATGACCCTATATTTGCGCGCATACTTGTGCACAATAATATCTCCAGCGTAGTTGGCTAGTCTCAGCTGAGATAGGCAACCGAGACAGAAATTTGATCAGGAGGACATTAGATCTAGGTATACGCTTAATTATAGTAGAAAAATTACTTTTTTTAACAGGCTATTTAGCAAGACCAAATGGCCTTCACTGCTTTCAGCCAGGAAGTCGACTAGAGAATTGAACGCACCTGTATGAATCCTTTCGTGTTTGACTTTTTCGTGCGGCCTGGCGAATCTTCTGTTGCAATACAAACAGTTGTATGGAAGATTTTGATCCTGTTGACTTACTGGTACCTACAGATTGAATTGTAAAGCGAGATTATATTTACCTTAGGATAGTAAGGTTAACCTTTATAATTAGGTTTTAATGGTGTTCAGGGTTGTGTTTTATGAAACGAGTGTCCCTAATGTGCTATATACGAAATTATATAAGTATTTGCTTAGGTACTCGTATTTATAAACCTCTTTTAAGTTTCTTATGATCTAATTCATTAACTATTAAAAAAAACTTAATGATAAACGAATGTAGCAAACAACCAAGATAATTAGCTGTTAATTTTCTAGAAACAAAATGACATCCGCTAACTTACTTTATCCATATTATGTACATTCATATGCATCTCCAGATACTCCATTGAGTTAAACTTCTTGTTACATATGCCGCAGTTCATTTTGTCGGTGGCCTTGTGCGAGTTCTGGTGTATAGTCCTATAGTCTACTGGGATCATCTTATCGCACACGTGGCAGTGATACCTTCCCTCGCTAACTTCTGAACCATCTGTATTTTCCACCGGCGGCTCAATGGGACGAGATCTAGGAAGAAAGGGATACTTAGTTTATGAAGAGCTCGTCGTTTTTGACCAATGGGATGAGTGCTGGCGAGTGATCGACCAATGGGATGCCGGCAAATAGGTGTAAAGACCACGGGAGTCTTGCGGTGGACATGGACTTTATTTATGGGATTAACGCCAGAATCAAATCAAATGCGCAAGACCGCCCCAGTTTAGAGCTCTCGTGTTGGAAACTGCGTCTGAATTTGGGTCGTGCGCCAAAGGACATAATGGGCGTGTTATGCGACGCTTGTTAAAAATGATTCGTTTCACAGAATGAATGTGAATACAAATTAATAAGTAACATATAATACAGGATGGATATTCAGAACAGTATACCGCCAAAATACGACTACAAGAACCGTCTTGTAAATAAATATAGATGTTGTAATACTTACTTAATTGGGTCGTGCATCCGTTTGTGCAGCTTCAAAGACTTGTTTGTTGGGAAGACTGTACAGCATATTTCACATTCGTACGATACGGGTTCTTCAGTGATACTCTCTTTAACAAAAAAAAGGATCAGTTTTTTACTTTTCGATCGTTTTTTATGGCTAATGAACAACCTGGTGTCAGAGTTTCAACCGCCTTGACACCGCTGGCATGGCTTTACACTGCGTTGCAAAATCTCTCAGGTTGACGTGAGAAAACCATCGGAGAAGGAAAACATCGGTTTTCCTCTGCCATTTTTAGCAACTGATGACTAATTTATCTTTAAGACGCACATGAATTCGAAAAGACAATGGTGCGTGCCGGGGTTTGAACTTGAAACCCTTGGACTTGGCAGTCCAACGGTCATGCGACCCGGCTATCACTACTATTTAATCTACTTTTCGATTATTCAAATACACTGCTGTTAACTTAAAATCGATAACTTTGTTTCTACACTATTAGTTCCTCTTATTAATGGGCAAAAACAATTGCGAGACTTAATTATTCTGTTTAACCGTTCAAAAGTAATTATATAAGAAAGGTAGACATAGAACAATGGCTATAGCAACACCGACAAGAAACAAATCTTAAGTTTAACTTCAATTAAGTTGACTTATTGGTAACACTTTAAATGCCCCCTTCATCATCATCAGCCTATCTCAGTCCACTATTTTCCGTTGCGTGTGCGAGACGCCACACTACACTGCACGTAGCGGCGTCTCGCTTCCACAACGGAAAAGTACCTGCTTTAAGAGTTTATGGTTAGGGAGCTCTATGGTGTACATACCTGTTCTAAGTTTATGTACTTTCATGTGAGCACACAGAGATTTTGAGTTATCATATGCGACAGGACATTGAGTACATGTATATTTTACTGAAACAAAATTATATAACGTTAATTTCAGCCGCGTCATCGTCTTACTCGGGATTATTAGTATGCTACGAAGTTATCCCCAATATAAGGTGCCTAGCGAGAATTAATGATCTAACGCATTTTTATTCGATTTGTAGGTACTTTTGTTATTCTAATGCCTTATAATGTTACTACTAATTGTTACTATTAGTTACAAAAGTTAAATTAATTCAGTAAGTGGAAGAAGGTATTCAGATTTTAAGAATACGGACAATATTAATAGATTTTTCATTTCAGATATATAATTATTTACATTTCTTTTCACACAATGACACGTAATGCTCTGCGGTCTACTTATCAGACACGGAAACTGACGTAAGAAATCGGTTAATAAAAGTTTAGAATAAACAAGTCTTATTAGCTTGTACAATGGTAGAGTGGTCAGAATCGCGACTGTCAAAGATGATGAATGAGTTCAATTATCATTTTGTTCAATAGAACAAATATTTTTATTCATTAATTATTCAATTTAGTATGGATAAATTAATCAGCAACATTTATTATGGGTGTTCGATACATTAACCAATTGGAAAAACATTCTTGCTCTATTGAAGAGACCTTTGCCCTGCAGTGGGACAACTATAGGCTAGTATTATTATTATATATTGAAATAAATCATACATTTACTTACATGATTTACAGGGGTGAACTTTAAACTCGTTCAAGTTAGCGACGCAGATATCACAGGACATGCAGTGGTACATTTTGATTGCAAAACCGCCTTCTGTTTCCATCTCTTTGATAATTACCTTGTGGTACGGACCAGCAACCTCTATATGACAATAAATTACACGTTAAATACGTATTTAACCCGCTTCAGTTCTTGCGTTGTATAATATTAGTGCTTGTAGTGTTATATAAGAGGTTTAGTGGTAGGGTTGCTCAAGGAACGCACGTTATGAATATTACGTCGCTTAAACGTATATTTTAATTTAGTACATAGGTATATCAAAAACGTGAAAAATAAACATAATTTTAATAATGGAACTGTTATTAAAATAAGTAATTTTTGTTTAAAAATATAAGGATTTCATATTTACAAACCAACTCCGAATTAAAGGGGAGTACTATCTAAAGTTAAACTATGCATATAAAATATTTAAAAATCAGACTGCAATATTTAAAATTTTGATGACTCGTAACCCTATTCGGATATACTGCGAGTCTTGCTATACCAATAAATAACTCCTGTGTTACTAATTACACAACTTATAAAAGGCGGATCTTGCTTATTTAATAATAGATCTGTATAAGTCTAAATACCAGTACACCTGGCGAAACATAGAGTACTAGATTATTCAATGACAAAGAGAGATTTATTACCTTTGTAACAAAGTGAATGTAACAAGCTAACCTATAGCACATTCTGAGTTGGCCGGGGTGTAGTTGGCTTTTCTAGGTGTATGATTAAATTGTATGTAAATGCGATGCCACTCGTAACTTACTTCAGTGCGGTCAATTTTGAAAGCACTTATTGTACGTCTGCAGCTTCTAGATCATAGTGAATTGAAAAATGAACTAGGCACATTAGGATAATGGGGACCCTATAAAATTATTTCTGCTTCGAATAGGTATTTATCATTATATAATATCGGTTGTCGGTTGGTGATCTGGGAACTAGCGGCCCCCATTGATCGCGAGGCGCGGGGCAATTACCCAGAGTGCCCAAGGAAAAGAAGAGGGATAAAGTAGACAAACAAAATGTAGGTATGCTAAATTACAATACTAAAAAAATGTCTGATTAAAATATCTTACCATCAGTTTTAGATTTGTCCTTGACGACGCTGTTAGTGAGGTTTTCGATTCGTTTTGTAGAGATACGCCCTTGTTTATCTTCAACTCTCCGTGGTCGTTTTTGTATTTCATCTGAATAAATTTAACATTACTTAATTCGGTATTTCTTATTTTGTATGCCATAATTGGCAAAACATGCAGTTCTTTTAAATTATTTTAAGATCATACTCTTTTTAAATGTATATGTACTCATGTTTTACAAAAATAAATATTCTTTTCTATTATAAGTAGTATCTATTAGTAGTCGAGCATAAACCAAGACCTGCCCCCTTACCATGAAGGCAGTTTATGTTGTGGAAGCGAGACGCCGCATTACACTGCACGTAGTGGCGTCTCGCTTCCAGATCTTAACCTGTCCTGCTTTAAGAGTTTATGGTAAGAAGGCAGGTGGAGCACTTTGCCCGTGCAAACACAGCAGTCGCGCCCCGCGTACGCTTGACTAACAAGGCAGACGACTAACGTAATCAGAAAATAAATAGAGTTAGTATAAGTTTAGACTCTACCTAAAGAAATAGTCTCTTTCTGTATTAATTCATCAGTTTTGAAAATTAGTTGTTCCTCTACAATATCACCAGTATCTGTGATCACACGGCGCGGCGGTTGCTTGTCACTCGATACCAATGCTTCTTCACTTTCCAGGGATTCGTATTCTACCGGCATTGTCTCAGTATCGCCATCTTCAATAGGCTCCTGAAATAAACGAAAATGTTTTGAACATATTGATGGACGCGCTGAATATAATTGCAAGTTTATTTGGCACTGATAAAAGTGAAGTAGAGTGCAAATAAAAATTTAATGTCTCATTATTTACATGAAAAAAAAAAGGCTTTTGGAGTCTTTTGCTGAATAAAACTAATACTACGGCCGCGATGGCGATGATAACGGCTTCGTTGTTCATCGTTAAGAACTAGGAACACAAAGTGTACAGTTACCACTAGCTTTCTACCTGGCTGTCACAACTGAAATGATGCTCTGCGGCCGCTAGCGGCAAGTGGCCGGCCTGATTATGTCGGCGGCATACCCGTGCGGCAAAAACCCACCTATATAAAAATAGATACTTGATCATGAAATATTTGTGTAAAGCTAGTAGACTATACCTCTACAACAACATCTTGATCATTGTGATAGTTCTGTATATGTTCTATAACTGATGAGAATGATACTTTGCAGGTGTTGCAACTATAGATCTCTTCTTGTGTTTCTTCTTGCGGCACATTTTCTGCCGCTATCGCTGCATCTGTTACTATTTTCATATCTGTAATGGAAAGGAAGTTTGAAAATTTAATGAAGAACTCATTACCAAACGAATCATGTGAAGTGGTCCAACAGTCTCTCTGAGGCTTATGGGTTGGAGTGCGGGGTGAGGCAGGGAGGGTTGACTTCACCCAGGCTCTTCAACCTATATGTGAATGACCTCATGGTCGAGCTCAGCAGTATGCGTGTTGGCTGTCGGGTGGGTGGTGTTAATATTAACAGCATCAGCTATGCAGACGACATGGTGCTGCTGGGCCCGACTGCAGGTTCTATCGGAGAGATGTTGAAAGTTTGCGAGGACTACGCAGCTAGGCATGGGCTCGTGTATAACGTGAAGAAATGTGAGTACATGGTCTTTGGGGTCGCCGGTAGGCGTACAGATTATTCACCTAACTTTACCCTAAATGGCGTGAGCATAAGAAGAGTAAAACAATTCAAATATCTGGGACATATGCTTGCCGACGACCTGAAAGACAATGTGGATATTGAGAGGGAGCGCAGGGCTTTAGCGGTCCGCGGTAATATGTTGGTTCGTAGATTTGCCCGCTGCACGGACCAGGTAAAAATAACGCTTTTCAAAGCTTATTGTCAGGGTATGTACACGGGTGGTCTGTGGATCAGCTACACCAAAAGGTCGCTAGATGTCCTGCGCGTCCAGTACAACAATGTTTTTAGAATGCTCTTGAGACTGCCCCGGTTCTGCAGCGCGTCAGAGATGTTTACGCAGAACCGTACTGACGGCTTCCATGCAATTGTGCGGAAGAAAATAGCATCTGTGGCAGCTAGAGCCCGGGCCAGTGGCAATAGCATTCTGAAAACAGTGGCTGAGAATGTGTTTTCCCCTTTTTATGAGGCATTTTGTGGAGAGGATGAGCGGTTGAGAAACTGGTTTCGTCTTCTTTGCAAAGTGACTCATACCCAAATTGTTATTTTAAATTATGTATATGCTAACACTAGGTATAAGGTACTTTACTAACACTATGGATCTCTGTTATCTGATTATTTGAAATAAATTAAATTAAATTTCACTGTAAAAAGTTGTATCTTGAACTAGCTCAGGTTTAGGTAGTCTGACCACTAGTTTATGTTCATCTGTAACATCAATTCACTATGTAATATTACTTTTCCAGAGCAAGTAAGGAATTTACGACTGTTCTTATTCATTAAAATGTTTACATTTTGCCTCCTAAAGGTTTATGCATAATTAATTACTGTGCTCCTTTGGTATGCTGCAATTTGCTTGGAATACTAAACAATTGAATTAAGAGCCTCTAGCGGACCGGCCTCCACCATGATTAATGTCAGCCATGATGGTTTTGTTGCTGTACACGGTGAGACCTGGATGCAAATGACCCAGAATAGATATGAGTAGCATTTAAGGGAGGAGTCTATGCCCAGCAGTGAGTTAATGAAAAACTGATGAATATAAGACAATAGTTCAATTACCTTTCACTGTAGTCAGAGATATTGTGCCATCATTGTTTTGTTTGGTGACTATAGTACTATCCACATTTAAGTCAGCATCATCCTGAGTGACTATCATGTACCGACTCTCTCCGTTTTCCTTCACTAGTTTCAGTTCCCGTGTTTGTAAGCATGGTTTTGTCAACTGTTTACTAAATAATTCAACATACATTTTGTTGGTTTCATTAGGATCAACTTGTGTTTCATAGGTATGTTCTGCAGTAAAATGTGTGCCTCCATTACTTGAAATATCTGAAAAAATATTAATAATATTGTTTATTAACAGTATCATATCACAGTTTAGTATATCGTATTGTGGATGATCTATTGAACCCTGATACAAAAAAGTCAGCCTTCTATTTATACCATGAATTAAATAAGAACAGAAAATTTGTACCAGAATGCACAAATGTGTTACATGCATTGACAATGTTCAGTGATGTTTACTGGCTAGTATAGGAATAGGAAAACATTTATTCCCATTAGACTGATTTTATGTCTTGAAAGCAAGAAAACACAGGCAACATTCTTTCTCAGGTATCTTTTTATTAGAACGAGGGTATTAAATGATATAATATTCCATGTTCTGTAAATGTTAGTCATCAAAGTGTGATTTACTGTATAAAATAGGTTTACTGTTAAAGATGTTTGGTGATGTTCCTATAAATGTAAGATGCTGAGGTACAGTTATATTATACAGTTTGTATAGTAATCTTACCATGCTGAAATACTTTAATTTCAGAATTTTGAATATCTGATGAGATTTCATTACTGTCCCCTTGTGTGCTTCCCTCCTCAAATACAATAGCATGCACTGTATTATTTGACCCCGGCTGGCAGTTATCCTGGGCTAGATGTGCTATAAGTTGGACTAAGGAAGTCCATTTATTATTGCAAACAGGACAATATACATTTTCTAAGACATTCGATAAGTGCTCCTGCAGTGACTGTTTAGAACTAAAGGTTTTATTGCAACAAAGAGGGCAATTTAATAGCAGGCCACCCATTATCAAGAAAATAAATCAATTTCACGCCATTACAGTGTTCAGACAACAATAACTTCTTAGAGGAAAGATACATTTATTTTGTAAACAATTCACATTCATTCAACTTCATTCTTCATGCTACATTCAGTTTGCATCTAAATTCTCAATACAAAACCATATGAAATCAGAAGAACTTCACACTAATTTGATATACGTGAAGAATGCACCAAACGAAGAACGCACCATTTTTGTCAAACTCAAAACTGACGTATTGGGCCTGGTTAGGAATTGGTGTTTATGAAGATACTTACATGAGGTTTTTAAACAAACTAAGTAATTAGAATTAATAAGATAATTTGGCATATTTGTTTATTTCAAATAGCTAGTTTAACAAAAATTAAAATATTACTTGATTTTTTATTTTGTTCCAACTGATATTCTGAATTAGGTGATAAACTAAGTAATAAAAAATAATGAAGCATGTCAACAAATTATTATAGTCAAAGTTAAATAATTATATTTTTTTATATTTAATCCTCCAAGTAATTAGAAATTATTATTATAATTACACTTTTTTACACTCATTCACTACCTCCAAAAACGCATGTTATGGAAATGTAAGCACCACGTAATGAATTTACTATTATTCTGTTCAAATAGGTGTAAATAAAGGTAGCTGACGTAAATTTTCAATGAAAGTGTATTGTTAAGCATTTGGGAATTTTGTCGACATGATTACTCTTTTATATTTTTTCTTGGTATCTACTAAAATGATATCATTGCGCGGGCATAAGTGGGCAACATTAAGAAATTCGCCATTTTGTCGTGGTGGTTTTTTAATCCTAGCTATTTTTATTTATTCGTGTTAATTATTTCTTTACAGTGAAATTAAACTAATACAACTAATATCTGAACACCAGACTGTGCCTGCAAATAATAAAAACTAGTTAAGAAAATACATTTTACGAACGAGATATTGACGCTTGATATGTTTATGTCGAAGTGTTTTCGCGGGTAAATTTGATTGGAACAACATGTTGGGAAAGAGAATGCACCATAACACCAAAGGGAGACTGGCTAGTAAAAGCCATGATAATGGCAAGCCGTCAAGCCCGGGTATATCACCTTACAACAAGCCTGCCAAAATACCAGGAGCCGTATCTGTCGGCAAAACTAAGGTAGAAATGTGTCCTATTCCATATATAAAGATACAGGATAATGCTGTACACTTGCCTCGCTTTACTGCCATTGCAGCTAGGTCTGCTGATGAACCTATAGGCATGGATGAGTTAGACTCTCTGCAACTGGAGTTAGAGTCACTTTTAGGCAACACAGCCCTTCGTATAAGATATTACCAGGCTGAAATTGAAAGTATCGACACAAATGAATCTAAAAGAGAAAAGAAAGGAAAAGCTGCTGGTAAACAATTACAGTATCCTGTTAAAAGAAAATTTCCAGATGATAAATTAGTGAAAACCAAAGATTACACTAAATTGTCTAACCAACCCAAAATGTCTAAGTTCAAATTATCCAACGCTTCATCAGGTGGATCACAGAATTGTCAAAACGACATTGCAAATTCTGATAACTCAGTCAAATTGGAACTATCACAGTTTGCACTTCCAAAGAATAATATTCCATACAAGTTCTGGAACTCAGTAGATCCCTATTGTGCACCTGTCACTTTAGATGACATAAAGTTTTTGGAATCATTGCTGGCACAGAGCAGCAATACTACTTTGCCTCCTATCCCACCTCTTGGCCGGCACTATTCTGAAGTGTGGGCAGATGAACACCTTGCTGAAGACCAAAATGCTTCTAACCCTAATAAACAAAAATCCTCCATGTCTCCTGATGCTTCCAGTATTCGCAAGAAACTTGAAAAGTCCAATGAAAACATGATTACTGGTCCTTTGACACAAAGATTGGTTTCAGCACTTATGGAAGAGAATTTAATGAATTATGAAGTACCCGATGTAAAAGTAAAACAGACAACTACAACTAAAAGTAGCTATAAGAATTCACTTACATTAGAAAAATGCCTTAGAAAGGAGTTGGTAGAGCAAGGTATTTTGGACCCAGAAGATTTGCCACCCTTGACTAATCCAGCAGATGATGAGATACTGGCAGAAATCAAAAAATGCCAGACTGAACTGACTGCTGTGAAAAAAGATAATTGTCGCAACCTGAAGCATCTTATTGGGCTGTGTAAACAAGAGATGATTAGACTGAATCTGAAAAAACAACTAGATCAAGTTGATATGGAATGTATTGATATTTATAAGAAAATGGTAGCTGCTAAACAGAAAAAGAGGCCTATAACTAAGAAAGAAAAAGAAGATGCATGGAGAGCTATAAATGAACAGATCAGGCTCAACAAAGATATAAATGCTTTGCCTTTAACAGGTCCAAATTCAATCTAAACAATATTTTTATTTAAAATAATCCATGGGGCTAGTTGTTTAAGATTGTTATAGGTACCTATTATTTAGAAATAAATAACATCAATAACTAAAATGTTGTTACTTTTTTCAAACCCTTATTTATATACTTTGCATCAGTATTATCTTATGGTATTATCATGTATTATGAAGTTGATATATTAGGTTCTAAGAAGTATTTATTCCGTCTGAATTAATTTAATTAGATACCTACTTTTTTAGTGGTATTCAACTCTATTCTGTAGGTTAAACATGACTGTACAAGATCTAAAATGTGACAAAAAGAGATTTTAGGAGTATTTGTACCTACATGCAAAGTGCAATATATATATTAACCCTAAAGTATGTAATAAGCATGTACGATTATTAAAGTAGGTACATATCAAAATCGCTTATTACACGACTGCCCAAAAAAAGGAGTGTTATGTATTCAGGGTTCATGTATGTATGTGAGTTTCTTTATTTAACCATAACTTCTGAATGCCTGAACCGATTTTGATGTATGGAGTGTGTTAGAATCCTTACACCATCGCGAGTAAATAGAACAAAACCACCAAACAGAATGGAGGAACGGTGTAGGATGCAGGCAGACAAAGAATGCAATTCCGGTACTTTCGAAAAAGTTTGCCCGCAACCTCACCAGACTAAACAGGGACGAAATCCGTATAGTACTAGGTACAATAACCGGACACTGCCCTCTGAACAAACACCTTTTTACCATAGGTGTGACGGACAGCCCTCTATGCAGAGGCTGCATGGAGGCAGAAGAAACGCCACAGCACGTACTCATGGAGTGCGGAAGTGTGGACGACCAACGGGCACGCATTCTCCAGCGTCCAGCATCGCTACCGGAAGCTTGTAGCAGCCTGAAAAGGCTGCTCGCATTCTGGGACGAGCTGGGATGGCTGGAGTAGAAGAAAGAAACCCATCACGCACAATGGCCAATTCAAGCGGCTAAGTGCGGATAATGCCCAGCCAAACTAACTAACTAACCATCGCGAGTAACATAGGCTATAAAAAATATAATTTAATCAATATAAAAATACGACTGCCACGACAAAATACGAACTAAAAAGTAAAAACTAAGTTCCATCGCAGTCGGGGGAACGTTCTGTGGATCACTGTCTTATCTAAGAAGTACCCCGACTGCGATAGACTTGTTTTTTACTTTTTAGTTAGTTTTTTTCTCAAAAGCAAATTGAAATCTTGTGGTGTCTAATTACCCTACTAGGGCATGAATATATAAATTTAGTAAGTTTCATTGATAATATTATGATCATACGGAATATTGCATCGTCATCTGGATAAAGTCCACAGCCGTTTACTTCTTGAAACGCTACTTGAAACGGTTAGTTATAAAATTATTTACTAGGTGCCTATAACTTGCGAAGACTGGATTGGGAGACCAATATCTGCATTGTACCGGCCCCCGCCGAAGGCTGACAGCCCTGCCGTGCCGGTGAGACACATCATACGTTAAAGATCCGCCCTTCTTAGGGTAGGCACCACGGAGTAAATACAATCTTTGTATTTACTCCGTGGTAGGCACCGGCAGCAGAGTAGCCGGTAGAGTGCTCCCACCTCCTCACAATCAAATGAACCAGCAGGCATGTGTGTAGTTGTTAGCTTATGGCCGAAAGTGTGGCTTTCGGCCTAGAATAGACCACCCTCTTTCCTACCGTGGGTGTCGTAAGAGGTGACTAAGGGATAATCCGGGGGGACAGGCAGTAGCGTTCCTATGTGTAGGTGCCGTTCTCCATACTGCGGTAACCAGCCCGCCTGCTCATGAAGAGTAGCCATAAATAATAATAATATAATATTCTTGTCGTCTCCAAGCGGCAAGGTATGCGTAATGCATTATTCACACCTAAAGAAAAAAAGATGTTGTTACTGTATTACCGATGTCCACCTTTGAATCAGTGGATGAAAATCTAACTAATCTAATCCACGCGGGCGAATTAAAAAACAACAGTTAATTAAGATTAAATATGTTACATCACTGATTAAAGGTTAATATGCTGAGTAAGTTCTTCATTTTTTCTTTCATAAACATGCTAAGATTGCTTACTCGTAGAATTTAATTTACAAGAGAATTAACCGTTAAATGTAACTTTATTTGGTATCCTGCCTTTTGACAAAAAGGCAGGATACCAAATAAAGTTACATTTTAAAAAGTATGATGGCATGACGTAAGGAAACATTTGAAAAGTAACGAAAGTACTCGAATCAGTGAGTTGAGATCAAAAAAATATTATTATTGTTTGCAAACTATAAGTGCTGAGTTCGAGAAAATGGATAATCCTATAATGACTCCGAACAAAATACAGAGACTGATACATTTAGCTGAGGACAAATCCTTTAATGTGCCTCGGCGATTGCTGCTCAACGATGAAGACTTGAAGCGGTATGGGCGTCTTTTTTTCAAATTTTTAACAATTATTTACATGTTACAGCTGTTTCATTTTATGTTAACGTTGCGTTTTTGTTGTAGTTTGGCATCGAACCAATCATCATTGAACAAAACCAACAATAACTGTGAGTCTTCTTCTGGCATTTTGGATTTAGAGAGGGTCGAAGGTAATATAACGTGTAGAATAAAATAGTCTTTATTTCTGTAGACATAGCTAAATAGATATCTCTCAAATCATTGTATGAAGTTTAGAGTTAGATTTGCCATTTAAGGCATAGTAATACATATTATACAATTTAATACTTACATAATATATAATATTTTTAGTAGGTTTTGTAATAGGTAAGTAGCTGTATAATCAATTAATTGTTGATATTAAAATAATCGGAATATTCGGCATTAAATTTATCAGTATGTACTATCACTACATAAGGTATCTATTTCCATAGTCGCTGGAAAAATTAAAAAAAAGGATGAAGTAAACTTTAAGTATTTAGTCTGATAGAGTATGCTTGTACAAGAGCCCGTAATATACCCATGTGTGGTCTCCACACGACACTGGCAGAAGTGGCACCATTGCTAACTGCCAATAAAAATAATAATAATAGTCTGATAGAGAGTAGAAACAATACTTGATAATAATTATCTAGGTATACCATCTATTCTAGGTTTTGGAGAATCTGGTATGGGAGATCTGTCACTCAGCAAATCTGTAAGTAAAGAGAATGTTTACATCTATTTGCATTACATTTTTAGTCAACCACTGGTTGGTTTTTTTAGGGAAATCTAAGTTTAAAAGTACTTTCTGCTTAAAAATTATAATATTTTGTCATGTGTTAGCTAAAATGTTTGAAACAATTTCAGACTGCATTTAATCCTGGTGAAATGACAGGAAGATCGACAGGGGCAGAGGATTTCAAAGCTATGCCATTAGGTCGACACTCAATAGCCTTAGACAGTCTCACCAGCCAAATGGACAAACAAACATCAGAGATACAAGATATTATGAGACATTCCATTGCCTCCAACTACTCTTTTCATTCAAAGGTATTTTATATGCTATATAATATGAAACAGAGGAAACTGGCAAAGGTGTCTTCATAAAGTAATGTGCATTTTCTTGTTTGTTCTTTATTAAAACGTTGCCACCGCAATAGGAATTTCTCCTGTATTGTGGGTGTGTTTCACAAACTTGTGATATCACACACCCTAACACCCAGACTCATGACAAATATCTGCAGATCGCACAAATCTCCATGTGGGTATTGACCCCCAAACCTTAGTGCAGCAGTCCAATCGCTTAGCCACAGCGCCAATCGAGTCAGCATTGATTGACCTATGCTCACTGTTGGTAGTGATTTCAGATAAGTCAATAGTTTCATCTTGCCTGGGTCACTCACACTCAACCTTATGTATATAAATCTGTCATTCAAATTAATAATCAGTTACCAACCTAGACCCCCTCGATCTGCGAGTACACCTGAAATATAACAGAGTGTAAAAGCATGCATAATATTTAAGTACCATAATAATGCTATGCACAAGATAATTCCTTAAATGTAACTGTATATTTACAGTATATATTATTGGTTGTTTTCAGAGGGACCTGACTGCTGATGAAGCATCATTAATTGTGCGGGAAGCACCATTACCAGTACCTAATTCCACACATACTCAGTTTGCTGACAGCATCTCGTAAGTTGATAATCCTTCTATGTATTCACCACATAGCCAGTTATCTGATATTCTATCTAATAAAAATGTTTCTCCATTATTTGATAGGATTTTAGCTACACAACTTAGTTAATCTGCTAAGTGAAACAGCATTTCGTGTAATAAGTTCTTTCTCTGATATAGACCTCCTGTGGCACAAAGCATGTCTGTTTGCTTTCTAATCACACTATGTGTGTGAGGGAACAGAGTGCTCATGTGTTTGTGCTGAGTAGTTGGCTAGTTTTTGTTAACATGTAGCCTGAGATTTGGTCAGTAAGACTTTTTTCATCTCAATAACGTGATATTAAATTACTGATACTAACAAAGCCTACACTTAATTACAGAATGAACAACTCAAATCTATCAGTTGGAGCATACTTCAAGAACAGATGTCCTGAATTTGGGAAAATGCTTTGTAAGACTGACAGTCCAGACAGGTCATGTATGCCTAGCATTACAGAAGGTAAGAACAGCTCTCAACTCCAATAATGGGATTAGGTTTCTGTGTCTTACTGAAAACCATTGAATGGTTATTGATATTTATGTAAAGTTTGGAGTTGTGTTTTAGCCTCGTATTTTAAGCCAGTATAGTCTAAGGCAGATATTATTGCTAGCTAGATAAGTAAGCTATGTTATATGTCTTTCGATTTTACGCAAAACGTCGCACTCTCATTAGTCCTACGTTTGGCGTAAAATAAGCATTGTTAGAACCCTAATGAGTAACTGAGACAACAGAAAAAAAATGGGTATCAAAATCAATTTAATCATGTTTTATGTTTTCAGTGTCAGTCTCAAACTCAGAATCCTTACGGTCTAAGCAATCAATACATAAGATGGACCAGTCGTTAGACTGCGTGCCAGTACGACAACCAAGAAACATCATGGATAATTACACAGATAAACAAAGCGATATCAATCAAGTCCAGGCACAAAATACATTTACATTGCCTAAAATAGAAAAACCTGTCGAACCATCTACTAGCAAAGCTGTTGAAAAAGATCAGTTTTTCATGAGCCAAGTGCCGGATAAGCCGAAGTATATACAGATGTCGCTCCACTCTGTGTCGCCGCAAAAGCCTGTTCCTATGCCTACACCTAAAGATACCGATTTATTGTTAAAGAATTTGCATGCATCATTGAGGTTGGTGAGTGAGGATACAGAAGGATCAGTAGAGAATTCTTTGAGCATTTCCCGAATCGCTGATTATCTTGGTAAGCTTTTAAATATTCGTAAGATGCTGTACTTTGCATAATTATATCTTGTATAAACTATCTTAACAAATTCTTTTTTTATCTTTACAGGCAAACAATCTAATGTCAGTGTAACAGACATGTTACAACTCAACAACAAAAAGAAACTATTAAACAAAAAACAACCCCTCACTGAACTGCACATGAACATTCCAGAGTCTAAGAAAATGAATCAGGTTTTGCAAGAGTTGCAAGTCACTGCCTTAAAGGATACTCGAAAGACTGATGCTGCTAGTTCTTCAGGCACAGTAAATACGGTGATATCACAGTCTAAATTCAAAGTTAACAATGAACCGGATGTCCCAGCACTCGTAGTTACCCACCATACAGGAGATCAACCTGTTGAAATAGAGGATGGTAGCTCAAAGCGAACTGTTAGGTCTAAGTCACCATCAAGCAAAAGCCATTCTACTCTGAGCACGGTACACGAAAACTTTACGAGTTTCAAATCAGGAGACAGTCCTATACATTCCAGCAAAGGTATATGACTAATTTATAGTGTTACATTGAATATAAATTATGTTATATGTTTCCTATTTATGTTATTTGGGTTTGATTGGTTGTAGTAACTTTCTAGTTGATATTTTCAGGCGAGGCCAATACGTCACATGTTCCTTCCCCAAATATTGTTTATAAAGAATTAGATAAGTCTGTAGATTGGCACGAAGTATTGCAACAGAAACGTTTGAAACAAGAGGGCTTAGCTAAAGGTTTGTGGGCCTCGCTTCATTCACAGTACTGTGGGCATCTCTTAACATTTAATAACACCTCATTATACTAACGACTTGAGAAACTGATTGTTTCAGCCTCTGAAAACTGACCTTTAATTAGGGGAAAGTTTAGGATGATGATAATTAATTTAATTATACTAACAGTTTCACTATTCACGATTTTCCAATCTCATTGGTCTAATTATGCATTTTCATGAAATAATACAGAATTCAAATAAGTCTGATACAATATCTGCATTCCTATTAATAAGGATTTATTTATTGGTGATATTTCAGAGCAATGGGTGGATATCGAAGCTACAGTCGCCAATGGATATGTAGGTAAGTTGAGTTAAAGTAGTTGTAACAAGTAATTAAGCGATCACAAAATATGGGGTAAAAACACCATTCCGACCACATCATTATTGTTGTTGCATTACTTATACATTTTGTGAATAAGTGTAATTATTGCTAAACCTTTATTTCCAGGCGTCAGTTGCGCTGTATTGTTGACAGTCACAACTTTATCAGACAGTTGGCTGACCGCAAAGCTCCAGTTCAATGATTTACCAAACAATGGAAAAGATATAACTATAGAACTCCCGCGCATGCCTCTTTTACTATCGCCTGGAAAGTCAGAGAAAATAGCACTGAACATTACATCTAATGTGGAAATAAACACTACATTGAACTTTATCGTGTTTCTGAAAGACGCGTCTATTGATGGCGATATAGAACAGAAAGGCGAGGTTGAAGTGAACATCAAAATGCCTGTCATACAAGCCATGTCGTGTGACGGCGTTAATAAAATAACCTTCCCACCGATACAAGAGAACAGCACACTTATAAAGTCCTTTGTCCTCATTAGTGATTGCCCCACCGACCTGCAGCTAGTTTTATCAGTTATCGAAGGCGACAGTATATTTACCATTAGAAATGTACAAGAAATTAAGAAGGGCGACGTGAACAAGATTCTGATGGACCGTCAAGGGTCTATTGAAGAACTACAGCAGGGGAAGGGTAAGAGCAAAGGGATCAATAAACAGCTCTGTAGGTTGACCAGTGGGAACGCGATTAAGGTTACGGTTAAATTCAATGCGCCTAAATTATCAGATATCCAGATAGGTTAGTATTACTTGAGTATTATTAGTAGTATTACGTATTAGTAGTATTATTTTAGTTATACTGTTATTACCGTTCATTTAAAATAAAATAATACATAAGAAACGATAATGTGAAATAATGTTTTTCACGTTTACAGCAGACTCAATAGTTACGTTCAATGGCGTGATGAACGTGAACTTAATTGGCGTGAACAGTGTCCTACGTAAAGTGGATCTCATTGGTGTGGTGGGTACCGTCAACCTGGTGGTAAACCCATCGGCCAACAAACTGCAACTAACGCAAGGTAAGTCCCACCAATCACTAATGTACTTACGTCGCTTAAGGAGAAAGGGTGTATCTTCGTTATGTAAAAATACTGAAAACGATAATATTTAGTTTACGTCTTCCTATTGGCCAATTCGTTACCATCACTAAGTCCTAATATTATTTCAGAACCGACAACCTTGGATCTATGTAACAACGGATCTATATCTGGCATATGGATTGTTAAATTCAAGACTAACTCGCCGACTGACAGCTTTCCGTTTAAGATAGTTCCGTCTAAGTTTGAGATCCGGCCGGGCACCTCGAAGTCTGTGAGTCTGGTGTACACTGGACCTCCAGACAGTTGCTGCGAGGCGTAAGTTTATCAGACTTTTATGATAGTAAAACCTTTTCAACTAAACCATTCATTGGTATCCCTTTGCTCGGCATCAGCCCCCTTACCATTAACTCCTTAAGCAAGACAGTTTCGCGTGACGTCTCACCACACTGCACGTAGCGGCGTCTCGCTTCCGCATCGGAAAATGTTTTGCTTTAAGGGCTCATGGTAAGGGCCAAGGTCGTTTACGTGGCCCTAGCTTGGGCAGTGTTGTTTATAACCTTTATTCCCAATTAACACATCAATCTCATGAAAATAGGTGCGAACATTTATTACATAATTATTTATTCTTGAAATTTCCAGATCTCTCATATTCGAAGATATAGTAACCGGTAATAAGACAACAATAGACATTGTTGGAGGCTCAGAGAAACCGAAATCATTTCCAATCAAGACAAATTACTGTGTTATGTCATGGGTGCGTTCGGGCAGAAAGGAACTTAGCCTAAAGAATGCTACGAACAAGAAGATTTATGTGAGGTGTCAAATAGTCGGCGACGGGTTCGCTATAGATATGCCAAGAGAGTCGCGCGGGATCTACTGCCTTCCGTTTGGGCCGTGCGAGTGTCGACCCCTGCCTATAGTGTTCGCGCCGACTTCAAACGCACCGCATAAGGCCACACTGCACTTGGTGTATGATAAGAACTGTGATTATTCTAGAAAGGTCAGTCAATATTTCAAATTCAAATTCAATTGAGGCTTGTAGCTGCCGCGCAGATTGTTGATCTGCAAAGTTAAGTAGTGTTCGCCCTGGTAAGCTTTGTGTGGGTGAGCGTTTTTCTCTCGTCGGTACCGACTAGTAAGCCGTCAGTTCTGCTCCTGACATCGAATTAAATCTAAATCTAAAATAACGCGAGCGAAGCTGCGATAAAAGCTAACATCTATGACATGATTTTTACATAGTTCCATTTCTTCTCTCTTCGTACATTTTTACACTATCATTATGTGTATGCGCAGGTGGAGTTATACGGCTGCGCGAGCGGCGAGGCCATGCGCTGGTCGGGGCTGGTGACGTACGGCGACACTGCACTGGTGCGGGCCGTCAGTCGCGCGCCTATCGTGCTCGAGCTATACAACAAGGCTCCCGCACCCGCCTTCGTCTGCGCTAGGGTACACTTCAACTGTAAGTCTATGCTGCAAACTTTATTGAATGTAGTAAAGGATATATATTGTTATAAGTATATGAATGCAATTTGTCAGTCATGTACGAGGATATGATAAGTTTGTAGCCTATCATAGAAAGGAGCATGCTCTTATATCAAGTAGATCTTTTTTCATTTTACAATAGTCAGTATGTAAAATTTCATTACTTTATTTGCATTGGTTTCAATTACTCAAACATGAATGTCACACAAGCCAATATTTATTTTAAAATTTAACTTCTTGCAGTAATTAATTAAGAGCCATATCACAAAATTTTGACGTTCGAATTCTGTCAGAATTGTCATGTGTGCGTAGCACACCCAAACAAAAATAATGCTAACAGTGTAGCTCAAGTTTTGAGACGGACATGAAAATCTTGATCGTTATGATAATGTTTTTTATTCGAGATTTATGAAAATATTTTTAATTCATTAGTAATTTATTTAGACAAATTATTATTTCTTCAATAATAATTTATTCACCAAATATAAATATGTATTGTAACATTTATTTTAATAATCAATGTAAGCGATTGTATTTTTGGAGGATTATTACGCAATTACACAAAACCTGTTAAACGGATATAGAAAAAAATTGCATATAGATAGTTTATAACATGGATTAACATAATAAAGGCTAACAAGCTACTTTTCATCTCGGAATAGATGCGTAGAAAAATCCAAGTGGACCAAGTTGTGGACAAAAATAGTACAGTCAAGATTAAAGTACCTGAATATAATCTAATAAAATATTATAAACTAATAAAATAATATACTTTACTTGATAATAAACAAAACCGAATGAAAAATAAATAAAATGAAAACGTTGTGGTCGTAGTATAAACATGCGTTTGCAATACGAATTGTCGTAATTTGAAATGAGAAAAAAAGTGACACAGATCCTACCTCTTTAGGCGCTCGGGCTCAATTTATCATTCTACGTTTTTTTTTTTTTCGGGATAAGTTTATGCCGACGACCCCTAGGGGGGTCTTATTGGGCGTAACCGGATAAATATCATTCTACGTTTGTGCATCTTAATTTATTGTGATTTTAAGTGATGTTGAAAATATTATTATTTCTAATTAAATAAAGGAATTTTAAAAATCACTGTATTATTAGATTTCTTAAAGAGCATAGTTTATTATGACATGATTTTAAAATTATAATATGCCTTTATTCAAATCAAAAAGTTGCGATAAGATTACAGTATAAACCGTGAAAATAGGTGTTTTATTTTTTTTATCAATTAAAAGTGTTATTTATTGAAAATTTTGCACCGTAAGTTTCAAATTAAAATATAATATGCCTAATGCTTACTCTATTTTTATCGTTTAAATTTGTGAATGTAAATGATAGAATTTGGAGCCCGAAATTGACTTTTCTTTCGTTTTTTAAAAATAAAACGTCGCCCCACACTAGGAATTTCTCCTGTATAGCGGTCTACACACCAAAGCCGCTGACCCGGCGGCACAGCCCGGCGGCTTAGTGCCGGCGGCTTAACCCGGCGGCTTCAGAATGTCCAAGCCGAACGACTTTGCCGGCGGCACGACAGCCGCGGCATGTGGTGTTCTAGTAATTGCCAAATACTCGTAGAGATTGGACGTGTGTGTTTCGAATAATTCAGAAGTAGTATTTTCAGTACCTAATTGACATGGAGGAGGACGATAACAGTGATTTAATAATAGCAGTTTGTGGAGTTATTATCGGTGGATCCCTCAACACACGAAAGCCGGCGGGCAACTGACTGAGTGAGTGGAGAGGGATGCCGTCGGCATCGGCATGCTGCCCCGCCGGCTTGCCCGCGCGGGCGCAAGCCGGCGGCATGATTGTACAAAATAAGGCCGGCGGGTTGGGCCGGCGATCCGTGCCGCCGGGTCAGCGGCTTTGGTGTGTAGACCGCTGTAGGTGCGTTTCACAAACATGAAATATCACATACACACACACCCAGACTCGGGACAAACAAATGTGGATCGCACAAATTTTTGCCCCGTGCGGGAATCAGAAATCGTGTTGCGGGAGATTGATCACCATATAGCAATTACGTTATTTTTTGTAAATCTATTAGCTTATGTGTCAATGCGAAAGATTGGTCTACATTTTACATTTATATATCAATTCCTAAATACTACCTAAGATGGTAAATTAGGCGTCCGAAATCTTAGAAAACTGCGTAAAAATGTAAAATGGCTCTTAAGTTATTATTTGTAAATCTATTAGCTTATGTGTCAATGCGAAAGATCGGTCTACATTTTACATTTATATATAAATTCCTAAGTACTACCTAAGATGGTAAATTAGGCGTCCGAAATCTTAGAAAACTCTCTTAAGTAGGTATTTAAAAAGAAACGGTTTAACCCCACTTAAAAAAAATAGATCATGATACGGAATACCTTGAGGTTTCTAAAGGAATTCCGTACGTTTAAGGATCTGCGTTAATATTTTTCTTATAATCGTCGGGATGTGTCTCATCGCGTGTGCACCCCCAGTGCAGTACATGTGCGTGGCGGGCAGCGCTCGCCTGCTGGGCGCGCGGCACGTGTCCCGCGGGCGCGGCCGGCCGCGCGTGGAGCTGCGCGTGGACTGGGCGCGGCTGGAGCGGCGCGCCTGCTCCGCCTCCGCGCTCGCCACGCTCACCGTGCTCACCGGCGCAGAGTTCACGCGCCGCAGGATACTCAAGTCAGTCAGATATCCTACACGGTGCACCACACCACGACACCTATTCTTTAATCATTCATAATTATTATTCCTATATTATAAATAATTAATAATTGACCTGCGAATCGACCAGACAATGACTGTACTTGATATTTAAGGTTGCAGTTAAAATAACTCTTCAGGAAAATTAAACAAATTTAACTTATAAGATCTTTAATAAAGATATCGTTTTTATTTAAAAGTATCTCTGATTTTATCATTTATTTATAGTGGAAAAAAGTAGCTCGTTAGTCTAGTGGTCACTAAGCGCCGAGCGTGCGGTCGTAGGTTTAAATCCTAGGTCACGCAGTGTTGCTGGGTTTTTTTCATTAAGTATTGCTCAGTAGCAGCACGGAGTCTAAATATATGCCTGGTTGATAGCAATAGGCTCGCCCACTATTACTTTGTGACCTACAACATAACTAGTGAAATGTGGGTGTACTGCACCTTCCTACTCCTAAGGAAAATACAGGCTTGATGTTATGTTATGATCAACAAATGATGAACCCAAAATGTTTGTTTGCGTAGAGTCGTTCGTGATGAATGTAATGGGGAGCTGGATACTTCCCTACTGCCAGAACACTTGAGAGTATTAGCGGAGAAGTTTGAGGGCGAAGATGAGTCAATGGATGAGCTAATTGCTGATTTCAAAGAAACTAAGGTTTGTAGGATTCTTGGTTAATATTTATATAGTTATGCACTAGATTTTAGACGTCTAATATCTTAGACGGTTGCTACGTTTGGGACATACTCTATATCTTCCTCAATATCTTCATAGACATAAACTACATAATCTTCACATTACAGGCGTCGTTGAATGAACTTATAAGCGGTCTGCAGGAGCTGACTGCGCAAATAGATCTCCCTCAAGACTTCGCAGAAGAAAACACGATCATTATAAGCGACGAAACACTCGTAGAGCACCACACGCTGTGCGACTGAACTGCGTCCATATTGACTTCATCTTTAATATTAAGTTTTAATTTATGGATTTATTATTATGCATGTTATTCAGTATTTTTTTGTATCTCATTCGTAACTGAAGGTTTAAAGTTATGGAATTTAGTTAGATCTGAATTTGAACAAGTGAATGGTCTGATCTGGAGTGTCAGAGTTTTTTATCCACAAATAGAAATATGAATAGTAAATTGTATTTTTTGGATTAATAATATCCAGTCCGTCCTACGTCCTACAAGGCCTTCATAAAGTGTTTGATCATTGTGATAATTATTTCAGAAAATATATGCGTAACAAGAACAATAAAAAGTTATTTTAATTTATATCATTTATTATTTTCTTAACCATATTTATTATTCCAATCGTTTTTCCTATTTTTTTTAATCATTGTTTCTAAGAGATTCGACTGTCAATCGCAGTTATCTGTTAGAAATGACCTTTTAAAAATATTGCCTACAACTTATAAAACTAAAATGCATTTCCACTTACAATAAAGTCATTAAACACCGCAAAAATGATAAACTTTAATATATACAAGACTAAATTTGACGATTCATAGAATTCACATGGTTATTTGTTGCTAATAATTATACTAATCTTTTACAGTAAACCCCTTATGTTGAGGATGTAGATAGAAGTGCGGGAGACAGATAATAACATTATTCCACATAAAACAATTTAAAATTCCGGGTGTTCAAATAGGAAAGTGTTGGTCCTTTTGTGAGGTTTACCATAAAAGACTATCTCAACAATACATCGAGCTTGGTGTATTTTATATTATCATGATTATATCTCTTACACAACGAAAAATATCTGTGTCGCGTCTGAGCACGCTACACGAACACACCGCGCACCGTCCATCACTCACCTAGCACATACAACACCGCTGCACATTCACACGTCGCATTTGGCAGTTTATCTTAGTCATTCTCACAGTTTGTCAATATTCACATGAAACTCTTTGAAACTTATATTTAATGCCACTTGATGCGGCCACGCGTGTAATACGACATTGCCATGAAATGTATAGTAATTATTTGGGGTGGAGATAAAATGTGAATATTAACGCCATATAAAAGTGAGCTCCACTTGGGATGTCTACCTTGCCGTACAATCTACATATGAAAAAATCTTATTAAAATGGAAGTACTTACACATTTTTATAAAGGTTACGATACAACTAATTGGATCAAAATGGCTGACAAATTGTTTATAGTGCTTCGAAAATTACTATTTTCATGAATTCATGGAATTACACCTATAAGTCTAATAGTCGCAAAAGAAGACATTGTGGAGACACGTTTTTGCAAAATACGCAGTCTATTAACCTAGAAATGAAATAAAATTGCTCCAAAATATAACAGCTAAATATTCCTGGGTGACACATTTGTTGTGGTTGCGATGCGTCGTATAATATATACAATACACACTCACACATTTTTACAATAGGAATTAAAAACATTTAACTAAAAGTAAACCAGTCGCTTAATGAGCTATAAAATAGATTGCCAACGATACACTGGCCTAGTGCGGGCCGCGAAGCCCACGGCCCGCCGAATGCATGACATCTCTAACATATTTATTAGTAATTGCCGAGGCTCGTGAGTTATTATAATCTGCAGTTGTTCATTCTAAATTATTTATTAACAAGTAAAATACGTTACTCTGCTGACGCCAGCCGGAAAGCTGGTTTGAGCGGAGAGCGTACTGTTAAGAGATCAATATGGCTTTATTCGTGTGGCTTGCATTAAAGTTGAACAATGTTAACACAGGGTTTGGCATTAATTAATGCCACATCTATCTTATAAATAGTATCGTATATAAATTGTCCAATTTTAGTCGGTAACATAACAGTACCATGTTCGCCCACCAATATAAACTTTACAGATCAAAACGGGTTCTCAGCTCACAAACCCTTCACCACTAAAGTCGAGGCTCCAATATCGACAACCAACGAATGAACTAATGTGAAAGTATAATGCATTGAATTCAGAAAAATGAATGCTGATTCCAATTTGTCATTAAAGTAAAATTATCACAGATAACATTAAAATAAAAGTAGGGTATTCGCGTTGAAATCGTTGCAGGGGGTGCCAAAACAATTTTTAACTAAATCTAACGATTACAGATTTGTTGTGTGCTTATAATAAATTACATTTTGTATGTATCCAGTGCCGATATCGCGATCGGCATCGAGTTGCCGCTGGAGACTGTTCGATGTTAGAATCCGTTTGTTAGTGTTGACGCAAACCGCACAGACCGTAGAAAATGTTTGTTTGTACACTCGACGCTCACCGCGACATCACGTCACTATATGCTATGTCAGAATTAATCAAAGTTCCTATAAAGTTCTATCGTTTTTCTAGCGTAACACTCGTAAATCGGCCAAACCGTGCGTATTTTTGTAAATATACTAATTCTGTATTTCTGTCTATTTTCTTTATACCTCTTATTATATTCGTATATGGAAGTCATGGTTACCGGTACCCGTCAAAGTGTCGGTCACAAGAGCACGGCGCTGGTACACGGGCGGACAAGGACTAGTAGGTAATCGGTTGAGACTCTTCGGAATCTGTCGGAGCGGAAGCAACCCCGCTTGGTAGTCTTGAGTTAGAGTCTCGTTATTGACGCATTGCGTCTCCACTCAGGGGATCAGAGTACTACGCGAACGTCTCGCGGTCGACCTTTGCAGTCCGCCTCGTTCGTTAAGTACATTCAAGCGTTGAAAATATAATTCTAATCGGTCGCGTCGGCCGCGGAGGCGGGGCGAGGAGAGTCCGATTTACAAGTGCGGGCCGGCGCGGCCGGGGCCGGGGCCGAGGCCGAGGCCGGGCCCGGGGCCTGCGGGGGCTCGGCGCCGGGCTAGGGCGCGCGGTACAGCAGGTAGGCGGTGAGCGCGGGGGGCAGCGCCAGGCGGGAGGCGGCGGCGCGCAGGCGCGGCCGGCCCACGCGCTGCCGGATCACACGCCGGCACAGCTCCATCAACGGTAAGGGTTCGGCTGGAACACATTAAACGAACATATTTAATTGTTATTCATGTTATACATTTCATGATTCATATATCTCGCGTTACTCCTTATTAAGTACTCATACGGTAGACCGACTACGTAAATTGGAGCTCCCGAAAATTCATTATTTATTAGGAAGAGTAGGTCCTCTTCCTTATGAGGTAAAGTATCTTTAAATAGGTACTTATTTGATGTGTATCTACCACATATTTCTATTTCTCAAAAAATAAGGTGCTGTTAATAGTAGCTAGCAGTACTCACGGTCGAGCCCCCCGATGTACTTCATGGTGATCTCGGCGTGCCCCCACACGGCGGACACGATGGGGTGCAGCACCCTCCCGCGCAGGCCGCGGGCCGCCACGCCCAGGTAGCGGCCGTCGGCGCAGAAGGCCAGCGTGCCCTCGTCCATGTCCAGCACCACCAGCAGACGGTCGGGGACCAGGAACTGCTCGTCGGGCCGCAGCAGCGCGGGGTACGTCGTGCCGCTGCCGCCCGTGCCTTTCGCGTTGTGGTATACCTGGAACGGTTTCGAGTTACGATTAGTTTTCTTCTTGTTGAGAATTGATTTTATTTTCAGAAGTTACTTCCCATACATTTTTAGGTCTTGATACGTGGCACAGACAGTAAATTTTGGTGTAGCGGACATACAGATGTATCAACGATGGCTGTTTTTAACGTTTAACGCTTGTTGCTGTTTTCCATACGAGTTTTATATAGATAAATCCCATTATTATCGTAGAGTGGTCAGCAGTGGTGTAGCTTATCATGTTTTATTGGGAAGGTGAACATACCTTATTTCTGCCCAAATCCCAGCCCCAACTCTGGTCCGTGGCGCCGACGAGGCTCTGGTAGCCCACCGAGTGCAGCGGCGCATGCGCGGTGGCCACCCCGACCACGGCGTGCGTGCCCCTCTGCCGCGCCGGCCACACCACCTCCCAGCAGTGCAGGCCGCGCGAGTAGCCCACCCGGCCTCGGATGCAGTCCGTGCTCTGCGCTACCGGGTGCCGGTGGAACGTTAACGCGTCTTCTTCTTTTACGAATATGTTTAGTGATCTGAAATCAAAGAATGATCATAAGTAACAATACTTACGAGGCAATCCACGCTCGAAAAAATCGTCAGTATTATTTAAGGTTTTGTGGAACTGCCTGGCTCCAAGGTGGAAGGTAATCCATTATTATCATGAAAAAAGCCATCGACGTTTAGAGACCACGCTAGGCAGTAGGCAGGTGTCGGCTGCACAGACTCTTCTATTTCAATGTGAAGACACAAACTGGAGAATCGGCAAGACTAAATTCATTTTTTATTCAGGATTGACAGAGCCCTTTACAAAGAAAATGAATGATAAACTTCGTAAGTCTGTCCCGATTTCATGTTAAGTGATTCAATAACGACTGTAACGGATCTTATCTTAAAAAAGAGTTAGCGATAAGGTGAGTGGTACCTGTCGTCTGGGTTCCAAGCGTGCTTCAGCTGCAGCTCGGGGTGCGCAGGCGGCGCGTCTAGCAGCGCGTCGAGGCGCGCGGGCCGCGGCGGCTCGGGCGCCAGCTCGCGCGCAACTACCGCCTGGATCAACAGACAAACTACATTAGTGTTCAATGTCGATACATAGCTCGTTACCGATGTAATGTAGCTTTGTTCTTTAGTACACGGACCAAGTTGTCAAGTAAACATGGAAAACTAGTAGGCTATATACCGATCAATTTCACTAAGGATTATGGTAAGGTTGAGCAGTGGACTTCAAATTACCATGTCACCAAAACTATTATTTAGAGATTCAGGACCATTTAGAATCGACGTAAATCATTGCTAGGAGAGATTTAGGATATATGTTTCCGATTTTTATGTTATTATGGGATGTTCTGTATTACCTTGAAGGGCGCCGTGCACTCGCGCGACACCGACTTGACTCCGCCGGACAGCTTTTGCCCCATGTTCATGCCCCTACAGCGAGTGCGGGCGCGCTTGGGCAGCGCCTTGAGGCCGCCGCGCCGCGCCTCCTCCGCGCCGCCGCCGCCCCCGCCCCTCACTGAGCGCACCCCGCTCTTGTACCTGCAACAACAAATTAATAATAAGATCAATTTGTTCAAATATGTGTCAAATTATTAGAAAAACGACTAAATTTGAAAAGTAGTTTATATTGAACTTTATTTCTGGTTCTTTTAACTAAATTTTTGGGGGCTATAGTTTGACTACATAATTGTATATTTTATATATTTTGGTTGACAATTTGACAGTTAATTTTAACGAAGATTAATTGGAAATTCCTAGTTTGTTCAAGAATAGGTAGTCTTATATGTTATCAGCTCAATAGTAGCTTGTAACATGTGGACCGACTAAAGCTGTAGGTCTACGGCCAATACTTTACTTTTAAAAAGACCAGCTATCTTGTGATATATGGTTGACGAAATTTTATTATGGGCGTAAAAAAGAAAGTAGGTGACGCAAGACGTAGTGTGTGCGTAACGTCAGACAGTGTGCAATAACACAGTTTATGGGATGACTATTTTGACCTGCAGTTATGGGGGAGGCAAAAAATGTAGAGGATAGATATGTGCACCTCGATAACAACATTTAAATGACAATGTGTGATAATATATGGAAGTCACACGCGATTGAACAACCTCCTCATCGACCTACATTGGGATTCTGTTTGTTGTTACGCGAAATACTAGAATCGCATATGCTGTAGCAATCACTTCCTGACGGACGTATTGAACAGTGATAGATCGTCATAATATGATTGTGTATTGTCAAAGTTCGAAGCAACCGGTTTCCAAGTGGCCGGTGAGCGGTGGTGTCGTCACAGCAGATGCCGGGCGTCGGCGGAGTACCCGCGCATCTTATGTAACGCGCCGGCCGTCTAACCGTGAAAGTCACCGCTCAAAAGCCAAGGTTAACACGGCCATGGAACCTCGTTCAACACATGCGAATGTTCTATGATCGCTTCTTGTTAATAGATTTATTTTAATTGGTGTTTATTTTTTCCTCAGTCGTGACGTCATGTAATTGCTCGGTTATTCTTTAATTATACACATGGTAGTAAAGTTTGCCGGCTCGCAAACAACTTCCAAATATCAGCCACGTTGCCGTCACATCACTGCAAACGGTCACGCGCGTTTGATTCGTAAAGAGCACTGACAATTGAGGATGGTGATGTCATCGAAGGACGCTTATAGTGTTTTTAAACCGAGTGGATATTTATAGGAATATATAAATAAAGGATAGCCCATTGCCATTGGGTTTATTACCGTCCTATTTATGAATTGCTCAACTGTGTTCCAGACGGTACGTGACTCAAATGTGAAATAGTGACAAACGGCTTCTGGTGGCATGTGTTGCAGAGCTGGTGACTCGCATGCGGTTCGGTATACACTTTATGTAGGATGAGAAGGGACGCCTAGAAGGTACGCAAGCTACAAGGCCGTCTGCCTTTCCGTCGCCTAGAGCGGCCGCATGACAAAAGCGGGAAGTGAAAGGCAGTGAATGCGTCCCCTCACGCCGCGCCGCCTCTTGACTTCGTACCAGCACCGTTGTTTGGCAGAGCGCTTTTAAATATTGCGTAGTAATGGGAATTCATCATCGTGCAGGTTATTTGGAAGCAAAAGGTAGTGACATAAGTGTTGCTACACCCTTACAGGGTCTATGTCTGTTGTGATAACTTGTAATTGTTTTCTGTGAAACTACATAGTGCAATAAATAAATAAAACACATCATTATATATGTTTGAATTTTTTACTACCTACATAACTGATAACTTTAGAATTCCTAGTTCCAGTACTCTACTTATATGTCAATGTAAGTTAATTAAGAAAAAATTATGACAGGGAGATTAAACAGAAATCAAAACGAAATCATACTCTTACACTAAGTTTAAACTACATATATCTTATCAAATAGCGGACAGTTATTGAGACAGACAGCTATTATCTGTAGACTACCAATTGAACAATTAATTCATTGTATTAAGGGGCATGTTGTCAATATTTGACCGATAGTGAAAGATAATCTGGCAAGCTCACGTGGCGGACGATAAACAAACAGTGGGGACACGTGACTGCCCGATCTCTGACGTCTTCCACCACGTGTGTGCTAACACCTAACGTTCGCTTGCGAACACCTATTTTGCACCCTAAAATAAACCGACATCAGTATCCAAATGACAAATATCCGTGTCTAATTTAAATCGGCTTTTGATGTGAACTCTCCAGCTGTCTTTGTACGTTTTGGCATTATATCCAGGAAAACTACATTATTGGTCAACAACAAAAACGCGTGTAGTGTTTTCCAGGAATTACCACCATTTATTTCCAAGTATTCAGCGCACGGACATTCACACGGACGATTTGTTAATAAAATCATGTGCCGCTAAAATAGCTGTGATATCACTTTGCAAGTTTGCAATAGGAACGTCTCGGTCGGCATCGTGGGAAACGTCAGTTTGTTGTGTCGAGGGTCATGTCAGGAGTTTCTGCGTAATCAGAAAACTAGCTGGCTGACTTGACTTTTGAAAACCCTGAATAAACGTCGTCGGGTGTGGTCACATGCAATATAACCGTTCACGCTCGGTGAGAGGTGAATGGAACATTGGAAGAGAACGTTGCTAGGCCGACAACATTAGCGTGTGCCAACGAGCGCGAACAATGAACTAGTCGAATGACGTACGTCTGTGTCACTATTGTAAATATTAAGTCCGTGCTTGCTGCTCTTAGAACCATTCATGAGTGTCACCGACTTGCACACGAGTACCCCTATGTCTACAGTTAGACTATATATTTATTTATACTCTGTGTATAGCATGTTTAGATGTCTCACGTAAAGTAATCAAAACCCACGACATTATCTGGAATGGAAATTTAATATTGGTACGGACAGTTTAAACCTCATGCATGAATATTACACAAAGCGCTAGATTTAGCTAGGATAATACACAATACCTAAGCTTGGAAGGATTCTCTGCACACGAATCATTGTAGCAGAACGTAATTAAATGGTATTATGTAGCTAAACAACGTTGCACGTACACACATACCGGATTAATTGGATGTGTGGGTATTCTTTATTGAAGGTCTACAACATGCACAGTTGCAACGGGGGTGTGTCTTACTTCAGTTTGTTTTGTGTGTGTGAGCATGCTCTCGTACCTTCATTCATTTAACACTATGTTAGTCTAAACTTTAAAAGCTTGGCAATGGCAATGTAACCTAATTATTGAACACCAAAGAAGTAACTAATTAATCATCAAACCAAGAGAAAACCAACAGTAGATGTTAAGTTAAATGTTAGATTTGTCAGAGTTTTAAAATTAATAAATAAAGATAAAGATAAACGCGAACAAAGATAAACATTTGATTTAGTAAGGTTTTACAAATCATCTGCAACAGTAATACACTGAGTTCACACTGCTTAATAATGTAGGTGTGACAAAAATCAATCGATAGTCTAGGTTTAAATAAAACCCTGATTGACGACATTTTAATTTGTAACACAAACAAAAGTGTCATCTACATGCGAAATTGAAACGTTGTTGGTCCGAAACTGAATTGAATTCTGAACCAACGGGGATGAGAGGATTAATTGTTAATTGAATCACAGCATGTACATTTATTATTTAACCGAATTTAAAACGATACCCTGCCAGACAGTGTTTAATTGGAGAAGTGATGAGGATATCGTAAATAATGTATTTTAAAGTTTCTAAAGCAACAATTGTCGCAGATTTCGTTAAATTTACCTACATATTACGTGCGTGTTGGTGTGTCCCAAGCCTCGGCTGCATGAAACATAATTTAACATTTCTCGTGACAGTTGTAGAAAGCGTCGACTTCGATTCAGGGGTCATCTTACGAAAGAGTCACCGAGCGATGTCGTGCCATCTGGAGGTATGCGTTTAATTTTTATCGTGGCCTTTACTTATTGTCATTTTATTTTCAACAGTAATTATTGCTGTGAAGAAACAACTTTCTCAGATGTTTACGAATCGCCAACTGATTTGTAAATCCTTTTCACTCTCGACGACTTACAATAACTGTATGGTTTTATAGTCAAAGTTATGTCCTTCGCATAGATAAGTGTAGAATGTAAAGCCTTAATCATTTATTGCTACCGCTTCAATAAAATTTAGATACCCCATCAATGTGTTTAGAAGACACAGATTATGTGTACGTCTACAAAAGAATAGACTGTATAATTTCAAGGTTTGCTTAACTATGGCAAATATGTATTCATCCGTCTTTAGGCTTTCTAAACCGAATAAAATAAACCAGTACAAGTAACAGTCAACGTGGAAAAATGTAAGCGCTAAACTAAAAACGAGTGGTCACCTTGATCAGTGATTTTTCTACTTCGCTTGGTTTATTTATCTTAAGGTTCTGATACCGCGACGATGAACTATCTCTGGTTTAAATAACAATTAAATAATCGCTAGGGCGTGTCGGTGCAACCTTGTACCGGTTGTTGCGTTGCAACAGGGCCTTGTGTCAAGGAAAAACCTACTTAGCGGTTTCCCTGGCCCCGAAAACTGAGTTTTTTTTTGACAATAATTCTATAGAATTGTCCACTGTTAGGAAATGCCACCCGTAAAATAAAAGTAATGTCGTGTTTGCCTTTATTTGCAAGTTTTTGTAACACTACGCTGTCTGTTTGTTATGTATGTTCGGGGTGTATGCCGTCGAGTCGCGGTGCATTAGTCGACAAGTAGTATGATATAAGAGATGTTGAATAACTACAGTGGTGGGTGATGATTACATAACGAGTGTCGGTGAGGCGACGCGGCGCGTGCATACTGCAGTGCACTGCGCCGCTCCTCATGTCAAGGATGCCTTGACTCAGTCATATAACATATTATAATGGAGCTTTTGTGCCATGGTCACACATATCATTGACATTATCTATTAATCACTTTTCTTTTCAGTTTTTGCGTCCTTCAACTTTATCTTTGGTGGAAAGTGGCGCACGCATAAAACTCAAGACATTGTAAGAAGGAAAATGAGTATAGAAGTATCTTAGCACGTGGCGTAGTCCTCTTAAGCGTTTTTTATTTTTGGAAACAGTATAACAGGATACCCGTTTCCGCACTCAGAACTTTAAACTGTATAAAATGACTACTGACGTTGCACACGATGTGGTTAGTCTTATATAAATAACAAACAGGTAAAATTAATACTTATATCATGTAGACGCATGGGAAATCCAGTTATAGAAACGTCACAAACAGAGTTGTTTTTGATGCTAAGAATAGCTGAAGTATAGTTTGTATTACGCATTAAAAGTTAAATGCTGGCACTAATAATGGTCGTCAATCAGTGATTTTAGAAATCTAAGTATGTTGTAGTTGTGATTAAGGCTGATATTGTTTGTTCATTAAGTGGGAGTGCGTTTCGTCGGGTCGAGCGCATGCAGCAGTCGAGGGCCTTGACTGCAATGCCCGCGCGCCGCGCGCCGTAGCGTGTCAAGGGAGCGCTGCTTTCGCTGCCACACCTGCACCCGGCCTATACAGTCATGATGGAGAAAAAACCTAATAAGGCAATTAAAATAAATGTTCAACCAGCGCGGGTTTGTCAACACAGGTGGGCAGTAATCAGGTCAGAGGTCGTTGTATAAAAATACATCTAGAAACACCATTTACACAAAAACTACAATAGTTTACAAATAAGGAAGCTAGTATGGATAACTGAAGGTGAATCTGGGTCATTGAATATTAGCTCAGCATTAGTACACAATGGCTTATAACAATATGGTGAAGGCAAAAACAATTTGAACAAGGCCTTCGTCGAGCAGTTGTGTAGGCCTAACGTGTCATGTGAATTACCTATGCGACTATATCATTGCTAGATGAATTTAATAAGATTTCGCTCAACAATACGTTAAAATAACCAGAACTACACAAAGCTAAATTAATATATCGTGTAGGTACACAACAGCGTTAAGCGAATGGAAACTCTCAATTACGTTAAATCACAGCGCGAGAAAATTCCGATTTTCAGTTCAATCGTGCGAACTAAACAGTGACTGCTGTAAATAAATCTAAAACCCAAATTGGAGGCGAGACCCGGAGTATAAAGAAGTATCGTGCGAAGACAAAGCCGAGCAATCTTCTAAGTGGTCTGGAAGGCTGGCGCGGGAACAAAGCCACCCTACACCCTGCTTGCGCCGCCTTCCACAGATAAGCACACCCTCCGCTTTTAAATGCCTTTAGGAACGCTGAATGAGTCCGCGTCTAAGAAGTCCAATGACAAACTTAGGATATCTTCTTCAGAAAACATTTTGAACAATATAAATAAGTTAATATTGACTTATATTGTTACTGGTAAATTTAAAAATATTTTATTGTGATCAAAGCGAAGCATAATAAATTATGACAATGCCGTATACAAGAATAAATATGACACGGTAACCAGCAAGTACCTATGACAGTGGTGACTAGTAGATTAAATGTTAATTTTGTACATTTTTAATATACTTATTGGTTATATTACGCTTGGTATTCAATTCTAGTATGAAAAAATATAAAAGGTATTCGTGACGTCATATAATAAGTATGTGATTTAGTACACATAGTTTAATTAGTAGCACATTTTTAAATAATGCTGCTTTATGTTCAGACAGCGAATGCATTCATAATATCATGTGCTTCAATAATAGGTACGTGAATCTTTAAGAGTTATGGACAAGACTATGGAAACTGATTTAAGATAGGAAGATTTCTGGAAGCCAATATTTTTGTACATGCGCGAGACAGCTGTAAATAACTATATTTCCTGAAATTTAGGGATGTAAAACGTGATGTTGTGTCAAGTTTCTGCCCTAGATTCTTACATCTTGAGGCTACGTTTCTTTAAAAGTCCTGTATTACTCTCCGAGCTAAAAGTTTAAAAACGTTTTCGGCTCGCACATAAAACTGGTAGGAGAGCTTTTCGAGTGGCGTGCGCAAATAAGCGTCGCTCTTTGAGTTAGAGGCACATTATACTTGTGCCTCAGGAATGTTACAAGACTCGTCTGTCTGAGCCAGCGACGGCCGCAATTTTCGGTTGAGGGATTATTTAAAAAGGAATACCTTTTTTGCGGGCATTTATCACTTCGACCCAATTTTACACTTCATAAGATCCTTTAGTTTTGTTGTTTTACCTTGCCATAACGATGTATTGTATAGTAAGCACGACAATGGATATTTCTTATTTTATCATTCATATTTTTTGTATTTTAAGTTAGTCTAGAGTAACAATTAATATACATATATAATTAGTCATTAAAATAAAGAGAATGTCTGGCAAATAAATAGACGACATAGATATCAATAGTTTAATTAGAGCGGATTTCACAACTTTCCACAGCGGAGTCTATGAAATTCAAGCGTCTTGGTGTGCCCGGCTGAGGGGGCAGCCGATGTGAATTATTCATACCCTCGTACACTCAACCGTCAACTCGCCGTCAGCCTGAGAAACTACCCCTCAGGTAAATCAACGTTCCAGATTCAAAAGTATTTTAACACGACGGATAAAGGGGTTTACTAAAAGCTTTCATGGATCTTCAACGTTTATTTCATTAGTACGCAGCCTCTCTACACATACATGTTTGATAGGAAGAACTATGTAGATCTGCCTATATATATAGGTATCGTTTATTGTATTATTGCTTCCAAATAATACTTGTTGACTCCTTTAATTATAAATGAAATATTATTTTAATAGATATATGCTACCAGTAACAAAGCATTGCTCATACGATAATAACAAAAACTATTATGTTGCAAAAAATAACTACAAATTAGTTCATAGTATGCTTGTTGCTAGCTCGAAGGAACACGTGAAGTTCTTACTAAAATATGGTGTGGGCAGGAAGCAGTTCTATTTGCTAAGCAAATCGCGTCAACGAAGCGTGACCCAAGTTGATGACGAGGATTCCGTCGCTTCCGTGAACACTAATGCAAGCCAACCTTACATTGTTTTTCAAAATAAATTGAAATAAAGTAGGTATATTACTAGTACGGACAAACAAATGCAGACGTGCTACAAAATTCAAATGAAATGGTAACACAAGTGAAGTGAAGATAGCAGGCGAGCAGCTCGCAGCGTGGAACAAAAAACAGATTGTTTCATTTTGTTTTTCTGTGGAAGGATCAACAATGCCGTCTCGGCTTGCTGGAAACCGGTATGAGGCGCGGTGGTGGCCGGATCAAGCGCCTCGCGGGTATCGACCATAACTTCAATGTCACTCCCAATACTTTTCTACTTCAATAATACTGATAATATGCTCCTGGTATATCTTAGACCTTATAATGTTTATCATAATTTCTTTTAGAGCAAAGGATACATGAAAGCTATGAGAAAACCTTATATTTACATACCATGTCCAATTTCACGATATTTTGTTCAAATACTTAATAGAAATGGATATAAAATTAGCATTTGAAATATCTTTTGATTTCGATTACCTAATTGATGATTGTTGTCATTTATACGTTAAGCTCTAATAACGGAGTCACTTTGTGACGTCAGTTGCAGATAATATTTTACCGAAGATTAAAGTAATAATAATACATCGTAACCTTTTATTCAATGAATAACGGATTGAGCCCGTGTACATAAAGAATTCCTAGTGTAGTGAATAGAATTTGTGTGCCGAATCGAATGACAATCACTTGTCCATGCAAAATGGATAAACCGGGAGCGTGCAAACGAAAAAAGCATAGGGATATACAGTATGCGCTAAAACGCTATAAATAATAGAGAACACAAAAGGCAATGGATAAATTGTGTGGCGTGCGTATGTGTGTTGCATGGGGCTGCGAGTGGGGTCAACGACACGCACCCCGGTTCGCAGTGGGGCACACAGGACGTGAGTCACTGCTGGGGTTACCAGCTGCTGTCGGCAAAAACTACCCTCACCATCCACACGGGCGTACGCTAAGCTTTATTATTGTACTAATTAAACTACGTCATTTTGTTGGCACGCTTACTGTACTTTCATTTATATAATAATAATAATATGTCTACTATGTTAGTCAACTTAAAAAAAATATGAATGTAATGTTGCCTTTGAACTTAACCCGGTATTCGATAAGACTGATATGGTGTACAATGCAACAGTTGAAGAGCGATTGATACCGTCTAACTTATGAATTTATGTTCTAAAGGCACGCATGTTGTGCGATGAGGTTTAGTTATTTTTCAATAACATAAAAGTTAAGCTAACGTTTCGAATTCGATTTTGTCACCGGTTTGTTTCGCGACTACGCACGCGGTTATACGTAATATCGATTGTGATGTTGGGAGTGAAAGCGGCAACATATGCCGGCCTCATTCGCTTTATGAAGTGTGGATCTCGACGCCATATGGTACAGGCAGCTGATTCAACTCATTGGACAAAGATTTAAATATAAATGTAGGTGAAATGCATTCAACTTTTGCTTCTCCCGATTACCAGGGTAGATCGCTTCCTACATTTGAGCTTATTTTGGATTTATCTACCGTGTCAAGTGGAACAGTTACAGTAAAGTTTAAGTAGAATCGTATCAGCAGTAATGAATTCCATTGAATACACAATACAAATACAAGGAAAATTATAAGTAAGATACATATATAATACGTTCTTTGTCAATGAGGTACAGTTTATACAAAGGGCGAGGAACTAGACAACCGTCCTTCAACTAGGGCTCGTTGGCCATCGATCCTGTCTGCACTGCACTGCACAAACGAGTATTTATAAATATTACTCTACAATGAAAGTCACTTCACTTGCACATAAAGAGTACCAGTATACTGGACACTTCTGACGTAAATCTTAGGACCAACTGAAGGACAATGCACCTAAACCTTTAAGAGTATTTTGTTTGCTCACACAATATCTACATTGTGTGCTGCCGATTTATTATGAAGCGTGTCAGTTGCGTGACTCACGTCGTTAACTACCAAACTTTGAAGGCGGAAACTCGCTTAGCAAATGACGTAATGACTATTGTAGTTATTCATTATAACAAGATCGTCGTGAGAACAATTGCTACAAGGAGAAGGCGAGCATTAAGCAAGCTCGACATTGCTGTTAGTGTTCCCATGATAAAGAATAGTAGTTAGGTGAAGGCACCAAGCCGCGAGGCGTCAATAACCTCGTCGGTACGGATCGTGGAGGTTGCAATAAATACGACATCGGCGGCGCTGGCCTGGTCAAGAGCCTTTCAAGGCCGGGAGGCGAGGCGGGGAGTGCGCCCGCGCCCCACATCTGCGCCTGGGCCGAGCCACTCTTGCCCTACCGCTTGCATTCCACCAGAAATGAGGCGCTCTCGCAACCGACACAGTAATGTAATGGTGGTACTGTTTAAAGCGACGTTGGTACAACCATTTTAAATAGGACATGAAAGGTTTCTTATCAGCTTTTCTATTAAATACGGCTATAATATTGAAACTTGAAACGAAGGACTATGCGAAGGTAAACGTTTTTAGATTTATGAAAACTGATGAAAGTCTGAAGGCTGGGGAGCTTTAAGGTTGCAAAAGAAAATCGTGACCGCTAATTTCTTAGACATTCGTGTGTTCGGGTCGCTGGTTTCGTAACTTAGTTGTCAAGGTCACAACACATCACTAATGACTTTGTACTTGAAATCAACGTTACCTAGTTTTATGGCAAAAATGATAGTGATGAAACATCCTTAAAAACACTAAATACATAATTTCCATAAACGATTTCGCTTTAATATTGCTTCACTGAATAGCTAAGTGAATGTACACCATTCTTACAGGAACATAGACAGATACACCCGAAGTAAAACACAAACACTATAACCATCTGACTCGACAGGTAGAATGCGTTAAAAAGAGACGGACACACGTCACACGGAGGATTCAACTTCAACAAAGGATCGGTGAATCGGCTGTGACGGGAAGCGTGGTACGGCATTGCGACTCACCGCAGCTCGAGGAAACGCGCGGCCCTTGTTCTCCTGTCACAGGACATGTCGTATATGATAGGGTCCACTACTTAAACCACTTCACCAACGAGATGTAGAAACCATAATTGCGAACAGCACGCGTGCGTCCGCGCACCACAAACACTACCAGCGGCGGCGAGAGAACGCGCGCACTGAACCACGTTCGGCGTAGCGCGAGCTACCTGCCGTTTCCGCGGCGCGGTGAAGCGGAGGTGCGCATCGCGGCGCACGCGCAGGTATACGTGCCGCGGCCGGGGGGCAGCCACTCTCCTAAACCTCAGGCCCTACCGCCCGCCATGACTTGTTCCCCGTCAAAACAATCCCGTCGCCGCCCCCGCCCTCTAACACAATGAAATCTTAGCGCGTCAGTACAATACGACAATGTCATAAACTGAACTGAACATAACGTTTAATCAATGCTTTAGTTACATAACTATAAGAAAATTATAAGGATGACTGGTTACATACAAAATTGTGTTTTTCATTAGATAAAAAAAAAAATTAGGATATAAGTTATCTTTATGTTGTTTCACTCAAGGATTTTGAAGTCATAACATGAGGAACTTAATGATGTTTTTACCCGACTGCGCCAGAAGGAGGAGGTATGTTTAAATAGATGCAACACTTCCAAATCATTTATTCGACATTTTAAAGAAATATTAAGACTGGTGTATGTGTTTGTCCTAATTAACATGTGTATATTGTTTGTTCAAATACGAGTCATTTCGGAAGTCTTGGCCAACTTTCACCAGCACTCGTGCAACAACAATTAACCGGACAAATTTTACATATGGGTCTAATAAACCTTTGTTGGTCTGTGCTGACCTTCCTAAAGATTGTTGTTCTAATTTCCAGAGTGCAGCTCTTTTTATGATAATAATCTAGTTGATTTTCATTATAAATTAATTAACTTTTTATAAAGCCGTTCAGTATCTATATAGCAAAGCTGGAATTTTAAACAGTCGAGAATATGCAAATGGCTCTTGGTCTGGACAAAAGAACTGTTCACAACTCGCATTAGTGCCAGCGAAGAAGTGCTGGATCTCATTAGCAACATTGTAATAATGGCTTTTTAAATACAAAGCAGTCAAAATACAAACGTGAATAATGAAAGTTGAAAAATATTTCCTAGGGGGTACACAAGTCGATGACAGGAGTTACCTGCCCGTATTTTGAAACAGAAGGGCACACCTGCGAATGAGCGGTGACGTCACAAAGTTCCTTCACCTGTCTGTCGGCCGGCTATTCATCTTGTCCCCTGCCGCTGTTATAACTACTTAGACTAAGTAAGGAACGATGCCAACGATCGAGCTGTTTCTGATATCGATTTTTAGCATATTTCTTATTACTAGATGCATTTCCAAACTTGTTTGACTATTTACTGACTATATAATATTATACCATTGTATTGCTGTTAGTATATACTTTCTTTTAATTAGCACTACTGACGAGCTAGTTTCGTTTAGCTGCGATTTAATTAGTTCACATCTTTTTGTTTTCAGTCTGGTTAACGTCCTATTTAAAAAAAATGTGTCAATTGTAAAGAATCAAATTTTGTCATCCAGCTCCCCATCCATTCCTACAATATATTTTTCATAAATTAATATGTATTTAGTTTAGTTATCATTGGTATTTATAATAATATTAAAAATTCCTGATACCCTTTGACTGTCTAGCTATAAATATTCTGAATCATCTTTTAGTATTAATAGAATAATGTTTTTTCCTAATCCTTTGAAAACCTTGTTTTGTTTTAATCCATCATCGGAATTAGTTTGCTCACGGCAATAAATTGTACTGAAAACGAATCCGGGTGCGATGGAAAAGATTCTGAATAACGCTTTTAGGGGTCAAAAATCGATTATATCGTGTTTTATGTTGGGGATGGGCCAGATTATTTCTACACTTTCCAATTTAATGTTGGGTAGGTACTTTAGATTTTGTTGCATCTTGAAGACAAGTAGTTTGCAAACAATCATCCTTTATTATAACCTAAAGAAACTCATTACAGAAAGTGACTTAGAACCTATAGAAAGACAGAAAATGGTTTACTTAACCATTTTCTGTCTTTCTTTATCTTTTGTGCTAACTGGTCGATGGCAGGGTACAGACCCAGACAATAATGTTTGTAAATGTATGTCACATGTATGAAAACGCATCCAAGAAACGGGCGAACATTAACAAGTAACTTCATTCATGGAGATTGGAGACATAAAGTTGTTTTTGTAAACTTATCAACGTTCAGCTACTTGCAGATACAACTTCAACAATTATGTTCAGTCTTTTACAATTTTTATATAGCTCTTATATTATCAAACCAACACGAAAAACCAGTCGAAGTTTTTAATTAATATCCTTCACACCATTTGGTAACAGGCACATAAATTATGACCACTAATTCTTATTTCACTAAATTAAACAATGGAAGCTATGTTGGTCACTTAATTTTTTGGTTTCTCAGTGCAAGTTAGAAAGTTTCAAATTATGTTTCATAAGAAGCTGGTTCCAGGCTACACCAGATCAGGTTCTATTAGCCATTACAATATTTAAGAAGAAATATAAATACTGATAATGACTTGAAAGGTTTAAGTACTATGAAAGTATAAATAGCATTATAATGTACTGTATTGTAAATTTCCGAGTGCTTCTCGGCTGCTTGGGTTGTTTCCGCGGCTCGGCTACAAAACGGGACGGGATGTGAATTCCCACCGGAATCCTGAAACGACCCTCTTGTTTTTTCATCACTACCGAAATATCATTGTTGCCTCGCTCCCCGTTGTTCTCAGCGTAATTTAGTTTATTGTACACCAGTCAGAAACTGAGAGGCGGCGCGTAGACAACGAATTCGCATTTAAAAAGATGAGGGAATTTCTACAGAAAACTTTGTTATCTTGATGTTATTAGTAACCTACTTTACTTTAGTAAATCAAGATTGTCCTGTAATGAAATCTAAAGGGCTTCAATTGCCCAAAGCTAGGAGCAGGCGAGAAGATTAAATCGCTGTTTATACTAATGTAACTGAAACAAACTTTTGTAAAATTGATAAAATTTAGCAACGGAGTATGATAATAATGACAAAGCAGAAAACGACGGTACGGTAATATGAGATATCGTCGCAACGAATAACCAGTGTTGATTGGCTGACCAGCTTTACCCAAAACGACTATCATAAAACCCGAATCGATAGCCATCGTGGCTACGATATTTACGGTTACCGAAAATACACTCAATGCGACCGACACAATAAAGTAATTGTTATGGTTATAATTTACGACGCCACTATAACCACAACATGAAGACATATCTCAGCTTTCTCTATAAGTTTTCTAGCATTATTTTTCAAGGCAACATGGCATTAAGTAGACCGATGTTGTTCTGTTAGTGAAAATTGAGCTATGGAGATGGAGTAGGCAATATATTTAGGCCATTTAAAGGCGAAGAAGTACCTTTAGCAGACGGTTATATTAAGTACCTTTGTTAGGTACATAAAGATTCATAATATGCACTTCGTCCATACATAGCAAGTTAGGTAGGTAGTAATAAAAAAGCTAAATGCACGCGAAGCCGCCATTAGGAAATGGGCGCCGCCGCAACGAACAGACGATAACGATTTCACTAGGCGGCCATAGTGAATGGAGAAAATTGCGCTTTTCAGCGATATGAAAGCCCGCTACCGTTGCAGAATTCCTGCTAGATAAAAAAGATATTATAAATTTTCGGTTCCGCTTCTCTTTTCATATTTATATGCATCCTGTTCGCAATAAATCCCAAAAGTGCAACCAAAATTTCATTTTATTGTTTATACTTTTATGTGCATAAACGAACTTTATAGGTACCGCTTTTTTACGGCTAAAGCCATCTTTAATCTAAGTGATTTGGACGCAAAGTTACTAACAAATGTTTCTTAAAAGGTTCTTAGTACCTAATTACCATGCTGTATATGCTTGTAACGTCCAAAGCAGTTACACATGCCAAGATGTGGTTACAGCTGTTACCGGTTGTACCAGGTGTTACTGACTTGATTATGGCGCAGCTAGATGTAGTAGCTTGAATCGGTTAGACCTGTATACTTGTACATTTATAATATACCCATTACCTCCTCTGCAGATCAAGGACCTCATATAATATAGATATACAAATTAATGTGATGAAAAATGGCATGATAGAATGGAAGCAAAGTAGAAATTATGCATTAAAGCAAAGTAGAACTGCATTTGAAAACGTTGCACTTACATAAAAAAATGTGATCGCAAGTGTCCCACACTATGTTTCTAAATTAAGCTTCATGAGGCGGATAAATAGAAGCTACAAGGTTATTAAGAATCGCAATTTTATCTTAAATAGCAAAAATAATACAATTTACTGTTTCAAGATTAAAGCTTTCTTCATAGGTACTGTTCATCAAAACATATTCAACATTCCATGAAAACGTATGAACGTAACAAACATGCAGAGACGAAAGTGCCAGCGTCTCTGTTACTTTAGGATATAAAATAGATGTTAGTAAGCATGGTCGACCCTGTCTGGACACCCACCCTTGGGTATTGTTATACCTACTGTATAAAATACAATACTTTCAAGCACTTTTGACTGTCCGTACTTCATTCTCGACTAAAAACAAAGGTCAGTCGCCGACACCGGACGCTGGCAAGTTAATTTACTTTAGTCCCGCTCTGACGGCAGCTATTGCATGGTACCATGGTATTATAGTATGCTACATACATGACATTGATTTCGTTGCTTGTTATTTAAATATTTTTTCCTATAAAGGTCTCTATTTATGTGGGGCTAAATTTGCAGGCACGAATGCCATACAATATATATATCCATGCCAAGACTAAAAATATTTGGAAATCTCAAGATATACTTAAGCTTTTTCGTTCTGTATGCACGTCCTTCGTCCAGAAAATCCTTTATAAGCAGGAGTACGTAAGATGTGGGTTCAAATTGGGGAGACAGTTATAATAAGTTAGGATCAAACCACATTTCCTCTTTTAAGAGCCTAGCAACAACACCGAATCTTTTTAATCAAATTTATTGTTGTTAGGCGCTCTGTTTTTGGAACATGTTGAGGAAACAGTAGTAGTAGTGGCTGTTGTTACTGATATATTAAATCAATTATCTGTAGTAGCAGTAATCTGACTTCACTAACGAGGCACACCACAAGTCTGCTGAATGTTCCTATAAAATTGGTTAGTTTGATTGTTATTAAGTACATCATGTTATGTAGAGAAGGAGTGCTTTATCATAATTTGGAATCGAGGTTAGAGCTATTTCTAATGAAGCCTGTACATTAGTAGATATTAATGGCTATGAAGTCATTAATGAAACATTTCCCTTTGTGGTCGACAAGTTAATGTAAAATAGTTTTGCTATTAAGTTCTGTGGCTTTACAAGTTGAAATGCAAATGCACGTCTGTATTATTTACTACGACAGCGAAGTTTTTGTTAGACGGAGACGTACAAGCAGTCGATCAGCGGAAGTGGGGCAAGAGCATTGTGCCTCGAAGACCACAACTAGGAAGAGGAAGAGATGCGTCTTACGAAATAAAGGTCGTCGCGAACAAGCAAAAAATTACTTTGTTGACAAATTTCGCACGACCGCGTCCTCAGCTAAGTATGTACCTACCAGTTAAATATGTATAAATAAACGTTTTATTAGCGGCTATCTCATGCACGATAAATTTCGATGTTATCAACATGCATTATGTTCATGCTAATAATTATGTATTTAATAATTTTAAAGTAATAAATAACATGACGTTCTAATAACTAGTTTTGCAGTTTAGCAAAGCGAATATTTAAATAAACGAAGCACACAGAGATGAAAATAGCAACATATTTTATTACGAATCTCGGCCATATCAAAACATGTGGTCAGTTTAAAACACTGAATAAATACATTCAGCTTTTACTGTGGAGTCATTTAGGTACTTATGGACTTTATGCCGCGTTATTAAATTAGATATTTGTGCCTAAAAAAACTATTGAAGGAATTCATTAAGGATTATGAATCTACAACTGTACGGCGTAACTTTATTGCACGATTGTTTGTTGCTAGCGAGGTGTACACTAACTATAGATACCGTTTTCACTGATGTTTCAAACGAATTTGAAAGCTGGTTGATAAAGGATTTGCCAAAAGCCGAGCTCTCTAACGAAGCCACGCTTGTTTGAGCACCGAACGTGTATCCCGATTCGATTCTAGATTTTATCAACATTCAAAGCTTTTTAAATCCCCTTTTAAGTAACACATATATGTCTGTCAGCCCGTTAAAACTTAAAGGACATAAAACGAGTTTTGTTTAGTTAAATGATTCAACGGTAATATGGCGTTTAGTACAACTTTGATAAATAAGGTAAATGCAGGTATATGCACGATGTCGTAATAAATACATATAATTATGTTTCATATAGTTCAATGCTAAACCTACTTATTGAATTTAGCCACACAGACGAAATAATTAGCTACTTGGAATGAAACAGTGACGAAAGAAGACGGACCCAATGATAATCTTCTAGTCTTAAGTTTGCCAAGCATGGATCTCGTATATTTACATTACGACATTAATATAAAACTTGCCTTTAAGTTTCCGAACGAAACCATGTAAAATTAACTATGTATAATGAGTTGGGCCAGATAGTCGTAAATCCTAGGTATGGGTAAACTTGGGATTCTCTACACAAGCACTCTTTGCTAACGCCATGCATAATTTATCATACGTCTGTACTCGGTAGTTACTCGGTATTGTTGCCTTGATACCGGGATCGAATATCTGCTAAGCATATCGCCTTGAAATCGCGTAAATACATACTATAATGAGATAATTGTAATCTTGTTGATCACGCTATTTTAAATATACCTACATCTTGTGAACAGGCACTGATTAGGTTGTTAATATGGACGGTAATTTGTTTTTTGTACATATGTACAAAAAACAAATTACCGTAGATCTCTAGTTTAAGTACTTTTAAAAACTGTTATTACAAAAAGCATATTACATAAATTATAAATTATTGTAATAATTATAATCAGCTGTCACTAATATTTTTCTGTAATTTTAGTTTTGCATGCCTAATGGTAGGATATGGTCAATGAACCCTTTAATAATATAATTATATAACAAATATTTATTGTACCCATATTCGCAAACAAATAAATGATTTATGGCCTTGACTGCCTCGTTGGTCTAGTGGTCACTATGCCCAGCTGAGGTTCGAATCCTAGGTCGGCCAAAGTGTTACTGGGTTTTTCCATAAGCTTATTCTCAGTACCATCATGGAGTCGGGATTTGTTCCCGGTTAATGGCAATATATTCGCCCCTACGCGACCTATATAACAGGCGAAATGTAGGTGTACTTTAAATGAACCTCTGCTTACCCCTTCGGAGAATACAGGCTTGATGTTATGTTATGACCTCAAAACAATAAAAACATTGTGGGAATTATCACCGTAAACTTAACTACTAAAAGCAAAATAACAGTTAACTAGCTAAATGAGAATAGCAATTGTTAGGTAAAGGTAAAAAATACGTGTGCGACATAACAAGAGGTACATTTTGACAAAACATTGGCTATTCTTACACAAATGGTGATTTGTACTCGCGAATAAAATACCAGCCAACATTTCTCTTTGTTTACTAGAGAACGGCGCTTTGGGAAAACAGAGCAGTCGAATAATACACGTAGGTGGTGCAGAATCTCTCTGGTGTCGTGAGCACACCCCCCATATTTGTTTCTTGTCACGGTGGCGTACGTGGCCTCATTACTGGATACATTGTACCTATGCGTCGTTCACTGATATCCACATAGGTACTATAGACGGTTATAGGCGACGTTTTAATATGCGAGAAACCTTGTTCGTTCGAAACTACAAGGTGAGGCAGTAGGCAGCATCTTCAAAAGATAAAAATCATGTCTTATTTGAATGAAAAATAATACCACGTTGGAATCTTAAGCTGTCTCAATGCCATGTCATTGTGTATATAATATTGGAACTGCATCGAAATTGTCACTAAAACTTGGTTTTGGTTAGAATATTTCTACTTTATGTGCCTATTTATGTGCCAATTTACAAAAAGAAAGCTTTCCTGATTTTCAGCACTGTTTTATTTAAATAATCCAATGGAAACTGCTAGCTAAGAATAAATGCCGACACAAATATCTGTTTAATTCGCATTGAGCGGTTAGGTCGGCGCTCAATAAGCATGTACTCTTACCTCTATATTCGATAATACCAAGGCTTTCCACTTTCGGTAACCAACGCTTAGGTCGCGACACGGCATTCGTATTGAAACGCAAATTTTGGCCCACGATAATCGTTATGCTGAATGCTAGTGTGTTGAATTGTGTTTATAAGAAGTGTTCAAATTTAAAAGCTGTATAGAATTGAACGTTATTACTGTGTTTATTTATAAAAGACAACTTTCAAAACGCGTGCCGAACTTGACTTTTCATTGCCGAATCAAGAACATTAGTGTTAAGTTAAATGAGTTCGAACACAAAAGAATTCCAAGTTTGTTTGATATTTGGATAAAATTAGGATTTATAAAACGTCATAGCGGCCATGCGAGGGCTGGGGTCATATACAATGTACAACATCGCGCTGATAACGGATAAGCGAAGTGGACGGCTCATGCGTGGGTACGTCTTGGCTATGCCGTCTGTTATTAGACTATTTACGACATCAGCTCATTGATAACGCTACTGTAGACGATTGAACGGGCGAAGTACCAATGGCATAATAGCGTAATAAGGTATACAAATTAATTTATTAAGGCAATCACAATAAATTAAAACTAATTACGGTTGAACTATTTACTGTTATGAAGTTAATAACACTAATAACATTGGAACATATTCGTCATAGAGTAAACATCTGGCAGTGTTTTGACTAACTAGGATTCTACTAGTATAAATACGATTTTGAGATCCAGTCCCTATTTAGATCACATTAAGATTCAATATAATATACCAGCGTAAAAGCGACGTTAAAATTACAACTAATAGGTTACTTATATGAGTATTAACCAATACTAGACATTATTCAATTAATTGTTACGCTACAAAAAGTGCGGTTACTGTATTAGACTATCTTCTCAATGTCACAAAAACCAATTCAACGCATGCAAAGCCTCAGGCGAACCGCAACTACATACCCAATGTCATATAACAACGTTAAATAAACGCGAAACTTTTAACATCACGTGAATTCGTTCAAGGCTCACAACTAGACTTATAACGTTTGAATAAATCTTACAAGGAATAATTTAATACGTAATAAGTTTTAATGAAGCCTCTAAACTCGGCCGGGAAACGTAAGATATGCCAGAAGTGGATATAAAAGTTAGGAGGGTCCAGCAATTGATACGGGATTGGTACATTTGAAGAGATTGTTGAACCTAATAATATCGTCCCTTCTAAAAAGTAGCAGTGGGTGCTATCTTCGGGCTAGCTATTTATATTCATAAAACTCTTACTATTTTCGTTACAAAAATGCTCTATCTATTAATACACAACTCTTCATTGATCTCCTTTAATAAAAGACTTACAAGATGTAATAAACAAGTACATATTGGTTCTACTTACGTACAAATACTGCCACGAAGCTATACAATACATATAAGGCCAAATTGTTTTTTAAACTGAACACTAAGTCAACATACTCCGATAGAAACAAGGCAACACTGAGTGGTGAATATCGATTCCATTATCGGCAACACCAAGTGATATCACAGCAGAAAGTGATTTATAACGATATGCACATAATGTTCGTGTGTATATAAACACAAAATGTTGTAAATACACGTGCTCGGTGCAACGCGCCGAAACCAACTGGGACGGGTGACGATCTATTATACCGGTGCGCGTGCACAGGCTCTCGGTCCATTTCCCCCACGCAACTCACTCCGTTAGATGTTTGCCGTATCGATAGTGTAGAATGCTATTACTTCACCATACACAACGCTCTGTTCGGAAAATAATACGGAACAAATTAATCACATCGACACAACTTGGGTAGTTAGTAACCATACGGATCATAAATAACTTGATTCTTTAGAACTGAACTTAGTACTAAATAAAACAAATGACGTAGGTGCGTAATGACAATTAAGTACATTTATATAGCAACTGACATTTCTTAGTTATGAATTGTTTAAAATTTGCAACTTGTCAGATGTTATCAGAAATAGACAGATACCGCAAAAGCAATTAAGGCAGCACTAACTTTAAGGTAATAGGAACTTTAATATTGAACTAGATAGATAACAATTACGGGGGCTAGATAATAATTTCGGGTCGATACGTAGTATTGTATTTATTATGGCATGATTTTGCTAGTGATATTTTAAGAAAATATTACCTCTGTAGTACCTTTTGACAGAAGTGGCACGCAAATGATTGCAGTTGTATGATGTATGTCAAATTATAGGAAAGTGCAGATGCTGTGGAGATTCGCCGTTATGCGATCAAGTTTTTCCATGCATTCGTGATGTCGGGTACGCACGTAGTGCTACTGGCAAGGCCGTTATTCACCGGTGTCAGGACAGGTGTCGTACTTATTGTCACGTTCTCTGACATAACATTACAATCCCCTGGTTTTTAGAACTACTTACTTTCTTGTTCCTTACATGGCCCTATCTGTAGTGTGGCACAGTTAAACTTTGATTTTTAAATCCGTTTACATATGTAGCCTCTTAAGGTTAATTTTATAAGAAACCTTGACTCTTCTCCGCAGTTTGAATAATAGAATCTATAAGTTAGTAAGTGTCACAATCAGTCTGACAAACTCGGAGCATACGAATTGTGTTGTAATTTTTGACATTGTAGAAATCGTTGTACTGATACGATGAATATTAACTTCAAATATGACCACTTTTGCGTTAGTATTATAGCTTTATACTCTGTCTAATGAATGTATATTACTTACATAATAAATCTAATTTACAGCTTGTTACTAAACACCCAAATTACCTGTAACAAAATTTTTGATATTTATTATGGATGGGAAAAGCTATAATTAGAAAGTAAATATTATTTAACCAGGTTTCCGCTCACATAGCGGACACGTTTTATGTTAAGCATAAGATCAATGTAGAGCGTGTGACGACGCCAATAACGCCACTTTGAATAGTGAAGTATGACATCCCTCGCCTATCATAACATAAGTGTAGGAGACACGTATCCTATTAACATAATTTTGCACAATAATATGCGTTCCTGTACAAATATTATACCAGCACTTGCAACATTTGATGTTACTACAGATGACGTTATTGCCATTCAAGCTGGACTATGAAGGACTTCACAACCTTCATCCATAAAAACAGAAATAACGCGGCAATAATTGCATAATGCTAAAATCCAAACGTGTTTTACTAAAGAGGTCAAGTTCTAGAACCGCTTTGCCTCGTAATTAACGATACAGTCGCTTACTTCTCGTAAATTCATAATTTTATGGTAATACAGCTTTGGTTTAAACGTCAAACGCCACAGATTTATTTATAAGGCCTTACAAATAAACGTAAGTCACATAAGATACTACAATAATGGTCAAGCAAACACAATTGCGAAATGTTTACTTAAAGACGAATAGTGAATTACGATTCGAGTGCCAAACCCGCGGCTTCGGCCTTGCGAATGACTAACGAGTAGATGAGGCGGTAAGGTAATAGTCGGTAACGTTTGCCGCCGGCGAATGGAGCAAGGTTAGCAGTCAAGTGTACGTTTGAGGGTCACTGGAAATATTACGTATGATATCGAACGTCCACGGCTATCTTCGGCACTTCATGGTTGGCCATTAACATCAGGCTTACACGGTGATGTCTCGCACATTAATACGGTATTATACCCATCAACATAACATACTATACGCAAGTATGTATTGTTGCGGTTTGCGCACGCTGCCTCCCCTGCACATAATAGGTCCTCTTCATTACGAATGATAGGACAATAAACACCGTCATTGTCGTGACAATAATTATAACTGTGATGAATTACTCGTTTGCTTCCGATGCGTAATTTTTTATTTATTTAAAACGTTTCAAAATTAATGGACTATCGACGAGCACGCCCCAAACGATACTGGGAACGCCCAAACGTTCGCTTAAAATAAATTATTGCATAAAAACAAAAGTGCATGTATCGAAGTTTAAGTAAACAGTATACACTGTTATTCTTCGTGGTTTACATTGGGGCACAGTTATTTATTCCAATATATATAACAATACTTACGTACAGGTAAGCATGTGTAACTATGCAATTATGAATGCCAAATAAATTAATAGACCAGCCACACCTTAATAAACATCAAGTTCTTCCTTCTAAAAAATTTAATTAACGAAAGAAATCCTTGTGTCTATATTTCGTTTTCTCCCGAAAACCTTGGGAACAGTTTATCCGACCTCAGAGGGTGCCGTCGCGTCGACCGAGATATTCGGCAATTCGATATCTTCAGTCCCAGCGGGTTAAGCAGGGTTTTGATCTTGGTCTTGTCTTAAATATTGTTTAATCGTCGACTTTAATCAACGCTGCTTCACCATTAATGATATTAAAATCTACAGGCCTACTGAAATAAACGGCATGCCTAAAGATGTTTTAAAATAATTGCGACTTTATTATTTCTACACCAAGATTTTCTTGGCTTAATGTGATTAATAAATTTGTATCCATATTTTTAATAAAAGTTATTTAAATCCAGGCTAAAGATGTAATTAAAATACTTGCAATACATAGCGCATATGTATTGCAAGTAGCACACTGTGTCTTTTCAGTGTATAGGTCTGTGTCCTTGCGGTTAGGGTGAAGATACAACGGGACTATTTATCACGCGGGAGGATGTCAAATAAGCGGGGGGGAGACCGCCAACAACCACACAGCTGATCGCGTCTATTACACGCCGCAAACTATGTTTAGTCGTGCGAAATACATAGGACACGATTCACGTTTATTTTAGTGGAACGATTCAGGTGTAGACAATACCTATGAAAGTTATTCCAATAGATCTTGCATCTACAGCAATTATGAATGACAAGACACCAAGGCGCGGCGAACTCGAGCGGTATTCAAAGATTGGTATGTAGAGGTATAGGAAGTAGATGGTCGATGACATTCTGGTGAGTCCTAAGTGTTGAATGGAGTTGTCGTGGTACGCCGACGAAACGCTTCACCGACCGTCTGTGTACACTTGGGCAGACGCTGCGCGCGCACACCGATCAATACGCCTCGGCTGCGACGAGTTCGCACCACGCGGGCTCTTCTCAAAATTCGTGTGCTTATTTTTTGCGATGCAGCCAAATGGTTTTAATGGAAATTTAACAGCAGCAACGAAAACAATTTTATGCTGACCGACCTGTCCTGCAGAAAGTTTACATTATGAGTTGGCTAACTTATTTACGCCGAAAGTTGTGGTAACATCACATAGTTTGTTGACTAGTCACTCCTCATCAGTGAAATGCTAGTGAAGATGATTATTGTGTCGTATTCCAAACATTTTGTTACAAACTAGGTATATATTTTACACAAAGCTTGTTTGTTGCAGCGTAGTGTGAACTAAATCGATAGTCCACTTAGCTAGCCCGTGCATCATCTACACCTCGTACATACCTACGTTACTTAAAGGCAATTTACTTAAGTTTTAACTTCTAGCATGTTTACACCTTTCCAAGGCGAAGGTAAGCACTATAAAAATAAGTGCGAATTGACACTTTTAGTTGGCCAAAGTAGGTATAGAGTATGATATTTTTTAATATCATCAAAAAAAATTATAGGAAAAATATATCTAAAAATGAAATCTGAAGGCGTTCTTGAGATGCGGGTTCACACCCAGCAGTGTTCTTTAAGTTTTAAGCTTCTTTAATATTATTTTGTACTAGCTCCTACCCGCGCCTTCATTTGGCTGTAAATTTCAACGCGTTTTATTAAGAAGTCTGTGTCCTGTCAGACAGACAGACCAAGTTAGGTATATTTTATATTATTCTGCTTTAAGATACTTCCGTAGGTATACATACTACTCATATCTGCTTTCTTGTTAGGACTAGTTTTTATTTAGACTCCGTTTTATCCTATTTCAGTTTGTAAGCAATGATTAATCAATAATCATATTTGCGTAAAAATATATAATGAAATATTAAAAACGCACATACCACATACAAGTAAATAAAAAGTTTAGTCTTCGGTGACTTGCATAACACGAAACGAGGAACATGAAAAAGGTTTAATTAATAAACAGGAGCTTATATTGATGGAGGATGAAAATCAAACAAAATTTTTGAAAGTTCAATACTCTTATCCAACTTTTAGTATCTAAAAAAGCTTTACTGCTTAACCGGATAAAATAGAAGAAACTATTCATTACTTTGTTGACTGGCTAAAAACAAAGGCATGCTGCACAATGTGAGTCTTAGAACAGAGTAGAAGCGCGCTATAAGGCAGAGGAAGTGACAATAGCGACTTGTACTGCACGTCACAATGACGGACTGGGTGGGCGGCACACGGGTTGATTGAACTCCATTGTCAATCTCCAGGTACCAGCGAATGCCTTCACCTTCACACACGATGCGTCCCTCAATGAAAGGTAAACTTCTATAGAGGGGTTCCGACAATGCACTTTCCGCGACTGAATGGCGTCTAAAAACTACCGGCGTATGCAAATTTTTTAAAGCAACGTTTCCTGCACGATAATTTAAGGGAGTTCTTTAAACTTCCTTGCGAGTTTTTGAAAGTTTCACAGTAAGTAGTGGATGGTTTCCTAGTGCGGGACACGGGTTGTCTCCATTTCTACAATGCAGTATGCAAAGTATATAAGATGCGGGAGATGTGTGCTTGTAAGACACGCAAAATATGAATATTTTAGTCAGTTAAAACAGTATCCAAGTTGGAGAGCACCGGGTGTCGTGTGTTGCCGGTGCACACGTGTTGTCGCGGTTAAATATAACAGGCAGTTCAACGCACGAGGGGGCCCGACGCGTCCGGTTAACCTACAACTACTACATTCACTGATGTTATGGGTAAATAGCTAAATTGGACACATTTACAGTAAAATTTAGGTATAGGTAGGCAACATATGCCTACATACCTAGCGAGTTATGACATGAATTCCATATCTGAAATTAACAAAGACTTGCATAATCAAGTTTAGCTGAACTAATAAATGGTCTGGAATAATTTTAAAACTATAGTTTATATGCGTGACTATAAAAATAATAGATATCGTGTAATACAGCTGGTTAAAACAATATTATTGCATAATGTGAGTTAACAAAAACTTCCTCGAGATAAACATAACGATTGAATCAATCGTAAACACATTACAAATTCGATTCGATCATTTACAAAACATATTAGTAGTAGGCGATCACAAGCAACAAGTTAATAAAGTATTAAAAAACTTACTAATTCTAGTTGGCCAACACGCCGCAGTGTACATTGTGGTAAATTGAAAACAAAGTTACTGACGGTACGGCGGTAATATTCCCGCATGCCCCCAGGCAAGGTAACATAATAAAACAATGATCTCATTACGTAACTTTTCTTGCAACTATCTATTCATTAACAACCGCTCCTGTCATGTTTGCGACGCAACATAGAATTATATTTAATTGTGTTTCGTCATTTAACTGAAGCTAATAGAATACATTTTCCTTTTATGTTAAACTGTTACTACAATGGATATTGAAACAAATGTTGTGGGTTAGTGCAACACCATTGAAATGGGCTCTCCGAGAACAAATGTATCGTCATCGTAGACGTTGCACAATGTCTGTCCAGAGCGCGTTGTCTAAACGCTTAATTTACTAGTACAGTTGAGAAAATTGTGATGCTGCAACGACAAAGACGGTTACGGAAGAGCGAGCACTGACGATGGCAATAAGAAAAACCGGATTTGCATTGCTTTACAGAAGTTAATCTGTGTAGAGATTAACTGTGACATCGGAATGAACGTTAAAATCAAGTGGATACAAATGTTATTGACTTTTTGGCAATATAATTCCGCTAATTAAATACGTTAATTTCACGACTAACAGTAATTTATAACCTTGTTAAGTTCGCTGCCTAACTACACTGCCCAGAATATATGAACAACATAGGTACATACGAGGTTTCGTTAAATATTAATCTAAATAGTCTCAGCTAATCTCTTTGTTTCCGTAAGTCTTCTACAGCAGTGCTGATGTAATTTATTATTGCAAATCTTGAAAATGGGTTGTTTAGTTTTACTTTTTAGTACGCCGATAATATAATTATAATGATACTGGGACCTAAGACTTCTTCAGATGAACTATGAGCGTTATATTGCATCCACTTGCTTATCCTCAACTGACAATCACCTGCTTAGCTCTTTGCTTTGTTCGCTACATTTAGTAATCAGAATATTCTAAGAATCAGTCATGCTAGTCGCTATCGAAACGAGTGATTTTCCGTGTGCTTATATTCCTACAAAGAAAGATTAGCCTATGAAGAAGGCAGGTAGTATTTGAATTATAAATGATATCTAAAGCCTAGGCTATATGCTGAGCTTCTAGGAAAACGATAAACTTTATGTGGTTAGAGGTTACAGAATAAGAGTGTTCAATTTAATTTAAGTCTGAGAGCGGGTTGCGTGTAAGAAGTGGCATGTGAATAACCGCAAATTACTTTTGAGGCTTGCTCGCGTCAAAAAATAGACAAAGAGGTTCACACGGCCTTGCTGGCGTGTGCCGCACCGACAGAACGCTGACGAATGCGGAAATGCTCGACGAACTGCCGCCTACAAACTTTACGAATTAAGTGGCACCATGATGACGATTTTCCTTACAAACGGCTTTGATGTTTCAACAAGCAAGTCGTCGAGTTCCTTAAAGACCTTATACAAACATTAAAAAGAAATATATCAAATGCACCACGTGCTACAATTTATTTGTTATTAGCGTGCATGGAAAATTAATAAACAACGATAATAGTCCGCGATTGAGACGTACATTATGACGTCAATTTCTTGAACGATACGCTTGAAACATATAGGAAGCAAGTTATCGGCATAACCTCCTAACACTGATGACTTAATTTAAAATGTTACGATAACAGTCTCTAGTATTTAGAACATCATAACGCGAATTACACTTCATCTCACTTAATAATTATGTGAGTTGAATTTTATAGTTTCAAATCTATCGAACGGGTTGGTGTTTTAGTACGTGGTAGCTATACAAGTCGTGGAGCAGCTACATCGCTACATCCTAATTACGTGTTGTAATGTAGTGTCCGTGAGAGTATTTAATTATTTTTTTGCTAATTACATATCATCACGTATGGATGACTCGTTAGTACTTGCTCACTCGTATGAACATAGTATAACAAGTTTTAACAATAGTATAATTTTGTTTTCCGGTTTCAGAAACTAAAACAATAACTTTAAATTGTTTACAATAGTTTAAATTGGATTTGTAGCGTTCTTGTAGAATGTTTGTAATAGAACGTTAAATATTTTCATAGACAACGTGGATTTGTGCGGTCATTTAATCAAAGTACCCAGATATTTCGTACATACCTATTAAATCGATGTTTCTACTGTTTAGAATTTTAAAAGAAAATAATCAAATCCATAATTTGTGATCGCTTTACGGGTTTGTATTGTTGGTCAGCAACTAAATTAAGTACAATGACCTGAAGGCAGAGTCGGCATTTGCGCCATGAAGTATTGAATGTGTAGTACTCTATTATTATTATATATTATATAATATTACACAAAATTGCAGAGTAGTTCTTGTTTACTAATAAGTTTATTCACATTGGATATATACCACAGAACATTGTCGTCGCAATATAAATGTTTGTTGAAAATGTTAAATGAGTAAGAGGCAAAAAAGGTAACATTACTTCTTAATGAACAGCAGTTTCCGAACACATATATAAATGCAATGAACATCACTTTGTGCCCACCGTACACGGTGATTACGGCTATATCCCCCCAGGATCGTTCATTTTGACAGTTCGTGGGGGAGGCCATGTTCAGCAGGTCGTATACGGGTTATTGTCAAATTATAGAGATGCAATGTCAGTAAGTTTGTCATACTGGACTTGCCGTGAGTATGTTTATTACAGGTCAACAAGGATAAAATTAACAGTCAAATGATTTGTATGCTTACCCTATTGAAACATCTTATCATCATGATCTAAATACGAGCACGACAATTTTTTTGCTTATCTGTCACTAAGAACATTGAAATTGTCATCGACTGTCTAGTGTCTAAACGGCAAAAAAAAGCATACGTAGTGAACGTTCACACATAGGAGGCCATACGAGTTGTTCTCTGGCACTCGCCACACATGTTTACATGCCCACACCGGTACACTGAACTCGGATAAATTGTTGGCAGTTCGTGGAAACGGGACAAGTGCGAACGGCGGTCCTTTCGTCCGCGTCTGCCGTGTGATTGTACGACAAAACCACAGATAGTCACATATCATCTGAAACCAGTTTATTGACTAAATTAGGTGTCGACTGTTGTTAGTTGTATACAGATGATGTATAAAAACATGGAGTAAAAAAAACCGTTCATTCGTGTCTCGAGACTTAGTAAACAACCTTTCTAAATATTAATAAATAATCCAGTTTCGTGCACGCACTTTTATTCTTTTTCAAAGCTAAACCTTGGTATAAAGGCATCAAGATTACTTACGTAATATTAAATTTTCCAAGCGATTACCCAGTCAAAAAGTAGATTATTTCACTACAAGGGGTTTATTCGTGGAGCGCGCCCGAAGTTGCGTGCTACTCAGTCTTTACGGACTATGCCATGGCAAATTACTTAAGATCAGCTAAAGTTGATAGACCGATATACATTTATCGATTGTAAACCTGTACATTAAAACTGTTTAACATCATTTATTTTGGTTTTCTTTAATAAAATCGGATATGGCCTTCCATGTTATATTTTATAAACTATAGAAAAGGTTTCAGGAAGTTTAATTTCTTTATAAATATAATTCTAACGTATTTTAGAATATGTAGAATACCTTTTGGCATAGGTATTTATAACATAACAACAGTATGGACAATAGAAGTATATTGACTTTTATGTGCATACTTGTCAACTTGAGTATTCTTTTTGTCTTTCATATATCACATACCTGCATGTCAAGAATAAGAAGATAAAAATAACTATTGTCTATTTTTGATTGAATGGCTAATGAAGCAATAAAGTTACTATGAGCGCAGATCTATCAATGGTAGTATTTCGGCAATCAAGTAAATGCCATATTTTCGCGATTGCAAACGCCGAGTACGCTTGAGACGCGACGACTCCTGGGGGAGATGAGGGATAGATTGCTATTATACTACGTTACTCCAAGGAGAGAGGTTAAAGCCCCATACATATATCAAAACTGTTGGGTACATGATATTTTATACTTTGCTGGAGCATCGCCGTGTATAAAATTGTATAAAATGACATGTGAACTACGCTCGGCTGTCCACAGTATCATAACATTTTGCCACCAACATAGGTGTCTCCGATTTCGTCGTGAGGCCGTGAGCGTCAAACGACGCGGGTGGTACGCTCCGCTGAATATAAACGTTCCATAAATGTTACGTGGCTACTAGAATTCACTGTAAGGCTGTTGGGATATGAATAACAGAGTAACTACATTATATTCATTGGACGGTTTTGCTGTCAGTGAATTTTTGTCTTCAAGAAAAGCTCATTTATTTGGATCGTTTAGAAACGTTTTAGAGTGATAAGGCAGTCGCGTGTTTTGGCTTCACTAGTCATATCGTGCCATGTTAGGTTTAATCGCAATTCAGATAGCCTTTATAGTTGTGCCATAGTTGGTTATGTTTAATTGTTGATCTAGCTATACTGTTGATGACATCAGACTTCGTGTTATTGTTATTATATTGATCATTCAACAAAAATGTTTGTTAATGATATAACGATCCAACTATCAACACTCGTTTCGTCCGAATGCCTTTTCAACGTTGTGGCATCCAGAAGAAGATAATTATTTATGAATAGTAATAAATGCGCTGAACGTTAAGTGTGTATTAGGTGTTTATCAGCGCAGTGAAGTTATTTATAAATACAGAAGATAATCAATAAGAAAATATTACAAATAGCTATTTGCGTTAAAGATATTTAACATAGTTTACTACTTGTACTACATATTTTAACCACTGTGAGAGTCATAGTAATAATGGCATGTAAATGCTTGAAGTAAAAATACTTAATTTAATCCAAACGCTTATACTTTACATAAGTGCACTAGAAAGTGATAATATTTAGGTCATTGACATGATATCATAACTGAGTTGTATACACAAGAATTGCATTGCATTGATATGATGTGGATATGCACATGTAAGTTTGTTCTAACAAAGTTAAATGCAAAATGTATACCTAACGTCACAATAAATAATGTGTAAGGCTAATCTACTGAATACCTAATATATTTCATTAAGTAGTTTCATAAGGAAATCCTAGATTATATTTACATTTGAATCGTAATTAAGGCCTCGGTTAGTATTTGTCGTAAACACACGGAACTATTGTGGATGGTTCATAAAAATCATTTACCTACCCTGTTTTACTCATCGTGGTGATAAAATTATATTTTATACATATTTATAAGCTATAGTTAGTATGTTATTAATAACACGTATGTAGTTACAGCGGTTATGGTAACACAATACGATATTGATTAAAGTGTTAAGTACCTAGTTAGGTCAAGAGCAGCTGGCATTCCAGCCGGCACGATCCACCAGGGCAGCAGCGGCGTGCACATCCGCTGCGGCGCGCGGCGGTGCTTTCACACGACCATGCACCGCACTCCTGCACTCCGTGGCTCACAGTCCCGACACCAACAAGCACCAGTTTCACATTCACCACACAGTAAAAACTTAACGAATCAATGTCAACGTAGTGTCATGGTTCAGCGCGCCTTAATTGACCTGAATACAGATAACGGTGACGCAAAACCGTTTGGCAACTTAAGACTACGACTGCCACAACCTCGATGATCTACGAGTTTTCCGGATGGTGTAATAGAGGAAAAAAATATTGTACCCTGTATAGTTAAATTAATCAGTTGAGGAAATACGCGAAGAAGAAAACGAAGCGATTGTGTCGCAAAACTATAACTAACATAAAATAGTCTGCTATGAATTGTAGAAGCAGCGCTAGACACGCTAGCCAAAAAGCAAAGTAATAAAAATATTAAAGCTATAAAAGGGCAGAATCGAGAGCGACCGGATTTTTCAACAAACTTTAGGGGAGTCAATAATTAAAGGGAGCGATTGGCTGAGTGATGTGAATAAGGGTTGTTATGGCTGCAATGTTAGGGTCGATAAACTTTTTGTTTAGGATAAAATTATTTCTAGATGAAACTTTGAATATACCTATTTATGGAATATGATGCTTACTGAATCTAGCAACAAGTTAGCCGGGAAATGCTACGTCTGAAGGAAAGTGAACATGTAATTGTTCGTTTCGCGGAAGACGACAACGATGTGCGGTCGCGTGGCGCGGGGCGATCGGTCTGAGTGTCGCTCGGTGTGGCACTGACGTCTGACACCGGCCCGCTCCGGCTCCGCGTAGAGACTAGAGAGTGCCGCTGCGCCGCTCGCCCGCCCCCGCGCTGCTCTGTGCTTGAGCCGCCCTATTATAGCGCAGTTCACCCTGCCATAGCGTCGCTCCCTCAACTTAGAGACGTGACGCTAAATTCATTATTACTTTATGCTAAACTTTCAAAAGTAATTTTGAAAATATGCCCACGATAGTTACTATTTGTTTATTTTATTTCCCTTACTTCGTAGCATATATATTTGTTCGTAACCGTAGCAAGATGGAGATATGAAAACTATTTTTTTTTAATAATTAAATGACGGTACATTAAAGTTTAATGTAGGTACAAAAAGAAGTAAGTATTGGCACGCTGCTTACATTTTTTTCCTAATTCATGCATTTTTAATGACCTATAACAATGATTACAATTTATTAGACTTACCTACATCAATAACACATTAGTCGTTATTTGAAGAAGAAAAAAACGCATTGGTATCTAAAATATCAATCAACATGCATACAATTTTTTTTTGATTACATAAGCTTTTACGTAGCAAAACATGCGAAATATCCAAAGTGTGAAAATACTAGTGAAAATTTGTCGTTACCTGAAGCTTGAACACGGGTTCGGAAACACGGATTTGCTAAACGGATCTCGATTTACTACCCTCGGCACGTACTGACGACATTGGCTATAAACCATTCCGATATCGGACGTCGAGGAACTGAGCCGTTCAACTCGCAGAAATAGTGGCTCACACGCGACAAAGAAACCCCTAGTCTTTATGAGTACGTATATCGGTTCATGGATTGGCTTGGTGAATTTTTTATAGAGTTAATTTGATCCCTTAGGACCTAAATTAAATATTTCGGATGGTTCTCGTGGATTATCCTCAACCCGATCTTTTTCCGACTAGGAATGGCAGGGGCGGCTTTTAGTCTTATATGGCGTTGACTGTCCATTTAATGACTTCCTTCATTTTAAAACTAAATCTTAAGAGTTAAAACACTTTTCTTTTTAAGAACTTAACTTAGTTGATGTTCCAAAGGTTTCAACGAACCATTTTAATTTATAAAAATTTGGTGCGACCAAAGATTAATAGACGCAATTTAATTTTGTCAAAGTAATTACAATAGGTAATCTGAGTTATCAGTTACACACTGAGTAATTGTTACCATGTAACCGTTATTCTAGCAGTCATTGTTAAGTAAATAATAAGTATGATAGCGTATTTTCAGGTAGATATGTACTTAACTAAACACCGAAAATATATTCTATTGTATACGTATTACGAGCCTCTACTAATAAATAAGTATAGTTCTATCAATATTTATAGAAGTATGTTAATGTAGGGATATAATTTGGTCGAAAGTAACACTAATGTTTTAGTTACACGCTTCTGATCATGATTTATGATAATGACAACGGTATAAAAATGGTAAATAGTTATAGGGAATTAACGCAGTAAAGCGTTTTATCATAATTGATTTTTATTACTCGTTAATGGAATAAAGATAAAATTACCAATCAATTTGATAGTTTTGAGTAAAGACTTAAAGAGTTGTGGTTTAGTTAAGAGGTCTATTATTATGTAAATTGTAAGTTCGTCATCGTTCACGCCCGTCACAATCGTAATGAGAGCTAATTAAATATTATTTATTAGATACTGGGAACCGCCCTGAGTAAGTCAAGGAGAGTAATGATAAGATGCTAATCTTATCGTGCATCACGTTAAAGGTTGTCGAGCCAATCATGACTTCCAACTATCCTGGGAAACAAATTAATGGATTGCTATCGAGATACTTCTAGTTTTTATTTGTTCTGTTGTGTACTTAGTATTGACTAGGTAACGATCTAAATGACTGTTTCCAACAGATAACGCTTCTTAACGATCGATCGTTTTAGATTGTGTAGCTATTTGGCTTTTCTGTTCGTAAATGTACTGCTACTTGTAGCCCAGACTTGGAACAGTGCCCGGGGGAGCCAGTTCATATCACACCGGGATCTGATTTTGTACATCTCTCAAACGAATGTAGGTGCTTTTGTTGGTGGTAGTAGAATTACTAGTATATAACATGCTGCAGTAAATGTGACTTTCTTTATAACGTCCACCAATTGACAGAAATATATAATACTACCTGCATGTTTATAAGAATAATGCTCGTTACTTCTCTTTGTAAGAGGCATTTGCTCAAAAGTAGGACTGTTATGGCCAAATATTGTTCAACAATAATTCAAAAATGTTGCCTCCTGTAAATTCAATACATATTCAATATTTACATTTTATAACGTTTATTTGTCATATTTCATGTGGGTTCGCGGACTTTACTATGCTTTTTGAAGTTTTCCTTATAAGTATATGCCTCATTCATAGTGATGCAAGCCGATTGAGGAAAAATTGTTAGAAACAATTGGTTGATTTAGTAGGACCACTAAATCACGCTCAATGTTATCTGGGCATACGAGTACTTATGGTAACTTATATTGAAATAATAAGTAAACTTAGTTGGTACCTATTATTAGAAGTTAAGTTGTGTCAGGTTATTTATGTAGTAGGTAAGTGGTCCGACAAATACAATATACCTATTCTTTTTATGTCGATGTAGGTATGATGTGCTCATGTTAGTCATAAATGCGAGTCCTATGTAGTCTAGTAAACCACTAACTACTACACATTTTAATAGGCAGTACGAAACGACAATAATAAGTAGTGTTACGATTACTGAGTAAGTCGAAAATAATCTGGTTTAAAATGAGTTACAATGCCTCAGTAGATATCATTTACTTGGGAATGCTGAACAAGATTCTCTTTTACTGGGCTTCTATCACCATATTCGTGTTTATGTATTTCTTTTGACAAAAATTTAAAACGTAGTAGTTACTGCTCCAGTCTTAATAGCGAGTTGAACTTAGGTACTTATTTCAATTCCTTCAATTGGTTTTCTGTCTGTTGGATGGATTTAACGTAAATGCAGTGTTATCTTTATGACCTTCACATGTTACCTAATAACTTAAGATCTTATTTACTTGCATTCTAGATAAACTTCGACGTCCCAAAACAATTTTTACATCTCGACCCCAGATAACATGAAACTCGATATAGACATTAGGTAAGGAACAATCTGTTTTATTAGAAGGCTAATTTAGTTCCGCACAGGATCGCATCGAGTATCATCTGTATATTATGTATTCTATGGTGGTTGGTAGTTCGTGGGATAGTTTACGCATTTCGACAATACTCTACATTCTCCTGCTGCTTATCAGACAAGTGGCAGTACCTATAATTGTTGTATCGATATATTTCCCAGGACGCACGATATTATCTGTCACTCAACTTTAATGAGGTCGTTATGATACGTAATAGTAAATAGTGAAGATTTTGGTGTATTCACTGTCTACCTATCACGTAGTGACAAAACATGGGTCGTAAATAAACGCAGCGTGGGTCTTTTCTATAGAGAGCATAGAGAAAGCGTGTTTTGGTATAAATTTCATCTTCAAAATGTTTTCACCCACTGGAAAGAATTAGTTTCGGGATCGTGATATTCGGTAATTACATTTGTGACAGATTCTGAATTGAGTTATTTTTTTGTTCGTAATCCTATTCTACATAATATGAAACCATGCAAGATGCTTTCATGAATAACGAAGACGTATGTTCGCATCTTAAATAATCAGCTTAATACGATATACGAATTATAATTTAGTAAACAATTTAATTTACTAACATTGAATCAAACCTGAGATATACTATAATATTTCTCATTTATGTAGGCCAGGTAGGTTGACAACAGTCAACTTAAAGTAAGGGGAAAATTCAAAGACAAACCTTATGACAAAAAGAGTTGAAGAGATGCTAAATTATGATGATGATGTATGTTTGCTACGTTTAATAGAAGCAGATATTAATCAAACTCAATGCATCCCAATAACCTCCGCAATTACGGAAAATTACTGAGCGATAGGTAACAGATATACTAAGGTTGGGTTGCTGTATCAGTTCTCCGTGTTTCTTGATGAACGTCATAAGATATGACCTATTACAAATGGAAACGCAGCTGGTGCGCTCTGAGCTCTACATGTAGTCATTTACAAGGGACGCGTAATCATTAGCAAGGTCACTATTAACGCCAAAAACTGCTTTTTAAGTAGTGTAGGTATTTTTCAGGCGACATGACGTGTTGCTACTACATTAACTACTGTCTACGTTATTCAACAAAATAAGACTAGAAGCACCGTGTTATTTGCTTAAAGTTTGAGAATAGCTTGGGATGTCTCTATTCCTTTTACTATTATGCAGGAACTACATGATGTACAAAACTTGTTTACTGCTCCGCTATCCTATACTTATTTTGTACCGAGTTTTATCTGCGAACGCGAAAAATAAGTGAATATTTATGTTACGTGCTATGCAGAATTAATATATGGAAATAATATAGGATCGTCGTGAACATCAAATTATAGATAAAACAGAATTGATGGTAGGTACCTACGGACATGAATACAGAACACTAGTTTCAGTTCTGACATAATGAAGTGTGGAGATCGACAAAATGTAGAAAGCGTTGCTTTCACGTAAAATCAGGTAGGTAGCGGCGGATACCATTTGACATATGGTATAACCGCGTTGTTGACCTTTCGCACGATGTGAACGTTGATGAAATACACAATGCAGTTGACACAAGGTGAAATTTTGTACAAAGTGAACGGCTCGGCTAAAGTAAGGATGCTTGCTGAGGACACGTTGACCCGCGTAAAACCTTGATTGCGTTCCCTCTGCACTGTTGCCCAATTCCATTGCTAATGACTGCATAATCACAACTATAACCTTAGATAAAAATTAACATGGCAATGGCAACTAAAATAATTTGTCTTAAATGGTTATGTCTTTACGAATTGTTAACTTGAAGTTAACTCAGAGGCGCCCGCCGAATGTTAATAAATTCGATTTAATTAAATTTTTATGTTAGCTATTTGCGATTCAGTTAGTCGGAATATAATTTATAGATAATAACGCTATTACATATTTTTTAAGAAAATAACGCGTGAAAATATATGATGATGATACACCACGTAGGCAGCTTCACAACCTCGACTGTTATTTAGCCTTCAAGCCGCCTTACCGTTTGAGTGTCGCGAGGTAGCATTGCGAAAGTTGACAACACCGTACGTGAGCAGATTGTAGAGGATTGACATTCTTGTTCTGTCGCGTTCGCTTAGCATTTCAGTTTCCATTCTAATACGATTGCCGCTACGTTTAGCGCTGAATTGAGGGTTTAATTAAATAATGTTATAAAAGTTTTTATATGGCAATAAATCGAAACCAGTCTTATTGCCCATTATAGTCGACGACTTGAGACTATTTTAACGATAGTTGGATAGCACGTTAAAGAATATTGAATACAGTGAGCTACAAGGGCTAGCTTTAGGGGCACTTTATGTCACACTGACGATATCATAAGAAACAGTTGTGTGCAGATCATAATTAAGTACTACTCTTGGCGTTGTTAATGGGTTCGGTAGTAACAATACGACATTACGACCCACTCGGGGTACCCACACAAACAGCAAATTATATCCATACACATCAAACAAATGAGCGGTAGAACAACAAGGTTGCGGTAAGTAGATGGCGTAACTATCAACAGCAAAACCTAGTGACGCCCGTAGTACTTAGAAGTCTACGTCAATCCTAGTAAACATTTAAAATTAATATATTAGTATCAGATATCTCTGAAATATGCTTCTACCTACGTTCATGTCAGCTAGCCCTTGTACCTTAGCAAAGTTAATCATAGATAGTCACTTTCAAACTGTCACAGGCATGTAATTAATTTATGAATGGAAATGGAAAGTATTATTGGTATTTTTATTGCAGGAAATATATTGTTACAAAACGCGACCTTAGTATCAAACAAATCAGGCTCAGGTCGGGCTTGGGATACAATTAATCTTCGTCCAAACGGCAACGTGATATGCCCAATGTCTGAAGGAATCGTGTTGCGGAATCTTATTAAATATCTACACCTCGCTGGAGTTATTGTTCACCACTCATTGTTATAATTAGTCATTAATAATCTGTCTTGTCAGCGTTGGTTGTATGATTAATAAACCGAGATATTAAACACCAGCTGGCCGCTCTCAGAAACAATAGGTTTTTCTCAAGTAACAACCATAGATACAGATGTTGGAATTACGTACACAATTCCATAGTAAGTATAACTATTCATAATATTAATATTCCAATTGAAAACATAATTTAATATGATAATTTCAATGTTATAAAATCAATTGCCAAGTTGCCTTTATGATACTTAGTTGAAACTTATCAAGTTGTAAATCTAACTGACAAAACTCCTCATTAACTAATATGTAATTAAGTGGTTGTTGGAATCAACGCATTAATGAACATAATACCTGATCAATTTGTATTTAATTTATGTTTATTTAGCCTACTTAAATGTCAAGTTGTTTTATAGTTATTTATAATACGTAGGCACTAGACACATAATATCTTAGTCGCCAATCTTCCGTGTTTAAACAGGCTGAAAGTTATGACCAGTAACAAACCATAAAATCAGGAATATTTTTAGAATAGTATTGTAAAGTTAATGATATCTAGGTCATATAAATAGAAGGGGGTCATCGCCACGTCGTATCACTATCTGGTTAGGTACGTAATTATTTCAGTGGACAATTGTTCAAGTGGTTATTTCAGGCCTTAGGTGAACGGCCTAGACGTACCCAAGGCTTAGAACAGCCCGGACCAGCTGAGTGGTGAACCGGCGAGCAGTTCAAGGGCATCAGGTGAATGCCACTAGTCAGGTTTTTTACCATCAAAACCAGCTTACGTGACGACTGGTCTTATCGAAGCCGGATGAACGTTGAGCGTTGCTAATACCTAACGACTTTGGACTGCTCCGAGCAGCCTCATATCGACTACGTAGATTTGGATAAATTCATTTTGCGTGTTATCGGACGTGCATGCATAATGAAACACAAAAACGACTACCGATAAACGCATTCGACAAATGAACCAATCAGACTCATAAATGTGTATTTCGAAAAATTCACGCTGCTATGAGCAATTTAAAATCTCGTTTGGACTCTTCCGTAGTACGAGGAGGCAAACCTTTACTTAATTTGAATAACGTATGAGATTCCGCTGTGAGCGGTGTCGCAATGATAACGAGTAACAACCGTCTAAACACAAAACACTTTACGTGGATACTTTTACACTATAGACATTTTTCTCTCGAGATCCTTGAGAAAAATAAAATAAAAGAATTCTCGGTAAAAGATAACAAGTTACACCTGCGGGGAGCCTGTATAACTAGCTATAACTAGGTAAGAGCGTAAAACCTTTGTTCTTTCTCGTCCGTGGCCCGACTCTACGAAAAATTATCTTTTTACTTTTTTGCTGAGTCGCTCCCAAAGCGGTGCGGACCGCCCGAGCAGGTAGACTGCTGAATATAATAAACGTTTATTCTATACGTACATATTTAGGTAACATTTGGAGAATGTCGTTATACGTTACAACCTAAATCCTACTACGAAGGTGTTTGAATAAAGCGTTCCAAATGGCCTTTGTTAAACTTAAAGCTTCTTTTATAAGTCTGTGTTTGCAATAGAACAAAATTATAATAAGAATATTAATTGGTTTTTCAAGTAGCTATCTAGAGTGGCAATAGATTTTCCGTAGTTATCTTAGTGGCACGCAGTTAAAAAAACACTCAGATCGTGATTGGATTTCATTAGCATTTTATTGGAAACTATAGTCTCCGAGGGACTGTTGAAAATTAGACACTCAAAAAGGAATCGAGTAGGTACCTATATAGAAAGAATTCTGCTATAGACTAAGTCAATTTTTTTATAATAATATGGTTTTAATTTATATATTCTATATAGATAATATAAGGGGCTCGTGGCTCAACTAACAGCCGCGCTAATAGTTTAGGAACCAATTATTATAGCTACGACCTACGAATCGCTTATTTGTCGGTCCCGGCTGAAATATGTATATTTTTTATAACTGTACGTAGTTGCAGTACGTACTGTTACGTCGTTGCAGTTTGCTGCATGAAGAATACTGGTATATAGCTTCGTCTGGTAAGACTGGCCCAACCCCAAAATGGTAAGAAAAAGACCGTCATTTTGGCAAATGTTTATAAATTTTATAAGGACACGAACTTAATTGTAAGACTTTACGATTAATTCTAAACACCTACTCAGGTACTAAAATATTATATGCTGTGACCTACCAGGAAACTAGCACACCCAACTGTTGGGCAAAAAATATAAAACACTAAAAATAAAATAATCACTATGAACTGTGATTTAATAACATGATATAAAAATGATATATTATGCCTGATTTCAAAGGTAATACCACAGAATTATACAAAGCTTGATTTAAATTTGATGTAAATTTTAAGCTATCATTTTAGACTTAATTGAATTCAATTACTCAATTATGGCATGTTAAATTTTATGCAATACAAACTATTTGCATTACAATATTGGACTATGTATTTAATTATAATATTTTTAGAGATCATATTGCAACTTGTATAGAGTAAATATATATATGTTACACTAATTAGGTCAAGTACCCTTCTATTATTAACTACTCATATTAGTTTTGGGTGAATTTAAATGATTAAATATTATACCTATGTAGACCGAATATAGCTTAGGATTTACCCTACTTCTAAGAATTTACATAGTAAGGAAAAACTTAAGTTATAATTTTTTTTTGAAATAGCTAGATAGATATATTAAGAAACAAAGGAAAAACTTAGCAGTATGTTAGGTACCTACTATCAAAAATTTAAAATACAACATTTGAGATATGTGACTATTTTATTTCTAAAAGTCATAGTAACAATAGATTCTTGAATAAGATGAATAATTGACAATTATCTTGGTTCCAACAAGAAAATAATTATGCTTGGTTTAAAGGGATAAAATAAAACATTGATTTTGGCTACAGTTACTTTTGGAAAGGTTTAGATTTAATTTAAATAAACTTACTAAAACAGTTGTGATTGTAAAATCTGACATTTAACAATTTGAGTTTGGATTTAAAACAAAACAAAACTAATAAAAGTGGGTAAAATAAAAATGTTTGTTTTCTTGACCAGTTATTACTCTGCTGCATTTCTCCTTCATGATAATACATTTTTAACCAAATAAAAAAAAAGGAGGAGGTTCTCAATTCGTTGGGATAATTTTTTTAGATAAATGCATTCAAATTAGTACCCTGCGTCTGAACTCAGACCTTGGCGTTTAGGAAACAGAATGGCGTAAGTAGTGACGCCTGTTTACTTAGCCAGATACCCAGCTGTTCTCAAAAACACATGTATCCAAGTACCTGCACACAAGCACCTGGAAAAATTAGTGTTACGTACACACCAACATGAATAATACAGCATTCACTTCCTCATAACTTTAAAACTACTGAATTGAAGCCGACAGGTTACATTTAATGATTATCGACCCATGTGGCCCGCGTTGGTATTGGTGGTACAGCTAATAACTTCATCGTAACAAACTACACTAACCAAAAACAAATTTAACTAACTTTTCTACATTTAATCTATGACTGCAAGTTTAAGGCTTGCGTGTAGCCATGGCGTCGATTTTTCTTTGCAAGCCAAGCGTCACTAGAAACAATGAAAACATTTTTTTTACCTTCGTTTTCGTGACTCCACGGTGCCGCTTTAGTTTCCCAGCGCTGAATACTATATTTATTCACAGCACTTATCATCACAATACTATAAATACTTTAGTTACTTATTCTACCATCAAACTTTTAAAATAATCGTAATTAATTTAAATAACATAAAATACACAAGCTATGGATAATACAAGCAAGGGTTTGGGACATGACACAATTCACAAAACAAACCAATAGAAAAAGAGAAAAAAACAAAACGCACGACGCGCATGCGTCTCTTGTCTTCTGTCGGTAAAACAGATGCATTATTATTTTTAACATCAATAAAAGGGTTGTGACCGGTTAGTTTGTAATATATCGTTTACACGAATTTAATAGAATTTGCTCGAAACCTGTAATCTATGAATAATACTGCGCTGTCAAATTATAATGATCAGAATTGGTGCAGCAATAAAAACATTCCTTTTTTCTGATTGTTATAAAGTGACAAAATGTAACCCTCTTTTTGTTTATAATTCTTAAATAACCAATTGTTGGAAATACAGTCTTTTATTTGAAGATTTTAAAATGACGTTATTTTTCAACAATGACAATATTTCATAATTTTGTACGTTATTTAATTGAGATTAGTAAAACTTTTATAAAAAAATACTCGATTATCTTTGTAATTACAGTTCTAGCACTAGTCGGTAAAGCAGGATACAGCGACATCTAGTTTAACGTATTAGAAGCTAATGGAGTGTTATTCGACTTGGTGAATTTACTAAAATAATCTAGATGTCGCTGTAAAAGCACCATATCCAAATGCTGTTGTAGTGTTTCAGCAGATGGCTTATAGATAGCGCTGTTAAACGTATTGCTTTTTTACTGGCCTGAGTTTTTATTCTAATAGGAACCTTGACGGCCATCTATGGTATTTATACTTATTTATTTTATCTATACTTATATTTATGTTATGTGTAAAAAGAAGATTGGAAGATGTTTAGTTAATATCACAACGACAACAATATTTTATAATTATAGCAAATAAAAGATTTTTTTTTTTTTTAAAAAAACGTCGCCCCACACTAGGAATTTCTCCTGTATCGTGGGTGCGTTTCACAAACATGAAATATCACATACACAAACACCCAGACTCGGGACAAACATCTGTGGATCACACAAATTTTTGTCCCGTGCGGGAATCGAACCCACAACCCCTAGCGCAGCAGTCCAATCGCTTAGCCACTGCGCCAATCAGGTCGTCAAAAAAAATTCTTATTCTAGAATGTATTAATCTTGTTAAAGTAACTATGAACCTCGCTAAGTTTTGATTTAGTCATAGCGCAACCCATCTGAGTTGATGCGGCAAAGGGCGGAAGCTACAACTAAGTACAATAACAAGTGGTTTGTGAAAATAGCCTTACATAGAGATATGTAAGCAGTACCACACAGTAATGAGGTACCTTCCTAACTGCCTTTAACTAAGTATAATAGGTGTATTATAAACCACATAGGTAACTAAGCATGTAGGTACCTATGTGGTGTTATAGGTAGGACGAATTAAAAACGACGAAAATTGTTCCTACGTATGGAAACTACTATCTACAAAGACTTTCAAAATCACAATATTGTCTCTCTTCATTTTCTCCTGATAGGTATAGGTACCTAGAGACACTCCACTTCGGTGTTCTCATGTTTACGACTTCCTGGGATAAAGCGCACCTAATAATAAAACAATAAGATGAACTCTATTTCACGGCGGATTATCACCGGCTGGCATCTTTAAAGACAGAGCCATAAACGTGAACGGAGAGTGTCGCTATTTCGCTCATTTTCTACACTTGTTATTGACAGTTATAGAAATCGGATACAAGCATCCTTCACGGACGGGAAGACGATTAGTTAAGGCAATTATACTCACCACTTTTATTTCTGTCAGCCTGTATGAGCTGCATCTAAAGTTACTTTTGTGTTGATAAAAGACTTACTTGTAGTTAGATATCTATAATTTACCAACAACTTAGACCTCTGCCTACCGCTTCGGGGAGTGCAGGCGTGATGTTATGTTACGATATGGTTTTAGAGAGTGTAATCGAAGTCCAAGATTAATTTAACCACTGATCATTAAGTATATAGGTACTTGACACTGTCTGGCAAAGGTTTACAAACCATAGATTTTAAATACCAAGTATTTTCTAAAGTTTATACGCTATATAAACAGTGAATTTAACCCACTTAAAAAAAGGATACCATTTTCTAGACATTTTTTTATACCTACCTAAATATTTTGTTTCAAAGAACACTTCTCAACTACAATATCGTTCTTTACTAGTTTTAAGGTATACTTATGTTGACGCTTAGAACGTGAAATATCTGAATAACGAGCTTTGCAGGGGATGTGCTTTGAATACTGAATGCCAATGCATAATTAGTTGCGACATCTTCCGGCATTTCCTGCTCATTACAATCTGCAAGTTGTTAAATACGTCAACGGGATACCTAGGCGACTCTCAATTGTATGGTCTATGAGGTTTTGTCCAACATTTCTGAATCTTTGGTCAAGTTAATACTTCTACCATAAAAAAATTTAAATAAAAAATTATAACCTCCTTCAAAAAACTCAAAAGTGAAAAATAATATTTTATCACTTCACTTTACATAAGCAAAGTGGAAGTCGGCGCCAAATCCTATACGTTCGCTTAGTTTATAGTGTTAGCTTTTAAACTATGAACCACGCACGTATGACAGCATTCTCATAAGTACTATTTTTCTGAATCGCTTAATGGATGTTGGGATTTGGCGCCGACTTCCACTTTGCTTATGTAAAGTGAAGTGATAAAATATTATTTTTCACTTTTGAGTTTTTTGAAGGAGGTTATAATTTTTTATTTAAAATTTTTTATTTCACGATTTTTTAGCTTTAGATTCTGCTAATGTGGTTTTGCTGTTTGTATGACCATTTTAGCGATTTAAATTTTGTTTTGTGAAATGGGTATTTAGTGATATATAATAAACCACACGACGATAGATCGTTGCAGGAAATGACAAGACTACGAAATCTGTCTTCCGATAATGAAGGTACATAAGTAAGTCAGTAGTACATAAGTAAGTCATAATACACCTTTTATTTACGAGGAAAAATCATCCAATGAGTCCTTCCATCCTGGGTGGAGGGACTGTCAGACTTGTACTGACAGTCATACTACTGTCATACTCATCCACAGTGTTCCTTCAATAGCCCTTTACGTTCCAGGGTCACGGTTACCAGGGACAGTACCGCGATCATAGATCAGCTTACGTAATTAGGACGCATGAAATTTGAAGAGTTTTGTTCATATAACCGAATATCTCATCAGAACAAACATCTAATTATTTTTCAGTATTGCGTTTTTTTTTGTAAAACTGTAAGTGACCTTGAACATTTTTTTTTCGGAATGGTTTTTATAACCTTTTTAGTGAGTACAGGCGTGATATTATGTTGTGTGATGGCGTAAACAATGCTTAGATATGCTATAGCAACAATCGCGATTAATCTGCTGTTATTTATTGAAGAGTTCCCCCGATTTCTACAAGATCCCATCATCAGGTATTGAAATGGTGACAATGGGACCACACGGGAAGCACCAGCTTTCAAATAAAAAAAGAATAATGAAAATCGGTTCAACCAGTCGCAAGTTATGAGGTAACAAACATAAAAAAAAAAAAAAAAAAAACAGTCGAATTGATAACCTCCTCCTTTTTTTGAAGTCGGTTAAAAATACGATAGACCAGAGACCTACTGTTAATAAAAAAAATACATACAGACGAACATAGAACCTCCTTCTTTTTTGAAGTCGGTTAAAAAGTCAGTCTAATACGAAAAACAGACGGTAGAGACGTGAAAACTCACATACGTCGTGTACAAAAATTCCTTACATACTTTTGTATAGCGGGTGCTTTTTACAAACATAAAATCAATATCACATTTACAATGGCTGCATGAAATAGATCTACTTAATCTTTTGACACATTCCATAGCCTACACTTAATTATGATAGAAATTGTTGTAGTGACATATTGAAACAGGTTTATCGAAGGAAATGGGAATCCGCGATTACTGTCTTCTTTTCTGGGGAACATGTGGTAGTAAAACGATTTAAAGTAGTTAGGTACTGGCGAAGGCTGTGCCTTTAAAAAAGCCGCATAAATATCCTTAATCCTAATATTATCTGTGACAACAGTAAGTAAGTAGGTTACAGCCAAAATTCCACCTGACGTCTTACCTTTTTAAATTGCCTTCATTTCGTCGGCACGTCAAAGGTGGAAAGGGCACGGGAAGGCAGTCTTACAGCCTCGAGTGGCCCTATTAGGTCCGGCCTCTTGCCTTTGTCGAGTCAGCGAGGCTTGACGTGTCTTTGAGATAAGAATTGGGTCGACATTTTCTTGGAACATCAAAGAACACGTCAAATATCCAATTGTTAAAGTATTTTATTTACGTTGGAGCACCTAATAATGTTTATGTAATTGGCGTTTATGTACTTCGTGGTTCAATTATGTACTTACTCAAAGGTCGGTAAATAAGATTTAAGCCGACGTTTAAGACAAACTCGCGTGTTAATGTGTAATATGTTTTAGTACTAAAATTATAGTTATAATTAACTAATATATTTTTAATTTATTATACATACGTGGTGATATTTTTTAGTTTTTATGGTGTTGCTACGGTTTATTTTGTGCCTACTATATTAATCCGTTATATATTATGAGCTACATATCCCGAAAACCTTAGTTTCGTCAAACACATTTGCTGAATCTCTGGGTACAATATTATTGATTGCAAGGCAGTCTTCCATCACGGAAGCATCATTATCCTTAAAACAGTCATTTGAAGATCCTTGAATATTTTGTGAATTTGGGGACGAGTATACGGCAATAGAAACCTGGTAATGACCGCAAATAAATTCTTACTGCCTCAATAGTGATGTGCTTCCTAACATTTCTGGTCTCGATTGTTAACAAAGCTTGAGTTTGATACCCAGATAGGGTAGGCACTCCGCACAGTTAGTATCTATCAGTCGAAGTTACCAAAAGAAATTTTGCATTGCACAATCAGTGCAAAACTCAACCTGTGCTTACCTTGTAAAGGGATACGGTCGTGTAGTATGTTTTACTCATTCCTCTTGAATATAAATCCGACGAATTTGGATCCACGTAAACTTTATAACCCTTTAAAGATTTTATATTTACTTTCATCTCGATACAAAGGTGCCTTGTATGGAATCAGCTTTGTTCACTTATTTAACGTTGCCTTTTGATCACATTTTGTAATAATGAGCATTATTTAATGCTTTATAAGTTTATTATACGAATTACTTTTTCAATTTCTTCCAATCTGCCTGCCAGATATATTATTGTTTACTTCACAGTGATCCACTTAAGTGGATACCTAGATATGCATTGGTTTATAGGAATGGAATAAATACCTACTTTTTAAGCTTTGTCTATCGCAACCAACTTAACGCATACAGACTTCAAAGGCATCTGACTATGCTAAGTGAGCCACAAGGTATACTAAGACAAAAAGCTTTTCGAGGTAAAAGTAGGACCAAGTTGGAAAGAAATCGACACCTAATTGGTGTGAATCTATTTCTTGTTTCAGACACTGAAAAACATATTATCAACGAACATTCCTCCGTTACCGTAACAAAGTCGTAGCTGCAAGTCTTTACGATGATTTAAACCAGTAAGATTATAATTTCCAATTAAGAACTATACAAACGCTAAAGCATAGCCTACACAACATGTTCCACTGCACGATGTAGGTACCTATTTAAAAGTAATTAATTTTCCCTAAAAGCGAATACGAGTACATCGTCATAACAGACTAATTAAATGTTAACAAACATCGGTTCTGATGGTCTCGGATGACCTGGATCCGGGCGGAGGCTGGCGGGGCGCGGCGAAAGGGGTGCGGGGTGCAAATCGATGTGTTGCCATGGCAACCGCGACGTCTGCCGAGAAGCCTGCGCTCTACTGTCCCTTTCTGTCTCGCCTTGATATCATATCACATGGCGTCTACAGAAAGAGAGGCGTAAGTATAGAACGGGTTAAGAAAATTTCGGATTTAGTTAGCAGAAGTTAAGGTTGATTATTGAATGTGTTGTTATGTTTCAGGTGGCTTTAAGTTTTTGGTAGCACATCTTCGTACGATATAATATAAGGAAGAAACGCTCTCGAGTCGATAAAGTCAAAAACACCGTTCGCGTTCCGGAAAATGCAGTCTTCGTGGTTTCGAGTTTAGGTGGCGTCTCCCAGCGGCGAGCGAGCGATGTGCTTCAGGTACCTATGTCTGCGGTGACACTGTGGGTGGCTTAACAATATATTTGGGGCTTGTTCCGAGTCTGTTAACATCTGGCCCCTTAATTTATGGAAGGGTAAAATCTGCTCTTAAGGTGTAGTAATTAATAATTTATTTTTGTTCATGATTGTTTGCGAGGGTCGGATTGTGAGATTGAATTTGTTTTATGTTATCAAATCTTGAATCCTTATTTGTTTGATGGTATTATCTTGTAAGATATAGTTAGGTAAGGTTTAATAGAATGTTTTGTAATGTTACACGTGTAGGTATATGTTTTTATTAGCGAAGTATTCACAAGATTTATAGCGGAAAATATTTATTTAGTATTTTCTATCGTCGGAAAAGCAATTGCTTTGATGCTCAAAGCGAGCACCAATAGCTTGCTATGTTTGATCGTGAAAGGATTGTTAATGACTCTCTACTTACCATGCTTGTCTATCAGGTTGGTGATAGTCAAGCATGGTGATATGGTTTAAGGTAGTATATATTACTGGTAAAGATGGCTTACCATTTTTGGACAGTTTGGTTATCTTTCAAGATAGTAGATATCTACGTAAAAATTATGAGTGTTATATTTCTTTACGGTGGAACTTTGATGAAGCTGGCTTATTAGCTTAAAGACTGGCATAAGTAATGAGTGAGATGAACACAGCAGAGAGGGAAGACTGGCCAGTCGTAACTGGTGTTTTTTAAAAACTTCTAACCTAATCGAATAAACCTGGATACCTACTACATAGCACACACGTTCCACATAGCGCAGTACTATTTAAGGATAACATTTTTTTATAGACAAGGCCTTAGATCATCATAATACCTATTTTGTAAAAGAGATAGTGTATCTAATAGAGCCTTTAGGCAATGCACATTTAGCCTTTATTTAAAAGCCTTTTCATCCTCGCACAAATCTCCCGAATAGCTATTTATAATTTTATTCAAGTATAAAAGCAAGACGGAACTTAAAACTCTATAACTTTCTACCTTTTCCTTACTGCCGCAAACACAGTTGATATTGTTACGTGCTATCATACAGACATATCCTAATATATCTGATCGTTATTCTTTTTGAATATGCATAGGCAAACATGGCCGCTATAGCCGTAAACATTAATAAACATTAATCACTCATAAAAAAGACAAAGCGACTTCTGAGCTCCGTCGTATCTACCATCGACCTTACGGTATCATTAAAAGGTACGTGGACACCGCTCCTAATGACCGCCCAGGGTTGTGCGGGAATAAAACTGATGTAAGTCGCTGTCAGGTGGCTTTGTAAGTTTTCTTTGGTAGGTTTAAAGGTATGTGCTAGCTTTTGTGCCCGGTTGATGCCAATAGGCTCGTCCCCTATTACATTGGGACTTACAACATAACAGGCGAAATGTGAGTGTACTATATGTACACCTCTGCCTACCCCTTCGGGGAATACAGGCGCGATGTTATGTTATGTTATGCTAGCTTTTGCCTGCTTTTCCATGATGAAAGAAGCTCATGTCGTCAGCTAAGGTACCGGGATGAAAGGTGCTTTCCCAAAGAGAAGTAGGTATGTACGTTTCTTAAAAATTGGTTTTGCCGCATGGCAATATTTGGGCAGTCAAAATTATAATTTTGGCTGATTGTCTCTATTCATGTACCTAGAGTTTAAATGATCTGTTACTGAGACGTTTGTCATTTATCGTGGCCGTGGAACCAACATTTAATATAAAAATCTCCAACATAACTGGGTACTTACTTATAATTACCTCTAGTATTAGTATCCTTGGCGACCTGACAGCCCTGCCGGTCAGTCGTGTGACACGGAACACGCTAATATTTATGTAAATTGCAGAGAATATGATTAGTCCGCGTCGCCTCCCCCGCTGATAATCATATTTACGGCTCGCACCCCACTCACCCCACCACTAGAGGGGGGAGGGGGTGGCTCCGTCCTCCGGGCTATCAGACTTGGAATTAAACCAGTGAGCAGGTAATATTAATATTGATGTATAAGCGGTTTGGGGATTAAGAATGTTTTACCTTTCCGACGCCGGTTTAATCGTAAGATGCGATCAGCTTGTGCGTGGTGTACGGCAATAGACTCACCACCTATTGGATGGGATTATTGGTGTAGCTGACATAGGTGGAACCTGGATGGGGCTGGCACAGAGGCGTGGTGACTGGCACAAGGGAGAGGCCTACTACCCAGTACTGGGCGACGGGCTATAGATTATTATGAACGACGAAAGGAAAATGAAGATGTATAATACTAGAAAATAGGTACAAGCAGGTACAAACCTTAGTGAACTTACTCTGACTAAATTGGAAATGTTGTTCATAAGAGTCTGTTACGACTGAAACTAAAACTGGTACCTTTGACCGTCGCGTGTGTTTAATGCGAGTATATGTTAGGATCGTAGCAAATGGAAATCCGTGGTCTGTGCCTACCTCTCTGGGAAACAGGCGTAGGCTATGTAGGTATGTATAGACCATTAATAGTGAAACAGTGATGGTCGAGTGGTGTGACCGTTGGACAGCCAAGTCAAAGCTCGCAAGTTCAAACCCCGGCACGCACCAATGTCTTTTTGAATTCATGTGCATAGGTATTATAAATTAGTTATAAGTTTAAAACAGTGAAGGAAAATATCGTGAAACCGGCACACCTGAAAGATTTTTCTACGGTGTGTAAAACCATGTCAGAGTCCTACAGGCGGTTTAAACTCTGACACCAGGTTGTTCATCAACCATACGATAAGAAGAAGAACTGTAAAGTATTAATATTGGAGAACTGGGAAAACAACCCTGGCTACCCCTTCAAGTATTACAAAAGTGATTGTAGCCACGCTCATTATGATAAACTCAATTTGTTAGGGCAAGTTGATTACGTAACGTTCTGAAGATAGCTGTGGCGATGTTTAGAAGTTGAATCGACTTTTAAAGGTCAGAGGTTCGTTATGTAAGGAAAAGGTTAAATCATTGCTTTCGGTAACAGGTGTACTGCCACGTTGGTCTACTGGTCGCTAAAGGCGGCTGCTGAGCATGAGGTCCTGGGTTCGAATCCTGGGTCGTGCAAAAGTGTTATTGGGTTTTTCCTTTAGGTAATTCATGTCGGAGTATGAAGTCTGGATTTATGTACTGCCATCAACTGAGCGCAAAACTAGATTCCATGCAGCTACTGAGAATTATCTAATGAAAAAACCCAGTAACCTTGCCTCACCCAGGATTTGAACCTTGACCAACGAGGTAGAATATTTACAAATGGCGGTTATCGATTTGTTCTAAAACAAATAATCTAAAATACAATTTAAATCTTCATTCGCGTTTTTACCCGACAAATGATTTGTATTTCTAGGAAGCTCTTACTTGGTTAACTTTCTGAGTGGAAAAGTAGGTACGTATTAGGTTCTTACTTAGGTACTGAACATTTCTCTGTTCCCATCTTCCGTTGATAGGTGTTACTCCACAGTAAGTACCTAATAGTTTATTTATTAATCTAAAAATTAAATTAAAATTTTACCATCAGCTGAATCTAGGAAGAAAAGAATACGCAGGATATAAAAATTGTTTTTGTCTTAGGTACCTAGGTATACCTTTACCTTTTGTTGTTATCGAGGGAAACCTTAAATAGGCACCCGGCCTCTATGGGGGTAAGGACTGGAGAGTATAGGATTTGTACCTCACTAAAACCACCCCGGTGGTCACCATGTCCACGAAAAAGGGAGGTCCCGAGACCTCTTAAAAGACCGACTCCGGAACCTCCTGCAACGCCTATCAGGCACATCCCTAGGGAGACTAAACGGGTCTCCCCTAAGGCTTTCTCGGACTTCATGAAAGATGCCTAAATTATTCGGCGCATCCGTAACCGTCCTGGTTGACTGGTCAATCTCTAACCCACGGCCTTACCTGTTTATGTGGCAATAAGCTCAAGCCAATACGGAGAAGAAGAAGATACATTCATCATCAAGTCGAAACTTTTTACCGTGCTTCACCAGCTACGAGCTTATAATTTATTGTAGGTAGGTACCTAAGTAGAGTAAGTTTAATTGGCAGTCTTTTTCAGAGCGCCTCCGACATCTCAATCTTACTTAGGAAATTGAATTTACAACTGTTTTTGTGACCTTTTCAGGCCATAAAGTTGCAATAATGACAAAGATTAAGGCTCTATATTCTTCTTCATTCGGCTATAGGCATAGTTCTGAGGGTTTAAAGTTCAATTCACAGTCTTTATTAATAATAGTAATATCTTGGGACAACTCACACACCGTCATCTGATCCCAAACTTGGCAAAGCCTGTACTATGGCAACCAGACAACTGATAAACATACTTAAATATTTATAAATACATACATAATATGAATTACATAAGAACAATAATAAAAGAAGAATACAATAAGAATAAATTACACCCAGATACAGGACAAATGATTATGCTCATCACACAAAGATTTGTCCTGGGTGGTAATCGAACCCATGACCTCTGGCTTAGCAGTCAGGGTCACTAACCACTAGACCAACAGGCCAGTCAGTAAAGTAGGTACCTTCAACTCTATCTAACTCCATCTCTATTTTCAATTCCATATACGTCCATATCTCTAACCAAGTCTAAGCAATACCCTTTCTAAGAACAAAGCAAGTAGAAGCTTACAAGCTCCATAACGCCATACGATAAGTCTGCCCGTATGTCTCCGGCGGAGAGGCGGGGGTGGTGGCGCGGGGAGCGGGCCCAGTGGTAGGGGGGTGCAGGTGCCCCCCTGCTGTCCACCGATACTTAGAACTACGCTACAACATGACACGGGTGCAAAGCAAGTCAATATGCTGCCTTTGTTGTCTATGTGTATTTAGGAAGTGAAAATGTGTGGGGTGAAGAGTTGTTCCTTCTCGATTGAGATGAGGCCTTTGCCCAGCAGTGGGGCAGTTAGGTATAGGCTGGTATTATTGTTTATTCATATACATAGGATAGTTGTTTTTCTTTTCACACGTCGAAGTGTAGCGTTGTTTTTATTCTCATGCCTGTACGCTGTAATCCTCAAAGTTTTGGAGAGTATTGTCCACCTTTTTTAGGAATCTACAAGAATCCACAAACTCCCAAAATATCACATAAATTGAGGTACAAATATGACACGAATATTTGTAACGGGCGAGAATCGAACTTGACACTTTTTTCAGATTCTGATTTAAAAGCCTATTATAAACTAGGTATAAATATGCTCCGTATTAGTCTCAAGTCTTAGTTTCAAGATACAAATATCACATACCTACGAAGGACTTACGAAGGGACTAATTATTCTCCTTAGGTCGTACTCAACCATTACCCGACTTTATTTCTATGTGCATAAGGATTAAAATTAACTGCGCTCGCAAATTGAAGTTTCTACAAACGTACGTTCAGTGTGCTATACCTACCTACCTAACAAAAATTGGGATATCCAGAATTAGTCTTCCTATGTATAATTTAGGACAGGTTAAATCAACGGGCCAATACCTGAATCTTTCCAACCGACTTTCTCAGGTAACTAAACCTATTATCTACCTTCCTAAATAAGACTTAGTGGCTTGTACTAATACAAAAGAAATGCATTATACCTACATAACATAACACCATGCCGTATTCCCCGAAGGGGTAGGCAGAGGTGTACCTTCCTTTAATATCTACACCCTCATTTCCCCAGTTATGTTTTAGGTCCCAATGTGGGAAATAGGGGTTGAGCTATCCATTAACCGGGTACAAATCCAGAATCCATGTTGCTACTGATAATTACCAAGGTATAACTCACTCTTTGCCCGACCCGGGATTCGAATCCAGGACCTCATGCTGAGCAGTCGCACTAGACAAACGAGACAGTCCTATGCATAATAGTACCTACTTATATACTTAATAGCTCTTAATCAAGCCAGAAATAGCTCCAATATAGCCGTAGTTATACGAGATGATTAGTACCTACCTACCTACAGTGCAGAGGTTCATAAAGTCGTAGTCCAGTATTCGATTCCCCAATGCACGACGACATAGACCGTATAGGATAGGTACTAAAACGTACCTATACCTACTTATACTTACATTAGGCATACTTAAATTAACATCTGTAATGGTAGAGTCAACTCTATATTATTATTCAATTCAAATTAGAAGTAGAATAGTAGGGTAACCTCTAACAGGAAGTTTTACATTGATTCCCATCGCTCGTTATTTCTTTATTCCCGAACCCAAAACATTTATTTTGTAAACAAAGTCCGCTGAGGTAACCGAAACAAAAGAAATTTGATATTTTGAAGAAGCCAAACCTCCCACATCCCAAACTAAAGTTAGTTTAACTTTAATTAACATTGTGTAACTGTCGGCCATTTTGTTTCCTAACTTCGTCAAACTTTTGGCTCCTCCGAACTTATACCAAGAAGCAATTAGAGATGATGCAACTACCTACTAAGTTGCTGAAAAGTTGAGTTTTTGTTCTGAAAATGGGAAGCTTTGATTCAGGAGCATTCCTATGCTACGTCCCCATTAGAGGTATGTAGAGGCCGAAGTAGAGCCACGATGGAGTGCGTGTAGGCGTCGCTGCCGTGGGTGTCTGGGCGCGCGTGCGGCGGCCGGTGACAGTTGGCGGTGGGCCGCGGCTCAGGCCGAGACAGCGCGGCCGGTCACTATCGTTTCCCGCGTGAAAATCGCTTTCCCCGCGGCCGCGGTGCGGTGAGCACGTGAACAGTGTCCCGCCGACCGCTCGCGTGACACGCCGCGCCGCTGGCTCCGCTCGGCCACGTACGCTCCCGGCGCCCGCCCGCGCACCACTGACCACGAACCCGCGCGCGCTCTTCAGTTTCCCCGTTCCGTTTCCAAAAAACTTTTCCAATTACATCGTAGTGTGTCGATCGACGTTTAGAAGTGTCCTGTGCTGTCGCAGCGGTGGCGATGCGGTCCAAGGCGGTCGCGAGGCGCCTCCACGCGCAAGGTGAGCTTTTATATTTTCTTTATCCAGTTTCGAAGACAGTTTGTTTTGTTGAACCACAGAATGGTTTTCAGAAATTCGTTTAATATAATGCACAACAAATATATAGGTTTCCGGGATGCGCAGTAGGTATGTACAGATAAGGACAGTGATGCGCTGAGCGCGCGTGCGGATTGGCCGGCGCCTCCCCCGCCAGACAAGATAGCGAGGGACATCCTCCGCGCTACGCCACACAATAACACGCTCTATAATAATGCGTTACGGCTTACTTTCGAGTGCGTTTCGTTTAGAGGGATGTTCCCTCCATTGTCATTTGTCATTGGATGAGCACGGAGGCTTTTCATTATTTACTTTGTGTATGTACTGTTCTAGAGTGACGCTTATCTTTTGTTTTATGTGTTGGTGTACCTTTTGTTATTGGCTTTTGGTGAAAGTTTCTTTTGTTTATTTTACATAATGAATGTTTTTATATTGTACATTTTTGAAGAGGTTTTTTTATTATCAAATATATGCTCTATCACCTGTGTACCTAGGTACAAATCGCAACAAAACTTAAAATAATAATTAAGTAAGTACTTTTAGGTAACAATTTGTTAGGTAACCAAGGTACTTCTCAATACAATTGAAACGCATCATTCATATGAAGTCCAGCCAACAAAAGGCATCACAGTATTGACATTAGTCGATAAGAGAGTTAGTCACTAGCGGCGCAAGGCGGTGCTGTTGATATTTCTGTTGATTGTTCTTTAAACCTGATGAGTCAGGTGCAACGCTCGCAGATGTTCGGCCTAGGCTGTAATCTAGACTTTTTGCCTAGCTCGTTTTATTACACGCATTTTCATTCCATTTGATAAGTCATAGAGTTTTCGTTTTACTATAACTTGGGTGGTGGGAAGGTTATCTTTTATTGTATTGTGTATGTACCTAATAGTCTCCTTGAATGTATGATATAACTTGGTATTTAATTTACTAAAGTACTTACCTAAAAACATCTTTTAATAGAAAGATAAGTCAGAAAAGATAATTGCATTTGACTGTTGATGAAAGATATAGATTTACAAAAAATTATAACTTATTAACTCTAGCTACTCAAATCAAATCAAATTACCAATCTATAACTACTTACTTGTACGTCTTTAGGCTCACGTTAAACCTACAATATTTAGAAGACTTACAGATAGATTTTTCTTTTTCAAAATAACTTAAATAACGTCATTTTTAGATGGTAGAGTTATATTTCCATAGTGTATAGTATTAGTTTACTAGACTGCTTTGTTGGTATAGTGGTCACTAAGCGAGACTGATGAGCATATCCTATGTTCGAATCCCGGGTCGGCCAAAGTTTTGGTTTGGCAATTAGGTAATTCTCAGTAGCAGCATTGATTCTGTTTAGAATGTGAGGGAAATAGTGCTATACCTATTTTTTCTTTTTTTTTCACGGTGACATAATGAGTACCGTACCTCTGTCTACTCTTCTGAGGAATACAGGCGTGATGATATGTTATGCATAAGTAAGAAGCTCCATCTATATTAATAGGTAAGTATTATTAAGAAGTAAAATTTGTTTGTATGCAGGGCATTCTTTGAACTCTTGAATTTAAAAATTCTTTCACTAATACCTTTGTGGTACCTATTTAGACTGGACTTTTAGGATGGACATAGGCTATTTTAATTCCAGAAAAGACACAAACAATTATTCCACGCAGACGAAATCGCAGGCAGAAGCTCGGGCTTACCTAACTATATCTATCTAGAATAAAACCTCTTTCAGTCCAATTCACGGTCCTTTGTATATTTTGTCGAGTCACAACATTAAGCCCAGTCTTTTGTCAATGTGTCGAGACATCTCTATCCAGAAAATGTATAATCTGTGGTAGTATACAAATAATATGATAACAACACCTATTGTCTATTGTTTGTATTATCTGTTGCCTTTTTCAAATAAAGAGTTATCTCTTGGCCCAACATTATGAATTTTAACCTTTTGAGCGTCACGGCCATAGATACAAAACAAAGTTTTCGTACCCTCCCCGCTACGTTTTTATTAAAAGACAATATCTAATCGTAACATTTATTATTGTCTGTTATTACATTACACAAATATTTCGATAAGATATCGTCTTTTCATAAAGTTATGGCGTGGAGAGCACGGAAACGTTTGTCTTCTATACAAGTCGTGGCGCTTAAAAATTGAATATACATAGGTACCGTACCTACGTAACTAGACATTGTATTAAAACCTCCTTCAGACCACAACAAGCAGTCTTTCTACCATGTTTGTATATTTTCTCGAGTGTCAACATTGAGTGCAGCCTGTTATCAATGTATCAAGACAGCTATTTCCTAAACATTGGTTCGGTTGCACAACCGCCGCGCAACCAATCATCAGTTTTTACGATTCGGTTTATAGCGAGCGTGTAACCGACGTAGATAGGTGTATGTTGGACTTGCTATGTTATATATCTGACAAGGACATTATATTGTTGGAACTGTATATTTTACGAGAAAATCCGCGGCTTAGTGATGAAAAAAATTAAATGAGAGTAGGCTATATTTACCCCGACATCTATCCATTTTAATATTGTTAAAAGAATTTTGGAAATCAGATAAAGAGTCTCGAAGATAATCTTACTACCTACTACCCCCTACAAACAAATAAATTGTACCTATTTATAATGTGAACCTAATAGTATGCTTTATACCTAAATGGATAATTGATTTTGATATGAGTAACATCTCAAAACAAGCCTTTAATTACAAGTAAACTCTTTGAAATGGGAGTGAAAATATTATAGTGCAAAGAGCGGCATTAGGCAAAATAAGCGCTAAAAACAAAACAATAACGTCAATAACTATCAATATTCTGCATATCCTTTGCGACAAAAGGCATAAAACTATTCCATTATAAAACACATGACATATCTTGATTTTGATTCTTTCCTTCTTCAGAGCCTCTTTGAGCTACGGTTGTCCAAAACGAGCTATCACTACTTCAAATTAAATACGTAAAAATTCTTCATCATCATTACACTTTAACTCAAACTCAAAGTCTTTATTGTGGACCTACCTATGATCCACAATAAAGACTTTGAGTTTGAGTTTTAGCCCGGTATCACCCACTGCTGGGTGGCCTCCCTTTTTCTCTGCCTGTCTTTTCTTAAACATTATTGAGCTAATACACTGTTATTGGTGCTACGCTTCAACAGATACCTACATTTAATGAAGGTTCGTAGCGGACAGTGAACGTTATTGCTACGAAGACGCTACGACAACAGATAACCTACTATCTGTGCGAATAAAAACAATAATGGGTAGTTTTATTTAGTTACTTGAATTGAAATTAATTTAAACAATCAAAGGTACCTGTAGATACTGTAAATGAAGACCTCATTTTACTGCACCTTTGTTACTTGTTATAATTATTGTTAGAACTTAGTAGTGTCTCCTATTTCATGTTATCATTTTTATTTTTAACATTAATCAATCAATCTGTGTAGTCACAAGTCTTCTCCATAGTGTATATTATTCTATTATAATTACTTAAACAATGCTACAAATTATAATAGGTATGTCATAATAATTTAGATTCAACTTCATATTAAATTTATCGAAGTGGAAATTCAGTTGATTTATCCTTGCGCGTCATAGGCACTTAAAAAATATATTTTTTAGATTTCAATGTTTAGACTTTCATCGAAAAGATATTCTTACTCATCTTTGAGATAACTCTTAAGGTATATTAATAGTCATTAAGTACGCCTTTGTGCGAAATTGTGCATTAAGTATAAATAAATAAACCCTTCCCATACACTCTTTAGTATCGGTAGTTGTTATTATTTGCTGCAACTAACAACTGAAACAACTGATTTTCTGTTTATTTGAGTTAAATAAAATATAATTTTTATAATAGAAATAATTATATACATATACACATTTAAATTCTACCTCCTTTAAAAACTATTTACAACTTAAATATAAAATTAAAATTAAAAAGCATCGAAGTATTCTTCCTCATCGTTGTCAAAAGGAAACGTGCCCAGAAGACTGGCAGCATTGCCACGTTGAATGGCAATACTGATTCTTTGACCTAAAAACAAACCAGCCCGCTGATCACGCGAAGCATCGACTAAACGTTTTGAAAGATCTTTAAATAAGGCTCGGGCGCTCGGACCCCATGGCCCAAATGTTTCGACCCCAAACGGCTCAAAAATACAATTCCCAATCAGATTATTGTATTTTCGCCGCTTAAGGGTCTCCGCAGCAGCAGCAGCAGTGCCAGCGCAAACTGCTGATCCAGAAACATGAGAAGGTGCAAGGGTATCGACGCACGTTGCGTCCCACACCAAAGGCCTTCCTAATTTCCATGGCAACAACGACATACCATCTGGTCTCTTTCCATCGTCACGTACCAAGCCATTTGGTTCTAATACAGCTGGTACGCCGGCGGTGACAAGAGCACGACGGATGATGTCATTCAAGGTAGCGTGTCTTGGTATGCGACCAGCACTCCTACTGCAGGACAGACCATGCCGTCCGAGGCTGTCGACTGCTTCACCACAGTGACATCGATGAGGAGCAACACTAGGAGCCCCTAAGCGCAAACTAGTAGCTACGCGGAATGTGTTGTCATCCAACATTGTTCCAATGTTGGGCGACGGAAGTGCCTGTAACCAAAGGCCCGACTCCCATTCACCCACAGCCAGCAGACGAGCGCGCTCAGCAGTATTGATTGACGTATTAATCAATTCATTCCGTATCAATCTGCAGAGCGGCTCGTCCCACTGCCTTTGGGAGAAAAGCTGGTTCGGGAGATCAGTGTTTGGGCAAGCCATTTTCCAAGCTGACACTGCCTCAGTTAAGCACGATACCTCAAAATTAACCAAGCAAGAAGCTAGAATTCTTCTGGTTAATTTTTCAGTACTGTGGACTGAGGAGAGAAATGCCGGTAAACCTAAACTTGAAACTGTACGAACTCCTAAACCACCCAAACGGACTGGAAGCGTGGCTTGGGACCAAGCTCGGTCGTTCAAGGAAATATTCAAAATCGACGTTAGGGTGGTCCGGATAATTTGATCAATTTTTTCCAAAAGCTGGGTATGCTTCCACAATGGGGTTGACCGCAGATTGTAAGTAAATTTTGGGCCGAAACAGCAATATCGAATCAAAGTAATGGCCGAATGCATGGTAATTTTGAAAAGTCTGTCCGAAATTATATTGAAATTTTGAATTTTTTCTTCTATAAAATCTGGATAGGATTCTTCCAAAATAGGAGACCCTAGGAGACGTAGAGAACTTCTATTTATAATTTTAATATTGGGAGCTATTTCATTAAATTTTGCTAAAGTGTCTTGTCTGTCGGTAGTGTCCGAGATAAAAATTTCACATTTTGAAAGATTGAGGTCCAAACCAATAGAATTTAATTTGTCCTTTAGGAACTGAAGGTCTTTCAAAACTGTCTCTACGTCACCTCCTAGAGTTCCATCATCGAGATACCATACATTGAATTTTGAATTTAACTGTTTAATTATAGGATGGATAGCTAGGCTGAAAATAACTGGCCCAAGAGGATCCCCTTGTTGGCAGCCAACTGCTGATTCCAAAAGGTTGTCTTTATATACTAATTTTGATGGGTTTCTATAACATTGCCAAAGGTAACTATAAATTTTAGGGATTTCATTTTTAACTTCTGCCAACAAGGAGTCCCTGTTAACAGAATTAAATGCATTTTTAATGTCAACCTTCAATATGACCTCACCTTTCCCACAATTTAAAAAAGTTGAAAGTGAATGTACGGCAGCCTCACAGCCCCCTCTTGAGCCAAAACCTAGCTGAAGGGGCTGGAATTTGTCCGAAAGGGCTTCATTATAAAATTTGCAACAGATTTTGGCTGCCATACGCCGATAAATGCTTCCTACGGCAATGGGACGAATGCCACCGTCCTTTTTGCGTAGGGCACATAAGTTGGCCCCATACAAAATGTGGACGATGGACTCATTCACATTGCCGGAAAGCATTAAATTTATCAAAGCTGTAAGCTCCTTCAAAAGTTCCTCACCAGCTTCACCGGCGCCTGGGCACGTCAAATCCTTTAGATGTTGAGGTGTCAGGCCGTCGAGTCCACCAGCTGAGCCACTTCGAAAGGAGCCCATGGCTGTGAAAACATTTTGAGCTGTAATTTGAAGGGAGTGTGAAACTATATCTGGGGGGTCAGGAAAAGAAAGGTTATCCGCTGGAGCCGGATGTTTGCTCTCCAGAGCTGCTAAAGTCTCTGGAGAGCAAGGTGCCACCACATCACTGCTAAACAGTAATCTAGCTGCACCCCTAGTTAAATTAAAAAACCCAACTCTCTCTAATTATTTTGTAAAGCAGACATTTATGATAATTTCAAAGTGTTGTAAAATCTAAGTTCTACAGCTTCATTAATATAATATATCATAAAATAAAACAGCGCACAGCATTGGTATGAGTAGCATATATTCCGTCTCTATACGTGTAGGTACGTATCGCTCGTTCAGTACATAGGCTAGATATATTGTACGTTGGAACATAAAGATTATATTGATATAGCGTTCATATCTGGCCGTTTTTATCGTGTCATTAAATTGGAATGGTTTCGAAACGCTATCCGCACCACGGTTGCACTTTATCCGCGTTTATAACGCGTGTAAATTGTTACGATTTATGTTTCGAATTTACATATCCATTGGATTTTTTAATTGACATGTTATTATTTTTGTTGTGGCCTCCTTTTATGGGGGTTTTAGGGACGTATGGCGAAAATAATGGTTTTATGCTTTAGTAGAACGTATTTATTCAAGTTACCAGGATTGATGCTTGATATTTATTTTAATAATCGATTATAGATAACCTACTCGTATCACTCTATGTAGCTAGGTACGTGACTTATTGCTATATAAATATATGACAAAGAAATTATTAGGTATATCATCAGTAATCAGGAACCAGTGTCTGGATACTGATCCAACCAGCACTCAGCGCATTAGGGATGATCTTCTTCAAATAGTGATGTAGTGTAGTTTACAATATTCTATATCCTGGGTATACTATATATTAGCTAATACTACTATAATATATAATAATACCTACCTAATAAAGTGTTATCATGAATTTCATTCAGTGAGTATCTATACTATAAAATGGAATATAAATAAATAAATGCATTGTTATTGTTATAACTAAATTTATTTGTACTTAGTTATTGGTTTGATGTATTGAGTTCAATTGATATAGTTGAGTGGTATAAGTAACTGAAGAAAACAGGTTTATCAACTTATCTTGATGTCAAATATTGTATACTGAATTTAATCAAATTATAAGATCTTAGAAAAAAAATATTTCATCACATACAATGTTTGTACGTAACATTATTTGGAACCTCCTTTTAAGCAAAGATTTCTTGTGAAGGAAGGACCGTCTCTTACAGTATACTGTAATTAATAAATGATTGAAATAATGATATAATTGAAATAAACGACAAAGTAAAAAAAAATTAAGCACTGTATGTTGCTCATTGGTACGCAGAAATTCGATTTACTTTCAAGGAAAACCTTATTCCTGATACGATTCACGTAACAAATTCTTGTTAGGCTTCCCAGGTAGTACAAAAGTATCTTTTTACATTCCTCCTCCTTTTTTTCACCGGCTGCACCTCCATATAAGTTGTTTATGTATACAATATACATAAGGATGTATATGTGCTCGTTCAATATCTGGCCACGTCTTTACGACGATCGTAAACGTGTGCGGAGCTCAACGATCTTCACCGAGTGTCGGGAAATTCGATCCCTGACCGTTGCCCTTTTGTGAGAGCGAGTTGATTGCCCAGCCCCGGCTATTCGTTTGTATTCGATTCTACAATCGATGCTCTGGATGTACCGATTAAGTTCTCGATATTGGTTCTTAGATGTTATCATGTCAATAATGTTGATACGATTTGCGTCGCTTAGGGAAGTGTTGACGGTGTTTTCTAAAAATATTTTCGTAGAGGAAAGTTAGGTAAATTGTAGGTTTACTCAACGAATTACGCATTAAGTAAGCTTGAACTTGAACTCAAGTGCTAGGCTTCTAGTAGTGCTAAATAAAACTAGAAAAAAAGACATGAAAGGATAAGTTTAGGGCAACAATAGCCAATGAACTGTTAATACGCGATCTCAATGGTTCTCTAAACAAACTTCCAGGGCTAAGAATTCGCGTCGCGTTCTGGACAATGGCGATGTCTTCCATAAATAACCTGAACAATATTCAATAAGCACGACGGTTTATTCCTCCAGGAATAGTAGTCGTAAAGCTCGCAGACATACCTACGGACGGATCCTCGAATCACAATAACGCTGGAGCTCAGCAGAATCCATAATCTTATTTTTGTACCGCACCGCGAAGCGTGAATTTCGCAATTACGAGAAAGATGGTAAGCGCAGCGGAATATCGTCACAAAGCTTTCTCCGATAGAGGTGAGAATCGCACGGCGCGACTTTCTCAAAATAAACACTTCTTGTCTGTACACGTGCGAATGTCGACTTTATCTCGGAGACGGAGAGTTACGTGGCGGGAGCGGCCAGGTGGCGCGTGAAAGCGGACTCTTTGCGATGGCAGGAGGGCAGATTATGCGTCGCAGATGTTGCCGGGCGACATCCATTGTGTTCCCTCCTATAATTTTATCGAAGCTGATTTACGATCGATTGTTCGGCCGGTGGACAGTCGGCGAGGCGTGGTGTGTGTGCGCGCGCGCATGTGTGGGTGCGTGCGTGCCTGCGCCGCAGTCGTAACTTACCTGCAGATGGCGCTCGGATATGACGAGACCACTCGCCACAAAACGCCCTCGTAAATTAAGAAACGACGTCTTGGGTCGTGTTCTTTTCAGCTTTGTTTAATGCATGTGCTGAATTACTTTCCAACTAGTGACGCCATTATTTATAATATTCCAGTGCTAACACTTATTTGTACTACTACAATGCAATTATGCATTACTGTTAAGCACTTTCTTTCTTTTATACGGCTGTCACTTAAAATATTTTAATCACTTATTATGCAATAGGTAGGTATTCTTTCATAGAAGATATTATTTAATTACTTTTTGGTTTAAAATTTATTGTATATATCCTTTCGGTTAGCATCTTGAGAGTGGAAAGTTTAATCTTAGTTTTTTTTACATTTACAACGTTTTACCATAAGAATTCACTATAGATTAAAAAAGATATACCTTCCTAAAATATCAAATATTAACCGTGCCAAACATCTCTCATTTAAAACAAAAACAAGAAAGAATACTTCTCCTACAACAGAAAAAAGCAAACACAACTAACAAATAGGCATCAAGCCACGTATGTTTTGTAACCACAATCAATATTTTGATCTCGCTGACTCCGAGATGTATACAAGAAAAGCTTATTCAGCAGATGTTTATACAGGGCTAGCGGCTGCTAATGCCATGATAAAACGCTGACGATAAAACAGCCATTATGTATTTTACCTGCAAATTGTTTTCCGGCACAATTAAGATTGAGTTTCAATACTCAATAACATGGTGTAAACCTGGAGGAAGCGAGGTCCCGGTGAGAGCGATTGCGCGTCACGGCGAACCTAGTCCTGAAAAAATCAAGACAGAATTGTTATAAACTAGTTGCGCCCTACGGTGTTACCCGCTACATTTTTTCGGGATAAAAAGTAGCATATGTATCCAGAGTGTCAGCTTCCACTATACCAAATTTTATCAAAATTGATCCAACCTTTTGGACGTGAAGTAGTAACAAATATACAAACCCCCACACTCATAAACTTTTGCCTTTATAATATTAGAGTGAGTGTGATTCCTTTTATAAAAAAAGTCCAACATCATCTATATGTAAGGATATAATGTCCTCCATAATGTAGAAAGGTCCTTACTCCATGTAAATAAATTATAGAAGTTATAAACTCAACTTTAGCTGCACATTTCTAAAGTTACGTAAAAGACATTCCTGCCGTTTCGTATTTGAATCCATATTTTAAGAATTAACTAGTACGCACTTTACGCAGTGGCAAAGCATTTTATAGTAGTAGGGTACAAATGATACTAGCATACAAAGTAAATATTTGTATGACTAATAGAGAGTTTAGACAGTAAAATATAAACTATGATAAAGACATAATGCCAGAAACTCAAAATCTTGCTGGATTAGATTAAAAAGAAAAATAGATTAAAAAGTTTAGACTTTAGTCCGAAAAGCCGATTTGTCCCAAAATCTTGCAGGATTTCACCCTTAGAAAGCGTTGCACTAGGAACACTGTGATTTTACATCACGATACTGCTGATACACCAAATAAAAGTGTGCCCGCTAGCACTGCCGCCCGGGTCGAGCGGTTTGCAGGTCAAACGTAAGTAAAACAAGAAATTATTAGGGAAAGGCGTTAACTTCAAGTCGTTAACATATTGACAGGCGGGCGCTAACCATAACAAATGTTTTGATTCCTTTTGTTTTGATTCCTTGAAGTTTTATAAGCATTACCTCATTGTGTCGACGTTTCTTATGCTCCTATATTATACTTTGTTTTGTTTGCTTTAGTAAGCTTTTGATTGTGGAATTGAATGAAATTGTTGGGTGGAAAGCTAGAATATTTCTGTTTTAGTGCATCTTAGAGAAGGAATTGTTTCCGATCCATTGGTATATATTATTTCAGTTCAAAAGGACAATATCATAAGATGAGAAAAAGGACTTTTGTTAAAGTACATTCTGCGTGTCATATCATTAAAAAAAATCGGCCAAAAAAGGGCATTTTCAAGACTCTATGTACGTATATCTTTCTTGGGCAATTAAAAAAATGAATTTTTATCTAAGAATTATAAGGAAACCTCTGATATCAATGCCATCTCATATTTGTACCGGCTGCAAGGACCTTCTTACCTAACAGCTTCCACATATTCCTTAGACTCAAGACAACTATTGGCATAAACAAACTAGTGTAGAGAAATGTGGGCGAAGGCGAGCTATAATTAAACCGAGAGTCAAGGAATCGAGGTCGCAGCGCGGGGCTTCACTCTGAGCGCAACCTTTCAATTACGGCCCCGGGGAAATGTGTTCCGGACGGGAAAAACTAGAGAAATGTTTCTCTTGTCTTCATATGTACTTATAGATGTAGTAACTTCGATGGCAGCCCTGATTCGTAGGGTTGATATCACTGTGGTTGGTGCAATACACGTGGAGCAAAGTAGAACTGGAAAATAACCAAATAAATGTTTCTACAGTCTTTACACTTAGTTACTTAGTAGCATTGATGGAAGCTATGATTATCTGTTAATTTGGTTGGTACGGCTTGTCTTTAGGGAAATATTTGTGAAGCCTGATGGGTGGGACCAAATTGTAACATAGCTTTTTTTTTCTTAGAGGTGTCATTGCCGTGCCCCCAGATATTATAGGCCTTTTTTAAGAAATTGATGAAACAAATTAGTTACGCAGTTATTTTAGAATTTCTGGAATATGTAATTAAAGTTTGAGTCAATAGGTGTATGTATGAAGAGAACATACCTACGTGTACATTAAAAACGAGAGAAATAGAAAATTTCTAAGATATAAAAAAAATCTCAATTAATTACAGGAATTTCACTTGCAGAACGCATATAACTTAGCATTGTCTTGCTATCAGCCAGACAGAGTTACGAGCCGAGCTTCACAATAAATCATTAATTTTTATTCGTTAGTTAACCTTATCTGGCTGCCATCTACAGCTATCCATTACTAAGAATATTGATAAGTCCAATGTTAATTTTCTTTAATATCCCTAGTTGAAATCTATCAAGTTTTAGAATTCCGCATGTCTTCAATATTATGACAAACAAACTACCTATTTAATTTTTAAGTATTTTGCTTTTATTTTAAGTCTTTATCATCATGCAATCTTAAGTAATCTCCGACGGGGTACATAAATATTAAATTTTTTACCCTCCTAATGTTTATTTTTTAATTGGGTAGCGAGCCTATAGCAATTCTTGAAGCTGTTTCGGTGATAGAAGGGTATTTCATTCGTTATCTTTCGTCGCGAACAATATATAATTACGCCGTCAAAATGTTGTGCATAAATACTTATTATCTCACTGATATTTTCATTAGGATCCATAAAAGTCTTTAGTAAACCTATCTTTGTCATAGAAGATAATTATCAAATAAACTACTTAGAAAGGGTTATTCTCTTACGTTTTTAGGAATACGGAACCTTTGTTTTCTTAACGATATCTTTTAATAGAGTCAGACAATAAGCTAATAACTAATGTAGACCATAAACTAGTATCAGGCATTCTTTTGATATCTTAATTAAATCGATATGACATCTCGCGAGATGTGACTAATGTGCAGTCGGAAAATGAAAAATTCTATGCATGTGGAACAAAACTGTTTTTTTAGAGATTCTTATTGAACTTTATTATTATATACCATTATTATACTAGATATATTTTACTATAATAACTTTTGTAGGTGTTATCCATATTATTCACGTGAATATTCCGGAATGCCGACTAGTTTCGGATTCTAACAGAGCCTATTCATGAGCTGGTGACGCGGCGGCATAGGTACCTACCTATATAGTAAAAAAATTATATAACGTTTATTTAGTGTTTACAGGTACTATGTAAACAATATTTAAAGTCTTGTAAGTTAACTGTTTCTTGTTGGCACGTGTTTGTAACAATGACTGTGTTTTACATAACTATGACGGCTTCATCTGAGTCAGAAATGTAACATCATCATATTAGAAATACGGGAATTATTATACACCCACTACCTATGGCAGTGGATAAAGAAGCAAGAGGTTTGTGTATTGCTATTTTGAGCACAATATACAGCTCGTATTTAAATTACATAAGCAACAATAAATAGAGTAATGGAAATCTACGAGAAAATTTTATATAGACAAGATGGTTTTTTATTCTGCTCACAAGGGTAGTTAATAAAACTGATTTAGTAAGATCATATTTGATATCACACAAAAGTCACAAATCTTAATATGATATGTTAGGAATAACTGAAAATTCGGGAAACAATTCCTTAAAAGAATTTACTATCACACAAAAGTCACAAATCTTAATATGATATAATAACTTAAAATTCTGAGAACGATTCTTTAGAAGAATTTACTAATATAATCATTTTAACCGTGCAGATCCGTCATGTCTTTTATAACATTAGTAAGATGATCTTACTAATCTACAAACGTAATAAAAGTCTTTACTGTTTCAACCTCTAGTCATGATGATGTGATGCTCGTAACTAGAGGTTGTTTTGCGATAAGAGAAGTGATCTCAGCGAGATACGTGTATCTGTGAGTCATTGCGTGTTTCATGCAGCCAGCATCCGAGTGATACGCCACGGTTTATATGACGCGAGTTTTCTTAGTAATTGCTCGTTTGTGGTATCGTCATAAAAATGGATACGATAAACCTTTAGGTGCGTAACCGAATAAGTACTTACTTGTTTCTTTTTTCTGTAGATATAGGATTTTTAGCTACATGCATTTCTGTAATAAAGAATTTCTATGCTTCGTTTTCTTTGCACTTTTAGTCATCTTACAAACATTATGAAACTTAACAATAAAATTACCGTTTAGGAGGTCCTTATACGATATGTTTGGATGCCTCTTTGCTACTACGAATGTAAAAGTTACTTCATCTACCTGCCTGCTTGTTAACCTATCTCGTATAATCCATATAACTACTGGAGAAATGAAATCATTTATCTCAATATGGATATGTTTTGAAAGTTGATTAAAAGGCAATTTTTCCACGTTAGAGTGTAGGTAAATAGTTGAGTTGATTAGATACAGAGTTATTTCAAATATAAGTCTCTTTATATGACAGGACGATGTTCGAATACTCAATTATGTGACTTCACGAACCTATAGCGCTAATGAATACCAACATAAACCCCCGATAAAAGTGCTTCACAAACAGGGCATAGTCGAATGGTTAAGGAAAATTGCATATTTTAATAATTTTGTATAATGAAGATGAATATACCGAAGCTTGGTCTCTACGTCAAAGTCAAACATAAGTAGGAAAATAGGAAGTAATTGTCCAAATAGCAAGGACCTTGACACCTAATGTTGCTCTCAGTGGGACTCGGAGCCCGGGGCGCGATGGTCAATACACATTGATTGCCCGGGACTACTGGGCCAGCTTGTACGGACCTCAAGGGTAAGGTTATAGTTATTGCCATTATTACATTAATATTGAAGGCGGAAGGGATTTCGTGAATATGAAAAGGAAATTCTATCAAAATTGTGTTCAGTTCGATTATGTTGCGACTTAAGTTGCTCATGTTGTTTCTTGAAGCTGAGTGGTGGTTTTTAATATGATTTTCTTTTATTTTTTTCTTAAGAAGACACTTACGTTACGGCAAATACTTTCCGGTCGTGTTGATTAGGTCAATAAACAGTGCACCTACTTTTGGTCCAGAGGATATGTTTTTATCGCTAAGAACTAGCAAAAACCTTAATGAAAGAAGGAAAGAAAGAAACTCATTTATTTGTGTGTAGATAACAATACATTTCTTAAACATTCTATCATCTATATATCTGTATTGGGTCACCGTTAATATTACAACTCATAACTTTAAAATTTCTCCCTGATGTTAATAAAAAGGCTTTTGAACTCTGATCCTTGTTCCAAATACTTTGCCAAAGTACTTTCTTATTAAGTTTACTTCCTAAAAACAATAAAATATTTTATCACAAAGTCATGCAACATCCAAAAGTAATTTCACGGGCGCGCAGTAAGCATAAGATTTCACACCGAACCTCACCGCGTTTCATGGTAAGTGTTACTAAATAAAAACTAATGAAATAGCTGAATTAAAAGTAGGGAAACGACCTTAATAGCCAAGGGCCTTATCAGCACATAAAGAAATATGTCCCAGCCATAAACATAAGTTATAATTACATCTGGGAGCGCAACCGTGTAGTAGATAGCAGTTTTATACCTACCTTTTACACCACGCTTGATGTTTTAGTGGGGAAGTCGAAGTTTTGTACCGATTGTGGTGTGTCTCTTATGTGATAGGACTTGAACCTGAGTGTTAGTAAATAAAACCGCTAGTTAAAGTAAATATCTGATGATGTTTGAAAATTCCAGCTAACTTATTTTATTTACTTCTGATTTACTAAACCTAAGATGATTTTTTTTTGTTAATATTTTGCTTTTTCCTCATAAGGTATAGGTAAAACTCATATTGATGATTGTATTAGTTGTTACAGTACAGTAGGTGATCAAATACATAAGGATGTCTAACTAAGGATTACACTACAATCCTAAATAAACTTTTTAGAAAATGTAGTAGAACATTTATTATTAGTATTAAAAGCGTCGTATTTTCCTACAATTATATGAAGCTTATGCAAATTTTGATAGCTTGGAAGCACTGAAGATTGTACATGATAAGTATAACCCTGAATTCACTAAAGCCAATGCTCTAGCATCTAATCTGAATACCAATCGATAAACACCAACAAAAACTATGGAAAGTCATATCACCAGTGGTTTATGGTAATTATAATAAATGATTGTGGGTAAGGGTTATTGTCCAGTGCGCGCGATGCGATGCTATCTAGCTTCCGAGCGTCGCGCCGACGTCATTATCATAATAGCTTTGAGACACGAAACTTATAAAAGGCAGTTATTGTGATCAATCAGTTTTAGTTCATTATGTCTCGTTCTTTAGAAAGTTGAAGCTAATAGTGTCATTAAAAATAAATTGTTGTAAATTTAAACATGCTGTATACGAAATTTTTTTATTAAACAAATTATTCTTAAACAAACGCATGACATTATAATACTGTCCATTGCATTCTAATAGTGGATACTGTCTCATAAGCGCCTGTAAATTAAATGAAATAAAAACATTTTGAATTTGAGTTCGTAGTCTACCAGTAGAAACGTCACATACATTAATGAAATCCAACAAAATTGGAAGTTCGGATAACTATCATTGAAACTTGTGCAGCGCTATCAATAACGTTATCAGAGTGATAGATGCTTCTAACTGACAGGCCAGCGTTCGGTTCCCGGCTCGGTCCTATTGTCCCGGTGACGGATCGACGGAGCTACTCAGATATACTGTCACGTGATATCCAGGTTGACGACAGTCAATGTGTTTATCTGTGGGTTAGGTTAATAGTTTAGTAGTGAGAGATGGTTTTGCTAGTGTGTGCAAAAGTAAGAAAATATCACTTAAATACAAGTATTTTAAGAATATAATAAGCGATTTAAGAATATAAAGGTGAATATAACTTTGTTTGCGTGTTTGTATTCCCTACACGCTTAGGTAAAGACTTCACTTTAAGTAATCATTCATTCATCATTAATGATATCTCTCTCTTTCTTGACAAAGAAAAATGTGACACAATTTTACAACTTGGGATTTTATTTAAAAGCTTAGAATATATGTAGTTATTAAAAGTGGTAATAAAGAAACATTACAACACATACAAAACGACTTTAAAACCAACCATATATTAATAAAGAACTTATATAAAAAAAGTAGCACAAAAATTCAAGAAACAAAATGTGTTCAACATAAACCTATGAATGTGCTACGTCTGCTACGCAGCTACGGCTGTAGCAAGACACCGACCGCGTAGCAAGGAGATAGCACAATATTAATAGAATACTGTCTTATGGCGTAGCTTCAATGTGGAGTACGATTCTTATTATAGCTCTGATTAGATCCAGTTCATAACGGTTTAGTGGTTGGGTGGCGGTCGGTCACGTGTTTGTCTCTTATGCATTTGTTAGGAATATTTTAAGCAACATTGATTTTTAAAGTAATAATGATATTTTAAATCTGATAATGATACCATTCAAGGGAAATTGTTTCTGTCTAGTTTCAGGTATTTTCAGAGTGTTTTGAGTCATATATTTCTTTGAGCAATTTTGTATCTGTTTGCTCTATGTTGTATTAATTATAAAAAAAGTAATGTCATCAAGTTTATTGTTATAAAGATTCATTTCTAATGTTATGTAAAAGTAGCTTAGTAGGTGTTTCATTGTTAATACGCTCATGTTTCCTCTCCTTTAGGTCCGAAACCCATGTCCTTATTAAGGTTATAAAACTTTATAACCTTTGGAGTTTCTTGCACGTTATTCTCTATAGCAATGACATTTTGGAACCGTGCAACTAGCATCTTCACATTTTATAAGCACCAGTAATTAGTTCAGGTATATGAAATAAAAAATAAAAAAATGAATTTGAAATGGCCAGGTTTAAAATGACACCAATCAAAACACTCAAATGATTGTTTTGAGTTACCTAAGATGTTATAAATAATATAATTTATTCCCTTTTCATAATACTTTGTAGCATAAAATTCGAGTGTTTCATCGGTAGTCATAATACCGATCGGTTTGACACTCAGACAAAACACATGTTGTTTATAATATTGAGCACGTTCCCTTATTACTGTGTGCATTGTGTATTGTTTCTGATCGCCACTTCATATAAAGGATAGCGTTACGAATACGACACTTGATTGTTAATAGATAAGATTGGGCGCTTGTAGAATGAACGCTACTGTTAGGTTCAGCTGCCAATTTCTTAGAAGGTCTCTACAAGCTTTTAAAGTAAGTTCTTAGTTTTAAGTGACGTCATTGATATTGAAATATTAAGTTTTTAAATGTAATAAAACGTAGAGATTTTGTTGTGTTAGACAGATTGATATTATGTGATGTTATGGTTTATCTTCTATCAGATATATTCAATATTAGATAGTCGTTGAATCCAGACACTCAATACTTTAGTTTCTAAGATAAGATCTAAGTTTGTCAGGTAACTCCTGAAAAATTTAATAATTTATGTAACAACTCATAGATTTTATAAATTACTCACAAATAATTAGGTTATAGTAGAGACAAGTACTTTATCTAAGTCGTATTTTAAAACTTTACATAAAATTTGAGGCACACGACTTCTTACTACATTTTAAGTATAAACAAGTTTACGGAAAAAATACTTTATTCACATCTACTACACCCTTAATTCTTGCTAACCAGCTGACCACTCTGTCTAACCACCTACAAAATCGAATCAGACGAACCAAAAAAAAGATTTTCAACAAGTCCACACCAAATCCGATTAGGTTAATTAGGTTAAAATTTATAATTGGCCACGCATACCGGGCGGCGAGGTTTTGTGGCAGGCTGAGCATTAAACACTAATGAGTACATATGACATTTACGAGGTCGCTAATATTGCTGTAGGCTGGGGCGGCCTGGCCCAATATTTGTGGCCTGTTGAACACGGATTTATTTGCCTAGAGTACTGACCTGGAGGTCATCGCCTTAGAGATGAAGAGAATATTTCCTTATATATTTATGTAAAAGTCAGTCTGCATAAATAAATGTAAATTTACATAATTATCATTTGAAAATTCGATATGTAGCGTTTTGATTACCTGATTGATGTAGTAAAATGCCTTAGGTACTCTAGTCTAATTCTAGTCGTGAGATGGTTAACAAGAGGGAAAATTTATTGATATTTCTGTGATATACCCCTATGTTTGTTGCGAGTCTGGTTGCCTGCTAAATTCATCTAAACTATTTACCATCGAATATTCTAGACTGAGATGACGATTTAAAAAACACTTTTTTATTTTTTACTATGTATGACTGACTTCACAACCTATGTTGCTATAGGTAACTTTGTCTCATGAATACTCAGCTTAACAGTATAAAACGTTGGCGAACCGTGAACGCTTCTAAAGAGGCTTTAATACATGTAGTCTTATAAATAGGTCAGGAGAACATGAGTGAGAGCATACTATGAATGACGGTTTATTTTCTATTATAGTTGCGTTTTCTCAAGTATTGCTGACAACTTATTTCTTCAGAGGTTTTACTGAAACTAATTTGTTAAAGTTTGTTTCAACCTCATTTGATTACATGGTTCAGATGAAATTTTTTATGACTGCATCTTCTTCCCAGAACGAGTAGCAAATCGTATTAATTCATATTAACGGGAACATTACACATATATACATAAGCAAGGAAACGTTAATCAAGACAAGCGAAACTATGATTCAAGTACCTAGGCACTAAAATTAAGTTAGCGAAATTTTTTGCGAATTTATGATACTTATCTATTTATTAAGCAACATGTAACAATACTAGAAAAAAAGAAATAAGTTTAAACTGGCACACGTTCGAAAAAAGAACAATAAATACACGTTTAAATATCTGTGTACCAACCAGTATTACCGACTCAAACGAACGCTTATATACCTCTCTATTTACATATTAATCTCGGCAGCGATGGCGGTTCATCGTAAACATTTAATTGGTGATAAAGGCGAATAATTGGTCTCGGCTATCGATCGACCGCTAATGAAACTGAATTACTCTGTTACAGCCTAACGAATAACGATCTGTGCGCGATATCTCAATCTTTTATACGCACTTATATAACCAAGGATATAGTCTTGTTGTTTTTGTACTGGCTGGTTTTCCGGTTTGAATTTAGAATGAAATTTGCTTTTTAGAGATGGCACACTTGAGAAATAAACCTTTTTGGATGTTAGCAATGTAGATTCGATATTCCATTCGTCACGGAGTATTTGTATGTTTCATGTTCCCGTTTGTTCTTCTTTCTTAATTGCGCCAATGAAGGTTAGCTTAAAGAAGTCTTGATTTTAAATATAATATTATATTCTTTGTGACAGTGGTTTACGTGTGAATATGAAGATTACGGATTTAAAAATTTGTAGACCTTACTTTTTCAGTTTTTCTCCAAGGTTAAGAAAGTCACGTATAGACAAACAAATGTTTTTTTTAAATCCTTAAGTTTCTAAATTAAAACCAAAACGTTAAAAATATGATATAACGGTAATAGACATGTCCCAATAATAATTTCCCACAGCTTAGCAATGTGGGCAACTAAAAAATATGGCAGCGTTTTAACGGCTGCCGTTAACATTCTAATGGACGCGACTTTTATAGGTTAAGTATTTTTGATAATAGGTTATATCGTTATAAATGCTTATTAAGGCTGCGTAGGGCGCAGTCACGTCAATTAGTCGTAATCTTGCTTCGTGACTTGTGACTTATGGCAGGCCGATCTCCGAGCGTGGTCATTTCACGATTTGTATCAAAGAAATCGGGCCACAATAAATATGATCACGACATGTAAGCTAATCGCTTGTGTATACTTTAATGGCGTATATTTGTCACCGCTCGACCTTGTGAGCAAGTACCTAAGCCTCATGTGTGTTAGTATAAAAATAATTAAATACTTGCCAGCGGTGTGTGTGCACCGTGTATAAAAGTATGTAGATTTAGTTGCAATCATGTAGTGTGTATGTCGAGAAATTATTCTGTTGTACTGGAAAAACGGATGGTTTCATTTCTATTTAATGTTTTGTATATTCTTGTATTCTTTATTTGCATGAATGTTGATATATTGTTAATAGTAAAATAGATTTTTCATTTAATCTATATGTTTTGATCTTGAGTATAGTCAAGAGTCACCTAGACTTTTGCATCCCTATTAATGTTGAAACGTCTGAGGTAATTTCTAAATAGTTCAAAGAGCGACCGCTTTAAATAGGTGAGCTGCTATTCGCAACTACTAGTAGGGTTACCAGTAGGTAATTGAAATTTCTGACAAGTATATAAGCCTGCTTGAATTTACCTACAAGAAATTACACAACAGAGACACACAAGATTTATCTTGTTCCTAGTCAAATTGCTCAAAAGCCAGGACATCTCCTTTCAAAGGAAAAAACGATACGTTTATCGATATTAATTGCGGAAAGCACATCGATTTCTATTATAAATTACGAATTATATTATATAAATTTAAATCCCCGGACATTTTTTTCTTTATAATGCTTTTACCATGGGCTCTCTAGTTCTACTATACGCACACCAGTTGCGTAAATATAAAATTAACCAAAATTCCTAACGATGCACCTATGCAGTCTGGAGATTAAACTATGTGGTACCTTCTCACACAGCCTAATAAATACATTCCAAAGAAAAACAAAAGACACACAAATTATTCCCCTCGTTACCATTAAATATATCTTACTTTTTCTAGTATTTAGCACAGCCATAAAGTAGTCACGAGCGGGCCGTGGAGGCGGTAATTAACTTTCAATTTGCACACATCAGCGGTGCAAACAAAGAAACCGGCCATCTGATACTGGCTATTTACATAGAGGGCTGGCCCCTCCACTAACAAACAATTATACTTAATTTAGATGTTAGATTTGGTACCCAATTATTTGTCTTCAAGAAGGTTTTAAGTCAGATTTATTGTTTTGGTCATGTCAAAATAGTTCTGGTATCAAACATATTTTGAATTTCGAATGAAATTGACAGGAGTTTTAAGATTATTATTTTACTACAGTTAATATATACTATAATAACTTACTAATGACGATATAACTTATCTAATATCTCGATAAATGCCAATTATCTAAAGTCTGTGTAATAATCGACGTCATAAGAACTATACAATCTAATTCAACACTGTAAATATAAAAATCATTATGAACAACAAAACAGCCGTAAATGTGAGATACAAAAAGTTTTCAAATAATTTCTATTTGTTGCTAAGGAAAAATTGAGCAGTTTTAAATGTCAAGTTTGTGACTTTTATTAAAAACAAACTCCGCAAAGAGCAGGGATTAAGTATTTCAACATGTGACTTTCGAAAAATTTGGAAACTCTTAAACTTTCGTCTTTGGAACTTTCTTTTTGGAAGCTCTACTGATAATTAATTAATTATGGTTTTAACGTAGAAGCCCCACGCTTATTCGATTATCCTTAAAAAATTAACAACTTTTTATAGAGCCTGCGTGCATGACTATCTCGGTGGTCTAGTGTTTGCTAAGCGCGACAGCTGAGCATGAGGACCTGAGGTAGGAAGATAGTAGGTAATTAGGTAATTCTCAGTAGCAGCACGGAGTCTGGATTTGTGCTCAGTTGATGGCAATAAGCTCCATATTACATTGAGACCTATAATATAACTGATGTAATGTGGGTTTTCTACACATCTCTTTTATTACGGGGAATACAAGCTTAAAGTTATGTTCATCTCTATTTTACATACAGCTAATGTAATCTAGTTGTGGGGTGACTATTAAACTGCCACAAATAACTTCTAATTTTACCCAATATAGTCTTTACTTAGACCACATAAGGTGCAGTAGATAGATGTAGCCTTAGCACCGTGTCTCAGTGTAGTCATTGCCTTAGCTTTCGTGAGAGAATTCCTTGGATTTCAAAGAAGCCGAGTGGAAATGACTGCTTGTTTACAGATCGATACGGAAGGTTTTCTTTCGTTAATGGCTTCTACTGACACGATTTGTAAGTGTTTGAGATTAGTGATATTTGATTCGAGTTTGTTCTTCATTCACGTAGTAATGGAACAGATGATAAACGTGAATTTTATTTAGGTATTATTGTATATGATGACGTATTTCGTAACGAAAATAGTTTTTATCAACTATTTACGTTTACGTTAAGCGCCTAAAATTTGTTTAAATATAAAACATTTCATTAGTGCCTACAAATTGGCTCAAAAGCATTTTGAATATGAGTCCCAACTAGAATTTCATATCACGAATTTCAGAAAATTCTAAATATAATTAAAGTATATATTTTAATTTCAGAACCAAAATCCAATTTCATTCCAAGAGCTATCTATCGTCAGACCTTTTACTCTAACTGACCCATTCATGTTTTTTTTTACTTATAACTTACTTTAGAACCATTAAAACTACCATCAGTAATTTTCCAGTTTCGTATCGCACTAAAGTATCAAATGACTGCAATACAAATGAAATAAATTCCTAATACAGACTAGACATTACCAAGGAGTTCGCATGTCTACCGCAGGAAAGCCATGATCCACTTACCACAGTTATCGCGGTAGGAATTCCGTTCCCTCGCCCCTTGTAGGATTAGTGTAATATAAGCTCGGCGTAGTCTCGCCTTATTGAGAGGGCAGATTTTACTGTCTATATTAAATAGGTGTTTGTAACAAAATTATGAATAAATGATGTAAATAGGTTTTCACAAACTCTTTTACACCTCAGATTTCAATCAACAAGAAACTAGATGGCTTCGGCATTTCCTAACTGACTACCTCTGAGAAGAAATGCCCAAACAAACTCAGGGGTCAATGTCTCTTTCTAAGTCCAGATAAACGTAAGTTTGTGTGAGAACAATGTAGGTCGTCCGAGATGGGTCCGTCCATTTTTTAGAAAAAAATCCAAAGCAGGCTTGAGTCGACCTGTCCTGACAGACGCCCCGTCTCGTACCATCTGCAGGACATTTGGGTAAGCCTTGATACATACCTATGTAAAAAAAGATGTCTATAACGTTGATTTGGAATTAAAAATAATTGTGAGGATCGTATGTGGTAGGTAGATAATATGATAGTCTTGAAGAACGGCGCAAGAATTCTCTAGAAAACGCTATAGAAAACAGTATGATATTTCATAATGCATACCTAATAATTTATTCTCAGGACTATAAAATCATCAAAACAACTAGTGTCTGCCAAAGTCTGTCACAAATATTATTATTTGGCATAGGTACCGAGTGCATATTCAGTGTTGGCCGATTAACCAGCTGATCTGCTTCGCTTTGCTGGTCGCCTCATCTATTTTTGTGTCAGTCAGATAACTGGCTTTTCGGTTTATGTACCTATGTATTTCATTAGTTTTTAAAGCTGCTTTCTTGAGATAATATAGATATGTAGTCATAATGATAAAATAGTTTTACATTATTCTAATTTATTGTAAGAGAGCTAGGGATCATTTTTATAATATAAAGATTAAAACGTATTTTATTTCGCTATATCTAGATGACTCTTAATTACAAGTCGAACAAGCTTTGAAGCAATTCTACTTTCATTTAGTACAACAGTGCTGGTGAATGTTCATTTCAATGCTTCTAGACTCTAAATATTCATAATCAAATCTAAGTTGGAGCCATAAAAGCTAGGCAAAGTCATTAATAAACGGCGGAGTTGGTCACGCATGTCGCCGAGTCCGCCGCGTATCTCACCGGCGAACACATTTTCTTCATTAACTTGTCCGCCTCCAGCGTTTTTTCTACGCCGCAGTAAAGGTCTTTTCATATTAGAATATTCGCGTGTGTGCGGGCGTAAATCACTGGATTGTCACTGCGGTGGACTTATAATTTTATTGTCGGACGAAGGCGAAGGCGACACGACAACGCGGCCGTCACGCGACCGACGCCCGAACGCCTCCTCGCCTCACACGACAACACACGGATCCTGCTTTTATTGTCCCCGCTCTAATTATGGAGTTATTTAGAATTAGATCTCACCTGAGATTACTCGTCTAGACTTATGTACGCTTGCCCAATCAGAGTCGCTCTTTCGTGAGAGATTAATTATAATTGGGCGGTAATATAAAGTGGATGATTAAAATATGTTGATAGCTCGAGCACTCACGACGTGCCTCGCTTGGTTTACACAAAAATGTTGCCGATTTGAAATTCTCTTTCGTGCTTATGGAGATATCGCGTGAATGAATTAACAAGGTCCATTATAGATGGGCAGTTATAAAAGGAATCATAACTTTATGTTTATTTCTTGAGACATTTAGGAGTTAGTCCTTTAAATTCCTTTCAATAATTTGTATGTAAATTATGTACATAATAATTATGTTGTAAAAATAAGGACCTTTCCTGTTAGGGGTCTTCTGCTAAAGGTGTTTTGGAGAGTTTAGCAATATGCAATGTAAACGAAGACGAAGACAATTTTTTCCCCTTTATATTAGAATATTTTCCAAAACCAATTCCCCTAACTGCTTATCACATATATCTGTCTAAAATAAATTTCGAAATGCCTATTAACCAATATTCGATACAAATAACTTTTGTCTAGTTCGTCGCTTCTGTGGACACTATAGGCAGTTAAGCGAGTCACATCGACCACTCCACGCCGTCTACATTCAAAACTAGGTTATCCATTCTGCCCCTCCCCGATGCCGTGGCGCTATTATGCGACAGGATGTCGGCAGGTCCCGTAATAGGTGTCATTACTGTGTCGTTCAGAAATTGCTTCACTATCGGAGGAGTTATCACGGCCGCTTTATAGGGCCAGATTACATGGTAGGTATGTACTTTTTACAGGCAGTACATAAGTGGCTTTGTAGGCCGAGCTCCACCCGCTTATTGTTCATTACGTGTTTTAATTGAGTGTGGTTTACCTGCCGCTGTAAACTCCGAGCTTGTAATGATGTTTAAAAATACTTTACATTTATTATGCGGACAATTTAAAGGCTTGATATCGCTATTTTTGCTTAGTAAAGAGTTATTTAGGTTTCTTTTCATACATTAATACCATTGTCACTTGAAAAGGTTAAGTTTTATTTAAATTTATTTATTTGAATGGGTAATATAGTCTCGTCTAGAGTTATACCAAGGTAGATAACGAATTGACAGGTGCAGTGAGAGCAGAGTTGTGCACAAAAAAGAAAACAGCACTACAATTTCGAAGCAAATTTTGACGTATACCAAGGTTCGTTATCTGCCAGTAATTTCACAGACAAATAGCATTCATAAGTGGTTGTGCGCGTTAATTTATGCACCGGCCGTCCTATACTCGTATTCTAAGTATGATAATGAGTGTTGCGATGAATAAGTGGCCACAATACTGGCGGATATCCTCGCGCGCGCCATTTCTGGCATACCACCTTCAGTGCCATGCTAGCCTGTCAAATTTCTTATAGATTCCTGCGTTTTTGTTAGGGTTTTGGGTGCTGTCTGACATGTGTGTTGTGTGGTACATTACTGCCCAATGTATTTAGGTATACTAGAAGTTATGGGCCTCTGTAGAGTTTGTATAAATTAAATTTAAAGATAGTGGTGGTCAACGATGTTAACTTCTCTTCTATCTCTTTATCTTTTATCATTTTTTACATGCATACTATATGTACTATAAGAGTGACTTATAAAATTTGACTGTATATTTCACAAAAAGGCGAAAAAACGCCAGATGGAAAACAAAACACTGTCAAATGCCAATGTTTAGTCGTTGGCAAGATTAATTATAGATATATCTACAGAAGTTAGGTACAAAAGTTTTATTAGTGACTCGACAATGTCCACAATTAAAATCCATAGAGGACAGCAGGCAATTAACCGCAAAGTAACATTCGGTATTCTTATGAATGGTGAAGCTATTGTAATATTAAATTGAGTCCTCGTTTGTTACCCATCATTTTAACGTATTGAGCTTAGCCTGAAATTAACTTATGATTTAATTACGTACCAACAAACCTTGTCATATTTCTGAGGACGCTCTACAATGTTAAAGAACGTAAGGGGTTGTCCTACAGACAGATATTGCCCTGCGTTTGCTGTGAGTCAGCGTCACCTTATTTTCATATTTTCCATAACAAAAATGTAGGTCGTTGACCTGAGCCAGCGACATTTTATTAACCGTGTTTATGTTGAACAACGTTTTAGTTATCACCGCTGGGCAGTATTTTGGTAAAGTTATACTGATTAATCTTAACTGTGGTAAATTATATTACAACAATAAATCAATCAAATAGGTATACCTAGGTTGACTACATAATATACATCGCAGTAATGTAAAAAATTAGTAGATATACCGACCTATTATATGCCGTTTTATTCACGTGTAAGTACCTATATTATTAAATATATTTCGGGTTTATGCATATAATAATAGGTAATATTACTAAACATTCACGAGACTTATAATACGAAGATATATTCTAAAAAGAAATGATAATAGGAACGAAAATTAATTTCAAATTCATAAAAATAAATTATTCCGCTCTTCTGAAATATCGCTATGTTAAGTATGATATCATCAAATGTTTAGTACCTACCTACACATCAAAAAGAATACTATGATTTGCTAAAAATAATTACCGCCGAATAATCAAAACTAGCAAAATAATAAATATTTATCTAAAAGCGTAAATGAGTTATGAGTAAGTGTATAGAATAAGTATAATATTTGGTAGATAACATTAGTTTATCGGTAAATAAATCGGGGTTGTACGATGACTATGTTTTATTAGAATAGCCACTTAACGCCAATCGTGAACTGTGAATTGTGATTATATAAACTTCCCTTGATTAGCTTTCTCTAGATGGTGTACGAGTGTGGTTGTGTGTGACATTGAGCGTATTAATTGAAATAGAACCGCCAAGAGTAGGTACCTATAAACGTGTGTGTTGTCGCCTTGTGGCGTACCCTAGGGGAGGCCTACGTCTAGAAGTGGACTGCAATAGGCTGATGTATATGTGAATAGCCTGATGATGTGATCTATCGCTCTATAAATTTGATTTTTTTAGCAATTGTCAGTTAATACGTTGGCCTTCAAAATCTGGTGAAAGCAAATTCGGGGTTTTTAACGTAGAATAATTTTCTAAATTAAATGGTTTGTGTTCCCCATAGGCTAGTAAATTTACTAATCATATATTAAAGGTGCTAATTAATAACAATATCAAGTATCGTAGTGAAGAAATAAAACTTTTCCTCAATTTAGAGGCTTGTATTATAATTCTCTTCATCATCATCAGCCCGTTGCAGTCCACTGCTGGACATAGGCCTCCATATTATTTGTTTACCTGCCCAAAACTGCTAGATTCGGATTACCTTCCATACTGCATACGTTCTTCTTATTATCAAGATATATCTATATGTAAATCCGTGGTCTCTGCCTACCCCTCGTGGAAATAGGCGTGACTTTATGTATGTATGTATGTATCTATAATAATCATCATCAATCAACGTAAAGTAATCACACGATAATTTAACGGGCTATCCCGAAAAAAAAAGTGATAAAACCGGTGTACAGTAGATAAATAATAAGCTAATCAAACTTTGCAATTATTCTAATAGGTATCGGTATTCCTAGCAGATTTTCGAATTTCTCTGCCTATCTCCATGACCATAGACCGACCTTCACTGGGCTAAAATATTATTTGCGACTTTTATAGTTAGGCGATAGGTAACTATTTATTATAAAACGAACATAATTCTAGCATTTAGGTATTTTAGGTACTGCACAAAGAAACCTGAATAATGTAATTTATTTTACAATAGAGAATCATACTTGGTCAACATTATATCATTTCCAGTCACGTTATTATGGTGTTATGCCATTAGTTCGTTTTAGGGGTAGATGATGAATCCAGATAGGGGGGTCAAGTGTCCCCCCGGGGGGTTAGATATCCATAAAAGGGGGGTAATTTTGACCGCGCAGTCAGATTGAATATTGCGATAGTGACCACTGCGGGAAACAAGACAGAAATTTTATATGAAATTCTCAAGTCCCTAATTGACTTGCAGATTGTTTATCACGCAAAGGATATTAAATATTGGCTTTTAATTATTTTGTTTGTGGTGTTGCGGTTAAATTGTTTAATAGCGTTTGTTTTGATTTTGTTTGCAGTTTTGTGGGGTGAAGGAAACGTTTAAGCACTGAATAAGTAGGGTTTTTATAGTTTTGACGTTTATAGCAATTGTTTTTATAGATTTTAGTTTTGTTATAGCTTTTGAAATAAAAGAAATAAATCGAAATTTTACTTCTTGTATATTTGGTATTCTATTAAAACAGGCATTCTTATACCTCCGTACAAGAATTTGTTGTTCAATAAAGAATATTTTACTTTAATGCTCATATTAAAACAGGTACACAGAACTTAGTTCAATGCAAATACGTCCAAGTTTCTAGGAATTAACAAGGGAACAGTCTGTAACATCTACTAAAATGTACATTTCATATGCACATACTACTTACCTACATACTTACATAAATACCTACCTACATAATATCAGCCTTCTTTCCTATTTGTAGCTTTCGGTATTGATCAAATGTAGCTTAGCAAACATCACCGATACGGCTCTCTCGAAGATCAAAATTAATCAATCAAGACGGTTAGAGATAGTAGTAGTGAGTATTTTTGTACGTTAATAGTAATATCTCTAGGTAGGTAACTAAATGAGACAGTCTTTAAAAACCTCTACCCTTCACTGCATCCTATAGCTGGGAAGAAGAAACGGTAGCACATCCCTACCCAAGAAAACATTAACGAGCATAAGTTTCCAAGTGTGGAGGCAACAACCCGATGATATGAGTCCGCACCCCTTACAAGAAACTATCACGACTAACACGAGTATTGGCTACAAGAGGGTTGTTTTTATAACGTCCGCCAGATGGCGCATGTCATTTACTGCAGCCCTACACGAACCAACGTATAAAGCTCTCCCATCCTCCCTCTATTCTCCGTTGACGTTAGACTTTTTACTGCATGTGAGAGGGGAACGGTAGGTCTACGTAAGCTGGTGATCTAGTCGGAGGTTAGGAGTCAAAAGGATCAGTTACGCTATAACATCAATTTCTGCAGCTAGTTATTGATAGTGGGCTATAACAATATCATAATTCAAGTTTTCTGGAAAGATACGAGTATCATTTATTTTTGTCCATGTTTTTATTGTTGGCACTGGCTAATAACCCCTAAGTATGTTTTGGCATTTCTCAGAGGTAGTTAGAAAATGCCGATAGCATGTAGTTTCTTATTTCTATAAAGTTGACGTGTAAAGGTTTTTGTAAAGACATGCATTTATTTAATACGTTTTAAATGAAATCACGCTAGCAAACCTGTAAATAATAATAATGATAATAAATTATCAGAATTCAATGCACCTACATTCTACGGTTCATTATAGTCCATGTGGCAACATAAAATTAAAATGATGTCTCAACAGTACCTGAAATAAACGATGTTGGTAATAAACAGTCCAATTTGTAACTTAAATGCCGTAGTCTGGTTTGGTTCACGCTATTCTTGCCGATTTCATGCTTCAGACTAATGACACTACCAATAAGAGCCTATTACGATATAAGGAAACAGGGTAAAGTTTGTTGAAGGTAATTTATACCGATTCCCTTCAAGTATTTCTCAATATATTTTCCAGTAATGTTACCAATAACTTTTGTTCTGTAAAACGTTTTCCCATACTTCGTTCTATGTTATAAAATTAACAGGTAATAGGATTGTCTATTTAGGACTTTTACTATGGTAATATGTGATGATATTTGATAAACAACACACCACTGCTTGAACGCCTAATGATTAATATGCTTTAAAATATTAATGTCCTCCTGACCGAATTTCGGTCACGGCGGCCTGTCTCAGCTGAGACCAGCCATCAGCGCAGGAGATATTATGGTGCACAAGTATGCGCGCAGACACAGGGGCACTCCCTATTCCCTCACTCTCATAATCCGATGGGACGGTAGACCGACACGACCGGAGAGAGATCAGGCGCAGGACCAACGGTTTAACGTGCCTTCCGAGGCACGGTGGGGTCTCGACATGTGAAAACGGTCACCCATCACAAGACAGACCGCGGCGAGCATGGCTTAACCTCGCAGATCGACTGATCTGCCGGATAGCCGCATAGCTACGAACCTGACTTTAAAAATATTAATATGTACGTTATACTATTGGACAGGTCCCTAGTACCTAAAATGTACACCTTTGTTAACAATTCTTAAGAAAACCTTAAGTTACCTAAAATCTATAATATCACAGTACTATCATAATGGCATGTGACGTAACACCTATGTAAATAAGGAGTGGAAAGCTAGAGATGGCTTCACACAAAGTAATAACATCGTATATCGTTGTATGCGCCCATCAACACTTCGAATAGGCATTCCGCTAATAAGTTTTAACATAGACATTTGTAGGTGAGAGTGAGATTTCCATGGAAATGTTACATTGAAAACATGTTATATGAGTTTTGTTATGTTTAAGTTAGTTTTAATTAGCAACACACATATGTTTCCCTAATGGTTAGACAGGGATGAGCTTGCACCGCCTAATTTGGCAGACTTAGACTGCCTCATGGAAAATGGGCTAGCCTATTAACATTCTTGTAATTACATGTAAATAGATAGGTAAAATATACAGCATACCACTTTTTTATGTACCTACTTTCTAAGCAAATAAATCATTATTATTATTATATTAAAATTATTATTTATAAAAAGTAACTGTGGGACTTGCCCGGGATAACACCCACAACCTTGTGCAATAAATTCTTACTGGATATGTTTTGTTATAAATTATGAAGTGTTATAGAAGTTTTGAAGACAAATTCAAGTCAGTAGTTTTTGTTTTTATTGATAAACTATTATAAGTCAAGCTTAACCATATTCTGAGCATTCACCCTTGATGAAAAGTCTCAAACAGAAATAGGGTCAGTCGTTAAAATAACAAATACCAAACAACATCTCTTATATCACCGAGAGAGATTTTTTTCAAGTTCTCCAATTTAGCAGTTCTGAGATTACATAAACAATAGCGGGGTGTGTAAGCGTAATGGTGGCATAACGGCTGGACGAAGCGGGGGTTAATTAAACAATAAATAGCCGCTTGCCGCCGACCTAACGATTATTATATTCAAAGGCGGCAGCTTTGAATTCGCATCACTCTCTGGTAATGTGTCAACGCGAGCCGTGGGTGCCTATTCTCTAAGTACAACTTTACGCGGCTGTATTTGGAGCGCCGCCGAGACGTTGTTATGTCGTAATGTTCGTTTACAAGATACAATTCTTATAGGTATGTGATGTTTGTTTTGGTATATTCCAACAAGCTTAAATAATTTCAATTTGAAAGCTATGAAACCTGTTTACTAAAATAGCCTGAATCTGCACTGCATTGCATTTATATTGTAAACTAATATTAATCAAAATTTTATTGCAACTTCAATACGATGGAACATACTACTAAAACCATGATGAATGACGTTAAATGTACTAAAACGTAATGACGTTCCAAAGTAACGCGGTACAATATCATTCGAAATAAAGTCGCAGAACGCTGAGAATAGTCGCCCGCCAGTCATTACGACTTGCTCGTTAACGCTCTCTAATTGCATCGGGTTAATATAGACTTTGTTAAATAAAATCTCTCATCTAGCCCCCTCCCCCCGCCCTGTTGCTGGCGTTTTTTCGTTATTTAGCGCGCTGCAGATGCCCTTAATGACGCGTTTTGAAACTTACGATGACACTTGGCGCAGCTCCGACCTGGTCCAACGTCGGATGTTAATTGCACAAGGAATTAAAGAATTTCCGTTCTTCCTGAGAATTAATGGGACGGCCTATGTAGGCGCTGGGGGAACGCAAATGTTATGATTTTATTTACAAAAACGTATGTCGTATGTTCACGTAAAGAGTTCTTTAGGCGTTTGTTTGATGTGTGCGATCTCGTCCGCTATAGGTTATGAAACATAAACCATACGGCGATCAGTTTGTTAGTTGACACAACTGTGTAATGATTACGGACTACGGTCACAAGGTTCCTATAACCCTAAAAAAATTACCATTTATTATACTGGGATATATATCGATTCTAGGGGTGATTTACTGACTTTATTTCATCAATATTGGTGTCACAATCAATACCTAAAGTCGTCATTCAATAATGTAAGAAATATTTTTTCCAAAATATTATGAAACAAATTAAACGTCAATTACGTGGGAAAATTATCACGTTTTTATCAATTTACATCTCATCGTAAATTGTACGTCAATGCGCAACTGATGTGCGCGTCAACACTCCGTCCACATTGCATCGCATACGTATCAACTAAATCAAAAGATTATTACAAACTTCGCACATTTTCCAACGATCTAAATTGAGCGCCAAATTAAATTCGGAAGGGCGAAAGATCTTCCCCTGTTTTTACGTTAACTGTCCAAGTTTTGACTGCGACATAAATACGAGCAGTATATTTAATAAAGTTGAAATTTAGTATAATTACCGATGAGTTCGAAGATTCGGTAGAAGTCGCAGTATGAGTGTAGTTGAGAATTAGGCGCGCGCCACGTGCCCGGGGCATTACGCTTGGCAATTCGCGCACGATTAAAATTATCCTTCTCGGTTATCGCTGAGGGAGTGACGAGTGACGTAGACATGAGTATAAGTAGAAATGACGCTGGAACTCTACTTTGTATTGTATTTGCACTGAATTGTTGACTGATTTACGGCCAGTCCTGATTCAACAACTGCTTATTTCTCTAATCGATTTCAGATAGGGTTGCATGTAAAAAAGTAACATTTTCTAAATCTTGAAAACATCAAATTAACATTTATAAAATATTGTAAGGTATCTGCCGTAACCAATCCGAGCAACACTAATACTCGAGACAATTTAAAACCTAACAAATTCGCCATTCAAATACAATACAAGAAAAACATACCGAACGTAAATAGAACTCCAATTGGAATGTCAAGAAAAATACGATTTGAGAAATTCAAACACGACAATCGTATTCAGTCTATGGTTCAGTTGGTCTGTAGTCAAGATGTTAAGAAAGACGTTCAGCACAAGACGGGCGTGACTAAGGAACGGATGACGACGTGATTGGCGCTACTTAATTAATCCAAGGGCCCTCTCTAATTAATAACAATAATTCCTTAGCGAGTTGTCGCTCGATCCGCCAGATGACGTCACTTCCAACCAACAATCAACACTCGACAGTCTTCATTCGAATAAAGTTTAATTGTTTTGGATAATTGGAACAATAGAGTCTGGGAAACTGGAACCGAGTACTCGGCTGGGATGAAGTGTATTATATATTATTTGTCGAGTTATGTCAGACACTGTTCGTTGTTTGAAAACTTTGACATCTATATTTTTGGTTTAAGTCGTAAATTTTGTTTTTTTTTGTATTTAGGCTACCTTTTTGACTATTAGGTCCTTTGTCGATTGTAAGCAGATAACATTTAGAGTAATAATTAATTATTTATTAGTGCAACCTTGATAGAAATCCTGAATTTAGCTTATTTATCTAGATTATCCGAGTGTCTTACAAGTGCACAAGAATATATGGTGTGGCCCGGCCGTATCGAAGTACCTACGCACTTGTAGTGTATTTCATTGTGTTCATAATCAAGACGGAAATAGAGACGTGTCATAAATATATGTATGTTTATACGAATAGTTTAACAAGTTCGATACTAAACGATATTCGATTTATAGCTGTAAAATAATTGATTAATTCCACTTTGTGAATACACCTTAATAATAATAACATGTAGCGAGTAAATCAACACAACATATTTGCGTAACACGCGTTTAGTTTTTCATTTAACATTACGCAAATGAAACTAGAGGTGACAATGGACTAGTGAAGCCCTGTAAGCGCCCATCTTCCGGCGTTACGTCTCAATTATACGAACAATGGCCGTAACTTGTCTCAAGTAAATTGCGTATCGGCCTGATACCTCTCAAGTGTCTGAGGGCGAAGGATCAAACGAACCTTTGTTTTATCTTCGTGTGACAGGGCGCCAACGACCGGGCTTCGCGTTTTTCTTTTGTGCCACTTCGAAATGTGTAGGTGACATAACTTTGTTGCTTATTTCCATCGTATTGTGAACAAAAACGATTCGATTCTTTGTGATGTTTTAGACATGTTTTTGGAACGTGTAGATATTTTCGTTCTTCACAATAGAAAATAAATCATCAAAGACCTTTTATGGTTTTGAATAAAATATATTCAGAGTGTTTTAAATACTATATCAAAATGTGTTGCTTAGATTTTTAGCCTAAGAATACTTATTTGAAATTGTGCTGACTGAATATTGAACAAGTCTGTATACCCAATGTGGTTTTATGAATGTATATAGTGTACTGTGTACATTTGTAAAACTACATTGATTATACAGATTTGTACAATAGTTCTTTTAGAAATTACGTCAAAAACTAAATAATTAGGTCTAATTTTTTTTTCTTAATAGTCTTGGTAAAGTTCAGCAGTCTTTCAGTTTTTCAAATTTAAAACTAATTATATTTAAACAATTTCAAATAAGTATCAGGTTTCGAAATTAATTTACAGTAAAATTAGAACCAGATTTGTAAATACCACCACAAATTTTACGCTGTACAACTAAATGTGAAAGTAACTCACACATTTATCGGCACATCACTCACAGCGATAATAGAGGAACTGTCGAAATGCGTTTAAATCCGGCAAACATATTATGAAGTGGGCAAGTCTTAACAGATCGGGAGCCAATGTCGTAAAGTCCGGGTTTTACGAGCTCCGTGACGGCCGAGACGAAAACGCTGCGGACGATGACGGATCGTGTGTCTCCAGCTTTATGGATGCAAAAAAAGTTTCGAGATCTGTCACTTTATGCATTCGTACGATGTGGACCACCTTTGAGAAGGGTTTCGGTTATCAGTACTTGTTTAATGTCAACAAAGATTTGTTTAATTGTAATCGTTATACCCGTGCTTAGGTAGGTACCTATGTGTCGTGACACTTATAATGTTCATGAAGGTCGTGGGTAACGTGTACTAAGTTGATTATTATGTTGAAGTACCTATGCGTGGTTTCTAGTGAAAAAAATTACCATTATGAGTTAATTCTATTTCCACTTTTCCAGTGTATTCTTTCGAAACAAACAACTGATTTTAATGACTCAATTGTGTAGAAAACAAAACTATCAGATAGCTAACTCTAATAGCTTTAGAAGCATCACAAACCACGGACAGTTCATCCATGGGGTTACGCGGCACATGTTAGGGGTACCCAGTGATAATATTTCACGCAATTGTGGACCAAATCCCGCGCACAATGATATTATACAGTTACACATGTCCCGCTAGGGCGCGAATGAACAAATACAGATATGAAATAAATGGCCTGCAACCATTATCTGTAATGACCCTATTACTACTGCATGGGAGGTGCTAATATTTTTTACGATAATTTATCATTTTAATTGTTTCAAAGAATAACGTTTTTGGGGTTTTATTCATCACTGTCCTAATGTAGTAAATGTCTTTTTATTAGACTTGACAGTTATCACCCAAATAATATTTGATTCTTTTTTTAGTTTACAAGCTTTGATTGGTTATTGGAAACAATGACTTTTCATATTTGAATAATAGGCATAAGTAGAGTTATTTAATGTCAAAATCCAAAATATATTGGCGTATATGGGCTCTACACACACAATTCTCACTAAACAGGAACATTCGAAACATATGCGAAACGATACCGATATGCGTAATATATCCGATAGTACCGGCCAATAGGCGAGGTTAACGTTGCATATTCACGAAGTAACATTACGCTAATCCTCAATATTATGATATCGCTTTAAATTCGTCAATGCTACGCTAATTTGCCGCACGCAATGGGGGAGTGATGACTGAAATCTCCGTGTCCGACAGCGCACAGATGAAAAAATATGACATCTATATAATGATGATATTGTTCCCTTCTTTTATTTGTTGCTATTTTATTTCTGTTGTTATGTTTTGGTCTTAGCATTCAATCTTACGAAAAATGGAAGACTCCATGTATTTAGAATGAGAGATTGTATGAAGTAGTTGCATATTTTTAGTAATTCTTGTAGATATGCTTATTTACTTATTTTAATAAGCTTCATCTATAGGCTGGGTAGTGACGGTGGCTATCTTATCTTGGTTTCCTACTTTTGTTTCTCGATTTTATCTTTTTGCGCTAAATATAGCTAGTTATGTTTTCGTTAAAACTATCGGTATAGAAGGAAATTATAATTACAAACTATCGAGGAAATCGTAGTATGTCTGTAAATAGTCTTACTTTCAAGGAAAATATCATACAAAAAAGTTGCTTTACTTATAAAACAATACTACGTACATACCTAGTTTAACACTACTATACTTACAATAAATTATGTTATTATCTTTGAAATTAGTCCGACTACAATAAAATCAATAATACTGTTGTGAAATGTGTGATTAGGTAACTTACCGATAGAGCTCTTCATGTATGAGATGGCGCTTTGATGACTATGATAATACCTACGCTATTAGATCAATATGTTTTAGTAATAATTAAAAAAAAAAATTTTGTTACAACTCTTTATAGGCAATACCAAGTATTTGATCCTGTAGCTACGCATAAACCTGCTAAGATGTTTTATAAGTAATCCGCTTTATCACTAAAGACTGAAAGAGATATGACATAGAAGTTTCCTAAGTTTATCTCATATAAAAAACCGGGTGTCAATTCATAAAATGACATAATCCAATCCGCCACAAAATAACTATTAATAAAACCGAATTGATATACTAATGGATGTAAAACTTCGCAAATCCTCTCGACTATTATGTCAGGATCATTACTCGCGGACGTCTCATCTCCCTAAATCGACAATATCTGTAGAGTCGCGTGGCAAGTAATCCCTTAACCCTCCGCCCACTGTGTCGCGTGAGAAGTGAATTAAATCGCCGCGGGGTCCGATCGACCACTTAACGGATCGTGTTCGTGTCTTAGGATTGATAGTGCGCCGGGGAGGGTTGTTGAAAGTTAATTCGTGTTTGGTGTCACTGCAGTCGCTTTATTACGCGTTAGAGGAAATGCAGTTTTTCTTATGAACTTTGTTTCTCAGTGGGGGCGAAGAAAAGAGGCTACTTGGTCTATTAATTAAATGTTAGTATTTGTCAGAATGTTTTCATTTACAATTATATTTATAAGCGACAATAACAAGTAAAACAGCGATAAGCGAGTTCCATGGCTTCGCTGTATAAATGTTGTTATTTTGCAGTCCTCGTAGAGATAAGACCACAAGTTGAACATAGCTATCTATCAAAATAAAACGACTAACTGCAATGAACTTTCTATCCATCCAAACTGTCTAAAACAATTTAACAACTGTATCAATCTGTTAATATAATTATGTCTTGGGTAAACCATGAAACACATAATTGTACCAATTTAAGACATTGTCAAAACTTTATTAATCTTTATTAGTACATCAGGCGTGAACAAAAGTGATAAATGTTCGGAAGTTATTGTTCTAAATAATCCTTTGAGTTTACAAAGACGACCCTCTGTCAGGGCGCAGTGTTAACCCTTAAATGGCGTTGTACGGGGGACGCGCGACACGCGGACTGTCACATTCACAATATAGCTTCATAGTTTATTATAATATTTTCGTTCAATATTGCCCTCATTTCCCCTTAGTAGCTTTACACGTTACACACTGGTGAATTTATTACGCGGTAATTTTTGGATTGTTTTTGTGTATACAATTTAATTAATATTTTATGATTATTGATTAAATTTTAAAATAATTATAAAACTACTAACCACAATAATAAAAAAAGTTAACCCTTTGTCTTAAATGTGAAGTAGTGTTGTACAACACACAATTTAAAATTTAATTAAAATAGTATGTCCTTACTCTGACCAAAATGTAAAGTAATGAACTACGCTCAGACTGCGATTCGTAATAATCTACTTCTAAATATACAAACCGCCTCGTGCGAACCCACGCGCCCTTGTATGATCCGCGATGACAATAAATCATGTAATTTGGTGACGAAATACGAATTCCGCATCCTGTGCCGCATTATAGCCATGGGTGGATTTGTACTGTTCATATGACAGCGACATGCGGTTATTACAAGAATTACAAGAATATAACAATTTATGTCCCGAAACATATTACATTTTCGGGTTTACTCATATGATCAACTGTAAATCTCACCGCTTAAGGGGTGGAATAGATTTGTCATATTCCTGCAAAGGGCTGCACGCAAATGTACTTGAATATTCTGTTTAAATTCCTTTAGACTAGCATTCCGTGGAAACTAGTCGGTGTTTACACATCAAGATTTCCTTCAGTAGTTTCTAGTGCGGCTATATCAGAACATAGGTAGTGGAAGTCATAACAGTGTATATGTAAGCCGATCGATGTGGCTGGAGCGGGTACGTACACAAGGCGGAACAATAGGCCAAGGCGTCGACACAATGGACAATGCCCGTACCTTCGATACGATAAATACACTCATCTAATGTTTGTCTGTGTGAGTGTTGATATGTGTTTTATATTGCATAACGCGCGTGTTTGTTGGGTTTCTCGTAACTATACTGGAAACTTCAGTCTAACTCTGTTATGTTGTGTTATAATTCCTTTATGTTAGCGAATTGTTTTTGAACTTTGTAGATCCTTGTAGACAAATAGCTTAGTGTCTTTCAATATTCGTAGATTTGATTTCTTCGTACGTCCAATATTTGCAGGTTGCAGATTTGTTGTGTTTATGCTTGTGGTATACCTAATTAGAATTGTTAAATGCACCCAAAATACAAGTGAAATGGGATACAAAACTATATAAACACCTCAAATTGACACGGCAAGTAACAACACATGTCCTAGACATTACAACAGCGAGTGAGCGCTCATCAGGTTTATTTTGGGTAATTCATAAAACTATATTGGCTCGCAGATGTCCGTAACGCTAAAGCTCGTATTATTGAAGGCGTGGTTCTGGTAGATAAGTAGATTTGTGACAGTACGGTAACGACACACATAAATTTGTACGAACAAACACCGTTACCCGGCTTAGCTTTCTGGCAAACAAGGGCGACGGGTCCGAATGACACTACCGCGCGTTTGAGGGTTGCAACTGTTTATTAGCTCGGAATATGCCGCTAATATTGCTAAATAAATATCATAAAAAATATTGCTCGCATATTACCATCAATTTCGTTTTAAAAATTCATGACGTGACATTTGGGTAAAATATTCTTCAAGAATATGACTCAGTAATGTGTTAGGTTTGCGTTGCGGGTTTAGTTTTTTGGATTAGAAATATTTTTTACGGTTGTGTTTTACACAATAAGGATGTGATGGTGGCAAACTTAAGGAAACTGAGTAGGTATAAACAATTAAATTGAAATAATCTAATCTACTAATTGTAGAACGTCATCACACGAAAAAAGTTGTATGGCCCACGTCAGACGGAGTGACCTTAGCATATCTGACACCATAAAGGAAACTATCGTTGCAAGCGCGTGCGCCGACCGGTGTTCCTTCACAATGCAGCGGAAGACGCCGCCCTCAGCAGATGGCGCTCCGAGCTACCATGTTAAAACTGGTTTCTAATAAACGCGGTATTATTGACCCCAGATTTGAGGGCTGGCTTTATTCGTAGTCTTGAGATGCCACGTGTCTTGTAGACCAAGGATTTTAGGGTTAATTATCACGTTTATGAATCGAACAAAAGATTAGGTGCATGAAGAATTATTCGCATTATAAATATTAAATAAATACGCATGAACAATAAAAAAAAATCCTGTATAGTTTAACAAAATGTATGAAATGTAATTAAGCAAATAAAGGTACGCAAGCATTATATAAGATTTTAACAACTTAAAAATTTTGATTAAATTGTGCAGAATTGTCAAATAGAATGCAGGAAAATAGATTTATATTTTGTAAATAGATTAGTCAAAATAAAATTTGGTTCAAAAGTTCAATTTAGGAATACATAGTATAACCTTCATTGTGGGTACCAACTTAACAAGATTTGTCGAAACTCAATATAATATTAAATTTAACAGTGACATCCAAGCGACTTAGGCACGCGACACACAGACTAACACACAGACGCACAAAGATAAGAACACGCGCCAAATCGAGTGGCGTAATGAATGTGCCCTAAAATAAACCATACAATGCGAGCTTCTTGTATTACACAGCTTTGTTAGGAGAGGAAGTAGGAGGCAGCTGGCTGACTTCTTTTCTTCAATAGTAATGATGGTTTGTAGTGCACTGCGCTTTGTTCCGGTGTCCTGTCGCGTGCCTCAGTATTATTTGACTAAGTAGGTGGAAAGGTGTGTAACTATACCGTTGAACGTCTCAAGATGTTTTGATTTGATAGTGAGGGTTGTTGCTAAAGCCGCGTAATTATAATCATTATGAGCAGTTGTGCGCGTAAAGATGTTGGGGAGCTTGCAACGTCGCGTCGCGTCGCTTGTTGGTTTTGGAGGTCAGTTCAGGAAATTGTCGATTGAATATGTTCAATTTTATAAGGAAGGGTGCTTGAGCAAAAAGACTTACTCAGTGTTGGTTTTTGTTTCTCCCTTTTTCAGTAAATACTAGGTTCTGTTTATATTTGTTCTAGACCAAAACATGGGTCGACAGGTTTTTGCCCCAACTAAGTGTTCTGCCATAAGCAAGACAAAAAACGGCAAATACAGATTTTGGTCATTTACAGTAACTTAAAACAGTAGCTAAATTATAAAGGCCTTCAAACTTTCAGTACTCATTGACTGTGCCACGTTAACGTCATTTCTGGGGAAGTATGTAGTTTTGTAGCATTAAATATGTATATCGGCTCTCAACTCAACCCTAAAAATGACGTCACAAGGCACATTTTTTGTGACCATATTTTTCTTGTGAGCAAACCTTGTCTTATTAGGCAATGTAGTTACTCGTGATATAAAAACTGAATGGAAACATTTCGTTAACAGTGAAAAAAAACTATTCCACGGCAACGCCAATTTTCCTCCTGCATTACATCGATAGATAGTCTACAAGATACCGATAACGAGTTATAAGATAGCGTTACGTCACAGATAATAAATAGATCAAGGTTCCCCGGATAAGATTACACTTCCAAATAAATGCTAGTATCATAACTAAGGTGTTAACTTTATGGACACAAGATTACCATGTTAAAGAGGTAATTATTTTTATTGTAAGATTTTACTCCATCAAAACTGATAAAAAATATTTTTAAGTATTAAGAATTTCTTGATTCTTCCTATTATGGGAATAAGGAGCATTTTCGAGACGATAAATATCTGCGGATATTATTGTTTCTTTACGTTTTGTCCTTGAAAAAAAGGAAAGAATTAAAGCTAAGTTGTAAGCACTTAACCCTTAAAAAGTTAAGCATCGCGTAGCATAACAGACAGTGTAACATAACCTATGGAGGTGTTTGTGGTGATCCATTACGCACGCAATTGAGTGTAATTATCCGGTAATATCCTGCCTGAACCCTCTTCAGTGCTGGTCGGTGCCAGCACATCATTTGTAAGTCGATAGATAATGAAGGTCTTACTTCCTTGTGCCTTGAAATTCTATTACTGACGTACACTTTGGAGGGTTAGGTAAGGTGGTAGGACTGTAGGTACACATGGTAGATTTTCGTAATTTTAAAATTGGTGTATTTTCAGCATGCTTTTTAGGGTTAGTATTTGTTTAAACATATTAAACACGTAGCTATTTTTTATTGTGCAATAGTGTGTATGTAATGTACCATAAAATTATGTGAACTAAGCTATTTAAAGCTGTGATTAGTTCTATGATAGATACACAATTTATGAAACTATGGATTAAAGAAACGTACGGTTAGATTAAAAGAATTAGTTTTATTGTATGGATATGATTAATAAAGTATTTTTCCTTGTTTTTAGGAGCCGAAGAAGATGGAGAACCTTTAACAAACGATGATAATACGGGTGAGTTACTATGAATTTATATAATGTTTAATCTCGTGTAAGTATTTATAAGTTTTATAATGTTTACTAAGTAGCTTGCGCCTGTGACTATTTCCATGAACTATGAACTTTGACACGTCTTTTCCGGAATTTTTATTCCGGAAAAGACGTGTGTAGCAACCAAAAATATATTAATCCAGATCATAAACTATCAGGTCGTAGCACACATATCGGCCCAGAAAGGGATCGTCACCATATCAACTCAAGTCATGCACTTTTCTTTGTATGAAACATTCCAATTTTTACGTTAATTAACTTACTTGAGATAGTACGTTTTAAAAATATTTTATTTTATATACTGCTCTTAAGTTGCTAGTTACGCTTGAAAGTTATATATCGTCGGAAAAGTACGCGCGAAGTTGCTGACACGGCGCTGTTATGTCATCAAAAGTTTGGCTAAGATATTGTTGTAAAATGAATGCCCCCTTGTTTGTCACATAAATCGTAGACAACAGAGGATTCGATAGTACTATTACGTATACATGGGCTGTGATAAGTTATCTATTCTATATGTATACTGTTATTATGTGTGGTGTCCACTAGTTCTGGTTCTGATACTGTTGTGTTAAGGACTTGAGGTTCAACGGCTGTCTGTTCCTGTGACTGTAAAATAAATATTTTTAGAGCCATAACAACGCTAAACGATTGTTAATTCTAGAGGTTTTTTGGAACAATGTCAGTAGACAAACAAGCGGATATGATAGTGTCACACGTGTCGTCTCTAGATACGACTGATTACGAACTAAATATACACGTGTCCGTACTTACATACGGTTTGTTTATTATCGTTTTACCTTCTTGATGGAAAATTATGCATTTTGAAACACAAGCTATTCAATTACTATACAAGCATTGTAATTATCTATTTAAGTAAACGTGAGTATAAACACGTATATAACGGCATCATCGTTATTACATAACTTGCTTATTGTTCTTCAAATACCTTATTCAGTGATTGAAGCTGGTTGGTGTATGTTTCCATTCATTTTTACCGTCCTCAAAACAACAACAAGCCACTTCTTCTATTTTTGTTGGTGTTTCCAAGACGATTAATTCCAAAGCGTTTCACAGACTTGCTTAATATGTATAACATAACCGACTTCTGTGGGATTTATAATGAGCTACAAAAGGGATGTACATATAGACACTCTATTTCTCTCTATTACATAACACTTTTGACGTAAACAAAGACACCAAAGCCTTAAGGCAATATTCATATTCAGTGCCAAAATAACGCACTTTTACATAGGTACTGTGTTCAAAGCCTTTATCGATTCAGTAAGACAAGAGTGAGCGAGTGTGAGAGTTACAGACATCGGACTAACGCAGCTTGTTAACTGATAAATATTCGACTTCAATTTCAAGGATGATGTCCTCATTTCGACAGTATGTTTGTGCTAGGGCAAATATTTGTTAAAGATAAAGACCTTTAATCATAGAAAATGGGAAACAATTGCAGTCGATGGTTACTTTTTTCGGGTAAAAGTATATTAGTAGTTGTTCTGTGATGAGAATGAATAAGGAGGAATGCTTACGTTTATTGTTCGTTAAGTGGATAACCACTGTCTCTGCTTACGCTTCAGAAAAATAGGTGTGTGTGTTATTACATTTATTTATCTGTTTAATCATATTTTGACTACAGCGGCATCGGCTACGATTAAGACGGGGACGATTACAATATCAGCAGTGATCGCTTGAAATAATCTAGCTATCTGGAATGCTATCTGAGTAGGGTTTTTTTTCAGTGATGAATAGTTCCTTGGAAGTAGGCAGGTGTGTATTTTGTTTGTCATCGGTTGACAAGCATAGTTTTTTTAGTGAGTTGGTACAGTTCGTTTGTTTCACTGAGTGCTTTTTGAAAGTGACCGTGATTCATTATAAAATTCTGCGTATGGTGAGTTGTCTGTTTTCTGAAGTGTTATATAATACATGCGAAGCGAAACCTTCGGGGTGCTCTTAACAATATAGCGTTCATGGAGAACTGAGAATTGGCATAAAGTGTATATGGGTAATAAGTGCAGCAAGCTAAATTTTATACATCGTAACGGTTTTAATATAAGTCAGTAAAACAGCAATAGTTATTTTACGCTAATAGCATAGGTATTTTAAGGTGTAATCGTGTTTAGGTATAGGCTTAGGCATTTAGATCTAAATACACATTTTGTCTATAAATTAATTGCAGGATAATCTCTGATTTTCAAGCGTATTAATTCGGTTTGAAAATAAACCATCCTGAATAATTTGATAAGTACCTATTATTGACATTGGATTCTTATGCGGGCCAGATATTTCGGATAAGTTATGCTGACGATCAGTAGACCATTTTAAAATTCATCGACAATAATCTATGGAATTATGTTTAAATCTGTGTTGACATATAGGTATATAGATGCCTATGACCAGCAGTGGACTGACATAAGATGATACGATGATGATGTCTTGATACGTGTTTGCAACACATGATGTCTTTCGTAGATATGTTTGTATATAGGTGGTAATCTCTGGAACTAGTCATTCGATTTCCAAAATTCCTTTACCCATATTCAGAATGGACCTTGTGGGTGATCTTAAGCTTAAAACTCGGAAAAGACACGAACATTTTTTTCATGTCAACGAAATCGCGGGAGGAAGCTCGTTGTCTTTTATAAGAAGTATACATAGCCTTACCAAGTCCTATTTCCGTAGCATTAAGCCATCCGGTTGGATACTCAGGTATTAATACAAGATTGTATTGATGCGTATGAAAGTGCTAAGTAACCGATACAATTCAGGCAATCAGTCACTACGTATCATCTAATCTAGACGTTTATAATTCGGATTTGTGACGTGGCACTCAAATTACTATCTAATAAACATTATATCAATGTGTCATACTGGTAAATTATTTCTAGAACTGATAATTTAATCATTTGATGCGAACGGAATGCGAAGTAAAGTAAAGCCCCTACACACTTCTTCTTCTTATCGTATGGTTGATAAACAACCTGGTGTTAGAGTTTAAACCGCCTGTAGGCCTCTGACATGGCTTTACACACCGTTGAAAAATCTTTCAGGAGCGCCAGCTTCCATACGATGTTTAATTTTTTAAATTAAATCAAATTTTTATCCTATCTTTTGCCACTCGGGTATACCATCAGCTGTTTGCAGAACGCCGTATGATCACAAACATAGTAACGAATACCGGCGGCTTGCTTTTGCTGGACGCCAGTCGGACTGTATAGTTAGTAGGAGGCTTTATTCGTATAAATAAAACAATAGCAGGATTTTCTTAAGATTGAATGATGAGGTAAGTATTTATATCTAAATATCTACTCAAGCCTCTGTCAAGTTTTGTATGATGTCATTTTACTCAGTCCTGTGTTAAACTCATTCATGTAAAATCCAACCCTTGAATGGCCGAATAACTTTAACTTACTATCAATGAATATACTTACATGGAACTTACCTCGGTCTGATTGTAATAATGCTAATTAACTTAACTTATTCCATAGTCTTAATATGTTAGCACATTACGGCTTCATTAAATCAGAGTCAGAGAATATAATGACACAGACAACAAACTTATTAAGACAGGACACGAACAGGGAAGAACCGAATCAAAGCAACTTGGCTCTCGGAACAATTAACCCAAATACAATTCAGAATAATGAAAACTTGATGGGCGACGGAACTAAGTATGAATAACAGGAATCTGTCGTGTTTCATAGTTGGATAGTTAAATGTGTCGTGAATCGATTCTCTTCCCGGTCGTAACCGCATGTCATTAAGTGTCGGTCGTAAAGTGCGGTCGCGGTCGCGTCGATCGGAATGCGCCGTGAGGCACGCCCGCAGCCGATAAACCGGCTTCTGTCTAGTGTTGCCATGCTCCTATAGGCTTGCCGGCTTTTTCTATGTAATTCGCAAGTAAATAACATTTAGTTTCCTTGTATAGTGCGTACCTATTATGCGTAGATAGCGTTGGGCGCGTCAACTGAAGCGGTAAAGCCAAACTGGTGAAGTCAAAACATTATATATCTATCCGTGTGGATATGGTCTTCCGTGCTTCATCAAAAGCCACAATATTGGTATTAGCAACATCTTTGTAATAGCTTCGATGGGCATTAGAAGTAGAGTTGTAAAATGTATACAAATTAATGAAATGCGTCAAAGATCGGCAGCGTCGTATCTCACACACTTCTCTTTTCAGCACCCTGTTCTTCTTTGTATATTCGAAATATTAATCCATACTCTATGATTATTAAATTTCATTTCAAACTGGCAACACTAGGTCCGATAAACAGGCTTCTGTCTGAGCACTAATAAGCGCCTCCTCGCTTCCTCTCGCTTGCTTTACGAGCGGTCCGCGTCGAGGCACCATTCGTCGCGGAGCCTAATTAAAACATGCAAGTGTTGTCTCGGCGAGCCACGGTACCTGAAATGCAAACAACATTAGTTGCGTTTTCAATACTTTCTTAGTTTACAATGTAACAAAGGATTTTTTATGTAAATACTACGCAGTAGTAGAAAAACTGATCTTAAGTTTAAGTGGTAAGATTTAAGTTTTATTTCACTTAGAGATTTCACAGGCGCTGTAGTTGAAGTAGTGGAAGAAAAACTGAAATAAATAATACATTATAAAAGATATGAGTCTAATTGAACCAATTTATTACACAACCAACTTATACTTCAAACAACGCTATACTAATGGTAATTAACGCTATGAATGCAGCCGGTTGCTGTCCGAATATGCACTAGCGTCGGCGCGCAATTCGCTAGATCAGCAAACGGGTGTTGGATGACATTGTATCGACTACATTACTTACAGCATTATAACTAGTTACTTATTTTGCAAACCTCAATTAAGCTCGGCACAATCCTTATAGGTATAACGTTTACTCTAAATAATCATTGGTTTGTACTATTTTTATTTGTATGTAATCTTACTGATAACTCGACGTTTATCCCTAGTCCAAGCCTACAGATTTTTCCGGGTCAATACACTGAACTAGTTCGCCGGAATTTTTACTATGTATGCTTAGGTATTTCCGTCTTTTGATTACCTACACGGATTTTGGTTGTTATAAAATCAACATTATGTTTAAAAAAATGTATGTCGTTCAGTGAAGTTAGTTTCAAAGGCTGGAAAGGTACATATGTAAATATTAATTATAATACTTAGTAAACGTTTTTGATCATTATGTATTGTATCTTTAAGATATAATGGGGCGTATATTCCCACTCTACATGGTACATAGGGGTGGCGCGTGCAACAGTTTTACATGAGGACCAGCACCAATTAGAAGCAATATCAAAACCGTCGGCTGAAGTGCCATCATTATCTCGGTTGTCGCACGCAAAGCTAACTCTTCCTCCCCTGCTATTTGGGCATAAAATTCTATAAAATATTCATGGGTTTTTGGAGACAAGTGGAGTGAGCAATCCTGGAGCATGGGGTTGGAACATAGTTAAAGCGTTTAGGTTGAGAGTCGTCGAGTACCTTTAGCCTTTTGTAGAGGTTTCTATCGTTTTGGCGGGTTTGTGCGGCGGAGCTATTTTGTCAATTCGTGGGGGAGCGTGTTTCGTTTTGACAACCCTCGAATAAGGTAGCGAAGAGATGCGGAAAATTGACGAACATTATGTGCTGCGTTATGTTATATCCGGCCACAAAACGTTCGGTCAATTATGATTCATCATTCACACTCATTATGCATTGTAATTCTTCTTCCTTCCCTTTAACATATAATTTTTCATTCATACTTTTGTTTAAAACTAATGAAGTCATAAAATGTATGACAAACTTGCATTACGATCAAACAGCAAACTCGCTATGGAAAAATATAAACTCTTTGATAGTTGCTCGCAACGCTTTACACAAGCAACTGTTCTTTAAGTGAACTAACGTAGCGTAAATTTGATTTAAAGTAAGCAGGAATGTAGTCACCGCGGAGGGTTAGCGATGTATTAATATCGTGAACATTACAGTACCTAACGACTGTATAAATGCGCTGAAGCATGCGCTCACTGATTGGATACCTATTTCTGATTTAATAGGATCCGCATATTTAGATATCCGCGGTACGTGAGCGATGGAGCTATGAATGCAAAGTATGGGCACACAGTTTGTTATTAACTGTCAGACACGTCTGCGTTAATTTTAGCTTTATAAATACACAAATAAAGGTCATAATTGCGTACATTGTTATGATATAAGTGACAGACAAGTAAGAAGTATTGCCGTCGGTGTGTGCGTTTTCGTATTTTTCACGCTAGCAAATCGTACTCATTTTAATGTGAATGCGTGAAATTTTAATAATTGACGCAGTTTCTGCGCCTATACTTCGTCTAGATACGATTTATGCATTTATTGCCTTATCTAAGAAAACCCAGTTAGAGTTTAGTGCTATCAGCTCAACCTACATTCAATAGTTTTCATATTATATACATACTAACAAATTATTCATATGAATATTGCTCGACTCATTGTCTAGCCTTTGCAAGTGTTGAACTTTTATAAAAGCTGAACATAGATGTGCGTGTGATTTATAATCAGAATAATAAAAAGTTGGCTTCAATTAAAACGATTTCATCCAAACCGGATTCCGTTCTTCTCATATTCAAACATAATGGGAGCAAACTCTTACATTAAACTGTGACCATTGTTTTCAGCTTTTGTTCATTTTTATTGTTTTAAAACCCCTTTTATCGCTCACAGAGCACCATCGCCCGATAGGGAAAAAGATATAAATTTATATTATAATTAGTAGGCATATGCTGGGCAAGTACTGGCGGTTTTTGTCCTAATTAAAGTACCTAAATATCTACGCAGTTAATTTTTTTGTTATTTTGCGGACCATATTAGGTTTCTACTTAGGCCTAATAATATGAATTATACCCGTATTATTATATTATTTTCAGAATTTTACGAAGATTAAGGGGCCAATTGTATTAATTTCATGTTTCTTAGAGTAATCTTGCTTAATTAATGAATATTTCTTGTATCTGACCAAGAAAGAACGGGAGAAGTTATTTGTACATAATTAAATTTATCAGACATGTGCTCAATAGAATTAACTATACTGATAAACTCACTAAATATCGACTTCGATATCCCACACATAAGTATAACCACCAACTTGTTGAACAGTCTACTTCATCCAATTATCTCCAGAATCGCAATGATGATTAACTTATACAATCGGATATTAATCAAAATCGCCACAGGCTATTTGCGACGTGGTAAAACACGGTGATCCGTGGCTCTGCACGTGTCTCTACTCCGTAGGGTGGGGCTACCCCCGCAACTGTAGCCGGCGGCTATATGAAATTAATTTCAAGTACGCTGCAGGATTTGTGTACATTGCCTGTGTACATCTCTCATTAATGTGAGAGTTACTGCAAATTCTCGATTTGTGTAGTACCAAGCTTGTAACGTGTATTCTTTTGTGACGTTAAACGTTTATCTGTAAGTAGATATCTCTTCAGATAGCGTTATCGGGATCAGATTGTGAATGATACCCACTTGTTTGGGGAAATACAATAACAAGATAATTGATATTAGTTAACTAACATTTAGAACATTTTGTAGCAAGTACTTAAAGTACTTGCTACAAAATGTTCTAAATGTACATTACTATATATCCAAATATTAGTTAAAAAATACAGTTGACACGCTTCCATCAGGTTCATGGATCGAATCTAACGAAAAATAAGATTTTTTTTAAAAACGAGGACATCCTATATCTATCTATTTGTGAATGAACAATCCTACAACCAACGCTACCATTACAATATCCCAGTTAGATTCTAACAAGATTTCACTCACTCCCTTATTCATGTAGAGTGCGCTAGTAAACAGTGAGAGCAGGATGTTTGCTTTGCCCGGCCACAGCGCGTATTATCCGCAGATACTGGCGTTTATCTACCGTGGAGTACCACTAATGTTGTTCACTTATACATTTTTTATTAGCTAATGTTACTGTAGCGTGCCCCCGAATTGTATAGCGTTTATGTGTTGATTAGGTTGTGGAAGGCTGAATGAATTGATGAGGATTGAGATGGATTATTTATAGCGTTTTACTTATGTCGAACGTACATGCAGGAATAAACTGAATATGAAATAGGTACTTAATATATAGCTACTTAGAAGAAAACTTAATAATTGTGTTTTATGTCAATGTTTCCACACAGAAAATATTACAATGTTTTATAAAATTAAATTTAAACTGTTTTAATATTATACAAAGCACAAAATATAGTACTTTTAATTTCCATGAATGATAATACAAGAAAGGGCTTTAGAAGTTCGTTGTAGTTTTTTCAAATAACTGACATCAATAAATCTATAGTACGTAGTCACACTTTTATAAGCCGACTTCAACAAGGTTGAATTTATAACAATCTCATATATACATAAATTTATTTTTTATATGTAATATAATATTGCTAATAGCCATCTAGAAACATTAATCCTTCATATGGTGAAAGATATTAAGTAGTAAGTACAGTGGTCCCCAGAATTAAATACTCAACATAATTACACTCTAACTCACAAAATTTGCAATCTCTTTAAAATATTATACAAGTGTAATAGATTATTTTTAAATATTGTACTATACACAGTCATATCACCGATAGTAATCTTTTGCAAACTATATATAAATGTATATTGTTGATAAAATGGAATAATAATCTTTCAACATATCACGTTATTGCCAAAATATTTATTGAATTAAATACTTATCAGATTCCTCCACTGTGTTGTATATCTCTAGGTTCTTCAAAAACAATCTAGTTTTAAGAATTAAATGAGTAAGCAATACGAAATTCAATAAGGATAATAAATATAAGGCTTTTCTAGGGTAGAGCCAACTAAATTAAATTGTTACCAAATATTGCGTAAAATATTATCTATATAAAATATTGCGTAACTTTCAGACTACGGTTATCGTATCAAGATAGTATTCAACAGCTTAATAATAATAATTACATAATTTAAATCTCCTTACCAGATAGAACAATAATCATGTCACTATAAATATACCTACTCCGTAACGTGGGTCTGCCCGTACCTACTTCGAATCTCATTCAACGCACGATCCGGTATCAAAGTAGCGACACTCACACAGATTGCCCATTTACAGATCCCTCCGACATAAAACCACATAGACACTTACGTGCGGTTCTGCACATGTATTTCTCAGAAACGTCCCTCTGAGGAAGAGAGGCTTTTAAGAGGCCGAGTGAGTGGAGAGCGCTGTAGCGATCGGCTCCACTGCTCACCCCGGCCGACAGTAAAAAATATGAGCATCCCCCTATACACCCCCTCTGCCCGCGCCATCTTGAAAAACTTTGTCACTTGTAGCCGCAGATCGATCTGTGTCTACGACGTCTACGCCGTAGCCGGTGTAGGCGCTATGTAGCATTTTTTAGAATATCTAGTCCGTGTAATCCAGACTTTTATTCGTGACTATTTTATCTTTAAGACTTGGTTTAATGTTTCATAATATCATTTTAATTCGCATTTTATGATTAGTAATGCGCTGTAGGTACTTTTAATTGCCAGTGCATGTCAGATCATTTATGATACATCATGACTGAGCAGTTCGATAATAAAATGGCTATCACACAACATAATCGTTGTGTGAATTAGACAATAAATTACATCTAACTGTATGTATTACATAACTCGCCGACTGTTATGAACCATTCATTCGTACGGTTACTCTTTTAAGATGTTGCATATAGTTTGTTCTGTTCAGACTCTGATTATTATGTACCGACTATTGTTGTGACCCCTCATAACATGACTAATGTCATTGAAATGATAATCAGTAAAAGGATTTGTGTGGAATTATTCACATGACTACCTTGACTAAGGAGATACGCCCTGTGGCTAAGTTCTTTTGATTACATCTATAGCAATATTGAACCTTAACTTCTTGTTATACGGTTTGTATCAGCATGTTGATGTTAAGTTTGAATACAAATAAGGACACCTAAGGGCCTCAGCAGGTGACTTTACAAATTGTACCTTGTAATGTCCACGTTATTTGTGAAGTCAAAACGATTGAATGGTTATGTTGAATAAAAAAGTATAATCCGAATGTACGAGACAAAATCTTTAAAGATTTTGGGGAAATATTAACGCTATAGGTACTTATTAGGATACATATTTGCTCAGTAAAAGGAGTTAAACTTTGGACGTACGCAGTCATTAAAATTGCAACAGTTAAAATGCTACATTTTCTGTAATAATAAGGGTAATTTATGACAGTAACCTACTGACAAATTAATCAGGTATTCAAGGCGACAATAGGACCAATTTCTCGAAATTCAAGATAAAGATAACGCGTCTTCTTCTTGCGTTACCTATTTTTCCCAGATAAAAAGAAGATAACTGATATAACAATCGACGCTGATTAAATATATCCGAGATTCACACATTTCGCAAAAAAGCTAACCCCAACCTTTGTGTCAAAAGGTCATCGGTAGCGTCGACCCTTGACGCATCTATAGAGACAGGTAGGACACTGAACCCTTCCGAAGATAACCGAGTCATTGTACCATCAAAGGGTTTGAGAAACCAAAATTAGTTGCATTCAAATCCGCGTGACATACCAATTGTAATAACGAACCGTGCGAAATTTCACACAAAGCGGAATATGTGGGGTTAAAAAAATATGAAAAAAAGAGTTTTTTGGGTAATTTTAGAAAAATAAAGTGATGCGAAAGGGTAATGCTATGGCGTGACCCCCTGCATGTCATGTTTTGATTGCACCGTGTCGCTTTTTTAACGGTTTTTACTACAGGCATGACTTTTTTAATGTAATTGTGGATATTTTTTATGTTTCTTCTTTGGGTGCCGTCAATCCTTGTTTCATTAGCTACACTAATAATATAAGCGATTGGCCTTGATATGTACCACTATCCCAATCTATAGGTACCTATCAGCATGTATGATATCGTAATCTAATTGATTCAATTGTATTTGGTTGAAAAAAACGTTCGTTTAGATAATATTAATTAACCGATTGAAGTAGGTTATTGGGGATTACTATTGTTGCTACGTTTATATTAAAAAATATTATTGTTGAAATGTCATTAAACACTTCAATATAATTGACGTACACTATATAGGTCCACCATTTCGGATTCCCCATGTTCGTACATGCATCCAACGGTTTATTATTGTCATTTCACAAGTAGGTGCGCAAATAAAACAAGTCAAGAACAAATGAGGTATATGAGCATGGATTTTATCAGATGCATTGTGGTGCAATCGCTCAGGGGTCGCAAACAATTCCATCTTGCCTGAGACTGACTCCGGCTCAAAATGTCCGGATGCCTTTATTATTTCAAGGGCCGATCAAGAGAGTTGTGTTCTGTTTTCTCTGTTCACATGGTGTTTTAACTTTGAACTGTTTAATTAACATTAAAAAGATAACGATAGTAGTAGGCTTTTCATCGTCATTAATTTTACCGTTTCCGTACTATTTTAGGGTCGATTTTCAGTCAGTGTAACCGGTCGGACTTAATACTGGTGTATCATACAGCAAAGCAATTGCCAATCAGACTTATGGTGAATAAGCTTGACCTTCGGTAATATTGGTTGTCAGACTTTCGGGTTTCTGACTACTTGTAGTCTGACGCTGAGGAAATAGAGGTATGGCATCCAGCAACCGATCGCTGTTACATAGAAACTAGCTATTTTATGAATAAGTAGGCATTTTATACCCATAGTTTTTTTTTTAATAAGGAAGGGTATAACTGTGGGAAAATTCTACAGCAAATTCGGTGTAGATCCTCCTTTCGATTATTATTATTATAAGTAATTATTAATTTTATAATATTTTTATTCTTATCCAGAAATATAACTAATAATTATCCTTATGTACCGAATACATGATATATCTAAATAGTTTTATGGATTCATTATTTTTGGTAGTAAAAAACAACATGCTGTACCTATAAAACTAAGAAGTATAATATTAATTTAAGTAAAACTTTTGTTTATTGACGATTTCTTTGGTAGACACTCGACTTACATGTACCATAACTCAAATTATTACAATTTAGGTTCTATTACGATAGCGTAAGATTTAATTTCGTGTGATTACATGTTTCTTGAACTAGGGGTACCGAATAATAGATACGGGGTCGGACTTGGATAGAATTCTTTTGATTGTAAGGCCCATAACGGACCCTAACGTATATTTGGACAGCAATCTGAGAGGTTTGAAGTGGTCCCGAGGTTTATAATTACTATAATTTGAAGGCAGATGAAGAAATCTCAAACGGTAAATAGTACATGTAGTCTTTACATGTGTGCTATTGTACGGAAGGATAAGGGGCGATTTATGTTATTTAATTATTAATTTATTACCAGTACATTTTGATTTTCTTATTGAGTTCCTCAGGAGCATTTAAGCTGAATATTTGTTGTTAATGTAAATTTTGTGTAAAATATCACAAGCATTGTTGGTGCTAGTGCTAGCTAGTGCAAGCATATCAACTAAATACACATATCAAGGTCAATTCATATAAAAAAAAGTTAAATACTTACTGTAGTTGACACGCTGTTGATTAATCAAATAATAAATAATTGATCTGTTTATAAATTGACATCACTTCGCAAACTCATGAGAGTCAAGCAAAAAAGTGTAAAAACAAATACGTTTGCATCGGGTTTTATTAAAAACGTGATGAGCTCCGCATGATATATGGACTCGGACGCGCACAGAACGATGCTTCACAAATTATGGCTACATTTTATTCTTCATGGCTATTAATAAATTAGGTAATTGTTCGTGTTATTGTTGTTTCACACTTAATTTGTAACACAAGTATGACCTATGTTTGCAAGTCGTTTTCGGTTTCAAAACTAGTAATACGTTTTATTTACTATAGGTATATACCGGTTTTAGTCACGTATGTATTCGAGAATGCCCCACTAGTTCCGAACTCAAACGGAGCCCTTATTCAAGAGCTGGTTACGCGGCAGAGCAGACATTCCCGTAGCAAATAATGTGGATAACACTTACTAAAGTTATTATAGGAAAATAGCAATACGTTGCTTATACTGTGAGAACTGATATTTTTCATTTGTTTGAAGGTCTCAATTATGAATTGAAATAGGTAAGTTTTACAAAAGTAAAACTTATTTAAAAAAAAAACTAAAAAGTTTTAAAAGTATTTTCTGCTGCCATCATTATACCTTTTATCCTTCTCGTCTTGTATTTCACTTCTGTCGTACTAATTGCTCATAAGATTTCCGAAAGAAAAATGCATGTTATCACATCGTTGAACTATTTGTGAACACCATTGCATTCGAATCAAACAGTACATCCCTATGCGTTGAAAAAAATCTCGTTTTAAAATAAGCAATTTTTCACGGATCACGCGCGCGCCGCGCCAGGCTCAGTTAAAAATTTGATTTACTGGTGGCAAATGTGTGTGCGATATCTGTTTGACTTATTGCGTTGTTAATTCAGCGTCACACATCTATAATACACACAAATTCACTTCAGTGGATACGCATATTGTGACCTTAATCTATATTACTTACATTTACTTTTTTGATTCCTTGACACCTACTTAGATATTCTTGCATATTTCAATTCTGACAGCTTTTTTCTTTTCAACATTTTCTTTTCGATAAGTTGTAGAAACAATATAATACCATACCTTAATGTGAATTAGCGAAAAATTAATTATTTTTTTTAATTAAAATTTGGATAGAATAATGTAAACACAAAGTACTCGTAACACCTGCCTAATGGTGTATGTGTGTAGTAAGTAGTTAGGTGCTAGTACAACGCGACGTACCCAATTACGAATGACGGTGACAGGCCCTTTGATGTTATGTATCGAGAGGTGCCATTTGACGTCATCCCGTCATCACCCGCTAATTCAATTAACGTGATAAGCTGTTGCTGCCTCATGTCAAGCTATTTGGTATTGAGCAGTTATATTGTTTATTTTGACTTATTTGTTAAAGGAGTAATAATTGGCTATATAAGGCGAAAGTAAGATAGGCATGTGTCAGATTGTCAGATATAAAAAACTTGTAATTTTAATCTACATATTTTTCAAGATTATTCAATTAAGGTCAAGATATCTAGAGAGAACCCACCTTTCTCCGGTAAAAGCAGCGTTCATAAAAACTCGAAATTGAAATATTGTCACAAAGAGAAACTCTTATTGGAAAGTGGCAACCGCCGAGGGTACCAACAGAAAGAAAATTAGGATGTGAGCCGTCAAAACTTCAAAACCAGCCCATCAGGACGACATTTTAGAGGGATGTAGCCCCCGCATTACACCTCTCTCATTATTTATCACATTGTCGCCAAAATTAATGGCAACCCTCGTCAAATGATTTTTATTTTATAAAATAAAGCGCGGCTTCTGACAGTTTAATCATATCTTTGTGTTTCTAATGGGATCGTCTAGACACTTGAATTAAGTTTAAGTTGGAATAAGTTTACATAGTCACTTGCTGTAATATTATTATTAAGTTACAACTTAGTTTAAGGTCGCGCGCTTTCGATAATAAGTTAAGAATTTTCAAGTTCAGATACACTAAGTAAAGTAAATTTCTTTTGACCTTTTTTAAAGTAATTATTCAATAGTTTTCAATAAAATATGACCAATATTATAAAGAGACAAGCCAGTCACTTTACACATATGATTTTTGATTTCAAAATGGCGCGATAGTCTAGCGCGTTAAGAAAGATTTAATTCTTAATAATAGAGGATATTATCAATCATACTCTCAAAATTAAATATTATAATGATTATAATATATGTTTAAACTGTGTATAGGTAGGTACTATATTAAAAAATGTGACCCGAATATCGACCGCGATATAAAATGGATATACCTATAACATGTCTATTGTTCTATATTTAATCTCTTTCCTTACGAAAATCCATTGCATTGAAACTTCTGAATGATGGTGACCAGTTCGCGCATGTCAATTAGGCATACTACTTAGCTTATTATGTTATTTTTGTTGTAATATTCCTGTCGATAACCGACATATTTAATTAGCAGGATGATAGATATCTCGTGTCAGAGGTCAGCTACGAGGAAACCAAGCTTTTTGTATACACCGTAACGTTACAGCACCATCGTTAAAACTATGTTTTTAATCATCATTTTTATCATTTAACAGCAGCAAACAGTTTTAATTACGGGAAACTTAGTTAGTGTCCGCCATTAAATATCACTTATCACACGTTTTAAATGAACATTTATCTTTACTTTTTCAATGTTAATGACTCAATGATAAAAACAAACATTCATATCTAAAATTTCTTTTCAAATAATTTTGAGTTGAAAATAGTCAACCTATTCTGAAATTTGATTGTATTTCTTAAAATTCTGTTCCCTTGACACAAGAACGAGACTTCAAACTTTGCATCTTGGGTTTGTGACAGTCAAATATTGGCCTTTATATTTGTGTTGTTAGGGTTGATATTTGCTTAGCATTCGATCGAGTTCGGGCGACGTAAAATTTATAATTGAAGGCCGTAAATTAAGGTGACATCGACAGTTGTGGCTCGCGGGGAGGACGCGCCGACGCCGACGCTAGGGAAAGCCCTGCCAATATTTTATCGAGAAGGTAATTATTTGATCGGCACATTGGGGTAACAGATGAAACTCGCTTGCCGTAATGTCTTTCTCATACTTTGTATTAGAAGAATGATTAATGATTAAGTTATCATTTCCAATTCTCTTTGGTAGGGCGACGCATTGTTTTAAAAATGTATTACTTCCGAGCATAACAATCGATATGAGATTATTATTAGATTAGAACAGAGTTTGTTTTATAAGAATAATGTTGATTTCTAGATAGTTTCTTCTTGATACTAATGTGCATTGTCATTTAAGACGTGACTGGGATTGTCATTTTATGTTGTTTATATGTTTAATGTCACAACATTGTTGATATGGGAGTCATTGTTGCTAAGCCTAATTTTATTTTATCAGGCTGTTTTACTCCAGCCCACACTTCAGTTTAGGATCCGTAAGATTGACCGATGATCAAACGTGACTTATATGGATGCGCCCAACTAATCAAGGGATATGAAACAAAAGTGCCGCATCAAAAATATTTTGATTGCATAATTCTGGTAGCCTAACCTCCCAGTAAAATCGGAAGTGTACCTACAGGGTGCGCCCTGACTCGGATATAACTGGCGATCAATCGCGCCGTGCCTCCCGCTGGCTGATTTAATTCGCGCCTTGACAAAAACCCTTTGACGCATTCACCGGTGACAGATCACAGTCGGGCGTCTCGCGCCTCGGTGACGGGCCCATTATCATTGCCGAAACGGTTTTGTGCGAAATGGGAATAGACCGAATAACGATGATGTCTCATTGATTTTGTTGGAGTTGAAATACGGTTGAAGTCAGTGACGAGTTTTGAGGAATCATTTTCAGTTGGTTGGTATGGCAGAGGTTGTTACCACTGGAAGTTATTATAGGTAGGTACTTAAGTGTATTAAGAAATGAAGGGGCGCATTTGCTGACCAGGTTGCGTTAAAGAAGAATCAAATCCAAGGAAAATTTTATTTAAATTTCAGTAATATCTTTAGTTGTCTATTACCTATTAGCAGATACGTAACCTTCTGTATGTTTGCAATCTTTCACTATCTAACCATAAGCAGTGTTAGGTACACAATCGACAGGATTTACTAAGGTGTACCTTGAGCCGGATATTAACATAATTTCAGTACCACTAGTTCAAAGTTTGTTTCTTGGAACCACCAAGGAATTCATCTTCTCGGCAAAAGTGCTCTCAGTGCTTCGGAAGGCACGTTAAGACGTTGGTCCTGCGCCTGATCTCTCCTCGCTCGTGTCGGTATACCGTCCCATCGGACTATAAGAGTGAGGGAAAAGTGCACCCGTGTTTGCGCGCATACTTTTGCACTATGATATCTCGTGCGTAGTTGGCTAGTCTTAGCTGTGACAGGCTGCCGTGACCGAAATTCAGAGTCAGAGTTCAGGTCAGAAGAACATTATTTATAGGAAAAAAAACTTACGAACTGAGAATCGCAACAGAACTACCAAAAAATAATCTTTCACACAACCAAAATTCCTACCGAAAACCACCATACCATCTAAAGAACAAACAAGTTGAAACTTCGATAAAACGATATCTCATTTCGGCGAACACCTATCATGATAAAGCAATTACAACAAACGAATACCGCCAAGCTTCTCCGGTGATGGCACAAGTGTTCCATGAACGACATGGATGCAGGGTGCAGGTCAGCAGGCCCTATCAATTCTGGGAGACCGCCGGAAGGTCAGACGTCATCAGATAATACGCTGTGATGTGACTTAATTACTTTTTAATATACGAACTTAGCTCGTTATATTTATGTTTCTTTTTATTGGGTGTTCTTGTTGTTTTTTTTTTCACGCTTCTTATCTCTTTTTATTTGTAAGTTTTATCGGATGATTTTTTTTTCTTCTCCTATTTTACTCTATTGCAATAATTTTTAAAGTAACTCATACTTACATATACCTATTTTTAGTCTAAATTAAATATAAAACATTGAATCTTATTGAGTAGCTATCATTTCAATAAGGAAAGCTGCTAGTGAATATGAATAAAAATATGTCGAAATTTCTTGTCTTATCGTTGGACATGTAATGGGCACTTATCTAATGATAACAATGAAACTAAACATGTATAGTTTATTATAGTATATACATTAAAGATACTTGCTACTAGCCACGTGCACCAACCTAAAGCCAGTTTACTTTCTGATATCAGTCAAAACAAATGATAAAATATGCCAAAATTAACGTTTCCAAAACTGCACTATTTGTTCACACAATGAACTCATAACGTCGAATACAATATCATATTTCGCAAAAAACTCGATCATTGTCATACAAATGTATCTGTTGTTACGTGCACGTAATTGCCGGCCTGGTGTGTAATTTGCGAGAGCCCTTTGTGCCGGAGTCAATGCACAGCGCAGTTGTTATCAACTCGAATACGTATACACTTGGTAGGGTCCGAATGGATGCTTGCGTAGTAGAGCAAGATTTGTGTTTCGTGAGAATGAGTGTTTGGCAAGTTACATTGGAACAACTGGCTGTAGGTATACATACCGCTGTAGATAGCTTTTGGACTCATAGGGAAAAATTGGAAAAAAATATTGCAGAAGAAAATATAGAACATAATATTTTGTCTGGTTATGTCGGTGCGACAGAAGAAGATAAGTTTTACTACAGAGCAAAACTTATCTCCTCTGTCTAAAAATAATGTTTTTGTTGGACAAAAACATTTTTTTTATAAAAGTCTCAAGCAAAGGTGGTTTGAATTTAAGTTAATAAAGATAGGATGCAAAACCTCACGAATGAAGTAGCAGTTATAAAGAAGTAACAAAAACATTGTGATATCTTAATTGCCGCCACGTAAAAAACCTAACACGATAAATAAACTCTCCCCTCGGTAGAGCTGAACACGGCACCTCACCACACTCCGAGACGCATTAGTAAGATTCCTGTAATGACTACTAAAACTGAAGTCAGGATAACACTGTTACTTGTTTCGCGAAGACCAAGTTATAAGAGACGTCCCCACTTTAAAAACGTGCGAATTTTCGACACGAGAAGAGTTTAAATTGGTAAATGTATAAATAAATATTTCTGTAAGTAGGTTTAATATAATATAATATCTTGGGACAACTCACACACGGTCATCTGATCCCAAACTAGGCAGAGCCTGTATTATGGCAACCGGACAACTGATAAACATACTTAAATATTTTTAAATACATACATAATATAGATAAATTACACCCAGACACAGAACAAATCATTATGCTCATCACACAAAGATTTGTCCTGGGTGGGAATCGAACCCACGACCTCCGGTTTAGCAGTCAGGGCCACTAACCACTAAACCAACAGGCCAGTCGAGGTCAACAGGTTTCACAAACACTCACACGACATATTTTAAAGAAAAGAACTAAATGGCGTCGGCTCTTATAAATTTTAAGTTACTGATGGATATTTTGAAGAACTTTTGTATATAAACGAATCTCAAAAAGCAAAATGATCAGTTCATGATAGTTCTTTGGTCATACTTTCATAATTTCCTTCATAGTTGTCACAAATACATAATCTTTTCCGAATAAAAATGACTTTGTTTTGGCAAAGTTGCTTCGTCAGCACGATATTGAAAATCATCATCATCAGCCGGAAGACGTACACTGCTGGACAAAGGCCTCCCCCTTATTGACAATACCTGATTATTATTTACTCATTCCATAACAAAGTATAAGGTTACACAAGAAATATGGCTAAGTCGTGTCTATCAACCTTTTTGATAAGATTCCACCTAATCTAGTGAAGTACGATTGTCATTATGAATTTTTAAGTCGGTACAGGTTATTTGATGGACATTTCTACGATTATGCCGTAGACCCAGAAAAAGATGGCTGGACGAATACATGAATTGGACTTAGATTTAAAGGACTGGCATCAAGTGACAGATTGGCAAACGTTAATGTCTGGAAGCCAAAGTTTATTTTCCTCTCTGAACATCCATAAATTCTTGGGTGTTTCAGTCTTCGTTGAATGAAATCCGCTAGCAGTTTCCGCCTTGTACGTACAGAACTGTGTTGGTGGGGTGGGTTGATTGATGAGTCGGCGCTGTTCTCTGATAGCGGGCTCAATTACACTTAGATTACTTAATTTGACATGATACTTGGTGAGTTTTGACGCTTCACGATTAACCGCAATTGTTTTAGAAGTGTGCTCCTGTAATTAACTCTTAACTTCTTGTTTTTGTTTGACGAAAAACAGGTTTAAATGTAAATTGTAATTCAATTTTGGTGATACGGTCGTGTGTGGCTTGTTTCTTCAATAATGTGTTAAATATCTTGCGTTAAAATCACATTAGTAGGTAAGGATATAAATATTACTGTTATTGCTGAGGTAAGGGCTATAATGTCCGTGTCTCATCATAGATACAAGTATCCTTCGAAAAACCCTCACGATAGTCAACTACTACACACTCCATAGATTAAACAATATTACTAAAATAGGAAATTCTGTTCTCGGGGAAAAAAAAAATTAAAATATCCACTACCGATTCTTACGACACTGTATAATGAAGCCCCAAATATTTTCGACAACAAAAGCAAACAGTAGATTCTATCACCCTGATTCAAATGCTATAATTGGCCGGTGATCCAGTGATGGGAATAATCAACGATGTGGACTGCACGCTCGCCCGCCATGCCACAAACATTTCCATCATGTTTCGAGACATTATTAACTTAGTTGCTTCCGCTTCTGTCGTGTGCTGTTTTTTCAAATCGACCCCTATTATGCAATTAAGGTTAAGTGGGATTGTGTAAAGAAACTAACTGAAAATTTGGGTCTGAGATTTTGTTACTTTTTCTTCTAATAATTTTCATTGTCTTGACAGTTTTTAGTGCCTTGACTTTTGTATTTGTTGATTGATGTGAATGTTGTAAGTACATATTTTTGAGATTGTTTAAAGTGCAACGTGTAACGAAAAGTGTAGTATTCAACTTTCAATAACATTAATAGAATCTACGAATATTGAACATTTTTTAAATTTTGAAATCTTCGTGTGATGAGTTTTATATTCTCCACTTATCCATAATGGGTGCTTACGTAGATCGCGAGGTAATCTCTATCCACAGCTGAACAGCTATACTTTCTAATACTATTTTATTACGTCTATAAATTGTATAGAGTCGCCCCAGGAGGCGCTTACCGAGTGGCTATCGCAATTTTCGATTTAGAGCTCTCCTCACTCAAAATTGAAATGGCTCGCCCCTTTGTCGGAACAATTTAAATTGGACATTTTAAAGGCGATTCTTTTGGTGGTCGTTGAACGGTCGGGTGTTCGTGTTAGTAAAATGGCTTGTATAGTTGTTATAGCGGGTTTAAGGGTGTTGCGTTCTGTTAACACTAAACAGAGACTTAATGGATGAAATACGGTCAGACTTCGTTTAGACAATGTTGCTATGTTTTTAATCTCGTTTGAATACTAACTCCATAGTCACACTTTGAGTCTTCGCAAAACTGCCAAAGTTTTGAATAATGACCAATTGACCCTGTATCGTACTTATGTGATTCTCTACACATATATTTGTATAACCTGAAAATTAGCAAACTTAATCAGTATGTACCTAATTCAAGACACTTCCAATTCTCATTCCATTCTACTAAGATTACATTTCTCCAGGAAACTGCGATCTATTGTGTTCGGTCCACTGAGGGACATTTTAAAGTCGATCGTTTATCCTTTCAAAGTCGGCGGACAGTGGCGGCGGTAGTTTATCAAGCCGATAGCGACGATCACAATGCATGCCCCGACATTCACGGACTTCGATTGCAAATGTACCTTGATGTGTATCTGAATAGCATACTCTTTGCTTTTATGTTATGATCTTAATTTGAATGTTTGTATTGAAATGGAATATAAACAAATCTTTTGATTGGTTCGAACAGTATTTGTAGATTTTGTTTTTTTTTTAATTGTTTTTGCTTTGTATCTTTGGTATCATAGGTATTCGTATCGTCGGTAATATATTCTGAACCTATTTGTTGTTGCTCTGACTACTGTAGGAAGGTTGCTTTATTTTATCCATATTAATTTTAATCCAAGCCAAGGTTGTAGTCGTTTTTGTATTATCTTTTTTTTATTAGCTTTTAACATGTTACTGTCAGTCAGTATATTGCAAAAGTCATACCGTGGGGTTCTGACACTAGTCCTTAAACGCTACAAACCTTATTACTTTTCATAACTGCCACTAAAAAGACAATATTAAACCATTTATCCAATAAAAACCCCACTAAAATATTCCCGTAGGGTTGTCTAACAAAAGGTGGTGGGGAGCATAGTACAGTCGGTGCCAGAGTAACCCTGGTCTCAAGCCACCTCACGTAGCCAAGTGATTACGAATTCAGCTCGGATCACTAAAGCTCGGAGCCCCGGGTTTGTTTCGACGGCTGCCACAGTTGCGTGTTGTGTATACAGCAGTGTACAAGTTACGAGTTGATAAATCATATTATTGTATAGGTAGGTATGGAATTGTATTCTACGTAAAAAGAGGTATCTATGTTGTTAAGAGAGCGATGCGCAACATTAGATGTTCAAAACGTCCAAAATATTGTAAGGTCACACAACACGAGGTAATACCAAAGTAGCAGGACTAGAATTAGGACCGCTTGTCGTAATTATTGGGAGTGAAAATGAGATGAGCTGAGTTCAGGTGAGCTAATTAGCTTTCTTTTCAATTGCCACTTTTGATCGCGTATAACCTACCTCCTTTTGCTTATGATATTGTAAATATTTTTTATTAGGTATGCAACTGTAGGTATATCTATATGTATCTATACTATTTATACCTATCCTACATGTTGATATTTATGTAGCTAATTTTGAAGTCCGATAAATCCTAAGCTGTTTATCGAGATTTGCGATTAAGAGAACCATGCATTATAATTGATTGTTAATTATGAGTTTTTGTTATGTAACTTTCAAATTATCATCGCAATTTTAATTTCTAAATTCCGTTTTTATCTTTGTTTTTAAAGTAACATACTTACCTAAGTATTTATGGCAGTCACTGTACTAAATAATTATTGAAATTCGAGGGTCAATAGCTCGCAAAAAATCGATGTCTTATAAGAGTTTATTTCAATATTCTCTCAATAATCTTGTAAGAAGTATCTAGTTATTATTAATATTACTTAGAGCAGGCGCTAAAGGTGCTTGAGTATGCAAAATATGAGACGCATTCTGTAACTTGTATTAGGCTTGAAAAAGCTTGCAGATTAATGTTGAATGTTTTTTTGTCCCATCTAAGAGAATACCTAAGGAAATATCAAGTAAGTCGGTATATGGTATGTATAAGTGGGTGTGATGTATGCATGTAAGTAGAAAAAGAAGAAGTTTCAAGGTGGCTAATCTTCTTCTTCGTATCGGCATGAGCCAATAGCCACATGGAATAGGTCATGAACAGATTGGCAGTCCGTCTACAGGGATGGTAGCGAGGTTGACCGTCCAGGGTCCGTCCGTCTACTTGCACCCCGGTGGCTAATACAACCTGGAAATCTAGTATTTACAATTTAGTGTTTCCATAACACCATACTTCACAAAACTCATCATTATCCTTAGGATCTAAATAAGAATACGTACGTACCTAATAAGGCCATATTATTATAAAACAAGAAAGGAGTTTTAATGAATGTATATTGCATGTAGTAGATGTCTCTCTATACGTTGCTCTCCGCTTCATAAACTCATAATGTTGGATATTAAATGATATAAATTTTCATGCGCGGACAAAATTTTCATATTCACAGGCGGATAAATGTGATATGTGGGGAACGGTGTAAGAAACTACTCATTCTCTCTCTGCCTTAGATTTATGTTGAGTTTCTTTTAGTACATTTCTGTGAGGTTGCAAAAAATACCATACCTGTACCTTCCTGTACCATGTCTTACCGCCGAACTCAGAGACATCTAATGATTGCTTAAACTATCACTATGTAAAGGTTTTCATCATTTCGTGTCAGTTTAAGTAATCATTAACGTCTCTGAGTGCGGCGGTTTGTGTGTGTGCTTCATTACTTAACATAACATGACACCTGTATTTCTCAAAGGGGCAGGCAGAGGTGACTGTATAGCACACCCACATTTCACCAGATATGTTATAGCTCCCAATGTAGGTAATGGGGGGCAAGCCTTTTATCGGGCACAAACCGGGCTCCATGCCGCTACTGAAAATTATCAAATGGAAAAACTTAGTAGTAGTAATAATAGTAAAACTATGCCTGATACCAACTCAACAGTCGCATTTAGCGAGTAATAGACCAACGGGGCATTTTCTGTGTAACATTACCTACAAGCTTGGCTGTCGTACTATGTCTTAGTGTTTGTACTTTGTTTGTATAAGCACATGTAAATTAGGGGAGAAATTACTTAAGTGAGGTGCTTATAGAAGCCTTACTTTTATAACTAATTCCACCATCAATAATTACTTTGCTAAGAGCAGCGAATAATGTGATAATTAACGGTTCGTCGATATTAGAAGACTCTCAATACCTACCTCTTTATGAATAAGTAAGAATAATAGGTATATCATAGGTCTAGCGCATACATACAAATTTTAATAATAATTATATAAGCACTGATAGGTGATTGGTAAGACCGCTGGACAGCAAAGTTTTTGACTTCGTCGTTCGGTCGCGAGTTCAAAACCCCGGCACGCAACAATGACTTTTCGAATTCATGTGCGTATTTTATATTAGTTATCAGTTGCATAAAACGGTGAAGGAAAACTCGTGGGGTAACCGGCATGCCTGAGAGATTTTTCAACGGTGTGTAAAGCTATATCAGAGGCCTACAGGCGGTTTAAACTCTGACACCAGGTTGTTGATCAACCATACAATAAGAAGAAGACAACTTTAATCAAACAACTCTTTAGTTGTACGGTAAAAAATATATAGGAATGTATGTAGATGCACATACTATCAACTCTAGTTGATATGGAAATATATGTAGAGTCGCATGCCATCAACTGTACCAACATACACTTTTGATATAAAACTAAACAGTTGTGTGATTAAGTTGTATGCATCTGCTACGCCTTAAGCTGTTTAAGTCTAAACCTACAGAATTATGCCTAGATTATACCTAATAGCTCTCTCTCTTTGCGTCGGTTTCCTCATTACTGAGGGTCGTGGTCAAAGGCTGGGTGCAATTTAATGTGAGTGATGCGACGCCAGTTATGTAGCCGGGTCGTCCAACAGATCTCATTCAATTATTCCTCTATTAATTTGACTTTCTTGGGAGATCTTCGTGGTGGGTTCCCACGCCCTTCCACGTCAGTGATTTCGAAGGGATTTAGTCCTTCACGACACTTTTGCCGCATCAGGATCTGTAGGTGGATCCGGAGACTGGGTTATTTGACCGCCGCCCCTAATAGCTAACTATAGAATAAACTAAATAAATCATTATTATATACCTATGTTGAGTGTCTAGGTACCTACTAATACAGTTAGGTACCTATTATAGTGCTAAACTAAGGCATTATATAAATACACGGTTATTACTGTTAAGTACACTATTGTAAAGTTTTGTTTACCAGAGTTATGTGATGACGTAGGTAGGTGCCTACCTACTTCCCTATAAACACTTCAACATTTACAATTTGCCAATTTCCATAAAAACTTGACACACAATCGATTAAACAAGAACCACGGAATCGATTACAGCATCGGTAGAAACGGGAAATCGATTATCGGCCATCGTGTCTGTCGCAAATCGATTCTAGTTGTCACCTTCACGTTTTCGTGTTCAGTTTGTCATTCTCAGTCAAAGGTAATAAAAAAATAAATTAAACTCAGGTGGTTACATATCTCCGTTGATAAAATAAAGAATAATATTGTTTCTGTGTTGTTATTGTAGATTTATTAGCCGATATAATGTCTATGGATATTGAAATTATAAAATGAATTCCAATGTTCTATGAAGAGTGGGTAAGATGGGAAATAGGTATATTTTCCTTTGCGTTTTTCTCATGTTCCTTTGATTAGCTTACCTGTCTTTTCAGCGTGTGTTTTGATAAAATACTATCCGGGATAAAACCGTCCAAACCATTAAACGGCAAAACAATGCGTTACAACATGTGAAATGGAAAACGAACAGGTAATACGTATCTATATCTTTTAATGATACACGGATTGTTGGGAAATTCTCATGGTTTACCCATAGGATTAATCCCATCCTGATAAAGCGTTGATTAAAAGTCCCTCATTACTCGCGCGTAGAGGCACCGTTACCTCAGACGGCCATTAGCGCACTTATCCATAGACATAACTCAGTGGTTTCGGCTACGGCCGTAGGTATATACAGCCGGCCTCGTTCTCGATGCCCGAAGCACCTGCCACATCTCTACAGAATCCGCTGACAGACAAAGACGCAGATAATAAGGCTCATCCCATTGGTGCATCACCCACGACGCCCCGCCCACTGGCCGCGGCGACCAATCGCGGCGCACGCCAAAGATCTTGAGCGTTATCTAGTTATCTGCCGTCTCGCTTGGCACATTCTAAGCGATAGCTATTTTCAGATACGCTGAATAAAACGCAACTGTGCACTGAAATTTTATTCGGATAAGAAAATGGACGTGTTGCGTATTATTTAGCTGGTTGCAGATAAGTTTCTTTAATGAAAACATTGGATTGTTTTTGTTTGAGAAGTATTACGACGTTTTGAAATATTAGGTATTTTCGTTGTAAGAATAGGTAGCTATTCTTTATTCTGTGTATAGAGATATCTACTGACAGAATTTAGGGCGTGTTCTCTATTACCACCAACAGTGATTCATCCTTTAGTGTTATTTAATTAAATCGTTATCCACAACTATAAGGGAATGAAAGTGTAAATTAAAAAATGATTGTATTTTCAGGAAGCTATGTAGGTCGTAAGTATTTATTAATTCATTGAAATTACATGACAGATTTGAATTGGCAAAACACGGCACAGTAGCATTACAGAACGATCGAATACGATACGATAAGAGTCCAAGATTGCTGGCTTGCATTCAATCAAGTTTGTTTTCTTAATCGGCGCCTTGTCTCGTATCAGTGACCAGTATCGCTTGACCCCCGCCTCCCCCCGCGTGCGATACATACACAGCACACCGAGACGTGTTCAATTGAAATGTCAGAGCTCAAAGTTGTCTGGTCGTGTTATACAAGTGATTTGTTATAAAGCACCGTCGATAACTGAAGGCCTATTGTTTGTAGGTCGCTCCCGATGTAAAATATTGTAATAATGTTGTTATTGTAATCAACTTGAGAAGTTTATGAAGAATTAGCCTCTCACGAGGAGGAACGGCTACAAGGGAATTGTTGAAGACATCTAAGTAAGACAACTATTCTTGCTCTATCTTACGTTACTCAGGAAGTATTCCTAAATAATTTAGTTTTAGGACTGAATGCTGAAAAATATAGTACAAAATCTATCAACCCTTTATCCATCTTTTTTCAGTAAAAATCACAAGGCTTCCAAACATTAAAAACTCTAGCAAACTATTTTCCAAAATATAAAGCGGTGTCCATTGAAAAAGCTCAGCGATTATTTTCAGACGATAACCTTGTATTGCGACCCCGAAACGCTTGTGTGAGAGAGAGGGGTGTAACACAAAGACACAGGCGGGGCGCGGGACGCGGGGGGAGGGCGGCCCGGGCGAGGGTATGTGATTCGGGATTCTAGGGATGAGCTGGCTCTCGCTTCCTCTCGCGTTATTCTGGCACAGTGCGTCGCCGACGCCGCACATACCGTGCCACCACTATCACACGCAAATCGCACGCGGGTACACCGACACGCGTACGAGTACATCACTACACTGAAAATTCGGTTCTAAACGGTGAATTAGAATTTATTCGGAATTATCTCTTCACGTATATTACTGCAGTATTTTTTTTGTGGTTCGTTTTTCTTTTTTTTGTGATCAAGACACTAAGTGGTATTAATTCGCGATATTAATTCGAATGAGCTTAATTGCGGCTAGTGGTTGCGGACAATGATAAAATATTTTATGACGAATGCTGAATTTTGATAACAGTTTGAAAATGAAGATGTCTGGTAAGTTTAAAGTGATAGAGAAATTTAAATTCAAAATTTGTTTGTGTATCGTGTATAATACTTAATTGAGATAGTTTTGTACTATCATAAAAATATATTGAAGAAATTATAGGTTCATAACTTCGTATTAAAGATCATATCGAAATCTTCTGCAGTAAATTTAAAAAATACTTTGAGAATAGCGAGACAATTAAATAAGAAATAATAATTAATATTATCGTTGATTATATTATTATCTTAAGCATTACCTACCTGTACGAATATGACTTGGTCGTTTTAGCTGTAAAAGCCGCACCTTAATTTTCCTTCAAGACATTGCAAATTTTTTCAATAGGTCGGTACCTAGATAAATAGAATATTAGGAGGGTTATTGTACACCTTATTAATGTATGTAATACGATTTATTTACATAATCTTTAATGCAAAAACTTTAATGACTGTCTTATAGCTTGGATAATAAACTTAGGTAGGTATACCTATGTATATACTGAAAACATCTTTCTTTCCTTTGATTTACACTTATTACAAACCAATCAAATTATAATAACCTGTTACAAAATCTATATCATCTAAAAAGGCCAACTGACATAATTTTAAATTATTTTCAAAATTGCGTAAAGTCAACTCAATTTGCTTGTAACATGCCTAATAAACTCTATATTTTATTGCCTAAATAGTAATTCGAAGTCACAAAGGTTCTAATGACCGTAAAATCAGATAAGAGGATAAGCCGAAAGCTCTTCAAATCTTCCGCTTGTTAACCACAAATAAACATCGCTAACCGTCTCTACATTTTTTATTGAACTCTCAACATTATCTGTGGTTCTGTCAAGGGTGTGCGAAAACATGAAAAAAATGATTATCATAGTTTATGGTTATTTAACGTCGGCTAGGTATGTGTTGGCGTGTCGTTTGGCGGACGCCGCCGGGTTGGGACCTTATTTGTTTCTTTAAAACACCTTGTGTTGTTCAAAATGTTGTTTACATCAGGCCAGTGCGAAAAAGAATCGGTATAGAGTCCTGTTTCATTTGTTTAAGGAGGTTAACGTTAACAGAGACTAACAAAAAAGTTCCAAGTTGATAAGTGGTTATTATTTTTAGAAATGTGGTGACTTATTGGAGTGGTATAGCGTTTCTTATATGCATAGAGTCTTGTAGTATAAGTAATTAATTATCTTATGTTTATAGATAGGTAACATTACTGTTAATCAATATTCCAATCAATAAAGATTCTTCCAAACCGCAAATCACGCATGTTATGATCAGACCGTAATCTACGGATCCTCGGGCCAGAAATATTTCTATTGCCATCGATATGAATATTAAGGTATACGCAAGCCTTCGAATACCGATGAATGATTGCAGTACCATGAAACACAATAAGAGTACGCACCCACTTTAAGATACCACAGCCTTTCATATGATAATGTTTAAGTTAAAAGCATCTTTCAGTTAATTTCATATGTGAAAATTTACATAAGCAACCATAGTTACAACTGACTCATTAAAGCGCACCGCACCTAAGTAATGTTAGAAAGTACGGGTTTCCGCGAACGTCCAGCCATTCAGTCTCGAGGCAAGTGAATTTCTCAACGGTGCCGCCGAATCTTAGATGAGCTAAACCTAGCTTACCTAGCATCACATTCACCTGTTCAAAAAATACAAACAAATTTAAACCTTAACACGCAACATTAAAGAAATAATTTTATAGTGCGTTTATCGCGCGTCTTTTGTCGCGTTAAGAGTGTTTTATGAGTCAACACAAGTCGAGCCGTGCACTGTCGGTGACAGAGCGGCGTAAACCGCGCTTATTGTCAGTCGCCGTGGCTAACACGTGAAATCGCCTTGCAGTGGGGTCCGCTGGACTAAAAATCTTGTGAGATGCTCTCAATATCTCCTGCCTTAACCACTCTCTACGAACCATGATATAAAGTTAAATTTAGTTTTAAGTATCCAACTTCCGTTGCTTATTTACACAGTTTCAAGAGTATTACCACCATATATTTTAGTTTACAGATCCAAATCTTTCTGTCGGTCAGACATCAGTTTATACCTACCCTGAAACTAACGGCAGAATTCAATTACTTACAATCTACTAGACATGGGTATACCTACTTTCTAAAAAAACAGAACAAAGCTCAGCCTCTCCACTGCGTCCTAAGTCTGTGCATGTTCTTATTTTAAATCTGTCGCGAGTTTCTGCGGAAACCGGAGATTTAACGACGGCTCGTCCGCATTGTCCGCGCACGAAGCGTTCGCGGTCAAACGCGACAAATGGACCTTGCGACGGCTAATTTGAATTTGAAATTCGAACATCAGTTTTATGGCACACCATTCCTTAAGTTGGTAGACGTCCCGGCTTGCATCGGTTTATTTGTATAAGATGTCAGTGCGAAAGTAGGTTCGTGTTGTATTTCACATATCTAATCTTTCATTCTTCAAATGTAACCAAAAATCAATCGATACAACATATTCAGTAGTCTTTCTCTTTATTTAAGTCAGTAGAACTTTAAGACAAGTGACTCAGCCTAGTTTATGTAACTCACGCGTATTTTCGTACTGTACTTAAACGACAAATGGACAAGTCGTGTAATAGAGTCACGTAGCATGCGTCTGAATGAGGCGCGCGCGCGGGTCTGCGCGGGAGGCGGACACTAGACAGCGCGTCTGCTTGCGTCTGCGCGCGTTCATGTGATTCATGGAATTGACACTATCTATTCGTTTGACACACTTTTATCATTGAGACAAACTTGCATGTCGAACAATCTAATTTATAATTAAGTCGGATGAACTTCTCACTGTCTTTTGTTTTATGTGTAATTGATAACGTTTGGTGAGTAATAAAGAAGCGTTATGAATGAGCTTTTATGAATAAATGTTATTGCGTATATACTGACCATCATTGGAGCCGGAATCTTACTATTGAGATACAATTAAAATATTAAATTTAGGCGAATTAGTTTTCCTTAATGTTAGTTTGATAATAGCATACTTAACTTAGGTGTTTTCGTTTTTGTTCCTGACAAATGATCAAAAAATAAACACTAACTTGGTAGTACTTAAAGTTTAGAAGCAAATGCTCACTAAAAGATCTGCAATCAAAATGTAACTTTAACGCTACAACAGACAATCAAACCGCAACAAAACAACTGAACACGACCAATTATAATAAAAATAATCGGCGACAGGTGAACCGGCCTGGCAACAGCGTTCGAACATCCTCATTCAAAGCAATTCTTTAGACAAGATGTACTCACATCCTGCCCATTGAACACTGCACTTTTATTATGCTAAGCAGTTATCATTATAAACGTTTATCGTCTAATTTTATGGTTTTTTTCTCCGCCACGTGCTACGAAGATTCGGACAAGATAGGGGTTGTTTTAACAAGTATATTAGTTATGGGGTTGTTTGATTAATGGTGTGTCTCTTTCAGCTGTATTTGCTAGGGGATGTTTATTGATGACACGCGTATCTGTATGAATTTAGTTTTCTAAGGTAAATATATTGCGTTTCAATTGTTTTGTTCGTTTCTGAAAATGATACGCAATTACACACTAATCGTATTTGTAATAAAAAAGTACAGGAATATCATGTAATGTTTTTAGAATAAAGACTAGATAATATACAAATATTTGGTGTTAGGTAAGTACTTTTTTAAGAAGTGTTTTTTTTTATTTCAATTTATTTTGGGTGGATTGAAAAAAATATTAAAGCAAGCTATTGCGACACATCCAAGTAAATAGATAGCGTCCGCTTTAAGATATGTGTCATACTTCATTGAATAGAAGACAGGTAGGTATTATTCTTGTTTTCATTAAGGTTAAACCTTCCCCATCAGTAAACAGGTTAAAGTTTAAGTTTCATTATAATAAAAAAAGAGTTATCTGTCTGTGGATTTGCATGTCGTAGTGATGTTCCGAAGACAAGAGACAAGCGGAAACGCTTTGTGAGCGGCGGAAACAGACATAATGCGATCACCATCTTGCACGTCTTCACTTTTTTATAATTCGCTCCCCGCTAAACTATAAAACATACCAGACATGGGTTTATTAAGCTTCGTCTTAATTCAACTATTAAAAATATTCAAGGTCAATTTTCTGGCACAGTTAGATTTATTTTTAATTAGATACGGTTATGAAGAAATCTACCTGGTTTGTATATTAACGAGATAAAGCTTTTTTTTCAACAAATTTACTTTAATCACCATTACGATTCCGTATAATTAAATAAACCGTACAATACAAACAAAAAATATCTACTAATTAATCTCAAGTAGTATCTATACTACAATTTGCAATATTGTATTCATCACTATTATCATTTACGTAACAGTTACAAAATAAATATAGAACCTATTCGGGTCTCCATAATCTGATTAGATTAAAAACGGTGCCGGCAATGAACACAATGCCTTGTATTGATATTAATAATTAATAGACGTGTCGTCTAGATGTCTGGAAATTAAAACCTAATCAATATAATAATGAGATGTAATAAGAATTGCAACGCTACTCTTTGTTCATTAAATGTCTGTCGCCTAAATACAAGATAACATTGTGATTGTAGTCTAGCTAACACTCTTTTGTAATGAACTTTTTGCTAGATTATTCGTTACAGCCACTTCGTTTTAAGTATCCTGACCTTTTGTTGTATTAGTCAACCGAGCATTAAGCTTTAAAATGACTAATTTATTGGATTTTATCTTGGTATTATTTGATATTTATGACCCGATGTTTGGAATCCTTTACTTAAACGTGTTCTAGTCTTCTAGTATTGTAATACAACTTATTTTGTCAACAGCAGCAGACAGCCAGGAGTCTGGCAGCCCACCGCCGAGCCCGACTGACTCTGCCACATCAGAATCAGCGCCCACCCTAGTCCACATCAAGCAAGAGACCATGCCTCCTGGAACAGACATCAAAGAATACTACGGAGCATTAGATTTCGGCCTCTCAGACACATATCTATCCTCCAACTTCCCAGACTACGGACGAGGATACCTACCGAGACCTCTAGACCTCCAAAACCAAAGGTTCATAGATAATAAAAGCCCAAAAGAGGAGAAAGAGGACGGGACGAAAGATGACGACCCCGGGGAGAGAGACTTCAATTTGCCAAGCGAATTGATGTTCAAAAATGGAGGAATATTTGCTAGACTGAATATAGCTAATGAAACTCAATATGGACCTTACCTGGGCTTGTTGGAGTTGCAGCCCAAAGACAGGCGGTTTGCTTTGGAGGTAAGTGTTTAATCAACTTGTCTAGTTAAGGAATGTGTGAATCATAGGTCTCTTCTGATGTAACAGTAATTATGCGTGAGACTAAAGTAGACCAAACAAACAAGGCAGCGACCATCGTTAGTCATATTTTAAGGAGCAATAACAATTTACAAATGGTCCACCTGCTCTGTTACTACTAACAACAAATGTCACTTTGGTTGCTATCATAAAAAGGTGATGACAAAGCGCTCTTTCTTCCTCGTTTTAGTTAATTTACTTATGAATGAACCACTTGTACTCAGGTCAAGTGCAAGTCAAAAATGTCAGTCCGTTAATAAATAATGTACCGAAACTGAAACGCTGTCAGCCACGGATGCAATAAACTGTAGATTTTATTGATCTCCTAAGTTCCTTGCGTGTCCTTTTGAGTGCTCCTTTAAGTGACGACTTGCACACTTCATTATTTTTAATTTGTCAAAGCTCGTATTACTGTGACGTTTGAACAAACTTTTAAATCATTTTGAGGTCGAAGACCAGTTTTTTAATCTATGTAAAATTGTTTTAGGATAACAACACATTCTTTTTCTTCTTATTTCTAATTTCTAAGACTAAATATAAATAAGACTTAATTTAGCAATTCTAGCATGAATCATAGTTTTTTTAAATAAGGATGAATACGTAATTTTATCCTCGTATATCTATTCTGCAAATGTGGGTAGCCGATGAATGAAATAAGTTGTTCAATTGAACGCATCAGAGATTTTTGCGAGGGGTGTGGCGAGTTTATCTCTGGTAGGAAACGGAAATCAATTGTTGGATCGGATTCCTGGATTATGCGAACATGTTTAGAGTAAAGTAAAAGTATTGAATTACTTGCAATCTGCGCTACCGATTATTAAGAGCGACGAATAAGTATTTCTTGTTTCAAATAAAAAAAATGTAGGTATTACTCCATAGTTAACGATTATTGTTGATTATTGTTTTAGTCGTTTTACTGTAGACATTTATCAGAAAGGTGATCGACTAGTCGCTGCTTATACAAGGGAAAATATTTTTTATGTTTGACTGAACTTAATAAAATTAACTAATAAAAGAAAGAAAATAATGTTATCTTAACTCCCATAAAAATTCTGAATTTCTGTAAGTTAAATGGTAGAAAAATAGTTTACAAAATATTACTGCAGTACAATTCTCAGCACAAAAGGCCGGACGCGAATCGGACATAATAGTGCATTAAGATGCGCAAACGCCTATCGAATGTCAGAATGTGCGCGACAGATAACGCGCATGCGTAGCCGTGGGTGTAGAGTTGCAGTCAAACCACACTATTGTTGTATTATACGACGGACATCTAGTTCCGGCTGTTAGCGGATCCATTTAGACATAACAACATTATCATCTAGCGCTTGTACAATATATAGAGCGTTTACACTTTGAGGAAATTAAGTTATGTTAATTGAAGTGCATTGAGATCTGCATCCTGTTAATTAAAAACATATCATTACTTTGTACTCAAAACATTAGGTAGATACTGATTGTCATTTCGATTGCATTTAATTAAATATGGCAACAGTTTCTAACGTGGGGAAGTACTCTGTCATAAGCTTTATTAAAGTCGTAGGTGAAAGCTATATTAAATAAAACTCGTTAATACACCAGTAAATTATTGTCTATTTATGATAAAAAAATCATTCATTTATAAGATTTCAAAGTTATGGAATCTAAACGCTACGCTACATTAAATTGTAAAAATAAATGTAGATAAGTACCTATACCTAATTCGTTAAAAACAAACATAAAATATTAATTATTTATAAAGGTACGTCAGCCATAATGTAAATAGCAGGCAACTTCTCATCCACTTACCTTAATTCGATTGTGTTGTTGATCGGTAATGCACCCACAAATTTGGATTTGGTTCAGACTAATTGCATCCACTGTGTGCTTGTTAATTGATATAAGGTATCTATATAAGGAAATAGGATTTATGAAATATATGTCAGTTATATAATGCGCATATACCTACTCAGCGAACCTACCTATTAATCATATTATCATAGGTGTTAAATGAAGGATGCTTCTTATAATTAGGTTGATTAAGTCATTTTCCCTTTTTATTACTCGGTTGAAAAAATAAAGCTTCTGGTATGCTTCTTCATATTTTTTCTTTGACTTGGACTAAATAGATACCTGTGGGTATAAATATTTCTTCTAGAAAACTGACAAGTATTTAAGTACTACTATTTTGTACTATAGGTATACAGATGTATGGAAACCCTATGAATGCAGCCCTTTCTAGAAACAATTAAACATATTCGTAATAGTTGCCTAATACGCAAAACTTTCCATTCGTGCGTATTAGTATTCTATGAACTTTACGGTATTCATTCCAGATAGATCTTACTGTCGTAATAGTTTGTTTTGTTCTTTTTCATATTAGTTATAGTTGACAGCGTATTTTAAAAAGTATATTATTTTTAATTAGGTACAGAAATTTATCTTTATTTATGCTGTATGATGCAGTAATACCCTTGCTCATAACTAACATAATATACCTCGGTATTTCTACTAAACTGATAGAGCGTAGTAGATCACACGTTTAGCGAAACATTTCTGTAATCATTACGAATGTTACCAATCATTAAATTCTTCGCTTTAGTGACCGCAAGTCTCTTGATCTGGTTCCCGTACGTGACGCCAGTGTAAGTGTGCCAATTCTGGCACGTCATTAGAGGTACCAGTTGTGGCACAAACGCTGACCACGCTTCCGAGTCGCTGGCCATAAAATGTCCTTTGATGGCATTTGGCTTCAGTAACAATGTTCGTAATGACTGTCCTTTATACTGCAGTTTTGTTAGCAGATAGAATAATGATAAACTAGCTGAACAAATTATTTTTTTATTTCTTATTTATATACTTAAATATTGCTTTGTTATTTAGAATTACGTCAGCTGTTATAAGTTTGCCTTACAACAGTATTCCGGTCGATATACTACGCCGCATTTAACACTTCTACTAAAATGATTAAAAATGTGCTCATACTCACAATTTCACATGTCTGCGCAATCTCTAAGGGGTTAACTCCATTGTTAAATCAGTGATGGTTACATTATCTAACCAACGTTTCCCAAACGTCGATATCTCAATAAAAATCTTCAGCAAAAAACATCTGGGTAATCAAAGAATTCTTTATTTGAACATCCCGTGTCAAAGTGCAGTGAAAGGTTGCGAATAAACCCTAATTTTGGTTTAGGCGTGACCCTATCAACATTTTTTTTACCAAATTTACAGTTTTTTAAGTAAAATTCACAGTAACGGTGAATTGAATAAAAGAGATGTCACCGTATTCGTTTTTTAAAATGAAAACTTGATTGGCGAGTTTTTTTATAAATAAAAACGTCACCAAGTCTCTTGTGAATACATCTTCTTTTGAATTACCTGATAAAATTTATTTTATTCGATTACCACTCGAAGTAAGATCCAACATTTCTCACAGATCTTTAAAAAACAGCAAAATATATATTATTGTTCGGAATAAAGAATCCGTCAATTATGTTATTACTTATTTTACACCGCATGCAAATTCAAAACTGTATCTAGTTATTTAAACATTCTTACAAAAAAAACTAATGTATGAATTTTGATGATAAACCAGTTTGTAACAAAGGAATCATCTTCAAACGTCAATCAAGTTATGAAATATGAATTTATAGATTTGTTCGTTATTATTTTTGAGAGGGTAGATAGGGGACAACTGTCAAACATGATGTGAAATTGGCATGTAATGGATTCCGCTAATTATTATTGGTACATGAATTTTTTATCGGTGGTAAATTAAAAATGGTATCGGTAATGTTCGGTTTTGGCTTCACAAAGGTTGGTCATGAATGATTTATTGCGCTCTGTTGATTTTCGCCGGGAAGCGTTGGTGCCCGAGTAATATGGTAATGATATTTATTTAACCCGAACATCAACAGCTTTTTCAATAAAGTAATAATAAATTAAATTAAATTGGCTTTCATACAGAATGTGCTAGGTGTTTTAGGCTAAGGTAGGTAGGTACATACTCGTAACTGTGTGATTATGACTTATTAATAAAATTTCAAATATACTGTTATAAAATTTTAAATCCCTTGAAACCATAAATTAAAAAGTTTTAATTTTGATCGTTGATCAGAGAGCAGCGTTGAATCCGTTGCATTACTGTCAAAATATCTGTCATATTCGTGTGACATCCTTTCATTGCTGGTCACCCCTTCGGCAAAGGATTAGTGATACACGCGGCCCTATTACATCTTCATTACGGTAGGCGGCTGTCATACCCCGCGTATTGTAATAATAACAATATTTTTTATTGTTATTATGTTTATTGCCCCCATTCATGATATTTATACGATCCGTGCTGATCTGCGCTTACAAATATACAGATGCGATGTGAGTCTCAATGACAACTGTCACTTTATGAACAGTAGCGGACAAATTGTGGCCGCAAGGACGATAAAATGATTTTCCTGTTAAAATTACATTTTTATTTCCAAGTAGGTATAGGTTACACAGGTACATATATAATGACAATTATGAGAGAACTTTTTGTGTTGAAATTTCTTAATTAAAATTTTCTACGATTCATCAAAAGAATATTCAATGATCTACTGTAATTTATGCAACTCTTACTTAATGAATATAATGATCTTCTCTACTTGTGCTATTATTAGTTACTAAGTTTTTTAAATGTAAACTTCTAAGACATAAAAACCAGCTCCATTGAAAAGTGCATTATTTATTAGTCCCGCAATGTATTATCGCAATAGCGGATCAACGCGGCATCTATTTCAGACAGAGGCTGTCACATTGACACCTGGTTCATCCGACACCAAGCGATCGGCTATCGTTTGAAATAGTATTGATATATCAAAAATATGAAAAAAAAAAGTTAGTTTTTTGCAAGAAGTGAATACCTTTTTTGAATATTTAATGTTATTGAAAATTCCTAAATTAACTAGCTGGACATACTAATTTACAATATATGTATATCTGCAAAAAAATTAAAACAAAAACTTCAATTCAATATTATATCAGTATTTTTTCTAGTCCAAATTTATTTATCTTGGATACTTTTTTTAATTGGTAAGGTAACCCTCAAATAATAAACATCTTCATAAATATTGACAACATCTTGCAGGGGCTCGGCCCCTCACACTATCTAAACATTACTCTTATTATTAACAAGCAGACACTTATCAGTTAATCTAACACTGTTGTACAATAGACGCTAATCCCGGGCGTGATAGAAATTTATCTTTCCTACACCGGCATTGTCACTTTGCCCCAGCGTCCCCTCTTGGTGTATTCGAAGAAATCGACGAATATATCGATACTTAAACTTTTACGGATTGTCAAGACGTTTGTGATTCATTTATTTGAAAGAAAAAAATATTAGGTTATTTTTTGGAAAAAAATTTTTTTGGCATCAGTGTCCCTAATTACTAATTAAACGGATACACTTTTTTAAGAAGCTCAAGAATTTAAAATCTACTATTAAATAAATATAATTCTATATTCAGCATACACATTTTCTTGCCTGCGTATTAGTTGGTCCGCAGCTTACAGCTAAATAAACCGGGAAATGGCGTCGACGGTATAGATTTTCTATTTTACCTCAAACTTTTTCCATACCGCTATATATTGTATAGGTAATCTCATTGCAAAGTTTACTCACGAGTCGTCTCTCTGCGGCTTCTTATTTGCTCCAATATTTTTCCCAACAAATTCGTGTTCGCAAAACAGTGCGGGCGTGCACAGTGGGGCAATATTTCATCTGAGCTGGCCAGAACAATAATAGCCTGTGGAGTCGAAGCCACGGCACGTTCGCGCCACAATGTTACCCACCACCAGTTTACCGAGACCCCCCGCGTCCTTACCCAGACTTCGATAATTAGACGCGAAAAGAGGATGGCAACGGAATACGAAGTTTCTTTCTTGGCTGGTTGGTTGTATACCATCGCCAGCATCCGTGTAGACAAAATAACGAAATACTCCGAAAGCAATGCGATATAGCACCGGTTATTGGGTTAGGTTAAGCGCTGTTTACACTGGAAGCTCGGCAGAGGCGATTGTTGATGCGTTCGATGCCAAGTTGCTAACTTTGACGCTGCACTGTTATTCTATTTAAAAACGGGTCAGAACTCATGAGTATATTTGAGAAGAATTTCAACAACTCCGACGTGTTTTATAATATTGTTTTCTATATGCAGATCTCAGTGCAATATACATGCGTATAGTTTACCCTAGCTTCGGTTAATAAACCCCAACGCATCTACAGCTTAAAATCGTGGCACCCTAAAACCTATTTTATCGGTATACACACGACACCAAAAACAGCATCTATGATCACCAAAAAAACGCGTTGGAAATAACCGAATAATTCCGGATCCCACCAATTGTCACCGTGACGGTGCCGCCGGTGTCTTTGTCGCACTGTGTGCGTTTTTTTCACTTGTAATCTTCTAGTTAATCCGTTTTAACGCTTCCAGATGTGAGGTTGCACATCGGCTGACGATTTGCGCTCGTTCCCAAAGGATTCGATCACTGTTACACAATTATTACGCTACTACCGATTTTATAGCTATTACATTTGAAAAAAAAGATGCTACACATTTCTGGCACAGATTGAATCGTATCATCGGTCTAATTAAGACCGTTTACTTTTGCTTCTTTAATTGCTTTCGGTCTTCCTTTAATTTTTATCCGGTCTTCAGATACTAATTCTTTTACCCTTACCTGCCTGAACTAAACTCATTCTTTACATGTAGGTATAGGTATCATATTCCCACCTTAGGTAGGTATGTTAGTACGTGACGCTACAAGAGTATATTTTTTAATCGATAATTTTTAAAGCATTGTACGTACACTCTGCTTTTGTACACATATATCAAGTTACTGTTCGACTGTTTGTGTTATTTTTACAACAAAACAAAACCGAATACACGGACAATTGGCAGCGGTGTGATTGTTCACCGATCGCCGAACAAACGATAGACGGTCTTTGTGCCAATCAGTGGGGAGCTGTTGACGCCAGATCAATGGGACATCGCGACACCCACTATGCACCTAACCAAACCATAAATAGCCTTAATTATCTACGCCGTAAGGCTTAATATCACATATCGAGTAGCAAAATACAGCAGAACATGTATAACTTTTTTTTGCGCAATGATAGCGTCCGTTCGTGAATATTTGGTGGTGTCAGGAATTAGAACGTTTTGTCTCCAGTTAATGGTTAGAACGTGACCGTATAAGGTGTTCGTAATTTCACAATAATGTGTCCCGGATAATGTGACAATGATGTACGGTGAAATCCTATTGAAAGTACACGGCTAATTTATGGGCGAGAAGAAATTGATGAACGAAATTATTCGTGACTGGTTGGGAATAGCTAATCTTTAACAAATTATTTGAGGACTGCATTTTATCCTTTTATTATATAAGAACGAATTTCGCTTCATAAAGTCGCTCTCAACTTATTTTCACACACGAGAAATGTTGCCAAACTAATCTATTTTGTTGTGGTTGGCTTCTAGTCAAGTAGCAGCTAAATATTTGTATTTTACCCAGAGTAATTTATCCTTCAGAGCATTTCACGATCATCTGTTTATACCAAATAATTTTCGTACATAACAAACTAGCGAAAATTCCACAAAACATCAACTGACTAGCTAAACACCTAAACAAAAACTCGACTTACCCCGACAACTCGCCGATGTGTAACAGAAAACAAGACACTATCTAATCGTATCGGCGGAAAAAAAACAAAGAAATAAAGAAAAAAGCTTCGAATAAAAGTCCGGTGGATAACACCGGAAGCAATGCTTTTCCGCAGCTGATAAACCAGACAAGTGAAGGAAACGCCAGAAATGTGAGCAAGATGTATGGAAAACCCTGAAGAGGGTTAGAGGGTTACTTTCTGTTTTTTTCGGCAAGCGGTCTTTTTTCCGCAAAGTCCGTCGGAAGCGTTTTGTTAAGTGATTTGTTAAGCTAATTAGACGGGGTTGAAGCGGTCTGTGAGGAATTGAATACTTATCTGCATGTTTAGGAGCCATTTCTGTTTTATTAAGGTTTGCCGGTGTTTAATACTGGCTGTAATTATCAATTTCTTGTGGATCGTAGACAGTAATGTCAGTATCTATCACAATAATTCAATTTATGGTGGTATGTACTAAGAAGATGTCCTGAAATAGCATTCATCAAACAAATGGGTCATAGTGTACGTTTGTTACTCTATAACAAGATAAAAAGATAAAGATAAATTTATTTGTATGAAACATGTGTTACATTTAAAATGTGGTGTTACAATCAATTTTGTGGTATCAACATGTCCTGCCGTATCAGGCGTACAAATTACTAAAAATTATTATAATAGCAACAATTTTAGATTCAATTTTGGCACAACAATTTCAGATATTATGATTAAATATTTCAATATCATCAATGTTTAAAGAAGAAAGATCGAAGATAATACCACCGATAAACTTTCAAAGCAGTTATATTCCCAACATCCTTTTTACTCAAACCATTTAGACCGATCGATGAATATCTGTACCTCCACACAAAGCACTATGTAAAAACCACCCTATTAAAAGCGTGTAACCTAAATTTGAAGATACATAGTACATAGGTACAGTATGTAAGATCAACGCGGTCCAATTTGGCGCAGGCGAAGGTACGCGCGGGTAAATAAGCGCTCACAAATTGTTATCTTGTGAAACGAGACGTGTGATTCGGGCAACGACGCGTGATCCCCGCAAACCGCGCCAGGAAACGCTCTTCAGTTGGCGCTAGTGGTGGCCGCAGTTTTATCGATGAAACTGTTTTTCTGATACGCTTTTTTATACAAACATTTTAAAAAACGTTCGGAAATTTTAATGGATGTAAGGACGGTGTTTTAGCTAAACTGTGTTGTTGGTTGAATAGAAATTGAGTTAGGCATGACCTAATACAAATAATTAAAATGTCTGCCTTTATATGTATTTGTCACAGTGTAGCTTTGTATGATTTTATTATGTAACTTGTTCCATTTTATTTTTATTGATAGATTTTTAAACAGTCAATACGAAAACTTAAAAATAAATGATTGAGCTTATAAAATTAAAGTATGTCGACATTTTAACACCACTAAAGTTTATGAAATGTAATTTTCTGACGTGAACGAGTCACGAACATTTGTAGCTTTTCCGAGTGTACCGGGAAATTGCGATCTCTGCTCTGAGCGCAAAATATGAGATCTACCCGCAGTTCGTTTAAATTGCGGCCGAGGTTTTTATAATATAGTACTTTAGTCGCTTTGTGAGCTCTACGAGCTGAACTGTAATTGGGGTTTGAACAAATACTAGTTTACACTTTACACGACATTCATAGAATTTGAACGTCGATATAACCTATGGAAAGCCAATAAACGTCGATACATGCAAAATTTGATGATTCTGGCAGCATTTCAGTTGAAAAATCAATTAAATAAATTTTGTTTTCCATTCAACATTTCAAATGAAACATGACTCATCTGACAGCCCTATCTATCACCAAACATTAATTTAGCTTGTACCTCATATTTCAAATCGTAACCCTAGCGTCGGTAGCAAGTGTCCACGCAATCGGCATCCCTGCATCCTTGACCGGGCTTCGGGCGGCATCGATGAGTGATGGCCGACATGTGGCACCGGCACCCGGCAACTCATCGCCCGTAACAGGGCTGCACGCCAATTTTCATATTCGGTAATGGTCGGGTTTTTCGTATAAATAGTTTTAGGTACGTTTTCTTCGAAGTATTGGCAAGATTTGCATGTTGCTTAAATTCTGGTTAGGTTATCGTTTGCCCTCTAATCGACACTAGAAAAAGTGAATTTGTAATCTAACAAGTTTTCATAGACAGGTCTGGTGTAACATAACCTGTAACTTTGTATGGGAATTAAATAACAAAATTTGAATATATTTCGTAAACTAATATTTTTATAAACTACTCGTGCAATCAGCATACCGAAAGCATAAGCCCCATATTTTAATTACAAATAACAAACAAGCTCTATCTAATAATATTTCCTCAGTTAAATCGCTAATATTTCCGCAAATCCGCAGCATCAACCCTGGCTAAGATGAGGGTGCTCTAAGATAATTATCTTTTTTACCGAGCGCACCCGACGCAAGTTTTAATAACGTGATAAATGCCGCGTAAAGGCTTGTCGGTGACGCGTAAACGGAGGGTAGGCAAACATTCTCGTTTGATTAATACCTCACTTGTTATGTTAGTTTCATTGTGCAACAGATGCTTTTTATTTTTCACGTCATTTTCTTCTAGATTTTTTCCTCTCCATAAAGATAAAGAGGGATCGTGTTTTAATTTTACGCTGAATTAGCCACCTCGTTTTCTCGACTATTTAATGCGTTGTCAGATGTTGCGCTCGTAATTTGTTTATTCTTTGAATAGGTAGGTTTATTACTTCCGAACCGTTATTATTTACGGTTAACACTGTCACTATTTTATGTAAGAAGTACCTTTAAATAAACGTTGACGGAGAAGGTTTTGATAGGCTGTATTAACCTTTTGTGAATAGACCAATTTATTGGCCTATAATTAACATAATATTATGTCATTCATCATCATCACCAGCCTATCTCAGTCCACTGCTGGACATAGGCGTCTATTATGTCATTATAAAGTGTCCAACCTCAAACTCACCCTAAGTCTACAAATAGAAGATGATTTCTATTGAGAAACTCGATGCCAATAACATAAAAGAGGCTAGTCAAATCCAAATTCACCTAACATTCATAAAGAAAACACTACGATACAACAAAAAGTTGATCACTAATTTACGAGACACTTAAAAGACAATCAAGCGATCACTGACGCTTAGTTAAAACAGTTACCTACAGGTCGATATCCCACACACCCTTCTTCTATTTGCTGAAGCAATAGATCAAGTTTAAAAGCCCTAATTTAATAGTACAAACACGGAACCCCTGTCAGGAAGGTACACATCTTCATAAAATAACGGCTATTATTGGCATTATGACTCAATCGAATGCATATCGAAGGGAATTTCGAGTGTCCGTCCGCAAATTGTAGGTTGGGTTCCCCTTGTTATACGCCAGTGTTTTTATGACAGCAATCATGTTATTTTATGATATTCTTGAGTACTATTTTAGTTTCTTTTGGAAATTTACTGATGTTCTTGTTACCTAGCTTAGGAAGGGTGTCTAAACGTCTAGGTACCTATCTGATTCACAGACTAGCTTACTAGTTAAATTAAGCCTAATCTTAATTCTTACACATGGTATTGGTTTACAAATATTAACTTAAAGTCAGTTAAGGTCTAGTAATTTTTTTATAACAAGGAGTTTATAATGTTAACAATAATTAAGTAAATGAGCTGTTCTGTTGCCTAATTAATGGTGGCTTTATTTAAAATACATAAATATTATACCTATCTATATAATAGAATTAACTTAGGTATCATAAAATACACTTTAATCAATCCTTATATTTTTATACAACTTCTTAGTAGATCTCTGGAACTCATTTCTATAACCAACAAGCAAATTCACCATACCTACAAACGGTAACCAAGTATCTATAAATTCATAACTAAAATAATATTCAAACTAAGCTCTCACAATAAAAAATAGATTTAAATCCCCGAATGTAGATATTTATGAAAATTAAATCATCACGCAAAGGGGACGGTTAGGATTGGGGAGGTTGATGACAAATGGACAAGCTGTGACGAGCCCGTTACATCGTGACACGGACTAATAGCGCCATCTATTGCGGTGGCGCGGTGTCCGGTGACATGTCAGTTGTCGATATGTGCCGAGAGATGGCGGCTGTTACAGCATTATAAAGTTATATTATTAATTAATTGTTGTCTTTGCTTTATCTTTATTTTATACTTTTGCGTTATATTATTTGTAATTCTAACACAATTGTACACTATAAATAACGAGTGTGTATTAAACGGTTAAGATTGGAAATATTGGTCAAAGATATATTGATAAAAATGCGCATGTTGTAAGCTTTATAATATTTATCTTTTAGTTAAACACCTACATTCATACTGTTACAAAATAAACCTACTTCAAGACAACTTTCTTCTGCTCTACGTCTGTTAAAAGTTCTACCTAAAGCTACTAGGTGGCGCTTTTCAACATCTTTGAACCACATGTTTTCCTTTATCAAACAAACTTAATCAAACAATGTTTTCTGTTTATTTTTTAATTAGTCATAGTCATAATGTTTTTATTTCATATAGGCTACAAAAGAGCACTTACAAAACGTCAAACTAGTGGCACGGTTCCAAAAAGTCGTTTCTATGGAGAAGAACCGGCAAGAAACTCCATAGTTACTCTTTTAAAAATATGGTTTAACAATCATTTCAAGTATGAGAGAATAATGAGCTACACAATATACCTAAAATAAGAATACGAGTAGCATCAAATTCAACGGTCAACGAGACCAACTTTAGTTTGGTTTCATATATTTATTAGTAAAAACCTGAACATGTGCGCTTAGGTATTGAAGGGAAAATATCTAACTTAAAAAATACTTTACCTTTAAACTGTTTTAGCCAAAGTTAAATAAATAATTTAGATCAATACAAATAAAGACCTTAGGGTTGGGGTATCTTTAATAAACAAAGACAGTGTAATAGCTAGCTACCGATGATTTAAAAATCTAATACATATAAGTATGTATACAATTATTATTGTTATTTGCAGGTGCGCGATAAAAACGGCGTCAGTGGGTGGCTGGACGCGACCTCCGAGAAGAGCAACTGGCTGAAGCTGGTGCGCTCCAGCAACTACCCTCACGAAGTCAACGTGCAGCACCTACTGCTTGGCGGCCAAGTATGAGTTCATTCTTCTTTATCGATCATCATTAACTTGACCTAATAAAACAGTTTTTTATGTTATGTGGCGAGTGACGTCATGAAGATTGACCTGCGCCTATTACTAGGCTATGAACATCAGAAGTTATCGTGGAAGGACAGGCCCAAAGTTTTTACATTTACACTGGGACAGGCCGTTCTAGTTTACCGTTAACCTAACGAATTTATGACAATATGAGTCTTGGTTACTGGTGTCCAATCAACTTGTAAACAATATATTGTCAATAATATTTTGGAAATAAGTTTTTTTTCGTTTTAGTTATCAACGTGACTTTTTAGCAAATTCTATATTTGCTACATCACAGCTTTCGTGTAGTATTGCGTAGATTTTTTTAAATTATATTCTGATCTTTAATCTTTGAAGTTTGTAGTTCATTTCCAAAAGACCCCATTCCACTTTATTTAAACATCTTACTTATCATATTTAAACTCGCAATTAAAACTAATAACGCACAAATCAACGAATGATTATCACAACGGTGCTCGCTAGCTATTGTGGCACTACCCCAATTAAATTTGAATGTGGAACGTTGGTACTTCCGGTGGCAGAAAATCGGTGTTCGGCTGAACAACTGTGTGCCACTTCCGGTCAACGAGGGGAGCGAACAGATGCGGTGATTAGATTCACTTATTTGTACCCCAGTCGAGGTTAAAAGCTATTTGATGTTTGAATACCGCGGTATGATGTTCAGAAATATTTTTTAGTTAAATGACGCGATGTAAGGTATAGTGTTTATTTGAATGTATCAGCTTTGTTTTCATACAATCCGAGTTTAAATAATCGATTATCGGTTTACTTTGAATGAGCCGTATCTACATTACCAGTACTTCTTTTTGTTATTTTTACACATACTTATTATTATTTGTTTGTGCATTTTTAGATGAATTGTAAAGAATAAGTTAAGTCTCTACCATGGATATATAAATATTTTTTACGTACCCTAACTTCAGTGTTAAAAAGCCAGTGTTTTCCCTAGACGTTTTTTTTTAAGTACGAGCAATTATGAATCTTTGAAAACTAACTATAATCATTACATGTATGACACACGGTAATGAAAGACTAGCTCACTTGGAAGAGCAGCTGCTACGAATAGGCAGAGGAGGGTGGGTTCAAATCCTGCTCGTGTCTATAATTTTCAAAGCTTCTTTATAAATGTTATATTGTCATCATTTTAACAGATGTTTTGCAACAATGTTTCAGGTGTGGTACAAGGTGGTGCGCGAGATCCCGTCAGGCCAGGAGTTGTTGCTGGGCCCGCGCACGCCTCTACCGCTCGGAGACCTCTTCTCTTCTCTCCTTGATCCTAGTGAGTATATGACATAATTACTAATACTTTATAATTTGTTTGTTTGTCTGTATATAGGGGCCAATCTCCAGATGTATCAATCTGGTTCGCAAAATTCTTTCACAGATATTGGAATGGAATGGATAGGTAGCTTGGATACGTAGCTTGTATTATATATGCAATACGGTCCTTTGCAGGGCTTCTCTGATTTAAGTGATCATCTCATTAAACAAGAAGAATGTTTTGGTCCTTGTATGTGTTAGCAAGTTGGGCACTAAATATACACAAACTTTAAAGATCGCAGAACATACAACGCACTAAACTCATCAATATACCGTGCTGTTTATATCGGTAAAAAATTCTATATTAAACAACTTGTAATATTGTATCATATTTAATTTAAAAGAGTAATCTTTAGGAACCATGTGAATGATATTTTTGCAACCGTGCAACTAGCATCATGTCGTTTCCTAAGTTCCCGTGATTGGATTTGAAGTAAAAACACATTCAATTTGAATTTAAAATAATACAAGTACTCGTACGTATGTTTGTCTAACCATGCTACATACAAATATACTTATATCAGTTCGCACCAGTATATCAGCAAGGCGGTTGAATCACGGTCACGCGTATTCACGCTTCGTTGACACGCGGGGTGACAGTTAATTGGAGTCACCTGCCCTCTGCCCCGACCGGCGGACACGACCCTTGACAAGTCATACCTATTCCGAATACAGGTCGATGTACTTAGTACTCATAAAGTCACCCAAATACAAATAAATCATTATAGTCTAGACTAGACTGCTAAATATGAGGTGATGCAGCTGTAAACGTTGCTATTTGGCGTTTTAAAAAAGATTGTATAATCAGTCTACTACTACTTCTATTTTTAAAAGAGTAAGTATGGAGTTTCTTGCTGGTTCTTCTCCATAGAAACGACACTTATGAACCAGCAACTTCATGTGACGCTTTAGAAGTGCCCTTTTGTGGCCGTTAGGAACGAAATACAATAAAGAATTAAAGAAAGACCTTTGACTATGACGAGTCTTAAAGCGCAACTGCGGCATAGGCCTTCGTTTTTACAGTTGAAATTGTCATTGTTAGTTAAATTCATAGGTGGTGTGTACAATGTACATGGTATTCTTTATACGTAGTAAGTTCACGGAGCAAAACAAAAAAGTAGGAATGACTGACTGTTATCTTCATTAACAATTTTACCTTACCTATATGTGAATATGTTATTAATATATTTGCTAATTATATTTAATATGAGCCTATTTTATTTATATTTAGGCACAATTTATCCCGGATATCTCATAACCTTCATTACAAAAACCACAAACCGTTTTATCTCAAGTTACATAAACCGCTTTGTTATTTGGCTAATACGAATAACACTCCTCTTGCCTACTGTTAAGGAAAATAGTATACAATTTGGATATGATCATTAATAAGATAAAATTAGGTGCAATATTATTATTTAGTCATCACGGATAATTTCATTCACGACTTTTCACACTAGACTAGCAGTAACCCGATTGTATTTATAGGTAAATGAAATGACATCATCTAGTTTACATTTTTGATTGCTGTCGGAATACCTTTGATGTCTCACTGTGAAAGTGAGACTTAATGGGAAATCTATGCTTTTGCGTTCGTAAAGTTGTTTTAGCCATGATCTACTACGGTATTTTTTCTATTTTTACGATGATTTGGCTTATTTAAGGGTTCAATCTTCACTCGGAGTAAATATGAATAGCGAATACCAAAACCTACGAATATACATTGTTTAAGGATCATAATATATATTTGTTTTACTCGAATTGAGATTCTTCACATACTAGAGCAAACACATTACGGGTGAAAATGTGAATATTCCGACAAATTATATGTAGTATTATGGAATATAATAAAGCATTGAGTATTGAAAAATAACAGACGTCGTTCAAACCGAACCTAACCTAACCAATTCATAAATAAGAATTGAAAACTAAAATCGGTGTAATTATATCTAAACAATGCAGCCAAATATTTGTCTCGATATAAAGGATAGAGATAACATAAGACAAGGTTGGTTGCAACGTCAAGCTTCCAACAGCTCCAAAGTTTTTTCAACACGCTGTATACACAGAAAAAATCCTAGGGCCTGGACACACCGGTGCCACGCGCACATGCGATATTTAATTTAGATAAATCGCGACGTACGCGCGGCCGATGTGAAAAATCACGCATATGCTTTTGTTAATGCGAGGGTGACGGTTTAGGGGTGTTGGTGTGTACTAGATGAGACAAAAAGGTACTTTGGATTGTTCAATATACACAGTCATTGTTTAATGATGTTGGTATAAGCTGCAACTATAATTGTCCTTGTCATAGTAAAAGCACTATGCAACAAGAGGCGTAGTGTTCTTAATCAGCTTTTTAAAAATAAAGTCTTAGTTGACTAAAGCTAGCAGTATAACAAAACATAATTAACATATTTACTTACGTACCTACGACAATTTCAATTTATTCTACTTATCTTGTTGAAGCCAGATCCAAATAACTATCTATGGTGCCATAAGAACATCGCTCAAGAAACTAAGAATTATTAGGTAACCACATACGGTAAACCCCTATCATCCACTTATCCCCAAAAAATGAGATACCCCATACTATAATTAAGACAATTGTGCAAAACCCATAATTCTGGTTATGTCATCCCTGGACCGAGTCAGCTCAAGCGCGCTCAATAACATACAAAGACACCGTGCCTCATCCAGTAACCGTGTGCCAACCGGCAAGGGTCTTCCGCGCTTCCTGTACCGGCTTCCGGAGCGGCGTCGCAGCCGGCACGGTGTCGGTGATTTATGCGATTCCAATTGCCCGTAATTGGTGCCTTAGTCTAATTACGTTACGACTTAGACTTTCCCTAGCTTCGACACTTCGACGTGATTAGGATATTCTATAGGGTCTTGTTGTCCGTTGATTAGACGTAATGGATGTGGTACATTGCTTTCTAAGTACAGAATAAGAACCGTTACTAGTTAGAACAGTTGCAGTGATAGCCGAGTAGTATGACCGTTGGACTGCCAAGTCAAAGGTCGCAAGTTCAAACCCTGGCACGCACTGATGTCTTTTCTAATTCATGTGCGTACTATAAATTAGTTATCAGTTGCTGAAAATGGTGAAGGAAAATATCGTGAGGAAACCGACACATCTGAGATTCTTCAACGTTGTGTAAAGCCATGTCAGAGGCGGTGTAAACTCCGACACCACTTTTTGCTCATCAACCATACGAGCTGCGTGTGAAGACAAACTTGTTGCTTTAACTTTACAATTCATATTGTAAAGACATACCCACACTTAGATACGGATTAGATATAAAGTATGATCTACACAAGTACTCTACCATGAGAATCAAGTTTTTGAATGTTAATTATAGTTCGACACAAACCATATGTTACTGTAATTACATACTCCCTACTGATACATAGATCAAGCAATATTTACTTAAGTAACCTCATAATTCACCCACATTCGTCATTGTACAAACATAAGCTGCATGACATTCCAATATTGCGTCCACAATGACTCTTAAATATCCGTAATTAGAAACGATTTGCAGTCAGCATCAAGCATTTGTCATAAAGCTCCGGGCTACATTGCACAAGACATGATTGATGGCGCCTTTATCGCATCGGAGGCCACCTATCGGTCCATTCATTGAATAATTTTTCGATATGAATAACTTTTTTTGCGAAAGGATTAATTCGAATCGAGATAAAGTAGGTTTTTGAATAAATAGTCTACATGACAATGATGATCGATTGATCACGCGCCTAATTTATGACCAAATATTTACATACTTTTTCTTAGTCCATACTGATCTGTTACATCACTATCCAGTATAAACCATACGGTTCTGATGATAGGAGCAGATAAACTTCATAGAATGAAATATGACGAACATTTATTTGTGCAGAAACATTTTCTAAAAGGTCATTTTAGTATTCCTGGCCTCATTCCTTAGTTCTAGTATTTAGAAATATGTCGTCTGTGGCCTATATTTTATGTGACCTTAGATTATATGGATTCCTCGTGTTGTGAACGATGCTGAATAATCATAATGCGCGTTTGAAATAGTAATCATTGTAATCCATCTCCCGTCATACGCAATAACAATAGTGCGGAGTTAACCCTTTATTGGCCGTACTTTTTTCAAATCGCCGCGTGCATTCGTGCGCGTAATGAATGAGTGTCGCGCGCGCTGACATTTGTCATCGCGCAATTGTCGCACAGATTAAAATTGATGACGTTGCTTTGTCCGACAGCGGCGCACGCACTTTGTATTATGTAGTATGTTATCTTGCCTTGTGAATATATATCTTTAATATTGATAAGAAAAAAATGGATTGTGATTATTATACCTTATCATTTTTATCTGTTTGTTTGTTTGTATGTTAGATAACCTAATACATATTATGGTAGGTACTTGTGTTTATAAAGATAAGAACACGCTTTACTTTAACTTTTAAAAAATTACTATCGATAAAAACAACAGATAAAATTATTTTGTTACAAAAAACTTAAAATTCCAAAATATCTTATGTAGGTACATACCTATACTTTTGCACTGTTATTAGTGAAAATACGAAATCCAAAAACTATAACGGACAGTCTTGCACAACAATAAATGCAGCGCGAGCCCGAAAATTGAAACGTCACACATTCGAAACGAAGCCCTCGCAACCGAAATGATTAATCAAAAAATTAACCAACGACAATAGTCGCACCCTCCATTAAGCCGGCGACAATCACTCGGCATCCCACATCGCGTATTTATTTAACAATCAAATAAATATTACGCACAATAAAATAGAAATATTTCAATTTAATAATCACCGCCCCCAGTAAAGGGTTGAATCTGGTTCGGGGATCTGCGAGCTTTTTGTGCTCAGATTAGACTGATGTCGGCTATCTTGATGTTACGCGAAATTGAATAATTTTCACACCACAATGCATTCAAATGATTCGTGACGTCACATTTTCATTTTGGATTTGATAGATACCAGATTATGTAGTTTTAAATCCCATTGTCACTTTTCGGTCAATTAATCTGATCATAATCATATTATTTATAATAATTCATGGACGAGTTTAGATCAACATTGCGAAAAAGATAAAATAAAATACTTACGCAACAGATTTTTTTAAGCTTTGAACTGAAAAAGTAAGTAATGTGTAAACAAGGTCGAGTCTCTAGGTCCTAACGTCTATGTCAAACTATTCGCTAATAACATAAAAAATAACAATATATTATTCTATTCTAACACGGCAATCCAATACTACAAACCTAAACACACTACGTATTGACGTAACTACAATTTATCTCACAATTTTCATCTCCAGCCTTCATCAGGCTAACACAAACGTACAAAGTACTACGACCGTTTTCGCCGGCGGGCGTAACGGTAAGATGCGCGTGCGACGCACCTGATGCGATGGTACAGCCGCGAGCGCTAATAGGACCTATTTTCACGCAGGAAGCGAACCTTGGACTAACAGATTATGGACACGATTGTGCTTTAGAACATGAGGGTATTAAATTGATTTGTTTTACTGCAGGGATCTGAAGACAACTCACATTATTCTTCTCTCGTGCTTAGTTTATTGTTAACAAGTTCTACTTATATATCTATTGTTTAGGTATATTTCTTTTGTCTACTACATCTAACTCAATGGTCTACTATGTATAAAAATAAAATGATCTAAATAATTTTAATCTTGTGGTGTAAAGATAAGATTTATTCTTAGTTACGTACTTAAGTAATATACATATATCATAAGTGCAGATCATAATGTTCTTATACCTACTATTAGCGTTTTATTTACAAAATAATAAAAACGAATATTCACTATAATAAAAGCAAGTCAAAAGACTGACACTTACAAATTGCGAGAAACAACAGGTGTAGCCGTTTGGGGTGTAAT